>OY776091.1:25094428-27494428 GCA_963675205.1 Catocala nupta | reverse complement strand
CTGCTACTATACCGAGTGCTGTGGGTTCGAATCCCACACGGGACAAAACTTTGTGTGAACCACAAATGGGTGTTCCGAGTCTGGGTGTTCTTTGTGTCCGTTGTTTGAATGTTTGTAAAGTCACCCGTCACACAGGATTTATGCCTTGGGCGTGAATTGAGCTTTAAAAAAAAAGAAAATAGTAATACTACATGTGAATGTATTTTTTAGTATGTTAAGCTTTCACGCCTTAACGACACAACCAATCATCATAAAATTTTGCATACGCGTTGTAAGTGGTACCTTTCATCCAGGAAAAAATTGGTGCTGTTCCTGAAGGATGAAAATTTATTGGCAATTACATCGCGAGCGACGCCACGGGCAAAATCTAGTTCTGAATATAAATTTAAATAGCTTTAAAATTGCATTTACATGCTTTGTTTTTTTAATTTTAACCGCTATGATGTTTGTATAAAATAGATTAATTTCAAATTTCTTAACATTTCTAATGTACTTAACAGCTTATAATGGTTTGCGTATCCAATATGCCTGATAATGCATTCAGGATGCTAATAGGACCGCCACGTTTCCGCAGTACATTGATGACGTTCGCTTACATACACACCGACAGTTTCAGTCCATCGAGGTGGAAGACATCCGTCTCACTGTTACATTGACTACACGATATTACCAATAGTACTCTAAGTCAGGTGATAGTCCTATTATATATAATAATAATAATAAATAAAAATAAGCATTGATAAGACTTATTGACACTGCGCTAATTATGAATTAACTAGATTATGCTTGCGGCTTCGATCGTATCATTGTACATTTTTTCTGAATGTGAGGAAATGTACATTTTTTATGAATGTGATACACATTGTCAGGGGTACAGAAATGGATATAGGGTACTATATCCATTTCTGTACCCCTGACAATGTGTAAGCGAAATTGCATGACGATTGGTCGAGTAGTTAAGGCCTAAAATTGTAACATACAACAAAATCAAAATCAAAAATCATTTATTCATTTAGGTCACAAAGTAACACTTACGAACGTCAAAATATATGTGTTAGTGAGTTTACTAAGTTACTGACAACCTAACACACATTCGCATTTAAAATATTAGGATAAGCCGCAACAATGTAGTTTAATTTCAAATATGTTTGCAGTTTTACTTAGAACGATTTGTGTAGCAAATAAAATAATGTATTCAGTGTGTTAATACATTTTCGCAGTGCATTGATGACGTTCGCTTATACACGCGTTTAATAGTTCTAATAAATTTAAGTGTTATAACAGTTTGCGTATCCAATATAATAATGCATTCAGGAAACTAATAGGACCGCCACGTTTTCGCAGTGCATTCATGACGTTCGCTTACACACACACCGACAGTTTCAGTCCAGCGAGGTGGAAGATCCGTCTCACTGTTACATTTACTACGCGATGTTACCAATAGCACTCTAAGTCAGGCAAATATACCTTTTATATTATTATATGCATTGATAAAATTCATTGACACTGCACTAATTATTAAGTAACAACACAGATTGTTAACTAAGTCTAGTCAGTACATTGTATTTAGTATGGTAATAGTTCCGCCGCGTACCAGCGGGTCGTAATGTAATGTAGCCCTATATGATAAGCATCATAAATAACTATAAGTTCCTCCAGACAGAATTTCGGTCACGGCAGCCACTCTTAACGGAGACGGTCCACCTCTGCAAGATGTATTATAGTACACAAGTACACTCTCTGTTCCCTAACTCTCATACTCCGATGGGACGGTAATCCAACTCGACTAAAGAGAAATCAGACGCTGGATTACGTACTTGCCGAGATACAGTGGTTAGTTGTTATTAATCCCTGTATCTCGAAGCCAGATTCGGGCTAAGAAAGAGTTATAAGGTTTTTCTGAGTGAGTTAGGAAGTTGTGGCGTTCCCGCGATTTCCTAACTCAGTCAGGAAAACTCTTTATTGACCCGAACCCGTATTGAAACTTGATACTTCATGCATAGCAGTCGCAAACACTACGGATACGCCATCGAGACAATAATAATAAATATGCCTACAGTCCTACTTCAATGAACAGATCATCCAGCTGAAACATTTTTATCTCGTTTTTTTTATTGGGCTATTACTGTCACTAATCTATTAAGTGACAATGGTATATTGGCGGCCGAACACAATAGGTTTTCAATTATTTCTGGCATTCCAACAACTGACAGCTTAAATGAATCACCAACAAATATTCTGGCTTTAGTGCAGTACAATGTTGTAAAAGTTTTTTTGTATACTTCTAAAGTGGCAATCAAGCATACGGCCTGATGGTAAGTGGTTACCGTAGCCTACGGACGCCTGCAACACCAGAGGTATCACTTGCGCGTTACCGACCTTTTAGAAAGGGAAGTGGGAAGGAGACGGAGCGGAAAGGGCAAAAAGGGTGATTGGGCTGCCGGCACTCTTCCTCACCGAATGAAACACAACAGTAGAAATACTGCTATTTCACGTCGATTTTTTGTAAGAGGGTAGTCCTTCCCCGGTCGAGCCAGCCCGTTCATATTGAAACCAGCGAGGCTCTACTACTCTAAATAGTAAATATAAATATGTACATAGTGCAGGTTCGTATACACATCTAGCTGGCTGGCTTAACCAGTTTACACTCACTCTTCCATACTTTCTTATCAAATCTGGTTCCGTAAACAATAAAACACGTAACTTTATGTTCCGTACATCTGTTCCTCGGAAAATACATTCGATAACCTTGTTTTCATATAATCTTATTATTGTCCTCTTCAACAAATCCACGTTTACTGCCGAAAAGCAAAAGAAGCAATGGACGTCAGCAGTTAAAGTGATTTTATTGAGATTTATACATACATATAACGTAATGTAATTACGAAGATGGATTGTCGCAAAAATTTCGTGTGCCATTCCATTAAGGTATGTAGCTCGTAGTTACTTTGGCAAAGCTAAGTGGTGTAGTGAGCGGATAATACGTGCAAGATATGCGCATTCCGTGAGCGAACTGTGCGAGAAAGATGCGTGATACGGAGTAAGCAATGCAAGTTAAAGGCTGTTTCTTACGCGCGTATAAGTACGTCATAATTCTAGCTTAGCTCCGAACTCTTTTGTATAGCTATACCACGAGAATTTCTTGCTTGTTTCCCTTGCTTCGGTGAATATGCTAAAATCTAGTGAACATCTCTAGTGAAAAAGTAAAGTTATTTTCTTCTTTATCATTAAAAAGCTTTTGTGGTTTTTATTACGGTGACATTTTTATTTCTCTAATGTTTTTGGCTGCACGGAAGACACAGTAGGCCAGCAGTTGCCTTGCCTCTGCCGTCGCGCTAAGTGTTTTGTACTCGAATCGGATAAAGGTAATGTTTTGGTATCTTATCTTGTGTGGGGGCCAGTCAGTACAGACCGGTGACACTTCGACCCAGTGGGATCTTTTGTGTCGACTTCCCCAATAACGACTGCCATAGATGTTCATGGCAGCCGGGACCGACGGCTTAACGTGCTCTCTGAGGCACGGAGCAGGCGATAATTGTCAATCAATACGCACATAATTTCGAAAAGTCATATAATTTCCGAAAGTCAGAGGTGCGCGACGTGGGTTCGAACCCGAGACTCTCTGCATTGCAGTCTGTTGGTCTCCCCACTGAGCTATCGCTGCTCTCAATGTTTTGGTATACTGCACAAGGTTTTGTTTTGTGTTTATTGTTATGCTTTCACGCCGTAACTACTGGATATATAATCATGAAATTTTGCATACAATTTGTATGTAAGGCCTTTCATACCGAAATAAGGGGTGTTACCGAGCAAGTGACGCTGTGGATAAAGCTTAATATTTATATAACGAAGGCGTCGTAATATTCGTTAGTATAACTGTCGACTGATAACATGCCAAGACGGCTGGCAGCATTGCCGCGTTAAATTGCAATGCTGATTGTTTGGCCCAATAAAAGTCAATCCCATCACGCGATGCGTCGATCAGAATGCCAGACTGACCGACTAACTTGTCGTTTTGCTCTTTATAAAACACAAGACCGCTACGGTACCCTATGAGCATAATGTTTCTACCTACAACGGCTTATAAATGTAATGTTTATTCCAAAAACGTTTCTGTGAAGTAACCCTTTCAAGCGCTTATATAAACAGGTATACGGACGGACAACCTCTACAACGAGCACTCGTGAATAGCAAGAATATAGCTGAAACTACATACTCGTAAATTCAGCTAAGAAATATAGTGCACGCGTTCAGCTATTTACACACTGCATTTGACTCTGACTGACATTGCTCTTAATGTCGGCACACACGAGTGCAACTGGTATATTAAGTGGGAAACATTTTAGTTGATTTCATCTCTTTCAACGTTAAGCTTTTGACGTATTATGAAACTTGAATAAAACTTGATATGTGTACCTTTATATTAAATGAGTGGGCATATAATTATGATAATTATTAGTGAGTGAAGATTGTGATTTTATATTTGTTTTTTATGAAATTTATTGACATAAATGTATTTTACATAATCCTTATTAATTATTCCAAAGTAACTCTGTATGTCTGCCTGCTATCTTTTCACTAAACCACTCAATTTAGATGAAATTAGATACAGATATAGTTTAAAACCTGGGAAAGGACATTGGCTACTTTTCATTCATGTAGGTACAACGCGGTTTTTTTTAATAGGTCCTAAGTTCTTGTATTGCAATGATATATTCGACAAACAGCAAGACAAAAATCTAATAACACTTTGCTCGGGAATCGAACCGAGACCTCATGCATCGTAGGCATATACAATACCACTGTACAACCAAAACTGTGCTTTATTAGTAACAAGCGACACACCCCAGCTTCGCACGGGTAGTAGAAAACCTAAACAAATAATACACCTAAACCTTTCCAATTATTATTCCTATTAAATCACTGTCTATTGGTGAAAACCGCATGAAAATCCGTTCAATAATGTTTGAGTTTATCGCGAACAGATGCGGCTGTGAACTTTTTATAATATGTAGTGACGTTGCGAAAATCAAACATATTAAGATTCCCTATATATGTGCATAGTTATGTGTATATATGTGTATATGTATCATAGTTGCCTACTACGCCGAAAAACATCTCGGAGTAGTAGATAACTATGAATGCACACATCCTAAGATCCCGGTGTATCTCTTTTCCTTCATTCGCTCTCACGATTATTCATACACGCTCGTCGGTTTATGCCTGACTGGCTTATTTACAAAACATGTCCGACCTGGTTAGAGAACGCTCGCCTAGGTTTTCCGCCTTCTGATTGTTACAGTCAATCTTTAAAAAGGTTATTGGTCAATCTTGCTATTACATTATTTCTACCAAATCATCTCTTTCTGAATAGATGATTTATTTGTATAATTATACATACATAGATACATAGATTCACGTCTGTTTCCTAGAGGGATAGGCAGAGACTAAGGATTTCCATTTGCTAAGATCCTGACACACTTCTCTGGCTTCATTCACTTTTATCGCATTCCTCATACATGCTCGCCGGTTTAAGGTGCTCTTAACCATGCCTTTATCCAGAACGTCTCCGATCTGATCGACAAACGTTTGCCTATGACTTCCTCTTGCGACTGTTCCGTTCACACTAGCCTTATAAACATTCTTAGTCAGTCTTTTCTCGTCAATTCTTTCTCCATGTCCAAACTAGCTTAACATACCCTTTTCTATTCTTGTCACAAATTTTCCTGCCGCATCTCTCTCTAATCACACTATTCCTTATTATATCATTTAGATATAATTTTAAGGTAACGTTATTCAAAATATAAATATAAAGAATCTAATATAAATTTTACAGAAGCCTTACAAGTCTGATAGAAGGAGTAATTGTCGAATGACAGTGAGCATTAAATTTAGACGTGCGAGGGAAATAGTTTTATATCACCACGTTGTCTCAAGTATATTATACTAGGTTTTGCCTGCGGCTTCGCTCACGTAATTGTAGGTTAGGTAAGGTTAGGTTAGTAACAGTCGGGCACGCCACGATCGTGGCGCTAAGTCCTGTTTTTGAGGAGTGGCTGGAGAGGCAGCATGGCGCCCTCACCTTCCGGCTGACACAGGTTCTAACTGGCCACGGTTGTTTTGGCCAGTTCCTGTGTCGTATACGCCGGCAAGAGACGCCCGGTTGTCACCACTGCGGCGACTGCCGCGACGTTGTTGAGGACACGGCGCTGCACACTTTGGCGGTTTGCCCCGCCTGGGCATCGCAGCGCCGTGATTTGATCGCGGCAGTCGGATCGGTTGCCCTCTCGCTCCCGGCCGTAGTTCAGTCTATGGTCCGGAGTGAGAGGTCGTGGAACGCCGTCGCCTCCTTCTGTGAGGATGTAATTTCCATCAAGGAGGCGGCGGAGCGGGAGAGGGAGCGTTTAAACCCTCTCCCCAACCGCAGAGCCGGGCGCCGGAGGGCGCGAGATGACCTCCAGCCACCCTGAGGTTTGACCTGGGGGTGGCGGGCTTTGTGGGCCTGCCCGCCATCCGTTCAGCACCAGGTCCGAGAGGCGGCGTGCGTGTTCCCACGCGCGCCTCTGTGTCGAGTCCGTCTCCCCTCTAGGGGAGACAGTAGGGTTTTATGCGACGTAGGTCTTTCGTGTAGTGGCCTGCCGTTTCATACGGCGGGCCGTAACCGCGGCGGGGTCGCGACCGCATGCGAAAGCGATTCGCGCGGCCCCGTCGATAGTGGTTTTGTCGAGGAACACCGTGGTAGGTTTAGTCGGTATTCCGGGAGGTACTTTACTATTATTTCCATCTTTCTATCTTTCTTTTACCCCGGCGAGTCCGACATAATCCCTCCGCCCGCCCCCGCGGAGGGATATGCGTCATAGCATTCCCCCACGTAAAAAAAAAAAAAAAAAAAAAAGTAACAGTAATTTTTTCTGGATAATAGGTACCCTATGTCCTTTTCTGTATCTCTAACAATCGTGTATGCAATTGTTGTAATTTCATGATGATCTGTTGAGTCGTTAAGGCGTTAAAGCGTAGCAAACAAACAAATAAACAAACTCTAATATTTTAGTTAGGATTAATTAGTTTTTTATTTGGCAACCAAATTAAAGGTGTTTCCACAAAAAAATAATTGAATACTATTTGTTGTTCCGTATGAAATAATGTAAAGAATTAAACATAAGCAACTTTGCATTAATGGCGAAGTGGTTTAAGTGTAAATTTGTATGTTTCAATAGTTATTGAGAGTCTACACCATTTATAATAATTATTATTCCATATTGGTGTTCTTTGTTCCCCTTGTTTTAATGTTTGTAAAGTCCTCTGTGACACAGAAATATTAGAAGATAAAGCATAAAAATGCCGATTTGTACTGAAAAATTGTGTAATGTAATGTACCATATGTATTTAATCGAAATATATACCCCCATTATCTGTACATTACCGGCATCTAAACGGAAGTTCATTTATGCCTTTACGATAGAACTCCGGATATCTAGATTCGACACACTGCTGTGTGAAAGCATTTTGTACTGCCTCCTGAGAAGAAATTTTTTTAACACGTAGAAAATTGTCCATATCTCGAAAAAAATGGTAGTCCGTTGGAGCAAGGTCTGGCAAGTACGGAAGATGACGTATGGTTTCTAACTGCAGCTCCTGTAGAGTTACAACGGTTTCTTGTGCAATGTGAGATCTTGCGTTATCATGGAGCAATAATGGTGAACATCGATTCACGACTCAGGTCTGTTTCACTGCCTGTTTCGCCATCATTGTTTGAAGTTCGGCCCAGAAAACATCTGTTGTTATTGCTTGACCAGACCTGCGAAAGCTATAGTGAATAATACCATGAAGAGACCACCAAACAGTTACCATTATCTTTTTATTGTAAGCTTTGCTTTAAGCCACTGTTGCGTCGTTTGACCGGGGGTCAGCCATTGCATTTTTGTAAAGAATCCACTTTTCGTCACATGTCACAATTCGATCCAATATTCCTTCATTTCTCTACCAATTCAACAAGGCAACACAAATTTCAACACGCATTTCTTTCTGCAGATGAGTCGAATCATGAAGCACCCATTTTTCATATTTATTTATCATATTGATTTGATGCGAATGAGCCAATATTGTAGCTAGGGTAACGTTAAACTATGCCGCTAATTTCTGGGTAGTTTGACTCAGGTTGTGACTCAGGTCTTCCACGTGGTTCGTTCTTCAAGTCGAAGTTTTCATTACGAAAGCGTTTAAACCAAAAACGCACGGTGCGTTCATTCATTTTGTATACTTTCATCTAATTTTATTCTATTGTCGAATTATTGTAATTGAACGAAAGAGACTAGATCCCACAACACAGGGAATCCTAATATGGGTCTAGGGCCTCAATCCATGTATTGCTTGTTTTTATAAGACAGTAAAACTATTATTATTAGCAGTCTCCTCTCCAAACGCATCGTTGATGTTGCGAGCCGTTTCTGCAGTGTTAGTTCCGCGTCGGAACTCTTATTCAAAAATGACCCAGATTTTCGAAGTATTCATCTTTCCCATCTAAGCTGAATAAAAAAAAACAATAAATAAAATAAACAAAAAAACAATAATAAATTGTGAGTAGAAAATCGAATGTTGCACATTTTTTAAAAGAAGAATCTTATAGGTATCATGTGAAAAAAGTTTCACTCGAAAATCACACACCATGAAGGTTTTATCCCAATTCAAAGTATCTATTACTATACAATGGCAACTTCATACTTTAATTCCTATTATTTCGTTGCGTGGATGTGGTTTTTATAAAAGAAACGTATTTTTGTCTATGTTAACTATACTATCATCCTACCATAGGTCTTTATCTATTTCACACATACTGCGTAACTTCCTCCAATATATTTATAACTTTTTTGGCGAAGCGAGGCAAGTATGACACTGAAAGAAGTGTGACGAATTTAAATTACGCGCCTAATGCACATTATTTGTTTAATTGCCGTATTACGTATACAACAATGCTCGAACTTTTAAACTGCTGTGCTGTTTTGGTTTGACGTCCATAGATTTGACTGTTTTACCGTCAGACGCGACTTTGTAAACATACTAAAGAAGTTCAGTTACACGTCAAAAGTAAGGGTTACTTTTTTAAATATTTTTGGAGATTAGAGAGCTTGAATGGTAATATAAAAGATGAGTTATATACAATAATATTAGAGCTTATAGTTTTATTAATTTAAGCCTAAAAGCACGTTACTTCTTGAAATATTGCTGCTATCACAGTTACCTCGTTGATAACTTAACATATATAAGTGTGACAGTGTCACACTTTTACCACCTTTAGTGTATGAGAATAACGGAATTAGTGATGTGACAGGTGAAATTATTTTCCGATACAAATTGCTTTGTATGCCCCAATAATATTAGAACTCCTTTTAAACATGAGATTTTTGGCGAAGAATGAATAAGAGGTTTTAGAATAAGAAACAACCTATACATAAAGAAGGTGTGGAGATTGCAAAAAAAGCGGCTGGCTCGTTTTTAGTAAAAGAAGTAAACGAATCCTATGTTCTGCTAGAGAGTATTATAGAAAACCAGAAATAAGAAGGTGGACTAATATGGAATCTGGACGAATCAAGTTTTTGGTCATGAAAGTGCAAAGGAATTTTTGCATTTATACTATTATTAAATATTAGTTTGATTTTATTGTAGTATATGATGAAACTTCCCTTCTATATATTATGTAACCACTATAATAGAGCATTACATATTTGTTATTTGACAAAGAAACATCATTAATTTCATCAAACCTACACGGTACACCCAACATTGCACGGCCCTGCCGTTATTATCGAAGAAACAAGAACAACACTATTTTAGCAAATTTTTGTCACAGTTTCCCCAGGTAGATAAAAATATCATTTGAGCAAAGGTGGTCTACCTTTGCTCAAATGATATTAGGATCATTGTTATTCGTGATAAAATAAGATGTTCACATACATTTCGACAAAAGTAGAAAACTACAGACGTTGGAGTATAAACCATAGGAAAAAAGTTGACTGTTACACTTGCCCCAGATAGGTGACAAATGCTACCTTCGAAAGGTTGTTATTTTTTTTTACTTAATTTATTGTTAATTGAAAAAATATATTTCATAAAATGAAATATCACTTATTTCATTTTATGAAATTATGAAATATATTATTATGAATGGAGACTTAAAAAATTTTAATCAGATTATTTAATAAACAGAACAGATTTATTTCAAAACAATATAGATACTAATCGTTTTATGTCACACTTGTCTCGATTCACCATACTAGATTTTGCCCGCGGCTTCAATAGCGTAAATGTAGTTTAGGATAGGTTAGGTCAGTAGCTTTTTCCTGGATGAAAGGTAGGTACCTTATATCCTATTCTATACCCCTGACAAGAAGTATGCGAGATTTCATAATGATCGGTCGGGTAGGTAAAGTGTGAAAACATAACAAAGAAACTAACACACATTCATATTTATAATATTAATAAGGATTGACACATGAATCGGTAACAACAATAAAATTGTGTAAGGGAAGGCACTATTGGTGAGGAATAGTTTCAGTAACTTTCATACAAAATATATACATCCTGTATTTGTATACAGGACGTATTCGTTAACTTTGTTATGATGAAAGGCTCGAAGATTGCAGACATCTATATCAACTACATGTGTCCTATATATGTATTCTCACTGGTGAGGCGTGTGAACGTCCCGTGCAAATTACAAGGGACATTCAGCGCAGAATCTTTACGAGCTAACTATAAAAAAGTTACAAAATACAGCTTCGTTACCAAATACCAACGTGAACACCTATAAAAGTAATGTAATAATAAATAATAGCGTCTAGACTACACTGGAACGTAAAACTGGAGGTATGAAAATATCTATACTACATTTACCTACAACGACCTTTTTAGTATAGGTGAGAACTATAAAAAGGAAGAAAAATGCTTATTGATTAGACTGTGAACCAAAAAGAAAGTCTTGCATAAAGTTATTTTCGGCAGTATGTAGATATACCAATTACGGGCTTAGTCCATTCTGGCAGTGTCACTATTAAGTCGACCACTATTTCGGTGATGACCAAAATGTATAATTATTAGGTATATTATTTTGATTATAAAAGAGCTCGTTGTTGCCAATTATTTAAAATAATAAAAAATGTCCTTTATACCGAATTTCGGTCACAGTGGCGTTATTTTAACGGAGACGGGATATTAACGCAGAAGATATTATAGTATACGTAACAGCTGGAGCAAGATAAGATGCAGGACTAACAGCATTAAAGCAGATAATTATTTAGTGACATTACAAAAGGCAGCGATAGCGTAGTGGACAGAGGTCGCAGAGGTCTCGAGTTCGATCCCAAGGCACGCATCTCTGACGTTTCGAAGTTATGTGCGTATTAAATAGTTAATAATAACTATCGCTCGCTTTCACGGTGAAGGGAAACATCGTGAGGCAACCTGCATGTCTAAGAGTTCAACATAATGTTCTTAAAGATATTTGAAGTCTACTAACCCGCACTGGGCCATCATGGTGGACTATGGCCTAACCCTTCTCGCACTGAGAAGAGGCCCGTGCCCAGCAGTGGGACAGTTTAATACAGTGCTAATATTATATATATTTTATATTACAAATACTTTCACCAATAAGAAACCGACATAAAAATCGTGATACGTAAACCATGTCCAATATGTAATGTACCGCACAAACATTTTGTGGATTAATCGACAATTTAGCAACTTAAGCATTTTGTTCCTTTAAAGGTCAAATGATTCGGTGTTGGTCCTTAATTAGTTTACTCTGATACAAAGTCTTACTACACAAAAGACAAAGAACCTCCTGTTTATACTGATACGAAAACCGTGTCAATATGTGGAAGACGGAAAGCTTCGTAGACACGTATGACGTAAAAGCCCGGTCGTAAAATTGAATTCAAGGCCAGGGCCGAATATGAAATCACATTACCGTATAAAATGTGGGAGCCTTGTACCTTAGACGGTGATTTCAGGATGGATGGAATATTATGTAGAGTGCAACTGATCGTTGGGAAAGGTTGCTGAATCATGTTTACTGAGCTTGTAAAACTTATGGCTGATACGCTTAATCATCGAATTAGCCCGAAACCTTTTACTGCTCTTGTTTAAGGTATGAATAAGGTTTTTAAAAAATATGAAATTACCTTAATGACGTCATAAAAAGGAGTCCTGAGATTTCATTCAAAATTGTATAGAACGACTAGGTAATAGCGATCTATTGAAATTCGAATCTTTAAACAAATTGTAATATTTGATTGACTTGAGTTTGTGATAGAAATATACTGAAAACTAAAATTAAATATTCAACCATATCCTAATTTTATCTAATATTATAAATGCGAAAGTGAATTTGTTTGTTTGTTTATTTGTTAACTACGCTTTCACGCTCTAACTACTTGATCAATCCCCAAATTATATCATCTCTATAATATTATTAAGTTATTATTGTTATTATCTTTAGTTTTTTATAGTCAGTAGTATATAGCATAATGGCTGCAACATCTTGTTAATCTGAGTTGTAGAAATACTGAAATTATATTTAATTGGCGATTTAAAAGAGTGGCTGTGAGTATTTTGCAGGTTTCTCTCATAGGCTCAACCCTTTGCCTGAACTTAGCAACTAACCTGAATGTAGCTTCAGTAACTTAGTAAACTCACTAACCTATATATTTTGACGTTCATAAGTGTTACTTTGTGACGTAAATGAATAAATTATTTTTGACTATGACTTTGACTAATCATCTGAAATTTCGCGTACATGTAGTAAGGGGTACAGAACACGACATAGGATACATTTTATCTGGAGACAGTACTGTTGCTAACCCAGTCTAACCTACAAAAAGCGATGGGCAAAAGCCAGTTTTAATATAATTCCATAATATATTGAATATAAAAAAGGCCGTAATATTAAATATATAAGTATCAGAGCGAAGTAATAAAAATTGTTTTAGAGCAATAGCCATGTATCACTTAGAGAATTCTCAAGCGTATTGACATCGTAATTCCATATGCTGCCTAACTTGGACGTTAGAAACGTTTGATATTCAATATCAAACATTTATAGAAACGGTTTCAGAGCATCTATATTTTTACTAGCTTTTGCCCGCGACTGCGCTCGCTCGAGAACATTCCTTTTTTCTAGATGAAACTCCTAACAACGTGTATGTGATATTTCACTAAGATCTGTCAAGCAGTTAAGGCGTGAAAGCGTAACAAATAAACAAATTCACATTCGTATTTATAACTAGACTTTTCCCGCTCGTGTAAATGTAGGTTAGGTTAGTAGCTGTACTTTTTTCTCGATGAAAGGTACCTGTTGACAATCGTCAACACCAGCGCGGCGGCGGCCAGAGCGGGACAACAACATCGGTCAACGCGAGCAGCCTGCGCCGGCGCCAGCAGGCAGTCACCTTAGAGGAGTCGTTGACAAAACCCGCGCTCGCGCTTTATATCAGATTGTGACTTATTATTAAGTTTATAATATATCCTTTTATACAGTCCACTGTTTATTATTTCTTTACGAGCTGTCGTCGCAACATATGGTCCTTCTCCCGTCAAAGTTGAACCGAAGAGAGGAATTGAAACAAAAGAAGATTTGAACTGTCAACGGCCTGCAAGTCATCAAGTTTGTTCTACGGGTTCAAGTGGATTTGTTTACGTTCTCCGTGGCTACATCAATTACATTCATCGTGTCTACATTTTGGACGTCGTGTAAATCGGCACGGTTACAAGATTTAACCGTCTTCGCCAGTTTCGAAATTTCCAGAACATTCCAACGGACACACAAGATTTGAAAATTTGTTTGGATCGTCATCATTTCATCACGTTGTCGCTGGAAGTATAACCAAATCTTTAGATTGTCGACGTGCCTTGAGAATCATCGTGAAGAATCTCCACGTTACAATTATCATCAGTGGTTTGCGCCAACAAAACCGTGAGATCGTTCCAATTATTCCTTATTTTCATAATCACCGTAATAACCATCATTTTCTTTTTCATCCTTAGTTTATTCAATCCATTAGTGGCATTATACTACAATTCATTTAAATCATAACCTAAGTCGCTACTTGGTGTTAATCAGTTTCATTTCTTCATATTTATCATTTTAGTTAGTTTAATCATTGTCATTGCCATAAATTCTACATACTATCATTATATTCGTCATATAAAATATGTATATCGTATATTAAATATATATATATTTGCTTCAATATTCATTTCACTAGCACCATTACGTAGCAATTTTGACGTGTGGCTAAAATCCTTACAATTTTTTTATAGCAATCATCGCTTAGTAAGATTTGCTGATAAATAATCTTATGATTTATTGCTGTTAATTTCAAACAGGAATTTGCTGCTTAAATTTTTATTTGTGTATTTTAGTTTGAATTTTGCACATTCATTTTTCAAGATGGCTGTCATCAAAAATTTTATTAAAAAACGTGCGTCACTTAAGGCTAAGCTTACCCAATTCTCTTCTTATTTAAAAACAGCTCATTCTTGCGAAAAATTAAGTGAGGTTCAAGTTGTTGAAATCGAATATCGACTTAATACATTCGAAAATTTATATGAGAAATACGACATTTTACAGACCGACCTGGAGGCGCTGATGGATGACCCCAGCGAGCAATATGCGGAGCGTGAAGAGTTTGAAAAGCAGTATTACGGCTTGGTGGCAACTGCACGTCAACTAATCAGCGACGCTCGCAAGCTTCTGACGGAAGACGCCGCGTCCGAGGTGGTATCTTGTACTTCTCAAACACACAAACACAACTCAATTCGCTTACCTAAAATAGATTTACCAAAATTTTCTGGCAACTATCACGATTGGCTAGAGTTTAGGGACACTTTTATTTCTATAATACATACCAATGAAGGCATAGATAAAATTAATAAGTTACATTATCTTCGTGCTTCCTTAAAAGGTAGCGCTTCTCTGATAATTGATAATCTTGACTTTAGATCTGACAACTATGATACTGCTTGGAAGTTACTGTGTGATAGGTACGATAATAAAAGACTTCTTGTTAATAATCATGTACAAGCTTTATTTAACGTACAGCCTATCAACAAAGAATCAAGTAAGTCATTACGTTACATAGTTGATACCACTAATAAGAACTTAAGAGCTTTGTCTACTCTTGGTCAGCCTGTTCAGCACTGGGACACACTCATAATTTATATCATGACCAGTAGGTTAGATCAGGTGACGAATCGTGAGTGGGAAGAGCACAGAAATTGCTCTTCTGACCCTCCAACATTAGCTGTCTTCATAAGTTTTATTAGTAATAGAGCTGACCTTTTGGAGACGCTTGAGGAATCCAGGTTATTAAAATTTAAGAGCGACATGCATACGAATTTGAGCACTAAACCTAAAACGTTTGCATTGTCCACTGAAATTGACACTAGACAATTATCATGCCCTATGTGTCATCAAGATCACTTTATATTTCAGTGTGAAAAATTTAAAAATTTGCCTATTCAAGCTCGCATTAAAAAAGCTCAAAATTCAAATGTGTGTATGAATTGCCTACGACCAGGTCATAATATTCATAAATGCAAATTAGGACATTGTAAATATTGCCGTGAAAAACACAATACCCTACTACATGTTGACAAGGACATTTCTACTGACTCCAATCAAAACATAGCTTTATCTGTTAATCATTACAGTACATCTCGTGTTGTATTACTCTCCACAGCACTCGTGAAGGTGTCGGACGCTGAAGGCAACCTTCACACTGCTCGAGTCTTGCTGGACAACGGGAGTACCGCAAACTTTGTAACAAAAGAATTAACCCGTAAGCTTAACCTTCCTATTTATACTGTGAAGTCCAAAGTTAGAGGCATAAATAATCAATATTCCGATTGTTCACAAGGATGTTCAATTTCAATAAAATCAGTAAACAGTGACTTTGAACTGGATATTGTTTGTTATGTCTTACCTAAGGTATCATCATCAGTACCTAATACTTATGTTGATACTAACAACATATGTATACCTGCAAATGTTGTACTTGCCGATCCTCACTTTTATACTCCGTCTTCCATCGACATTCTTGTCGGCGCGGAAGTATTTTGGGGAGTCATAGGCAATAACCGTATTCCTTTAGGGAAAAATATGCCCACGTTATTTGACTCTAAGCTAGGTTGGCTAGTCTCGGGCGTCATACATCAGTCTAACTCCTCGTCTCATGTTTGCTTGCATACAGACAATTTACAGATTAACTTAAATCGTTTCTGGGAGTTAGATTCGATAGCGCCTCGACACAAACTTACAAACGAAGAGCAATCTTGCGAACAGATTTTCGTAGATACCACTTATCGCGACTCGGATGGACAGTTTGTTGTCAACATTCCTCTTAAGGAGTCATCTGATGGCTTGGGTGACTCGTACATAATGGCTAAGCGTCGCTTCCTGTCTTTGGAACGTCGGTTAGCTAGAGACTTAAATTTTAAGGAATTATACATCAGCTTCATGGATGAGTACATAAAATTAGGACATATGTCTGAGTGTAAGCGTCAAAATTCTTCTTGTTCAAATTACTTGCCTCATCATGGTGTCTTGAAGGAATCGAGCACGACCACCAAGCTGCGAGTGGTTTTTGATGCCTCGGCTCGTACAACTTCCGGTAAATCCTTTAATGACATACAGATGATTGGCTCTCCCCTACAAGATGACTTATTATCTATCTTACTTCGATTCCGACAGCACATGATTGTTGTAAGCGCAGATATCGAAAAGATGTACAGAATCACTCGCATAAATGACATTCACAAACCTCTTCAAAAAATTCTTTGGCGATCAGACCCTACTCACACTTTAAAAACTTACACCTTAGACACGGTAACTTATGGCACCGCTTCTGCTCCCTTCTTAGCTACTAGATGTTTGATGCAACTAGCCCAAGAGTGTGATGACCCTTCAGTTCGCTCCACCATAGAACATGACTTCTATGTGGACGACTATTTATCTGGTGGTTCATCTGTTACAGAGACATTGAGCAAATGCCGAAAGGTCATCGCTGTTCTTCAGTCAGCAAAATACAATCTTCGTAAATGGCGGTCTAACTCAAACGAATTATTGCAAGGTCTTTGCGAACATCGAGATGGTTCTGATTTCGTAAATCTTAGTAATAAAGAAATGTCTAAGACTTTGGGGTTAAACTGGAGTTGTTCTACGGACACATTTTCCTTTTCCATAAACTTTGCTTTAAGTGACATCATCAGCAAACGTCATATTTTATCCGTCATAGCGCAAATTTTTGATCCCATTGGTTTAGTAGTCCCCTGCATTGCGGAGGCCAAAATTCTAATGCAACATTTATGGCTCACAGGATGTTCTTGGGATGAGCCTGTTTCTGAAGAGATTCAGCTTGTTTGGAGTGACTTTATAAAGACACTGCCTCTTCTGAATGAGTTAAGGATACCCCGGTGGATCACATGTGAATCAGCGTCTTCTCTTCAATTACACGTCTTCACCGATGCCTCTGAAAAGGCATATGGTGCGTGTATTTATGTACGCAGTGAATCTGAGAACGGGGAGGTGCACGTACATCTTCTTACCGCTAAAAGTAAGGTAGCTCCTGTGAAATCAACCACCATACCCCGCCTCGAACTCTGTGGCGCATTATTAGGTTCACGATTATTCTCAAAGGTTCGTCAGTCACTTACTCTTAGTTTTCAAGAAGTACATTTTTGGTGTGACTCAACCATTGTTTTAGGCTGGTTGTCGGCCGCACCAGTACAACTGAAGACATTTGTCCGACATAGAGTTTCTGAAATTCAGGAAACTGTGAGGGGAAGGCCTTGGCGCTATGTACCTTCTTTTTCAAACCCCGCAGACCTCGCTTCGCGTGGACTCAGGGCGGACAAACTATTGTCGTCTTCGTTGTGGTGGTCAGGGCCTCAATTTCTTCAAAAATCTTCAACTGCATGGCCTCAATTCCCTGAATCAAATCATAAAGAATTGATTTTACCTGATATACTTTTATCTCATCATATTGACACATCAAATAATGCTGAAAATCTCATTAATCATTTATTTCCAAAATTCTCTTCTAATTTCTATCTTTTACAGCGTATGATGGCATATGTCTTACGATTTATAAATAAATGTAAAAGACAATCATCCCTTTGCGGGAATCTTAAATCTTCTGAATTAACCAATTCATTATACTTGCTTTGCAAATTTAGCCAAAGTGAGTCCTTTTCTGAAGAATACAACCTATTGTCAACAGGTAAACAGTTACCAACAAAAAATAAACTTTTATCATTGTCGCCATTTTTTGATAAACTTCTAATCTAATTCGTGTTGGCGGCAGATTAAGCAATTCATTTTATGACTACAATGTTAAGCATCCACTTCTATTGTCTAGTTCCCATATTATTTGTAAATTATTATTTAACATGTATCATGAAAGACTTTTACATCCAGGACCTCAATTACTGCTTGCCACAATTCGTCACCACTTCTATCCCATTGGCGGCAGGAACTTGGCTAAAAAGGTCTCACATCAATGTGTGAAGTGCTGCAGGATCAAGGCTAGAACTATCCAGCCTATGATGGGTAACCTTCCAGAGCAACGCCTACACTTAGAATTTCCCTTTTTAGATTCTGGGGTCGATTATGCTGGTCCAATCGTGATAGCTGACCGTAAGGGCAGAGGATGTCGCCTCATTAAAAGCTTTATATGTGTGTTTGTGTGTTTGGCTACGAGAGCTGTCCATCTTGAACTCGTGTCTGACATGACGAAAGATGCTTTCTTATCAGCGGTGAGCCGCTTTATTGCTCGAAGGGGAAGGCCACGCAACGTCTACTCCGATAATGGCACAACGTTTATCGGAGCTTTCAACGAGTTGGCCAAGCTTCTTTCGCAAGATTTGAACCTCAGTGCAATTGATCCGGGTATTAACTTTCAATTTATACCTGCGTACACTCCACATTTCGGCGGATTATGGGAGTCCGCAGTTAAGTCTGTCAAGCATCATCTTAGGCGTATCCTTGGTCTGACAAATCTGACTTTCGAAGAAATGGCAACTTGTTTAATTCAGGTAGAGGCTATCTTGAACTCAAGACCTCTAACTACTCTTTCCAACGATCCTTCAGACCTTACCCCACTAACTCCTGCTCATTTCCTTATTGGTCGATCACTCGTAATGTTGCCTCATTCTCAGATCCAGACTGCCAACATCAGCAACTTGCAAAGATTTCGTCGAATAGAATGCTTGAAGCAGCATTTCTGGACTCGCTTCTCTCATGAATATGTTTTATGGCTTCAGGAGCGAACCAAGTGGCGTCGATCATCAGGAGACCTGAAGAAAGGGACGCTGGTTGTTATCGTGGACAAACATTTACCACCTTTACTCTGGCTTCTAGGACGCATTGTTAAGGTGCTTCCTGGTACAGATGGCATCGTCAGAGTCGCCGACATCCGGACACGCAAGGGTGTCATTCGGCGTGCTTTCAATACTATCTGCCCTCTACCTGTGGCCTCTAGCGTTGAAGATGACTCTTCAACCGGGGGAGTATGTTGACAATCGTCAACACCAGCGCGGCGGCGGCCAGAGCGGGACAACAACATCGGTCAACGCGAGCAGCCTGCGCCGGCGCCAGCAGGCAGTCACCTTAGAGGAGTCGTTGACAAAACCCGCGCTCGCGCTTTATATCAGATTGTGACTTATTATTAAGTTTATAATATATCCTTTTATACAGTCCACTGTTTATTATTTCTTTACGAGCTGTCGTCGCAACATATGATATATATGATATATATGTTGCGACGACAGCTCGTAAAGAAATAATAAACAGTGGACTGTATAAAAGGATATATTATAAACTTAATAATAAGTCACAATCTGATATAAAGCGCGAGCGCGGGTTTTGTCAACGACTCCTCTAAGGTGACTGCCTGCTGGCGCCGGCGCAGGCTGCTCGCGTTGACCGATGTTGTTGTCCCGCTCTGGCCGCCGCCGCGCTGGTGTTGACGATTGTCAACAGTACCTTATGCCTGTTTGTGTTCCCCTGACTGTATGTATGCAAAATTTCATGATATTTGGTCGAGCAATTAAAGAGTTAAAGCATAAAAAACATACATTCATTTTATTACCAGTTAGAACATTTCTAAAGTGGCTGCTATAACTGTCTCGACAGGCGCAGAAGTAGTTTATGACTGCTGTGGATAAGGTCTCGAGTTCGATTTCCATATTGGATAACTTGTACTGGGTTTTTGTTATGTAAATATCAGTAGTAGCACCGAATCTGGGCCTTTGCCCGCTTGACGGCAATACGCAGTGAGCGTATTGCCATCAAGCGGGCAAAGGTACGTGGTACGTGGCACCTAAAACGTTAGATGTCAAAATGTGGGTGTTATACACTGCTTCTGGTTACTCCTTCGCAGATATAAGAGACTATGAATGTATTTAACTACAGTGGCAAGCAAGCTTACATCCCGCTTGATGGTAAATAGTTACCGTGTTATAAACATATGCAGGCTATGAATGTTTTAGACACGGTTGAAAAGGCATAGTAGATTTGGTATTAAGGTTTGTCCAATCCTTACACGGTGTACTCAATACAATGCTAGGTAACGGGTCTTACTCGCGATAAAGTATTAAATAAAAGGTAGAAATAAATACCTATTGATTGCCCGACGTTTCGACCGACTTGCATCGATCGTGGTCACAGGTTAACTGGTGTGTGCTTACACGGTATGTCTATTTGTACGTCGCCCATACGACCATGTTAAAATTTATCGAAAATGTACGTGATAGATCTAACAATGTTTGTCAGCACAAATAGTGCTGTAGCTCAAAGCGCTCGCTTCATTTATGAATCATACGACGCGATAAACGCATTGCGATCGCCGCGGACAATTTTATTCCATATTAAAAAAGCGTAGCGCTTCAAGCATGCACAAAGACAGCGCTAAACAAAACAGAATGTAAAGAAATAGACGTCACCTTTGCCAAAGTTGAGCTAACAGACTGAGTTGTCGATGTCATTGTCTTGTTTGGAACCATCAATATGATTTTGTAAAAATGTATGTCTGAATCTTTATTCTATTTCTGATTATTAAAATAATGGGTATAATATATCTGTATTTGTACATAATCACACCTACATAGATCTAAACTGAGACAACTCAAAAAAGGTAATTTTTCAGAAGACGAATTTTTGTTATGGAAGTTATACAATTTAATTTGATTCTAGATAATAAATAGCTTGTAAAATGTCACTGTATATAAACTGAGGCTAAAATCAATCCTTTTTATCGACACTTGGTGTTTTTTAAGTTGTTACACGTCTTAAGGGTGGTGAATATGTCTAAAAAATAAACACCATTTAGACTTGAAACAGTTTTATTGAATCATTCTGAGTTTTACTTATATTAGTACACGAATTAACGATTCTTTTCTTAACCTCTTCTATCCTCTTTTCACTTCTTAATTTTCCTGCTCATTGCTATCTTTATTGACAACATGACTCTGAGGCTGTGCAATAGTATCAGTAACATCCCTGCATCCAGTATCAACAATATTTTGGGTTTGAGGCTGTCCAGCAGTTTCAGAACAGCTGTGGTTTCAATTTCACAAACTTCTTGGCTTTGAGGCTGTGCTACAGTGTCAATAATATCCCTAGTTTCAGTTTCGGATTCAGAACTACTGCTACTAGAACTATCGCTAGAATGTGAAGAGTTTTATGACGTATCGTCAGTTGAAGAAGAGGAAGATGAAGAAGGAATTCCTTTACGGGAATTAGTCTTCTTCTTTTAATGAACATATCTTGGATTATTATCAGAGTTATCTACGAAACTTTCTTCACTTGGCGAAATAATAAAATCACTTTCAATTTCTCTGCTATGGCCTGGTTTAGTCATCACACTAGGGTTTATTGGAATTTCCTTTATTTTTTTTTTACTTCTACATTTATAGTTGTAGTTAAGTCTTCTTTTAGTTGTAAATAGATTCTCTTCATATTCTTCATGGATAATATTGACAGGAAAATGGCTTCGTTTCATTTCTCTCTGAAATAGAAAAATCTGTTATTGTAAATTATAATTAACCAGCAATAGTGAGATAACTAAAAAAAAATTTAAATCTAAGCGATAAATAGTTTGATTAAAAACAGTTATTGGAAACATTCAATGTAAAATATCACATTGTGTATAGAAAAAATATTAAAATAAATTTGTTTCGACAATAGTAGGATAACTAGAAATTTACAAGTTGATCCATCAAAACAAAGTCAAATCAAAATAGTAACTAAATATTTACGTACTTTATCAAACAAAACTGGAATAAGTCAAAATATCCTTAGGTAATATGGCAGAATAATTCAACAACATTGTAACAACCCTAATTAGCTTACGTATTATAGTTTATCAAAATTGTAACAATTCGAAATTTCTGCGTTTTCGTTTTTGTTAATACGAGCAATTTTTATGACTAGTGTAGGTCAACTGACTATAGACTTGTTTAGGTGGGAGGAGGTGACAGATGTTGATTCAACAAAAGAAAGTTAACGCCATCCAGCGATTCACTATTTAAAGCATTATTGAACCTGTCATGTTGGATAGTTGCGTATGATCACTGAGCATTCGAATACAAGCATAACTCAAAATTAACGATTTTTGAGTTGTCTTAGTTTAGATCTAGGTGTGCGAACTTATGTAGTATGTGACTAAAATTAATCAATGTGCAAACAGTTAATATTATCATTGGTCTTTACATAGGTTAACGTTGTACACTTTTGTAGGCTTATACAACGTTCACCGCATACATTCTCTTATCAAACTATAAGAAATTAAACGCAGACGATAATCTTGTTGTCTAATACAGTAGCCAGTAGAGCCAAAGGCAGCTGCAAAATTAAATAACTTGCTAACTTTAACCTGTTTAATTACTCTACTACTAATTAGCGTTGCTCCTCGGTTAATTATACACACAGCGTTTGCTTCTTTTCTATGCAAATTCTTATTTTAAATGCCACCGAAGGAATTAACGTCGTTGGAATATGTTTTAGTGACAATAGTCCGATTCCCATCGACGGCCAACTTGTAACCATGTGCGATCAATAAAAGTATCTGTGTGGTATGACGTACAGATCTGGGAACTTAGAATGCAACATTCAACACAGAATAGCAACGTGGCTAAAGTGGCGAGAAGTTAGTGGAGTCACCTGCGACAAGAAGATGCCTGCCAACTCAAGGATTTGATCTATAAGACCATAATAAGGCCAGTCCTTATATATGGCGAAACATGGGCTGCTATCCAAAAGAACGTGCATACCATCCAAGTTGCTGAAATTACGATGCTGAGGTGAATGTACGGCGTAACCAGGCTCGATAAAATCCCCAACGAATACATGCGAGGAAGCCTCGGTGTACGTGACATCGCCGACAAGATGCAGGACAGTTGGCTGAGATGGTATGGTCATGTGAAAAGGAGGCCATCAGACTACGTCGAAAATTTGGCACTACAGCTTGACCTCTCCAGTCGGAGACCTAGAGGACGACCCAAGACAAGGTTAAAAGATGTAGTGCTAAAGTACAAGAGGGAATGCAATATTACTGACGATGATGTCGAAGACAGAGTGAAGTGGAGGCGAAAAATAAGGAAAGCTAACCTACACAAGCTAAGCTACCTAAACCTACCACCATGTGGGATACATAGCTAGGAAGAGAGAGAGATAGTATTACTATCGACGAAGTACGATGTTTATTTGTAAGGAGGTTGTATTCTGCGATATTATTTACAATAGTGTTTATTTGCTAAAGTTAGTATTAGTATATTTATATGTTTTGGTTTTTAATTTAGGCTATTAAATTTAGCCTGGTTAAGAAACTATATCGTATAATATAAAAGGAGAACGTAAAGATAAAACAATATTGGTAGGCCCGTTGTTATTTATTTGATGGTTATGCGAACGAAACGACTTCTCTGGGTAAGTTCCAATCTCTTGCAGAAAACAGTAGACTGCACGAATGGTGATGCGACTACGCTGCGCCACGTGTTGTAGGTTCGATCCCCATACAAGATAAAAAACCATCCAAAAATAGTTGTACCGAGCCTGGGCTTTCTTTGTATCCATTGTTGTAATGTTTGTAAGGATCCCCGTGACACAGGATTTATTAACCTCTGAGTCTTCTTCGAAGAGGTTAATGAAACCACTATGTGAGTCTGTGTGTGCCTGTTAGTGACAGTTTGTTAGTAGCAAGCATAGCACCGGAACCACTGGACTGATTGACTTGTAATTTGGTGTGCAGTTACCTTGGGGTCATTTCTCAGACGAGTTTCAATATGGGCTCTGTGGATCAAAAGACCCCCGAGATATAGCGGTCTCAAGGTCATAAGGTCAGGGGATATCTACCAACAGAGTGATTTGGAAGTCCAAGGGAGAGACTTTTGCCCAGCAGTGGCTCGCTAATTAAGAGTTCTGGACGCTCACATAATTACGTTAACTACTGTTACATTCCTTTCCTTTCATCTCATATTTTGACTGCACGGATGGCTTTGTGGTTTAAGTGGTCACTTCGCCACTGCCATTGCGCTGAGTGTTGTGGGTTTGAATCCTACACTCGACAAACTTTGTGTGATCCACAAATGGTTGTCACGAGTCTGGTGTTCTTTGTGTCCGTTGTTTGAATGTTTGTAAAGTCCCCCGCGACACAGGAATTATTCCTAATGCGGGAGTTGCCCTTTCCCAGAAAAAAAAAACAATAGAAAACAATTCCTTTTTCTAAGCGTTGGCACCTTGGTATTGCAGGATTATAGGTCACAGTAACCGCTCACAGGCGGGCTACAAGTTTGTCTACCACGTGTTTTTATTTTTTTACCTGGGGCAATGCATTGACGCCTACCCCTCCGCTGGGGCGGGCGGAGGGCTTATGTCGGACTCATAAAACCCAATAACTTTTTGTTGGCCCAACCCAGGATTTGAACCCGAAACCTCATGCACAGCAGTTGTATTCACTACCGCTGCGCCACGGAGGCAGTTAAATTTCGTTTCGTTTGGTTTTTGTTTTTCCCGAAAATATAAACATAGGTACGATAGGAATTCATACATACATAATCTTCTGCTATCCTTTAATGGATAGATAGAGGTGTGCTACACCCACATTTCGCCAACTATGATTTTATGTTCAACGTAATAAGAGGCTCTACCGGGCACAGCTTCAGACCGCAGCTACTGAGTTTCTCGTCAGAAAACCCAATAACACTTTGCTCGTCCCAGGATTCGAACCTGACACCTTAGGCACAGCAATCAGATTCACTACCACTGACTGACGTCATCATCCCGTTGACTGACGTCAACATCCCACTGAGTGACGTCATCATCTCACTGACGTCATCATCCCACTGACTGACGTCATCATACCGCTGACTGATGTCATCATACCACTCAAAAGGTTGAAAGAAATGTAATTAAATATAACCATATCTGTTCACAACTGACAGTAAAAGTTATTTGAATTCACTTAAATCTCCCGAATCTCGGTTTAATCCTTTTATTAAAACTTTTTAATCAATTTCCAACACGGTTTAAGGATAAATTGTATTGGGTTATTATAAGACATTATCTTTATATTCGTTTATATATCGAAATGAAAAGAAAATATTATGAGTATTTCCTTTTCATCCTGGACTCTAAATGTCTAACTTTAGCCCGAAGCTTCGTTTTTGTAAATGTCGGTTATCACAATTTAAAAATTATGATTTACTTTTACATAAACAATTATATTTTATGTATCACATAATTTTTTGTCGACAAAGGAAATCGAAGCCAGAACACTCGGCGCAACGGCACCTATAGCCTTCCTCGATAAATAGGCTATCCAACACTATAAGAATTTTTCAATTCGAACCAGTAGTTCCTGAGATTAGCGCGTTCAACCAAACAAACAAACTCTTCAGCTTTATAATATTAGTATAGATTATTATTGCTTAGGTACTGAGGATGTCTCATTTATAAACAATGTAACTGTTTTGAGACAAATAAACATTTTTCATTTTTTGTTTTCATTTAGTTAAGTTTATTTTGTCTATTACAAAATTCCCAGTAGCAGTACAATGTCGGGAATTGTGCTTATCGTATGCAACACAATCATCTATTTATATCTATATTAATATAAAGCTGAAGAGTTTAGTTGTTTGGTTGACCGCGCTAATCTCAGGAACTACTAGTTCGATTTGAAAAAATATTTTAGAGTTGGATAGCCTATTTATCGAGGAAGGCTATAGTCTATATAACATTACGCTACGACCCACGGGGTGACGCAGTAACCATAAACGCGAGTGAAACGGTGGGCACATCCAGGTTAAAATATAAATGTCGTAATTTGTGTGAAATACCTCGTACCTCCCTTTGACAGTGTAGTATACAGGCGTTAGTCAGTGTACGTTTTACGAAATCAAAGCTTTGTATTCGAACGTTTCGTCGCATATCAATTAATTTCTCGGAATTCATAGTCGCTTGTGATTCAATAGTGTGTTTCAAAGCCAACCGTTGTTTTTGGACAATTGGAGTATGGAGCCACGTGACTTCGCAAGCCAATTGTGATGAACGATGTTATTCTGTGTATCACGTAGTTTATATATTCTGCCAAGGTAATGAGACAAATGATAGGTAGGCTGACCCATTTTGATTGCCCTAGTGTAGTCCACAAGTAATACAAAGATTAACTGTTCGAATCGAAATTTTAATTTGAACATTACTTTATTTATTAAAAGAAGTATTGGATGCAACAGATCGAATCTGAGGGCCAATACTCGTTATAAAATTGTTCAGAATAGGGTTTCGATCTAATCTTCGTATCATGTATATTACAAAGGGTATTCTTCTTAATTAAGGAATACGTCAAATGTGAATCACATTTAACATTTCGTAGACTTTAGACTCCAAATTTTTTTATTACCTCAATAGGTTCGGATTCCGGAATAGTTCTGTTATTAAAATAAACCAATTTATTTAATAGAATTGGAATTAGGCGATCGATATCCATCGAAACACGTTTGAAATATAAAAATAATGACAGGGCTGTGCTTCATAACATATCACCATCATCATCATTTCTGCCGAAAGATGTTTACTGCTGGACATAGGCCTCCCCGAGGTTTTTCACGAAAACCGATCTTCAACCACTGGTAACATATGTAAATTTGAGAAGAAATTATGCGGCCAGCTTTTCATCCATGCAAACGTACTCCTCTGTTTTCTCCCAGAATAACAACACAAGAGCAAAAAATGAAGATATCATTTATCTTTTATACTAGTATGTTTGTGTTTTAAATTTTTTTATAACATAATTGTTATAAAGCCGATTTCGAAAATTACAAAACTCCATTTAATTATACTGCTGTTTTCAAACATACAGAAAACAAATTTAATTAAACTTATTAAATAAATAAATTCATACAGGCATACAAAAAATCCTTCTCATAAATATGTATGTCTTTTTTAAATCGGTTTGTTTATGGAATAGGAAAGAAAGGAATACTAGATGCGTATTCCTTTTCTATTTTTTCTTCTTCTCTTTCTATTCTATTCTATTCTAAAATATTGCCCGGGATTTTATTATAAAAATGTATACCAAGACCCATGAAGGAACCATGAACTTTATATAGACGGTAGAATGGAACACATAATTTATATTTATTTCCAGTATTGATGTTATGTATGTCACTATTTTATATGTATAAATGTATATTTTGTACATTAAAATAAATATATTGTGATGCTACAGTTAAAATACCTATATTCTTAAATTATTAAATAATTAAATAGGTACTTTATCTTTAAATGTTTTCATGCATGGTATTTCCTCTCAAAAACTCATAAGGCAGGTGAAATTTCGTGTAATATGTAAAGAACCAGGATTCACTTCCCTGCGTGTAAATGTACCATACTTCTTTTAATGGAGCAGTAAATTTTACTTTTTGTCGACTACATGACGTCGAAAGGAGGTTAATGTTTTTTAGGGTGTGTATCCGTATATTTATTACTTACAATGTATACTCCTGTGGCAATTGTCGACATGATATAGCTATGTTAGGCCCTCATTAAAAAAAACGAGATATAGGCAATCTATGAACGCATTATGTCTTTAGATTATTTTTATCTTTACATAAAAATAATAATGTCTTCCAGACCGAAAGTGTGGCCAATCTTAGTGGCTGATGATATTGTAGTGCACAAGTGTGTGCGTAGATGCACTCTAGGTTCCCTGATTTTTATGATTCGATAGGACGCAATCCGACACGACCAGAGAGAGCTTGAATGCAGTACCAATGGTTTCGAGTGCTTTCTGAGGCACATGGGTGTCTAACACAACGTTCTAACTCCGGGTTGCTGTTGAGATTTTTTTGTAGAAAATCATGATAACATTTGTTGGCCCGATTCAGGATTCGAACCTGAGACCATGTACACAGCAGTCGCATTTACTACCACTGCGTTACAGAGGCAATATAAAGGAATATGAAACATGTATAATATAATGAGCAGCGATAGCTCAGTGGGGAGATCAACAGACTGCGATGCAGAGGGTCTCGGGTTCAAACCCATGTCGCACCTCTGACTTTCAGAAGTTATATAACTTTTCGAAATTATGTGCGTATTGATTGACAATTATCGCCTCCGTGCCTCGGAGAGCACGTCAAGCCGTCGCGACGGTCCCGGCAGTCATGAACATCTATGGCAGTCGTTATTGGGAACTCAGTGCCCTCTAATATCCTGACACTGGTCTAGCCTTAGGGTATCGTTAGCCTTCGGGTTGTGGAGGTCAGATGACAGTTGCTCCGTGTAAGAACTGATATCCAGTCAAATCCTAGGGCTTGTAGTATGTGTTGATTGAAGCTCGCTTCAAGATGAAGCCAATCTTGTCAGTGACACTCCTTACATAAGGCAGTATAGCAGGTTGGCGCTGGACTGTGGCTGGCTTTTCTCGGGATCTGTGACAGCGGCGCGGCCAACCAAGAAGAAGCAAACCACAGTAAGACTTCATGATACTTTGAGCTCATTCTGCATAAATAGAAACACCAAAGATTAAATTATGTCCGAGTAATTTGAAATAACTACACTGGAACATTGAGAGAACTACCATCTTAGTCTCCCCGTGACCATGGCTGCTGCAAAGCAACCGAAACGTCGGGGAAAGTGTAAACAAGAATATAAATTGTTTGTATAATTTATTTAGCTTAAAAATTAGAAAAGTGTAATAGTTGTAGTATGTAGTGTAACAGTTTCTAAATTGTCAAATTCTTAAGTGTCAAATAAACAACGTGATAAAATCCGTATACAGTAGTTTAATTTCAATGAATAATACGTCACAGAAGTAGTCGCGTCAAAGAAGACGTCGAAGAAGTCGCGTACACAGAAGACAATATTAAGAGAGAAACAAGCCCTTAACGGATTGGGCAGGGTTTATTATATACACTGTATAGAAAATTCAATTGTGCGCATAACTGCAATCGAATGAAATTGAAATACAGTTGTGCACAACGCGATAGCTACCTTTCATCGTGATGCATGATTGGTGTAGTGGTTCAAGTGGTCGCCTCGCCGCTGCCACTGCGCTGAGTGTTGCGGGTTCGAATCCCACACATTGTTGGATAAAATTTTTGCGTCATCCACAAATTGTTGTTCCGGGTCTGGGTGTTCATTGTGTCCGTTATTTGAATGTTTATAAAGTCCCCCGTGATACAGGAATTATAATAAATATAGGCCGCCTCGATGGCTAAGTGGTTAGTGTAACCGAACTGCCACGCCTGAGGTCGCGGGTTCGTGTCCCGCACAAGTCAAACATTTGTGTGTATGGACATGGATGTTTGTCTTGGTCTGGGTGTTTCTATGTATAATATGTATGTACTTACAATAAAAAACATACATACTGTATAAACATCCATTGTCTAGTACCTGTAGTACAAGCTCTGCTTAGTTTGAGCCAGATGGTGTTGTGTGTATGTGTTAGAATATTATTATGAATGAAACAAGTGCAGTATTTATTTTTATATGTAGCGTTGTCAATACATTTGAATGTATGACAGCAGCGATAGCTCAGTGGGGAGACCAACAGACTGCAATGCAGAGGGTCTCGGGTTCAAATGTGTCACGTCGCGCACCTCTGACTTTCGAAAGTTATATGACTTTTCGAAATTATGTGCGAATTGATTGACAATTATATATATATATGCCTCGGAAGGCACGGAGCAGCGATAATATTATAATAATAAGCGAGCACGTTAAGCCGTCGGTCCCTATAATATCCTGACACTGGTCTAGCCTTAGGGTATCGTTAGCCTTCGAGTTGCAGAGGTCAGGTGGCAGCCACTCCGTGTAAAAACTGATATCCACTCAAATCCGGTTAGACTAGAAAAGCCGATCAATTGGCAAATAATAAAGGCTAGGGAGAAGAAGTTGAATGTAATAATTGTGCACTTCGTTATTACTTTACTACACGGAAAGAAAAAAAGGGAATTATGATTGCACTGGTGGTGAAGTGAATTAAGTGGTCGCTTCGCATGTGCCTCTGCGCCGTGTTGTGGGTTCGATTGGATTCGACATGGGATTAATAAATGGCCCTTTTTGTGTCTAGCTATTCTTTATGTCAGTTGTTTGAATGTTTGTAAAGGATCTCCATGACACAGGTTGTATTTCTAGTGCGAGAGTTGACTTTTCTTTTTAATTAAAAATAAATGTCATATATATGTATATAGACTAGTGGGATACCGTTGGACTGACACGTAAAGGTCTCAAGTTCGATCCCAATGCATGCATCTCGGACTTTTCGAAAGTTATGTGCCTATTAAATAGTTAAATTATTGCTTGCTTTAACAACGAAGGAAAACATCGCGAGGAAACCTGCATATCCGAGAGTTCTCCATTATGATCTCAAAGATATGTGAAGTCTGCCAACCCGCACTGGGCCAGCGTGATGGACTATGGCCTAACCCTTCTCACACTGAGAAGAGGCCCGTGTCCAGTAGTGGAATTTAAAATAAAATGAATGGGAGAGAAGGATTTATATGAGCCTTTAGAACTCTAAATTACTAAAAAAATGCAATAACAATGTTATTACTCTCATACTGCTTTCCTTTGAAGACGGTAGTGTTTCCCTAGACGAGCCAGCTTATACGAAACAATATAAAATAATTAGAAATGATGAAATCTTCTAATCTAAATATTCGTTTCGGTTTTATACGTAATCTGACGCCTATTTTACACATTTTGCGACCTATGATATTTAGTCCTATGAAAAAAAGGGGGAGCTTATTAATGTCTACCAGTTAGAGCTCAGTTGTCGGCCTCGATGGCATAGTGGTTAGTGTAACTAACTGCCACGCCTGAGGTCGCGGGTTCGATTCCCGCACAAGACAAATATTTGTGTGCATGAACATGGATGTTTGTCTTGGTCTGGGTGTTTCTATATATAATATGTATGTATTTACAAAAAAAAAGTATATATGTATGTTTATCCATTGTCTAGTACCCATAGTACAAGCTCTGCTTAGTTTGGGCTAGATAGTGTTGTGTGTATGTGGTAGAATATTATTATTATTATATTATATATAGTCAAAAAAATTCAATAACACTTTGCCAACTCGGTAATCAAACCCGAGGCCTGGTGAGCACAGCACTGCAGTCTCAGTTACTACTGCTTCGCAACTGGGGCAAAATATCTCTGTTTTACACATGCATACGCTTACAAATAAAGACACTACGAAAATTCTAGTCGTAGTTTCTATATGAGTTGCAAATCGAAAACATTTTTAGATTTCGAACGCGCGCGAAACTGAACTTAAAAATGCCGCGTCATCGTATTCGTTTTAGGGTCAGGAATTTGTCACCGATGCACAAACAACAAAACTGAATAGATATGATCTGTCTTTTTTATTATGGGGCACGGAACTCATTCTATTGTGATTGGATATGACGATATGACGTGAGTTATTTATTAGGCTGCATCGCGCTTTCAGTGACGTGGACAAAACACGACTGCCTGTCATCAGGTGTCACAATCGATATTTGAATAAAAAAAGAAAAATACCGTTCACCTTTTTGTTACCACGAACGGTTGAATAGTTATGTAACCGTCCGACTATTCACAGGTTGAATTCTACATAATTGGGAGAGAGCCGGTTCCTGAGAATTTCTCGCAAAACATCACTGGTGATCTCAATCCACAGGCAAACTTGGGCCTTTTTGTTATAATAGTTACTGTGTACTTACAGACAGTAATTTATGATTAAGCAAACATTATTAAAGTTTAAGCAACTTAATTTAAATATAATTATTGTTGTGTAGAAAATCTCTTACAATATATTTAATGGTTATTTTCACACATTCAAATTAAATAGTCTTGATTTCTATTTTAAGCTATTAAACTTTCTATCCCAAAGACTAACCACAACAAAATTGAATGATTTCATTAAACGCGCAAGGAACAGAATATAAAAAATAAAGATAAACAAATGTTTTGTTCTTTTTTATTGTTATGAGTTTGAACGCATATGAAATATTAAAAGAAAATGTATTTTCATCTGTCTATTCCTTACTTGAATTAATATAATGTCACGTCAAGACGGTAACAACATTCACATATCGAGGCACTTGCATTGATTGTGTGCACCCTGTATAAACCGACACGTGCCACCGACTACTTAAACTACATTAATGCCAATATAAATCTAAAAATAAGAACAATATAAACCTAACTAATGTAATAACTAACCCGTGTGGAGCCAGAATTAAGTTTAACCTTAATAAAGATAGGAGCCCGTCACTCGTCACCTTACTCATATTGTGGGGTGATGGAGTAGGAATCCAATTCTGCTAATAGGATATATACTATGGTATACGTGGAGAGCCAGGTCGTAATTCCGAGTATACCTGTCACCTGTATTCGTAGAGGTCAGTTTACGATTAGAATAACACTCTGACTACAAAATCTCATAGAAAAACTATAATAAAAATCTTCCGATCGGTTGTCATGCTTCTATCAAAGCAATAATGAGTCAGTCATATTTTGTTAAAATAAAAAAATTCTAGGTATATTTTATATTCGCCTTCAGCTGTTTATTCACCTCGCTAAAATAACAAACTTCCACCAGTCCCGGGTTTATTGCCCATTCAGAGTGCCCCAATAAGTATTTTGAAGGTATAAGTCAATATTTGACGATTAGGGACCTAATCCGGTGTAACTGCATGGCGACCATTTCGCATAAAGCCATCATTTCGTACTTAACCCTTGTTTGCCACTGTCCGTTTTTGCAGTTTTAATAAAACGTCCCGGTGTAGAGACAGGGGGATGACAGAGGCGGCCCCCAGGGATTTCGCTTTGGACGTAACGGCAATTTAATTTAGTTGCCACATGATGGATATTGATACCGTCAATTCACTGTTTCATTGCTTGTGAAAATGTCAAATCGTACGCTACGCTTCCCCGATTTTATAAGGTTATATTTTAGTGTTACATATCATATAAATTGAGTTTATTTTGTATTGCGGTTTAACCCTGTTATTTCGATACGTTATTCTGTTAACGATTGCATTGAACAAAACGGATATTTTTGTAAAATGTGCGGTATTTTCCTGTTAAATTTTTGTATCGCCGCATTCTCTGTGATCCAATCCTGCATTGATAATGATTTTAACGTTGAAAAATTTTGAAGCTATACTAGACATTGGCACTCAAAATGTTTTACTGAAATCTCTCTTTCGGATAAAATCTTGAAATAATCAAAAAAATATCCTTTGAAATGAAATAAATTCACTCTTATCGTCAAAATACATTTGTCACTGTCAAAATCATACAGGCGCTTGGCTGGGCGCCGAGTAACATTCAGTGTGTCAAAAAAGTCCTTTGGTCACTTGCAGTTCCTGATACTTTGACAAGTTATATAAAATTAAAAAAAGATCAGCACCATTAGCATGTCAAAGTTAATGTTATATGACTCCATTCTTTCCAAATCAGCTTGTAAGGTCCAGGCGATTTCCATGTTTTAAGTATGATTCATTATGGAAATGCATGTCTTCTGTTTGCAATTTGCTTGGTAGATGTTAGTAGTAGCAATGGCTAAATAATAAATTTGCAAAAATCAATACTCGTACCTTTACTTGGGATACTAATTGTTTCGAAAGATTTATGTGTGTCTTAAATTACCTAAATGAGAGTTGTATTACAAGCATTGGTCCCAGTGTCACGTTGTTGACTCGTGGCGCGCGGCTGCTGCGCGACGATTGAGGAGGTCCCTCCTGCTCCCCCAGCGATAGCAGCTCTATATAAGCGGATCGCGCCGAGGATGCAGGCTTCTTCCACTGCGCAACTACACTGAAGTTAAGTGGTCCATTCTACCCAAGGACCGAGAGAAAGACCTTAATTGAACCACGCCCTGGTTTCTGTAACGCGTAGCTTAAAGTTTAATTATACGCTGTATCTGTAATTATTGTTCCTGTTATATAAAATTCTGTAATTGCGAAATAATTGTTTTTTTAAATTATCTCCGCTCAAGTTCAGTCGAGGAATGAACTGCCTCTGAAGCGGGTTAGACTAACATAAACGTGACACCAGATGTCTAGCTCCCTAGATCCCTAACTCCCTAGATGACTCTTTCCCATAAGATTAACTCTTTCTTGCCACTTATTCTAATGTTGCAAACATTAGAATAATAATCGGCTACCATGCCATAAACTTCATACTAATTTACTACTCAATAAGTATTAGATTACAAGTGAAAATTACAAGGTTTTTGCTACTTTATGTATACTGCAGACATAACCTTTTTATCAAGTAATATGTATTGCACTGGCCATTAACTAAACGAAGAAAATTCAAATTTATAATAAAATATTTCCAATATTTATTTATACTTTTAAAGTTATTACGAGCGAGTCAACCAGCTTTGGCGTCTCTCCAAAAATTGGTAACCGTTGAGTGCATTGCGGGTTGGGTACCATTTAATTAGGTTAGCACTGGAGTATGCGAATTTATGGCACAGCTAAATGTCAACAGAGGCGACAGTCTCTTTGCCTTAAAAATGCTCTTATTTGTGTTAAGTAAGGTTTTACGAGAACATTTTTACAGCTTGTTAAGTAAAAATAAGAACCGTTTTTTAGTCGTGCGAACAGTTCAGATAGAACGACTTTATGTAGTAAAAGATCCTTTACTTGTAATTAATATCATATATTTCACATTTTTTGTACGTAATGTGTGTATTAAACAAATAAATAGACACATATATTAAAAGTGCATACTATGAATGAGGTTTTTGGTTCGGTTTCTTAGTCGAGGAAAGTGTTATTTGCTTTTTCTGTAACTTTATACAAATCTCTCAGTAGTAGAACAGAGTCTAGGTCTCCGCCCGGCAGACGGCTTCATCTCTTCTTTAACGTGAAGCCTAAAACCACTTCTGATTATATGTGAACGTTACATCTCTACGTACCATTATGGTGATTATTTAATTATGGTTATAAAGGCGTAAGACCATGCTATGTATTTGTAATATATTTATGTTTAACCACATAAGAAATTATAATATATATAAGTGACCTAATATAAGCGGACATATTCTTGTAATGGGCCAGTTGATAATATACGCTCGCTATCGATCCACGCCTATTATTTTGTCCCCAAGTGCACACACTTCATAATCGTACCTTACTTCTACAGGAGAAGGAGAATATCATAAGGTAATTCAATTCAGTATTCTTGAATATGTACTAAGTGTACCCGTAGCTCGTATTGGCTCATTCGTTGAGATCGGGTCTGGCCTTAGGCAGGTCTACCAACTATGCTTCCGTCGATCTGATAGGACATCGGTTTGTTCAATGAACAGTTTATAAACAAGATTGACGTTATATATTATTATTTGTATTCGATTCGTTTAATGGCAGTTTTCTCTGCAGAAAATCTGCTCGGATTTCTGGAGACGTATCTAACACGAAGAAAAACATTGTATAATTTTATTTTACGATTCAATGAGCCCGTATCCATCTCCAGGGTTTAAGCTATCTTCGAGTGGAAGATCCTACCGTTGACTTTTATTCGGTGACGGTATGAATAAGACGTTTCTTTCGGAAAACAGTAAATATATCTGCTGTTACGGCATTTTTTTGAGTACATATTATACCCCAACTCGATGAGGTTAAGATAAGGCGCTCCCGGTTAGATGGACTTATAAAATGATAGCTTGGTTAGACTGGATGCGGAAGGCGGTAGATGGAATGTTATGGTAAATAATTGAGAGCGGCTTCTGTAAAGCACTGGACTGCAACGGATTGATGATGATGATGATGATGATATTATATTTGGTAAGTAGGTAAGCTTTATAGAGAGTACACTAGTGTAAATAATATTTGCAGCGTAGATGGCCAGTCTATAGCCACCTGGAAAAATTACTACATTCAATTTGAATAAAAGCTCATAGCCAGTTGCACTTACTGATCGGTAAACGATTAGCGAGGTGAAACTTTGATGTGAACGTGACTGCTTAGTGGTATTTCATCTGAGCGTCTTCGTGCTTCGGAGGGCACGTAAAAAGTCGGTCCCGGTTGCTGCCAAATTGACAGCAGTCGTTAAGCCATGTCAGAGGTCTACTTGCGACTAGAATAACTCTTGACAACCGATTGGCCACTAACCACACGAAAAGAAAGAAGAAGAAAGATAAAACTATATCCATCCTTAATTTAATTTAAATTACTTTAGTGTCGAATTCACGAAAACGTTAAGTATTTTTGCATTTAATTTTTTTAATAAGGCCTCGTCTAAAACATTTCTGAAGTCGCCGAACATCGACGGTGTAATCTACGAGTACTCTGATATGAATATTGCTCGTTGGTTTTGCTCAGTGTTGCTGTTTTTTCAACTGGCAACTGTTTATTAACACTTTTGTTACATTTTCCTACAGTTAACGGAGTTGGTAAGAAAGGTTTTATTTATGCGAAAATGATACATATTAACCTCATAATAAGAAATAAAGTCGCTTAGCTGTTAAAGGCTAAAAGTTACACGGAGCAGGATCTTGGAAGATTAACTCGTGGTATTACTAGATGATTGATATTTTCGGGATATAAGACTTCTGAATCGATCATTACAGAACAAAAATTGCTGCGTGAAACGATCTTCCACTCACATTTGGAACCCAATGCAAACGATTTCATTGAACTCGACGACCTGGTTTCGATTCCCAGGTCAGACAATTTTTTATTGGATTTGTCCATTAAAATATACTTATAGCATAGAATCTGTAGATCTTTCCGGTAAACATTAGTCTCACTCAACTTTTACGTAAGATTTTAAAACATAATGGTGAAATATACTTTTATTCTACCGCCCTTTAGAAGTAAACGCATGAGCTTATGTATTTACATTGCACACATTTATCCACCATGCTGCGATCAATTTTAATTTTATTTTTAGTAGTCAGCTTCAGGTTTCAAGCTACAAAACGCTATAGGTTCTGTTTGTGAAATATCGGAAGTACGAACAAAATTTTCCGGAATATTTACAAAAGCTACCGAATCACGAAACGTAAAGAGACTGCGTGCCTAGATAGAATCCCTGAATTAAAACCCTGAATTTGTTTTTTGCTGGTTATAACATAACCAATGCGACATAAATTTATGATCATGTTTGCAACCCATCATAGCCTCGATTTATATACATATGTTTAGCTTTTGCGCACAACTCCGTGTGTATGGACTTAAGTGTTAAGATGGTAAATTCCTTGCTTTATATCGTAAAAGCAATATCTTTACAAAATGTCCGCTTTTTATGTCTTCGTCTGGGCTTTGATAAGTCAGTGACTAAGGCGAAATGTAGGTGGACAACACCTCAGCCTAACCTTTCTAGTAAAACATTAGCATACACGACATCCTGGGGCAAAAATACCGAAACATAAATATTTAAATTATTGTAAGTCCAAATGGTAAATATAATAACGAAATATAATAAAAATTTAATTTAAGAGCAAGACTGACATACTATTGTATACTTCACTGTTATTTACCATTATTGTACAAATGCATGTGTAAAGGACGAACATTAATGATAAAGGGAAAATAGTAGAAATAAAGAAACACCCATCCCTCGACCGCTTACTTCCAAAAATCTGCACAGCTCTGGCAGTTGCACCAAAACATTAAATTGAGCAATTGACGTTTGTCAGCAAACCCTTTGTTCCGACAAATATTTTCGGCCGAATTTAATTTCGCAGGCATATTTTTTATGTCATAATAATACTTTGACATAATTGTTTCTTGGCATACTATTTCATTAGGCATAAATATCAATTAGGCTATGCCTTTTGCCCTAATTTTGATCGGCATAAAGTTATAAGGCATATATGACTTGGGTACCATAGTGTAACAATAGGTTAGAGTGCGGCGGGGCTGGCCCTTGGGACACCCCTACGCCACCGCACAACATGTTTATTTTATATAGCCGAAAAGTATTTTATTTAATGCAAACACAACATTTACAAAACTTTAAATTTATGCTTTAGAATAGTATGACAATTATTATGCTTATAGTAATTATGTTTAAAAATTGTGCCTAAACTTAAAAAGTTATGCGAAATTAATATTATGCGTAACTATTATTAGGATTAGTAAAAGTATACCATGCTAAATTATGACATATAATTTTATGCGAATAAATAGGGAACCGTCAGCAAACAAGGTTTCTGATATCCATGTCAGAGGGCAAAATGCAAACATACAAAATATCCTATCCAGGATAAAAGTAAGCCTTTGTATGTGAGTTTTTATTTTCATCAACAACTGACTGAACAATTTGAACTGACTTCAAAAGGCAGAAGGTTGTCCTTTCGATCAGTATGTAGAAGTAAAACCTAAAAGTACTTACACTTACTCTAAATTCACATATACGAAGAACTAATTAAGACTTTATTTTTATAAACGTGATAATATTACACATAAAAAATATCAAATATCAAAGAAACTTCTTTGATTTACAATAAGTAAGAACTTTGATCAACATTTTACATTAATCGAGTAAAGATAACAATCTTTGAAAACATTGATGACGGCATCAAAGGAAAATTTCCTTATCATTATCAATCTTGGCTTGTTGGACAGATTTTTTAATAACCGTCCTACTTTCATTCAAGATTAGTTCGTTCGAAAAGAGCTCCGTTTTCTATTAACTCAATAAAAATGGTCAACGAGATTGGCTATTATGCTCCGGGTTGATATTTAATTCATAATTGTGGGAATTATATTTTCAATATAAAAATTGAGCACAAACAACCTGATGACAATGCTTTGATAATTAAGTCTTTGAGAGGTATTTTAATACGAAATTAAATAAATTTCCGCGTCGATATTGGGGCGTCCTACGTTTTTAAATCGTTAAATTGCCTTTTAATAAGTTCACAAAATATTTCGAGTTGCAACCATAAATAAATTAGTTTCATGTTTTTATTTGAAATAATATTAAATTAAAATACTGTAAAGACCGTTCGGGTTCCGTCTTCATTAAAAATTATAATAACAACCCTGTATGTAAATTGTTACATTGATTGGCACGCGCCTTTTCTTAGCGTCAGAAGAGTAAGGCCATAGTCAATCACGCTAGCCCAGTGCGGGTTGGCAGACTTTACACATCTTTGAGAATATTATGGACAACTTTCTAATATTCAGGTTTTTAAGTAAAAGCGACCTATACTTATATATAGTCGGCCTCGATGGTGTAGTGGTTAGTGTAACCGACTGCCATGCCTGAGATCGTGGGTTCGATTCCCGCACAAGTCAAACATTTGTGTGCATGAACATGTATGTTTGTCTTTGTCTGGGTGTTTCTATGTATAATATGTATATATTTACAAAAAATAAAGTATATATGTATGTTTATCCATTGTCTAATACCCATAATACAAGCTCTGCTTAGTTTGGGCTAGATGGTGTTGTGTGTATGTGGTAGAATAGAATAGAATAGAATATATATTATTATATATGTTCAAAACGTCATTTTATGTAGGTACCTTGGGTTCGACCTCGAAACCTCTGCGTGGCTGTCTAATAGTTTCTCACTAGTCTATCGCTGCTAATATTGACATTTATTTCTGCCGTCAACACGGTACTACGAAAAAACACACACGAGAACACACGAGAACGGTCGTACATCCTGATTTGGTAAGTGTCTGTGTGAATACATACAATTACTATTTCATAGATTTTTTATTTGAAAGGTAAGTCTATAAACCACGCGATGGGTTGGTTATTAATCAAATCTATTTGATGCCGAAAGATTGAATACGTTTTTATTCGATAAGAATCGTTCCAATAGTTATAATGAATAATACCTCTATACATATGTATATTCATCGGCCAATTAGCCTTCCAATTGGCTCGAGTATTCGATTCAATTAGTTTCACCTCGTCATTACCTAATCGTAATCGGTAGATTGTTATTCTAAGTCTAGACATTTTTAATGACTCTTATTTAAATTTACGATGTAAAATCTCCTGACGTGTTTATCTTAGTTTTAAAGATGACGCTATAGCTATTGTTACTGTGTCGCGAGGGACACCACAAATATTTAAACAACAGACACAAAGAACAATCAAATTTAGAAGAACTAAATATAAATAAATAAATATTCTACCACATACACACAACACCATCTAGCCCAAACTAAGCAGAGCTTGTACTATGGGTACTAGACAATGGATAAACATACATATATACTTTTTTTTTTTGTAAATACATACATATTATACATAGAAACACCCAGATCAAGACAAACATGCATGTTCATGCACACAAATGTTTGACTTGTGCGGGAATCGAACCCGCGACCTCAGGCGTAGCAGTCGGTTACACTAACCATTACGCCATCGAGGCCGACAACTATTTGTGAACTATAAATTTTTCGGGGTTAGAATCCACAATTCCAGAAAATTTACTGATCACTAACTCATAGGCCTTAATAAACATGCATTGTTTTCTAGTCGAGCACTTTTTAAGTTACGCTATTACTACCTAATACACGTTTTAAACTTCAATTACAACTATTACAAGTACCTTACTAACTATTTTAATTGGTTATTATATAATATTGTCTTATGTTTACGCGAATGTTATACATTGAAATTAAACACTTTATACGGATTTTGTCACGTTGTTTATTTTACTTTATAACACTGTTATTACATAATTTTGAAAAACTCTACCTCTACTATTATTGAACTTTACTACTATTTAAGCTATATATTTTTAATTAAAACTATTTATATTTGAGTTTACACTTTGCCCTGACTTTGATAATTTGAGCTCATTCTGCGTAAATAGGAACAGCAAAGATTAAATTATGTTCGGGGACTTTGAAATAACTAGGTACACTTGAGAACGTTGGGACAACTACCATCTTAGTCTCCCCGTGAACATGGCTGCTGTAAAGCAACCGAAACGTCGGGCCAAAGTGTAAACTCAAATATAAATAGTTTTAATTAAAAATATATAGCTTAAATAGTAGTAAAGTTCAATAATAGCAGTGTTAGAGTTTTTCAAAGTTATGTAATAACAGTGTTATAAAGTAAAATAAACATCGCGACAAAATCCGTATAAAGTGTTTAATTTCAATGGTTATTATATTTTAGTTTACTATTGTATTTTGTTTGTAAGTGATTATTGTAATGTTTTAAGGAAATCATCTAATTAAATTCTATATTAGATGTTGTAATTAAGTATATGAAAAGCTAAATTATTTATGTAAAATTTACTTTGAAATAACTAGGAACACTTGAGAACGTTGTAAATGTATTATTTATTACATAGGAAATTAAATGTCTTTAACCGTAATTCGCCATCCGTACATTCAATATTGGAACTATGCCTATGCGTTGCCCTTTTTAATAACAGTTATCCGGACTCTGTTGCCTTGCAGATTAGATAACATTCTTACGTTTAAGTGAATGCCACATATTGATATTGAATTCCCATCTTAAGGCATTAACCCCCTCTTCTCCACTTTTTACACGGTTCACTTACGGACCTCCCCCGAGCTTGGTCGTAAAGTGGTTGATATATACGACATCGCATCCGCAGATATAATATTAACATTGTGAAGGAACCAGTTGAATGATTCTTAAACAAAGTATGGATTCTTTGTTCAAGATGGATCTGGTTGGGAGAACTGTATGTGAATGATAGTTACTATAGTATACTCACCTTTGTATATTACCATAGGTCGAGGTATAAAACTCTAATTTGTTAGGCTATGTTCTAGGTCTCACTCAATAGGAGGTAGGCTATTAATATTGATATGGAATATTGTTTTTTTTTATAGTATTGGTTACATATGAGCAGATGTATCACCTGATGGTAAGCAATTACCGCCACCCATGGACACCCGCAACACCAGAGGAGTCATAAATGCGCTGGCAGCCTTTTAAATTTCGTCTATAAAATTTCGACACGTGTCTCTGTCCACGAGGCAATCTTAATATCACTTAAAAACGAATGAAACTACTAATAATAATAGAGGCTTGCTTTTTATCCATATATTAATACGTGAAGCAAAAACTTTGTACCATCTTTTTACGAAAATTGCGCGGACGGAGGAGTATGAAATTTGCCACAGTTAAAGTTTATATGGAGAAGGAGTGGCAAATCCAAATATTTTTATAATGAAAAAACACTACTCGCACACAACCATGCATTTGACACACGCAGTCGAATCGCGTTCGTAGTATTTCACTATTGTTCGTCTGACGTCATACAATTCTTCGTAACTATGGTTAGAAATACCTTATTTATATGTAATAAAGAAAAAAGTAAACAAAGTAGCAAGCTTAGGAATATCCTCAATGAAAGAGAATAGTTAAGTAAATAATTATTTGTTTGAAAATTATAAGTAAATTAACCTGTAAAACAGGTACATCAGTAAAACATTACTTAGGAAATGTTAGCCCTACTCGCTTGTAAATAAGTTTACACATTACGAGTGAATATTAATGCATTAAAATTACGGCAACCCGAGCTCGGATGAGATAATCAGGCCGCTATTTTGTTTTCCAGTTCCGCAAAAGGCTTTCATTTATTTAACCATTGCTAGGACAGTCATTTACAATGTTCCAAGTATTTTAAAGTTCATTTTATATTTTCTGAAACAACCACAATGTGTAGTTATTACACATTTTGAGGTGAGCCATGTTAGTAAATTTTTTATTCTTTTATTTACGTGAGATGTCACATAAATAAAACAATAAAAATTGTAACTTAAACAAAACCTTTTTTTTTTTTTTTTTTTTTTTTACGTTGGGGAATGCAATGACGCATATCCCTCCGCGGGGGCGGGCGGAGGGATAATGTCGGACTCGCCGGGGTAAAAGAAAGATGGAATAATAGTAAAGTACCTCCCGGAATACCGACTAAACCTACCACGGTGTTCCTCGACAAAACCACTATCGACGGGGCCGCGCGAATCACTTTCGCATACGGTCGCGACCCCGCCGAGGTTCCGGCCCGCCGTATGAAACGGCAGGCCCCTAAGCAATAAGACCTACCCAAGATAGGCACTTGCTCAAAAATAAAAGCCCTACTGTCTCCCCCTAAAGGGGGAGACGGACACGAAACAGAGGCGCGCGTGGGAACACGCACGCCGCCTCTCGGACCTGGTGCTGAACGGATGGCGGGCAGGCCCACAAAGCCCGCCACCCCCAGGTCAAACCTCAGGGTGGCTGGAGGTCATCTCGCGCCCTCCGGCGCCCGGTTCTGCGGTTGGGGAGAGGGTTTAAACGCTCCCTCTCCCGCTCCGCCGCAACTTAAACAAAACCTACTTCAACTACTCAACAACTAGACAATTAATAAAATGAGAAAATCATCAATGTAGTCGTAGTCAACCAAATACGCATTATTAAGTATAACTCAAAAACTACTGATCACATCTTGATTTAATTTAAATGGGGTCCAAATAACAAAAAATATCAAAATCGGTTGACCTAGAAAAAGTTCTGAGGTAACAAACATAAAAAATACAGTTGAATTGAAAACCTCCTCCTTTTTTGAAGTTTGTTAAAAGATTACTATTAAAATATGTGATTGTGACTATCTATCGGCATACATGATTATATTATGAACCGTGTTTTGTGAATAGCCATAGCTCAGTCGGAAGACCAACAGACTGCAATGCAGAGGGTCTCGGTTTCGAACACACGTCGCGCACCTCTAACTTTCGGAAGTTAAATGGCTTTTCGAAATTATGTGCGTATTGATTGACAATTATCGCCTGCTCCGTGCCTCGGAAAGCACGTTAAGCCGTCGGTCCCGGCTGCCATGAACATCTATGGCGGTCGTTATTGGGAAGTCAGTGCCCTATAATATTCTGACACTGGTCTAGCCTTAGGGTATCGTTAGCCTTCGGGTTGCGGAGGTCAGGTGGCAGCCGCTCCGTGTAAAAACTGATATCCAGTCAAATCCGGTTAGACCAGAAAAGCCGACCCCAAGTGACTTGGGAATAATAAAGGCTAGAAAGAAGAAGACTGTATTTTAGGAACATACTGTATTGGTTTTTTACATTATTTTCAACAAAAACATTATTTCTACTTTCTTAGTAGAGCTATTGTTATTCCTTTTTAATTTCTATTGGCTTTAACATATATGTTTGTTTTTAATCGTAAGTGTTGTATACACCTGTAAAGGCATTACACTTCGTACCATTCCTTTACTGTTTTAAATTATAATTGTATAGCGAAGTGTCGATGGCGTAACTTTAAATAAATAAATACACACATACAGTTACCATCATCATCATCATCATCATACATATCTTACGCCTATACTCCCAAAGGGGTAGGCGATAGATGTATTTTGGTCATATTTAATGACCCATAATTAAAGACTCACATCTTTATGTCCCAAAAGGGTGGTATAGTATCGGTTGTGCTATGGCTCTACGTGCCAACTCTTTCCAGTTACGTTTTAAAGTTCGTGTATAAATAAGAATTTCTTGAAGAAAACTCAAAAAAAATTTGTGCTAGTTAGGAATCGAACTTAATACTTCTTCGATCACCCATCTCTAAATGCTTTAATTTCCATTTCTATTACACTTGCCTTTTAGTTGTAAAATAATAATTAATTTCAACCGGTTTGCCTCGTATTTCTTATAGAAAAGAGAGTAAATATCAGAACTAAAAATAAAATACATATTTAAAAGTAGTAAACCTAAATATTATGTTATGTAAATTAAAAAATCAGTCCGCCATTATCAAAGGTTTTGGTTTCAATTCTTGGATAGTTCGTGCTTGTTGTAAAGGAAGGCAATCACTAAGTCTGACCATAGCCTGCTTGGCTCACCGCATCCTGTGTGCTAACTTCAATTCTATAGAACGTACTTATTACTTATGCTTCAATGCAGCTTTTGGTATTATTAAATTATAGTTTTGTAAACCTTTTCTGTGTGAGAGAGAAATAAATAAAATTATTATTATTATATTGTTGTATGTCAAAATGATTTCTCATTTTGTTAACTAAATCCTTTTTTTATGAAAACCAACTGCCGCATTCGGAATAAATTCTGTGTCGCGGGCAAGTTTACAGACATTCAAAGAACGGACTCAAAGAACATCCAGACCCGTAACAACCATTTGTGGATCTCAATAATTTTAGTCCCGGGTTTCGAATCCACAACACTCAGTGTAATGGCATTGACGAAGCGACCACTTAAATCACTACGCCATTCGCTATTTACGAATAAAATCTGGAATAGTAATATACCTACATTTCTCCAGCTATCGTATTGACCTACGTATAAAGTCGCGAGCCTACCATGCTGTCTATAGAGCACAGTTCTAATCCTCATGATTTTACAACTAACATCACAGGCAAATTGAATTATACTTTTTCTGACTTATGCATCGATCCGAAGACCTCGTGCACAGCATTCGCATTCACTACCGCATCGCTGAGGAAGGTTATTTAGGTATATTTTTCTTGCATTACGTGTTCTCGCATAATTATTCTTAATTAATTTATCGGACAAAATAAAAGTAATTAATTAATACTCGATCTCCCGTTGAATTCAGATTTAACAAAATTGCCGGATTCATCTCTTAAAGGACCTCTCACAACGCAACGAAAAGTAATGTTTGCTCAGTTTTACGAATAAATAACTCGTTCAGTAGAATTTAATTAAGAAAATTCATATTGTATATCCAATATTTATTAACATCGTCGAGCTCGCATATTTTATAAAATGATACAATTTAATAACCAATTACTTCGAGTTTAATTTGAACGAGACTGCGATGCTGACCCTAGATGTCACGCTAAGATAATTAGTGTTGTAATCAACCTATTAAACCACTATTTGTTATGCTTAGTAAGATTTTATGATTATACGAAACAGCGATTTAGATTTTATTCGTAGTATTTCAGAACTAGACTAGACTACAGGTAAAATAGACCAAGAAATAAAAATTTATAACTTGACTCCACGAATGATGTAGTGTGTTAATTGGTCGCCTCGTCGCTATTACTGCGTCGAATATTGTGGGGTTGTTGAGATCAACAACATAGTACATAAATTGGTGGGATACCTAAAAAGTTCTCGAGTCTAAGTACACGGAGAACTCTGTGTCCGTCGTTTGATTTTTATAAATTCCTTTCCGGGTCAAGAATTATTCCTCGTGTAGAAGTAAAAATATATATCAGTAATTTTAAATGTTAAAAGTACTGTTAAATAATCCTGCTAGGTTATAAAGTTTGATTATTTGCTATGTGTGAGGTCTGAAGGCTCAATATCCGAGTTAGGCAAAAAGTATATTAAATATTTAGTAAAAAAGTAGATCTGTGACCGTAGGAATGCAATGGGCTCGCCCTCCATTTACAAGGTACGTCATATTTGGTGAAATGAAAATGAAATGTGATGAAAATGAATGAAATGAAATGTGGGTTTAATACACTTGTCATGTGTCTAACCCTTTAATAGGCCTTTTTCATATGTAACGAATTCTTATCAGATTCATATGTTTAATATGCCCAACATAGAGTCGAGGACGCTAGGACTGCTTTTCGGTAGATGCATCAACCTTTCTAGCACCTGTGTCTGCATATAATTCTAGGATGCTGATTAATCTTCAAAATTCTTTCATTTCTCCAACATTCTTCCATTAGTTAAGTCAATCATACTTTATGGAGACCCTGTTTCACAATTCCAAATAGCATCAATAAACTAAAAGCCTTGTCATCACTTTTATTGACCTACCAAAACAGCACGCTACTTTTAATTCAGACAACCTTTACTTGATTAGTAATAAAGCTGACTATAAATAAAATCATCGTTTCTATTTTAATTTTACTTGGCATTTCTCTTGGTTTATGTCAATACTACGTGAGTTATAAACACAGTCTGTAAATCATGTTTCGAATAAAGCCTTTAATAAACTCAACTTGAATTAACCGTTCTGGTACAAAAATAAACGTACTGATCATTTAAAAAGGTCATACTGATAGCGACGATTTCAAAGTAATTTGGTAAAATTTTAGAGAAAACGTAGTCTGTAAATCGTGGAACAGAATAACTATTCAAACGTATTTAGAATAAGGGTATAAGGTTGTTTATTATTTTTTATAATTTTGGAAAAGCTACATCTATTATTTTTGGATACATGCTGATCCAGCTCAAATTCCTATTTTTGGATATAATATTAAAAATAAGTGAGTATTCCTAACTTATATACCTATATGTATATTAATAAGAAGCGAAGCATCCTTGGTAGGAATCGGTGTTCTTTTGCGAGGTACTCGGGTTTGTCAAATCGCAGATAATGCTTGGTCCACTGTTGCACATGTTTACACACAGCAGACTTTAAAACAACGCGATAAAATCCGTATAAATTTGTTTAATTTCAATGTATAACATTCGCGGCAACTTAAGACAATATTAGGTAGAAAAGCTTCTCATATATTGTCTTTGTAATAATTCCTCTTAGACTTAACGGTCAAAATGATTCAACACTCTAATGATGAATCACATCCAGGAAAAAAGTATTGTTGTGAAATATATTTTACCCGCAGTTTTGCTCGCGTTAATGTAGATTTTACCTATAAATTTTTATCCTCCGGGAACAGTTCTTTTTCTGGATGAAAAAGTACTGTTCCCGATGTTTCATGTTCCCTATGTTCTGTTCTGTACCCCTGACAACATGTACGCAAAATTGCATGATGATCGGTCGAGTAGTTAAGGCGTGAAAGCGTAACAAACAAACAAACTCACATTCGCATTTATAATATTAGTTAGGATGTGTCTAAGAAGCAGACAGTCGACCTACTATAAAAATAGCAAACAGTATATTTGGCATCACTGTCATATTGCTGAGGCAAGGAGGCGAGGAGAAATAGCTACTAGAGCAACTCTTAGTTTATGAAACATTACTTATATTCTTTCTTTTCCTGGTAATTGTGGTACATAATATAATATAGCACTTAAATAATAATCAGAATTTAGCATTAAATTGAAATTAATTACGTGTTTTGATAATACCACGTAAGAACTCCACGAGACAAGCCTGACCTATTGTGGAGCTCATTAGTAATTGTCCTTATTCGTCTTAACAGTTACATTTAATCATTAATATGTATTTATACTAAGCTTAAATAGAATTATAAGGAATTGCAAAATGTGTTTTTTCTTTTTGGTAAATAAAATAAATGTTTAAAGATGTTTAAATGCTTTAATTCCTACAAGGTACATAGAAGTAAATGTTATTAATCTATTGGCGGTATGCTTACTTGCAACTCGCAATAATTTTTAATTGTATTGGGTAATCTAAGATCATAGTATTATTTATATTTAACATCTTTTATATGATAAAGTAATAGAAGACTTCACATATCTTCAAGAACATTGTTTTCCTCGGGACTAGGTTTCCGCACGATATTTTCTTTCACTGTTAAAGCGAGCGATAATTTACAACTTAATATGCACATAACTTAGAAAAGTGAGATATGCGCCTTGGCATCGAACTTAAGACCTTTACAGTGCAGTCGAACGGTCTATTACTAGTAGTAGTAGTAGATAATAATTCGATAAGTCAACTAATAACGTAACATTCTGTTCTGTACTTTAATCAATTACAAAATAATTATCCTTGCCAAAACGCATCAATTGATGCACTCATATTAGCTAATTGATAATTTAAATAAACTATCGAGTTTGATTAACTAAATGATACCATAATTGCTTGATATGACACCCACAGGCAATTTTATTCCAGTGCTCAAAATAGTGTTGGCCTAAATATCGAAAAACACTACATCACATTCTGTCATCGGCACAAAATATACGTGGAACGAAAAATGTTTAGTGCAGTTTTTTAAATTAAATGCCGTTCCATTTGTACGATTTGTATTTGTTTTCCATTTAAATATTAATTATTTTGTTCACAATCGAATAGTCGTGTTGTTAAATTTGACTGTCGCGGTGGTTCAGTCGGCTTGGATTTGCGTTTAATTGGCGACTGTCTCAGTTTTGATTTTTAGTTGGCGTGAAAGTATTGGTGATATTCTTAATATTGTCTTATGTTTACGCGAATGTTATACATTGAAATTAAACACTTTATACGGATTTTATCGCGTTGTTTATTTTACTTTAAACACTGTTATTACATAATTTTGAAAACTCTAACACTACTATTATTGAATTTTACTACTATTTAAGCTATATATTTTCTAATTAAAACTATTTATATTTAAGTTTACACTTTGCCCCGACGTTTCGGTTGCTTTACAGCAGCCATGTTCACAGGGAGACTAAGATGGTAGTTGTCCTAACGTTCTGAAGTGTAGCTAGTTATTTTAAAGTACTCGAACATAATTTAACCTTTGGTGTTCCTATTTACGCAGAATGAGCTCAAAGTATCATGAAGTCTAGCTGTGTTTTGCTTCTTCTTGGGTTTGACTATTTGAATGGATCCCAAGCTGGTGGTACATTCCAACCATCCTCTCTATTGAAATTAGGATGTTTTTTAATTTCAATAGCCTCGCGAAGCATCCTTGGTAGGAATCGGTGTTCTTTTGCGAGTATATATGGTTTGTCAAATCGTAGGTAGTGGTTGGTCCCCTGTTGCACATGTTCACACACAGCAGACTTCAACGAGCGTTGGTGCTTAACATCAGCTATATGTTCTTTTAAGCGGGTGCCTATGCTTCTCTTGGTTTGCCCAATATATGAGAGTCCGCAGTCACAATCTATTTTATAGACCCCTGCATCTTGTAAAGGTAATTGGTACTTGACGGATGGTAAAAATTGACTTATCTTCGTTGGCGGCTTGAAGTATGTGTTGATTGAAGCTCGCTTCAAGATGTAGCCAATCTTGTCAGTGACACCCCTTACATATGGTAGTATGGCAGGCTGGCGCTCGACTGTGGCTGGCTTTTCTCGGGATCTGTGACGGCAGCGCGGCTGTTGGAGCTTGTTGTCTTGCAGTACTTGCTTGACATGTTGAAGCTCGGCGTCCAGGTGTTTCTTGTCACAGATCCCGTGGGCTCTCTGAAACAAAGATATTCCCACGGTAGCTAACTGTTAAGGATGGTGGTGAGATTCACCGTTTAAGTACCTGTTTGTATGGGTCTTTTTCCTATACACAGTGTGGCTCAAAGTATGATCAGGATTCCTGATGACAAATACATCTAAGAAAGCTAATTAATAAAGGACTGCCTAGTCAAGAATAACGTAAGAAAGGAAGATTTGGAAGCTATACATCAGGACATTTCATCAGTCTTGCGTCGAAGTAAAGTGCCCAAACCGAATCTTCCCAAAGATGAATTCGTCGCACTGAAGAACTTGCGAGCTAGGCCAGAAATTACAGTACTCCGTGCAGATAAAGGAAACGCTACGGTCGTAATGGATACGTTAGATTACAAACATAAAATTGAAATTGAAATTAAACTACTATATACGGATTTTATCGCGTTGTTTATTTATCACTGTATTACAAAATTTTGAAAATATTACTCTTCTACTACTATTGATTTTATTTGACTAATTTATAAGCTAATAAAATTATTTAAACTATTAAATCTATTTATTTTTGGTTAACACTTTCCCCGACGTTTCGGGTGCTTTTCAGCAGCCATGGTCACGGGGAGACTAAGATGGCAGTTGTCTCAATGTTCCAGTGTAGTTATTTCAAAGTACCTGAACATAATTTAATTATTGGTGTTTCTATTTACGCAGAATGAGCTCAAAGTATCATGAAGTCTAGCTGTGGTTTGTTTCTTCTTGGGTTTGACTATTTGAAGTACTGGATCCCAAGCTGGTGGTACATTCCAACCATCTTCTCTATTGAAATTGGGATGTTTTTTAATTTCAATAGCCTCGCGAAGCATCCTTGGCAGGAATCGGTGTTCTTTAGCGAGAATCTGTGGTTTGTCAAATCTCAGGTAGTGGTTGGTCCCCTGTTGTACGTGTTCACACACAGCAGACTTCAACGAGCGTTTGTGTTTTACGTCAGCTATGTGTTCTTTTATGCGGGTGCCTATGCTTCTCTTGGTTTGACCAATGTATGAGAGTCCGCAGTCACAATCTATTTTATAGACCCCTGCATCTTGTAAAGGTAATTGGCACTTGACGGATGGTAAAAATTGACTTATCTTCGTTGGCGGCTTGAATTATGTGTTGATTGAAGCTCGCTTCAAGATGTAGCCAATCTTGTCAGTGACACCCCTTACATAAGGCAGTATAGCAGGCTGGCGCTCGACTGTGGCTGGCTTTTCTCGGGATCTGTGACAGCGGCGCGGCTGTTGGAGCTTGTTGTCTTGCAGTACTTGCTTGACATGTTGCAGCTCGGCGTCCAGGTGTTTCTTGTCACAGATCCCGTGGGCTCTCTGAAACAAAGACATTCCCACGGTAGCTAACTGTTTAGGATGGTGGTGAGATTCACCGTTCAAGTACCTATTTGTATGGGTCTTTTTCCTATACACGGTGTGGCTCAAAGTATGATCAGGATTCCTGATGACAAGTACGTCTAAGAATGCTAATGAATTATTTGCCTCTAATTCCATAGTAAATTGGATGTTATTATTAATGGAATTAAGATGTTCTAGGAATACACTAACACTATCTGTTGGTAATATTGTAAAAGTATCATCTACAAACCTCTTATAAATCCTGGGTGTGATGGAGGCAGTCTGTAAAGCGCGAGCCTCGAAGTCCTCCATATATATATCGGCAACAACAGGCGATACTGGGGAGCCCATTGCCACACCATCGACTTGTATGTAGAATTTATTGTCCCACAACAGATAGCCAGTTGTTATGCAATGTTTAAGTAGTTCTGCATATTCCTCAGGCATATTGTACTCTCTTAGCTTCCTTTTAGTTATTTCAATACAGTCATGTACAGGTATGCATGTAAATAATGACTGTACATCAAAACTAACCATTGTTTCATTGTTAGTGAGACATAGGTGTTTAATCTCACTCACAAAATGGTATGAATCCTTTACATGTGCTGTCGAGTTGCCTCTGAGTGGTGAGAGTATATTCGCTACGTGCTGAGCCAATCTGTAAGTTGGTGTGTCGATCTGACTCACAATAGGACGTAGAGGAGCGTTTTCCTTGTGTATTTTTGGTAACCCATACAGCTTTGGAGGTTTTACGCAAGCTGGTATTAATTGTTTAACGTCTAGATCTAGTCTTTCGGAGTATTTATATATGATGTCTTTGGTTTTGTTCAATATTTTGTTTGTAGGGTCTGTTTTAACCTGTTTATATGTTGTTTCATCCGAAAGTAAATTTTCAATTTTATGTTTATAATCTGACGTATCCATTATTACCGTAGCGTTTCCTTTATCTGCACGGAGTACTGTAATATCTGGCCTAGCCCGCAAGTTCTTCAATGCGACGAATTCATCTTTGGGAAGATTCGGTCTGGGCACTTTACTTCGACGCAAGACCGATGAAATATCCTGACGTATAGCCTCCAAATCTTCCTTTCTTATGTTATTCTTGACTAGGCAGTCCTCGACATTGCAAATAATGGCCTCATACGGTATCCTAGCCGGTGTTATTGCATAATTTAAACCTCTACTTAATACTTTTTCGGTTGTTTTGTCTAAAGTTTGTTTTGACAGATTAATAACTGCTTGTCTTTGAGATGACGGCGGCGTGTCATTGGTCCGTGCATTGACGTTTCGTTTCTTGCTGTTGGCATTTGATTTTGATAATAATTTTTCATATTTTTGAATTTTGTTCGTTTTACACGCATTATATTTTGATCTTTCTCTGTGATTTATAGCAATGATGCATTGTTTAAAATCAAATGGAGTTATTAATCTCTGTATTTCATTAGACAAAATCTCAACGTTCCTATTTATGCTGCGTAAGTCAGCGCGATGTTCTCTGATAACTTGTATTAATAACTTTTGACTTGCCTGTTTTAAGATCTTAGCGCTTCCTCGTATGTCTTTCTTGGCTGATATCTTGACACACGTAGGAATGAGACTGTGATCACGACATCTCTTCAAGAAATTTAAAGATGTTACATATCTTGCGCGCTTAGTTTGTAGATCTTCTAACCGGCGTATTTTTGTTGCTGTTTCCAGTCCGTACTGATTTACATAATATTGTCTTCTGTTTACGCAAATGTTATTCATTGAAATTAAACTACTATATACGGATTTTATCGCGTTGTTTATTTATCACTGTATTACAAAATTTTGAAAATATTACTCTACTACTACTATTGATTTTATTTGACTAATTTATAAGCTAATAAAATTATTTAAACTATTAAATCTATTTATTTTTGGTTAACACTTTCCCCGACGTTTCGGGTGCTTTTCAGCAGCCATGGTCACGGGGAGACTAAGATGGTAGTTGTCTCAATGTTCCAGTGTAGTTATTTCAAAGTACCTGAACATAATTTAATTATTGGTGTTTCTATTTACGCAGAATGAGCTCAAAGTATCATGAAGTCTAGCTGTGGTTTGTTTCTTCTTGGGTTTGACTATTTGAAGTACTGGATCCTAAGCTGGTGGTACATTCCAACCATCTTCTCTATTGAAATTGGGATGTTTTTTAATTTCAATAGCCTCGCGAAGCATCCTTGGCAGGAATCGGTGTTCTTTAGCGAGAATCTGTGGTTTGTCAAATCTCAGGTAGTGGTTGGTCCCCTGTTGTACGTGTTCACACACATATCATACATACATATCCGTATATAGTAGTTTAATTTCAATGAATAACATTTGCGTAAACAGAAGACAATATTATATAAAATTGAAAATTTACTTTCGGATAAAACTACATATAAACAGGTTAAAACAGATCCTACAACCAAGATAGTAAAGAAAATCAAAGATATCATCAATAAATACTCCGAGAAACTAAATCTAGATATAAAACAATTAATACCAGCCTGCATAAAACCTCCAAAGCTGTATGGGTTACCAAAAATACACAAGGAAAACGCTCCCCTACGTCCTATTGTGAGTCAGATCGACACACCAACTTACAGACTAGCTCAGCACGTAGCGAAGATACTCTCACCACTCAGAGGCAACTCGAGAGCACATGTGAAGGATTCATACCAATTTGTGAGTGAGATTAAACACCTACGTCTCACAGACAAAGAAACAATGGTTAGTTTTGATGTGCAGTCATTATTTACATGCATACCTGTTCGTGACTGTATTGATATAACTAAAAGAAAGCTAATAGAGTATGATATGCCTGAGGAATATGCAGAAACACTAAACCATTGCTTAACAACTGGCTATCTGTTGTGGGACACTAAATTCTACATACAAGTGGATGGTGTGGCAATGGGCTCGCCAGTATCGCCTGTTGTTGCCATACAAACAGGTACTTAAACGGTGAATCTCACCACCATCCTAAACAGTTAGCTACCGTGGGAATGTCTTTGTTTCAGAGAGCCCACGGGATCTGTGACAAGAAACACCTGGACGCCGAGCTTCAACATGTCAAGCAAGTACTGCAAGACAACAAGCTCCAACAGCCGCGCTGCCGTCACAGATCCCGAGAAAAGCCAGCCACAGTCGAGCCCCAGCCTGCCATACTACCATATGTAAGGGGTGTCACTGACAAGATTGGCTACATCTTGAAGCGAGCTTCAATCAACACATACTTCAAGCCGCCAACGAAGATAAGTCAATTTTTACCATCCGTCAAGTGCCAATTACCTTTACAAGATGCAGGGGTCTATAAAATAGATTGTGACTGCGGACTCTCGTATATTGGGCAAACCAAGAGAAGCATAGGCACCCGCTTAAAAGAACATATAGCTGATGTTAAGCACCAACGCTCGTTGAAGTCTGCTGTGTGTGAACATGTGCAACAGGAGACCAACCACTACCTACGATTTGACAAACCACATATACTCGCAAAAGAACACCGATTCCTACCAAGGATGCTTTGCGAGGCTATTGAAATTAAAAAACATCCTAATTTCAATAGAGAGGATGGTTGGAATGTACCACCAGCTTGGGATCCAGTCATTCAAATAGTCAAACCCAAGAAGAAGCAAAACATAGCTAGACTTCATGATACTTTGAGCTCATTCTGCGTAAATAGGAACACCAAAGATTAAATTATGTTCGAGTACTTTAAAATAACTAGCTACACTTCAGAACGTTGGGACAACTACCATCTTAGTCTCCCCGTGAACATGGCTGCTGTAAAGCAACCGAAACGTCGGGGCAAAGTGTAAACTTAAATATAAATAGTTTTAATTAGAAAATATATAGCTTAAATAGTAGTAAAATTCAATAATAGTAGTGTTAGCGTTTTAAAATTATGTAATAACAGTGTTTAAAGTAAAATAAACAACGCGATAAAATCCGTATAAAGTGTTTAATTTCAATGGTGATATTCTTCCAAGAATTTGTATTTTTTTGGAATGGTAGTAACAGCCACGCAGCTTTGGATTGACACCAACTATTGCAATAAAAATATCTTGATAATACTGAACTCTTCTGGACTGCTACGTCGTGGCATCTGGATGTACTCTATTTTGCAGTATGCCGGATCAAATGCAAACATGCGTTGACACGTGTTTCACCTCAAGATACCCTCAACAATACACACAGTTCGTTAATTGTTGAATATTACAGTAAGAATTTAGAAACACTATCTGGCTTCTTTTTCAACAAAAATTACCATTCCAGGAATGTTAAAAAGAAATAGAAAATGAGTGTTTAACCTGATAGCGAGACAGATAATATTTCTTGCCTTTTTTATTATACTACGATGACTAACATGCATAAGCGAGCCACACTTGATGGTTACCAGTTAACGAAGCCTATAAATTATTAACCTATGAGTCTTCTTCTAAGAGGTTAATGAAAACACTATGTGGGTCTGTGTGTCTGTCTGTTAGTGACAGTTTGTTAGTAACAGACATAGCTCCGGAACCACTGGACCGATTGACTTGTTACTTAGTGTACAGACACCTTGGGTCATCCCTCGGTCGAGTTTGTCTGAAGAATATGGGCCCTGTGGGTCAAAAGATCCCTGAGATATAGGGGTCACAAGATCATAAGGTCAGGGGATATCCACAAACAGAGTGATTTGGAAGTCGAAAGGAGAGGCTTTTGCCTAGCAGAAGGACATTACAAAAAGTCCACATGAAGACGAAGAGGTTGAATCCTGGGTTTTTACACCCATCTCGTTTTAATACCAGGTTACATTTGCATTACATTAGCAGTAAGTCAAAGGCTGGACCTGTAAGAGTTCCTTACGATTGCATGAATGCACGCAGTGGTTTAAACGGTCGCCTCTCCACTGCCGCTGCGCCGCGTGTTGTGGGTTTCTTCCCCACTCGGGACAAGAATTCGTGTTACCTACAAATAATCGTTCCGAGTATGGATACTCTTTGTGGTTGTTGCTTGTAAAATCCCCTGTGACACAGGAATTATTCATAAACTGAGAGTAGTCTGTTAAATAAAAAATTAAAATACGCTTTATTATAAAAAAAAAAGCAAATTAAAAAGTAGAAAATAATTTTTTTATGTAAAATAGCGTGAAGTTATCAAAATATCTTAGAAAGCGCCCCACGCTTTCTTACATTAAAATTATTAAATTATTTTCTACTTTTTAGTTTGTTTTTTTTCAATAAAGCGTGTTTTTTAGTTTTTAAACGATTATTTATTTTTAATTTTGTAATAATTTTTTTTCTAAATTATTGTATTGTTTTCAGTCCTCGATAAGTGTGCAAAGTTTCAAATCAATCTGTCGGTTTGAAAGGAGTGAAAATCACGTTCAAAGATTCCGTTACATAGGCACATACATATATATGTACATACATACCAAGCTAATAAAAGCGTGTTAAAAAGCAAACTAAGAAATCCTGGCATCATAAAAATATCTGCTGCTACATTTTGTGGGTCAGTGGGTCACCTCAGTTGATCAAAGTCTATTAAGACAAATTTACTTTCCACTGTAAAGGTCTTTGTGATCTTGAATTAATAGTCTTGTTTCTAGATTATGGATATTTTTGTTAAGTGGGTCATTATCGCGGGTGATGTCGTGGCAGGTTAAATATCAATTGTTTACAATATTGACGGATCCTGTTACTCCATATTGGGCAAGAGGATCGAGAATACGAGTATATACTATATTGCCAAAAGTCTTCGAGATCGCACAGATGGCAAAGTAGTTTGAGTAGTCGTCTCGCCACTACCACTGTAAGAAAGAAAGAAAGAAAGAAAAGTAATTAAGTAAGGGATAAAAAATGTGTAATCCACAAATAGTTGCTTAGTATTCACCATCACTAAACGATCAAATTAGTAATTTTACACCCAATATCCCATAGTACGCTTTTTCATTGACAATGACAACTAAAAGTTGTTATCTCAGAAGACATTTTCTTATATTTTCTACCAGCATCTCTAACTAAAGCTGTATTCAATTATGAGGAAAGATAAACCGACTTTTATCATACTTGAAAACTCTGGAAATTGAAGCAAAAAACCAGAATCTATGTCAAGCAGAATCGACATGCGTAAGATGCTAGACCCATAACCTAGAAGACAGTAAATCTTTACGGAAAACCATTTGTAGTACTAAAAATAAAACAATATAAGCACTGCGAGCTCAAGTGTGGGCACTCTAAGCACGCCTGGAGATAACTTGAGTGTTTCGCAAACAAAATGTCTCTCTGAAACAATTTGCAGCCGGCTGTTGGTAAGTATACTGTTGGCTGCTTGAAAATTGTAGTGAATGTAGAATTTTCACTTTGACTTTTCAAGTTGTTACGAACACTTTAGAGGTACCATTTCAGAGCCATGAAGGGCCTATCTCGCTCTTTTGGTGTGGTTGAGATTGAATAAGGACAATGTTTGACCTCATTTTTACAAATATATTATTTCATCCAGTAAGATTATGATTTGCTGCTAAGACGGCAAATATGTATAGCCGGTCTGGTGGTTTAGTCAAATTAAAGTCAAACATATTTATTTCCATAAAAATGTGCAGACAGTTCTTGGATACGTCAATTAAAATGATAATAATAAATAATATCAGCCCTGTATTAAACCGTCTCACTACTGGGCACGGGCCTCTTCTCAGTGTGAAAAGGAAGCCACCACGCTGGGCTAGTGCGGGTTGGCAGAATTCACATATCTTCGAAAACATTATGGTGAACTCTCAGACATGCAGGTTTCCTCACGATGTTTCAATTAGCTATATAAAATACATTAATAAAAATAGGATAATAAAAAGGACATTTTGCATTGAAAAAGCCTTTTCGTATATCATACCCGAGAGAGATAGAAGTTCACGAAAATAATTGACATATTTAGAATTGGTTTATTGTAGATAGAGACTGTTCACATTTTTACAGCATCATAAGAATGTAATGTTAAATAAGATCTTTTAAGAGAATTTTAAACATTAGCCATCACATGTGCACCATTTTTCTGAAACTCAACAGTTAGTTCTCTGATAGCCTAGTTTGTATGATGGCATGCGATTTTACTGATATTTATGGCTTAACGAGATGAGATCTCTGATTTTGCTTCGGTCGAAATAAAAGGCAGGCAGGATTTCTGTGTGGAAAGTTTTACTGTGTAGATATAAATAAGCTCGTCCTCTATTACCTATACCTGAGTAAGTTTTAAAATATAGCTTGCGAAATACATATATTATGTTTAATATACCATTGCTCATCCCTTTAAAGATGTACAGGCTTAACTATGTATATACAACATGTCACAAATATAACGCACAACCTCAAACACCCCAATTAGATTATTAAATCGTAATGTTACTTTATGTACCTAAATATTTTAATTTAACGAATCAGTTCTCTTTATTGTGCGCGGATAGTATGGGTATATTACAATAAATCTAACATTATTACCTTTATTGCATCAAAATCCTTATTGCCTTGATTTATGACACATTTTCGTTTATTTCAGCTGTTTAATAAATGGGTGACTATAATTTAATTCGTTTTTATTATTTTAGGGATAAAAAATTACCTATATTAAAAATTGCTGGCATTGATTCAGTAGCCGATTTTGAACAAACTACTTTCAGGATGTGCGTTTATTATGTAACATATCTATAAACAAAATATGGATGCAAGTTCCCAAGCCTGCATCGCATAATATATTACCGTATGGATTTGTCATCCGTTCCATTTTCTGGCCTTTGTGTTCCACATGGATTTGGATACGTATTGAAGTCTCCTTTGTAAAATGTATACGTTAATACGCGAAGGAAAATCTACTTGCTTTTGAGAGTTTTGTGCTTGGAAGAGTTTATGGTTTGGCATAGTTAACGTTTATATGGAAAATATAGAAATAGAAGCTTACAATATCTAAAAAAAATTTTTTTAACTAATTGTAAGCATTCTATTTCTATATTACATTTTTTTTTAATAATAATAATAATATTCTACCACATACATACAACACCATCTAGCCCAAACTAAGCAGAGCTTGTACTATGGGTACTAGACAATGGATAAACATACATAGGTATATACTTTTTTTGTTGTAAATACATACATATTATACATAGGAACACCCAGACCAAGACAAACATCCATGTTCATGCACACAATTGTGCGGGAATCGAACCTGCGATCTCAGGCGTGGCAGTTCCCGTCAAATTACTGTTGAATTTCGAACACTGAGTAAATGCTAGTAATTATAATATACATATTATAATTATATCTCTAATATTGTTAGAACACGCTCATGTCTAGAACTAGAAGTCAATTGACATTTAATTATTTTTTTGTATTTTTATTGTGGAGCCTATAACCTAGCAGTAGGTAATACCATGGGATAATTCTAACTAATATTATAAATGCGAATGTGAGTTTGTTTGTTTGTTACGCTTTCACGCCTAAACTACTAAGAAATTCAATTCGAACACCCATCACTGTGCCTACCCACTACGAAACAAGCCAACACGTAACCAACCAACCTTAATTCATACATTTGACTACATTGCTTGGTGTGAAGAAACGGTAATTTGAATGTCTGTTAAAACAACGCAATGTATGACGACTATAATTAAAATTGTTTTATCTTTGTGATCTATGATTTCTTGGTACTGACTCTTATCTCACCACAACAAAGGGAAAAATAAACATTTCACAAGTTCGCGGGAAGCTGGAAACTATGTTTTGTATCACCGCTAGATAACGAAAATAAACTTATTGTGGCTTTGAGATAAACATTGTTTAGTTTTGCGGTAAGGAAACCCTTTGGAGCGTTGCTTCGTGATTGTTGTAGTTTTAATTGCAAAACGTTTAACCTGTCAATTGTTAGAATGCCTTACGGTACCAGTATTATTCCGAGTGCCAGGTAATGTCTTTATAAAAAGTTGTAGAATACAATGGTGACGCGTTATTTTAGTTTTAACTAGCGATCATCCCCGGCTTCGTACGAATAGTACAAAACCTTAACAAATATACACCTAGACCTTTCTCATGAATCACTCTGTCTATTAGTGAAAACCGCATGAAAATCCGTTCTGTAGTTTTTGAGTTTATTGCGAACAGACAGACGCGGCGGGGGACTTCGTTTTATGATAATATACTTATGTCGTGATAGTGATATCTTAAATTCATTTATCTTGTACTAGAAATGTTGGGCAGCAATTAAAGTTGATTAGGTATATAAAAATGAAGTAACATTGTGTGATTCAAGTTATCTGACAAGTAGTGATTTAATATCTCTTATATTGATTCATTCCTTGTCGTATCACACATATGGCCAGTTTCACAACTATCGAGTAAAAGTTGTCCGAAAGATAAATCGCATGCTGTGTTACTCTTGTTAGTTTCAAGCAGAGAGATGGGAGACCTGGGGCTCTTTTAAAGAGAAAGAGAAGAGAAATTGTATTTAGAGATAATTGTAAGGGCCTGTCCCACCATGAACAGGCCCTTACAATTCTATCAATATACATACTAGCCTCATTTCAATATCACCAAAAGGAATACGCTGATATTACATTACGCCCACATTCCGCTAGGTATGATTTTAGATGCCACGTATTTATGAAGGAGCTTAACATGGTTTACAAACCACAATTCCAAACTTCGTGCTGCCACCTAGAATTCTTTGACAGAAAAACTTATTAGCACATGCCTAGGAATTGAACTCAAGACCTCATGTCGCAATCCAATTTACTATTACTACATTTCTGAGATATCAGAATGCCTATATGATTTGTTATGCTTTCCAAAGTATTGCTGCGGCATGTGACATCCAATTTCACTGCACAGAGCAGTACCAAACAAAAATACAAATATGACTTCAAAGCATATAAATGCACGTATTTCACACCCAAGTAACTCCGAGTCCCTGAGCGTCTGTTTGCAAACGATTCCAACTAATGTCAATAAAGAGTAATGGTGTTCAAACATAAAATAACAGTGTTTATTGTGACTGTATATATTATCCAGTTTGCTTGCTCTTTCACTGGAAACTTAATAGATGTTTTCATGGTTCAATTCCAGAGTACTTACTTGAAATAGCATTGTGTTTGGAACTGGTTGCTGATATTATTTTTGGTCTAGTAACATAAATACATAGTCTATAATATATGAATAGATGCCTATATCCATATTTCGTCCACTGCCTTAAGGTTTGACGTTATAGAGGTCAAGCTTATTCCAGTCTACTAGGCACAAATCTGGGCTGGCGTAATCTGAGTGGTGTATTAATATATTTTTAGAGTAGTAGAGCCTCGCTGATTTCAGTATGAATTGGCCGGCTCGACGGAGGAAGGACTACCTCTCACAGAATATTAACGTAAAAAAGCAGTATTCCTACTGTTGTGTTTGATTCGGTGAATGAGAGTGCCGGAGAACCAATCACCCTCTTTCCGCCTACCCGCTCCTTCTCCTTCCCAACCTTTTTCTTTTCTTCCTTTCCTAAAAGGTCGGCAACGCGCAAGTGATGCCTCTGGTGTTGCAGGCGTCCATAGGTTACGGTGACCACTTACCATCAGGTAGGCCGTATGCAGGTTTGCCAGCTTAGCAGTATAAAAATAAAAAAACGGGGATATAAGCGTGGCTATGAACATATCTATACAAAAACATTAAACTGAAGTGTCTGTTTGTAATGTCAAAATAACAGTTTTTTACTTAATGCATATTAAAGTATATACGGTACTTAAGTATATCAAAAAATCAATTTTAAAATGTTTGTCTGTCTGTTTGTTTGTTTCGGTTGATCTCTGAAATGGCTGAACTGATTTTGACGGGATCTATTCTGGAACTGGCAGATAGCTGATGTTGTAAGGAGTAACTTAGGCTACTTTTATATTAGAATTTTTATGTTAAATTCTACGCGGCCGAAGTCACGTGTAACAGCTAATTCTATACATATCAGCACTTACCGTGACATTACTTAGATTAACAAGAAGGATTACAGTTCGGTACCTCACTAGTTAGAATATACAACCAACATTAGGCGTGTTGTCGTTTTGGAAAAAAACGGAAAAGACTATTCCTGCTTGAGTAACGTTGTTCCAGCAGGAAAATTCTGAACGAATAATCGGAAAGAGAAATACTGTGCATAGGCAGATAGCTTATATTTGTGCAAAAATGTGTGCTGAAAATATAATTTGTGCATCTGTTGGTTTTCGAGATATCTATATATCTCTACGAGGCAGTTTCCTGCTAGGGTAACGTACACGAATTATTCCTAGTGCCTAGTTGCCTTTTTTCAATCGATTAAAAGATTTCAAACAATTTCTTGTTTCATACAGGATTCAGACAATGTATCTATTAGATAAGTAAATTTAGTTATGTGAATTCGTGATTATTTTGTGATCTCAAATAATCTTTTTTTCTCATAAACAAACATTGTAAAATTTGTTTTTCATTCAGCCACTAACCTCTTCATCTGTCACAAAGTGTAAGCCATAAGTGCATTCTCATGCCATACTACTGTCTATTATAAATTACTACTGATAAATATTAATTGAAACCTGGAATGTTTGATTCATAAAATTATAAAATTTTAGAATTTAGTTTTATATGGACGGTAATATATGGCATAATTACTGCAACATCCTATGACATAATCCATAAACGAGTTGTAAAATACTGAAATTATAATTTGATGGTGAATGATAACCATTTAAAGTCCATAAGTGTTACTATTGAAATTAAAAAACATCCTTATTTCAATAGAGAAGATGGTTGGAATGTACCACCAGCTTGGGATCTAGTAATTCAAATAGTCAAACCCAAGAAGAAGCAAAACACAGCCTGACTTCATGATACTTTGAGCTCATTCTGCGTAAATAGAAACACCAATTATTAAATTATGTTCGGGTACTTTGAAAATAACTACACTTAGAACATTGCGATAGCCACCATTTTAGTCTCCCCGTGAACATGGCTGCTGAAAAGCAACCGAAACGTCGAGGAAAGTGTAAAATTAAATCTAAATGGTTTTATAATTTAAATAGCTTAAATAGAAGTAAACAGTTACTGGTTAAAGTGTTTAACAATAGTAGTTTAAAGTTTCAAAATTAAGTAATAATGGTGATTTATAAAAAAAATAAACAACGCGATAAAATCCGTATAAATTTGTTTGATTTCAATTAATAAAATATGATATTTGACTTTGATTTATAGGATAAATCCCTAGTAGATACTAGGATGTTTGTAACCATAGTATAATATATAGATAACTTTTAAGTTGATTGCACGAGTGATGTTGTGTTTTAAGTAGTCGCCTGGCCATTGCCATTGTGCCGAGTGTTGTGGGTTCGATTTCCACACAGGACAAAAAACTATGTGTTCCATAAATAGTTCCGACACTGGGGACTGAAGGCTTTTACTTTCATTTTTGTACAGATCCCTGCGACACAGGATTTATTTATAGTGCGGGAGTAGTCCTTTTTTAAAATAAATATAAACAAATTACAGCGAATTATAATGATTATAAATTTAAAAAAAATATAGTTTATAATTTACTGTTTAATGTGTAATGAAAGGGTAATAAGATTTTGTTTTCTGTTTTGTCTAAAAAGGTTTTACTTTGAGTGTTTACCAAGAATTTTATAACAAAAGAACTGAATAGACATCACAGGTCCAATTAGTGAACCACTTTGAAACACCTAATAAGTAAATATTCGAACAACTATTATAGCAAGGTGAGTTTAATTAAGAAATGTCAAGGTGACACCTGACATGAGTCAATGAACCAAGTAATTGTTTACAAGATTTCAAAGTATTTATAAAACTTATCAGTAAAGATTCTTATCTAAGCCAAAATGACAGTGAGCAGCGTAGATAGCTTGCAGAACCGATGGCGACTGAAGCGAAAAGGTTTTGAAATGGCACCCACGCAGCTGAGGTAGACCCCTATGAGGTGGACCGACGACCTGATAAGGTTTGCGGAAAGCGATTGGATGCGGGTGGCCAAAGACCAGTCAGTGTGGTAAACCTTGGCAAAATCTATGTCTAGCAGTAGACGGCTTTCGGCTGAGATGATGATGATTATTGTAAAGATTATTTATATATCATCTCGTAATTATATCTTTAGTAATTTTATTTTTCTATTTAAATAATAATAAAAGACTATAAACTAACTAAACTACTAAGAATATAAGACTTTTTAAGGATTACTAACAATTTGAGTTACAAATTACTGGTATTCTTGCTAAGCCCTCAAAGTAAGCTGAAATACTTGTGTTAAAAGTGGGTTTAAGTTGGTTGTAACTAGACTCTATACCTATTGAGGTAGGAGGGAACTGAGTCCCATCTGCCACCACTGCGAGTGTAAGGAGGACACAGCACATGCAGCACACGCTCGAGCAATGTCCTGCTTGGGCGGTGCAGCGCCGTGAACTGCAGGACGTTGTGGGTGAAGACCTCTCGCTGCCGGCCAAAGCCGTGGTTAACAGCGAGAAGCAGTGCGTAGCGGTCGCATCCTTCTGCGAGGACATCTCACAGTAGGAGGCGGCGGAGCGGATCCGTGAGGAAAGTATCCTTACATATTTGTTGTGCCGGGGCGTTGTCCAGGAGACATTGTCCGCAGAGAATACATCTCTGCATTGGACACTGCTGGATGGGTCGCTGATGTAGTTCCAGTTCCAGCGACCCACCCACCATACAAAGCAGGGAGCTGGCACACCGTGGTGGTTTTAGTCGGTAGGAGGGAGCGCCCGAAATAACTCTTTCGCCAACCTATGTGGCAAGGGGGTATGAAAAAGGAGCATCTGCCCACGTAAAAAAACAAGGATTTTGTAGACCTCGTGCCTTTATACAGATCAATTTTATGTTTGCCACGCTGTCCAGTTTCCAACTAACTGCATATAGGGAGCTTTGTCTTAAAGTAGGTCTTTGCAGTTATCGTACTACTGTCCTCGAACCGACGCTTATCATGGAAGCTCCAAGCTTTATGCTCTGCTTGGAGTTTCTACCTGATAAGCTATGTTTATGCATTTTATAATTTTATAGCTCTGCAAAAAATTACTTTAGTGTACCTCTTCATCTTATATTTTGGAAATCGATTCTTAGTGCGAATCAAAATATTTGGCACTTTCTTAAGAATTCGAATGCATTGATTTTATGACATTAGTAGACTACTCATTAGCGATACACAAAATGTATAGGTGTATATAGCATAGAAAGAAACACTTCAAAACAAAGATTAATACTATCTCGTCTAAGACCTTTGTACATCATCACCGCATACGAGAACATTGTTAGCACGCTCATCAACCCCGATTATGTCAATATCAATTGTATCATCATTAAATCATATTTCGAGTATTCGATTATAATTCGAATTATTATCAGTGACAACAAATTAATTCATATTCGAAGGCAAGACAATTTAATTTTCGTTTGCAATTGTACATCGCTAAAGAACCATAACTTACTCTTTTAGACACTAGTGACTAGCTTTTATTTAACCGAGTTAATTTGTGCTCGTTTCTAGTTAATTTATTTATGTGAGCATATAATTACACGTACCAAGGAAATCTAAATGGATACAATTGGATTGGTAGCTTTTACTGCACGGATGATGTAATGATGTAAGTAGACGCCTCGCGTCAGCCACTGCGTCGAATGGTCTGATCCCCACATGAGACAAAACATTGTGTGCTTCAGAAATAGTTGTTTCGTGTCTGGGTGTACTTTGTATCCGTGATTTGAATGATGTGACACAAGACTGAAAACCAGTGCGGAAGAAGCCTTAGTTAACATAAAAAGCATTTCCACTTTTCTGTGTATTTTGTCCGTTTATTTTTAGTAACGTTTTTTACGTTTAATGCTTACGCGCTAGCTAAGTTAAGTACTAGAACACAAATATTGATTACTTTGTGATGACGACTAGATAACTACTAGATAACTCGTATGTATACGTATTATATATATATATATATATATATATATATATATAATACGTATAAATACATCAATATTAGATATAATGATAATAGATACTTACAAAATACGTGTATTACATAGAAATTAAACACTTTATACGGATTTTGTTACGTTGTTTATTTTAATTTAAACACTGTTATTACATAATTTTGAAAACTCTAACACTACTATTATTGAATTTTACTACTATTTAAGCTATATATTTTTTAATTAAAACTATATATATATATATTTAAGTTTACACTTTGCCCCGACGTTTCAGTTGCTTTACAGCAGCCAACATTACATATTACATAGTTAAATGAATATAGAATGACAATGAAAAGTTCTTTGACGTTCATAAGTGTTACTTTGTAACCTAAACGAATAAGTGATTATTTGATAAAACAAATTTATAATTTCGTCATCATAATTTCTATAACAAATCTACTTCGAATATCAGTTATAGATAAATCAAAAGGATTATATTCCAAATTTAACAATATCAAACACAAATCTTGAACAAAGGCCAAAACTGAAAGAAACTACCGCGCTTCGGTGAAAAACATACGTGTACTGGCACTCGCAAAGTAGAAATAGGTAAGTGTATTCAAGGCCTAAGGCATGGTAGAACAAAAAAGGATTACAGCGAGTCTAATGGCACTTCGCGAAGGCGGCTTAAAGCGTTCTGTCGGAGAGGTGCAAGAGAAGCGGATTCAGGTATTATATTCGTGTATTATAAAGAAAGTAATGCTTTGATTGGTAGTCCATATTAGGATGTTTGTGGAGTGTTTTGTTCTTTGATAGTGGCTACTATAGTTACTCTATAGTGACTAGCTTGTATATTTTTTGAAGATTGTTGATTTTGTTTTTAGCTGTTATGCGTGCGTAGTAAGGTGTCAAAAATAATTTATACAAATAAACTTTTTAAATTTAGGATTTTGTAAATTATAAGCTTTATTATTATAGAGCAGCGATAGCTCAGTTAGAAGACTAACAGACTATATGTGCGTATTGATTGACAATTATCGCCTGCTCCGTGCCTTGGAGAGCACGTTAAGCCATCGGTCCCGGCTGCCATGAACATCTATGGCAATCGTTATTGGGAAAGTCGGTACCCCTAATATCCTGACACTGGTCTAGCCTTAGAGTATCGTTAGCCTTCGGGTTGCGGAGGTCAGGTGGCAGTCGCTTCGTGTAAAAACTGATATCCAGTAAAATCTGGTTAGACTAGAAAAAGGTCATCCCAAGTGACTTGGGAATAATAAAGGATAAGTAAAAGAAGAAGCTTTATTATTATTTTATCAATTTTTTACTGATAAATAAAACTCCCGCTCTAGGAATAATTCCTGTATTGCGGGGGACTTTACAAACATTCAAACAACGGACACAAAGAACACCCAGACTCGGAACAACCATTTGTGGATCACACAAATTTTTGTCCCGTTTGGGATTCGGACCCACAACACTCGGCGTGGCAGCAGTTGTGAGGCAAATTATTTATATTTTATTAGAAACCTCTAATAATACTAGCGCACCCGACTAGAAGTTGCCTAGCACACGAAAAAAATAAAAAATACCAAATCTATACCATTCTCGAATCCACTTGAACACACACAGCCATTTAGAGGAGTTTAATTACAAACACATGCATAGAAGATTTATCTTCTTTTATATATATAATTCTTCTGTACGTGTATTGACAGTGAACTCCTCCTAAACGGCTGGACCGATTTGAATGAATTTTTTTGTGTGTGTTCAAGTGGAATCGAGGATGGTTTAGATTTGTATATATATTTTTTTTCTATACCGGACAACCGTCTGTCGGGACAGCTAGTATAATTATATAAAGATAAGTAAAGCTAGCTTAGTTCGAATCAATATTAACCATTTTATTGCTGTCTGCTTAGATACTTCCAATAAAGGATCATATAGGTATGTATATCATGCTGGGCAAGCAAACTAGATACCTACACGTTATTAAATAGGATACATTTCTTTATATGATTATTTTATTCGTTATATAGTAGTACATATAAACGTGATATTCCTTAGTTAAGTTCTTTAGGGATTGCAAGCTGCGGTCACTGCGCCGAGTGTTGTGTGATTAATCCAGAAATTGTTGTGCCGAATATGGATGTAGTTTTGTCTGTCGTTTGAACTTTCTGTCTGTTACTTATTACTATTATTAACTTTAAGTAAAGTAGTTATTGGTTTGGATAACAACAAATAATTATGACTCTCCAATTATTCTAAAGTTAGTTTCATGTATTAAAGTTCAACATTGTAATGTTATTTCTATTATTAATTGTATTTTATTGTTATTTTTGTGACAACAAACACTCCTATATTTATTAAGCATGTTCTCATGGAAGTGATGTAAATCTTATATGAGAATAAATGTATTTAAACCTAAACCTATGTACAAAGTATATTTTTTGTAAAGATACAGGCCGTTTATATAGGCCATTGAACACAGGTGATTATCTTATCTCGTGAATCTTTGAAATGGCACCGTTAGCACTGTTGCGAGCAGTTCTACGCAATAAAAGTGTTTATAAATATAACATAGGCTCACACCTGGATATTCCCTAAGGGGTGGAGAGGCGACTCACACTCATTTTTCACCAGCTTTATTTGTAACTTCCACATAATAGGCAGCCAGCCAACAACCCTAATCTCTGAGTATCTATTAAGCATTTCAATCGATAACAATAGGATAGTCGTCTCACATTTTTTTAATAAATATTAATAATAATATCAACCCTGCATTAAACTGCCCTGCTGCTGAGCAAGGCCCTCTTCTTAATATAAGAAGGTTTAGACCATATCCCACCACGGAAGCCCAATGCGGGTTGGCAGAATTCACATATCTTTCAAGAAAATTATGAAGAACCATAAGACTTCGTTAAAGTGAGCGATAATTAACTATTTAATAAGCATATAACTTCGAAAAGTCAGAGTTGCGCGCCCTGGGATCGAACTCGAGACCACTGCGTAGTAGTCCATCGGTCACCCACTAGACTATGGCTGCTTAATTTTTTGCTTTGTTTTGAATATTTACTTTATAAAAACTCTAAATTATCATTTCATCGTAAATAAGCATTTCAAATCTGGCAGTAGGTGTAAATGGCAAATGACAGAAGAAGCATGCATGACACAAACTGTACCTGTTATGTATATCAATGCGAGATACATAGATAGCGAGATATCCCACTACAAACTCATTTCTTGTTCCAATAATTCAAAAATCCATATTCAAAATATTTGTTCCTCCCTGATTTTGCAAACAATTTTGATACCTACTCTTTTCCCAGAAAGAAACTTTCTAGTTGCTCATTTATTTTTTATTATTTATTTGTTTATGTAAAATAATATACAAAATTAAACTCTAATGCGCTATTTGCTCGACCCATGCAGATATTTATTTTTAAACACAAATCATATTTCAATAATAGCTAATAAATAAACTAAGTACTCTGATACAGAATCAAAATCAATGTTAAATTAAACATAAAACTAAGGCACAAATCTAAATTAACAGTATTCACGAACTAAAGAGCTCGGATTTTGCCTTTAAAGTCAAACAATTCCAATAATCTGTGTTAAGCTAATCCCGCACTTCAACCTTTGGTAGGCCTTTAATTTCCGTCCCTTAGAGTAAATTTTAAACTATCAACTATAACTTGACCCCTCACTTTACTCAATCTTACCCCTATATCATCTGTATCGTGTTTATTGGGAACTGAAGGGGAGGTCTACCAAAATTGGTTGTTGTATATTTCTATATTAAAGACACCTGTTTCCATGTCTTTACGATGTATAGATATTGTGACGAACTAATATTAGATTTGTTAGTACGGATTCATAAAATTATTGGGGCGTTTTGTTTGGGAAACATGCGCCATTTTGTTTGATGGAGAGCCGTATTAAAGTTCAAATATGGTCGCTTATCCCAATATATATTTTTGTTGGTTTTTCCTTTACTTTAAATAAAAGGATTAAAATAAGTGTAAAGTATCACTTATGATAAAACTAAGCTGTGGTTTTGGCTAAGGATAGTGGTTTTTATTATAACTAAATTAGTCACTATCAACACCTAGATAATATTGATGTGTTAGTGTTTTCGAAAATATGTGAAGTCTGCTAACCCGCACTGGGTCAGCGTGGTGGACTGGCCCAGTATGTTGTAACCCTTCTATCACAGAGAAAAGATCCGTGCCCAGCAGTACGACAGTTTAATACAGGGCTGATATTATTATATACATATAATTGTATCGAGTTTAAATATTATTTGTATCCTTTTACATTAAAAGCAGCGTTTAGCGACATAAAGCACGCAAACACGCGCTCACACACACATATGATGATTAATTACAATCATTAACAACACACATACACTTAGGTTAAACTTAAACTTTGCTGTAGGTAGTGTGGATATCACAACAAATGTGTAACTAACTGAAATTAACACTATTATTATTAATCGTGTATCCAAAAATAGCGATATAAGCTGAAGGTTAGTGAGCTTACATCGAAAACTTTGATAAACTAATCGAAACATATTGAATGACATACCGATGATAGGGAACTACGAAAACAAATAATATACCCAACTCGTGTAATTACGTCACTGAATCCACAAAGGCGTCATATGTCTTTTGACATTTTCTTTTTAAAATATCATATTCCTAGTTTAAGCCCGGGGCTGCGCTCGCGTTAATCTAGATTTTATCAATAAAGGATACAGCCCAATCCAGGCCTACTAAAGGACACCAGAATAAGACTAGATAAAAAAAATTACGATTTTTAAGTTATGTTATAACTCCGCTAAGAGTCTATTACCAGTTCTGTATTATAAGGGAAGCACTACAACAGTATTACTGTAATTGTATTGCAGGCAAACGCACAGTTGGTTGCTATTCACATGTTATGACGATAATATGGCTATATATTAGCTGGGCTAGATTTGAAAATAATTTTATGCCTCCTGCTCCTTTCTTAGACGATATATTAATAATATATGATAATGAAAATATAAAAGATGAAAACTAAATGATTTTCTTATTTAAACTTCTTCATAGCTATAACCATTGCTTAAAAATCTCAATTTTGATTTTCTGACAAACATACAAACAAACAAAGACAACAAACACTTAAATGCAGATCTATACTTTCTATCTATACTTTTGTCATCCCTAAAAGGCTTTTTTTTTATTTCAATTTATGTTCATTGTAATAACTTGGCGGCGTTTTAGTTTGTTTTTACTCATGAGTACGCCTTTAAAAATCTAAAAAAGGCATACATTTATAATATTTAAATGTCCACGTGTAGGCCTAGATGACAAGTCTCAGTGGGCAGTCTTTCCTTTCTATCCCTTTTTTCTGTATGGAAGATACTCTATTTCCTATTTTGTACACCTAACAACGAGTATGCAAAATTACATTATTATCAGTCAAGTAGGTAAAGCGTGAATACGTAACAAACAAATACATGTTCTCATTTATAATATTAAGTTAGGATTACTAGTATCTTAAACATAATTATCATTCCCAGTTCCATGTAAGGAATTTAAGTAAGTACTAAGCCATTGAATAGATTCACAACTATTGAGGCAGTTAAATTAATTAAATTACAGTTCTGGTAAGTCAAGAGCACGATTGACTTTTGTTTATACTGATAGTTATGTCTTGTGTTTGTATCTCTGTGTAATATTAGTTTAAATATGTACATACACTAACGCCTGTTTACCGAAGAAGTAGGCAGAGGCTACAGATTTCCAATCGCTACGATCCTGGTATACGTATCTCTCCTTTAAGACATATTGTATTGATCCATACTAATATTTTAAAGAGGAAACATGTATATTTTTGTTTGTAATGATTTATCTCAAAAACTACTTGACTTGTTGAAATAATTCTTCACCATTTGGAAGCTGCTTTATTCAAAAGTAACATAAACTTTATAAAATCACGCTATTAGCTGCAGGAACGGAGCAGTAATCATATATATATTAAAACGTAAAGCAAAAACTTTGTACCCCTTTTTACGAAAATTGCGCGGTCGGAGGAGTACGATATTTGGCACAGTTAAAGTTTATATAAAGAAGGAGGGGCGAATCCTAATATTTGTATATGCATTAAAAATACATTAAATTAATGAAAAAATACTACACGCACACAACCATGCATTTGACACACGCAGTCGAAGCGCGTTCGTAGTATTTCGACATTGTTCGTCTGACGTCGTACAATTCTTTGTAACTACGGTAACCTATACCTTATTTATATGTAATAGAGAAAAACAGAAAACAATGCAGCAAGCTTAGGAATTTTGGTTGAATTTTGACCACTAGGCGACCACTAGTAAAAGGTAAAACCGTGAGAGTCAGCTAGTTTAATATAAAAATATCTTTAATTCCAACCTACATATTTCTGGCTGGCTTGTGATTTGCAAAGCCATTACAATACAACGTTCACTCACCTGTAACACAAGTATTCTAGCTTAGTCAAAATGTTTAATTAGAATACTATACTTTTATTTGAACAGTTAGATTAAACTACGGATTACAATCATGCCTTGTCTTGATTATTTATGTACATGTAAGTGGATGCTCCTATGTACCATACTGCTGCTTTAGAGGCTACCGTCAAATTTTATTAAATGTTTGAATATGTTCAGTAGTAGTTCATGGAGAAATCGTTGCAGCACCTTACAGTTATGATTTGTAAACGAAATATTATTGTAAACTTGGCGATTAAAAAGAGTGGCCATGAGTTTCATGCCCGTTCTTCTCATGAGCCCTACACCTTTGCTTTGCTGAACGTGGCAGTAAATATAAATACACAGGGAAATTTTGTGTAGCTTTGACATTCATAAGTGTTACTGTGTAACCTAACCTGAATAAATTTATTTTTTTATTTTCACTAGTAATTTGCAACACAAATTGTTAGTTATCTATAAAAAAGAATACTTTGGGTTCGCCTACTTACAGCACACTATTTGGCTTTTATCCGCTAGGTTTAAAACACTAAAAATAGGTTACCAGTGATTACACCTATTTTAAAATAATATAGTATGCAGTAAATATAATAAAATAAAATATAATTAAATTCACCAAAAATATTTTTGGGTAGGTTCGTTGAGAATCCCTTTATTTCAATGATCACAGCCTCAAGCGGGGAAGGCGTTACCATCTGCCTCGACGTCCTTCCGAACATGAATTTATTTCCCCATTTTTCATGTTAACATCAATACTGAAAGTATTGTTAAACAGCAAAATATGTTCTAAAAATACTGTTAGTAATGTATTCAATATTCAGCTGAACAAAGAACAGAAACAAAATGTGAAACCGTAGAAGAGTATTTATTTCATAAAGATAAACATAAGGTAAGCTTTTATAAGAGAATTTATCCCGTTATTGCAACATTTTTCATTGCTGCTCCGCTCCAATTGATCGTAGCGTGATGTTATATAGCCTATAGGCTTCCTCGATAAATGGGCTATCCGATACTTAAAGAGTTTTTCAATTCGAACCAGTAGTTCCTGAGATTAGCGAGTTCAGACAAACAAACAATCAAACTCTTCAGCTTTATAATATCAGTATAGATTTAATATATGCAAAACCTATATTATATTATTTTATCACGTTGTTTATAAATAAAATATAAATAAATAAATAAAATTTTAGTATCTGTTTGTAATGTCAAAATAACAGCTTTTACTAAATGTATATGAAAGTATATATACAGTATTTATATCAAAAAATCAAATATAAATTTGTTGTCTGTCTGTTTATTCCGGCTTTTCTCCGAAACAGCTGGAACGATTTTGACGGGTATTTCACTGTCAGATAGACAAGGAAAAGAGGCTACTTTTATTTTAGAAAATAGAGATCCGCGTTAAACTAAACTGCACGCGTACGTAGTCGTAGATAACAGATAGATTTTTATAAAACAATATTATTGCATAATTTTAAACTTCATCCTAGTCTGTTACTATGACAAAAAGTAAAACTCTTAGTTACGTAATACTAAACGAACATATTATAAGTACATTTGCCAGAAAAGACTGCCTTGGTGACACAGAGGCAGTGCGGTTGTCGTGCATGAGGTCGCGGGTTCGATTCTCAGGCCAGGCCAAAAAGTCGTTCTGTGTTTATGGACTTCTTTTTTTTATATTGCTCGTCAAAATGACCGCGCTCCACCTGATGGTAAGCAGTTATATGATCTAAGAGCAGTGACCTTCACACTGTCCTCATAGCAGCTGAGGCGATGTTGAGGTCTCTACTTTGAAGGCCTGAGAAGGTGCTTTTTTCATAAATTAATATTATATAATAATTAAAAGAAAATTCCATGCCTTGATCGTTCGGCAGAGGTATGAGGACCCAAACTTGTTGGTGCGCGCTCTAATCGTACTCTACCGTGTAAGGATGGCATCTGAGCCCAGCACGCGTTGTTCTGGATAGGAAAGGGGAGAGACAGAACGGAAGTCCATAAATTCTTAAAAGTTAGGAAGTTGACGGTGTTACACGAGCCCATGTCTCGGAAAGTATGTAACACCATTTATTTTTAACCTGATCTCTCTCCAGTCTTGTTGAATTGCCGTCTCGTCGAGCTATGTGTGTTAAAGAATAGCCAGAGCACTTGTATAGTGCTAGTCTTTGTTAAGATTGGCATAAAAATCGACCTCGTACTGTCATTAACGGCAATTAACCATAACATCGAAGTTTTTATATTTATGGCATTACAATATCCGTACATAACATGGTGCCTGTTTCTCACCAATGACTTTGACACTTCTTTAGTTAAACGTTTTATTAGACTTTCGTGATTTGTACACATATTTAATATAATACTAGGTAACGGGTCTTGGTCATACAGCAGCGATAGTCCAATGCGAGACTATTGGACTTCCACACAGAGGTCTGAAGTTCGATCCCAAAACGCGCATCTCTGTCTTACGGATTGTCTACGGGTCTTACGACTTACGTTTCGATCGACTTGCATCGATCGTGGTCAAAGGTCATGATGCGTCAACCCGTGACCGCTATCTATGTAAATCGGTCGAAAGGTCGGGCATTCAATGGGTATTTATTACCTTTTAAATACTAAATCGTGAGTGAGACCCGTTACCAAGTATTACATTAAGTATTTATTTAGTTATATTTAAGTACCTTCAAGTAAACTTTAAAAGACTTTATGAAATAATTTAGTAATTTCTGTAACTGCGTTGCTTTTTGATGCAACCTGATCGTGGCTGATACAACTAGACTGTGAATCAAAGTATTTGCATTGCCTCAGTGTCATAGTCGATTGCAATTGCAACTGAAAGCTAAGACAGCTTAAACTTATAAGATACACAAACTCTTTTAAAATTAGATGACACAGACATTTCTTAGAAAACCCTATTGCTTTTTCGTAGAAACCGTAGAAATGCTTCTATGTATGAAACGTGATATTTCGCATAAAATTACAACCATATTTTAAGTACTTTGAACGTTCGTAATTTAATTTAACATACACAGACTCACGGCAGTTTATCCCTGTAGGGGTAAATAAAGGTGTATTAGATACACATTTAGCCTACTACTTTCATGTCTTTGAGCGTATGAAGAAATATGTAATTCCATCTAGAATTTTCTAAGAAATATATCTGTAGTACTTTCAATTACTATCTCCGTTACTTATATCTTGTTTATGCCACGAGAAAACGAAGCGGTGTAGACAGTCGGTAGATACAGCTGGAAAAATTCTAACTAATATTATAAATGCGAATGTGAGTTTGCTACGTTTTATGCCTCATCTCCTGTACCGATCGTCATGAAATTTCGCATACGCGTTGTCAGGGAATCTGAAAAAGATGTAGCGTAAATTTTATCCAAAAAAAGTACACTTACTAACCCGACCTAAACTACATTTACGCGAGTAAAGCCACGGGCAAGGCAAGTATTTTATTAAATTAATAATCGCGGATACATTTTATAATTAAACTCGAATTGCTCTGAAAATAAAAAAGTATTCTCAAAGGAAATCAGACAACAATCACCAAATTAACATAAATCGGTAATATTTCTACTTCTACTGCTAATAAAGATGTCATAAAGAATATAAAAAATAAATTAACGTCAACAGTTCGTAAAATGTTTCATTTGAACTGTTATTAAAAACTATAAAACAGGCTTTTCTATGCCTACCCACAAAAGTGCCTCACGAAAATGTAACATTAAATAGAGGATTTTAAGATATTTTAGGTAATATTTCATAAAAGAAGAATTAAGCTTGGGTAATGAAAAGTTTACAGGGATCCTAACGTTGTTCTTGCATTGTGTGGAGTGCTTACTCTTGTTTTTCTGATTTTGTGACTTTGTAACATAGCTGAACATACATACTTGAACATAATTAAAATCGAATCTCTTGGAGCTTATTATTTGGAAGATGACTTGCTCTATATGGAGAGAGGTAAATGCCTTTTAGCAGCCTAAATATGTCTAACTTTAAGCGTTACAATCTGTGTTCGAAAAATGTTCTAATGTTGAGTTTAATTGTGGTTACCAGAGAGTTTAAATGAAGATAGAATTACAATTTTGTGATTTTAGTGAATTGTCTATGACTCCACTGTATCTGACATTTGTTATAAACTTAAACTAATGTCACCCTGAAACTATGAAATGTTTAAAAGGGCCTACTAATAATAATTTATTACAAACCAATGCATAAGAAAATAAAACATCCAAAAAATTGGGATAAAAATAATAAATATAAAATTATAACAATAGTTATGAAAGCTCTCGTGGCGGCGCCATAATAGGTACCTAGTTCATCTTGATGCCGGGCACTGTTATATGCCCAGCGCTGGATCTAACTAGGTCCTAGTAAACGTGACGTATATCAAGCCAGATAGAATCACTAGAACTTATATTTTTTAAATTTTATTGGTACAATACGTAATAAATAGATAACATAATAACACAGATCACAAACAAACATCGACAGAATATTACATACAATAGCGTCTGTCCATAGGCAACTCGCTGATACGCGAGCTAAAGGAAACTTAGGATATGAAATAAAGCTCTCTGCCAATCTCACGAATAGATTGGAGTCATTGGAGCAACGGAGAAACTTTGGGTCTCTCTGCGTGTTCTACCGACTCTTTCACGGGGAGTGCTCTGAAGAACTGTTTGATTTGGTACCAGCGGCCCCTTTATATCACCGTACCCCTCGACAACGAAGCAGGTTTCATCCATATCACCTGGAAGCGTTCAAATCCAAGACGGTATGCTTTCAGCGATCATTTCTCCCACGTACGTGCAAGCTCTGGAATGAACTGCCTGATTCGGTGTTTCCCGAGCGCTATGATATGTCCTTCTTCAAACGAGGTTTAAAGAGAGTTCTTCTTTCATGGTATGCAACGGCTTTGCTATGTCCTAACATTGCTGAAGTCCATGAGCAGCGGTTACCACTTTCCATCAGGTGGGCCACTTGCTCGTCTGCCACCAAAGGCAACAAAAAAATTAAAAATAAATATTGAAGACTTTATGTTTTCCTTTTATAATGTTCCATCTCTATATGATTTTCGTGGTAATAAACCATTCTTAACATTTTCTCTTTTTTATATATAGTACAGCACGAATAATTGTCGTCAACTATATTTACTACTAGTATCTAACCGTGACTACACCCCTGTTAACTGCAGGTCACTTGATTGACGTTGCATTGAATAGAATTACACTATGCACCTTTAATCCTGTTCTATTGAATAGAATATAACCTGTCTTGGATGTCAAGGTAAATTCAAATCTATCAAACAGTGTAAACTGAATCAAAATCTGTTTTATACATAAAGTTCGAATAAAACAACAGAAAGTAAGAATAAATGTAGATTGTATTCAAAAGTCCTTAACCTATTCAGTCACAAAACGATTGTCAAATATGTCTGACATTTCAACAATTGATAGGTTATTAATTTAGTCGACCTGAGATTCTTTTGAATGATACAGGGTGATTTTGAAATCGTGTAATTCCTTTTAACAACGCATTCTACTGGTGATATAGAATAACCCTGACCATATTTTTATTTCATTAGATTTATTTTTTTTGAAAAATTATTATTCCATTTTTTTCGTGAAATGGTGTCAGATAGTCATATGTTAACCAACCGAGGCAATTTTAATTTTTTACTGATTAAAATAAAAAGGGCGGTCCTTTTTATTGCCCCTTATTATTTACGACATCAGTTATTGTTATGTTATTATTTTTAAATTAAAAAATATTAAGATTGTGTCAGGTGGTTAAAATATGACTATATGAAATCATTTCATGAAAAAAATCTGTACTCTAATTTTGCCGAAACCATTATTCTAATTAAGAAAAAATATGGTCAGGGTTATTCTATATCACCAGTAGAATGCGTGGTTAAAAGGAATTACACGATTTCAAAATCACCCTGTATATATGAACATACACGGCATCCTTATCTTCTTTCGTATTTGCTTTGGTTAGTACGTAATAAAGTAAACTATCAATATACATATATATATATATATATTGTAACCTTTAGGGTTTTCTTTATGAAAAATGTAGATTTTAGAGGAACAGGCCACGCCGTAGGGGCGTGGTGTCCCTAGGTGAATTTAATTAAAAGATACAATAAGAGAAGGTATGGCAATTACACTTTTAATGCGTTTAGTTCACATGTACAACTTTAACAATATAAAATAGACAGGGCGTGGGTCACTTAAAGGCTTGCTGCGTGTCCTTGTAGTCAGGAACACTTAACTGAAGATGTGGAACCGGGCCGCAAGGAGACACGTCCAGGACGCGATCGGGCTTATATATGGCTACCGCCGGGCAGGAGGGGAAGGGGGGGCGACAGCCACCACTCCGACTCGCGCGCAGCCGTCAAGGTCGTGCGGTCCGCGTCACAATATATATTATATATATATATATATATATATATATATATATATATATATATATATATATATATATATACATATATATAAATAATTAATGCATTTCAATAAACATCAATGTTTAATTTATTTGATTTATTATTAGTTCTTTTTAGGGTTCCGTAGCCAAATTTTTTTAATACGTCATAAAAAACATCGATCAAAGTTACAACGAACTACAAGAACTTTTATATTATGTTACTTGCTACTACGGAACCCTTCATGGGCGAGTCCGACTCGCACTTGGCCACTTGTTATAAATACAGGTTGCACGTTGTTAATAGTTCCCATGTTGCGTGGGACTCTACAAACATAAATTTGAACAACGGATACAAAGAACAGCCAGTCTTGGTACAACTGTTTGTGGACAAATAAGAAATTTGATGGCAGTAGAGATTTTTTTTTATTTTTGTTTTGTTTCGGCAGGAGTGTGGAAATCCTCATGGACTTCCCAACGACCCCAAGAGATGAGGTAGTTGGGGTAGTGCCGGACTCTTACCGACTAAAACCACACTCCTGCCATACCAACTTGTCCTCTAACGTAGTCAGAGCTCTTACTTTTCCTTTATATATATTTTTACCTTATATTTGTTGTTTTATTTATGTAATTTTGCCAAAAAATGTTTCAGTTTATTAAATACCAATTTTTATTAAGTTCAAATCCAAAAATTTTTATTGCTAATTTCTATACTTATCAGGTTCTGGGGTGTTCTAAATATATACTGATTATATATTTGACATCCCAGTTTTCTCAGGTCTTATTTTTATTTATTACTATTTGAGCTACTTTAATAATATATTCTAGAAATGTATGTTTTAACTTTTTGTTACTAATTAGGATTGGTAAATTTTCTTTATGAAGTTCGACGTCCAGCTCCTGTTCCAGGTCGTAGCGCTCCCGGGCAAAAATAGGGCACTCCAGGAATACGTGCAGAACTCTTTCCTCCGCGTCTGGATCGCAGGTGCACGATGAGCTCTCTTTACACTTGAAACGTTTCAGGTATGCAGAGAACCCACCGTGCCCCGTTAGTATCTGGGTGGTAGTGCTGCAGTGCTCCATTTTCCTTACGACCGCATATGCCTCCACTGCACTTGGGAAAAATAATTTTGTACCTGAGGCGGTCTCCCCCAACCTGTATCTCCGATCCCACTCGCCAAGCGTCTCCAATCGAATGTGTCACCTGACGAATGATATCGGACACAGGTCGTTGTCCAGTTTTCTTTTTGACCGCAGAGCGGCTTCCTTGGCTAGTTGGTCGGCTCTTTCGTTCCCCTCCAATCCTATGTGGGCCTTTATCCAGAACAAGGAGACACTCTTGTTCTGGAGCATGCAGTGTCTGATGGTGTCTCTTATGTCCACTGCTAAGGGATGGGGGAAGTGACGTTGGTAATCGTTTGAAGAGCCGACATCGAGTCACTGAAGATGCCGAATGCGTTCCCAGAGTGCTTCAGCGCCTCCCTCACTGCTCTTTGTAGAGCAAGGAGTTCTGCCTGATAGACGGTGCAGAAGGGCGGAAGCGTGAGCTTAAGGGCTTTGGTTTCGGAGGCCCTATCCCATAACGATAGCTCTGCTCCAACCTTACCCTCAAATTTGCTTCCGTCGCGTCGGTGAAAATTCGCACATCAAAATTATTGTGGTGTTGGTATTGTTCCTCATCTATCAGGCTTTTGAATTCCAGGCTAGTTTGCTCCGCGGGGTGTGGCGCTTCTATCATCGGGGCCATGCGTTCCACTGCCCTGTCTGCTAATACTGGCTGTGGCACACCTCGCTTGGCTCCATAGAGTGATGCCACTTCCTGGATGTGAAGGTTGAGCGGGAGTATCCCAGCCAGTACCAGTGCAGAGTTTAGCGACACTGTACGGTAGGCCCTACACAATTTTTGGGCTCCTCTGGACCGCGTTCAGCTGCTTCTGGACTCCAAGCTTTGTCGTGGCTGGTGCCCACGCGCTCGCCACATACGTTATGATGGGTTCAACGGCTGCGGTGTATATAGCTCTGACCACCTCCGGGTACAACCCCCAACTCACACGCGCTGCCCTGGCTAGATGTTTGCATATAGTAATTGCCTTTTTGCATACCTCAGTCACGTGTGTGATGAAGGTGAGTTTAGCTTCTACCGTGAGTCCGAGTATCTTAATTTCTTCGGACAGTCCAATCCCGATCCCCCCCATGCTCAGGCGCGGATTGTCATATTTTAATCTCCGCGTCAGCACCATCGCACAAGTTTTGTGCGTCGCGAATTTCAGACGATTTTTGACTCCCCACGCCCGAACATGTTAATGGCTATAGAATCGCCCTTTAATCCGTGGTACTAAAACATAGCTAGCAAAATGTAGATCACACAGTCAACATCTTTCACATGTGGGTTTCCAGCTAATATAACAGACACAGTGTTTGTGCTATTATAATAACCTTCCTCATAAAATTAACTGATAAGATAAAGACTCGAAAACATCTTCACCAATACAGTTCGCTTTAAACTCATAAACAAAGAACACACATCAAACTGAAAGAGCCTTTAGTATGGGAGCGAATTTGAAATCGTAAAAATGAATGGGCCTGTACTTAAATTTCTGCAGAGTAGGCAATGCTATGGTTGGAACGTGTACTGACCTATTTCGGCCACATTATGCGGTGAGGGGAAGAAAATCTTGGGAAAGTGATCATTGTTGGCGATATTAAATATGAAATAGCACATGGTCTGCAGAGCACCATCTTAAACCAAAAAGAAAAAGCCACCTTATCAACCAAATAATAATATCTGAAGGTGATACAATTTGCTCTAGCAACGCGGGATAAAAAATTGCATGATGCACAAATAATTTTTTCGAGTCTGGGTGTTCTGTTTATTCATGATTTGAACGTGTGTAAAGTGCGACGATCCAGGATTTATTCCCAGTGCGGTGTCTTTTTTACATACATTTATATAAATACATGACTATTACCCCAACATTGAGCTACTTATTTATGTTGATAGCCTACATTTAGATAGTATAGTCGAGCATATTGTCATACTTCGCTGCTACAGAAAATTTTGTAACAAAATAGCAAAAGCCCAATAAAATCTATCTTGACTTGGGTAAGTACCTTGGAACCTACGCATATAATCGCACGCAAATATAAACTTATGTTGTAGAATCAATTATGCATAGAAAATTGTTTCTCTACTTTCCAACTCCATGCAGTAAAGTGTGTTTCGAAATACAAAATTCATATTTACTTAATATTGTCTCCTGTTTACGCGAATGTTATTCATTGTAATTAAAGAAGCAAACCACAGCTAGACTTCATGATACTTTGAGCTCATTCTGCGTAAATAGAAACACCAATGATTAAATCATGTTCGGGTACTTTGAAATAACTGCACTGCAACATTGAGACAACTACCATCTTAGTCTCCCCGTGACCATGGCTGCTGAAAAGCAACCGAAACGTCGGGGAAAGTGTAAACTTAAATACAAATAGTTTTAATAATTTAATTAGCTTAAAATTAGTAAAGTTTAATAGTAGTATAGTAGTGTAACAGTTTCTAAATTATGTAATAGAGTGTTAAATAAACAACGCGATAAAATCCATATAACGTAGTAGTTTAATTTTAATCATAATTACTTAATAAACATCCAGTAGTTACATAATAGATATGAAGACAAAGGATTACTTAAGTAAAAGAACGTCATCGTAACAAGTGTCAGATAGCTACGGGCACACAGCTTATAAATGACAGAAGTTACGTCTATAGAAACTTTCCAGAGATTTTCCCTCTAACCAGAATTTAGGGCACCGAACCAAAACCGCTAATCGAGGAATGTTAACGAAAGTTAAACTATTTAAAAGCCGCAACGAAAACGGGATAGAAAGATATTAAACAAGCGTAAATTTGTACAAAAGGACATCGCAAATATTTTTAACCATGTGAGTGCATTTGATAGATGCAACATTTTTGGCTGAAAAAACACGCCACAAAATTTTTTAACAAAGTTATTTATAAAACGCTTTGAAATTTAAGTGACCAATTTCTATCAAATAGTTTTTAAATGGGATTCGTTAAACTTTTAGGGCACAAGGCTTTTTAAGTCGATTTAAATTAATCAGCTTGGGTGACGACCATTCTAATGAAGTGACTCAAAAGAAAAAATATTTAGCTTTATCAAAAAACGAGAGCGTTTCGAAGTTGCCTTAAAAAGTTGTTTATGAGGATAATTTGCGCTTGTGAAACGCCTAATGATGTTGTTGTGATGCAAAGTTTTGTTTGTGTGTATTAAGTTCTCTATGTGTGCTGTCCATGTTTGTGTAGTGCCCACAAACACGGAGGCATAATTTGTTGAGGCACTCGTGGTGTACCGTTTTCAGTCTATAATTTATACTTTTAGGTTACTTGGTTGTTCTTTTTAATTAAAGAGGTTGCTTTTGGTATACGACTAGATGCAGTAACGCATTTATTTGTTGTCATAGTGTGGATTATATTCTGTAGACCAATGAGAAAATGATTTGGTCTTAGTAACACAAATTCGAGCAAATCTAATAAAAAAGTCGAGCGTTGTTTTTTAACTAGCTGTAACCAGCTATAAAAGGATGAGTTTTATTTATTAGCGATATTTGTAGAATAACAATTAATGTAGACGATGTTTTACTTCAGCGTATCCTATGCCGAATCTCTTTAAAAAAAGGCGTGACAGAATTGCCTCTTAAACAAGATAAAAATTCTATATAACCTTGTGATATTGTGTGTCTCTGAGCCGTAAGCACACAGAGATTGCAGCCAAATAACCATTATTTGGCTACAATCTCTGTGTGCTTTTAAGAATTATATAAATAAGCATTGTGCTGATAGCAGCGATCTAATGGCCTTTTCCGTAGCGTTGGTTTGGCTACGCAGTGATACCTTTTTCATGGAGGGCAAATGTCAGTAATCTGTCCATTGAGAAATCTAGATAAAGCTTTTCAGTAGTATGTATAAGTATTTAGTATTTCAGAATAGTGATACGAGTCTTCAAAATATTACAACTCACCGCTTAAAAATTACAAAACAAAAGAGTGCATATTGGTGATTAGACAGGCGTCCACGCTCAGGGCACAACGTATCCGATCATGAACGCCCAGGTCGCCCCTTGTATTCTGAAGGGAGGGAGGAAGGGGGAGACAAAACTGCGCTCAATAATGCCCGAGGCAAGAGTAGATATACCATGGCACCCCCTGCCACGCTGGCCGTGGTCTTTTGCCCCTTCCCGTGAATTGTGGGCAATTTTAACGGGGGGACAAAAGTGCAGTTCTAGTATCCGATCATGCGGGGAGATCTGTTCACGACTTCACCCTGGCATATGGCCTGACACAACTGGTTACCACGCCCACGCGAATCCCAGATGTGGTGAGCCAAAATCCTTCACTGTTGGACCTTCTGCTGACTTCACACCCGGATGGCTACCACGTATCTGTTGGCGATTCACTGCCTTGTCCGGAGTACAGTGCCTCTTACGTTCTAGTCACAAAAGCGTGTCGCACGCGGCCGCCGTGTGTGGCACTACAAGTCAGTAGATTGGGATGGGATGCAGTCCTTCCTTGCGTCCTACCCTTGGGGACCAGTATGCTTCTTACCGGATGATCCCAATGCCGTTGCTAATTCAGTTGCTGATTTGGTGGCAAATTTCAGGTTTCGTCCATCTTTCGAAAAACGCTTCTCGCAGGAAACAGAAAGCCCACCAAGCCTGGGCTGATGCGGTGACGGCATGTGATGTAAATACCAGCGTATTAAAAAAAGAGTATAACTTTGCCTCCAGGTCCTTCAAAAGAGACATTGAAAGGGTTTATGTTGGTTAATAAGCGAGAGGCTTGAGCGTCTTCCTTCAGGAACTCGTGCATTCTAGTCTCTTGCCAAAGCTATAGAAGGAAATTTCTGCAAGCCATCCTTTCCACCCATACACATGGGAACCACGACGCAAAAGAAAAAACCGGTCTTCTGGACAAACTCTTTGCGTCCAACTCGACTTTGGATAACGGGGGACAAGAACCGCCTACCATACCGCAGAGTGATGGTTGTATGCCGGATTTCCGGTCCTACCAACGCTCAGTGCGCTTAGCACTTCTATCCTTTGATATCCATAAGTCGAGTGGACTTGATGGAATCCCTCCTATTGTGTTAAAGATGTGCGCTCCTTAGTTGGCGGTCTTCACGCGACTATTTCGGCTCTCTTACTCTTCTGGGGTAGTCCCGACATCATGGAAGACAGCATTGGTCACCCGATCCCAAAAAAAGGCGATTGCTCAAATCCGTCCAACTACAGACCGATAGCCATAACCCCTCTTTTCTCGAAGATAATGGAGTCCATTATCAACTGTCAGCTCTTACGGTACTTACAGTGTCATCAGCTCCTTAGTGACCAGCAGTACGGCTTCCGGAAGGGTCGATCGGCTGCTGATCTTCTCAATGGCGTAGCGGTTAGTGTAACCGACTGCCACACCTGAGATTGCGGGTTCGATTCCCGCACAAGTCAAACATTTATGTGCATGAACATGGATGTTTGTCTTGGTCTGGGTGTTTCTATGTATAATATGTATGTTTTTACAAAAAAAAAGTATAAATGTATGTTTATCCATTGTCTAGTACGCATAGTACAAGCTCTGCTTAGTTTGGGCTAAATGGTATGTATGTATTGTATGTATGTGGTAGAATATTATATTATTATTATTAGTATACCCGACACATCATTGGGTACAGGCAATCGAACTACTAGCGAACTACGGGTCTCCCCCTTAGGACCATGGTACTGCGGGATCAGGAAGCCCACTGCGCCTTGAAAGGTGTGTTCTATCGACCGCTGACTAAAGTGCGCGGTGCCTGACATTGAGGTTGGACTCGCAGGGGCTATGTGGTTAGCCGCAGAGGACCACATATTCGTTGCTCAGCAAGCACGTGACGTTCGAGCGTTGGATGCGCGGCTAGTGCGAACCAGTTAGTCACGCGAGGCACGGAATTGTCTTTAATGGAGTAGCGGTTTCGCTGCCACAACGCATCAGCTTCAGCGAGGTTATCAATAGCAACTCCCAGAGTTGCGAGTGGTGAGCGGCTTTATTGCTCCGGCACCTATCTGGAGGATACCACTTGGGCACGAGGTAGCTCGCTTACGAGAACAGGATCTCTGGAGTTAGGTTGGAGAAATCGAGATTTGGGGACAATACCTATCTATAACTATAAACTATAAATAACCCTCTTGACCGCATTCAACGGAGAGTGACTTGAATCGTCGATTGCCAGGATGTTTTAAATCGGCTAGACCCCTTGGCGCTGCGTAGAGATGTGGCCTCGCTATGCATCTTCTATCACTTTTACTATGGGGAGTGCTCCGAGGAATTGTTCAGACTGATCCCCGCCGCCTCTTTTCACCATCGTCCTAAGCGAAAGAATTTCCATTCCCATCATTTAGATGGTTGGCAGTCCACAAATGTGCGCTTTTCTAGAAATGTTCTGCCTCGCAAAACAAAATTGGGGAATGAACTGTCGCCTGCGGTATTTCCGGACCAATACGACCTTCAAACCTTCAAGAAAAGAGCAAACTCCTTTTTAAAAGGCTGGAAACGCACTTGTAACTCCTCTGGTGTTGCCATGGGTGGCAGAAATCGCTTACCATCAGGCGATCCGCCTGCATGCTTGCCAAATATGCAAAAAAAAAAACAGTCGTTAAGGGCACTTACAATATACTAATAAGAACTAAGTTATATACAATAAACCATACTTGCTAGAATATTAAATATATAAATTTAACGTTATACGTATAATTAATATTATCATTGTACTTGGTATTACTTATTTAACAACATCAATATAAATAATATAATATAATAATATCAGCCCTGTATTTAACTGTCCCACTGCTGGGCCCGAGCCTCTTCGCAGTGTAAGAAAGGCTAGGCCATAGTCCATTACCCTGGCCCACTGCGACTTGGCAGACTTCACATATTTTTGAGAACATTATGGAAAAATCTGTCATGCAGGTCTACTCACGATATTTTCCTTTACCATAAAAAGCAAGAGATAAATAATTAACTATTGCATACGCACATAGAACATTTCGAAACGTCAGAAATGCGTGCCTTCGGATTAAATTCGAGACCGCTGCGTGGCAGTCCGACAGACTCCCACTAGGCTATCGCTGCTGTTTTTGTCAGATTTTATGTACTAGATATAAAGAGTATGGAACCTATTAGCGGCAGAATCAGTCGCGTCCCCCAGTAGATGACAATAAGCTCATCTTCTACGTTTGATCAAATAAAATTGACAAAATGTTCATGTAATACGTCTTTGTTTTTTGCCCTTTGACTGTTTAGTATATCAGGTTTTGTATTCTGTATCTTCCACTTTTAGTAGATACTGTACATAATACAAGTACGTTGTAGACGTTAAAACATTTGTTACAAACCTATGTAATATATTCTCCAAGTATTCTCGTAACCGTTATTTTTATTAAACAAACACTTAGTTTACCAAAAAGCCAACCGGGATAGAATATTTATTTTCTTAGAAATAATATTCAGGATATACAGTGATTAGTTCATTTCCTCAACAGAACAGCCATTGATTGCACGAACATCTATTGCAATTTTATTCCAATTCTGCAACCGTCAATGGAATTTGGGTCAGTAGTTCGCATTGCGAAGTGAAAGATCTTAATATTCAAATGTTTTTAGCGAAGGGTATTCACTGAATTAGTTTGTATAATTTAATCATAAAAATATATCATTGGTTGCAAGAATGCTTGCTGGTTTTGATTATATTATAAGGGTCAGGATTGAAAGATCAAAAGTCCTTATATATTTTTCTATTTAACATGCCCTCAATATCAACTCAAAGTATATTATGAAACTGATCAGTAGTAGTAGTCTTTAAAAGAAATACATACTTACGTTGCATTCCTAAACGCTTGTTAAACTCAGGTATTAGAGGTTTAAGTTTTCAAAATGGCAACACGTGGTCTTTGTCGATACGTAATTTCTTCTAATATAAAATGTTTCTATATACATAAGAATCGATTAATTTAATTGTACCTTCTAACATACAAACAAAACAGTTTGACCATTAGTTTCGTTAGGCAGAGTTGAATAGCAAGGAGACCATTTAATTTACTAAAATAGCTGCTGACCACCGTTTCATCGCCGTTTAGGGCTTCATCTATTTATGAAGCCTGTGAACGGACTTGAAGGTAGTACGACGACCTACATGCCTTTGGAATGTACTGTCTGAAAATAGTTAGCAACAGAAGGATTTCTAAATTCAAGACCCCAATGGTACACAAAAAAGCGATTACCTTAAGAACTTAAAGCGAAGAATAAGTATTATAGCAGCAGACAGCGCTATTCTTTTTATAACATGTGTGTGACGATGTTTCATCGTTTTGCATCCAAATAAATATTATTGATTTATTTCTTATTCTTTTGATTCTGGGTTGAATAATGATTATCCTAATCTTCGGACGGAACAAGCATGTTATTTTAAATCATCATTAATGTAATACTCATCGAAAACGCGATATAAAAAGCAAGTTGGCTGCATAAAGGATTCATTTTAATACCGAAATTGAAGACATTCTTACGCTCACATACATGACATCTCATTCGGATTATAAAACAGCTGTTGCTTCCTTTACTACCCTACATCATATCCAAATTGGGACACATCAAACGCCTTGCCACGTTTAATAAAATGATGTGACGTCACTCCAGAGCAATTTTGTCAAACGTAAGAGCCTGTTATACTTAAGCAATATATTACGTCACATGTGTATCGCGACAAGGCGTAAACTTTATATACAATTTAGCTCTTCTTTTTAATACTAAATGTAAAGCTGCTGAATTTGTTAGGATATCAGAGTAATTCTGGATGAAAAGGGTCTTGGTTTATAGTGTTTAGCAAAATTGGGATATGAATTAAGGTTATACATTGAAATTAAACACTTTATACGGATTTTGTCGCGTTGTTTATTTTACTTTAAACACTTTTATTACATAATTTTGAAAACTCTAACACTACTATTATTGAACTTTACTATGCTATTTAATTTAATTAAAACTATATATTTAAGTTTACACTTTGCCGCGACGTTTCGGTTGCTTTACAGCAGCCATGTTAACGGGGAGACTGACTTAAGACAATATTATGAATTAAGGTATTAAATATTTGCTTTTGGTCAATTAGAACTTATTGTGTTTGCTTACGTACTGCTGTAAATAAGGTGTCTGCAGCTAATCTCTCTGGGTCCTTACTGTCGTACGAGGTGCCTTAACAGCAGCTTTGCTAGGAGTCTTAACGCAATATTGCTATTATCTGAACTCACAGCTAGGGTACGAGAGAAATTGCTGGTTTGAGACGATTTCTCTTAAAGTTTCTGAAAATAAAGTTTTGCTGTATCGCCCAGAATGTCGGTGCCGATATTTAATCCCGGGTGAGCGTTAATCTTTTAGCGGTCCCGGTAACGGCCACTCGAGGTAATGCGTTTTAAAAATTAATTGCTTGTCGAATATGTTATGAATGATCTCAATAAAATTACGTAGACTTTCATACAGAGTTTGATTTTAATCTGTGCGGTTACGTTAGTAGGTTGTCGGCCTCAATGGCGTAGTGGTTAGTGTAACCGACTGCCACGCCTGAGGTCGCGGGTTCGATTCCCGCACAAGTCAAACATTTGTGTGCATGAATATGAATGTTTGTCTTGGTCTGGGTGTTTCTATGTATAATATGTATGTATTTACAAAAAAAAAAGGTATATATGTATGTTTATCCATTGTCTAGTACCCATAGTACAAGCTCTGCTTAGTTTGGGCTTGATGGTGTTGTGTGTATGTAGTAGAATATTATTATTATTATATGAATTATTATTAACGAAATTGTACACTGGAAAGATTTGCTACTATAATATTAGTGCCTACGACTGTCTTAGTGTTGCAGTGGTGGTTGTGAATACCATTGTTATGTATGAGGTCTCAGGTTTGTTCGATGGTTCGAGCAAAGTGTTATTAGGTTTTCCTCATATAATTTTTAGCAACTGCAGTAGAGTAAGAGTTTGGTACTGTACTGTAGACGTAAATGGCACATTACACTTATCCATTTATACGATGTGGAAATAGGTTTATTCCCTAATACTTAGTTAAAATTATAAATTAGCCATAAACGAAGCACCTATAGTTAAAATCTGGAAAAAGTCGTACTTTTTAAAAACCTATTTACATAATATTGTCTTCTATTTACACGAATGTTATTCATTGAAATTAAACTACTATATACGGATTTTATCGCGTTGTTTATTTATCACTGTATTACATAATTTTGAAACAGTTACACTACTACTACTATTGAATTTTACTAATTTTAAGCCGTGGTCATAGGGATGGCTCCTGAAAAGCAACGTCCGGGAAAGTGTAAACCTAAATATAAATAGTTTTAATAGGTTGAATAATTTTATTAGCTTATAAATTAGAAAATTCAATAGTAGTAGTATTGTAACAGTTTCAAAATTATGTAATACAGTGATAAATAAACAACCCGATGTAATCCGTATATAGTAGTTTAATTTCAATTTTTTTAAATCTTTGATTTTTATTTTATGCCAAGGTAATAATTTATATTTTTTTATTTAGCACGTTTGAACGGTCCTACTATACTTATACTTTATATGTGATTGTAAAACACCTCTGCCTACCCTTTCAGGATTATCGCGAGACTAGAGACTACGTATATATGGACTAAAGAGGCAGGTATATTATAGGCTAACATAATATTAGTTGAACAACTTCGCAAGTTTCATTCAAAACGTAACCGACATAAAATGTAGTCTTCAAGGAACTTAGAATCCACTTCACATTACATATTCTAAGCTATACAGAAGAGTCTACATACTATGAAACTTGGTACATATTCAGCAAGCTGAATGGCTCCGTGGACACAGAAGTTATGAGAAGTGGATTGCGTCTGCTTTTGATAGTGCTAATGGCCGTTCTTAGTCTTTGTAATTAATATTATTAGTGAAGCACTACTTGAAACGGTGTTAAATTAACTTGTGCAATTGACTTTAGACTTCATGTACGACGCAGTAGGTTAGAGTGATGCTACAGTGATATAATATTGTCTTCTGTTTACGCGAATGTTATTCATTGAAATTACTATTATATACGGATTTTATAGCGTTGTTTATTTAACACTCTATTACATAATTTAGAAACTGTTACACCACTATACTACTATTGAACTTTACTAATTTTAAGCTAATTAAATTATTAAAACTATATATATATATATATATATTTCCCCGTGACCATGACTGCTGTTTTAATAGTATATATTATATAGTTATAGTAGTATAGTAGTTTCTAAATTATGTAATAGAGTGTTAAATAAACAATGCGATAAAATCCGTATATAGTAGTTTAATTTCTACAGTGATATTTTGAATTACTAAAGTATTAAATTATTAACACTTTAGATAGATCTTAACTAATATTATAAATGCGAATATATGTTTATCTGTTTATTTATTTGTTTGTTTGCTACGCTTTCACGCCTTAACTACTCGACTCATCATCATGAAATTTTGCATACATGTTTTCAGAAGTACAGAAAAGGTCTAAGGGTATATTTCATTCAGAGAAAGAGAATAAGGTGAGCGAAGATGCGGGCAAAAACTAGTCTTTAATGGTAGTATCGATAAATATAACCTTACCAATACCATTTAACGATATAGCTATACCTATATATAGAATATACAATTTACTAAAATAATGCGTCTGAACATAAGTTTTTGTGCGAGCGTCGAGTCACGGGTCCAATTTCCGGCTTCAGTAAAGTCACATCTATGTTCACTTTATTATGGATATATATACTACTATTATGACGGCAATGGATTAATTATAATCGAATGAGGTAAGAACAACGTTATGCGTATTACGTAACCAACGTATAAGTACTTCTGATTCGCACGCGAGCGATGACAGACAAATGGCACACAACGTGTAAGTACTTCTGATTCGCATGTGACCGGTGGGAAACCAATGCATCAATGGCGCTGGCACTACAGTACTGCTAGACTTACTGCTACTACCTGATTGAATGGTACTCCTTTGAGTAGTAATAGTTATTATAATTCATTCCTAAAATCTTTTTGGTTTTATTTTTAGCAATGTACAGTAGTAACACGGAATTTAGAAATGTGCCGGTAGGCGACAATAGACTCGCGCTTTATGACGTAAGAACTATAAATCTAAGTGATCAAATGCACTCCTCGATATAGTGGTCTAAGTGGTCGCGTCACCACTGCTAATGCGCTGTAATTGCGATGTAGGTTTGGATCCTTCACGGGACAACAATTTGTGTAATTCACAAATAGCTGTTCTAAATCTGAGTCTTGTGGATGAGACCGTTGTTTGAATGTTTATGGAAAATAAAAATGAATAATAGTGTTACAAAACTAAAAAATATGCTTTATTAAAAAAAAATAGAAAATAATTTAATAAATTTAATGCTTTTTAAACTATTATTTATTTTTATTTTTTTATACTATATTTTATTTATTTTTTTCGGTCCTTTATAAGTGTGCAAAGTTTCAAATCAATCCGTCGGTTTGAAAGGGGTGAAAATCACGTTCAAAGATTCCGTTACATAGATTCATAGATACATACCAAGCTAATAAAAGCGTGTTAAAAAGAAAAGAATATGATTATGCGTTCCCGTAAAATTCACACAGGCAAAACCGCAGACAGAAACTGGTTATTAATATATAATAAAATTATATCAACCCTGTATATAAACTGTTCCACTGCTGGGTATGGGCTTCTTTTTAGTATGAGAAGGCTTAAGACCATGGTTGGTAGTTTTAACACATTTCTTTTTTTAAGGACACCTCCCACTCCATGAATAATTTCTGTGTTCCGAGGAACTTTACAAACATTCATACGACTATTCGACAACCAGATTACCTGAGGGTGTTTTTCTTCGCCGTTAAAGTAAGTGATAATTGAATATTTTATACGCAAATAATAAACTGTGACATGTGTGCTTTGACGTCGATCTTGAAACTTTCTGTATGGCAGTTATATGTTTTCTCACCCAGATCCAGCTTATTATTATTAATATATCAATATTTACGTATTAATAAAATTCGCACTAACTTTAATAATTCTCATGATAAATATTTTCCAATCCTTTGTATGAGTAATTATAGTTGAATACAGCGTATATTAATTTATGAGTCTGCGCAAGGCGGGTATTTTCTAGAAGCACTAATAATTTATTCCAAGGCGCTAATATTTTATCATTTAAAATAATATAGTGTTTCTCATTGCACCTTGTATTAAAACAGAGCTAGCTATAAAATTTAGACGTTCTTAAACAGTCTTTTAAATTTTATCTACGGATTTTAGACAGTAAATGAATGAATGAAAAACTTTATAATATTTTTTTCACACGTACAAAACCACGGGCAAAAGCTAGTTCTTAAAAATCTATTATGTCTCGTTTACGTCAGTTTTATGAATTTATTCTGTCAGCTTAACCATATTGAGACATAATGATAAAAGCATTGCATCTGGATGCCAGCGTCCGTACGCCGATAGAGGAATTCAACTGCTTTATATGAATTTTTGGAGCAAGTTAGATAAATCAAACTTAAAAATATAATAATTAATATTTTAATCTATTTATACGGATTTTATCGCGTTGTTTATTTATCACTGTATTACAAAATTTTGAAAATATTACTCTACTACTACTATTGATTTTATTTGACTAATTTATAAGCTAATAAAATTATTTAAACTATTAAATCTCCCCGTGACCATGGCTGCTGAAAAGCACCCGAAACGTCGGGGAAAGTGTAAACCAAAAATAAATAGATTTAATAGTTTAAATAATTTTATTAGCTTATAAATTAGTCAAATAAAATCAATAGTAGTAGTAGAGTAATATTTTCAAAATTTTGTAATACAGTGATAAATAAACAACGCGATAAAATCCGTATATAGTAGTTTAATTTCAATGAATAACATTCGCGTAAACAGAAGACAATATTATCTATTTATATTTACATTATCAACATTTCAACTGATTTTCAGCAGCTGTGTTATCCCAAATGATGTTACTACAAATGTAACTGGAAAATCAAAACCCGAAGTAAATTTTACTTGAATGTCTTTAGAATAGAGACAATCCGCGGTATCAAAGCGATAGCGAAAAGCACAAAAGCGATACGTTATCATATCGGAAAAACTCATCATCTACTTTCATCGGTTGTTTTCTGAATGTTTCGCCACTCCTTTTATTTCTATTCGTTGAATAAAGATGATATTAAATTTGTGCTCATAGTAGCAATCAACCTAAAGAAGCGGATTTGCTTCTGTTATAAATATCTATTTTGCAGAGTTGAATTTATCAATTACTTCGTTGGTTCAGTGTTATAAAGGAGTTGATTAACGCATGACATAATTATGTATAGATTTTTTTTTAAGATACTTTCCGTAATAGCACACAATCTGGAGAAGGGATCGGAAAGTGGCATTAGAATTACTCCTTATACTCATAAGGATGTATTGCCTACAATACCACGACATAACTGGCAAAATTTGGTTATGATGTTTTAGGTTTGAAAATATGTCTAAACATAATAGTGTTAAAAGCATGAAAACTTAACAAACATGCGTAATAAAATTTAAAAAAGCGCAGCGTGCTTAAAAATGTTATATTTCTCTATCGTTCTTACATTTTTGCTAGTGTCAATACATTTTCCCAATTTGATATCACCAGGTATGTAAAAAAAAATCATGTTTCTTAAGTCAGTCCATAAATAAAAATTAGATATAATGTGCTTTTCAACAATCATAAATAACTACAACCAAATAGACAAAGTAAATAAAAGCGCATTGGCAAAAGAAGAATGCAATACTTTTTATCTTCGGCGTAGATGTCAGTGTACTGCCACGCCTGAGGTCGCGGGTTCGATTCCCGCACAAGTTAAACATTTGTGTGCATGAACATGGATCTTATATGTATATGTATTTGTCTGGGTATTTCTATGTAAAATATGTATGTATTTACAAAAAAAAAGGTATATAATTATGTATGTTTATCCATACAAGCTCTGCTTAGTTTGGGCTAGATGGTGTTGTGTGTATGTGATAGAATATTATTATTATTATGTTTCTCTTATCACAGGTACTTTCTAACATATTATATTAGAAAATACCTGGCCCTTTGGGAGGCTTACACGGAGACATGGGTCCAACGTGAAGAGGCCCTTCGAGAGTTTTAATCAAAGGTGTGATGGAACACCTACAGCGGCACTAGCCGCAGCAGGCGTAGGACTATATACATATATATATACTACGTATAGATTCTAATATATGGGCTATAGGTATGGGTGTTTGGTGGACCGGTATATTGCTAACTATGGATGAAAAACGGCGTCTGCCCTGAATACTCTAATAGCATCAATGCAATGGGCAGACGGTGACTCGCCAACTCACTAGATGGGCCCCCTGATAAGCCACTATAGGCATACAAGCCAGCTTATTATTATTATTATTAATAAGTGTAGATCAGACACGAATAACGCCAGCGATATCGTTCAAAATTGGGTAATAAATGAGCTACCTACTCAACTTCACCCTTAGTATAGGCTACTTCTAATAAACGTGCCTGCGGGAATAATGGCGCTCCTAATTCATTTTATTAGTACTAGGTAAATTCTACAGAACATTCTAGTGATCTAAATTTAATCTTCTTGTCATTTTACGAGTCCTTAGGGACGTAATAGGGTAGCCTATTCGTTTCAGGCGACACGACATCAGAATGCTTTAGGTAAAATATTTGATGGAGAAAAATAGATCTGAAACATTTTCCGAGAAAATTCTATGAAGCTTTCTCTTTAATTTAAGTGCTTTTCTGATATCAGCGGTGCAATCGGCACCCTTATATTTCGTTTGATTTTATTTTTGTAGCGACTTAACTCACATTTGACTTCTTTATAAAACTTCTAGATCTTTCCCACCTCCATCTTTTATTTTCATATGCTTTCTATTTTTATATATTGAGAATATATTTATGTAGCCAGTAGTAGTATTGTTATTTCTGAGAAAATTTCGAGATCTTTTTCGAATGAAATTTAAATGAGTTGAGAACTGGACAGCAGAATCTGCAAAGTGGCAACGTGGTCAGCCCAGAGGATGATGGTGGGACGAAAAGACGGCTTCACAGGCACCTGGCTGAAACTAGTTCTGAAGCGGGAGGTGAAAGCTTTGCCCTGCAGTATTTTATTTCATCCTATGTTGTCCATAGCAGTCACCGTACGCTATTTTAAGATATGGGACTGTTGGGGCGATCTTGTGTTTGTATACCTATTTTATTTAACTTATAAATTCCACGGGAATCGAACCCGCATCTACTATTTATTTCACTCTTGTGTCCACGATATGCAATAATGCAAGACTTCCTAAAACGCTACAAGGGAATTACCGGCACTGGTCCGACAGATAACACCTTTAATAATATATAATTTGTTTATTATGAACACACACACTGGTAATACATATATAGGTAAAAATCACAATATATTTTATAAAACTAATTCTAATTACATATTACAAGACCTAGCGTTCTGTCGGGCCAATGCTCAGCAACTGGCCGACTCGCCTTGCATACACCACGCTTGCACACACATACATTCGACGCACACATACATACATACCCCTACAATACTCCCCCCAAATTTTTACATAGTTAAAAATTTTATTACATGAATATTGCAAAAAAAAAAAAAAACAAATTACAATAGAACAATTCGCATATCGAAAATCTTATGGTCACCCTATCATTCATTACCTTTTATTCATTACATTAGTTTATAACAGTCACTCGCTATACTGATAACAACATTGCGACACCAGGGAGTCATGTTACACGCCTTCGGGCATAGGCACACTGAGCCCGCACGGTGACTACAGTGTTTACAAAGATGTTTCCGGTCTATACTTGTTGTATGTGGGCTTGCTGTAATTTTTGTATGGAACCTTCCGTCTGTTTTTGCACCCATTTCTTTCCTCTGTTATAACAGAATCCACAACATTTACACATAATTGTTGTAAACAATAGTATGCAAATTATCAACAATAATCCTCCATAACTTTTCATATGACTTTCAATGTTAGTAAAATCCATCTGGTTTGCTCCATTTTGGGCTATAATTATTTCTTCATTTTTACTATATGATTTGCCCATTGTTACAATTATTTAGTAAAATGTACTGACTTTTTACAGACACAAAATTACTTGATTGGAATTGTTACTCGTTTAAGATGCAGATATTAAATGAAATATTCAAGCGACCTTATAATTATCAATAATTTGCATAATAGTTTATGCTCTACTTTACGTTAAATCGCAAGTTTGTATAATTAATTATTGTTATTGTGTTTCAACATACATAATAAATTTGCTTACATGGATATGATGCAATGATTTTCATGCATCAGTAAGTATGTATATACATAAACATGTTACGTTTAACGGATTTTTCTGAGTTTACTATAATGAATTTTATCATACCAACATACCATAAGAAACAATGTAGTTAAAAAAAACTATATTTTAAATCTAACTGGTGGCCTTATTTGCCGACCATACCTCGTTTTCTTATCAACTAACTTATTATCTATGTTTTTGCTAACGCTGAGGTAATCATTGCTACATTTATCATCCACTTTATTTTGGCAAAATTGTACTTTATTTACCTGATGTTCCTTACTTTCTTTACCTTGCTCATTTAAAATGTAAGCTGGCTTCAGCCTATCTAAGGATATATTTACTACTCTGTTAGGTAACTGGATCGTAAATACCTTTGCGTTCCTTTCTAAGACCCGATAAGGTCCTTCATATGGTGACGTCAGCGGTCTGCGTACTGCATCATTCCTGATAAAGACGTATTCACACTTACCTAATTCGTTGTGCACGAACAGGGTGCGCGAATCTCGAAATTTACGCGTAACTGGTTTCAAACTACTTATATGTTTCCTTAAACGATCTAAGTACTCGTGGTCTAAAACACTTTGGTTGTTTGAGGTGTCATGAAAATCTCCCGGCAACCGAATTGTTTTACCATACAAATATTCCGCAGGACTGACCCCATTATCACTTCTGCCTACTGCACGCAACCCAAGTAAGACCGTAGGCAGCTCGTCACTCCATGACGTATTGTTTGTGAGACGCGCTGTTAAGGCCTGCTTCATGCTCCTGTGCCAGCGTTCCACTATTCCGTTGCTCTGGGGTCTATACGGTGTAGTTCTATATTTTTTTATACCCATTATCTTTAAGAGCTCTCTAAATACGTTGCTTTCGAATTGCCTGCCTTGGTCCGACGTTATTTGGTCAGTTACCCCAAATCGTGCAATCCAATTTTCGTAAAAAACTTTTGCGACTACTTCAGCTGTTATATCACACACAGGAATGGCTTCGGGCCATCTAGTGCCTCTATCTATCATGGTTATTAAATATCTATAGCCTTCCCTGGTCGGTGCTAACGGACCGACTATGTCAATGTGAACGTGGCTTAACCTTTTAGCTTCTGGAAATTGTTGTAATTCCGATACTGTGTGCCTGCCTACTTTATTCTTTTGACACTGGATGCACGTTTTGGCCCACTGACCGACGTCTTTATTAAGGCCTGGCCAAAAATATCTTTGCGCTACTAATTTTCATGTTGCCCTGATACCCGGGTGACTAACACCGTGTACTGATTGAAAACCTAACGTCCTAAATTTCTTTGGTAAATAAGGTCTACACATCTGAGTCGAATTTTCGCAATTGTTCAGGCGTAAACACCTGTTCTAAATAAATAGCAAAACGTTGTGAGACACTTAACTATTAAAAATTGCATAGGCGTTTTGGCACGTATTAGTAACATTAAATGTCATCGCTTACTTGCCTTACAACCATTGTACGTGTAACGTCTAATTTGTACATTATAACTGATTTCGCTAATTTTCGGAGTTTTACTTTGATTGGCACCATTACATCCTCTAAAGTTGTAACATGGTGGCCCATGAGGGGAACTAGTAAAAATCGCGACTATTTAATGTAAAATCTACGAAATAACGAATTGGATTGAGGCATCGCGACGACGCGTGCGCGGCAGCAACCGACCTCAAGATTTGAAGCCTGCAGTGGAAGATCGAAAGTCCACAGGGTCCAGCGAGTGGGGAATTGCTGTCTGGACAATTCAAGAGGCCAGCCTCCGAGCCAGTGGTGCAGCTAAAGTATCACCTCGTGTGGAGCGTCAACGTGTCGTACCAAAGTTGAGTATCCATCCTTTGTCTATCCTTCCTATTACCTATCTATTTGAATATTGACTATTGCATTCCATTTGTGTGAATCAAGGTATATTCGAGTAAATTAAGTATTAAAAATTTTCTAAATATTCTGTTAATTGCGAAATCATACCTAAATATTTTTTTTTCGTGTACCGTCAATAAAAATAAAATCTTATAGACGTTGCATCAGATCGATTAAAACGATTCTAATAATCCCTAATTTATATTCCACTGTTTTCAAATAACATCTATCCCTTTAATTCAGGAAAAAATATAAAATTTCATAAATTCATTTCATTTATGGTAACTTTGTCGTTCCGTTAATAATAAAAATAGGAACATCATAACAGCATTAATTTTTACTCAAATTAAAGCGAGATTTGCCGACTATTTCAGATCTAATCACGAACGCGAGAATACAGATCGCGTGGGTCGCTTGCGGGGTCAAAGTCCTCCCACTAGCAGCGTTAGCGGTTGAGCGTGCTCGCCTAGCTTCTCTGCCTCTCAGGTGACACCAAAGCGAGGAACGTGAGCCCATTCCATTTATTACTTACTTAGTCAATCTTATTTTTCTTTATTTGCAATGGCTGAAAATAAGCGTTTTAAAGAACTTTTTACGAAGAGGGTGTCCGCCAAAGGACAAATTACTAAATTTAAAAATTACCTCAGTAGTATTTCAAGTGAAAACGATTTAAATGAAATTCAATTGACAGAGTTGAACATAAAGCTTGCTAAGTTTGAAGCCTTATCAGTCAGGGTTGACGATTTGCAGAGTGAAATAGAGGTTCTGGATCCTGGTAACATTGATGCTGAAATTGACGAACGTGATAATATTGAAAGGGATATAGTAATTAATATAGCTACTGCTAAAAATTTAATATCCAAGTTTTCTAGAAAGGCTGAACTCGAATTAAGACGTCATTCCGTTCATAATACTACATGCTGTTCTGAAGATCATCCTAGTTTAGGTTTGAAGCTTCCTCAAATCCAAATTCAACGATTTAATGGTGATCATTTCCGCTGGCTTGAATTCAAAGATACATTTGAAAGTTTAATACACAATAATGGTCGTATTCCAGATATTAATAAATATTATTATTTAAATTCATATTTGCAAGGCGATGCAGCCCGAGTCCTTTCGAATCTCGAGATCTCATCTAAGAATTACAGTGAAGCATGGAAGTTGCTTTGCAATCGATACGATAATAATGATATACTAATTAATCACCATCTCAACTCTTTATTGAATATAAAGCAGCTTCCACGCGAGTCAGAACGTTCTTTGAGGTACTTAGTCGATCATATCACTAAGAATTTACGTGCGTTGGTTAGTTTAGGTCAGCCAACGGATAATTGGGATGTCTTGATTATATTCACTTTATCAGCTAAGTTGGATGGTCATACTCTATTAAAATGGGAAGAGCATCGTACCAGTAATTTAAGCGGAAGACCAAAATTAGAGCATTTCTTTAAATTCATTATAGATCGTGCTAATGTGCTCGAGTCAGCAAACCGAAATAATAATCATGTTGATAATATTATGAGTTCTAGGACGCCGACGTCTCAGCGCTCTACTCCCAACAACAACCAAACACATAAACATAGTCAAAATAAGACGCCAAGTAATAGCGTTAAGTCTTTTGCAAGCACTAGTAGTAATGTTAAGTATAAGGAACCAAAGGGTTTCACATGCATTGTTTGTGACGGCTGCCATCGTATCTACGATTGCCCAACCTTCAAGGCTAAGGGCATTGATGAGCGAATGTCAGACGTGACAAGGTATAAACTGTGCATTAACTGTCTGAGACAAAGTCATGCTGTTAATAACTGTCGCTTTAGGTCATGTCAAGAACCTGAATGCAATGAAAGGCATAATAGCTTGCTACACCGTCCGCCAACGTTGACAACTCAAGTTGCACACGTTGAGGAATCAGGTGAGATCGTAGCTAGTTATTGCAATAAAGACACAAGTTATCTTTTATTATCTACTGCCATGGTCCAGGTATCTAACCCATTTGGCCAGCAAAAGGTCAAAGTTCGTGCGTTGTTAGACTGTGGTAGTCAGTCTTCTTTTATAACCGAATCCCTAAAGATAAGGTTATCTTTAAAGTCCCATCATATTGACTCGCTAAAGGTCATTGGTATAGGCAACGCACAAGCAAATAATGTCACTGAAAGCTGCAACATTATATTGCAATCATTAAATAATAAATTTAATATAAATTGTTCATGCTTCGTTTTAAAGGAACTGACGGGTCGTTTACCGAGAATTCCCGTCGATATTAGTGCCCTAAAATTACCAGAAAATATCCAATTAGCTGATCCTATGTTCAATCAGCCTGCCGGCATAGATGTTTTGATAGGCGCCGACATATTTTGGGACATTTTAGGGAACGAACAGATTTCTTTGGGAACCAATAATCCTAAGTTACGTAGCTCGCAATTTGGTTGGTTAGTATCCGGTCCCATTAACTCAATAACACCGCATCAAAGCGTACACTGTAACCATAGCGTAGTTTCTAAAAACAACGATGGCAATCAGGTTATTGAAAAAATGCTAGGTAGATTTTGGGAATTAGAAGAAGTACCCAAAAAATCTATTATGAGTGAAAGTGAAATTTATTGTGAAAAACATTTCATTACTCATACCACAAGAACTAATTCAGGTAGATTTTGCGTAAAACTACCCCTTAAGGATACAGCTGATTGTTTAGGTGATACCTACAAGTTAGCTAAGCGGCGATTCTTAAATATAGAAAAGAGATTTAAACGTAATAATATGTTAAAAATAGAATATAACAAATTTATTAAGGAATACGCCGACCTAGGTCATTTATCTTTGTTAAATAATGAAATATTAATTCCTAATTATTATTTATGCCATCACGCAGTTTTAAAGCAGGAGAGTGAATCAACGAAACTTCGTGTAGTGTTTGATGGGTCTGCTCCATCTTCCTCTGGTTGTTCTCTTAATGATGTATTAATGGTAGGCCCCACAGTACAAGATACTCTTTTTTCTATTTTGTTACGCTCCAGGCAATACAAATATCTACTTACGGGCGATATAGAAAAATTCTATCGAAATGTGCTCGTACACAAAGATGATAGGAATTTGCAGCTCATTCTGTGGAGAGAGGAGAAGTCTAAACCGATTCAGACACTACAACTTAATACCTTAACTTACGGTACAGCGAGTGCAAGTTACCTTAGCACACGTTGCCTGTGGCAGGTAGGTCAAGAACAGAATGATGAACTAATTCGCACCATCATTCAGAAGGATTTTTATGTCGATGATTTAATTACTGGATCAAATAATCCACAGCAATTAAAATATATACAAAACGCCCTATCTGAGGCATTAAGGTCAGGATGTTTTAAGTTAAGAAAATACAAAACAAATCATCCGTCCATATTTGATAATGTTGCTATCAATGAACAGGATAATCTCATTTTTAGTGAGTCTTCAAGCACCCTAGGCTTGGGCTGGGCCCCTGCCACCGATACCTTGAGCTTTCCTATAAAGGGATTTTCCCACAACACTAATCATAACATTATATCTAAGCGATTTATTATGTCAAACGCGTTTAAAATATTTGACCCATTAGGTATATTAGGTCCCATTGTAATAAGGCCAAAAATAATGTTACAAAAGCTTTGGCAACTTAAACTTGACTGGGACGAGCCTGTCCCTCAAGAGATAAAGGAAGAATGGATCGATTTCTCTGAAAGCATAAAATACTTGCACGAACTACGCATACCGAGGTTAGTTCTAGGTGACTCACCAAAGGTCATCGAATTACACTCGTTTAGTGATGCATCCAGTTATGCGTATGGCGCATGCATTTATATGAGAACGATCAGCGCTAACGATGACGTCACGGTTAGACTATTGTGCGCAAAGTCTAAAGTAGCTCCACTAAAAAGCACTACCATACCACGTTTGGAACTGTGCGCCGCCTTACTCGCGGCTCAACTCGTAAAATCAGTGTTAGATTCATTAAGGTACAAGCCAGACAAACTAATACACTGGTGTGATTCAAACGTAGTGCTGTGCTGGATACGTAGTAACGTCAGTAAATTAAAAATATTTGTAGCTAATCGTATCACGGAAATCAAAGAATTAACTTCATCTTCGGCGTGGCGATATGTACCTACAGATGTAAACCCTGCCGATTTATTATCTAGGGGAGTGCATGCTAAACGACTAACGTCGATATCACTCTGGTGGGCAGGGCCTGATTTTTTAATTTATAACGAAACAAAATGGCCTAAATCCAACCTAAAGGAAGTAGATACATTGCCCGAATTAAAGGCGCATCCGATAGTCATAAAGTCACCCATTATCGATTTTGAAAAATATTCATCGTTATCTAAGTTAGAACGGTCATTTGCTTACGTTCTTAGATTCATATTTAATTTAAAAAATAAACATAACAAACGAGTTGGTACATTGTCCGCTAACGAGTTGCGTGAGTCATTCCGCTCGCTTTGTCTTATCTCCCAAGGTCAATCGTTTTCTATTGAATACGACATGCTGGTAAATGGTAAACAATTAAATAAAAATAGTAAGTTATTAGCATTATCGCCTTTCTTAGATGAATACAAGTTAATTCGTGTCGGTGGACGAATCGATGCGTCCAGTTATTCATTTGAAAAGAAACATCCAATATTACTTCATGCAGCGCATACTTTAACAAAACTTTATTTTATTAGACAACATATTAACACCATGCATGCCGGTCCTCAAATGTTATTGGCTACTGTCAGAGAAACTATATGGCCAATTAACGGTAGGATACTAGCGAGGCGCACAGTAAATAACTGCGTACGCTGCAGGCGTTTAAAAGGTACAACTTTACAACCTAAAATGGGTAATTTACCGTCTCAACGAATAACGCCAGACTATCCATTTCTTTCCGTTGGCCTTGACTTTGCTGGCCCATTTTACATAGCAAACCGTAAAGGACGCGGCTGTCGCATTGTAAAATGTTACTTATGTCTTTTTGTTTGCCTTCGTTACAAATGCATACACCTTGAAGGCGTCAGTGACTTAACCAAGGATGCATTTATAATGTCATTAAAACGATTTATATCTCGTCGTGGCAAGCCAACTGAAATATTCAGTGACAATGGTACTAACTTTGTAGCTGCCGCAAAAGAAATAAGCTCGTTCATCAAACAGAACCATGAACCTTTAGTTGACTTTGCAAGTCAGCAATCTATCAATTTTAAATTCATTCCGGCTTACACTCCTCATTTTGGTGGCATATGGGAGGCCGGGGTTAAGTCGGCAAAACATTTATTACGACGAGTTTTAGGCGAATGTCACTTGACGTTCGAGGAACTTTCTACTTTATTCGCACAAGTGGAGGCAATCCTCAATAGCCGTCCCTTGTGCCCTCTCTCATCCAGTCCTAACGACCTCCTTTCCCTCTCCCCAGGACATTTCATCATTGGCCGACCGCTGATCGCTCTGCCAACACCAAACCTGGAAGACGTGAAGGAAGGCCAATTGCGACGCTATGAGCGCCTTGAGAAACTGAGACAACACTTCTGGAAAAGGTGGCAGAAGGAATACCTTTCTGAGTTACAACAAAGGACAAAATGGCGGACAAACACGGCAAATCTGGACGTGGGAGATATGGTGCTGCTAGCTGATGACAACGCGCCCCCTCTCGCTTGGAAACTGGGCCGCGTACTTCGCCTCATATCCGGACCTGACGGGATATCCAGAGTAGCAGACATCCTCACCACCAAGGGCTGCGTGCGACGCGCCTTTGTGCGACTCTGCAAACTTCCCTCATCTGAAGACTTAAACGGTTGAAAGCTACCTTTCAACGGCTGGGAATATGTTCAGGCGTAAACACCTGTTCTAAATAAATAGCAAAACGTTGTGAGACACTTAACTATTAAAAATTGCATAGGCGTTTTGGCACGTATTAGTAACATTAAATGTCATCGCTTACTTGCCTTACAACCATTGTACGTGTAACGTCTAATTTGTACATTATAACTGATTTCGCTAATTTTCGGAGTTTTACTTTGATTGGCACCATTACATCCTCTAAAGTTGTAACAGCAATAGATAGGCTTATCACAATTAGGTACAAACATTTTTTTTAAACGAATGTTATTCTGTTTCTCTTTTAATAATTTTGCTAAGTTGTCATCCTGTTCTTGTGCGGTCGCTAATTCCGCGTAATCAAATGTTGTGGGGCAGTGTATGGTTTCAATCCTAGAGAGCGCGTCAGCGGTTACATTGTTATTGCCTTCGACATATCTGATATCCGTTGTAAATTCACTGATATATAGCAACTGCCTAGTACGTCGAGGTGTTTCGCTTTTTGACTCGACTTTGTTGAATGCAAAGATCAATGGTTTATGATCGGTAAAAACTATTAATTCTCTTCCCTCATACATGTATCTAAAATGTTTCATTGCTAAAAATATGGCTGTAAGTTCCCTATCATACGTAGAATACCTTTGTTGAGCTTTACTAAACTTCTTAGAAAAGTATCCTAACGGTAACCACTTACCATCAATCAATTGGTTAAGCGCTGCTCCAGCACATGTGTCCGATGCGTCTGTGTGTAACGAAAGTGGTACATTACTTACCGGATGTGATAACAGCACCGCATCTCTGAGACTTCTCTTGCATTCCTTGAATGCTTCATCGGATTCCTGTGACCATGAAATTTTTGTCTTGTCTCTTTTCTTGGCACCTTTTAAAAAATTATTCAGCAGTGATTGGTGCTCAGCTGCATGAGGAATGCTATTTCTATAAAAGTTGATCATACCTAAGAACCGACGAAGTTGCTCCACGTTATCCGGTCGAGGATATTCTACTATGGCCTTGACCTTGTGGTCGAATGGTCGAATGCCTTCGGTCGAGACTTGGTAACCTAAAAATTCGATACTTTCCTTGCCAAATTCACACTTTGATGTATTTATGGTTATGCCAAATTTTGCAAATCTTTCAAATACCTTTCGTAAGTGCGTTTTATGACTCTCCAAGGAATCACTAGCGATAATTATATCACGAACAAAGCAGAATAGGAAATCTAAGCCCTCGAGTACAGTATTATTTATGAATCTTTGAAAACTTTGACTAGCTGTTCGCAACCCAAAATTTAATCTCATGAATTCGAATAGCCCGAAAGGTGTTATCACCGCAGTCTTTTTTATATCTTCCGGTGCAATTTTGACAAAATGATACGCTTTATTAATATCAAGCTTTGAAAAGATTTTCTTACCTGCCAGTATGTAATTGAAGTCGAGCAGTCTTGGTACGGGATAGCGGTCCGGCTTGGTGATGGCGTTCAATCGCCTGTAGTCCCCCACGGGCCGGATATCTCCATTTTTCTTTGCTACGACATGCAGCGGGCTAGACCATTCACTCATAGACGGTCTGCAAATACCTAGTTCCTGCATTAACCTAAATTCCTGTTTAACCTTATGATACCTGTCAGGTGGCAACGGTCGCGCTCTAGCATGGACGGGTGGTCCAGTGGTTTCTATATAATGGAAAACATCGTGACCAGAGTCATAGTCCATATTTTTGAATGAGACAGGCTTAGTTATTTCTGAAAATTCTGACAATAAATCACTAAACGGATGATTACTATCCACTGTGGTGATTGATAAATTATCGCAAAGGGTTAAACTACCTAGCGTTAGCAATTTTGTTTCCTTATCAATTAATTTGCGCTCACTTAAATCTACTATTAGCATATGATGTTCCAAGAAATCCGCACCTAATATGGGTTGGCTAACCTCCGCGACAACAAATGTCCAACGATATGAGCGTCGGAGACCTACGTTCACTTGTAAAGTCTTTACGCCGTATGTTTTTATTTCACTTCCGTTTGCTGCAAATAATTTATAGTCCGAATGCGCTCCTAATAATCTTTGTTTTCTGCTAACTGGAATGACGGACACGTTCGCTCCTGTATCCACTAGAAATTTTAGTCCATTCTCCCTATCAAATACACTGAGGCGGTGGTTACTACCCGGTACAATCACCCCCGCCACTGTAGGTCGTACCGTGTCTAGTTTCCCGCCTGTGGCACTGCTGGTGACCTCCATGCACAGGGTTTCTCGCACTTCGTTGCTCTGGCTCGGTATCGATAATGCCACCTGCACAACCAGTTTGGATCCGCTGGTGTTCTGGATCTAGACCTTGACCGTCCCCGGAAAGCTCCACGACCTCCACGGCCACGGAATGCGCTTCGACGATGCTGCGCAACCTCTTCACGCAGGGACGCTACTTCCAAGTTCAACTTGTGCATCTGCGTTAATATCTCGTTCATCGGCGGTTGAATGGGCTGCTGGTTGTTGGTATAAGCGCCGCTCACCTCGGCGATTTCCCCGCTCCGTGTATTCTCCATAACCTTGTCTGCTATATTTGCCAGGTTCTCCAAGTTTTGATCCTGGCTGACCGTCAGTACTGCTCTTACAGACGCTGGTAACCGCGCGATCCAAAGGCTGTGTAACGTTTTGTCTGATGTTTGGGCATTTCTTCCCAGGTCCCGCATCCGGCGCAAAAGCTGTGAGGGTTTTTGTGTTCCCAGCTCCATTTCACCCACTAGCTTCTGAAATTGGCGCTCTGCACTTTCCTCGTATACCTGTAGTAGTCGTTCCTTGATGGCGTTAAATTTTTCTGTGGCTGGTGGCGCTACCAGAATGTCGCTGACCTGCTGTAACGCATCACGTCCCAGCTTCGCTACCACTAAATTGTATTTAGCCTCATCGCTCTGTTTTTGCGGTCCTAGAATGCTCTCTATCTGCGCGAACCATAGTCGTGGCATCTCCGCCCAAAATTCTGGCAATCGTGACTGTACACTTATCGCGGCGAGCTCACAAGAATTCAAGTTCGACATACCTGTGTTCAACTTCTCGTCACTGTTCATATTATCACTTTTGCTTGGCTTCACGGGGCTCGGCACTTGGAACATCGTACACTATATTATTATTCTACACTTATATTTACCCTTATTAATTAACCAATGTAGCCCTTTAGAAATCCCACACTTATTGCACTCGTCGGGGTCACCAATTGTTGGGGCGATCTTGTGTTTGTATACCTATTTTATTTAACTTATAAATTCCACGGGAATCGAACCCGCATCTACTATTTATTTCACTCTTGTGTCCACGATATGCAATAATGCGAGACTTCCTAAAACGCTACAAGGGAATTACCGGCACTGGTCCGACAGATAACACCTTTAATAATATATAATTTGTTTATTATGAACACACACACTGGTAATACATATATAGGTAAAAATCACAATATATTTTATAAAACTAATTCTAATTACATATTACAAGACCTAGCGTTCTGTCGGGCCAATGCACAGCAACTGGCCGACTCGCCTTGCATACACCACGCTTGCACACACATACATTCGACGCACACATACATACATACCCCTACAGGACAAAGAGAGATAAGGAGAGAAAGGGATCGAGGTGGTGACTAGACAATATAATATAGTTGTAAGTTCAGTTATAGTTTTAAAAGATAAACAACATACCTATATAGTTAGGCAGATATATCAGTAATATACCAAATTACAGAAGTCGTAATGTTTCGTACTAATAATATAAAAGTCTATGTTAGTATACCTTATATCGTATATCCTTAAACTTTTCGCTGGGTCGTAAATAACATTCGAAGTCGTTGAAGTAACGACCGATACCTCACTTGGTAAATAGAAAAAGTAGTGTCTTATATATGTTACACTGAAATGAAGACGTACTCTAAGTCTGCTTTAATGGCGCAGCGGTGGTAGCGTCATAGGTTCGATTCCAGGATTGAACAAAGTGTTATTTTGTTTATTAAAAATAAACACTTTATACGGATTTTGTCGCGTTGTTTATTTTACTTTAAACACTTTTATTACATAATTTTGAAAACTGTAACACTACTATTATTGAACTTAACTATGCTATTTAATTTAATTAAAACTATTTATATTTAAGTTTACACTTTGCTCCGACGTTTCGGTTGATTTACAGCAGCCATGTTCACGGGGAGACTAAGGTGGTTGTTGTTTGTATTTAGTTGATGGTTGTATTTTCTAATAAAAAAGAATCTTAGTAGCAGCACGCAGTTTGGAACTGTAGCCGTACAAGTAAATGATGATTTTCATAATATTGTCTTATGTTTACGCGAATGTTATACATTAAAATTAAACACTTTATACGACTTTTATCGCGTTGTTTATTTTACTTTAAAACAAAATAAAAGTGTTTATGTTTAAATGGTGATTTTCTTTATAAATACTAAATACTCGTGATGTAATTTCTATATTGCGGGGACTTTACAGTTATTCAAACAATGGGCATAAAGAACACGCAGACTCGGAACAACCATTTGTGAATTACACAGATTTTTTAACCGTGTAGGATTCGAACCTTTGGCTTGGTGACAACAAAAAATACAGCGTCATCCGCGCAGTTAAATTCGATGGTGAAATGTGCCTGCTCATTCAGGAGTATATACGTAAGACACAGATTCCACCCATATTTTCGCACATATTGTTTAAGACTGCGCCGAGCGTAAGACGCGGTTGGACTGAATGACAGAGCTCGATATTCAAATCGGCGCGCGGCTGCCATAGTAAAATTGTATGGAGGATTTGAAGTGCTTTTTTGATAAATATGTATCTTTATTGTCAATAACTTAAGTATTTAGGACGGAAAAATTGTAATATAACTATTTATGTTTCATTTAAGCTGTAAAATAGGATAGATTTCTACTGTTATAATCAAAAAATCACGTAACACGAGCTTACTTTTTGCATTTTTCGTGCAAATTTAAGTAATTTAGTAGGCGAAAATATTAATTATTTTAAGTTTTTTACACGGAGTAATTATAAACACATTCATTGTTATGGTAAATGTATATCTTATATTTGTATTAAACAAAAAGTGTTGATTTTATCAACTTAAATGTGACCGCCTATTTTGGCACATCTTCTTCTTTCTTATCTTTCTTCACACTTCGTTCTGCTAGAAAAATACAACAACACTACTCGACCTAGAAATCGAATTCGAGATCTTATGCATTCACTGCTAGTGCGCAATCGGCGCAGTCATTAAAAATCTATAATAATAAAATTTAGCGACTTCGTGTCAACTAATGTTAATTGTTCTCCGCGCATATAATTGTTATCGTAAAAGAACTTGTTGTTATATGTTCATTCCTGAGCTTTCTATTTAATATAATAATCCATCTGATAGTGATTTTCTTCTATGCTGTACTAAATAAAAACTGTTATACGTGAAGCCTACCTACTGTATTTTATTTCACGCCTGCTACACAGTGCTACGAGACCTGCATACAGTAAGTCAGAACATTCCACATACTAAATATCCTCTAAATTACGTCATAATACTGTTGTGCTGTAATCTGTATCGTATATAATATAAAGCTTTATATATAAGATTACTATAATGTTGGTAAATAGATGATGGCTCTCCATCAAGTATGCGCCAACATTCCAATGTTACCCAACGACCAACATTTGCGATCCTATTTATCACATGTTCAGCAATTTTGCGGCGCAATTTCGTAGTACTCGTGTCGACTATTAGAAGAGGTTATCCTTATATAAATAATGTACGTACTTTATATGGATGTTAATCTACCTATATAACATTATGAAATCAGGTTAGATTTTGTTATCCTCTATCTGTTAAAATTATAATAATAATAATATTCTATCACATACACACAACACCATCTAGCCCAAACTAAGCAGAGCTTGTACTATGGATACTAGGCAATGGATAAACATATATGTATATATACTTATTTTTTTGTAAATACATACATATTATACATAGAAACACCCAGACCAAGACAAACATCCATGTTCATGCACACCAATGTTTGCTTTGTGCGGGAATAGAACCCGCGACTTCAGGCGTAGAAGTCGGTTACACTAACCACTACGCCATCGAGGCTGTAAATTATTACAAATGTTTTTGTTTTATTGCAGTAATAGTTTAAATATAGTCAATTTAATCAAAGTTAAAAATATAATAATAATCCTAACATCTTATCTTCTAATATTATAAATCTGTATGGGAGTTTGTTTGTTACGCTTTTACGCCTTAACTACTGGACCAATCGCCATGAAATTTTGTATAAACGTTGTCAGGAGCAATGATATATAAACTATAGATACGTTCCCGCGCTCTATGGTGGCAACATGAATGCAAGGTAATTACCAGAAGTCGATTTAGTCACGTACACACAGCGACGCATCAACCTAGACTGTTTGGACTTTGAACTGTTAGAAGTTGAACGCTGTGAATCATGCGAGAGAGTGCGTTATATTTTTGTTACGCTCTATCCTTACCATTACATCGATACCACTATACATTGTCCCTTTCCGACAATTCTCTATTTTGTATGTAGCGTAGTTATGCGTATATAGGGTGTCAAACTTGATGTGTAGCCGTGTGTACCAACCAGTGCCGCGGGTGCACGTGACATTAAAATAACTTGAGTGAATAACTTAAGCAACAATAAAAAAAAATGCCGTCCTGTGTTTTAATATAAAAATAATACTGCAACTCTGAAAGATAAAAGTATAATTTCATGCGTAAGTATCAAGAGAAAGGAACATTTTTTTTTTGATGCCTTCTAATGGCGGCTCGTAAGTCGCGTGTTTGCACTCGGCCAATGAGCATGCACCACAGAATGACAACGTAATTAAATAAATATATTTATCTCTCTCTAGCAACAAGAATTCCGTAGGTGACATTTAATTTTCTTTCCCTTTCTTCGTGCGTCTAAGTCTAGCTACCGATAGTATTAGTATAGTTTTTTTCGAGTGCCGTGATGATATGCATGACGCGTCTATTTATATTACGTCATTGGTCAGCGGTACAGAAAAGAATATAGGATAACTTTTATTCAGAAAAAAGTACTCTACTCGAGCGAAATCACGGGCAAAAGCTAGTTAGGAATATTCCTAAAATACTTTTCAAGTTTGTTTCGTATTCAGCTATTAATGTTGTTGATTGAATCGTTCAGATCATGCAAAACTTGCGTCTGGTTTCCAATCCAGATTATTTAGACTGCTGTCTGTATTAATCTCTCGTTACCAGCGAATAAGTATTTCTTTTTTTACGTTTCGTTAAAATGCGAGTATTGGAAATCTGAAATCACGGCGTCGTCATTTGTTTTTCTTTGCAATGCTGTGTTTATTTTCTTCGCAAGTTTTTTCACTATTGTTCTTTAAAATTTGTGTTTTAAATTATAAAACATAACATAGCATCAGGCTTAAATCTCAAGAGTTAGGAAGAGGTAGGGTTGAGGGGTTGAGGTGACCCATATTTTGTCAGCTAAATTTCAGTAGCATTCCAGAGCTGGACATAGGTCATGCTCTGAAATATTACTGAAACTTGGAAATTAATGGACCAGCTCCTAGATTTATTAGAGGCCTTTGCCTTTTCTAAATCAGCTTCATAATACATGGGTTATAAGATCCAGTTTATACCTATACTCGTAGTGTGTAGTCTCTATTAAGATTTGCCGAAATTCGGTCTGAAGGACGATATTCCGTAATTTTACAAGTATTTAAGTCCTTACTAATATCATAAATACGAATGTGAGTTTGTTTGTTTGTCTGTTACGCTTTCACGCCTAAACTAAGCTACCGATCATTATGAAATTTTGCATACACGTTGTCAGGGTTACAGAATAGGACGTAGAGTACCTTTTTTTTATCCAGAAAAAGTAATGTTACAAACCGAACCTACATTTATGCGAGTGAAGCTGTGTGCAAAAATAGTACATTGTATTGAAATTAATTGAACAACAATTAAATGTAATAATGTAATGTTATATTACTAATAAAAATTCTAGTCTCCTCCCTAGCCTTTATTATTCCCAAGTCACTTGGGGTCGGCTTTTCTGGTGTAACCGGAGCAGCTGCCACCTGACCTCCGCAACCTAAAGGCTAACGATACCCTAAGGCTAGACGAGTGTCAGGATATTATAGGGCACTGACTTCCCAATAATGACTGCCATAGATGTTCATGTCAGCCGGGACCGACGACTCAAGGTGCTCTCCGAGGCACGGAGCAGGCGATAACTGTCAATCAATAAGCAAATATTTCTGAAAAGTCATATAACTTCCGAAAGTCAGAGGAGCGCGACGTGGGTTTGAACCCGAGACCTTCTGCATTGCAGTCTGTTGGTCTCCCAACTGAGCTATCGCTGCTTTACTAATATAAATACTAGTATTTAAAAAAAAGGTTATCAGTATTAGTATAATAGTTTCAAAATTATGTAATAATCGTGTTTTAAAATAAACAACGTGATAAAATCCGTAAAAAGAAAATATTTATATTTATACCTAATAGTTGTTGTTAACTAAACGAATATCAATGCGCTAAAACTTTGTCCTGCTATAACCTACTAAGACCTAACCTATTAAAAACTTACCTTAAAATTATTATGGCGTACGAGTCGCATCCAGGATGACACTGCCTCGTTGGTCATTGGTCGGTTGGCAAGTACTAACATCAAAGTAACTGCAAATTTTAATTCAACTGCCTCCGTGACGCAGTGGTAGTGATTGCGACTGCTATGCCCGAGGTCTCGTGTTCGAATCCCGGGTCGAGCCAACAACAATTAACGGGTTTTTCTGTTAAGAAATCTCAATAACAGCCCGCAGTTAGGTAGTTGGCGGTGTTAGATATCCTCGTGCCTCGGAAAGCAAGTAAAGCAATTGGTCCTGCGCCTGATCTCTCTCGGGTCGTGTTGGATTACCGTCCTATCGAATCATAAGAGTTAAGGAACAGTGAGTGCACTTGTGTTTGTGTACTATAATATCGCCTGCGCAGATGGCCAGTCTCCGTTAAGACTGGCCGCCGTGACCAAAATTCGATCTGGAGGACATTATAACAGCAAAATGTTTTAAAAGTAGGTATATACACACGTCATGCTGTAATAATTTGTCGGCCTCGATGGCATATGGGTTAGTGTAACCGATTGCCACGCCTGAGATCGCGGGTTCTATTCCCGCACAAGTCAAACATTTGTGTGGATGAACATGGATGTTTGTCTTGGTCTGGGTGTTTCTATGTATAAAATGCATGTATTTACAAAAAAATCCTATATGTGTATGTTTATCCATTGTCTAGTACCCATAGTACAAACTTTGCTTAGTTTGGGCTAGATGGTGTTGTGTGTATGTGATAAAATATTACATTATCCCACTCCGTGATTGTAATAAAAAATAGTATGGCAGTAATTATCAAAAATATTTAACCTAATTACATAAATATGACACCTCTAAAATGTAGAAAACCTACACAGACAGCTGTGAAGAGTGTACCACCTTCATTTTCTGCTGAAATGACTTCCAACTAATTAAAACGGTATTAAAGTTTCGACCTTTGGGGGCAGTAAAAACTTTTGAACGCGTCCTCGTATGGAATGCGAAGCTTTGAGTGAAGCTCTCAGCGATGTCCTGGCTTTCCTTGAACCCTTTTATGTGTTACCTCCAAATGTAAGGCGTAAGGCTTTTAATGGCATTTCGTAGCCGTAATCCATATTTATGATTCACGCTGTTAATATGTAATTAACATATTAGCATAGCGTATAATTATACCGGCTTTGGAATGGTTGAAATGGAATTATTTATATCATAATGTTCATGAATAAATTGTGAAGGAATATTACAGATTTTACAAATAACTAGTGTACCCGAAAGAAAACAAGAAAAAAAGAAACTTATCTGTACCATACTCGAATCCATTTGAACGCACAAACAAAAAATTATTCAACATCGGTCCAGCCGTTTAAGAGAAGTTTAATTACAAACATACGCACAGAAGATTTATATATATAAAGATTTATACAATTACATCATCGCAATATCTATGCTATATGCACAGGTTCAACTTATGCAGAGATGTTTTTTAATCACTCTAGAATATTAAGGTCTCTAATAGTAATAGGGGGTGAATCAGTTACACAGTGCAATAATGGTTTTACTAAAACATACCGACACTAGATTTTCCTTGCAGCTTCACCTGTGTAAATGTAGGTTAAATTGGAATAGAATTAGTACTTTTTTCTGAAATGATGAAAAATACCCTGTGTCCTTTTTAACACGCGTTTATTAGCTTGGTATGTATCTATTTATCTATGAATCTACATATGTATCTATGAATCTATGTAACGGAATCTTTGAACGTGCTTTTCCCCCCTTTTAAAACGACGGTTTGATACTTTGCACATTCATCGAGGACCGATGACAATACAATAAATTAGAAAAATTTGTTTAAAAAATAAAAATAAATAATAGTTAAAACGCAAAATAATTCAATAATTCTGAAAAACTATTAAATCTATTTATATTTAGGTTTACACTTTCCCCGACCTTTGTAAACCTAAATAATATATAAATAGATTTAATAGTTTAAATAATTTTATTAGCTTATAAATTAGTAAAATTCAATAGTAGTAGTAGTGTAATATTTTCAAAATTTCGTAATACTGTGATAAATAAACAACGCGATAAAATATAGTAAGATAATATAGTAGTTTAATTTCAATGAATAACATTCGCGTAAACAGAAGAGAATATTATGTAAATTTCATATTCCTCCGTCCACGTAATTTTCGTAAAAAGGGGTACAAAGTTTTTGCTTCACGTATTAATATATAGATTCCCTAATCGCAAAGCCAATAACACTATACCTTATTCGGAAATAGAAACTACAACTTCATTTAGTACCACTGCGCTCCCTCAGCAGATGCTCGTTAGTAAACCACAGCATTATACAATACAGTCTACACAAAAAAATGTCGCAGCTGAAAATTTCAATCAAATCAAGAGTAATGCATTCTTCGCTACAAAAAGCAACATTTTTCACAATCTAATAAGGTACTTTATTTCTGTGCATTAATGGTGGAAGAGACATAGCGAAACGACACAAGTTTTAACTCCCCACTGACTAATGTCCTGTCTGGCCACTTAGTTACTAAAGCACTTAGAAATATATTTGCCCGCTTGCTAAGGAACTAGCTGTAGTTACTAGTGTAATCAAGGTTTTAGAGTTATTGTTAAGCTTATGGGCGCGTCTTGCTGGATATTTAGGTTGATCAAATTATGTTTGTTTACTTTTTGCTTTATTCGATTAGGTGTGCTCGCCACTTTGCTATTAACTTTAAATTGTTAGTAGCACTGTAATCTATACTAATATTATAAAGAGGAAAGGTTTGATTTTTTGAGTTTGTTTGTAAGCATTTAACTCAAAATTTAATCAACCGATTTTAAACATTCTTTCATCAATAGAAAGCTATATTATCAGCTAGTAATAGGTTAAAATATATATTATACTAGCTGTTCCGACAGACTTTGCTTTGCACAGGCGAAAAAAAAAAACCAAATCTAAACCATCTTCAAATCTACATGAACACACAAAAAAAAAATTCATTTAAATCGGTCCAGCCCTTTAGGAGGAGTTCACTGTCAACACAGATGATTTAGATTTGTTTTTTTTTATATATACATTAAGTACTGTTACCAACATAACATAACCTTTTTTTTTTTGATTCTTAGGAAAAATGCTTGATGCACTTACCTAGTTTTAAATCAGCGTAGCTGTGGGCAAAAGTTGGTATTGAAATAAAATGCTGGCTCATTGGTGATGGTGGATACGACTGCTGTGCATGAGACTATTAGGGGTTGGTGCCTATGTCTGGTATAGACCCAAACATTGTGCTGCTATGACGAATTTCTTAAAAAAAATCTAATAAGTAAAACAAATGGAGTCTATTATTATTATCGGTAAATAATAATAATAATATTCTATCACATACACACAACACTATCTAGCCCAAACTAAGCAGAGCTTGTACTATGGGTACTAGACAATGGATAAACATACATATTATATACTTTTTTTTGTAAATACATACATATTATACATAGAAACACCCAGACCAAGACAAACATCCATGTTCAGGCATACAAATGTTTGACTTGTGCGGGAATCGAACGAAAAAATGGCAGTAGGCTCACCCTCCATTACGTGAGACCTAAATCCATGCCTAGCAACATAGTTGTAACAAAACACTGCACACCCTTTCGAACTATGATCTAACACTTCTCACACTGAGAATAAGCCCGTGCCCAGCAGTGGAACAGTTTACTACAGGGCTGATATTATATTATTATTATATACTGTGTGAGACTTTACATGTATGTAATATTGAAATGATAATAAAGTTCATAAATCATTACAATATTGGTAAAAGCAGCGAGCTGTATTTGTCCATACCGCAACTGAAATGCCTTCAATATTCGATAGCTATCCGATATAAGTAGATAGTATAATTGGAAATATCTGATGGACTTAATTTCGTCAAGTTCTGGGATTATACATTTATACATATACACACATACGTACGTACACACATACATACACACACATACGATTATACATTTTCAATCTTTATCTTTGAGTTAAGATTGAAAATGTATTTGTAATATTTTAGGTATGTAGAAAGCTTTTAGTTAAATAAAGTCAACAAAATTATATAGTTAATCTTACCATTTACAACTAAAATTTGCCAGCAAAAGAAAGTCCTTACATCCTCGTCATATAAATTCTGTCAAACATGTTTATTGACAGAAATTATATGACGAGGACATTTGTATAAAAAAACTAAAATTTAATCTAATCGTTTTGGAAGCTATTCTGTTATATTCAATAAACCATTCAAACAACAGACAGAAAGTGATATTTGCGGCGCTTGTTTGTTGTGTTTTGCAAATAGTTATCTCACACAGTTTTTTGATGTGTGGGATCAGACCCACAGCACTCTGTGAACGATCTGTGCCTCAAGGAGAACTAACTAAAAGCTGGCTGTAGATTTTGGGCTAAGGCATTTTGTTTATGCTTATCAAACATCTTCTCAAACTTTTATACAGGGTGTCCGGTAATTAATGGATAACCTTGAAATGTCTTATAGTAGAACTGAAGGCCGTTCAGAAAAAATTAAAACATAGAATAATAAAACAATTAAAAAAGAAAACTATATATTAAAAAGTGCAAGCTATATTAGCATAGCATACTTTAGACTATCTATCTATTAGCATAATTAGTGTTTAATAATAAAACAACAAAAAACCGATGGATTTTATACATGGTTATTAAAAAAAAAACATATCTCAGGTAGTAGTTAGGATAGATTTTTTTCATATTTTTTTCTGAATGGCTGTCAGTTCCACTATAAGACATTTCCACGTTATCTATTAATTACCGGACATTCTGTATACAAAATTGCGCAAATTTTAGATGTATCACATTTAGCTGAACATAGACGATGCGAATGTGCTATGTGTTGAAATACCAAATATTCTAACTGTAATAGGTGTATATCGTTCACCATCCTTTAAAAATCCCTCAAGATTCTTTACTTCATTAGATGAAAATCTCAGCACGCTCAAACGCACGCCATGTCTTATTGTGACAGGTGATGTAAATATCAATATCATAGGATCATCTGTTTATGAAGAAAACACAGCCACCTATCTCACGCTTATGGCTGAGCATGGTTTAACTTCGAGCGTGAACAAACCAACACATGGTGATTCTTGTATTGACCACATATTCGTACCTTACAACTCTCAAGCCGAAACAGTGGTCTGTCCCGCTGATCTCACTGATCATAGCATTACTATGTTAGGTATATTAACTAAAGCCTCCTAAACAAACTCTAGGAATAGATATAGGTTAAAAGTAAACCATGATGGTCTCAAAGTGGAACTGGAAAGCACGGACTGGTCTCGCTTGAACGCTTCTTCCCTCGACGCTATGGTATCTGATTTCACATCCATACTCACAAATTCAATTTTGAAACATTCACATACAGTCAGAGTCAGTCATTCAAAATTTAACATTCTGCCTTGGATGACTCCAGGATTAATACGTTGCAGTAAAACTAAAGACAAATTACACCTCGATGCTAGGAAACACCCAAATGACACCACTAAAAGACTGATCTACTGTAGATACAGAAACTACTACATTCAACTTCTCAGAAGTCTAAAAGCTGATCATGACAGTCATTTAATAAACAAAAACAAACATGCACCTAAGAAACTTTGGGAGTCTGTAAATAAAATTTCTCATAGATCATGTAAAAATGCAAATAGTTCTGTGGACGATATTGCTAATATTCGGGGATCTCTGGAGGAATCGTTGGAAGCATGTAATGAACACTTCGCAACAGTGGGCCAAAAATTGGCCAGGACCATATTAGACGAACTTAACATCACTCAAAAATCTCTTTTAGAGAAAACTGTAACTGACAGAAGAATAATGGATTCCATGTTCATTTCTCCCACTGATCCGCAAGAAATAATAATACTCATAAAAAACCTTAAACCAGATAGCTCGCCCGGTCTTGATAATGTAAGCAACAGGATACTTAAGAGTGTAGGACACTTACTAGCAGGGCCCCTTTCGACAATATTCAATTTAAGTATAGAATCTGGCTTATTTCCTACGATGTGGAAGACTGCGGCCGTGGTACCCATATTTAAAGGTGGGCAAAAAGACGACCTCAGCAACTACCGACCAATTTCCCTTCTAGGAAGCATCCCAAAACTGTTTGAACGCACTATACACAAAAGATTAGTGAATTTCCTAAGTAAAAATAAAGTAATTACCGACCGCCAATTTGGGTTCAGACAAGGACGCTCTTGTGAAGATGCTGTCTCTCTTCTCACTAACACCGTAACCTCCCATCTAGATAGAGGATCGAAGTGTATCGGCGTTTTCTTGGACCTCGCCAAGGCGTTCGACTCTATATCAATCCCTATTCTCTTAAAGAAACTGGAGGCCTATGGCATCAGAGGAACAGCTCTTAGTTGGTTTACTGATTATTTATCAGAGCGTTGTCAATGCGTCAAACTTGCAGACGTAAAAAGCAGCTACAAATCAGTGACTTTTGGCATTCCACAGGGAAGCATATTGGGTCCAACTTTGTTCCTGCTTTACATGAATGATATCGCTACTCTTCCAATACAAAAATCTGAAATCCTGTGCTACGCCGACGATACTGCCTTAATCTTTCACGACAGCTCTTGGGCTAAGGTCTGTCAAAGGGTAGAAAGGGGCATGGCGACTGTATCAAGTTGGTTGCAACAGAACCTATTATCCCTTAACACCTCAAAAACAAAGTTCTTATGCTTTTACAAAACGGGTGCATCTGCACCTGTCTCAATAACCGACCTAAAGATTCACTCAAGTGACTGTAGTTTCGAAATGATACGAGATAATACATACAATTGCAGAGAAATCAGTCGGCAAGACTCTCTTAGGTATCTTGGAGTGGTCTTAGACGAGAAGCTCACTTTCAAAGTGCATGTGGAGGAAATGTGTAAGAGGGTGAGGAAGGTCATATACGTAATGAAAAACTTACGTGACGTATTACATGGTAGCCTCTTGAAAATGGTGTATACGGCTCTCTGCCAGCCCCTTATTAATTACTGTATACTGGCTTGGGGTGGATCGAGTACTACGTTCATCCTACCTCTCGAAAGAGCACAAAGGGGAGTATTAAAAACTGCATTGAAAAAACCCCGTCGTTATCGTACCGATACTCTATATCAAGAGGCTGGCGTGCTGAGCGTCAGGAAATTGTATATTGTTAGGGTGGTGACCGCTGTCCATAAAACTGTGATAGACTCCGACGAATACAACGAACTATTCAAAAAACGTGTACCCAAATTACCCAAAATTCGCACTGCTACTTCTTTTGCACACCGTTTCGGAAGCTTTCTGTACCCTTTCATTTATAACAAAATCTCTAAGATCTGTAACTTTAAAGACCGTTCTGTCAAGGAAACCAAAGCGCTGGCCACGACTACCCTAATGAAGTGGAGTTACACTGATACTGAAGCCGTGCTAAAGGTTATTAAATGAGGATGCAGTAATCGTACCAATTACACACACACACAATCATACACAACACGCACACATACACACACGCATGCACATTTCTTATCCACAATATAATTTTGTAAACCTTACTTTTATCTTTAAGTTTTAGAAATTCATTGCACATTAATTTTGTTACTGTTGTTTTGTATTCTGTCTTTGCTGTTTTCAAATGTAAATCGTTTGATTTCCCCACAGGACAGGCCATGCCTAGTGTGGGGGACCGATATGTTTTATTTTGTAAACTCTAATGGCAAATAAAGATTATTATTATTATTATTATTATTATTAATACTAATTCTGCCTCACTCGTCTTTCTTCCAACTGATGAAAAAGAGGTTGAAAACCTGATCTTGGAATTAAGAGAGGATACAGCTACAGGGATAGACCAGATATCTGGCAAAATTCTAAAACGCTATATTAAGTATCTTACTCTTCCGATCACCCATATCTGCAATCTATCGTTTGCCACTGGCTCATTTCCTCTAACATTTAAAACAGCACTTGTCAGGCCTATACACAAAGGTGGTGATAAAGACAACATATCCAATTATAGGCCTATATCAATCTTACCTACGCTATCAAAAGTATTGGAACGATTGATTAATAAACGCCTCATGAATTTCCTTGAAAAGAATACCCTCCTCTCACCTCTTCAATTTGGTTTTCGTTCGGGTAGGTCGACCAATGACGCTGTAAATCAACTCGTTAACTCTATTGTTACTGATATTGACAACAAGAGAAAGTGTATCACTGTGTTCCTTGACTTAGCCAAGGCCTTTGATACGGTTCCCATTCATTTGCTCTTAAATAAATTGGAACGAATGGGTGTCAGAGGACTTCCACTACAATTACTCAAGGATTACTTAAATAACAGAAAGCAATGCGTGAAAATTGGTGATTGGGTTAGCGACGATATTTCTGTGCATTACGGCGTGCCTCAAGGCAGTGTTCTTGGTCCCAGTCTTTTCCTGGCCTATATTAATGACCTGTGTCAATTGCAGCTGAAACATGGAAAAATACTATCTTTCGCAGACGACACAGCGCTATTCTTTAGTGGAAATACTTGGGAAGATGCATTTCGTAATGCCCAGAGTGGTTTTGATCGCGTCTGCAAATGGCTAAAACATAATGTTTTAACACTCAACATAGACAAAACCAAATATATTGCGTTTGCGCCCAAAAGCAATCTTCTTCCACCTATAGCTCTAAGCATCACTGCTCACACCTGCGTCCAGACAGCGATTCCTAATTGTCAGTGCCAACCTTTACAAAGATGTAGCACCATTAAATATCTTGGTGTACACATAGATCAGACATTAACATTTAAGCCCCACATTGATACTCTTGTGACTAGAATTCGTAAAATGATATACATATTCAAGACATTAAAGCATGTAGCGGATACTAGGACGATCAAAATTGTGTACTCTGCACTCTGCCAGTCAATAGTTAACTATTGCATAACTTCCTGGGGAGGAGCAGGCAAAGTGCACCTTATGGAAGTTGAAAGGGCGCAAAGAGCTGTACTCAAGGTTGCTGCAGGATTACCTTTTCGTTATTCAACCACTAATCTATATAAACGTTGGGATGTCCTTTCAGTCAGGCAAAACTTCATTCTTTCTGTAGTCGTTATGAAACACACTCAGTTGCCATACGACCCAAATCTAAATAAAGACAAACGTAGAAAGGGCAATGTATGTACAACTAGCTCTTTTCACACCAGACTATCACAAAGATTTTACTGTTTTCTTGGAGGATACCTGTATAATAAAATAAACACATCTCTATCAATATACCCAATGCGTAAATCAGTGTGTAAACTAACTGTATGTAAATGGCTCAAAACTCTTGACTATGATGCAACTGAGAGTTTATTGATACCAATCAGCTGATCGCAAACACACACACACACACACACACACACACACACACACTCACACACACACACATGCACGCACGCATGCACGCACACACACACACACACACACACGCACGCATGTACAACTTAAATGTATACCCAATATCCAATGAATACACTCCAATAGAATTAAATGTATTTTAGGACTGTTAGTATTTGTTCCTCATCGTACATTAGGATTATGCTTAATCTTATAATATGTCTACTATTAAGTCTTGGGGGCCTGGTGACCCGTAACACAGGTATTCCTATACCTATTTCGGGCACCAGTCTCTCACAAATGTCTTTTATACTTATGTTAGACTAAGCCATATTACTGTGCAAACATTTGTGATGAGACGATTTACAAATTAAATGAACAAATGTATTCAGTAGTTTAGCCACAGAACATTGCTTTTGGTTTCATAATTTAGAAATTTTAGAACATCATGTAATGTGTACTTATGTGTCAAAGACCTTAAGCAGCGATATCAAAACAAACGATGCCCCACTTTAAAAAAAACGTCGTATTGTATCAGATCCGAGAATTTCCGGATCCTAGCGAGTTGACAAAGACGATTTCTCGGCACCTATGAGCGTTAACGAGCTGGCTACAGCGCAAGATTCTTACAATGGTGTTCCAATTTGTGTCTAATGTTATTTTATTTGTTTTGTTCAAAAAAATCATTTCTTAATTTCTGCGAAAATAGTTTTTTTGTTTATGTTAACCGTCTTATATCAACCAGCTTAAGGCAGTATATAATTAAATGTGATAAAATTTGCGCCACCTTGTATAATATTTGTACGAATTTTATTTTGCATGGAATATGCGCGTCCTCAACTCTTAAAGGTTTATGTAATTATATCATGCATAGAATATGAGCGTTTATATATAATTACATCTTTTTGTTATACTGGTTGAAACATTATCCTGTATGCAATGCTTACGAACATTATAGATGCGAATTTGAGTTTTAGAGTTCAAAAAACCTCTTATACAACAGCTTTGTCCGTTCGTCCGTCCGTCTCTCAGTTATACAACTTTCAACTCAAGAACCGTAAGAGCTAGAGACTTGCGGTCAATGCCATTCGACTCAGCATAGTAGTTATACCCCGAAATGACTATGACCTTTGACCTCGGACCTCTGGTCACGTGATAAATTTTTTTCGGACTCTCAGATTTATGGCAATTCATTGCCTAATGTCCTTTTTAAAAATAAAATAATAAAGATCACCACAATTAATACATACCTTTTCTTGTTATCGTATAGCCGTTATTTTCTATGTAGTGGTGATATTTCCTCAGCCAGGCTGCTTGAGAATTGAGTGTACTGGATATCTCACTGCATCTTACAGATTAAGGAATAGTGCTCTTTATTACATGATTCTACTATGGATTAAGTTAATTATAATCGTCGTGTCAAATAAAGAAAATAAAGAAGTACAGACGACGACATAGGTCACACTTACGTGATTTTTTATTGTTACTTTTTAGAGTTCGAAAAATCTCTTATACAACTGCTTTGTCCATCCGCCTATCTGTTATACAACTTTCAATTCAAGAACCGTAAAAGCTAAAGACTCGCGGTCAACGCCATTCGACTTAGCATAGTCGATATACCCCGAAATGACTATGACCTTTGACCTCTGACCTCAAGTAATATGCAAAAGTAACATGATACCACGTGACATTTGCATACTACCTTCACCATTTTTTTGAACTCTAAGATTTACGGCAATTTATTGCTGTTTCTCATTTGTTTATTGCAGTGATAGTTTAAAGATAGTGAATCATTCATGATCAGCTTATGTTTCTGACTGTACCAGCAATGTGTCATACGTGTAGTCATTTGTGTTGTTTTCTTGAAGACATCATTCGCACTAGGGCTAATTTTTGTATCACTAACAGGTACAATAAATACCAACAAAACAGTACTTGGTAGAGCGGATTGCTCTACCAAGTACTGTTTTGTTGGTAGTCATGTGGGATTCGAACCCACAATACTCAGCATAGCAGCAAAACTACTGTTTAGACTCCTACGTCATCCGTACAGTATGTAACATGCCTGCTGTTACGGTAGTAAACTATGTACCCTGTGCAAAAATCTCCTGGCTCCGTTGCTTCGTACCTGCGCCAACTAACAAACACATTTGTTTTAAATTATTATATACGTAATAATTATAATTATTATTCTTTCTACTACACATGCCTTGCTTGTCATCCTTGCTCTTGAAATAAGGATGACAGTGATATGGTTCTATGATTTGTGGTTATATATTACTTTATTTTATGTTCACTTACATCAGCTCTATCTATAAACCACTTCACTACTGAGCACGGACTTTCCCTATTTTTATAACTAAATGTGCCCACGGTTTCACCCGAGTTTATGATTACTGCACCGTCCCTTTGGGTCTTAGTGTGATGTTATGTAGCCTATAACCTTCCTCAATAAATAAGCTATCCAAAAACCCTACTGGTTCGAATTGTAAAATCTTTCCTGAGATTAGCGCGCTCAACCAAACAAAAAAACTCTTCAGCTTTATAATATTAGTATAGATAAGAGTAATCCGCCAGCTGTTTGTTCGTATGGGACTTAAACCCACACTACACTGGCGATAGAAAATACCGCAACTTTACTCAACATCATATTTAGTAGTATTATTTAAGCAAGTAGGTAATAGTTACTTTATTTGCAGAATTGAAATAAGTAGCTTATGTCTTTCTCTAAGATTCAATGTACTCTAAGATAACGGCCAAGAAAAACATGACTCGAAACTATGTGGTTCACACAACTGTTTGTCGCGTAAAGGGTTCGAACCTTCGACCCTCGGCGCAGAAGCAGCGGCAAGTCTACCAGTTAAAATCCATGATACCATCACCATGCAGTCAAAATTGTTACTTTTGTATTTATAATCAATAATAGGCTTTCCCTGCGGCTTTGCTCGCATAAATTGAGGTTAGGTAATGTTACTAACAGTAGTTTTTAGAGTTCGAAAAACTCTTATACAACAGCTTTGTCCGTCCGTCTGTCTGTTATACAACTTTCAACTCAAGAACCGTAAGAGCTAGAGACTCGCGATCAACGCCATTCGACTTAGCATAGTCGATATACCCCGAAATGACTATGACCTTTGACCTCTGACCAAGGTGGCGTGATACAATTTTTTCGACCTCTAAGATTTACGGCAATTCATTGCCGTTTCTCACTTGTTTCTAAATGAAAGTTACTCTATGTCCTTTTCTATTCATCTGACTATGTGTATGCGAAATTTCTTGATAATCGGTAGGCGTGTAAATAAGGCGTGTAAGCGTAACAAACAAACAAATTCACATTCGCATTTATAATTTTAGTTAGGATTAGAAAAGGATTTGATAAGCGTTATTAGTACGTGCTGTTAACCTTCAGCTTACAATAGTTTTTAAAATAGAAGAGAGAAAATAAAACAAAGAGTTTCCAACATCAACCTTTAATGAAATTATTTTAAATTAATAAATAACTTTACAAAGAATTATTTACATTCAATAACCTAGTTTTATAACTTAATTGAGTGAAAAGTATATTACACAAGTAAAGTGATTTCGTAAAATTCGAGTTACCTTTTAATTGTTGAAATACTTAATTGTATTCATTAAATATTTGCTGGTATGCTAATTTTACTGTGGATGCCCTTATTAATTAAGTGCTGTGATAAATTTAATCAGTCATGCTTCGTCTGTATATCCTCGATTGCTAATAATACATTACACCTGGTAAAAGTACATTACACTCAAATTTAATAATAACAGGATTGGCTAAATGTATTTGTGCGAGAGGGTGACTTATTGGAAGCAAATCTATTATTATTTATTGGACACATTGCCTGACTTTGAAGTACTAGTAATCGTTTCTGATACAAAAACTTATTAGCATTGTCTGAATAAAGGGAAAGATGGCTAGAAATATAACGACATTTGCTTTAAAATGTGACATGTACGATAAATTTATTGATAAAGAATTAAATTTTGCAAAAATGATATACTTCTATAATAATATCAGACTTTATACTTCTTTATATATAAACTGTCTCAGTGCTGGGCATGGGCATCTTCTCAGAGTGAGAAGGGTAAGGTCATAGTCCACCACAATGGCCTAGTGTGGGTTGGTAGAATTACCATATCTTCGATAATATTATGTAGAACTCTCACACGGTCCGATTCGCTCAAGATGCTCATTCACCGTTAAAGTAAGCGATAATTAACTAATGAATACGCATATAACTTCGAAAAGTCAGAGGTCTTCGGATCGAACTCGAAAACTCTGCCTGGTAGTCCTAGGTTATCGCTGCTCTTTTCCCAGAATCATACTTACTTATTAACTTACCATGTATACGTCAGGTAATTTTAAGATCTTTACTAAAAGAAGTATTGGCGTGTAAAAAGCAGCAGCAAAATCGAAGCGTCTAGAATTTTAAACAAAATGTATCAGCTGAATTTTAAAAGGCAGTTATTTTTCACTTGATACTCCTCGTATCCGATTGGCGGTCTTCCAAAAGGACGGTAACTATTTCAATGAACGTTATTTAGCGCTATCTTAGCCTTTTATATTTTACGAGCGTTCCTTAAAAGCTTCCCTTGTAACTTGTCCCAGTAATATACCGGTCACGATGTTTTTACACGAGCAAAGGGTTATGAATTTAGTGCTGTTTATTTTTGTTTGTGGTACGTAATTTACTCAGACCTTACATAATTCATTTTGATATATATGGTTTTGGAATTTTCCCGATTTGCGTAATTGTTGTGCTTAATTTTATAGCCACCATGATGATTATAATAGGAAAGTTACATCAAATTAAATTTTTATACCTATGCCAAGATCTAGACGAAAACTGTTTAGTACCTACGTTTTGAGGAACGAAGTTCGTTATAACTGCGCTAAAGTCAGATTCCTACTTTCATTTTATCGCTGTTGTGTGTTCGGTAGTGATCATATTCTCCCAAATGCATTCAAGCAATAAATAAAAATATATGAGCAGCAATATACTCATAAAAACATGTAAAATAAACAACATAGCAATATTCTTATGACCAAATGTGCAGTCATTACTATGTTTTTTTCATAGACTTCGTCCCAATTTTGCATTTGAACCTGGCCATTGCATAATATGACCTACATGATTGTGTAAACAAATGTTGTATTTAGGCGAGAATAAAACAGTACAATTAGCATACCAAACAATAATACACCTCTAAATATTCTGATTGAACCATTAGCATTTAGGAATGTGTGTGCCATAAACAGAATATTAATATAACCTTACAGTAGAGATTTTATTAAACAGTGTGTTTGCGGTCAGGCTTCACTGGTCGTGCCCACAAAATACCTGGGCTAGAAATAAAACCATATTATGTAATAAAGGAAATAGGAGCAGCTCGGTAACGGACGGGACGTGTGTTGTATTGATTTTTAGTCTTAGTCCTTATGTAAAAGATACATGCGAATGAAACTGACACATTGATTATGAAAGGAATACACGTGTTTGTGCTAGCAACACAACTTCTATGATTTTTATTGTTACTTGAGAATCTACAAAAACATGATTTATGTACCTACGCGTAAAGTCCATTTTTCCTTAATTAGTAAACAAATACATGAATATATATGTATATTGTGTGGTGATACTTCATAATTATATAATTTAAGTTCTAAAAACTAAATACAATTATAAATAGTACGTCACCTACAGCCAATTCACGACCAAAACGTTTAATTCTTATACTTATTGAAACTAGGTATTTATTGAATTATTTTTCCTGTCCGTTACCAATAATATATAACTTACGATATTGATAAAGTTTTACAATGATTTTCTCGTTTCCACTGATTATTCATTACATACTCATTATATACAACCAATTAATCTTACTTACTCAAATATTTACATAAACTCCTCAATAGATTCGCAACAATATAAATAAAAATTCTTAATGAGAAAAATTCAAGTTTTCTTTTAGAAAAGTATCCTACGATAAAATTTATGTTCCAAGACAATGTCTATCATAATTATACTTATATTTTATATCACATTTTTACATAGATTATTATTAGTATTTACAAATTCATAAGGTTTCTGAAATACAAAAAGAACAAAAGAAATTGTATAACATCGTCTCCGTCTGTGGCGTGGTTAATATTTACATTGGTAGTAAGCATATGAATTTTGCTATGGAAAACATAGGGCTTCGTAAACAACACAACAGTAATATTCCCTTTAAAAGAACAATGTACATATGTAGGTCATCCCTATTCCTGTTAGTATCTACAAATGAATGGTCCATATTAATGTTATTATAATAAACGAGGAAAGGAAAGCGGTGAAATTCAAGTCAATCGACGTCGTCCTCGAAGATTGGATTAAGTTCCTGTAATCTTTTGCTTCATTTTGTGATGGGTAGGTATAAGTCCTGTCGGTTACACTTTTGACGTCTTGAGGGCACGGCAACGTCTCTACGGGTATCTGAAGTAATGTCCTCTCGTTTTCGCCCTTAACGGCTTTCGGTTCATCAACGTAAGCGTCGTCTGTTTCGTCTTGAAAAAAATCATCCGGATTATCCGAATAATCTCTTATTTGACTTTTGTCATCGCTATCGTACAAATTGTTTGATCCGATAACGCTCCTTTCGAAATAAGTAAAGTGTGAATTTAACGAAGGATCCGCGTTGAATTTGCAAATGAAATTTTCGAGAGACGTTCGCACTTTGACGCTTTTCGCCTCGTGACGGAGCTTATGCATCCATGCGAGATGACAGTCGCACGGGAATTCGTTCCCTGTAACAATTGATGCGTTAATTAATTCCTTAATTGGACTAATGATCACTTCTAAGAGCGCTGCGTGTTCTGACTAATTGATTTTTATTCAATAATTAAATTTCGTCGCCCTCAATGTGACAATACAATTTAAAATTAATTGTGATAATTCGACCTAAGACCTTCATCTTAAGTTCAGAGAGCTGAAATGACTAATTAAATTATACGTACCTTCAAGATAGATGTAGCTGTTCTGATTCTTCAAATTGTCGTATATTGGGTGGAGATTTTCGAATGTAAATCTCTTTAATTTATTATGCCTTAAATCTAAAGCAGACAGTCCCCTGACCCCTTCAAATAGGCTGCTGGCCAAAGTTACAAGTTTGTTATGACTTAAACTCAACTTCCTTAATTGCGATAATCCATCAAACGTCCTCTGGGCCAAAACATAAATTTCATTATAATCTAACAACAATGACTGGAGGTTCCACAGCTCGGTAAACGTAAACGAGTTTAGTTTGGATAATTTGTTTCTTCTTAAATCTAATCGCTTCAGATTTGCAAGTCCATAGAAACACTCCTTCTTGAGTTCGCTTATATTATTTCTATCCAGTTCTAAGTCAACTAAGTTGACAAGATGTTTAAACGCGCCGTCTTGAATGACGCTAATATTATTACTAGTTAGATATAATTTCTGAAGAGCCGGTAGTTCATAAAACATCTCAGTCTCTAGCTCGACTATTTTGTTCTCGTCTAAAGTAAGTATAGTTAAATTTGGCAAGTTATAAAACGAATGTTTACCAAGATAGACTATCTGGTTCTTTGTTAGCGTCATTTCTTGGACTGATGTCACGTTTACAAATGTATAGCTTTCTATCTTGTGAATTGAGCTGTATTTTATACTGAAGTGTTTTATCTTTCTCAAGTATCTTAAGACTTTTGATGGCACGAAGTCTAGACCGCCGTCTGCCCTTACATTGAATGCCAATGTTTCTATATTTGATTGTGATGTAAAGCTGGTCCATAGTGGATCCGTTTTCTCTATTCCTCCATTGAACACCCAGCATTCTGTCTTTACTGCTTCGTTAACTTCTTGGCTAAATTCGCAGTAGCAATGGACCTTAGAGTCTCTGTCACTGATATCGCATATATTAATCGCTGCGGGTATAATTTTCTCCTTCTGCTTTCTCCTGTTGGCGTCCAGAGCTTCTATTGCAAAAAGCAACAGTAGCAAGGTAGCGGGTACCTTCTGAGCCCGCATACCTCCTACCTGTGAACAATAAAAAAATATGTTAGACTATTAAATAAGCATTGTCTATAAAACATACTTAAAATCGGAATTTTTATGGAAACAGTACTTTATGTGACGCGATCTATTCAAACTTGTGCTGGAAGTTTAAAATGCCTTTAAACGACATAAATTATTATTATCTATATATAACTATGTAGTTATGATTTGTATCTCAGTATACAAGTAATTTTATAAATTATTCATAGTTTAGTGAGTAAATAAGTTTATCAACAACAATTTATTGGGAAAGTAAAGGATTTGATTAAGAAAGTATATTATTAATATGGAAAGGAATTATTAGACTATACAATATTATAAAATCCACGCATGAAAATCTATGAATTTTAAGAACTCGAGAAGTTAATGACGTTATTTATTTTTCTGAAAGTGATAAACTTTGAAAATTATAAATTGATATTAAAAATATATTGAGAAGATCTTGGCAACTAACTAACAACAATAAAAACTTCTAAAAGAATTCTTAATTGTACATGTTTATAAATATTTCGAAAACAAATAACTATATTGCTTAACATGCAAATAAAACATAGACTGTGGGTCTTTGTTTCCAATCACGAATATTTCAACAGAATTATGTAGAAAAATGTATAATAAATAACTCTAAAGCCTTTTGAATTATCGAGTATGAACGTATGTATGTATACAGGTATGTCTCGTTATCCAACTTTGGTAGAAAACATCCTTGTTAGAGATTTTTATGTAAATTTGTGTATAGAACATAGCCGAAATTTTGACTAAGAATTTAACTTTTATAGACGATACATTTTTACAAGTGTATTTAAGCTGTATTTAGCAGTATTACCGTACTAATTACACGAGGATATTGAATGAGCACTAGACTTAGCATTGGAATATGGATTTATATGCTATCTGCTTTTTACAAACTAAGCTATTCAAGACCACGGCGATGAAGTTTGTTGATAAAAAACCACGGCATGGTTATTTAAAGACGAGACTGCAGTCTCGTCTTTAAATAGCCGTGCATCGTTGTTTCAGGTTTCCTTTTGTAACGACTGAAAACCTACAAAACTGAAAAGTCTGGGATCTCAATAAAAAATTGTATTGAATAATAAGTGTATACATGTAATGAAATTGTAACTGGTCGATACGTCTGTACACAGGAGATATTTGAAAAACAATTTTATTGTAAGTTGTTTTTATAAGAGATATAGAAACCAACTATATAGCCAAAATAATGTAATAATTTATAAATTTTTGCCTGTCTATCCGTATGTATATACACGTATCACACAAATACTACTCGACGAAGTACAAAGCAATTTTCACAGTTGTGTCACTGGAGGTCTAATCTAAAATCTGGTGCATGTTTCATCTTGATACGCCGCCTAGAAGTCGAAAAAGATAAATAGATACCTACTTCCAAATTCCTCGTATAACAAGTAATGGACTACAGCTAATACAATTATAATTAATCTAATACTATAATCGATGACTATCATTCTTCCTCTCCCTAGCCTTTATTATTCCCAAGTTACTTGGGTCGGCTTTTCTAGTCTAACCGGATTTGACTGGATATCTGTTTTTACACGGAGCGGCTGCCACCTGACCTCCGCAACCCGAAGGCTAACGATACCCTAAGGTTAGACTAGTGTCAGGATATTATAGGGCACTGACTTCACAATAACGACTGCCATAGATGTTCATGGCAGCCGGGACCGACGGCTTAACGTGCTCTCCAAGGCACGGAGCAGGTCAATCAATACGCACATAATTTCGAAAAGTCATATGACTTCTGAAAGTCATAGGTGCGCGACGTGGGTTCGAACCCGAGACCCTCTGCATTGCAGTCTGTCGGTCTCCCCACTGAGCTTTCACTGCTACGCTCCTTTGTAAATCGATGACTATCATTATCGAATAGAAAATACTAAGACAAATGTGCCATAGCAATTTTACCATGGCGTTCATCATTTCCTATTTCTACCTTCAACAATTTTAAGCTTGAGTATTATACAAAACATAATTTGATATATGTTAATTTTAATATCATGTATGTTACTAAGCTGTTAAAGTTAATAAATCCAATGTGAAACCATTCAAACAAAGTTATTCGACAAATTGTACTAAACATCAAACGTAACTATTTAATTCCATGACGCCACATTAATTAACAAAGTCTCTTCTCTTTTATAATACGATACACGGATGACATACAACCTTCAACGTAATTACAATATTATGAGGCTTCGTTCGTAATCTGAGTATTAATGAAAATAGTTCATGATATAATATTAATATTATGATGTTGAGTTTAATTTGTTTGCTTTGACGTGGCTTTGCGGCTTTTTGATTTAGTTTTAGAATTAGGTCGTCTTATGTATGTCGTTAAAAGTGACTTAGAAACGCAGTATCCGTTTATATTTTTGATGCCTCAGTTCAATATAACCTATAAATACGTTGTATGTACGTGACATAGATATAACGCACAACCTCAAACACCCCAATTAGATTATTAAATCGTAATAATAATATAATCACTCAAATGTTACTTTTATGTACTTAATTTAACGAATTAGTTCTGCTTATTGTGCGCAGGTAGTATAAGTATATTACAATAAATCTAATATTATTGCCTTTATTGCATCAAAAACCTTATTGCCTTGAATTATGATACTTTTCCATTTATTTCGACTGTTCATAGAAAAGGGTGACTATAATTTACGTAGTTTTAATTATTTTAGGACATAAAAATAACATTAAAAAGGCAGAAATGGATTCAGTAGCCGATTCTGAACAAAGTACGCGTTTGATATGTTACACGTTATATAGTCTCACGTCTATGTACAAAATAGATAGACAGAGGTCTATGTCATTAAATTTCGATAGCAATGATTTTAGATCTCGCGTTATAAGCCTATCGCCATCTAACGGACACAGTACCACGCTTCGTGACGCTACTGTGAATTTCAACAGAAAAGCCTTTAGACGCCAGGCCCGGAAATTGGTCTCAGATTCCTATTCCGGGTCAGCCGCGCCAATAAGACAGTGAAATGAATATGCTCATAGAGAATGTAGCATGCTATCTTCCTATTAGAGATGCCCTGTTTGTCTTCTTAAATAATATTATAAATGCGAATGTGAGTTCATTTGTTTGTTATGATTTCACACCTTATGTACTCAACCGATCATCATAACGTTGTCAGGGGTACAGAAAAGGAGATAAGATATCTCTCATCTGGAAAAAGTACTGTTCCCCAGGGGAAGTAAATTGAAATAACCTGCAAGCCACAAACAAAATTTAGTTTTATAATGTACTACTTTCATCACATTTACAAAAAGTGTAATATTATTCGGATCTCTTGTACGAATTTGAGTTTTACGCATTCCTCAATGCAGAGGGTCTCGGGTTCGAACCCACTTCGCGCACCTCTGACTTTCGTAAGTTATATGACCTTTCGAAATTATGTGCGTATTGATTGACAATTATCGCCTGCTTCGTGCCTCGGAGAGCACGTTAAGCCGTCGGTCCCGGCTGCCATGAACATCTATGACAGTCGTTATTGGGAAGTCAGTGCCCTATAATATCCTGACACTGGTCTAGCCTTAGGGTATCGTTAGCCTTCGGGTTGCGGAGGTCAGGTGGCAGCCGCTCCGTGTAAAAACTGATATCCAGTCAAATCCGGTTAGATCAGAAAAGCCGACCCCAAGTGACTTGGGAATAATAAAGGCCAGGGAGAAGGATAGTAGAAATGCGGTGCGCAATATTCCGTCCTCTGTGATTATGTTCCTAAAGATATACAAACAACTGCAAGCTTGGCTATCTTGCATAAATTTAATAATGGCTTTGCGTAAGCATGTTTGAGCGTATGTACGACAAGTTTGTGGAAACATATTGCTTGTGCTAGGCAATATGATTGATAGAATTTAGTTTAAGCGGTTTGAATAAACCACGCTGGTGCAAACGTGATTAATCCTGTCTATATTAAAGGCAACAATAATATTAAAAACGGCTTGTATTTAAGAGGTACCTTTCGTTGGAGTCCTTACTACCTGCAGTTTAGAGCTTGCTCCCAGTTTTGATGGGATCCTCATACTTTTTATATTTTCAAATGTCTATTTATTATTATTTTAATATTTAAAATGGTTCTTTTTCAACAATATCGATGTCGGCCTCGATGGCGTAGTAGTTAGTGTAACCGACTGCCATGCCTGAGATCGCGGGTTCCATTCCCGCAGACGTCAAACATTTGTGTGCATGGACATGGATTCTTGGTCTGGATGTTTCTATGTATAATATGTATGTATTTACAAAAAAAGTATGTATGTATGTATGTTTATCCATTGTCTAATGCCCACAGTACAAGCTCTGCTTAGTTTGGGCTAGATGGTGTTGTGTGTATGTGATGGAATATTATTAATATTTAATTTGTGTTAATAAGGTATTATGAACTTATTAGCAATAGTAGTCTTCTGTTAACCGCATGTTATTCATTGAAATTGAACTACTATAAACGGATTTAATTGATATATCAATAGAGAAGATGGTTGGAATGTACCACCAGCTTGGGATCCAGTAATTCAAATAGTCAAACCCAAGAAGAAGCAAACCACAGCTAGACTTCATGATACTTTGAGCTCATTCTGCCTAAATAGAAACACCAATGATTAAATTATGTTAGGGTACTTTGAAATAACTACTCTGGAACATTGAGACAACCTACTTACAACTACCATCTTAGTCTCCCCGTGACCATGGCTGCTGAAAAGCAACCGGGGAAGTGTAAACTTAAATATAAATAGTTTTAATAATTGAAGTAGCTTCACAATTAGATTAGAAAGTTTAATAGTAGTAGTATGTAGTGTAATAGTTTCTAAATTGTCAAATTCTAAAGTGTTAAATAAACAACGCGATAAAATCCGATTATAGTAGTTTAATTTCAATTCTTAGCGATAAATTTATTATTATTATTATTATAAAGGTTTATAATAAAATAATATCGATCTAGCTTTTTATTATCCTTAATTTTATTAGACCATGTTTTTTCTCAATAATGTATGCTGACTACAGCTGGTATGTAGTATCTGTAATTTTAATCAATACTATCGCCTCAACTTCGCCATGGTTGAATGGTATACATGGTATAATTTAAACCTTTCAAATATTGAAAAAACCTATTCATATTGGTTGTAGTAGTTCCAGAGATTACATTGTACATCCAAACATACTTTGTTATAATAAATAACATCCGAAAGGGATAATAAAACGCAAATTCCATTTTACCAAATAAATATCCCTGTTCAATGTTAACTTTAATCCTCTTAAGTAAACACGTATAAACTGTAATACATTTTGTATTCAAAAAAATAAAATATGACATTCACTTCGTTACGTACAACTGCTCTGTTTGTAGTTCCAAATTGAACTGATAACTCATTCACAAAAATGCACTAGCATCCAACGTGACGGTACAGTCAACAAAAAATATTTATGGGTGAATGTGCGTACTATGTTTCATGTTGGTATTTAAAATTCGTGAAAGGAATATACGTTCACATGAAAGGCAATAAAAATATGACGCAAATTATGTTGCTATCTATAAAATATTTTCAAAAGTATTCGTTTCAGTTAATTTTTTACAAAGTTTTATTTATGGCTACACTGACGTTAAGGAATGATATGATATAAAGAAAGCTTAAAAGCTTTGTATGAACAACTTTTAAATTAGCTAAAGATGTCATAAGTAACAACTAGTATACTTAGACGACAGTCAAATAGGGGAGATTGTTGCTACTGAGGAAAATCTACTAACCCAGGAACAAACCTAGGTCTTCACACATATGTACGTTTTCGCTTACCTTAGATACCAATACAGCCATCATTAGTAAAAAAGACACAAATAAATTTTTGTTTAAACTGAGGTTTTTATTTATGACAGCAGAATAACTAACAAGGCTAGGTATCAGGTAAGTATAGGGTAAATTGAATTTACGTTTCTATTAAACTTAACTTTTTAAAGACTATCACCGATTTAGAAATTAATCCTGTGTCCCGAGTGACAAACATACAAACTACTGCAAGAAAAGCAGCCAGACCGGAAACTGCTATATGTGCATCATAAATATTTTCCGAGCGAAATCGAACTGAAAACATTCGGCGCAGTGGCAGTCGCGCTGCGACCACTAATCTATATATTAATACGTGAAGAAAACTTTGACCCCTTTTTAAGAAAATTGCGCGGACGGAGGAGTATGAAATTTGGCCAGTTAAAGTTTATATCGAGAAGGAGGGGCGAATCCTAATATTTTTATAAAATATGGATTATAAATACATCAAATTAATGAAAAGACACTACACGCACACAACCATGCATTTGACACACGCAGTCGAATCGCGTTTGTAGTATTTCGGCATTGTTGGTCTGACGTCGTACAATTGTTTATAACTATGTTTACCTATACTTTATTTATATGTAATAAAGAAAAAAGAAAACAAAGTAGCAAGCTTAGGAATTTTGGTCGAATTTTGACCACTAGGCGACCGCTTGTATATACTGCTACACCATACGTGTCTCATATTCGACGCTTCTCTTCATACATTCTTCTTAGCGCAGCACTATAAATCTCTACACACCACTGTATATAATACTACAACATATATATAATTTTCATTTCACTCAGTACATCATAACCAGATACTGCGGTTGAATTTATCACCTTCCTTATCCAACAGCTATGATTAAACACATTCAAGCAGTTAAGTCTTGGATTTAGGCACCGAGAATTAATCAGGGCTATAAGCATTGTCTTTATAGTCTGTTTTGTTATTTAATAGCATGTTTATGATAGCCATGTTTCATTTTAGTAGAAATTTGATAAGGTTTCCGTAGATATTTTAATGTTATGTATGCTTAATATTGTCTTACGTTTACGCGAATGTTATACATTGAAATTAAACAACTTTATACAAATTTTATCGCGTTATTTATTTTCTAGTAGTATTCCTTCTCAGCAGTCTCCCTGTAAACATGGCTGCTGAAAAGCAACTAAAATGTCGGGGAAAGCGTAAAATTAAATCTAAATAGTTTTTATAATTTAAATACCTTAAATAGAAGTAAACAGTAACTATGTAGTAAAAGTGTTTAACAATAGCAGTTTAAAGTTCCAAAATTATGTGATAATAGTGTTTTATATAAAATAAACAACGCGATAAAATCCGTATAAAGTTGTTTAATTTCTAAGTTATGTATGCTTCTAGGTTTCTTGGGTTTAATGAGGTGATGTATGCTGCTATGTCATGTGTCATAAGTTAAGTGGATATTCGTATGCATGTTCTGGTTTTATGTAAATTTGAGTGGTTTGTGAGCGTGATTAATTTGTTTTGGTAAGTGGAGAATTTTCTGCTGCGATGTTGATTTCGCCTGTCATACATATTTTGTTTATTGTGTTACATAGCTTCTGCACTATCGACTCTCGGATAATTTGTGAAGCCGTCTTGATAGTCATAATGTTATAAATATTCTGACTTATTAAGCCTTTTTGAATATATATTATAAATAAACCTATAGGCTTTTCAAATACCAGAAACGTCAGCTGTGAGATGACGCCATGGCAAAAGGGATGTGAAGTCTATCAAATACTATGGATATTCAGTTGCTACTATCCTGGCTTTATCTTGCTTCATTTGGTTCTATTGCATCCTTCGCGCGTTAAGGTATCACTTAACAATTTTTTTTAAAGTGTCCGGTCTAAGCTGAGGGCGTTCACCTAAGTACTAACTTTTTAACAATTCCATTCACGTTCACTTTAAATACTTTACGGGTAATTTTCTCATCCTTTTTTACCTTATTCCCAAATCATCTTCTTAGTGCTTGCCATTATTTGTTATTTTATACCACTCATACCTATATAATATTAATATCAAAGTTTGATATAACAAAAAGTGCATACTTGAGAGAGACATTTGCGTATCGACCTTTTGCTCTCTAGACCATTTTTATAAAAATTCTCAAAGAACGAAGTTTGAGCTATGTTCGTCTATCACAAAATATTTTCAAAGCAAGCTAGATTGTCCCGCTGGCGGATAATTCGATGGGTAAACTTGGATAGTGCAATTTAGGCTCTGTCATTATTGACATTGTTAGTTCGGCTATCGCGTATTATATCGTCCGTATCTTTTGTGTATATGCCACACTACTAGTTTACTCGAATAGTAAAGCAGTTGTGACATATTTTCCAAAGGTGAATAATACATTTCATAATAATATCAGCTTTGTGTATAAATTGCCCCTCTACAGGTACAGCACATCTTCTTAGTGTAAGAAGGGTTAGGTCATAGTCCACCACGCTGGCCCAGGGCTAGTCGGCAGATTTTACATATATTCAAGAATATTATAGAGAATTCTGGGGCATGCGGGTTTCCTCACGATGTTTTCCTTCACTATTGTATATGTATATAAAACTATTGATTTATAATTCCTTTAAAATTCTTTTGGTCATCAATAATAACGAAACGTCATTAAAAAGTACTCAGAGATTGTCAAAGACCAAAATTACAAGCAATCTTTTGATCTTTACATAACGAGTATTCACTAGTTTTATCAAACAGATCAGAATTCAACTGAATCGTTAGTTGAAGTTATCACCAACAAAAATCAAAAGGCAGTATACGAGTGGGTGCTTAATTGTTATCAAAAATCCTAAAATGGTTTTTTCAAATTAATTTAATAATAACTAGGACTGCAACGTTATGGTTTAAGCGGTCGCCTACCCGTTGCCATTGCGCCGAGTGTTGTGGGTTCGAATCTCACACGGGACAAAAACTTGTGTGATCCACAAATGGTTGTTCCGATTCTGGGTGTTCTTTGTGTCCGTTGTTTGAATATTTGTAAAGTCCCCCGCGACACAGGAATTATTCCTAGTACGGGAATTGTCTAAAAATATATACATAATAAAAAAAGACGATCTTAAACAAAACTTATTACTGACTCTTTTTGCAACAAATCAGGACAAAATGGACGAGTTCGTTTAAAAAGGTAGATTGAGTCAGTAAAAAACAGTGAGTCACCTTCACTGATCTAAATCAAATGAAGGAAAACCAGTAATACCTCATTAATACAGATATTGGAATTTGAATAAAGTGAGCGGCAAATTTAGCCACCGGTAATAACCAACCAAAATTAAAAGCGATCATTTGCGTCAAGCCCATCTCATGTGAGCAAAATGTTCCCCCTTTCCCCACACAAACATTACTCCGTCTCCTAATATAATATGTACATGTAAATACCACCCTGATACGACAACTATTTTCGTGTCTCATTATAACAAGGGACCTTATAGTTTCAACGCGCTTGAAATGTGAGTTGCTCTACATACATCAATTTTAATATTTCCTCGCTTTATTTCTATAGCAAAGTGCCTCCTTATACAAACATCAATCATATGCATGCAGTGACGTCATATGACCCAGTTCGATTTTTATATGTGTGTGTGTATGTGCTCGAAATTCACTTAATGGCACTATGATTATACGCAGTTGCTATGACTGGAATATTATATTGGCTTCACGCTTCTATTTGATGTGGAAAATGTGTCTCACTATTGCGTATCAAAAAGTAATAAAATGCATTTACTTGCTATTGCTTATGAATTTGTTTTAGTCGAATATAAAATGGACTGCTTGAATATGAATTTAGCTTTGCTCTATGCTATATCTTCTTGATATGAACGGCGTTTTCTAATATATTGAAACGATAATGACACAAAAACAATAATGGACAACTCCAATACTAGTGAAACCAATGGATCCAGATTCTTGGAAGAAATCTGTGTGCTTCATTGGATTATTCAATCAGGCAATATTTTGTAGTAGAACGAAGTTCAATCCCGGTCTCGGATGTCACCAGGTACGATTCTCGAATGGAGTCTGGTCGTAAGCTTTCCTGCTTCAAAACAACCTAATAAATATACCAAAATGTAGGTAAGAGCCACTTCTGCCTAACACTTTGGATATCTAGTGGGCGTAAAGCTTAGTTATTATAACTTTGTATAATTTATCGTAATAGTTTTATATTAGCTTATTATGTTCTAGTTTATACGAATAGTGGTAGATCTAGCTTGTCACATAAATTGGACTTGCCTTATATGCAGGATAGACTACGGGCTAATGGATTAACTTTGCAAAGAACTTTCATCATTATTTCCTTCCCTCAATACATCAAAACTGTTCGCGTCCGAAGACCATTGAAGCGACCGGATTGATATCCGAGGCCGCTTCTAAATAATTGATATAATTGTTCACGACGCAGGAATCGAACCTTGATATGCGCGATAGGTTAGGTACTTTAGTATAGGCGGAAAAAGCAAACTAAGGCAGAAGGCACTAATTAATTTATTTCAAGATTATATATACAAGTGTAGCTATTATGAGCAAGCGAAAGCAAATACAGAATGTGTATTAAAAATACGAGGCACGGTTTTTATAGCTAAACATTATTAATAATAATTATGGTTCGCGCTTGACACTTTTACCAAAGAGTTCAACGCCCACAATATGGTCGCCGACCGTAATACAATAGAATATCGGGCGGACATCTTGTTGCGCCCGCGCGGCCGGCTCGGAAAGCAGTAGCCATGTTGAAAGGGGTGGCGTCTACGGTCGGATCACAACAACATCACGCCATATGACGTAGAGTGGCGTGATTTCTTGGTTGGGCCTCAGTTACAAAAGCGCAAGCGGTTACGGTAGCGGATATTGCTCGCTACACTACTCCCCCACCGAGACCGTGATTACGGGCGAAAGTAATCTGGAAATCTGACAGCTCGTCCGCTCCTCGTCTTTTTGACTCCTACTGGGTCTTCTTGTAGCCGATCTGGAGCTGGTTCTTCTCTGGCCATGTAAGCGGGTTTCAGACGGTCTATTGTGATTGTCTGCGTTTTGCCTGACACATTGATGTCAAATGTCTTTGAGCCACGACGGAGAACTTCATATGGTCCCAGGTATGCGGGTTGTAAGGGTCTTCGTGCTGGACCCTGCCGAATGAAAACATGCGTCGCCGTGACCAGGTCTTTCGGCATATAGAAAGACTTGTTAGAGCTAGTGTGCCAAGAAGTTGGTTGAGGTGACAATTTGTTCATGTGGGCCCGAAGTCTGCTGATCAGGTTGCTTGGCTCCAATGTTGCATCACTGGTGCTAGTGAAGAACTGCCCAGGCAGCCGAAGTGGCTCACCGTAGACAATCTCAGCCGTAGAAGCTTGTAGATCGCTCTTCCACGCGCTACGGATGCCCAGCAGCACCCAGGGAAGAACTTCAGTCCAGCTAGAATTGGAGTGGCACGCAATAGCTGATTTCAGTTGGCGGTGCAGCCTCTCAACGAGACCGTTTGCAGCAGGATGGTATGCAGTGGTGGTGTGGTGAGCAGCACCCACGAACTCGGCGACCTCCCTGAAGGTTTGCGACTCAAACTGTCGCCCGCGATCCGTTGTGATATGCTCCGGGCAGCCAAATCGAGCGATCCACCCAGATATCAGGGCAGCAGCGCAGGTTTCAGCGGTGATGTCTGGCAGAGGAAACGCCTCAGGCCATCTGGTGAAGCGATCGATGACCGTTAGACAGTACCTGTTGCCAGAAGATAATATTAGTGGACCTACCAAGTCTAAATGTATATGGCGAAAGCGAGCCGAAGGTGCTCGAAATGCTTTTGGCGGTGTCGACGTGTGTCTTGATATCTTACAAAGTTGGCATTGATGGCACTCCTTCGCCCACTGTCGACAGTCTTTCCTTATTCCTGGCCACACAAACCTGTCTGTGACCAAACGCACTGTTGCTTTAGCTCCTGGATGGCTTAAGTTATGCAATGTATTAAATACCAGTCGGCGGTGTGCAGGAGTTACGTATGGCCTTGCACTCCCAGTTGAAACATCACAGTATACCTGTATGCCGTTACCAGGTAACTTCACCTTCTCCAGCCGCAAGGAAGAACCATTAAGCAGCAGGTTAAGCAGTTCTTCATCGGTCTCCTGGGCAAGCGCTAGGGACTGGTAATCTAAGGGCATAGAAAGTTCGTCAATGCGTGATAAGGTATCTGCGACGATATTGTCACTACCGGGAATGAATCGGATGTCAGTAGTAAATTGACTGATAAAATCCAAATATCGAAACTGACGTGGCGAGCAATTGTCTCTGTTTGTTGCGAAAGCGAAGGTTAGCGGTTTATGGTCGGTTAGAATAGCGAATGTTCTTGCCTCGACCATATACCTAAAATAGCGAATAGCCTCGTATATAGCCAACAGTTCGCGATCATACGGGCTATACTTCTTCTGCGCAGAAGACAATTTCTTCGAGAAAAACGCCAATGGTTGCCATTCGTTTCCTTTTCGCTGCTGTAGTACTGCTCCTATTGCGGTATCTGATGCGTCAGTCTGGACTGTCAACTCTGCGTCTGGATCTGGGTGTACCAATTGAGTGGCCTGCGAAAGACTAGTCTTACACCTATTAAATGCGTCTTGTAATTGCGGTGTCCATTTAATAGACTGTGCTCCTTTAACTTTAGGACCAGTCAGCAAAGAGTTGAGAGGGGCTTGGATACTAGCCGCCCCGGGTATGAAGCGGTGATAAAAATTTATCATACCAAGGAATCTTCTTAACTCCTTTACAGTCTTGGGCTCAGGGAAGTCTTGGATGGCCTGGACTTTGGCTGATAATGGCTGCACACCTTCTGCAGATACAGTGTAACCTAAAAATACTACCTCGGTTTTTCCCAATTGGCACTTAGATGAGTTAATAAGAACACCGTATTCGACCAGACGTTTGAACAGTACTCTTAGGTGGTCTTCATGTTCCTGGCTATTCCTGCTAGATATTAAAATGTCATCTAAATAGCAATAACAGAAATCTAGCCCGCGAAGCACCTCATCCATAAATCGCTGGAAGGTTTGGGCAGCGTTGCGTAACCCAAAAGTCATAAAAGGAAATTCGTATAAGCCGAATGGTGTTGTAATTGCCGTCTTGGGGATATCCTCTTCCAGGACTGGGATTTGGTGGTACGCCTTAACCAGGTCGATGGTAGAAAATATTGTACTACCTGACAGCTGTTGAGCGAAATCCTGCACATGCCTGATTGGGTAGCGGTCAGGAATTGTGCGTGCGTTCAGGGCCCGGTAGTCACCGCAAGGCCGCCATCCATCGGTTTTCTTACGTACGAGATGGAGTGGTGACGACCAAGGGCTCTGTGATCTTCGAGCTGTTCCATTCTGGAGCATAGTATCAAACTCTCTCTTTGCTATAGCTAACCGTTCTGGGTCCAAGCGGCGAGGTCGACTGTTAACAGGAGGTCCAAGCGTAGTCCGTATTTGATGTACTGTGCTATGCTTGGATATGTTAGACTTACCGGCAGGGCGTGTGATCTCAGGAAACTCTCGCAGTAAACGATGGTAAGGAGCATCATCTAAAGCTGTGATAGTCGTACGTACAGACGATATGCTATCTGCTGATTGTTTTTGAGGTGCAGGAACAGTAAGCGACGTAACTCCATCGATTATGCGTTGATTACGGCAGTCAACGAGCAGGTTATAAAAACCTAAAAAATCTACACCGATTATTGGCTTCGACACGTCGGCGACTACGAAACGCCAAACAAATGCACGTCTGAGACCTAAGTTGAGATCCAGCTGTATATAGCCATACGTAGCAATAGGTGTTCCATTAGCTGCGAACAGATTATAATTTGTTTTCGGACGCGACTCTCGTCGGGGTCACCAATGAAGCGACCGGATTGATATCCGAGGCCGCTTCTAAATAATTGATATAATTGTTCACGACGCAGGAATCGAACCTTGATATGCGCGATAGGTTAGGTACTTTAGTATAGGCGGAAAAAGCAAACTAAGGCAGAAGGCACTAATTAATTTATTTCAAGATTATATATACATATATATATAGTTACGGTATATACATATAGTTACGGTAGCGGATATTGCTCGCTACACCATGAATGATATATTTGTATTTCCCAGAAGATGTATATAAAGTTGTAAAGGTCAATGGCTAAATTTAGACACCTATAAGTGTATTCCATAAGCTGATTATCTACTAGCCGTGTATTGCTCCAAGCTTTACGTTGATACCAAGAAATGTCTGTCAGTGTACTCAACGCACTACTTCAAAATTGATTGTTAGAACTCGTGATCGTCTATTTTCATTTGCATTACGTCTCAGAATTAACGCAGCAATTGGACTTCGTTAATTTTCATGCTTTTTCGTGTAGAACATAGTCCCATCTTAGCCCCATGCGTATTATATACAAGCAAATTACCCACGGGAGTCATTATTCGTAATAGCATACAGTCACATTAAAATTAGCAGGCTTAATTTCTGGGTATTATTCTCCTCGATGCTGTTCGGTTGAATAGCATAAAGCCTAAATAAACAATAATGGCTTCAGTAATTGCAGATTTGTGAGCCGAGACTAATAATAATCAAACAATGGCGCTGATTCTGACGTTATTGCCTAATTAAATGCCAGTATAACTTACTAAAAGTGAATGTTTTAAAATAATATTTCCAGCATCAATATTTTTAATAGGAAATATACGTGGCGATTAAAAGTACACATTTGTATTACTATAGGTTTATTACTAATTATTAGATATTTGTATAAAATCAAATATATATAATATAACACTTACAATGTAATATATATGTGCAATAATATAATATATCATAGGTAGGTGCTATTAATAGTTCTTCAATGTAGTTCATGCAGTAACATAACAGTACAATAAATATAGGTAGTAGTAATTGGGCACTACAGCTATAATAAAATCATATAATGACATTCTCCACATATGCACTACGAAGAAAAGTTGCGTCTGAGAACAAGATATGGCGCTGTTCTCAAATACGCACTCCATTCAAATTGTGCTGGGTCTACATCGCGCAAATAAAGTTTGCGCAGTGATTTAACATATTTACAACTATTCAATTTGAACCATAGTAATACGTCAAATAAATAAGACACATGTATAAATTTGCAAATGTTGTCCTCTTCCTACCACATATTTTGTTAGAAAGAGACGCAATAGGACCAAAGTTAGCCTAACTTGAACGTTCAACAGAATTAGCGCAAGCGGTCAATATCTAATAATTAGATGATAGATGGTATTATGTCGAAGATCGTTAGTTTGCTAAGCACGATTAGTTTCGGTATAATCTGTATGTCGTATTGAGTTAGATCATACTTTGTATAGTCATATTAGTGTAATCAGTCGTAACACCTTGACAAATTGTTATTATAATAGTCAGTCAGTCAGTCACAGCCATCACAAAATAGGGTGCAATGCTGCAGTGCAATGATATATGAGGTAGTGCATGATAGCCATCTGAAGACGGCTCTGTTGAGGCAAGAGCGAAGTGGAAGAGCATGAGCAGGAAGGCTGACTACACCAACATATGGCGAGCAAGAGAGGTATATAATCAATCCTGTTTATAGACCATCTCACTGCTGGACATAGGCTTCATCTCAATATGATAGTGGTTAGTCCATCGTTTACCACGCGGGACCAGTGTAGTTAACAATTTCTTATATTTAAGCATGATTGGAAGTGTACCTATATGTGGCTTTTATTGTGGCAATAAAGTTTGTTCGACCTTAACAATCAAAGCTATTCAATTACAAATAGAATATTTTGGAAAGTAACTTTATATATTACGGCAGCCACGTATTAAATAGAGCTTCTATCGAAAATAGGTTTACGGTAATGTAATTTGTCCTTTGCAACTTAATTCCGAGCACATTTTTTTTTTTTTTTTTTGACGCGAGACGTCAAGTAGCCAAAACAAGTACTATCTACTTCCGAGTTTAAAAATAAATACACAGTGATTCTTGTTATAATTTATTGAGGAAACGTAGAATACAGTGCCTAAAAATACATAAACTATTATACAGTTGTTCTGTGCAGTGATTCTTACAAAAAACTCAATATAAATAAAACACTACAGTGAACCTTTAAAACTACCTTAAGTCTAAAAATAATAAGTGAAAAAAGACAAAAACTAATAGTGAATAACGTGAACCATATATAAATGTGTAGCCTGTAGTGTCTGTATGAACAAAAGTGATCGGTAAAGCCTATACTAATTACGCCATAACCGTAAACACCATAAAACTCCGAACTGATTTTAGCGCCATCTATTACGTAGCGCAGGAACTAAATTGACATTTGTTTACAAATCTATTTACGGCCGCATTCTTATAAAATCACAACATCTTATGTAATACTGATACTATATTACACAACCAGTACTTAACGTTAATTGAAAATGCCCAGTGTAAAGTGTGGACACTGTAGTAAGTACATGTCATCTACAGATGGCTGTAGATGTGGTAAGTGTGGCGGGTCATATCATCGCTCTTGCGTGGCATTGCCGCAGTCTGGGGTCATATCAGCGACATGGCGTTGTTCGCAATGCAGCAAAAAACCGCTCAAAAACAACAGTGCAGAAAAGTCTACTCGAACCACTGCTATTAACTCTCCGCAAGAGTTTTCACCGGAGTCTGCACAAGGGACCGTTCTGGATATTAATATAGAACTAGGTCGGATCAGAGATGAGCTGCGCACAGTAAGGAGCGAGTTTCAGGCATTCCGTGAGGAGATTGCCGGTATGAGAATTCTTGGTGATCGCATGGATGCTTTAGAACAAAGAGTAGCCGCTCTGGAGGCAAGCAATAAAATCTGCCGGCCAAATACACCCCACACTGACATGGAAGAGGTAGTTGCGCAATTGAGACGGGATCTTAACGATCGGGATCAAGACTTGTTGGCAAATGATCTAGAGGTAACCAGACTGCCCGAGGTAAATGGAGAAAACCTTAATCACACCGTTCGTCTGATGGCTAGTAAACTCGGCGTGTCCATTACGGAAGGCGATATAGTAAGCGTCGATCGAATTGGTAGTCGTTACTTACATGCAACTGATCCCTCAGGCCCAACAGAGACCCGAATAAGGCCAGTGGTGATACGTCTAGCACGTCGAGATACTCGTGACGCAATTTTACGAGCAGCCAGAGTAAAGCGTGGAATCACTTCCAAAGATCTCGATATAAATGGACCGGTGAAGCGGTTTTACATAAATGAGCGCCTCACCAAACGCAACCGACTGTTATTTCGGCAAGCAAGAGACGCGGGGCGGCTTTCTGGTTGGCAGTTTATTTGGTCACGCCGTGGAAGGATTCTTGCCAGGAATAAGCAGGGCGACAATGCCTGTCTCATTTCATGTGAGGCCGATATACAGCGCGTCTTTGGAACGGGACCTGATGCAAGAAACAATCAGTAGCCTTAGCTTTAGTTTATTTGTTATTGTAACAGGCATTGCACGTCTCGATATTGCTGTTGGAAGCACCTGTCTTACATACTATTTTTATAGCTGTATTTATTTTGCTGGGGTGCCGCTATTCTACTATTTACACATCTTGTTATCGTTTAGTACATTAATTTACATGTTATCAATCATACCTCTACAGAGCACACGCACACTAGATAGATCACCATACCGCACACAACATACGACATTGTACTTGTATAGCATCGTACTTTTTGGAACGGCCTTTCTACAGAGATTGCATGGGATAAACCTTTCTTATACACGACAAGTCTGGACACTATTAGTAATAATCAGCGTATTTAATTATTGTAAAATGAGTAATAAAAAAAAAATATTACGTAAACATAAATGTTAGGCGGTAAGTTTTTGAAGTTAGGTTTATTTAATGCGGGTTCTTTAGCTACTGGCCATGACGAGTTCCTATTAACTATGAATAAACATTCTGCTGATATAATAGCAATTAATGAAACATGGCTACGACCGGGTGAAGATGGGCGAGCCCCGTCTGTTCCAAATTATCGCCTTAAGCAGGTTCCACGACCAGCAACTGTGCGCGGTGGGCGCGGCGGAGGAGTCGCATTCTATATTAGAACTGGTATAGCAGCAAGAATCAAGCCACATCCTGAATACCCTGACATCGAACAACTTTGGATGACTATGAACATAAGGAGCAAACGACTTCTCATAGGCACCGCGTACCGACCACTGTGGCTTGACTTGGACAGATTTTTAGATGCATTGACAGACAGCTTGAACGCTCTTGCCCCCTATGACTATGTGATATTATTAGGTGACTTTAACGTGAATCTATTGCATGAGAACGACTCTAAATCAAAACGACTGAAAGAGTTTCTGAATTATTGTAGCCTGGACCAAGTTGTAAATGGACCAACACACTTTCTAAATGAAAGTTGCTCCTTGATTGATATTATTTGTACTGATGCCAGGTACAGAAATATATCTATTGATTGTAATAGCGAACTAGGACATCATTCATTCGTAACTTGTGAACTTATCTTTAGGAAGGATCGTCCAGCTAAGAGATTGGTAATATATCGTCCACTCAGGGATATAGTATTTGACAATTTTGAGAGCGATCTGCAGTCCATACCATGGGAATACATATGCAATGTGCAATGTGTGACCACAATGGTATCATTGTTGAGCAACTACCTGCTAGACTTGTTTAATGCGCACGCCCCAATAAAGCAGAGGTCGTTTAAATGCTTACCTACGCCTTGGATAACTGACGTCATAAAATTAATGTGTAGGATCCGCGACGAGGCAAGGGATAGATACCGTTGCTCCAAGTCACTAAGCCACAAAGAATACTACCTCCAGCTAAAGCACCAGGTGGTTACAGCACTGCACAATGAAAAGAAAGCATATTTTACTAAGCATATAAACGAAAATCTCAGCAACAGCAGGGCCTTATGGAAAAACCTAAAACAGCATGTATACCCAACAACTTTAGATAATATGCTGCCTCAACAACTGAGTGATCCCGATGTCATTAATAACGCCTTTTTGGATGTGCCTGGGGGCCGACCAGCAACTATATCAGAATTAACATACTTTGAGTTTCACAGACATGGGACTTCTACCTTCTCCCTAAAAGTAGTTGATCAAAATACCATCCTCAAAATCATTAAAAGTATTTCAACGAATGCCAGAGGGGTTGATGGTATAAATAAAGAAATGATTGACCTTACACTGCCTTGGTCCTTGGCGACTATAACTGCAATCGTTAACAGGTCTATCATCACCAACACTTTTCCTGAGCCTTGGCTGTGTGCGATTGTTAGACCATTGCCAAAGACCAGCAATCCTGAAAATTACAAAGATTTACGTCCAATTAGTATTCTTCCATATCTATCAAAAATCTTGGAGCGGGTGGTATATACACAAGTTTCTGATTACTTAGAGGCTAATAATATTCTGCCCGATCTCCAATCGGGATTCAGACATGGAAGTGGAACTGCAACTGCTTTGGCGGATGTGGTCGGCAATATTTTGGAGGCTAGGGATCAGGGTGAAGGCACCAAGGCTTGTTGGACTATTCGAGAGCTTTCGATGCCATAAACACAACATTGCTTCTGTCAAAGTTAGCCTACTACGGTTTTGACCCAAATTGTGTGAAATGGTTCAGTAGCTACCTCACTGGTAGATCGCAGTCTGTTGAGATACAGAAAGAAGATGGGTCTCTGACGTCTTCTGCTTCGCAATCCATCACAAGAGGTATTCCCCAGGGTTCTTTGTTGGGGCCTCTTTTATTCATTATTTACAGTGCAGATATTGTTGATTGCTTTAAATACTGCAAATATCACATGTATGCAGACGACATCCAACTATACATGTCCTTTAGCCCTGACGAAACCACGGCATCTGTACATAGGATGAATGAAGAGCTAGATAGAATCGTCTCGTGGTCGGAGAGTAACAGCCTAACGTTGAATCCTACAAAATCAAAGTTTATTGTTATGGGTAGCAAAACCCAAGTGCAAACTATCATCTCTGCTAAACCAGAGCTAAAGATTAAGGATAAAATTATTGATAGGGTGGAAACTGCCCGTAACCTAGGTCTAACAATTGATCCTGAACTCCGTTTTGAGGCGCACATTAGCAATGTGGTTAGAAGTTGTTTTTATAGGCTGAAGACATTGTATAGATTTAGGAGATACTTCAGTGTAATGATAAGAAAAAGATTAGTAGATAGTCTAATCCTTTCGAAATTTAACTACTGTGATATAGTATATGGCCCTTGTCTACTGTCAAGGACTGAACGTTTAATACAACGTGTACAAAATGCATGTGCCCGATTTTGTTTTGACATCCCAAGTCGTAGCCATGTTACACCTTTTTTAAATGACGCTAATATGTTGAAGATGTACAACAGGCGAAAGCTTCACTTGGCTTCATTACTGTTTGGCATTGTTAAGACCTGCTCGCCTAAATACTTATATGAGAAGTTAAACTGGAGGCAGAATCACTTTGCATACCCCGCGCGTTCCATGACCAACCCGCTTTCAATACCACAGCATAGGACCACGGCATTTAGAGGTAGTTTTAAGTTCGCAGCCACCAAATGCTGGAACTCATTACCACCTCCAGTAGCATCTAAAATAAGCAGGATGGGCTTTAAGAATTTATACAAGAGAATTCTATTGAATACACAAAAAAGTACACAATAAATCACTGTTCAGGCATTGCCTAGTTGATCTATATTGAACTTGCAAATGTCCCAAATATAAAATAATTTTATAATCCGGTTCAAGGTATTGGAGAGCTGTTTTAGAAATTCTTACACTGATGCTTATAACCCTGCCATAAGACACTTTTTCAGTTTTGACAACTTTTATGTTTACTAAACATACTAAGATGCCAAATGGTGTAAGTTTTATGTACCAGCTTGTGCTAATATATAACATAATTATAATTTTTGATATACTTACTGAATCTGCATAATTTTTCCTATGCAATGTTTCTGTTCACTGTGCTCTGGATACATTAATAATAATCCATTAAGCTATTATTGCAATTCATATAGTTTTGTATTTATCTGTAAAAAATGTTTGAAATACTGAATCAATGTCTGGCAGTCATAATGTATTGTACCTATTTATATTACTTGTGTTTAATGCTCAGAACAAGCAAACTAACAATTTAGGTACCTATTAGAATGTTATAAAGAACTAAGTACCTACTTGCCCATCTTAATATCAAATGAAACAGCGTTCTGTGGATGAGGATGAAACACTATTCTTTTTGTGCCTATGTATACACACATTTGTATTTTATTTATTTTGTGTACTTTATTGTCCGATAATTGGTGATGTTTGTACCAATTGAGTCATGATTATGACATAGTATTCGGATTGAAATATTACAGATTACAAAATAATTACATAATATAAACTCTGATTGTTTGGCGTGCGGAAGGTAGTATATGTAATGTAACCGCTGTTGGCGTTTATGTACATCTCGCTCTAAGGCATTGTCGTTTGTCTCATTTCAACATTGTTAAGTATTGCTTTTCACAATTATTAACCACGGTAAAATTTATTTGGAGCGGGACTCTTACTTATTGTTATGAGCCGGACCCGAATACAGTGTCCCCACTTACCAGTATGCTTAATTGGTTGAAACATTTCTTCTTTGTGTTTATTATCCTAGATTGTTTACGATTATGCAACTTTATCATATATCGATTATGTAACGTGATCGTGCATCTGTCATTTTATGTAGCGTAAGTGTCATGTCATTAGTGTCAATGTCAGAAAGAAGGTGCGATCATAAATGTAGCTTTGATATAAAAATAAAAAATATATCTTTGGATATTCGGTTACTGTAATGTCTGTGTGTGAATGTTCAATGTTATAATGGTATAAGTATTGCTCTCAGGGTCTTGACGTCCGTGTCTATTAAGGAGCCAGTTGAAAACCAGCGTCGGGCACATATGCCCGGCAATATTGCTGAACTGGTCTCCTATTTTTGTACGGACGACGGGCGTGTACATTTATTATTAAGTAGTATAGTTTATTTTTTTTTTTTTTTTACCTACATTGTTTATATCATGTCCTTCGTCTGTTATGAAATAAACGTCTTTATTATTATTATTATTATTATCATAATAGACTTAACGCGCAATGGATACGTACATAAAATTGGATGTTTGCGCTGATAGCCCTATGAAATCGTTGTTCAGTTAACAGGGGAACCATAGAACTTGGTCTCTAGCTCTTGTGAGTTAAGACTCCATTTTCGTAACGTATATAAACCCCCTGGTATAGCTACCATCAAATACAATATTCCAGGACAAATTATCATAAAATTAGACAAGTAGCGATAGCCAAGTGAGAGAGATACTTTTTACATCGAGAGAAGATACCCGTGCCCAGTAATGGAACAGCTGATATTATTATCTATACTAATATTATAAAGCTGAAGAGTTTGGGTATTTGTTTGGACGCGATAATCTCAGGAACTACTAGTACGAATTGAGAAAAATTTTAATAGCCTATTTATCGAGGAAGGCTATAGGCTTTATAACATCACGCTACGACTCAAAAAGGCGGCGCAGTAACCATAAACGCAGTTGAAACTGCGGGCACGGTAATACTATCTAACAGTATTGTAACTCGGCCGTATCTTTGAAATAAATGCCTACAGCCGCGCGGTACGTAAACATGCGATAGGGCTGCCCACCTACAGCATTTTAATTAAATCTGACAAAAATCGCACGGTTACTGTTTAAAAAACGACACACTGTCCGTTCGTCACTGTGGCGCATTCGCGACTGGTTGCGTGCCGAGCGCATGCCGACGCCGAGGCGCGTAGGTATGACTCGAGTTCCGACCGTTTGTATGAAGATAGGTTACTGTATGTTTATGTAATGTGCTGCGGGCGTAGCTAATATTATATAAAACGACCTGAATCCGATGTTTCAATTATATTAAAGCTACGCAATACTCTCGCTAACAAGTGGCTACTAATGAATTAACTAATTAAAACAATACCACTAACACTGATTTGAATTAATTTAAAACAACAATACTCTAACTCTAACCAAATAACTGTTCAATTACTGTTCAGTAATTCGAAATATAAATGTGTTATTTCTGACACGGTGTTGACCGTTAGCGTTTTATAACATAAGATACGCCTACATATACACAAAAGCTTAAGCAAAGGTATATTAAGCCAAATTATATCGGCAACATTTAATTCACTTGTAATACAGACAGCCCTTTTTCCCGTCTAAGTGCTATAGTCTGTCAACTTGCACTAAGCCAGCATGGCAGACTATGACGTAATCCTTCACACCCTGAGAAATAATTAAATAATAAATAAGAATTTCGCCGGTAAATATGTATATGTATATACAGGGCTGATATTAGTTCTTTTGTCCTTAGTACTGTTAAGAATAGTCTGATATAAAATCTCAAAAGCAATGCAAAACTGAAACATACCACACTATTTGAAATGTGCTATGTCTGATACGATGTCGACAGTTTTATAACCTAACTTTGTCGCCTAAGTTTAATTTTTTCTCGTCCACTAAGTGCTACGGTCTGCCAACCAGCACTAGTCCAGTGTGGTGGACTATGACCTAACCCTTCTTACCCTGAAAACAGACCCGTGGCCAGCCGTGGCGTGAGACGGTTTATATAAGACTGATATTATAAGCGCTATTTTCTTAGTGCTAGCCTGACATAAGTTGCAATAATAAACACACATACCAGACCTGGGCATCGAAATCAGTAAGTTTACACTGACAAACAATCGTAAGCGGAAGCTTCCAATACATAAATATTTGTAGAGTTTCGAGATTCGTATACATACGGGTTGACTCACACCGCTGAGCTCACACCAGTCAAACCGTGACCGCGATCGAAGTCGGTAGAAACTTTGGAAAACATATAGGTATCTTTAAATTCTTACCAACGCGATTAAGACCCGTTGTCTAATATTACAATACATATTTAGGTACATAGTTATACGCATATACTTCTGAAAAAGTACGCAGAAGTATATTATACCCATATATCGTCAGCTATTTATGGAGCCACCTAATAGGGGAAAGCTTATTGCCATCTGCCGAGCTCAAATCCAAACTCTGTACTAGTACTGAGAATTTCTGGACAGAGGAAAGAGGGTCAGCCCTGGAAAATATGGTACACCTCTTGAATAACAGTCGTATTCTGCTTTGACTAATCAAACGTGCAATCGTAGCAGCGTATAACATTGTGGCATAAGCGCAAACGTAAGCCACAATATTCCAATGATGCAGAAACAACGAGGCAGTCGAATTTTATGTGACGATCGTCGTTGTGAACCCAAGCACCATATGAAAAGAAACCAATGCTATCAATGTTTCATACTTATTGTTGCTGAATGGTAATCATGGCAATAACATGTCGTGTGTATGTTTTTGGTAATACTACCACTTTCCTAATACATATTACAAGCTGCATTATATATTATGGAGAGTACGTTGGCAAATAAACAAAAGCAATACAGCTGAGACCAGAGTTAGATACAGTAAGAATTAAAATTGTTATTTATCGAAAAACACTCTGAGAATATGTACTGAGAGTTCACCAAAATGATGATGATAAAGATGCCTGAAATCTGCGTAGAACTATAGCATGATTAGATTTTCCTGCAGCTTTATTGGAGATAAAGTACTTTATTTCTGGATGAAAGGTGGAACAACGTGTATGCGAAATTTCATGATGATCGGTCGAGTAGTTAAGGTATGAAAACGTTACAAATGAACGAACTCACATTCGCATTTAGGATTGGAATTCTTAAAATACGAAGAAAAGGGCTGTAGTATAAATATTAATTATCTATATAGACTTGGATAGTACTTGTAATGAAAAACTTGCCAAAACAAAGTTTCCAATAAAACTTAGTAACTATTTTAATCATTGCTTTTCAATTCTGTTTGATTTCATCATGATTAGTTTATTCTACAAAGCTCGCAAAATACATAAACTTTTCCAAATATAAATACAACGTTAAAACAAAATTAAATAATGACAGAATAAATATTAAACTAAACGGGAGTTAATTACGCGGACACGATCGGGCCCATTAGGGCGTCCGACGATAAATTTAACTCAGCACAACTTTAGCCGTCCTACTTTGTAGCTCTTGGGGCAATTCCAGAGATTTCTCACAAACATGGAATGCCTGGCATTCAAAATTGTAATGGGATACTGTGCTATAATTATTATACATATATACCTAGTCTTACGCCTATTCTCCTGCAAAAGCATACGAGGCTTATTCGGCTTTACGGATGGCTCAGTGGTTTAAATCGTTACCTTGCCATTACTACTAGTATAGTGATGTTTGTGAGTTTGATCCCTACACGGGACAAATGTTCATCCGAAAATTGTTGTGAACCAAGAAGTCTAGGTGTTTTTGTGTACGTTGTTTTAATGTTTGTAACGGCCTTTGCGATACGGGATTTACTCCTAGAACGGGAGATGAAATAAAAAATACAAAGGCATCGCCATGTATAGTTTAAGGTTATTGGCAGTTGGCTATCACCGTCTACCAAGCGCTGTTCCAGATTTCGTGCGGCTACTGAAAATTTCTTGAAAGAAAATCTAATAAAAAAAATCCGATCCGTGAATGAAAACAGATATCTCATGCACAATATTCGCATTTACTACGGCTTCGAGCCATTCTATATATGTATATATATAGATGGTCTCATGCCTATATACCACGAAAAGGTAAGTAGAGGGTGCACCCATATTTCGCCAAGTATAGTTTTAAGTCCCTTAGGAAACAACAACAACAAGCCTATTGCTTCTGCCGGGCACTGTGCTAAAGTCCAAGCCGCTACTAAAATTCAAGACATTATGTATAACAGTTGCATTTACAAATGCTGAGTGACTCAGATAATCTTTATCGTCTTATTACATTATACACATGATGATTTGATTTGATTGCGCGGTGTATCGTGGTTTAGATTGGCCTCTATGGCGTAGTGGTTTGTGTAACCGACTGCCACGCTTGAGGTCGCGGGTTCGATTCCCGCACAAGTCAAATATTCTTGTGCATGAACATGGATGTTTGTCTTGGTCTGAGTGTTTCTATTTATAATAAGTATGTATTTACAAAAATAAAGTATATATGTATGTTTATTCATTGTCTAGTACCCATAGTACAAGCTCTGCTTAGTTTGGGCTAGATGGTGTTGTGTGTACGTGAAAGAAAACAAAAAAAAAAAATTATACGCAAGATTAGATCCACAAATACATGTTCCGAATGGCATCCCTTAGATTCATTGTTTCAATCTCTCTGCAAAATGTTTTGAAATATATGCATTATCTATAGAGCACCATGAAGTTTATTTTAAACTACAAATACGAATTGAAATAGATCATTGAAGAAGCCAGAACAATAAGAGCACATTGTACATCCGTGATCAGAAAATATTTTTATAAAGCACTTTCGTAATTTCTAAGCTATCCTTTCGATTAAGAAACTAATAGACATACAAACATCATCTCCCGCCTGAACCGCGGAGAAGGAGGCAGAGATGTATGCCACCCATGATTTGGAAGCTAAGTTGTTAAGTCCTACATAATAGCTGTCGAGCCTATTCCCATATACCGGGCGCAGTTCCAGACTCTGTGTTACTACTTAAAATTTAATTGACAAAAATCCAAAAATCACTTTTTCCAATCCAGCAATCAAACTTGAGACCGCAAGCACAGCACTTAGATACAATCGAGTTTCGCCACAGGGGCAAAAGCCAATAGAATATGACAAAACTATACTCTATTAGTTTTCTAATCCATGATTTGATTCAAAATGTCTGGTCAGCTTAAGTAGAGTTCGTTGCCAGTTATGAAGGCACCGGTTGAATAATTTATGATTCAGTTACCCATTTGCGACCCTTATGATGGAACGATATTTATACGTCTATTAATAACTCTTCACTAGTGATTACCAGCGATTCCCTTTGTGGCTTTATCCGCATTTGTAGCCACAAATTGGGTAGTATACCTTAATGGAATGTGTTTCGTATTAATGAGCCGGTTTTTGGGATGTCAGTTTAACAAAAGTACACCTTTTTCAAGTGGGAGCGTGTTCTTATAAGTAATGGTTGTCTGCGAATCGGATGAAATCTAGAGAATAATAAAAATAATAGACACAATCTATAGAACTCGTAGCCTACAAAAATAAATGTAATAGAATCTGTTAAAGCACTGTTATGCACGAGGAAGAATGAGATAGCGTATTACAGGTATATTATTATCGCGCATTCAATATGCTTTATTAGATAATTATAATATGGCCTATGATCTCGCGTACTGTTGGCGGTATCAGATCTCTCGAGACATTAGTTTGATGTATAATTAAAGACAATTATTATAATATGCTTTTGGCTGCCCCGTTAGTGCAATGGTAGTGAATGCGTTTGCTGTACCTCAAGCTTGAGGCTTGGCTCAAGCAGTGTATTTGATTTTTTAGTCAAGTAATTCTAAATATCTTGCTCCTGTGAGACTTAAAACAACCTTGGCAAAACTTGGCAATAAAACTAAGTTATAAACCTTTGTCTACATTTTCGCGGATATAATCGTGAGACTATGTGTATGCGATAGCTCAGTGGGGAGACCGATAGACTGCAATGCCGAGGGTCTCGAGTTCGAACCCACGTTGCGCACCTCTGACTTTCGGAAGTTATATAACTTTTCGAAATTATGTGCGTATTGATTGACAATTATCGCCTGTACCGTGCCTCGGAGAGAGCACGTTAAGCCGTCGGTCCCGGCTGCCATGAACATCTATGGCAGTCGTTATTGAGAACTCATTGCCCTATAATATCCTGAGACTGGTCTAGCCTTAGGGTATCGTTAGCCTTCGGGTTGCGGAGGTCAAGTGGCAGCCACTCCGTGTAAAAACTGATATCCAGTCAAATCCGGTTAGACTAGAAAAGCCGACCCTAAGTGACTTGGGAATAATAAAGCCTAGAGAGAACACTATGTGTATAATATTTTCTTTTGTATAGTATGCGTACATAATTATATCATGGTGCAAAATTCAACCGCACCTAAACTCGGTATACAAAGTGTACAACAGCTTATCAATCATTTCAATCATTTAATTATTGAAAGCAGAGAGTCAGCTAATCAAGCGGCAACAGCAAGTGAACTGCGATATTTTCTATCAAGACCTATCGCAAAGACTAGCCAAAACCTAATTCAAATCAATGCAGGCACATCACACAGTATAGATACTACCAGAAGCATCTTAAAAGAAAAATCTCAGAACAAAGATATTAGCACAGTGATTTGTACAACCCGTTAGATTTTTTTTTTTTTTTTTTTCACATACACACAACACCATCTAGCCCAAGCTAAGCAGAGCTTGTACTATGGGTACTAGACAATGGATAAACATACATATATACTTTTTTTTTTTTTTGTAAATACCTACATATTATACATAGAAACACCCAGACCAAGACAAACATCCATGTTCATGCACACAAATGTTTGACTTGTGCGGGAATCGAACCCGCGACCTTAGGCGTCGCAGTCGGTTACACTGACCACTACGCCATCGAGGCCGACAATTAACATAACAATAAAAACAACTGAAGATATAATATAGTTAACAAAGTAATCGAAAACATAGTCAAAATTTATGTTATCACCAAACTGATTCATTTATATCCCTCGCTTTGATAGAATTCCTTTCCTAATGTTTGTCCCGCTAATAATAGTAAAAAGTGATGACCGGCCTTATCGAGGCGATAACTGGAAATTAATCGCTTTCGTTTTTGTGCATAGTCATATTTTATTGGAGATAAGCTGTATTTCTGATTCATTGGTTTGGTTTAAATTGAGTGCTGTATTTCGGAGAATGAGTAATATATTGTTTGTTTACATGAGTCCTTTATTTATGTATAAGTATTTGGTCATTACTCATGAAATTGCGGTTTTTCATATTCACATAAAATAGATAGTCATATCACAAAGAAATTTAAAAATTAGAAGAATTTTATTATAATTATAAATCTTGTTAATAGTGTACATACTTTATACAAAATAATTTATGTCCAAAATAATGTTGTTTAATGACATTTCCAGATTTGTTACTTCAATATATCCATCTTCATAATGTTTGCTGTTTCAGAAATGTAGTTAAATTATACTTGGCTTAATTTCAAGCAACTAAACATAACTAAAAAATATTAAAAGACTTGTATGAAAATTAAAAGTTCTACCTTTTGACTTTCATACTATTTCATAGGTAACGATTCAATATTTACATTTCCAAATGTAAGTCTGTCTCATAACGCTGGCGTCCACAAGCGTTGTAGGTTTACGCTTACGAGAATTGCCTATATTTAGGACCCAGACTTATTTTCTGATCGAGAGCAGACAGCTATTAATTTATCTGTATAAAATCCACCGTTGTCCAATCACTCTCGAGTGTACAGATCGAGGCTAAACGTAACTAGAGAACATAACTGTCTGTGTTGATTTTTAGTCCCTTATTGCCCGGAGAGGCGAAATACGTGTCGAAGCATGTTTTGTGTTCGAAGCAGAATACTGCAAATTGGAATACGTCCGAAATCCAACGCAACTACCCATCATAGGTGTTGGGTTGTAGAGTGTAATAATGGCTGAACATCTTTCTAGTTCATGTTGAACTAATTGTATAAAGATTAGTTGATCGAATGGTATTAAATTTTCGCTACACAGAGACCAATATTGATCTATATCCTAACTAATATTATAAATGTGAATGTGAGTTTGTTCTTTTATTGTTTGTTTATTTGTTACATTTTCACGCCTTAACTACTAGACCGATCATCATGAAATTTCGCATACATCTTGCCAGAGTTACAGAAAAATACACAGAATACCTAGCATCCAGAAAAAGGCACCGTTGCCTAAATATCTAATCTTTACATATTATTTATGCGTGGGAATCCACATGCAAATTCTAATCTATACTAATATTTTAAAGAGGAAAGATTAGGTTTTTGTTTGTTTGTTTTGTAAGGTTTTAATTAAAAAACTACTCAACTGGTTTTAAAAATTATTTCACCATTAGGAAGCTATATTATCACCGAGTAACATAGGAGTTTATTTTTTGTTATTTCTGTTACCAATACTACCATACCTAACGTAATCTACTTATAGGCGAGCGACCAAAACTTTCTATATTTTAAGTATAACATGTATAAGGCCGCACACAACGTAACAAGGCTCGATAGAAGGTAAAAGAAATCAAATAAACAGAGGATACGAAAACGTTGCTCATGTTTCATCTATATTGACATTATGTTTTCAATGACTAATTACGTTGTTATTTGTATAAGCAGCATATTTACAAAGAAGAATTTTTCAGTTAATTATTAATATTTATATATATTCGGGCACTTTAATGTGTGACATGATGTCCTGAGTTCAAATTCCAGTCGGGTCAAAAATGTTGTTTGGTTCAAGTAATTCTCAGTTATTAGTCTTGCTGTTAGTATGGAAGATATTATAACAGTTCAATGCATATTTTATGACATCATGTGAATTCAAACGTAAACTCATTGAATGGTAGGTACTATGGTAGTAAATCTAATGAAAACTAGCTTTGATACAGTGATAGGCAGTTAATATTCTATCATCCAAAATGGAAAGAAATGGAAAAAGATAGAGATGAGTATATCCTTTAATGCCTTAAAATCGCTTACTTATATAAATTTAAAACTATTTGGTAACGTTTTAAAATAATACTAGTTTGTGACCATTGCCTGCGCGAATCTGAAGTGGTTGCATACCGACACAAATAGGATCCTACGAGTTAATCTAAGACATTGTCTACTTAAGGGGGAGACAGTAGGGAATTTTTGAGGGAGTCCTTTGGGTAGGTCTCTTTGGGTAGTGGCCTGCCGTTTCATACGGCGGGCCGAAACCTCGGCGGGGTCGCGACCGCATGCGAAAGCGATTCGCGCGGCCCCGCCGATAGTGGTTTTGTTGAGGAACATCGTGGTAGGTTTAGTCGGTATTCCGGGAGGTACATTATTTCTTTTCCATCTTCTTTTTCCCCGGCGAGTCCGACATAATCCCTCCGCCCGCCCCCGCGGAGGGATATGCGTCATTGCATTCCCCCACGTAAAAAAAAAAAAAAAAAAAAAAGACATTGTCTACTTCCTTCTGTGAAGAAGTAATTTCCATCAAGGAGGCGGCGGAGCGGGAGAGGGCGCGTTTACACCCTCTCCCCAACCACAGACCCGGGCGACAGTGGGCGCGAGATGACCTCCAGCCACCCTAAGGTTTGACCTGGGGATGGTGGGCTTTGTGGACCTGCCCGCCATCCATTCAGCACCAGGTCCGAGAGGCGGCGTGCGTGTTCGCACGCGCGCCTCTGTTTCGAGTCCGTCTCCTCTCTAGAGGGGGGACAGTAGGGTTTAATAGCGTGAAGAAATGCCTATATTGGGTAGGTCTTATCGTGTAGTGGCTTGCCGTTTCATACGGCGGGCTGAAACCTCGGCGGGGTCGCGACCGCATGCGAAAGTGATTCGCGCGGCCCCGTCGATAGCGGTTTTGTCGAGGAACACCGTGGTAGGTTTAGTCGGTATTCCGGGAGGTACAATATCATTTCAACATCTTTCATTTACCCCGGTGAGTCCGACATAATCCCTCCACTCGCCCCCGCGGAGATGCATGCCCGCACGTAAAAAAAAAAATACTTTGTCTACTTGTGTGCCATGTTTCATCCAAATCCATTCAGAGATTCAAACGTGATTGAATAAAAAATGTAAACGTATTCACAAATTTACACATAACATGTATATAATAACAGTAAGATACGATTGCTGCCGGAAATACTGCACCAGTTTCTTGATTATTGGTATATATGATAAATGACTTTTTTAAACGTGTGTGCCTAGACAAACGGTGCTAACTGTATTGTACCTTAAAAAGTTCAAATTGTCTATGCCGATTTCAAGATGCCCTTTTGCCTTATAGCACAGTGGTCTAATTTCTAGCACCAGCAATGTGTTACTGGCCATTTATGTAAAAATCTTAGTACATAGGGTGAAACCGGGCCCGGTAGGGCACAATACACTCGTCTTCTATGATGGGCAACCTGGAATCATAACTAGTGAAATGTGACTTTAACAGAACAGAACTTTCCAAATTCATCGAAGATATATACTGAATAAGAGAAAATAAATACCTATTTATTTCCCGACGTACTAGACATACATTCAATTGACTAAAGAACAAGAAAATATTATTTTAAAGCTGCTTATATTTTTCAAAGTAATGCGATCACTGTGTTTAGAAAAACTAATGGAATGCCAGTTCTCCCTTCTATTCCGTTCCGCGTATGCAGCTCTCGAAGCTACGTTCAAATTACAATCGGTTCTTAACAGGACAGAGGGAACGTGAGCGAAGAACAATACATTTTTACAGGATGCTTTACCAAAAAAAGGGTGTAAAATTCTGTTAGAGATATCTATATTTATTTTTTAAAACATTACTAGCAGTTTGGGTTTCAAATTACTAATATTCTTGTTAACCCCTCCAGCTAAGTTATATTGTTACTTGTATTGTAATTTGTAACTGCAAGAATGATGTAGTGGTTTCAGTGATGGCGTCACCACTGCCGCGAAGCGTTTGGGAGTTGAAACAAAAACTTGTGTAATCCACAAATAGATGTTTCGAGTCTGGGTTTTCTTTGTGTCCATTGCTTGGTTATTTAAGTTCCTCGTGACACAGTTATTGTTCACAGTGTCAAAATTGTCTTTATAAAACTATAAAAATTACAGTCAGTACATAAATCTGGATTGTCAATGGCAATGATAGCAAATCAAACAAGATAGCCACCTTTTAATATGGTGCTTACTTATAATTTGAAATGGAATGGATATTTATCTATATAGAAATATGATTATTGATTTCGGTTAATGTTGCGGTTATACCTTCACTAAGCATTTTGCGAGTAGCGAAAATGTTTTCGACTGTACTACATTGTAGATAGTAGATTGAGTTGATGTCTCGTCACTGCCAGTGCGTCAAGTGGCTTCGATTCATAAATATGTAGTTGTCAGGAGTCCGGACGCAGTTACTAACTCTGTGCGGCTACTGAAACATTTCTTCCTAATAACACCATAATATATTCTATCACATACACACAACACCATCTAGCCCAAACTAAGCAGAGCTTGTACTACGGATACTAGACAATGGATAAACATACATATATACTTTATATTGTTAATACATACATATTATACATAGAAACACCCAGACCAAGACAAAAATCCATGTTCATGCATACAAATGTTTGACTCGTACGGGAATCGAACCCGCGACCTCAGACGTGGCAGTCGGTTACTCTAACCACTACGCCATCGAGGCCGACACGCATTCACCACCGTAGCACCATCGAGGCAAGCACAAGTAGTAAATCATTCAAGAGTACCACTCAGCTATTATTTGTACTTGAATATATCAGCAATTGCCATTGCTTACTGTACATTGCACATATATTAAATATTATAAGTCACATTGAAGTATCCTTATGATGTGTATAAAATGCAAATGAACGCTGAAATTTATTTGCATGAGTATATATTAAAATGTGATATTTGCTGCGTCAGGATTTAGCTTCAAATATAATTTCATTTTATTTTATGATATATTTATCTACTATTGTGTAGCGATACCAAAGTGGAACCAAGGCAAACACCTCTGATATTTCGAAGCTACATACTTTTTAATTATTAGAATGCCAGACATAATTGAAAACCTATTGTATCGGATCGCAAGTGTGATGCTGCGACTCAATAGAATAAATAGTTCATTATCGCTTCTAAAAGTTTCCTTTAATTTTCTCAAAAATATGTGGTTACCTAACATGGCTAATCTCACCACATTATGTATTGTATTTGACAGATGGGTCCCCGCTCATATTGTCATTCTGAGAAGAGAAAGTTGTTGAAATACCATGCGAATACAAACAAACTACCACATAATAAAGGAAAAGAGAGCTCTCACTTTCACTTTATGATGTTTTCGGCCACTATTAACCAAAGAGCAAAATAAAGCACTTTCACTAATGCTTAATCGTCCAGTGAAATCAAGACCAACCTTTCATTATAAAAGGTTTTAACATCTAAAGTTCAACTGCTTCTGAAGCAAAAACTTCCAAAGCACCATACTTTAGCTATTGCAACAGTAAACAAGGAAAAAACACTGAAACAATTTGAGTGGTCGAGATTTATGTATATATTTTCGCGTGAAATTTTCGAAAACATTCTCGCAGACGAAAACAAATGAAAGGAGTGTTTTGATGTTTATGTTTTTAGAAATGAATGCAAGGTGGGCTCGAATATTTGAGAACTTGTATAATATGTTTATGTTTAAATGCCCTATGGGCTTTGTAGATATGAAAACAAAGCAACGGGGTTCCACCCCGCTTCTGATATCCTCCTATGAATGTTGTGCGAAAACTTTTTACAGTATGCGTTTATTAATTTCCACCCCTCTCGGTAATCAAAGGAAATGCGTAGGTAAATCCATAACGAATAAATATGTGTATCCTTGTCGTGTGTAGCTTTAATTAAAATGCGATTTTATTTCTTGCCAACATCGCTGTAATGCAAAAAGCGGGCATGTTTTGATACGTATATTTACAGACTCATGCTTGTACTTTGATACATAAGACTGGAACTACGGAGTTACATTTGCTACGATTTTGGTATCTCTTATTTCACTTGCATTGGATTCTTCATTAACGCACTTAGACATAGCATCTAATTAATTAGAAAAACTCCATTCATGTCAGAAATAAAATTATTTGCGTCATTTTTAGACCTTTAAGCCTTCCGACAGCCTATTTGTGATTCGATAGAATAAAAATTTGTTTGGTCCACAAATAGTTCTTACGAGTTTAGGTGTTCTTTGTATGTGTAGTTTAAATGTTTGTAAAGTTTACCGCGAAACAGGAATTACTCCTAGCGCAGGAATTGAATTTTTCTAATCAAAATATTTTCATATGCCCAAACCATAATAACTTACTTTTTCCAGTTGCCTCTGTAGCATAAACAGCAATCTCTTATCACGATATGTCTTATTATATCTTTTATAGATGCAATATATGTACGTGCTTCCCAATGCTTTTCTCTAACAAGTAATATCTTATATAAATGTGGTGTTATGCCTGCATATACTCCAGGAATTCAGCACAGCCGTATCACACCCTAATATCGCCAATTAACCCATGGTCCCATATAATAAAGGGTTTATTATCAGGCGCAGTGTCAGCTTCCCAACTGCTACTCAGAATATACCCGAACCGGAGATATATAGCGCATTTAGGCTGATAATTACATAAGTACTCACCAGCCATAATGCACCATATATCTCACTCATGTTTATACCATATTTTGGTGTAAACTTATGGTTAAAAATATATAGTTAGTAGTCATAGTTTATTACTATTGGTGGCCCTTTGTTCTGACTAGTAATGGTACTTCATACCTTTAATAAAAATATGACCTTACATTTAGATATGGTATTGTTTAACGTTTACATATTATAGGTACACGTCGTATTGCACTACTTTTTATTGACTATGGCGCAGATTATTTAAAAAGTAGGTGGTAAATATTAAAAAAGATAAAGGGTGTTATCTGTTATAATATTTTGTATTGAATTTTGACTCCTTTCGTAGTGGTGTTTGACTCAATCTTAAAATGTCACTTCCATATTAAGTTTCATATCATTATTAAAATAGATAATAGTATTAATTTAGTTTTGATTGGCATTAATTAAAACAATATGATGAACTTTTTCATACAGATATGAAACATCTTATCAGTATATAGTTTTGAATTTTAGTTTATCTATTATACAATATACATATTTCATAGCTTCCATACCGATAAGTGCGAAGGATTTGCCGCAAAATCTCAGGTATTACCAATAGCTCACGGCTTAAGTTAAGATTTATACACAATAAGTCGTTTAGTCCTGTTTCTGCAGACAAGCGGATTAAGCTTGAATTAACATTGAATGTTAGACCTAAGCTAAGATAGGCTTACGATGCTTTTGGTAACTTATACTTGGACTGTGTAGATACTTCTTATCTTTGACAAGATTGTGGCAAGTACCTAGAGGTATATCGCCAATGACTGTGGGCTAACTGGACAGTCTAGAGAAATTTATAAGATGGTGTGTTAGAAGTCAGTAACCTACATCCATAGTCTAAAGCTTATAAAACTAAACACGGGTGTATTAAAATATTTTTTTGCCAAGTATGGTTCTAGCTCCCGCGTAATAGGTGACGAGCTTATTGCCGGCCATCATCCACAGGTTCCTAACTCGCTGAGAACTCACTAACATACCGTAACCGGGTCATAACCCAGTCAACTTCTAACCACCAAAATTTGATAACTATATTCGCGCAGCTGTCAAACGGTAGGTCTACCACGAACGCCATCTATTGATAGTAATCAGAAGTGTCAAATCCCGTACAAAATTAATAGTATCGATAATTTCGATCAATCGGCTGTTACTTTAGGTTTCCCTAATTTCTTTTCCAACCCACCTAGTATTGAGGCAAACAAAATAAAATAAAATACTATTCAAATCTGTCAAGCCATTTTTATGACACTAATGAACGACATTTGATTTTTAGATATTAGATCATTATTTGATATAAATTTCATTACATTTTTAAGAAAAGTAGGGTAAAGCAACCTACGGGGACATTTCTACCCAGCCAATGAAATGACTCCTTTAATACAGGGTCGATAACGCGCGAGTGATTCTCTAATGTTTTAAGCGTCCGTAAGCTACGGTAACCGCTTACAATCAGAGGGATTTTGGTCCCAGTTGGATTCAAAATAACAAAATAGGCCTTCATGAAACATTTAAAGGTGTATAGGTACACATATTTAAATTAAGGCGTTTAGTGTCTTTATAAATCTTCCTTTCGATATATCACACAAAAATGTGATTTTCGCTTGCTATGTTTTTTGTAAGAATGTAATGAAAGTACATTGCTTCTTGTTGTATTTTCTAGTGTGGTCAAAAGAAAATATTACGTAAAAACATACGAGGTATCGAGGTATCATTTATTTATATATACATATACACACGCTCACATACACATACACACTCACACGCACACAGTCACACGGTAACATACACACGCACACCTAAAATATATGTACACTCTCATCCCCGCACTTTTTGCTAATTTACCTTATCGATTGCCTTACATTTTCTTGTATCTTTGAAGTACATATTGTTTCTGACACGTTCAACAATCTCTAGCTGCATATTCTTGTATTACTAAAGGAGAGAGCCTAGAGGTTTGTCACACAGGTTTCGCACCTAGTACGAACTCCAGCCCTCACTAAGGTTTTAGTTCATGCTGTACCTACTATTATTGTAACATATCAATTTACTTACCTTTTTGAGAGAAATATACAATATTATTATTATTTGTATTAATGATTTTAGATTTATTCTATTTGTTGATGAACGACGTTATATAAAGATCTTTATACACACATACATAATCGTGACGTTACTGAATAACTTATAAAATGATGATGCATTATTTGTCAAAATATTTATTTAAGCGTTTCGAGGTAATATTAATAATATCAGGCCTGAATACAAACCATCCAACAGCTAGGCACGAGCCTCTGATCACTGTGAGAAGGGCTAGGCCATAATGCACTATGCTGGCCCAATGTGGGTTGCCTCCACACCAACATTGGACCAGCATGAAAAGTCGTACACTATTCGTATATTTGACATTATGGGGAACTATAAGGGATACAGGTTTCTTCATAATAGTTTCCTTTCACTATTGAAGCAACTGATAACTAAGTAATTAACATAAGCACAATGGAATTTTAAATGGTGAAATGAAATTAGAAAAAGGACAATAGTCGCCACATTTATAATTCTGCGAAATATTGTATGATTGTTGTTTTCGAAACGGTTCGCCCGAAATTCTATTTTGGTATCAGCGATGACAACAACAGTGACATTAACCAAAGTGCTGACAGCAACGTTGGTTTTTGTCAACATGTTGATGTGGAATATCGATATAATATAATAATTATATATATATACGTATTCTTTTAAATATACACTTATTAATACGTTTTATATCGTTATTTTAAAATAAGCATTCGTGCCTAAAAATCAAGCATTAAATTTAACCTGTCAAAGGCAAAGTCAAAAATCTTTATTTCTATTAAAATGTGCAAACAATTTTTGGACACGTCAATTCACTATTAAATTAATAAAAATAATAATAAGAATAAATAGGAAATAAAAAATTTAGCATTGAAAAAAGCCAGTCAATTGTTGGAACGCCAAATATAATTGAAAACTTATTGGGTCTGGCTGCCGGTGTGCCGCTGCATCTCAATAAGATAATAGTGAAAAGAAAATTTACTTTTCTTATTGCTGTCAAATATTGGAGTTGCAATGCACATGCAAATGCACAACAAAAAAGAACTGAAAGTTATTTTTTGTTGTTTATAAGCAATTTGATTATAAATTAATCATAAGGATGCTCGGCTATCGTAATAACTTTTGGTTAAGACTTATATTGTAAGCAAATCTTTCTGTTTCGCCTGTAACTTAGTGAGATACTGAAAAGTGTATGTACGTTATACAAACACGTTTTCAATTATGCGGACATCAAGCAATGAATTGACTGAAAAGCTAATTTTCAACAGATCCTGCTTGTATCAATAAGAGTATATTCGATTCCATGTTAGTTATTCAAATGTAAAGGGTAGGAATAAGGCCAATAAAGTCACATTGTTTAAAATATTCTAAATCAATTATTTTCATTACGAATGTGTATAAGACTAATATTGTTACAAAATATGATATAATTTAGGTTTAAATAGCTCACAGACACACCTACACATAGGGTGTAAGTAAAACATACCCACATATTAGAAAGCTTAGTTAGAAATATTGACAGAATAAATCGTTTTTAAAGTAATGAACAGGTGAGAATCATTAATATATAGCTCATCTTAATATGTAAGTGACAACCTAAGAAACTAACTATCATAACGATATACAAAATGTAATCAGATCACGTACAGAGTATGATGATTGTGTAGTGTTTCAGGCGCCATGACTGATAAACAACAAATTCATACGTCACAATACCATTAAGATAGCATAAACATAAATCACACTCGTAAGCCTTATTTTATTGCACTATGAGATATAAATCAGGTGACGACTTACATTAAACCCATAAATATTTATTTAAAACACGCGATAAACAAATAAATCAAGAAGAAAAACACGAAGCCTGCTGTAATATGTCACGCACTAAGGGATGTAGATTAATACTATATTTTGTACGACATGAAATTTACGCCGTATGACAAACTATGTTTTCCGTACCAAAATTATGAATAAATAAGTAAAGGGGGCGGCCCTTTACGGAATGTCATAAATACATTAAATGCCATATTTATTGTGAAGTGAAACGGTAAGTAATTAACTTACATGGAGAATAAGAAAGGTACTAATATCGAACCCTGAGGTATGCCTAACTGACAAATACTATGTTTTATCTTGTGATTGAATGTATTGTGGTATTATTGTTAAATACATTATTTACACGCGTTTACGGTAGCTGTTTGGCAATTAAAAAAAATAAAATAGTAATAATAATCTTTTATTTGCACAGAAAGTGCAATATTGATGATAAAATTATTTTTATTGTTCCTTGTGCAATCTGCCTTACGTTAGGCATGCAAACATTAAGAAGTAAAATTAAAATAAATGTAAAACAAAATAAAAGACAAACAATAAAAAACATACTACGGACAAATAACATTTTAATAAATGATGTGAATGAATTAATAAAATTAAAATTAAGTATACAAAAATTTATAAATAATGTCGTTAAAAATATTATAAACAATGTCAATTAAAAATTATCATTTGAAAAATCATCAATAGCCTAAGAAACTACAAAATATAACAATAGATTGTTGCTTAGAACTTATAGTCTAATCTAGTATAAACAGTACCAAAATAAGCATTTACGGAATACCATAAATGCTTATTTTCGTACTGTTTGTGATGATACTACAAGCTTTGGTGTATTTTACTATTCTCGCAGAATTTAATAAAATTATGTAAATACTAAATATCATAAAGTGTATTAGCGAGATGAGACAGTAGCAGTTTTTCTAGGGTAGCAAGTTCTCTTTGCCACTGATTCATAAAAAAGCAACCTTGTTTTTGTTCTTTAAATGAATTAATTTTCAACTTACAATTCTCAATGGAAGAAAACCCAAGAATCCGTTAACCTATTTTCAATAGCTCTAAAAACAAACATCCAACTTAGCTCTCCCTAGAGGCACATTATCCTTCTTTCAAAATAGTTCGCCAATGTTCTCGAAGGTTGTACATAAAAACAGTTGGAATACCAAAGGAAATATCCAGAGTTCTGCTAGTACAGTATTTGTAGAAGTTACTTTGAAATAAATATACATATAATATAATCTAATTGCTATTTGCAAATGATGCAGAAGATACGTAGAACCTTTTCGTAGCGTCATGATTATAATTTACTTTTGTATAATATTTCAACTTCTTTTAATATAATAACGCGAATGTACCAGACACTTGAACTGATTACTGGTGTGGTAAAAAAACATACCATTTAGTGTTTTATACTTGACCACATTTTATATTTCGTAAGATCTGTGATTATAAGTAGTAGTAAATTAATGGGGTAGTCCAATGAATGTAATTTTATTCACTGACTTTATGAACTAGTAGTTGGAATCCAAATGTTGCCATCGACTTAAGCACATTCCTAGCATAAGCAAAACCTAATCAACGAATTGTCATAATACAATTTGTAATATTAAGATAAGCTTGAGGTTCTGCGTTATTTTCTTATCACGTTATATATTGCATCTAAATCTTGCCGTATTTTAAATTAAATAGTTTTGAAGTTCCCATTTATGGTGCAAATGTACAAATAGCATCACTCGTTATCTCAAATTTTGCATGGCACTTTGTTTCGTAACTACGCCAAAATTTGGATGGTATAAACGGTTATTTTACCACCCAAGAACATCCAGCAAAATACATTTTAATTCCAACACATCGCGTAATAATACCGAAAATGAGACGCATATTCCCATAGTAATACCGCCACGGTCTCCCATTTATTTCAATTTACCCACAAGTTTTGCGGGAAAATAACCCGTAAAAGTAATCTGCATTACCATAGCGTTGGTAATGGAGGGAAAAGGTCCCATCATTGGCCTGGAACGGCAGCCTAGGACTATAACTGTTTAGTTCCTGGCGGAACCGGTTTATTTTGTTCTGGAATTTACATACAATTATTGTGTTAATGATTCGCAATAGTTATACAACGTAGATCTCGGGGACACAATGCTAGATAATCGTCAAAGTCAAATTCAGAAATCACTTATTCATTTAGGTCACAAAGAAACACTTATGAATGTCACAGTAGAGTGAATAGTAAATTTACTAAAGTTACTGAAATTACTTTTACGTTAGTTTGCTTAACATAAGTCGATATTGTTAGACATTAAGCGTATCTAACGAATACAGAGAAACTTGTACGACAGAAAATGCATAAGCGTTTATTGATAACTTTGAGAAGTATTTTCCAGTTTAAATAACTTTTGAAAATAGAACAGCTGGCATTTATGAACTATAAACTATTGGAATAGATCCTGAGAACATTGATAGAATGTTTGAAATTGTGATATATAATAATAATAACTAGCGGTCGCCTAGCGGTCGCCTAGTGGTCAAAATTCGACCATAATTGGTTTAAATTTTAAGTTTGATCGGTATTAAAGTTTTATTGTCTAGCACTATACCCTTATAATCACATTTCATTTAGATTTCACCAAGGCTATACATGTTAATTTACCTATCTGTTTCAAACAAATTATTAATTACTTAACTCTCTTACATTGACGATATTCCTAAGCTTGCTACTTTGTTTTCTTTTTTCTTTATTACATATAAATAAGGTATATAATATAACCATAGTTACGACGAATTAAACGACGCGGACGTCAGACGATCAATGCCGAAATACTACGAACGCGATTCGTCTGCGTGTGTCAAATGCATGGTTGTGTGCGTGTAATGTTTTTTCATAAATGTAATGTATTTCTAATGTTTATTTTATAAAAATATTAGGATTTGCCACTCCTCCTACACATACAATTTAACTGTGCCAAATTTCATACTCCTACGTCCGCGCAATGTTCTTAAAAAGGTACACTGTTTTTGCTTCACGTATTAACACGTGATATAGATAACTGTAACAAAACTGTGTCTGTCATAGAATGGCTATTTTAAAAACGAATTATTATGTTTTGTTTTGGATCTAATCTTTCTACGTTCAAACCAAGGAAGCTAATATTTATTGGCGTCCTTAGAATCTGTTTTTCTAAAATTACGGAATAGCCGTTGAAGGGTTTTTGGTACGAATGGAAGCCGAATCAAAACAGGTTATTTTATTGAATAGTTAAGGCATGGACGCATAACAAAGAAACAAAGAAATAATCTCACATTTATAATATTAGTTGGAATATCATTTAAAAAAAATAATACATATTTTAAAATTGAAATTGAACACTTTATACGGATTTTGTCGCGTTGTTTATTTTACTTTATAACACTGCTGTTACATAATTTTGAAAACTCTAACACTACTATTATTGAACTTTACTATTTAAGCTATATATTTTTTATTAAAACTATTTATATTTGAGTTTACACTTTGCCCCGATGTTTCGGTTGCTTCACAGCAGCCATGTTCACGGGGAGACTAAAACATCTTAGTCTCCTCGTGAACATGGCTGCTGCTCAATGTTTAACATTTGCGTAAACATAAGACAATATTATATTTTAAAATTGTTTATGATAATAATTTCATGGTATTGAATGAGTATCCTATCCCATTTCAATGAGTAAAATGTTATAATATGATAAAATGCCAGAGCTTTTATGTGACTCCTAGAATTAATCAGATTAATGGACTGCGCTATAGGATCCTTTATGTGACCCCAATTTAATTTTATATTTCATAGAATGATGAACAAATTCTATGTTGAAAATAAAACTTATCTGAGCTTTATTCAAATTAAAATCTAGTTTAGCTAGCATATGGGCCTACATAAAATGCGTTGTACTTTATTGTATGAAACACAATATTGATACAAAGTTTCATAATTAAATTATTGTTGCATATTTGTATTTCGTAATTAATATTGTGTGTGTGTGCGTAAACCTTTTATAATAAAAATAAAAGTTTATTCTACCATGACCGCACTTGTCGCGGTATCCGGTACAAATTTTTGGTGTAATAACGCGAAGTATTCAGGGCAGGAAAGTAAAATTTTAATTGTTTCGGCAAGTTATTTCATATGGGTTACAGACACGAAGGGTATGTCTTCTTGTCGATGGGATGAAAGGGAAATGAATTTGTATAGAGGTCGTGTCATGCGGATGAAACAGTATAGCCATAGTAATATATAAAACGGCTACCGTATGTTTGTATCCGCAAAACTCAAAAAGTACTCAATGGATTGATTTGATATTTTGATACAACGGTGCACTTTTATATAAGAGTATTTTATATACTTTTTATTAAGAATCTTCGAAGTAAATAGAAAATTGCTAATGTCAGACTGTATCACAGTGAAGCGTTGCTGGATTTAACAGTTAAATAATAGACGTATAATATCTACATATTATTATGTATATTAAATATTATTTGCGTTCATATTTCAGACTTATTGCTTGACTAATTGGTATCTAGCATAAATTAATGATGATGTATCAGTTTGATTGAGGAACCACAATCTCAAATCAAGAGTCGAGTAAAATGTTTTGCCTGTTATAAACGTCTCAGTAATGATGTTTGAAAATGTGCCTAGGTGATAAAAGGCTCGCCCACACTTTTTTATATGGGACTTAAAATCATAACTGGCGAGATATGGATGTAGCCATCTCTGCCTATGCCTTTGGGGATATACAGGCGGGAGTGCGCGTCTGTCTCTTGACATATTTATTTTCAGTGGTATCAAAACAAGAGGTCAAGATAAAAAGCACAGCGAAGTAAAGCGATCGCTTCAATGACAAGAGCGACGCTCTTAAATTTATAAAGGAATAATGAAATAAATAAAAATTAAGGTTTGTGTAAGGATATAATGTTATTTTATTTTCTTTGCCTTACAAAATCGTGTTTATTACGAAATTCAAATTATCATCCTAATTAATTACAAAGACAATCCATGTAATGAGCTTTGACAATTAAAAATGTCTCTTCTTTTATATAATACTTATATATGTATTTTATATAGTAGTACTTCAAAATTATATTATGTTTTATCATTAAATAATAATAGTAGCAGACATGTTTATAAGCTGGGCGGGGCCTCTTCTCAGTATTAGTAGTTAGGTGGTTTATAATGTATGATAGTTCATCACTCTGAATCAGTATCGACTTCACACACATGTTCAAGAAAATTATAATGAATTCTCAGAAATACAAGTTCCCTCACGATGTTATTCTTACAGTTAAAGCGAGTATTAATTGACATTTAATATGCGTATGTTAATGAATGCTCACTTTTCCAACCTAGGTGCGCCTTTTTTTTTTTTTGATTCCCAGGAAAAATGCTTCATACACTACCCGCCGGCTAGGGGACGGCACCGGCGGGGCGTGTGGGACTCCCAGCAAGAAGACGCGCTGGTGGGTATAAACTAAAAAACTAAAAAATCTGGGGTGTTCCCTCTCTCACCCAATGGGGAACCTAGGTGCGCCTAGCTTGGAAAAGTGAGGCATAGCCTTGAGATCAAATTCGAGATTTTAATAGCAGTCCAACAGACTCCCTACCAGACTAGCACTGCTTCTTTCTTTATTACTTTTGTTTTGGCATTGTGAGGAAGCCTGCATGTGTGAAAGTTCAACCTGCATTAGGCCAGCGTGGTGGACTATGGCCCAAAGAAGGCCAAGAAGAGGCTCGTGCTCAATTGCCCAATTGCATTTGAGACTGCGGCTGATATTTCTATAACTTTCATTTTTTTACGGTAATAATATGTTAAGTATCTGACTGAATTTAAATTTATAGGTAGGAGCACGACATGATAGAAGATAGATATATCAATAAAAAGCAATTATAATGACGCCTGAGAATACCTATCGGTGCCATTCCAATCGCTTACTGTAATTTATTATCTAGTACACCATACATTAGTTCAGTAGACCAATTTATTTGCATGATGAGCTCATCAATCGTGTAAGCTTTGGGTTGAGTTTGTAGAATGTTACAATTTGAGCCTATTTAAAATGAGATAGTTTTTAGACCCTATAGCTATCTCGTTTCCAGAGTGATATTTGGATTTTTTGTAAAGCAATTTCTATGAGTACTCCGAAGTCTAGATCCATGTTTAGTTTATTGCAAAATGTACTTCAGTAATACAAACGATATTCACAATTTACAAAATTCGAATTTTACTTATTCACATGTGAGTAATATACAAATTTCATAAATTAAATTTGTTTTCTGTCTCTTAGGCAAATTTCTACAATGACCATGCGATATTTATATTTTCTTACATTGTCATCATAAATCAGCTTTTTTTCTTGAGCCATTGAGATTGTATACTTGGTAGAAATTAAAAAACTTTACAAGCAGCAAAAATTTAATAAATTTAGAGAGTATGAATTGCAAAGTCAGAAAAATATGAATACCACAATTGATATTAAACTACCGGATTACTACTAATGGATTTCATCGCGAATACCGATGACACCAACAACAACTTATTAAAAAAATTGTTGCCTGTGTTATTTTAAGACAAACCACGGTAGAGTCCGTATATGGTACATTAATTTCAATGTATAAAAAACGCGTAAACGTAAGACAACTAAATCGAATTCATGAAAATATAACATGGTGATAACAGCTATTTGAGCATAGCTATAATATTCCGGTGCCGCTGAATGCCCCTTTATCTTGCTCAGAAGTTAAATAAAACCTCAAAACAAGATAAATCTCCACTCCCTTTATGAGATCGTTGATATACTTGCCTTCTAGTATATTTAAAGATAAGAATCAACCCTTTCACGGCGTGAAAGCCTACATTCTGGAAATTCTAAATTCGTGAATTTACGCATTCTAATTCAAAGCGAAAGGTTTGCCAGATCAAAAGATTTATGCCTAGACATATTCTATTTGAATACATTTAGTAGTCACGAAATTGTAGTAGACGCAATTGATATGAATATATTATCTTATGAATGTTCGAAGATCTTTATATATTCTGCGTATTGAATATTTAGAATAAGTATAGAAATTGTGGATTGTATTTTAATTTCAAATGCTGAAATAAATTTACGTCTAGAATGTATTTAACTCGACATATTCAATAGATTTGACATCTTTTAAATTGCTGTAAATCTAATTGTTTTGTCAGTGCAAATGTGTTTTAAGTTGTATCCATTATAAAAGGGAACTGCGAACACGGCTGTACTACTAACTAGATTTTTTTCTCGGTTTCGATCACGTTAATGTAGATAGTAACAGTGTTTTTTTCTTGGTGAAAGGTATCCTATGACCTTTTCTGTTCCTCTAAAAACTTGTATGTGAAATTTTATGATAATCGGTTGAGTAGTTAAGGTGTGGAAGCGTAACAAACAAATAAACAATGAAATTTAATTATATGGATTTTATCACGGTTTATTTGAATTACACTACATTTAGATAATTTAAAACTACTTAAATTTACACTTTTCCCGACGTTGCTCTTCAGTAACCAAACAAAATCTGTTTAAAAAAATTTAATTTTAATGTACAAAATTCGCGTTAACCTAAAACTAATATTAAATGATTTCCATGTTGACATATTAAGTGTTAATAATAATAAGTATTTATTTTCTCTCTTTTACAAAGGTATACATAAGATAACACAGTACAGATATAACAAATTCTCAATCCTTTGTGGAGAGACTGGTGTCTATAGTAGAAAAACCTGTGTTACAGATCACCAGGCGCCCACCTCTTGGACGTATAACAATTATAATGTTAACTAATTCCCGTATACATAGGTAATCTCATATTTTATTTTGTGGATGTAATTATCTTATCTTATCTTGTGATGGGGCCATCCCCCTCTACGACTATCCCAGTTTATGATATAGCGTTCCCCTACACCAACCATACTGGTTATATTAGGGGAGCCGCTGTACCTTCCAGTGCCCGAGGGCACCTTCCGGGACCAGTTATAGACAGGTCTTGTCTCCAAATCTCGACTCTCCACCCTAACCTCAGAGATCCGGTTCTCGTGCCCAAGTGACACTACCTATTCTCCAGATAGGTACCGGAGCAATAAAGCCGCTCACCACCCGCAACTCGGAAAGTTGCTAACGAAAGCCTTGTTGAAGCCGACGGAGAAGCCGCCTCACATATCTCCAGTATGGTACCGGAGCTTGTAAGGCACGCTCACTTCCCGACGTACAACCGTACGCCTACCCAAATAGGCCTACAAGCCGGGTGTGGCCCGAGTCACTCTAGCTATGACTCTACATGATGAGCAGGCAAGCGCCCGAGATGCGTTGCGGCAATGAAACCACACTGCCACTTCGCTAAAGGCAACTCCGTGCCTCATGCGACCGACAGGTTCGCACTGGGCGCGCCTGAGTCCGACGCTCGAACGCAACGTGCTTGCCGAGCAAACGAACATGTCGTCCTCAGCGGCCAACCACATACCCCTGCGAGTCCAACACCAATGTCAGGCACCGCGCACTCTAGTCAGCGATCGATAGAACACACCTTTCGAGGCGCAGTGGGCTTCCTGACCCCGCAGTACCCTGGCCCAAAGGGGGAAACCCGTAGTTCTCCCCCCGAAACCCTATCTACTCGGGTCCTGTAGATAGTCACCAGTCAGTACAGACCGGTGACACTCCGACCCAATGGAATCTTTTGTGTCAACTGCCCTAATAACGACTGCCATAGATGTTCATGGCAGCTGGGACCGACGGCTTTCGAAAAGTCATATAACAGCCGAAAGTCAGAGGTGCGCGACGTGGGTTCGAACCCGAGACCCTCTGCATTGCAGTTTGTTGGTCTCCCCACTGAGCTATCGCTGCTCTTGTTATGGATGTAATTAAGTAACAACTTAGTGTACGTGTGTGTGTTCGTGTGTGTGTGTGTGTGTTTGTGTGTGTGTGTGTGTTCGCGTGTGAGTGTGTGCGTATGTGTGTGTGTGTGTGCGTGTGTGTGTGTGTGTGTGTGTGTGTGTGTTCGTGTGTATATGTGCTAGAAGTGCAAGTATGTGTTGTTTGTTATAAATTACTTTAATAGCGTTAAGTTTCCTTGATCAATTTTGCTTCTACGGCTTAATTAAATTGGTACTTGTTACCTGTAAATACTCGTCAATTTAAAGTTCTAAAACCTCTTATAAAACTTGCTCCATAGCGCGAAATAGAATGAAGTGAAAATAATAACACTGTGAACATCCAAAAACAGTTAACGAAGATCAATTTGGTATCACCTGTAAACAGCTAACCCTTTAAAAATCGACCTTTTACTCCACCCAAGCTCAACTCAAAAGAGTGGAAAAACAGCCTTTCTCGTATCAGCTTCTAAAACATCAGATATGCCATGTTAAAATAAACATGCTTTTGTTGAGAGATTTTCCCCTTTTTGTGCGCACAAAAGTAATATCGCTAAATTCGTCAAGCGTTATGGAGCTTAGCATAAACGTGACATGAATTGCCATTGCTTTTTGATCATTGTACGGTCAATCAACACGTAGACCTGTGGGTATCGTCTATGTGTGTGTGGGGCGTTTACATACATAACTAGTGTGTATATGTGTGTAACTGTTACTTGGAAGCGCGTACGTGCTTTTGTACAATACATTTTACGCTTGTGTGAGTGTGTTGCAGTACAATCATCATTGTATAAGTGTGTGTGCGATCTGAATTTAAATGTATGTGTGTATGTGTGTGTGCTCGTGCAGGACGATTGTATAACATATTTCCGTACCTACGTCGGTGTATGGGTAACTAAGCACTTGTTGCTTTGTAACCGAAACGAAACGGCTTCAGTCGATGTTTTTTTATACGTATTGCATTTTCACGTAGATCACGTAGCTTATAGAATTTATTCAGTTGAATTTACTTCTGAATATTCATGCAATAAGAAGCTTAAACCAAGTTGATTGCATATTTTTCTATGTTGGAGAAATCTGTATTTCGCCGAGACACTGCTTTTAAAGCGATTTTAAATGAACTCAAGATTTGTTTACTAGAGATAATCTTTCTGTGGGACGTAAAATGTACTTAACTGCAGTTTATTATGTTTATTTTGATCACTTTGGGTCTTTAAGCGTTAAAGTAATTACTGTTTTTAGTTAAGAGAGTTAATCTGTGCTTAAAGTACACTAACGTTTTTAATATACAGCAATTTATTTTACACGGATTGGATAATAATAAAGGCTATATTATCAGCTCTTCTTTAGTTTGTCTAGTATTAAAAGATAAAGGTAAAGGATAACCCTGACAATAATGTCAAGGTTGCGGAGGATTTCGTAAAGAATCTCGCAAACATGTATTATAAAGGGCAAAAGAGGGAACAAGGTTGTGGTTTAGTCAGTACAAGACAGACCTTTCTCTTCATACAGAGAAGTGGCAGTCATCTAATGATGTTCGTTAGAGCTTAAGTTTTATGTAGATGTTTCTATAATTGTGTTGTGAACTATTAAGAGGTTTAGTTTAACCATTAGTTATAATTATACAAATGTAAATTGCTACCAAAATTATAAATGGAAATGTGAGTTTGTTTGTTTATATCGTTTTCACGCCTTAGCTATCGACCATCATGAAAATTCGCATACACGTTGTCAGGGGTACAGAAAAGGGTACAGGGGTACATATGGTACGTTTCATCTAGAAAACGCGAGCGAAGTAGCAAGGTAGTAATTACACAATATGCAGAGTAATGGTTATAAACAATCCATTAATATTAAATAATAAAAGGTAATCCTTTATGCATAAGTGCTCACAGAACAAAAACTCATATCAGGTGAGTATGAGCTAATGGATAATATCCATTAGCCCAGATTTACGTGGTAAGTAGTTAACTATTACTGTTATTATTATACATGTGGATTTTTGCTTACGAATGTGATCCCTTGGAATATCAAGAAGGTTTAGTTGACTATCTCAATGATGTAATAACTGCGGCGGCAATAAGGTTCATATATAATCATAGTAAGATTCTCGAATCAGGGAAATGTTTAGTGGATCTTTTTTATGAAGATGTTCCCAGTAGCAACACGGTGTCTGGAACTGTGTCCAGTGGAAGGCGAACAGCTGGTATTCTATAACACGGGGCTTAAAAATAAAGCTTCAAATTATAACTGACGAAATAAAGGAGTAATAGCCCAATGGATAAGGCATTTGCTTGCGATCGAGAGGTCGTGGGTTCGAATCCCACACATTGCACTACTGACCGTAGCTGGAGGGTTAACAAGAATACTAGTAAGAGTAAAGTGTTTTTTTATTGATTACTAGCAATTTGGGTTTCAACACCCAAATTGCTAGCAATCGTTAAATAAAAAACTTTACTCTTGAGATACATAAGTATGTGAATATGTAATCATGTAAGTAAAATGATGCCTCCTTTTTTACGTTTATGAATCGCAGTGTTAATTATTTGCTGCAAAAGTGCAAGAACGGCGTTATAGTTAAAGTGCTCAGCTAGCTGTTAAAGTCCTCCACAACAAAATTGTTAGGACAAATTGAAAAAGACTGACAAAGACTTCACCTGCACCCTCGTACAGGAGAAGTCTTTTCCAGTCTTTTCAAATCTTTTTTTAATATTTCAGACCAAAAATTTTATACAGCTGTATTTAAATCTTCTACTTTAACTTTGCTTTCAGTTCTCGAGCAAAATACGCGAACAGTTGATGATGATATTTTTATTTATCATGGGTGCACTCTATCCGAGCTGTGGTTCTCCTTTTCGCACATATATTTTTTTTATTTGGGCTGAGCGCGACATCATTAGAACTATTAAACCTTGCTTTAAAAGTTTTGCTGCCTATATTTACTCTTAAACACAAACCACCACTGGTACGATGCTTTTAAAAAATCATCTTACATCCGTAACTTATTGACATGATTACTCCAAAGATCTTTGGTTCTGATTTCAAATCTCATTTTGTGCCACATGTTTTGACGCAAGGTCGTGTCGAAAATATTTTGTGTCTTTTCAATGTAGTGGAGGGATGTCGAAAGGAAATAGAATTGAGCTGTGTCCTGAATGTTCGAGTCAGCTGGTATTATAAGATTTTATCTTAAAAATGTTTATGATAAACTAGTTTCTAAATGAGTGGAATCAACGGGAACACAAACCAGGATAAAATGCTATATGTTAATCCAAAGTATGGTCAATCTGGGTAAATTATCATAATTATATTCAATATTATAATTATCTTTGTATAGTAATTTTTACCATTACTGTTTCACTCCCGTGCTTTGTAGTGTAATGTTATATAAACCATGTTAGTTCAGAATATAGTTACTTTTTAATGGTAAAATAATTCATAAAATTGGTCCAGTAATTTTTGAGTGAATTCACCACAAACAATTTCTTTTTCTCTTAATGTGGATAGATATAGACAAAAGAGTTTGAATCGAATTTAAAATACTTTACAGTACATCGAGTATAACGCATGCGATCTCGCGATTTAAACATGCCTGCCTCGATGACGTAGTGGTCAGTGTAACCGACTGCCACGCCTGAGGTCGCGGGTTCCATTCCCGCACAAGTCAAACATTTATGTGCATGAACATGGATGTTTGTCTTGGTCTGGGTGTTTCTATGTATAATATGAAAGTATTTACAAAAAAAAGTATATTTATATATGTTACTCTGAACTATGTAACTCTGCTTAGTTTGGGCTAGATGGTGTTTTGTGTATGTGATAGAATATTATAATATATATATATATATTATATTATATTATATTACTTGCATGACTAATAAATAAGATAAAAAGGAAATTCTAATATTCGAAAATTATATATCACCTCAACAGTAATGCGGATGATGTACGTGAGGTTTTTGACTCGATTGCCGGATTAGGCAGAACTATTGAAATTTTTGTCAAGATATTTTCAGTGACTCACGAAATGTCTTACCCTTTCAGAAATATGGAATTGAGACATGGTATGTGTTGAAATTAAACTACTATATACGGATTTTATCGCGTTGTTTATTTAGCACTGTATTACATAATTTTGACTTTTGACTTGAATTTTGACGGGGACTAGTCCCCGTGACCATGGCTGCTGAAAAGCAACCGAAACGTCGGGGAAAGTGTAAACCAAAAATAAATAGATTAATTAGTTTAAATAATTTTATTAGCTTATAAATTAGTAAAATAAAATCAATAGTAGTAGTAGTGTAATATTTTCAAAATTTTGTAATGCAGTGCTAAATAAACAACGCGATAAAATCCGTATATAGTAGTTTAATTTCAATGAATAACATTCGCGGAAACAGAAGACAATATTACATGGTATGTGATCATCGTGGATGAATTCGTGATCACATAGGTCACCTAAAATATAGTTGGGAAAACATGGAATGATAAAATACTCTGCTCTTTACCTTCGTGAATATACAGACGAGTCTTCGTAAGTATGTATATTAAATCTTATTCGGTTTCTCCACTATACAATTATTATTACACGTGTAAACATTTATATGTACGACTAACCGTCTGTTCCAGTCAAGTTAAGCCCGAAGGCTATTTCTTAGAGTAAACAAAGGTTTACCATCACACACCCACATGTCATGTTTGCAGATATAACTAACTGCTTAAGTAAATACGAGTTGTAAATACGAGTAATTGTAGGGAGTAAATACGAGTCACTGATTTTATTTGTCTCAGTATTAAACTATAAATATCAAGCATTATTTTACTTATCAACTTAAGATTTAAACTCATATTACCAATCATATACATTAGAAAGCGACTGCAGCGCCTAAGGTCTCGAGTTTAATTTCCAGGTCGTGTAAAGTCGTTTTTCTGTCAGGAAGTTGTAAGTATACAGCGCAGTCTGGAGTTTTGTCCAGGAGATTGTAATAGAGTTTCTCTCTGTTACCTATTGTCTATCAAGCATATTTCCAAACGCCAGCTAATTTTTATTATGGGATTTAAAATATGGTAATAATACCTTAGTGAGCGAACCGATAGATTTTTAGTAAGTACACAAATCAAAAGACCGCCTGCGATGGCAGTTCGGAAGTGCAAGCGAAACGCCTCGATTGATTTGATGTAAAGTATGCCAGCCGCACTGGGTCAGGTAGTGGACTATAGCTTAATACTTCTCATGCTAAAATGATGCCCGTATCCTGCTGTGGAATAGGTTATAAACAGGTCTGATATTATTATTACATCTAATGTAATACCCAATAATATTTCCCTCAGCTGAATCCGAATCGAATTAAGCTCAAACTAATACCAAGAGACCACCAAAGCAATCCAGTAAAAAACAAAGAAAAAGATTCAGAGCATCATTAGAGAAAGCACGATGTAAAACGTAATCCGAGATAAGTTAAGGCCATTACATCTCGCTTATTTTCTAAAAAAAGTAAGCAACTTACATCACTCGCCCATTCTGCTAAAAGTTACCGCAACTAAATGGGATACAATAATTCTTTACGTGATGTTTTCTGATATTTACAGTACTCGTCACGGGTAGTTTGGTACCCGAGGGCTGTAAGAACTCGTACTAAAGTTTCAACAGCGCTTAGCAGTAAATATGGCTTTATACAATATATTTTATGATTTAAGTGTAACTTGTTATTGCATGTTTTTATCACGAATTTCTCAGTTGTGGAAAGTTGTAATGGTTTTATTGCAAGGATTAAGTTTCTTGTACATTTATAAATGTTACTTTGTGACATAATGGTGATTGTACATGACTGAAATTTATGATGCATACTTCTTGCTTTATCTCTTTTAAACTTGCGTGGTTAACTCGCATTGATGGGGTACACGATAATTAAATGTTGCGCATGTAACATGCATGTATACCATGCGAGTTACATGCGCAAGTTAAAGCAAATTACACATGTGACCCTCATTGTTTACTACTGATTTGATACAAAATTTTATCAGCAGCGAAGACGATCGTCCGTCAAATACGAGAATGCAAGAGTGCTTTCTCGCATTAGATAGCAAAATTATGACGTAAGTCATCACTTAAAACATAAATAACATAATATTATTTTCACTACGCCCACGGTTAATACTTGAATAGTAGTCTTAAAAAAATATGATCACCAATAAAAATCGCTTACGAAGATGTCGCCGTTAAATAAGTATAGGGATATCAAGGAGGATCATATTCAGCCATGACCATTTACAATAACAATCATATAAAATGGACGTATTGTTTCCGGGTAAAATTGAACTACCTACAATCTCTTTATTGCGTCGTATAGGGTCACCGAAGGGTAGCTTCGAAATCGTCTAACTTTTTATGTACTTTAATTCAATACGGTTATTTTCACGACAAGCGATTTTCTGTAAACGGATTCTACTTTGATAAAGTCAGAGGTTAATGCTGACTGGCTGATAAAGTGTCAAGCACCAGGGCGTTTTTTCAAAATTATATTTCGTCTTAAATTCCTGGGACAGTTATAGAATACTTGAGTAACAACAAGAAGTCTGGACGGAGGCATCACATTACCTTCTCTCCTTTTTGGAGTACGTCACGTCACGTACGTACGTATCTGTCATGAAAATTTAACAATAGTCTATATTGGAAATAATTATTTTAGAATAAATAGCTGGCTATATAGTTTTATACATAAATAGTATGAAGTATATCAGACGAGGATATTTATAGGAGATTTCATTTGAGAACTCTGATAAAAGAAAATCTGGAATATTTCACATTGTTTCACCAGAAATTGAGTATTTGGATACTCAATTTCTGGTCGATTGCTAATGTTAACGAATATCGTTTTTTACAAGCTTAGTAGTACATACATATATAGAACGGTTACAAAGTCACTTTAACATATAAAACTTTTATTAAAGCATTAAAATATCTGTAAACATCTATTAAAAATATAAAAATGCGTTTAAAATCTAAATAGTTTATCAGAAGTAATCTAGTAACATGATAGTGTTATTTTATTATCGACTTGCATAACTACTTATTTTACCATAAAAGTTTGGACCGAAAAAAAGCAGCATTCTGCGTCGCAAAACTTTACTTCACGGATTTGGGCGCCACTTGTCACCTATCGTGCGTCTCACTTAATAATATCTATTCAGTATAGGAACTGCGGGGAGGCAGTAGTTAGCTTAATATATTTGTTCGATTCATCTTAGTTTCATTTACTGCCACTTTGCCACAGAGTACCTGCGCAGTCCGTAATGCAGGGGTAGTTAGCCAATACAAAGTACTGCGTACTGCGTTCGTCTGTCAAAATAATAATATGTTGTCAATAAGCATTTATGTGTCAATGTCGATTCAATTGTCAATTTAAATGATCAAGCCTATAAGAGCGGCTGCTTAAAAGTTGAAATATGTTGAACTGCCTCGTGTCTAAAAATGAGAGTTGAACTTGTCTTTGCAGGCACATTTGTGCACTATATATAAGATCCCTTGCGCAGATGGACAGTTTCCATTAAGATTTGCCACCCTGACCCAAATTCGGTCTAGAGCAGGCGGACCTTATTTTTTTTTAACTATGTTGTAGGGCGATAGATAACGAGAAGCGGATTTGGAGGCTGTGAAAAAAGGGTAAACGAGGATCTATCGCATCGCTTATTGGCCTTTTCTAATTATAAAAGTAGATACCATGTCCTACTTTTCATTATAAAAATTACTTTATCTGCAATGCGTTTTCATCTTTGAATGTTACTTAAACCGTAAAAGAAACCACGAGAGCGTTATTCAATTGAATTTCTCATCCTTTACATATAAACTGGAGAGATTTACTTACTTATCCAGAAACATGGCATTGCTACATTTAAGCCGCCTTTTTGAATTGAGGATAGATGAAAGCATCCACTAGTTTTAGTCCGCGGTACACCAAAAATACTTATTTCGAGATTTTAAGCAAAATATTTCATACTGGTATTAGGTACGCTTATAAACTTAATCTCCGTATTGTAAGATTTGTTTGCTCTCCATTGTTCAAGTTACGACTCTTGTCTTTATTATAACAATGAGGCGCTTCTCGTGGATTACTTTGGAAATTATGATTTTAGCATTAAGCCAATACGGATGGAATCATGAGGATTTGTGGTTTCAATGATTTTGAGGGCGTTTACAAACATAGAAATGCGGCTTTTGATCATCTATATATTAATACGTGAAGCAAAAACTGTGTACCCCTTTTTACGAAAATTTCACGGATGGAGGAAATTTTGAATAGTTAAAGTTTATATGGAGAAGGAGGGGCGAATCCTAATATCTTTATAAAATAATTATTAACAATACATTGAATTAATGAAAAAACACTACACGCATGCATTTTACACAAGCAGTCGAATCGCGTTCGTAGTATTTCGGCATTGTTCGATTGACTTCGTAGAATGCTTCGTAACTATGGTTACATACATATGTATGTGGAGTAGGTGACTAAATGAAATGTGATTATAAGAGTATTAAGTTATAGACAATAAAACTTTAATAACGATCAAATTTAAAATTGGAATAAATTATGGGCGAATTTCGACCACTTGGCGACCGCTAGTAATGATAATCTTGACTGACTGATAATCTTGGTTATGTTTGTTCAGTTGGACTGCATACGGAAAATATTACTTTTGCTTACTGTTTAGCTGCACTGGTGGCCCAACTGATAGTGGTTGAAGTGATTACCTCGCCTCTTCTATTGCGCCACTAGTGTTATAGTTTTGATCCCTACACGGGACAAAATATGTTTAATTCACAAATAGTTGTTCCAAGCCTGGCTGTTTGGCCTTTGTGTCCATTAAATGAATGTTGGTAAAGACTGTCGCGACACAAAAATGACTACCTAAGTGAACTATATAAAGTGGTAGACGTTTATAATAAAAGTACTACTATTCTTAGTGCGAGAGTTGTCTATTGAAGGATGAGAATCAACCTTATTTTCTTTTAGATAAATAATAGAAAACTGCGTGAATATAATCCCAGGTTCGATTACCGGGCATAATGTCAGAGTTTTTCAGTCAAGAAATGTTTCGTGGCACAATGGTGTCTGACAGGCACACGGGCTCTAAAACACATTTAGCAAAACGTTACTGTAATACTCAGTACTTAAAAGCCTTTCCCTCCGGGGATATAAGCATAAGACTGCGCAATTATGCTGATAACAGCTTTAATTAATAACATTATTATTAAGTTTATTGTATCAAAGGTCAACTTCTGCTAATTGCCTAAAGGGCTGGACAAAAATTGGTGTGTGTGGTGTGATTAGGCAGAAAATAATGTCTATATTTATTATTGTTTTTAGACTGCGTCGTTGACCTCGTGTCATTAGTTTGTCGGCCGATCGTTATGTTGTGGTTTCTTCTCTTTAATTAGGCAGTATTATTGGATGTTTTTGTTATTAAATTCGCAGTAGCAGAATCCATGCTGGTTTTGCGAATTTATTAACGGAAAAATACCAAGTATGTTGCCAAATTTCAGTCTGGAAACAAACCATACAGTCTACCGCATCATCTATGTTATCAGGTATGATAATAGACTTAACCCTTTTAAGGATCTAAAAATTAGTTAGCGAAACTTGGATTTATACACTTCAGAGTATGCGTCGAGATATGAACAGGCATGAGTACATGTAGTTACGTATAATTTTACAATATCTTAGGGTTTAACAGCTGTTTAAAGACCACACCAATATGAGGTTAAATGTATTTAGATGAACAAACTCGGATAAAAATGTTGACAGTGCTGATGACGATCGCTTTCGTCAATTACAAACAGACGTATCAACAGGCTTTACGAATAAAAATACGGAGCGTAAAGCACCGCTGGTTACAGAATGTATTTAAATGCTTGAACATTGAAATGAAATAAAATTCAATGCTGAGTAGACAGGCTGCTTTCTAAGGAAATTCTTCACCTAGAAGACAAACCTACGACATACATACGTACACTTCACACTTATTTTCCGGACGGGTAAGTAGAGGTGTATTACAACCGCATTTGCTAACAAATAGGGAGCGACCCTATTAGCCGTTTATAATACATATAATAATATCAGCCCTGTATTAAACTGTCCCACTGCTGAGCACGGGCCTCTGCTCACTGTGAGAAGGGTTAGGCCATAGTCCACCACGCTGGCCTAGTGCGGGTCCGCAGACTTCACATATATTCGAGAAAATTATTCAGAACTCTCAGACATGCAGGTTTACTCACGATGTTTTCCTTCACCGTTAAAGCATGCGATAATTAACTATTTAATACGCATATAACTTGGAAAAGTCAGAGGTGCGCGCCTTAGGTTCGAACTCGTGACCTCTGCGTGGCAGTGGCAGTTTACCTGTCACAATTTCCAGACTCCATGCTACTGAGAATTTCCCGCTGAAAACCTTTACCGGACCTGGGAATCGTAAACGAGATCTCTACAACAGTTTCATACATAACAGCTGTACTACCAAATACATCTAAGAATACACAAAATAAATCTGAGAATACACATTTAAATTCGTGCTAGTGAAACACACAATACAAGTCCTAATGAAATAATACCCAACTCTGAAACGCTCATTAAATCTACATAAATAAGGCGATTACACATTTACGAAACATGAAATTACGAAGTTTTTGTTTATTATCCACATTTACAAAAATAAACATGAAAATTGAAAGCCGCAACGAAATTAGAATATGATTTCAAATGCGGCAAAAAGTAGTATGCAAATTTATTATGCGCATATATTTATGCATACAATTATGTGAGTGAACGCTTCCTTGTTAAAGTGTGTTTTATAGGGTAACTGTCAGAGTCTAAAAGAAATTGGAGGTATGTGTAACAAGTTTATTTTTTTATCTGAAAAGAGTTTCAGTTGTACCTAAAAATAAAACGGCGTAAGTGATGTAAGAAAATATTGGAACCCGGTGTTGTGTCAGACCGCATACAACTAGTAAATTGTTATAATACGCTCTTTAGGAAATAAACTATAACCTATTCGCTGAAATCCAGTCATCACCATTTTTGTTTTATCCCGAGGTTGGTACTCAGTATCGTGAGGGACCTAACAAACATGGACTCAAAGTCGGGGCTAGAATTTGTTTGTAGAATTCTATCTACTGGCCCTCTTGTTTAATAAGTTTTAAATTCAAATCTTATTCCTTCTCTTACGTGGTGTAGACCATTATTACAAAAAGTTCTATTTCTTACTATAAAACTACGACTACTAGTTGTTCGTTTGCTCGGGGATCATTATTTTTCTGGTTTAAAGGTTCCCTATGTCCTTTTCTACCCCTGAGAACGTGTATGCAAAATTTCATGTTGATCGGTAAAGTAGTTAAGTCGTAAAAGCGTTCAAATAAACTCATATTCGCATTTTTGGTATTTTAGTAAGGATTAATATCAACAGACTTTTACACAATTTGTGTTCAACATTATATCGCTTAATATCTGCCGTTTTTGTTGTTTCTTTTCACCATAACTACACAATGGTTGATGTCTTTGTTAATTAAAGACAAACCACAGTGACCTAAATATAAGCAAACATTTATGAAGAAAAAGATTATACTAATAATAATAATAATAATAATCATTTATTTCTCTCTCACACAGAAATTGTTACAACAATCAGATGACTTAAATGTAAATTATTTAACAAGTAGTCAGTAAAAACTGTGCGAGAGACTGGTCTCTGTACTAGGTAGACCTGTATGACAGATGACCAGCCTCCCCCGACTGTACAATGTTGATGCACGAGATGATCATCTGGTAGAAATTACATGTATTTAGTTAGGTATGTGAGGGATGTATAAATGCTAATCTAATTTTATGAATGTAATATGTATTAGTGTGTGTGTGTGTGTGTGTGTGTGTGTGTGTGTGTGTGTGTGTGTGTGTGTGGGTGCGTGCGTGCGTGCGTGCGTGCGTGCGGGCGTGCGTGCGGGCGTGCGTGCGTGCGTGCGTGCGTGCGTGCGTGCGTGCGTGCGTGCGTGCGCGTGTGTGCGTGTATGTGTGTGTGTGTGTGTGTGTGTGTGTGTGTGTGCGTGCTAGTGTGTTTTTATTTCGGTACATGTAATAGATTTTCTGTTTCCTCATAACTGAGGGATTTAAGCCAGGAAGAAAGCTTTTCTTTGCAGCGATATTTTGTGAGACAATATATTGATAATTCCTTATTTACTTTTTTGTATAAATATCCTCCCAGAAAACCAAAGAACCGACTGGAGAAGGATGTAGACCATTGCTTGTTTAGTAACGAGCAAACGTTGTATGCCCGACGTTTGGCTAGTTGAGCTGGATCAAAAGGGAGCAGAGAGTGCTGTTTTAGAATGGTGTTTAGGATGTACAGTTGGCGGACAGTCAGAACGTCTGCGAGTTGGTAGAGGTCTCTTGTGGGGAATAAAAAAGGCAAGGAGTGACTCACCTTGAGGACTGCTCTTTGCGCTCTTTCCACCTTTATCAGACTTGTTTTGCAGACGCCGCCCCATACTGAAATGCAGTATGTTATCACAGATTGACACAGGGATGTATATACTAATTTTATTATTGTTTTGTCTGCACTTTGGCGTAGATTTTTAAATACATACATTAACTTACGTATTCTTGATGAGAGTAGATCAATGTGATGCTTGAAACTTAGGGAGCTGTCGATTATTACGCCTAAGTATTTGATGTGTGTGACACGTTCTAAGTGATCACATGTGCAAGTCTCATTAGTTGAGCAAGAGTGGGCTATAATGTAGTAGTTCTCTGAACAATTAAACTGGGTGTTATGTAATGTGAAGGGTATGTATTTAGTTTTGTCACTATTGAGTGTCAGTCCATTGTTCTTGAGCCATGAAGTTACTCTGTCAAGACCAACTTGAGCAATAGCGTACGTGTCATCCCAAGTATCACCGTGAAATATTAGTGCAGTGTCATCCGCAAACGTTACAATTTTGCCATGTGCTAATTGTGTGCTGCACAAGTCGTTTATGTAGGTGAGAAAGAGCGTAGGGCCGAGTACGCTACCTTGCGGCACGCCAAATGCAATTGGTAGGTCATCGCTAGTATCCTCTCCAACTCTAACTCTTTGTTGTCTACCTGTAAGATAGTCGGTGAACAGCTTGTGCTGAGTATCTCGAACACCCAATCGCTCTAATTTGCTTAGTAGGAGTGGGACAGAGACCGTGTCGAACGCTTTTTTTATGTCGAGAAAGACTGCTAAAACTTTTTTCCTTTTATCTAATTTACCCACTATATGATCAGTAAGTTCATGTACTGCATCATTAGTTGATGAACCGGCCCTAAAGCCGAATTGAGATGGGGAAATTAGGTTTTTATTTTCAAGGTAGTCAGTTAAACGCTTATTTATGAGCTTCTCTACCACTTTGGATATGGTAGGTAGGATAGCGATAGGTCTATAATCGTCGACACAAGCTCTGTCTCCACTCTTGAAAATAGGTATTACTTCAGCAAGTTTGAACATCTGCGGAAATACACCAGTACTGAACATAACGTTGAATATGTGGGTTAGTGGGGGAACTAAGATGGAGTGGTATCTTTTCAAGAAAGCGCCAGAGATATTATCTCTTCCTGTTGTGTTGACTTTCTTTAGACCCAGTATACAATTTCTAACCTCTGTTTCAGTGACAGCGTCTAGGACAAACGAGGATAGCTGAGAATCCACGTACGATACGTTGGGTGATCCCCTAGTGTTGATTTTATCCGCTAGGTTTTTACCAATTGACACAAAAAAGTGGTTTATATGGTTTAAGGAGGAAATCGGGTTATTATTGTTTACTAGATCTGTGGCTGGTGCAGGTTTATTATAGTGATGTGTAACTTTTTTTATTGTGTCCCATAATGTTTTACTGTTGTTCTTGGCTGCATTATTTAATAGCGCTTTTTCATATTCTCTTTTTAGGTTTTTTAGTGTTGAGTTACAGAAATTTCTATAGCGTAGATATGTTATCTTGATAATTTCATTATGTGGGTTCTTCCTATATTTAACGTGAAGTTTGTCCCGATTTCGCATACACTTGAGAAGGCCTTTAGTTACCCAAGGTCTTTTAACGCGCTTGCGATTTGGGACTATGTTGATAGTAGTATTGGACATAATAATCGAATTCAAACTCGAAATCAGGAGAGAAATAGCTACGTTAGCGTCATTGCAATCGTACACTGCGTCTAAACTCGGATTAATCATATCCTTATCTAGTCCCTCATAGTTTAATTTTTTAACAGTGTGCGTTTTTTTGTGTTGAATATTATATTTTAGTGTAATAATTGTGCAGTAGTGGTCAGTTACCGAAGTGTCAACAACATAGCAGGAGGCTGGAAGTGTGCTTTTGAGCATAACATGGTCTAGACAGGTTTTGTTATGTGTCGGCAACTGGTGTGCGGGAAGAATGCTATGCGAGGCTAGGAGGTTTAGGTATACGGATGAATTGTTATCATTATTATTTGGCATGATATCTATATTGATATCACCTGTAAGAATAATGTTAGGTGTTTTTATACTGGTAATCAAGTTATTTAACGATTCAATAAAAGGCTGTATATTTTTATATCCTGGTGGACGGTAAATTACAATTAAGGTAGTATTGCAGTCAATTTTCAGGGTTATACAGTTGGCATCTTGCATAATAGTGTCCAAAATTGTCACTCTCATAGTGTTTTTAAAATAAACTACGACACCTTCGTTTTGCGTCAGGTTATTATCGGTTCGGGTGTAGTTGTAACCGTCCAGTTGCGGTATATAATGTGTATGTCGTAGCCAGCACTCTGTTAACACAACTAGATCCCAATCCGTGTTTGACCTATCTAAAAGTGTTATAAGTCCCTGGAAATTTCTGTTTAAACTGCGTATATTTTGGTGTATAATTTTTAGAGTCGAGTGTGATGTGTCTAATAGTTTAGCACATTCCTCCATATCGCAGGCAGACGATGTAGCGACTTGGAAATGGTCTAAGAAACCATTTATTTCATTAATGTTATCGAATTGGAACACACATATAGCCAGTGGGTGAGTTCAGAGGTAGTGAGATAAGATATTTAATTAGAGAGTAGAGATTCAGGATATATCCGAAATAGCGCTTATGGTTTGTATGAGAAGTGGAATGATTCAGGCGTATCAGTATATATAGAACGGTATGAAGGCTGTGAGAGTGTAATGCAAGCGAGTATGGGACAAGCAGTATATGTAAATATGTATGTAAAATGGTTTGAAATTTAACGAAATAATGTATGTTTGGAAATAATAGTGTATTGCGTATATTTGTAGAGTTAAGGATGGTATGTGAAAGGGCCTATGTAATTAAAACGTATATAGCGTTGTACAGTTTAGCAGTGTAATGTTTATTAGATAGGTGTCTTTTAGAGAACTCTGTCCAAGGAATAGTTATGTAATCTGTGTGCAAATGTATATGTATGAGTGATGTGTACTTGAGACTAGTGTGGGGGTGTATTGTTATTAATAATAATACTATGTAAAGAAGTCGTAAAACTAGATGTGAGTAACAAACAGTAGAAGGAAGCTGCGATAGTCATTTTGTTATAAAGGTCTTGAAATCGTGTTCGCTATCAATACGTAGCGCCGGTGAGTCGTGAGACTTCTTGATGAAGACTTTGCCGTAAGACGTCCAGGTGCTGTGGTAATTGTGATCCTTGACAAACTGCCTTGCCATATAAGCAAGCTTTCTCCCAAGACTTGTAAGCGACTCGTCGATAAAGACAGGTTTTGGCGGCCCAGGTAACTTGAGGTGAGTGGTGTTGAGCTTGCTTTCTTTGTTAGCTTTGTTATAGCTTTTGCAGTTCTTGATAAAACCGTCTTTGCATAAAGTAGATGCAAAATTTACCACTATGTGGTTGCTTGTCTCTTTTTTAGTTCGTAGACGGTAGATATCCTGAATGTCACAATTTGATATAGGGTGTTGTATAACCTCGCCTATGTTTTTAACCAACGAGCTTAGAGTTAATTTATTTTCGGGATTATCCTTAGGAACATTCCTTATTTCTATAGAAGTTGCTCGCGAGTTACGTTCTAGTAGCTCAATTTTATTTTCTAATAGTAAAATTTTGTGCTCATGAGTCTTATTCACTTGTTCTAGGTGGGCCATTTTCTCCAACATGTCATCGTATTTAGAGGACAAAAAATCAACACTTTTTTGGATTTCCATGTTTTGGTCTTTGATATCCAGAACTGTCTCCAATAATTTTTCAAATTTAGAATCATACTTTATTTCGAAAGATGTAAACATATCATTAAGGTGCTCCATTATAATACTATTTTCTAAGGACTTTTCATTATCCTCTAAATGCTTCCGTTTTACTCTGCGAGTAATATTGTGTTCCGTTAGATCAGTTGTTATTAGGCTCTGAGAGGATACATGTAATTGTGAATCTGATCCGTAAGAGGTAGCAGCTGACGTTGCTAAGCTCGGCCTATTTTTCGTCTTAGGTGGCGTATGTTTGAGAGACATTGTTTTGTGGAACAGTGGAAAGTAAATAAAATAATATGAGTTGCGTTACTCACGCTTCTACGGAACGAGTTGTTGTGTAGGTGTGTTATGCTCGATGCAGGCGCGGCTAGTTGCGTGTGCGCCGCTCGGAGTGGATGAGTGGGCGCGGCTATCTGCGTTGATGCGGTGGGTGGGGCTTGCAGTGCTGCCGAGACTTGTTGTTATCCCGCTCGCACTCGCTGTTCTTGCTCGGTCGCCTAGTCACGTCTATGATGTAGTGGGCTGCGCCAAACGCTAACCTCCTCGTTGTGTCTGCGCTCCGGGTGTTGACTCGTATTTATTTGATGATATTTTATGATTTATTTTTAAAATTTTTAACAAAAAATAATGTAGTGGTTATTTGTGAACACGACCGTACACCACGGTATCCAGGAGGGAGAGGTAATTAGATTCAGCCATTTAAAAATATTTATTAAATTAAGTGGACAGCAGACTGCAATGCAGAGATTATATGACTTTTCGAAATTATGTGCGTATTGATTGACAATTATCGCCTGCTCCGGGACTCAGAGAACACGTTAAGCCGTCGGTCTCGGCTGCCATGAACATCTATAGCAGTCGTTATTGGGACGTCAGTACCCTATAATATCCTGACACTAGTCTAGACTTAGGGTATCGTTAGCCTTCGGGTTGCGGAGGTCAGTTGGCAGTCGCTCCATGTAAAAATGGGTGTCCAGTCAAATACGGTTAGACTAGAAAAGCCGACCCCAAGTGATTTGGGAATAATAAAGACTAGGGAGAAGGAAGTTAGTATGTAAACAACGTTACCTTTTTTTTTCATATTTTACTCTATCATTATGTAGCTTTTAAAGGCTGATTCCAAAAAATCTTATTACGTAAAACTCATGTTGCATTGTACGGAACAAAGTGATGTGAATACTATAAGTTACGACACGCTACGTTTTATAGCAACAGATGTGTGGCCCAGTTTTGTTACAAATAGCATATTGGAAATATGTTGCTCTATTTATATTCGATTTCCATATTAGTTGGGGCGTAGTACAAACATTGGTTGTATTGAATATAGAGGGTGTGGCGTAAATAATGGATAACCCTGAAGCTATCGACTGGCCAGATTATCATTTACCCCACTTATATCGCCATATGCCCATGGATGACCAAATTATTGATATTTCTGATATTTTAAATAACAATCGTACTTACTCATACAAAATCAGCTGCCATTTCTACAATTGGCGACATTTTCTCGTTCTGTTTTTTTATGTCACTCCTGAATACTTGTATCATCAGACTAGTGTCGAGTTTTTTTGTTACAATCTAAGACAACTTCGCAAAAAATACTTATTCTCAAATTTTAACATGTTTTCTAAGGAATTACGCATTTTTGGGTCTTTGTATCGGAAAAGAATGTTTGGTGGCATATGGTGATATAAGTGGGGTAAATGATAGATGATAATCTGGCCAGTCGACAGTTTCAGGGTTATCCATTATTTACGCCACAACCTGTATGCATATAAAATGATTGGTGGCCAATATTAGTAAAACGATTGTTTGTTGAATGAACCTAGTGACCAGGATTGTATAAAAAAATCTAAAGGTTAAAAGGCTATTAAACTCTCAACGCTTCATCCATTAATAAATATAGTTTCTAACGTTATTTATGTCAACAAAAATATAATCAGTGGTTATAATGGCTGCATTATCGTGTACAAATGAGTTGTAAAATACGGAAATTGTTATTTAATTGCGATTTAAAAGTGGAGCCGTGATATTCTTGCAAGTATCTTTTTATGCTTTTGCCGGAGCCGTGTAATAGAGCCTCGCTGATTTCAGCATGAATGGACTGGCTCGACCGGGTAAGTACTACCCTTTCACAGAATATTGACGTGAAATAGCAGTATTCCTACTTTAGTTTTCGTTCGGTGAGTGAGAGCGCCGGAGGCCCAATCACTTTCTTTCCCCCTTGCCGCTCCTTCTCCTTCCCACTTCCTTTTTCTCCCAATGGGTTGGCAACGCGCAAGTGATGCCTCTGGTGTTGCAGGCGTCCATAGGCTACGTTGACCGTAAGTGGTCATCAAGTGGGCCATATGCTTGTTGCCACCTTAGTTGTATAAAAAGAAAGCCTTAAAATTGAGATAAATATAAATTTTGTAAACTCTCTACTTGATATCACACTTTACGTGCGTTAATTTTAGGTTGTGACTTAACACATCGAAAGCTATGTAGGAGACACAATAAAAATGTGTTGTTCACGGCCATTCACGACCGACATTCAATATGTTAATTAATATATTTATTATTACATTGCGACAGCCTAGTGGGAGATTGTTGGACTGTAACGCAGAGGGCTCGATTGATGATTTCAAGGCACGCATCTCTGAGTTTTCGAAGTTATGTGTATATTAAATAGTTAATTGTCACTAGCTTTAACAATGAAGGAAAACATCGTGAGGGAACCTGCATGTCTGAGAGTTCTTGCACCGGGCCAGCAGGGCCTATGGGCCGATACCCTTCTCACAATGAGAAGAGGCCCGTGCCTAGTAGTGGGACAGTTTAATACAGGGCTGATCTTATTATATTTATTTGTCTTCACATCCATATTCTCCGCTGGAGATTAAATCTGTAAACGATGTACTGCACCATGCTTTTCTTCGAATTGTTTTGTTGGAGAATAATTAATTACATCGAGGCGTATTTATCCTTTAATGGAAGAGGAACGAGTCTTTTATGCACAGTTTCAGATTAAATACCATTTTCACTACATACAAATATTATATCAATAAATTGATGCAACTATTTACAATGTACTATTAACAAAAGATATAACAGAAAAACAAATACTTAAAATATAATTAACCGTGAGAATATCGGGATAAAAATAAGCCTATGTGTCTATGGTCTTCAGCTATCTACATACCGCTGTTTCATCGCAATTGGTTTAGTAGTTTTTGCGTGAAAGAGTAACAAACATCCATCTATCCATCCTCACAAACTTTCACATTTATCATATAAGGATATGGGAGTTAAAAGAGAGTCCATATTTTTCAAGTATAATATTAATAATATTCTACACATATACACAACATCATCTAGCCCAAATTAAGCAGAGCTTGTACTATTGCTTGATAAGAGATCGTACTCGGATTCTTGCGGTATATTGTTGAGTATCTATCTACATCACCACTTGACTCTAATATAAGCGAAAGCAGAAATATCTTCAGAACTAAGCAGAATAATCTTATCTTGTGTATTCTTAAATCAGTACGAGTAGATCAAATAAATGATGTCTATCTTTCTGCTTTCGCTGCTGGCGCCGGTCTGTACTGCCTGGCGGGGGCCAGACCGATGCCACTTCGACCCAGTGGGATCCTTTGTGTTGACTTTCTCAATTACGACTGCCATAGATGTTTATGGCAGCCGAAACCGACGGCTTAACGTGCTCTCCGAGGCACGGTGCAGGCGATAATTGTCAATCAATTCGCACATAATTTCGAAAAGTCATATAACTTCCGAAAGTCAGAGGTGCGCGACGTGGGTTCGAACCCGAGGCCTTCTGCATTACAGTCTGTTAGTCTCCCCACTGAGCTATCGCTGCTCTAGGAATACATATAGTATTTTATAAAGTGCCCCGTTATGTTTTACCTTATAGCCTGCAAAATACATAATATATAACATTATTACAAATTTTATTGTTAATTATTACTCATGGTAAGCTGATACATAAAATTTGTTATAAAAATTACATATTTTATTAGGATATTGCTAGTGAATGTAATAGAGTACAGTCCTATACCCGATCGTTTTACCCTATATTGACTGAAACCTATATGTGAGTGATAAAATGTGAATAGATGGCCATCTAGTTCTTTGGGGAAATTCAGACAAAAATACTACAATGCCCATTTTCATTATCCTCAAACCGCCACTTCTGGCAAAACAAAAAAGTAACGTTTTCTACACGACTGCGCAAAAAAGTATAATGTTTTAATTAACGTGCCGCTACAATAGCAATTGACGTTCGTCTTTCTATTGTAACTTTGTGTTCTATTCAAAATTTATGTATAGGGTTAATATCTTTTTTTCAGCGTTCATGCCTGTCAAGCTCAATAGGCGAACCCTTCAAATGCTAAAAAGGGGGACCGCACAGCTCTTAACGTGTCACCAGGGTCCCATAACGATCGCGCCGCATCTAACTCCACTAATGTTTCGACCGCATTTCACTTGGAGGGTTAAATGAAAAATACCGCGCCTTTTTAACACCAGAGATGGCTTATGAAAACAAAACCCTTTTCTGCGAATTTTGATATCTAACTGTGCAAAGAGGATTTTTTGAGGCTTTGTGATTGCTGTGATATAGATGTTTATGTTCATACCAAAGTGTACTTTATTTACCTCAATTTATGATCTATATTACTCTGTATTGTCATACTTTTGCTTTCAGCAAAAATATCGTTGAGATGTCATCTGTGACTTTGTTTTATACTGGCTTTCCTTTCATGCAATGACGTAGATCTTACACATACATCTTATTTACATATCGAAGTCTTGGTTATTTATGTTATAAGTTAAATGCGGCCGAAAATAATATGAATATGTTCGATACTGCCTGAATTGGCATATTATGGCTCGTTTGATAGTTTGTCGCTTATATTATGAATATCTTTTTTATTATATTACAACTTTTTGCTGACTGATTGTGAAGTTAAATGTAAGTAAGTCTATCTCAGTGGCGTAGATTATTACGCCACTGAGATATTCTCACCGAGATTTCATGCACAGCTTTTGCAATAACTATTAAGTTAATGCAACTGCTGTGCATGAACTCACGTGTGCGTTTACCATCAAGCGAAGTTGTTAAGAAAATAAAACCAATAATAATCCTTATTGGGGATCTTCTGTCAGAAGAAATACTCACTTAGAGCATGGATTCTGAAACTTTGGCCTGTAGACAAGACTATTACGAACGACCTTAATCCATAAATGGTGAAATGTGGATGTAATGTGCCTCAGCCATAACTTTCGGGGATACCATGATGTATCTATGTATTAAATAATCTATTAGCTTTTATCCCCGATTTCACTCACTCGGATGATAAACTTTCTGGATGAAAAGTATTCTGTGTCCTTTTCTGTTTCGCTGACAACGTGTATGCGAAATTTTATAATGATTGATAGGGTAGTTAAAGTGTGAAAGCGTTTCAAGAAAACTTATAATCGCATTTATAATGTTAAGTAAAGATTAATTATATATACGTTAAATACAACGTTTGTTATCAAAAAAGAAGTGTTTGCGTCACAGGTGTACGAGATACGCACCCCTGATTATTTTAATATCATAAAAAAGTAAAAGACTACATACCACGTTCATCCTAGCATACTATTTTTCACATAAAAATAACCAAGCTTGCGCCGGATAGCTAACATATAAATGAAGTCAACACCACAATATACGCCCCTCACAGATCCAGCTAAATTTACGATTATTCTCCTAGCAACAACACAGTGTGTGTTCTGCGTTACTATCTAGAAATATTGATATTTCTGTGGCTTATATTCTCGTGGGAGTGAAAAGGCACAAATGAGTTCTAAGATGGATGGTGAATTTATGTAATTTATGCTCGGTTTGGGGATTAAGAATGCTTATGAGGAGTTTTTTACATATTATAAAATGTTTTTCTCTGTGTCCTTTTGTGCGCTTATATCTCGATAATTCGTTTATCGATACGTTTTCTTTTTACAACTCCCGCACTTGGAATAAATTCTGTGTCTCGGGGGAATTTACAAACATTTAAACAACGGACACAAAGAACACCTATAGCCAGATCAGATATTTGCAGATTACACAAATTTTTGTCCCGTGTGGGAATCGAACCCACAACAGTCGGCGTAGTGATAGAGGTAAGGCGACCAATTAACTCACTACGCCATCTAAGCAGAATCAACAATACTGAATTCTCCAATTAAAGTTATTCTTTTTGTTATACGGAAAATATCTAGTCAGGTTTTTGTGAACACTTTGGTTCTGATATCTAGGGTAAGAAAAGCGCGTTATGGCAAGCGCTGTTTTGATATGATTCTGTCAGTTAACTATAAAATCTAAGGTATAATTGTATAATGTATAATAATTATATCAGACATGTTTATAAACTGTCCCACAGTATGAGGGCTGTATTGTAGTCGCTTACACTGATCCAGTGCGGGTTTGCAGGCTTTACATATCTTTGAGACTATTATCTTCTTCTCCCTAGCCTTTATTATTCCCAAGTCACTTGGGGTCGGCTTTCTAGTCTTAGCGCATTTGACTCGATATCAGTTTTGAGCGACTGCCATCTGACCTCCGCAACCTGAAGGCTAACGATACCCTAAGGCTAGACCAGTGTCAGGATATTATAGGGCACTGACTTCCTAATAACGATGCCATAGATGTTCATGGCAGCTGGGACAGACGGCTTAACGTGCTCTCCGAAGCACGGAGCAGGCGATAATTGTAAATCAAATACGCACATAATTTCGAAAAGTTATATAACTTCCGAAAGTCCGAGGTGCGCGATGTGGGACTATTATGAGAGATGAGACTATTATGCAGAACTTAAAAATATGTTAACGTAATCTTATTTCTTATAAGCCACGTGAATGGTAGGTAATTAATGGTTTAGTAGTAGAGCCTCGCTGATTTCAGCACGAAAGGGCCGGCTCAACCGGGGAAGGACTACCATCTCAGAGAATATTGATGTGAAATAGCAGTATTCCTACTGTTGTGTTTCGTTCGTTGAGTGAGAGTGCCGGGGTCCCAATCACCCTATTTCCCGCTACCCGCTCCTTCTCCTTCCCTTTGCCTGTGATGCCTTTGGTATTGCAGGCGTCCATAGGCTACGGTAACCACTTACCATCAAGTGGGCCGTATGCTTGTTTGCCACCATAGTTAAATAAAAAAAAAGGCTCTGTAGAAATTAACTTGCCATTAATATTGATTTCAGTATATCAGTTAAATCTGAATAATAGTCACACCAATAATTAAATTATGTTCGGTTTGAGTCGACTGACAGGACCACCATAGTCTCCGCGTGAATATGGCTGATGAAAAGTTACCGAAACGTCAAGACAATTGTAAATATAAAAAAGTCAATGTAATAAAAATAATGCTTATACCGCTATAACGTCCGTATAAAGTAGTTTAATTTCAATATAAATACGTTTTGTCTTTAATATTGTATACTTTCTTGTACGCTATTAAAATAAATTAATAAAATATACATAGAAAAATTATGATAACCTTGTTGCTTGAAAGAATTTCTATGTACATACAATCTCTATGTTATAGAAAGCGTCATAAATATTTAAAGCTCAGACATATTGAAAGCGGAACATAAACACGTGTGGAAATTACTTCATCGACAAGAGAGATCAGCTATTAAGAAAATAAGAACAAATAAAATTTAATAAGAAAGAACTATTTATACTAAGCATATAGTACTGACAAGGTGAACTTTTAACGTATTCCATCCGCATTATGACATGGTGTTAATATATAGGGTGTTCGGTAATTAACGGATAACCTTGAAATGTCTTATAGTAGAACTTAAAGCCGATCAGAAAATAAAAAAAAATAAAGAAAAGAAAATATATTAAAAAGTGCAAGCTATATTAGCATAGCATACTTTTGTGTTTAATAATAAAACAACAAAAGCCGATGGATTTCATTCATTTATGGTCGTAGTATACAAGAAACTTATACATGGTAATTAAAAAAAACACATATCTCTGGTAGTAGTTAGGATAGTTTTTTTCATATTTTTTTCTGAACGGCCATCAGTTTCACTATAAGACATTTCCAGGTCATCTATTAATTACGGACACCCTGTATATAGCCCTGCCAGCCTGTATTAAATTATCCCACTGCTGGAAACGGACCTCTTCTTAATGTGAGAAGGGTTAGGTCATAGTCCACCACGCTGGCCTAGTGCGGATTAGCGGACTTGACATACCTTCGAGAACATTATGGAGAACTCTGAGACATGCAGGTTTCTCAATGTTTTGCCTTCACCATTAAAGCGAGCAATAATGAACTATTTAATACGCACATAACTTCGAATAATCGGAAACCTCTGCATAGCAGTCCAGTCTCCTTCTGGTCTATCGCTGTACAAATATTTTAGAATATTGCGAGTTTAAATTCAACCTAAAATCCGCGCCGTAACTAGTGTGCTAGTGTAAAAAATCAGATGAGATGCGCGTCTTGGAATCGAACGCGAAGCCTTTGGCGTGGCAGATGGTTGTTCTGAATCTAGGTGTCCATTGTGTTCATTTTTAAAGGTTTTATAACATCCCACTTGATATAGAAACTGTTGCTACCGCTAGCATTGTTGTTTAAATACAATAAGCCTTCTTAGCTGTATGCTGTATACACCGTTCAAGTAAGAACGTCTTGAAGAATAACTCATCAACACTTTGCCCAATCTTCATAGAACTAGATTATATCTTACGCACAATTGTTTCTTTAAATATATATCCTCCAGCCCGAATTTTGGCCACGGCGGCCAATCTTAACAGAGACTGGCCAACTACGCAGGAGATATTATACTGCACAAGTGTGTGCGCAAACACAAGGGCACTCTCTTTTCCCTTACTCTCATAATCCGATATGACAATAATCCGACACAACCGGAGAGAGATCAGGCACAGGACCAACGGCTTTACGTGCTTTCTGAGGCACGGGGGTGTCTTACACCGCCAACTTCCTAACTCTGGGCTGCTATTGAGATTTCTTAACTGAAAAACCCAATAATCTTTTTGTTGGCCTGATCCGGGATTCGAACCCGAGACCTCATGCACAGCAGTCGCATTCACGGAGGCAAATCTCTTTAAATACCACTACTGTATACTGCAGTCATGTGTCATGCACAGTTGTCTCATTCAATACCACTATCATCCACTCTTGCACCGCAGTAATATTAAAAAACCTCAAAATATTTTCATGAACATACACCCATCCGTTAAAGTAATAAGCGACCTAATTATATCGGGTGATATACTCCGGTATTGAACCGGAAATAATATCGTTTTACTAGGTTAATCGATTCGCCATTCACGCGTAGTAATTAAGCCACCACACCCTTCCATTCTGATTGTTGTATTTTTCTTATAGGGGTTTCTGTTAATAGCCGTTCTGCTAATACCTTCAATAAGCTGCCTTTCAAATTAAATTGTTTGTGTTCTATACAAATCTAAATAGAAAAATATCCATATATACTAATATTAAAAAGAGGAAAGGTTATATTGTCTTACGTTTACGCGAATGTTATACATTGGAATTAAACAAATTTATACGGTTTTTATCGCGTTGTTTATTGTTTATAAAACACTATTATTACATAATTTTAAAAATTTAAACTACTATCGTTAAACACTTTTACTAGTTACTGTTTACTTCAATTTAAGCTATTTAAATTATACAACTATGTAGAGGCAAGGTTTTATTTTTATTTATAAGGATGGGCGGAGGCGGTTATGTCGGACTTACCGGGGTAAAAGAAAGATGGTTTTGATGATAATGAACCTCCCGGTAATACAGAATAAACCTACCATGATGTTCCTTGACAAAACTTTAAACGACGGGGCTACGCGAATCACTTTCACATGCGGTCGCGATCCCGCCGTGGGTTCGGCCCGCTGTATGAAACGGTAGGCCACTATACAAAGAGACCTACCCTTAATTTACCACTCACTTATAAAAAGCCCTACTGTACTAACACAACCGAACCAAACGTACTTTTAGGCAAGCGAAGCCGCGGGAAAAAGCTAGTATTCTATATAATTATCGTTTGGATGACTATTTGAAGCCTATATACCAGCTAGATCGACACAAAAGGCGTACCAGCTCTAAAAATAAAAAGGTCGGCTTTCAAACTAACTAATATGCATAAGTTGATTGCCTATTTATTATGCTATATATACATCGTTCAGCTGTACTATAATGATGAGCATTTATTCATTTAGATCAAAAAGGCTCATGCACTTCAAGATTTAGTGGTTTTTTAAGTATATTGAAGTTACATTTATTTTTAATTGCTACATTCTGGTAAAGGATTATGAAAAAATACGATAAAAACGAGCACCCGTTGAAAAAAGATATCTCTCGCGTTAGCAATAATTCCCGTGCCGCGGGGAGTTTACAAAAATTCAAACAACGGACACAAATAACACACAGACGCGAGCCAACAAATTTTATGGATCACACATTCTATTCAATGTGCGGATCAAACTTACAACATTCGCTGCAGGAGCAGTGGCGAGGTGACCTCTTGAACTAATGAGCCTTCCGTACAGTCAGGCCTATACAACCTGAAAAACCTTCAATACTTGATAGTATAATAGACAGCAGGTCTTTTTTGGTAAATGTCACAAGTTCTGTTATACTGTTACCACATTTAACTTGGTGACAGAAAATTCCTAATACCACCTGGTCTACCTTTGCTATTGCTTTATTTTCATCCTATCGTATATGCATTCGCCCTAGAAACGGCATCGTGCTACCTCTGGTAGCAAATGATCATAGGATATGGAATCAGAAGAGCTGAAGGTTTGTTTAACTACACAATACTTGCTACGGGTAATAATGTACTGGAGTTGCTTAGAATAGTGATAGTATTGGAAACGATTATTCACCACGTTATTAGGAACTCCGAAAACTGTGTGAGAACCTGATTATAAAAAGGAAATACGACAAACTTACTACAGGAAATAATAGTCAAGGTATCACCCATTTTTGTCCTTCCCTAAATATGGATTAACGAGAAGCCCACAAACACCAATTTGAACCAGCTATTGGACGTTAAAGTAAAATATTACGATAGTCTCTGTTGGACAGTAATTCTCGGGCCCGAAACGGCAATTAGGCGACCATGACCAATATACTAGGATAGCAAAAACTTAAATAACTGGTTGTTTTGGTATTACTGCAATCACATAGCGTAAATACACTCTGCGTAGGGTAAAATATACTCGTCATATTACAAACATTGGACGTAAGGATACCGGGACTCATTGCAGCTATTTATGCATCACATACGATTAAGTGACGTGGCCTCGATGGCGTAGTGGTTAGTGTAACCGACTGCCACGCCTGAGGTCGCGGGTTCGATTCCCGCACAAGTCAAACATTTGTGTGCATGAACATGGATGTTTGTCTTGGTCTGGATGTTTCTATGTATAATATGTATGTATTTACAACAAAAAAAAGTATATATGTATGTTTATCTATTGTCTAGTACCCATAGTACAAGCTCTGCTTAGTTTGGGCTAGATGGTGTTGTGTGTATGTGGTAGAATATTATTATTATGTTTCTCTTATCACAGGTACTTTCTAACATATTATATTAGAAAATACCTGGCCCTTTGGGAGGCTTACACGGAGACATGGGTCCAACGTGAAGAGGCCCTTCGAGAGTTTTAATCGAAGGTGTAATGGAACACCTACAGCGGCACTAGCCGCAGCAGGCGTAGGACTATTGCTACGTATAGATTCTAATATATGGGCTATAGGTATAGGTGTTTGGTGGACCGGTATATTGCTAACTACGGATGAAAAACGGCGTCTGCCCTGAATACTCTAATAGCATCAATGCAATGGGCAGACGGTGACTCGCCATTATTATTATTATTATTATTGTATGCAGATTTTACTCGACCATACTACTGCGTCATCTGCGCAATATATACTTTTTTATATTTTAATGGAATTCTTCATCTTATTTGATATTCATATTTTTATATTCAACTAGATGTCGTCCGCAGCCTCGCTCACCTAACAGTAGGGTAGGTTGAGTGAGAAACAGTACATCAAAAAAAAAATTACTTAGGCTATGTTACTCGGTAATAATATAGCTTCCGTATAGTAAAATAATGTTTTAAAATCGGTTGAACCGTTTTTTTTTTAATCGTTACATACAAACAAAATATTAAATATTTCCTTTTTTTATAATATTAGTATAAACTAGCTGAAAACCGAAACTCTATTCAAGTTGTAAGTAGCCAACATTTTTCAGGATTATAACACATATATAAATGCCTCGGTACTGCAGCAGTAGTTAATGCAACTGATGTTCATGTGAGATTTCGGGTTCGATTCTCGGGTTGGGTATAGTATTAATAGGTTTTTCAAGCATGATATTCTCAGCAGCAGCAAAAAGACTCGACTGCACAGATGGCGTCGTGGTGTAAGTGGTCGCCTCGCCACTGCTATTGCACCGAGTGTTGTGGGTTCGAATCCCACTCAGGACAAAACGTTGTGTCATCCAAAAATTGTGCCGAGCCTAGGTGTTCTTTGTGGGCGTTGTTTAAATATTTGTAAAGTCGCTCGTGACAAAGGAATAACAAGTAGAGCCGGAATTATATTAAAAAACTTCTAGGAAGACTGCAGTCAAAATGGCAATAGGCTCATTTCTTATTAGGTATGTAGAATCTAATAAGCTGGTTAAAAACATATAAAGAACACACAGTACTCGTTCGTATTTATAATATAAGTATGAAAGCACGAACGTACTATATCCAATCTTATACATATATAAGACATACATAGCTAGACTTCATGATACTTTGAGCTCATTCTGCGTAAATAGAAACACCAATGACTAAATTATGTTCGGGTACTTTGAAATAACTACACTGGAACATTGAGACAACTACCATCTTAGTCTCCCCGTGACCATGGCTGCTGAAAAGCAACCGAAACGTCGGGGAAAGTGTAAACTTAAATACAAGTAGTTTTAATAGTTTTAATAATTTAATTAGCTTAAAATTAGTAAAGTTTAATAGTAGTATAGTAATGTAACAGTTTCTAAATTATGTAATAGAGCGTTAAATAAACAACGCGATAAAATCCGTATATAGTAGTTTAATTTCAATGAATAACATTCGCGTAAATAGAAGATAATATTATACACATAACTAAAAGGTTTAACCGACACATTCTTGCCAAGTTTTTACTTTTATATTAAGTCTCGTGTGATGGACATTTGTTCCTCCGTTGTGAGTCGATTTTCTCAATACTTTGTGATCGATGGAGGGTTGAGTGTACCCGAAAATGTTTCACTAACTTATTTTATTCTCGGTTATATAATATGGTGGTGCAAACTATGATGTTTTATTGACTGTACGGATGGCGTCGTGTCGTCGTCGTGTCGTCGTCGTGTCGTCGTCGTGTCGTCGTCGTGTAGTGGTCGTCTTGCCATTGACACTGCGCTGAATGTTGTGCACACGGCACAAAATAATTGAGTGATCTACAAATAGTTTTTGTACCAAGTCTCGTGAGATGTTCGTTGTGTCGGTTGTTTAAACGTTTGTAAAGGTCTCCGCGACAGTGAATTTATTCTTAGAGAGAGAGCTGAACATAAAAAGAAAATGTGGTATATAAGGCACCTTGCATGTTCATTAAGCTTTAGCGAAGTCAAAAAAGTCGAAGGTAATATAATAGTTTTTAAATGAATATATTCCCATAATCACATTTGGAAGCGTTGTCTGGTGGCCAAGAACCAAACTAGCAACATGCAGGCAAGCGCTGTCGAAGGTGCAGCGATTAGCCTGCATGGCTATGACAGGGGCGTTCCCTACTACGCCAACAGCTGCGTTAGAGATCCTGCTGGACTTAACGCCGCTACACATTGTTGTGGAGTTAGAGGCGATGAAGGCGCTACATAGACTATCTATACATGGGCTGTGGAGCGTCAACATGCCAGTAACTCGACACACAAAACTGGAGATCTCGAAGGATCTTAAAGAGATTATGAGCATGGGATGTGACAAAATGCAACCAATGCACATATTCAAAAATAATTTTAAAATAAAGGTCCCCACAAGGGACGAATGGAGACGAGGTCTACGATCCCCTGACAAGGGTTATCTCATTTGGTACACCGATGGTTCCAAAATGGAAACAGGATCAGGCGCTGGCATTTATGCCAACGACTGCAAGGTGAACCAAAGCATGGGCAAATATGCAACGGTCTTCCAGGCGGAAACCTATGCTATAATTGCCTGTGCGCAGGAGAATATTAACAACAATGTCACTGACAAGATTGTTTATATTCTCAGTGACAGTCAAGCTGCTCTTAAGGCTCTGAACTCCTGTAGGGTGGACTCAGCACTAGTCCTGAACTGTGTTAAAGCCCTTAACAAACTTGGCAGGAAAAACACAGTCAGGCTGGTATGGGTTCCGGGGCATGCAGGGGTGCAGGGTAATGAGGAGGCTGATTTATTAGCCAAAAAGGGCTCGGAGCAACAATTTGTGGGCTCCGAGCCATTCGTAGGTCTCTCTGAGAGTACCGTCAAGGCAGCTTTGAATGCACATGGCAATGATAAACACAGGCTGGAGTGGATGGCCCTTAGGGGTCTGGAACACTTCAAGAAATTCATTGCAAACAGAGCCACGGGCTTTACCCGGAAGTTCTGCGGGTACAACAAGGGCCAAATACGCCTACTCACAGGAGCGTTTACTGGTCATTTTGGCACCAACGACTTCCTGTGCAGATTGAGATTGTCAAACAATTCGATCTGCAGAGCCTGTGGTGAACAGGACGAGTCCATATCTCACCTACTGTGTGAATGTGACGCGTTGGCCGGACTAAAGATGGGTGTGATGGGATTGGCATATCCGAACCCTGAAGACTTCAGGCTTCTCCCTCTGAAGTGTACGCTGCGACTGATGCAGTACATTCATAGGGAGATAGCTCAAGGATAAACCTCGGGGCCGACACAAAAGATCCCACTGGATCGAAGTGTCGCCGGTCTACAATGACTGGCCCCCGGATCAAGATAAGATAAGAAATGAATATATTAAAGATGTCATATATTACAAATATGATCAGATATAAGAGTCCGTCATTGCTAATTTATTGATGACGTGGTATGAATTGCTTGCTAAGGCGTCAGCTCGCTTAGGGAAGTACCATTTCTTATAGAAAACCGGCATCAGAGTAATAATCCCGTTACTGCGTTGTCTCCAGTAAGTATCAGTTCCATATCTTTCCATTTAACCGATTTTTAACTCTCTTATTCGTTGTCTAGGATTAGCAACCACGAGGTTACACATTCAATGTTTACATTCTAAATCATATTATCATAATCAAATGCGTGAACAGTTTCAGTAATATTCAGCCAGGTCTGGCATCCCCTGGCATCCTGGCACGTATGTGCTTCAAAGGTTACATGTAAATAGAAAGCAAAAAGTAATCTCCACAAAAAATCTTCTTAAAAAAACTGGATATTTCCGATTTCGAGTGTCCTTAGAGCTAGTTACGCCGCGGCTTTTAGGTTTAATTTAAACTCACACTATTGTAATACATCGGTACAGCGATAGTCTAGAAGGAGAGAGACCGTTGGTCTGCTACGCAGAGTCCTCCGATTTTTCGAAGTTATGTGCGTATTAAATAGTTAATTAACGATCGCTTTAATAACTAATGAGAAAATATTTAGGAAACCTGCATATCTAAGAGTTCTACATATTGTTCTCGAAGAATGAGAAATAAGTGTGCAGTCCCTTTCACACTGAATCCCGTCTTAGCAGTAAAACCGTTCATAAAACACACACTTCAGAACATTGGGACAACTACCATCTTAGTCTCCCCGTGAACATGGCTGCTGTAAAGCAACCGAAACGTCGGAGCAAAGTGTAAACTGAAATATTATTAAATAGTTTTAATTAAATTAAATTAAATAGCATAGTAGAGTTCAATAATAGTAGTGTTAGAGTTTTCAAAATTATGTAATAAAAGTGTTTAAAGTAAAATAAACAACGCGACAAAATCCGTATAAAGTGTTTAATTTCAATGTATAACATTCGCGTAAATTTAAGATATAACTTAACTTTTTTACGTTCATAAAACCTAACTGATATTATTCTTATTCTAATAGATTTACACTAACATTATAAATAGAAAAGATTTTTATTAGTAGCGTAGCGTAATATATATGTATATTATCACGCTACAAGCCACAAGAGCGTAGCAGTAATCATAAGCGTGGGTGAAAACGCGGGCGACAGCCAAGTATAGTATATTAGTGGAATATCAAGCCAACACAGGTGAATGACCGAATAAACATGTTTTCTCAAGCTAAGAACTTTTATATATATGGATACCATTGTTCTAGAGTTGTTTAAAATCTTTTCGATGTAGCATTAAAATTCTCAGTAAAGGTAAAATCGATAAGTGTGAATAGCCAAGTGTTATATGTTTCAACCACCGTCTGTCTCAATGTTAATGAACTTTTACAATAGAAAAATACATCAGTAACTCAACTAGACTTGCCTGATTTTTAATGTGACTAGGCATCAAATTTTAATTATAGATATGCCTTTACCTTACTTAAATCGCACGAAAACGTATCCACACAAGGAAGAGTGAGCTTACACATTATATATCGAACGACAGTGTTAAACTTTCAGTACGAGTAAGCGTGACAATACTATATTTAAAATTCAGATGTCATGTCGGCATTGTTTGTCAGATGAAAACTTAACGTCCAGAAAGGTGACCATATTTAAACGTAGAAGAACGCATCTATAATTTAAATCTTTGCTAGATCCCATTATATTTCGATTGCACGGATGGTGTAAAGTTTAAGTGGTCGTCACTGCCGTTTCGCCAAATGTTGTGGATTCGAATCTCATACAGGATCAAAAATTTTTATGTTCCACAAATGATTCGGCCCAGTCTGGATGTTCTTTTTATTTTGAATGTTTATAAAGTGTCCCGCGACGCAGAAATTATTCCTAGTCCCGACCAAAGAAAACCAATATTATGTGAGCCAGATGGTTCCCTATTTATTCGCATAAAATTATATGTCATAATTTAACATGGCATACTTTTACTTATCCTAATAATAGTTATGCACAATATTAATTTGGAATAACCATAAAATTAGGCATAATTTTTTTAAGCATAATTACTATAAGCATAATAATTGTTAAGCATACTATTCCAAAGCATAAATTTAAAGCTTTGTAAATTTTGTGTTTGCATTTAATAAAATACTTTTCGTATATAAAATAAATATGTTGGCGGCTTAGGGGTGTCCCAAGTGCCACCCTGCCGCACCTAAACCTATTGTTACACTATGGTACCCAAGTTATATATGCTTTATAACTTTATGTCAATCAAAATTAGGGCAAAATTAGCCTAAACGAATTTCCTTCTGAAATAGTATGCCAAGAACAATTAAGTCAAAGGCTATTTGGCAAAAAAAAAATGCCTAAATCGTTATGCCAAATTAAATTAGGACTAAAAGAATTATGCGAAACAAAGGGATCCCCTGCCTGATAACAACCTAACGTACATAATGGTGACCACATATAGACGTAGAAGAACGCATCTAAGATTTTCAAATCTGTAACTATGGTAAGTACCTGATATATTGCATTATGCTTGCCCTTAGATGCATGCTGTAAATAAAATTGCTAAAAGATGTAATGTAATCCTTATCTAATCCGTATAGAGATACAAGCATAATATAACTTTATGTTACAACATATTATACTCATACCCCAATAAATCCAAAAGCTTATTTTTAGTATAAAATATGAGCGGAATCGTTAATCCATCCGCCGATTTCGCTTCTCATGGCATGATGGCCTCATCATCCCTAATTGCTCCTTCATAAGAGAGTAACATCATGTCGACTCGGTATATTTATACATAAGTCGATATTGGTACCATTTATTGGAAGTAATAATTATAATTTGGTCGTAATCTGTAATTTATTGCTTTATAAGTGATGAAACAGGCAATAAAGAATTTATTATTATGAGCTTGTTCATATTATGACAGTGACGATAAAAAAGTATATTAAATACTTTTGTTTGTAGTAATCGATCCTGAACCACTTTGTTGGCTCCGTGACATAAATTAACGTAAGGTCCCAGATTTGATTGCCGACTATTTTTAAGGTAGTAGATCCTAGCTGGTTTCAGCATGAATGGGCCGGATCGACTGGGGTAGTACTACCCTCTCACAGAATACCGGCATGATGTAACGGCACCTGATCCTTTTTCTATCCTTTCCTTTGTCCTTTCCTTCCTTTATTCCTTTTTAAAGGGCTGGCAACGCACTTGCTACTCCTTTGGGGTTGCGGGTGTCCATGGGCGGCGGTAATCGCTTACCTTGAGGCGATCCGTCACGTCAGGTCGTTTGATCAATATGCCAAAAAATAAAAACTCTATCCAGATCTTTTTATAATAGAAATGTCCCGCACTTGGAATAACTGCCATACCACGGAAGTTTGTGCTAACATTTATATAAGAACACGGAAATTTAGAACAACTATTTGAAAATAACAAATAGTTTTGACTCGCGTGGGTATCGAACCCAGTCAGTATGCCAATAGCAAAGTAACCACTGTCCCGTCTCGTCCAATAAACTTTTCCACCTCACTAGTATAATAGACTTAGTTATCGATAAACAATAATTTATACGTCAACTATGACATCAAAAGGTTTGGTCAAAAGTTTTCGAAAACATTACAAACTTAGTTCGAAAACAAACTGTGCTGGCCCCAGCTTTTCACTTCTCGTGGAGCAATTATTGCGAAGCGAGTTTTAAGTGTAAGTGTTGCAAGCTTTTCTGTCGAGCACTGCGACCCAATTCTTTCAGTTGTCTCTCACTAATTAGAAGACAAGATAAACATCCCACATTTTTACTTGTGAAGGGACGTTAGAAAAACTTTTCTACCTTTATATATCTTTGTCATCCCTATTCATTATATTATTTACCTAAGTCCTTGTAGCTTTATTTTTCCTCATATTTTTGGTCTAATATTTAGGGGTTAATAAATTATTTTTACTATCGATGGCAACCGTTTAGCCAACATAGTAATAGTGTCATTCCAATATCTTTTTTTTTTTATTTTGCTCCTCAAAATTAACGCACTCCGCCTGATGGTAAGCAGACGTGTGGTCTAAGAGCAGTGGCGTCCACATCGTCCTCATAGCAGCCGAGGCGATGTTGAGGTCTCTACTTTGACGGCCCGAGGAGGTGTTATTTCACGCCCCGCTTAAAGGACCCAGGATTGAAGGAAGACGGAAACACGTGCCTTGGCAGAGAATTCCATTCTCATTATACAACTCATTCTTTAAGACTGGAACGTATCGTATAACGTATTTCAAAGTACCCGAACATAATAGCTACACTGGAACATTGAGATAACTACCATCTTAGTCTCCCCGTGACCATGGCTGCTGAAAAGCAACCGAAACGTCGGGGAAAGTGTAAACCTAAATATAAATAGATTTAATAGTTTAAATAATTTTATTAGCTTATAAATTAGTAAAATTCAATAGTAGTAGTAGTGTAATAGTTTCAAAATTATGTAATAAAGTGATAAATAAACAACGCGATGAAATCCGTATATAGTAGTTTAATTTCAATGATTAACATTCGTGTAAACAGACGACAATATTATTCGAAACAGTAGTTTCTGAGATTAGAGTGTTCAATTAAACAAAAAAACAAACAATCAATTAAACAATCTCTTCAGCTCTATATTATTATTATTATCTATACTAATATTATAAAGCTGAAGAGTTTGTTTGACTATCATAATGTTTAAGATAATTTAAACAGTTAATTGCCTCTCAGATTTATGTTTAAAAAACACTTTAACTTTCATTTTCTTAAAAAATATTAAACTGGAATCTCCAAAATCGTTCCGAAAATAAAGTCAACAACGGATTTGCATAGTAATCTCAATTGCCTTGCAAAAATAATTAAACCAAATTTAACTTGGGGAACGGTTCCGAAATAGGCCAAGCACCAACCAATCAGGCTTTTGAACTAAAGGTCGCTCGCGTGAAATAAACACATTGATTACTGGAGAACCCTATTTGGCATAGGATACTTTATTGTACCCAATTATTAATAGCATTTTAGACCTGTGAGGGTTTACACCTATTACTGGCACCTACTCGTACACATAGACGCTATACGCACAGTATAATTATTTTGTACAACCTACCTAGTGCTTTGTTGGTGTACCTATTATTTAAATAAATATTATTATTATTATTATTATTATAAACTACTGTACTCTCTCAATCTCTGCATTCAGACAGTTCTACTCATTCCATGTATAAATAGCATATGGTCATAAAATGGCATTTTTTAAAAAGACAACTATCTCATTAGGTATTATCTTGTGTCGCAGGGGACTTTACAAACATTTAAACAACGCTTATAAAAACACCCAGACTCGGAATAATAATTTGTGAATCACACAAAGTTTTGTCCCGTGTGGGATTTGAACCCACAACACTCGGCGTGTGGCAGTGACGACGCGACCACTTAAACCACTACGCCATCCGTGCAGTCAATTATTTTCTCTCATTTTTTTATTATATTATATAATTTTATTATTATATTATATTATAATATTTTATTATTATATTATATTATAATATTGTATTATTATATTATATTTTCGTAAATGTAGGTTAGGATAGTACTTACTTCTGGATAAAAGGTACCCTTTTTTGCTCCCCTGACAAAATGTTTGCGAAATTTCATGATGGCCGTTTGAATAGTTAAAGCGTGAAAACGCAACAAACAAACATTCTAACATACGCATTTATAATATTACTTAGGATTACAAAAGCGTTTTCAGTAATTTTTTTGTCTTTTCAATGCAACAATACCCGCACTAGGGTTTCTGTGTTCGAGAAGAACTTTACAAACATTCAAACAAAGGACACAAGCTTGGTTAAAACACTACGTCAAATTAACGAGTTTGTATGAAGAGATTCAAATAGAAAGAATAAAACAAAACTACAAAATTATATACACTGCTCAATGCTCAAACAGACTTCAATGTAAATTACAAAAGAGTACGATTACATTCGAATTTGATTTTATATATATATATGTATCGCGTTGAACACACTCTTATTAATATGTCATTTGAAAGTAATAAGACGCATCACCAACGTGTGCGCTGTAATTCAAATACTATAGCAACCAATAAATAAGGAACAATATCGCACGTAAGATTTGTTGCGGAATCCGTAGGTGTATCACCAGCCTAAAAGCTTTTTGGACCCATAAAGGAGTTACTGAAAGGGCAATAGAATGGCATATGTTGACAGATTTATTGCTCACAATGCTTTAAAAGACAGTTTCCTTTACCTTTCGATCCTATATAGGGTTCGGGCGTAATGTGACGTAGGGATTTAATTTGTGGTTTCGTAATGTTCAGAATTGGGTTTAATTAGACCCGTTACTTGTTAGATTGTGTTTATGTGTAAAATGGTTAACGTATTATGTTTAAATATATACCGTTTTCGGAAACGAGGCGTACTTTAAACAGATTATAGTTTATGTAGAGTAATTACGAGTTTTAGCTATTAAAAGGGTCCGTAATAATGTCATAATATATCACTTTGTACGTTATCGCAAAAGAGATAGATAGTGGGATTGCATGTTAATATTTTGCCTTATACGTATTATTCAAGCCTTAAGAAGTCAAGGACATGGCGAAGTGGAGAACGTACACAAAGAAGGCTGACCCCACTAACATATGGGATGAATAGCCGGGCAAAGAGAGAGACGTATGATTCAAACGTTATGGAGTAAGCCAACATGCAGCGTAGTACATTTTGATGGCATTTAAGATAATTTTATAACAGTTTAATTATAAGCACGCGTTTACGCTAATTCCTTATTTAATATTATAAACGCCAATGTGAGTTTGTTTATTTGTTACGCTTCCATGCCGTAACTACTTGACCGATTATCATAAAATCGCTTACACGTTGTCGGAGTAATAAAAAAGGACATAGGATACCTTTCAACCAGAGAAAAATTATGTTACTTACGTAACCTAAACTAACCTATATTTACTCGAGCGAAGCCGCGGGTAAAATCTAGTATAATATAAATAGAAGAAGAAGAAAATAGAAGAAGAAGATAGATGGATTAGATCTAGGAAACCTTCCGGTTGCCCGTGCATTCCGTGAAGTATTGTGGGATACGCCTACACGCGTCTTTTGCGGTATATCGTATTTGATTACTACACTCTGCTTCTTTTGCTTTGTGCGGATGTTTACCAACACCTGGTTGCACGCGATTGCTAAAGAACGGTCCGGCTGTCGCAGAGAAATTCAACAGATATAGACAGGTCAAATATTAAACCGCCGGAATGCGCGTGGATTTAAACTTTTGTCGCCAAGTGCATGCATTCGTACAAATACGATTCTCTGCAGTTTCATTCACTTTAAAATATGCCGTTAATTGTATTAAAGATTATTTTAGATCCGTACACCATACGCCAGTAATCGAGGGTATATTTCCGTACGCAAAAATTAATATATTTTTTTTATTGTTCCAAGCCTGAGCATTCTTTGTAATCGTGATTCATTATTTGTTAGTATACCAACGTTTCTTCAGCTTGCTCTAAAAAGTAAATACTAAATTGCCAGGAATATAGTTAGCTTCTTTACATTTATTATACTTTAGATTTTGATTTGATAACATATTGCATCCGACTATATTTCAACACTAAAGTATGGAAGCCAAATAAAGTGTAAAGTACATATGAGTATCAAGAAGCCGACGGCAAACGAAGCGAGAGAGTTATTGAAAGATTGTATAGCGCGCAATTGCAGCAATTGCTCAGTCATTATTCGATTCGTTTTCAGCGACGAACGTATCCAACTTCGATTTATTCAATTTGTGCTCAGGACATAAATTGGTGCTTATTTACATGCGATTGTAAGATCCTAGGTTCGATGCTGGGTTTAAGCAAATTGTGCTTTAGTTTTTCTTTTAGGATATTCTCCGTAACACTAGGCATGTGGACTCTAGGCATGTGTCGGTCAGATAGCAATAAGCACGTCGCTTATTTATTGGAACCCTAAAGCATCAATTGTGAAATGTTTTTAATACATATCATCTCATAGTTAAAACTTTTTGCCTGAACTCAGCAACTAACGTAAATGTAGCTTCAATAACTTAGCAAACTTACTAACCAATAGAATTTCACTTTCATTCTTGTTACTTTGTGACTTAAATGCATATTTTCATTTGACTTTGACTTGACTTGACTTTGATACACAAGCGTGAAACTATGAAATTGTATAAACAACCTTTCTTACATACAAAAGTCGCTCTCATCTATTCGGATTCCCTCTATCCCCGAAAACTGATAACGTAGACTATTGCACGACATTAACACGCTGTTAGTGTTATCTCGGGGCTCAGTCATTATTCAATGGGAAAAGCCGTTTAGGGGTCATTACAGAGTTATAAATGTTTAGTACGATTGCATGTAAATTTCTTCAATGTTGATACCTTTAAACATGTTGATGTGGCTGCTTAGTAGCATTTGTAAGTGATAGGCAGAAATATTCTTGTCCCTTCTCCCTAGCCTTTATTATTCCCAAGTCGCTTGGGGTCGGCTTTCTAGTCTAACCGGATTTGACTGGATATCAGTTGTTACACGGAGCGGCTGCCACCTGACCTCCGCAACCCGAAGGCTAACGATACTCTAAGACTAGACCAGTGTCAGGATATAATAGGGCGCTGACTTCGCAATAACGACTGCCATAGATGTTTATGCGCAGCCGGGGCCGATGGTTTAACGTGCTCTCCGAGGCACGGAGCAGGCGATTATTGTCAATCAATACGTACATTATTTCGAAAAGTCATATAACTTCCTAAAGTCAGAGTTGCGCGACTTGGGTTCGAACCTGAGATCCTCTGCATTGCAGTCTGTCAGTCTCCCCACTAAGCTATCGCTGCTCCGACAGGCAGAAATATTATACCCACATTTTCCACAGCTACAGTTCTAGATATCATATAATAGTGGCGAGCTTGTCGCCGTCTATAACACACAGTTGGAATCTCCGTGCTGATACTGAGAAGTTAAGTTATTGACGGAATACTGTAATCAAATCAATATCAAAAATACGTTTATTCATATAGGTCACAAACTAACACTTATGAATAATAATAATAATATTCTATCACGTACATACAACATCATCTAGCCCAAACTAAGCAGAGCTTATACAATGGATAAACATACATGTATACTTCTATTTTTTAAATACATACATATTATACATAGAAACACCCAGACCAAGACAAACATCCATGTTCATGCACACAAATGTTTGACTTGTGCGGGAATCGAACCCGCGACCTCAGACGTGGCAGTCGGTTACACTAACTACTTATTATAGTCAATATACATTTACCACTAACCCATTAACACTTTTCCTAAATCGAAAATCGAATAAGAGACTTTATTCACAGCAGTCGTATTCGCGATAGTCATTTCATTTTAAACAAAGACAACGCCCTCACTGGAAATAATTCTTGTATCGCGGAGGACTTTAAAAACATTCAAACAATGGAAACAAAGAACATCTGGTTGTTCTTTATGTCCGTTGTATGAATGTTTCAAGTCTGGACTCCAAACAACCATTTGTGGATCACACAATTTTTTGTCCCGTGTGGGATTCAAACCCACAGCGCTCGTCCACTACGTCATCCGTGCAGTCAACATTTTATACCCAATATTGGTTATAATTCAAATAATATCACTTTTCATTCCATATATTTTAGCCAAATATAAAGTATTTATATATACCTACATAGTGGAATCAACTTTGAAATCTAAGGAACAATGTGCCAACTTTTTCGCCGAAACATTCTCGTAAACATTTTTCTCCTGAACTCAAAATGAAAAACAACTGCGTATCAAAGAAGGTTGCCCTTCAAAAAAAGTACAATAACCCAGCATCTATTACCTTTTATGTAAACATTGCTGTATAGAAGTTTCTTGCCAAAATATTATAGTTTTACCCTTTGTTTTTGATTAAACAAAATACCCAGTAATATGTATTTTGGTTTAACACGTTATATGCAATCACTAAAACATAAGAATTTAGACTATGAAAATAATTTATTTATAGCTGTAAAGAAAATAGTTGGCGCAATGGACTAACGGAATCGTCAACGAATCTTAACAATTTTTTGTGTGATACACAGATTATCGTTCTAAGTCTGGGTGTAGTTGAGTTCGTTAATTGTATGTTTTTAAAGACCCTACGATACAGGGCTTTATCCGCGGGAGTTACCTTTAAAAAAACAAATATAGAAAAAGGTCAATTATCTGCACTAAAGAATACAACGTAATGTATTAGAGTAACATTGCATGTGCTAGAAAACAAGCAGACGAGTGGGTACTCATTGGTAAAATATCCAGAACCACAAGCTGCACTTGCACATGCACACACACATAAACGATAGCACCATATATCGCATGTGGGATGTGCACATTGTCTGAATGAATATAATATTCAATAGTAATACTTATGAAAAATTAGTAAGAACTGCATTGAGCAGCCTTTTTTATTAATCTAAAGGTTCGACAACTACATACATAAATTCGCGCTTGTTTCCCAGAGGGGTAGGCAGTGACTACGGATTTCCATTTCCTACGATCCTATAAGATAAAAGGTTAAATAATATAGGGAACTTTAAAAAGCTTATATAGTTATTTCTTACTAGCTTTGCCTTGAGAATAGTACTTTTTCTGGTTAAAAGGTATTCTATGTTGTTTTCTGTATCCTTCACAACTTGTATACGAAAATTAGTGACAAGCAGCCGGTTATTAAGGCTTGAATGCGTGGCTAATAAACAAAATCACATTCGCATTTATAATATCAGTTAGGATTAACAGTTAACAAACTACGTAGACAACACTAAGTCTATTATACAAAAAACAAAATGATTAAAATATTTTTGAACACATTGTTCGTTTAACTTGATTTAGTTAAAGGTGAAACACCCGTTGAAGCGTTCACTATACTTACATACGAAAGTTGAAAAATGTTTTCAGACAAACATTTAATTGTAACAAAACCCATTCACTCGTTTTTGTTTACGCAAACTTATCTTGAAGAACAAAAGCAAAACTATTTGGGCAAAAGAACAAAGAGAATACATTAATAAAACATCCCATTTTTTTTGGGACTATCCTTCTAATGCCTTTAATGGGACGTTAGAGCTGAACTCTTTTAGTGAAGCTGTTGTTTATTATTTCTATGAAAACTGGTCATTATTTTCAGTACATCAAGGCTTTTTGTTTTATTATTTTTTAACCCTCCGTTGGTCGCGTCTCTATTGTGACGCAGTTGGTAACGTCCCCACGCGAAAACTGAAAACCCTAAAGTTCAATGGTGTAAAAAACATCTAATTATTTGTTTTATCCTATGTACTTTATTATTATATTCAATTTTTTATTTAAATTCATTCAAAATGTTATTACCATATATTCATTTATTTACTCGTTAAAAATAAATTTCTAAGTAGGAACTTAAATTGACTTCTCTGATTGAGTCTTAATATTTTTTTTCACAAAAAATAGAAACTTCTCAACTTATCGTAATTTTTTTAACTATTTGGTATTATTGGAGATCAATCAATAGTATAACATTAAATTTGTAATAATCTGACGTGAAAACATACAAACTTTTACTTTCCTAAATCGGACTAATTTATGCACTGAATACAATCAGTGCATAGAGTTTTGGTATGTAAGGGACAGATATTGCCCTTGCAAAAATGACAGATTGATATAAATTTTCGGTCTGCTCTTCTGGGACAATGTATACACCGTTTTTTCATAGGGATAACGTTATTACTTTCCTCAGTTTGAGCTTCGTTTTTAGGTATGAATCGCCTTATAAGCTGTTTTAGTTCACGCGGCAAAGTATTATTATTAGTATTTATGACTAAAACTGATCTAAAACAATATAAAAAGACCAATAAATCATTTTTACGAATAAAATACAAATTAACTCTATTACCATAATACTTAAGTGGTTGGTCGCGTGGGGCCTTTCAAAGCCGACGCGCAAGAAAAAAGTCTGTATGTCACGGCATTAACGCGCGAACTAAAGTTGGCTGTGATCTGCGCAAAGTAAGTTTAAACTTAGGAGGGTACTTGAAATGTTGATTTTTATAGGACTGTTTTAAAAACATACATTTTGCATATTTTTAGCACGTGGGCTTTCAAGGACTCCAGTCGACCAACGGAGGGTTAATGGTCCAGTTTAATCATAGCAAGACAAAGATTTTTTTGTTTTTAACTATGATAACTCCTGGACAAGGAATAATCCTGTGTCGCGTGGAACTTTATAAACATTCGAACGTATACAAAGAAGACCTAGAATCAGAAGTACCGTTTGTTGTGGATCATACAAAATTTTGTCCCGTGTAGGATTCGAACCCGAACAACACTCGCCGTAGTTATAGCGGCGAAGCGATCATTACAGCCACTACGCCATCCGTTTACTTAATTTTGCTTGTATATCTCTAAAAGTACCAAGCGTTCATCTATTTAGCACATATTTAAGTGACTTCAGAAGTTAATTTTGGATATTATGTCGCAATTATTCATATTGTTTATTTTTAGGTGCTTGATGCCCCGATCAAGTTACACCGGCTGTGGCCATGAGCTAACTAGTTTGGCAATATATATCTTTTCTCTTGTAAAATAGAGAACTCTGTTGTCAGGTAAAAGAAACTACATTCACCTTAATACCCGTCACACACTACACAAAGGACCTGTTCCACAATCTAAAAATAGCATTTTTCCATAAGATAAAAGTCTCGCCATCCCTCTTTTTTCACTTAATAAAGCAAAGACAACATGCTATTTATATTACGAAAAACGATTATATAGTTATTGTGAAACTGGTCATAAAGCAATATAATTTAACAGTTATTCAAATGTGATGAAAGTAAATGAAGCCAGGGAAGTGTGTCAGGATCGTAGCAAATGGAAATCCGTAGTCTCTGCCTACCCCTCTGGGAAACAGGCTTGAATCTATGTGTGTATGTATCAAAAGTCAGGTAAAAAGAGATATCTAAAAGTTAGATAATAGTATACATACAAATATAATTCACCTACTACGTTTAAGATCTACATGATATTATATCAGCCTATTCTTGGGCGTTAAGTGACCATCACGCTCCAAAAAATATTTTCGATAAATATTTTTTCAGGTCCTTGAAGGATGCAAGATGATCCGTTTTTCAATGTTTATTTATCGTCGCGCTATGATTATATGTATAAAGAAAAACCAAAACAAATTGAAAATATATTTTCAAAAATAAGAAATTGAAAGAAGTATGCCTATTCGGACTCGATGGCGTAGTGGTTAGTGTAACCGACTGCCACGCCTGAGGTTCGTGAGTTCGATTCCCGCACAAGTCAAATATTTGTTTGCATGAATATGGATATTTGTCTTGGTCTGGGTGTTTCTATGTATAATATTATGTATGTTTTTACAAAAAAAATGTATATATATATGTTTATCCATTTTCTAGTTCCCATAGTACAAGGTCTGCTTAGTTCGGGCTAGATGGTGTTGCGTGTATGTGGTAGAATATATTTTATTTATTTATTTATCTAACCTATACGAATATTATTAGGGTAAAGATTTGTATTTTTGTTTGAAATTAATAGACACAAAACTAATAGATCTATTTAAAAAAATCTTTCTCCATTTGAAATCAGCGACGTAGCATATATAACATTATGTAACGAGCAACGGGAGTGGAACAGTAATTTTAAAAGTGAGAGAAACTGCATGGTTGCGCTAGTTTATAATATTATGGAAGTCACTTTACGTTTGGCTGACCACTTTAACAGTTATATATTGTAGGTCAGTTGGAAACGTTGTGTGATACTTGACCCACATTTAAAGGGTATTGGGTTTAAATGTGCTTAAGCACGGTCAGTTTCATGGTCGACCCATGGGCACCATTAAAAACTCATTCAATTAACTCCTACAAATCTTGCTGAAGATCCTTTAATATAACGTAATATATGAACGTCTATAATTTTATGTATAATATAATATGATTATTTTTCGGTATATCGAATACTCTTTAAAGTTTAATTACTTTTATTATTTTACTGAACCTGGACTGGCAGATTTAGAGTAAATACTCTGTTGTTGCTGGGGACTGTACAAGCGTTGAAAAAGAGACAAATCGCACACGATCTCGAAACAACAATTTGCAGATAACACCATGCACACGATTGGAGCCTGCAGCTCTCAGCTTAGTATAGTAGTTACTACAATAAAGGTGATATCCATACAGACGATATAATTCTGGCATTCGATGGGAATCGGGTTGATGGCTTCAGGCACTTCCATCATCCAACACAGGTACAATGTTGGACGATACAATATTATGCCACCTCGCCACCTGTCTTTGTTTAGGTGCCCCATGTTTTTCTTCGCATCGCTATCATTGCGGAGAACCCGTCGACAACCTCGGACACCATGGGCTGGCCTGCAGCAGTAGCGCTGGTATTTCAAGACACGCTCATCTTAATGACATTATCCGTCGTACTTTTATCACCGCCGGCGTACCAGCAGTATTAGAATCCATAGGCTTGGTACGAGAGGATGGGAAGAGACCCGATGATTTTTTGCCCTTTGTTACCTTGGAAAATGGGTAGGCCTTTAGTGTGGGACATGCTTCGACACCCTTGCGTCATCACATCTGCCGAGCACGGTGAGATGTGCCAGGTTCGTTAATATTAGTTAAGTTGTAAATTATGATTGTTGCTTTGTTTATGTTTATTTAAAACATGGCAGGCATGATGGCGTAGTGGCATTAGTGATTTCTACTGCGTCGAATATTGTGGGTTCGATCCCCACACGCGACAAAAAATTGCGTGAACCAAAAATAGTTTTTCCGAGGTGAGTGTGCTTCGTGTCCGTTGTTTGAATATTTGTAAAGCCCCCCGCGACACAGGATTCATTTCTAGTGAGGGAGTTGTCTTTTTCACTAAAAAGAAAAGCACTCATATAAATATTATACGTCAATTACTAAAAGTTTAGACTCCCAAAATACTTAATATATAATCAAATATGATAAACTTACTGTATTTTTAATCAAAATAAAATAATAAAACATTGTAAACTAAATATTCTTTTGACTTTGACAATATTGTTGGGCTGTGAAAAGAATTTTATTACGAAGAACTATGTTACATAAATTCGTAGATGTTTACGTAGAGCTCTGTAGCACTGTGCTACGATATCTAATAATCTACGAATATCTACTATATTTCTAAAGTTAAGCCTAAACTTATTTTTCTAGACAATACGGTCACTTTAGTGTTCAACTTTAAATGTGTTGTTTTGTAAATTAACATAATGCTTAACAGATTTAGCTTAGGTATATGTAAAGACAGCTCGCTTGACCGAGATGGAGTGACAATTAATAAATGAACGATTAGCAAGGCTAACTAACTTCGTTCGTTAGGTTTATCAACTTCAGTCTTAACTTGAATTAGTAGTTAACAAACAAAAAATTATCGCAACGTAAGAACTTGATCGTAGCCTATAGACCAACTACATAATATATGTGTTTACATAAATGCATGCCAATTTGTGCGTTGATGAGATCTTTTAATCGGGGGTGGATAGTTAAAAGGGCAAAGACCATATAATTAAGAACGAACGCACTGTGTAAAAATGACATGATAATAATTACAATAGTAACTAAACCAATAGAAATAAATAGAAAAATGTACGTCCGAAGATAGATTATGAATTACTTTAAAAAATGATAATTAGTACGCAGTTGAACTTTAATAATATTATAACGTTTAAACATCCACGTTTAATACTAGTATTAGTTTTATATTTGCTATTATGACAGCAATGTATTACATATAAAACAAACTATACATAAATGCCGAGGTATTCACATTCAAGAATTCAAAGCAACATAATAGAATCACGTAGCAACGTAGCACTCTGCTACGATTCGTAGAAGGCAATGAAAATGCACGATTCGTATGAATTCAAACACAAGCATCGTTTACTTGTGTGTATAACGCCTTGTAAAGCCTCTTGGCTGCGAGAGGACATCTTTGTCCCATGTTCTAGTTGGAACTACAGCACAACATGTTTAGAAACATAGCTTATAAAGCATACTTTTGTTTGGTTACAGTTCTTCAAAAAGGAAAAAGACTATCACATGTGCTAGAATATTTTCGCTTGTTGTGTTTGAGTTGCTTATTTCAATATTCGTAAGGTTCTCTATGAATATATATTTTGCGAGATATAAAAGGAGGCTTTATGGTAACAGGCAAAAGCCTTTATTTTTGGTATTTCATGCTAATCTGATGGCTCTCCTGGTAATGCAGTCGTCAATAGCGTATATTGCAACAACCTATCAACATGCGGACCTTTATATCATATACAAAAACAAGCTTAAAACAGATTTACACTCAGTGTGAATAATAGGGGTACATATACTTTGTCCCGTGTACGACTATCTACGCTACTTGATGCATTGATGTTAGTATCGTGACTTAGGTCACTTAAAACTTAACTTAAGGTGACGTACGCTCTGTGAATATCAAGTTAATATAATGGAGGACTTACCCATTACTTTACTGGAAGTTTAAGTAAACACCTTGCCACACCTCGTTTATTCGCCGTGTGTTGAATGGACCATCCTAAGGAGCAAAAATGTGTGTGAACCAAAGATAATTACTGTACTGGGTTTTTGATGTTAATAGTTCGAGAAAATAATATAGTTCTAATTATATAAGGCCTCTTTATAAAAAAAAATTCCAGTAGTAGCACAGTCTGTAATTATTTTCAATGGACGATGATGGGCTCACTCCTACTAAATAGGATATAAATATAGAAAACAGTGGTACTCTGCTTAACAAAACGGGTATATTTGTAGCTAGTTGAGCTTCGTTAATATGAAATAACAAGCGTAGCATTACGTAGCAACGTGCTACGAACCTTAACTGCTACGAAAATGTACGGCTGGCATAATAATTAAGCAGGAAATAATAATATTAACTTTTTAATCACCCCGTTCATCATATTGTTACTTATTTTAAAATTATATATATTATTCTTGTGCATTTTTGTATTATTATTTATTAAATTAGAAACAGTTATTCGTAATAAAACTATCTTACTAGTTAAATTGTTGCAATATTTTTACTGGATAATTTATTATTTAAGCTCATGAATTTAATGCGGAGGAACAGAATCACGTAGCAGATTGCTACGACTCGTAGCGAGCTACGGCAATAGACGATTTAAATGAGTTCAACACATACCTCGTTTAGTTGTAAGGGGCAAAGCAGATGCTACATGTTTATAGGTATGCTATATTTAGCGGTACACTGCACTTTGGGCCAGATATTTTTGGTCAAATTTTACTCCCCAAAAAACCTTATCGCTCTAGTTTCATTTACCAAATGAATATTTTGCAAATTTTCATTTCGCAGTTTATTCATTTGGTCCAATTATCATTTGGCATCAGTTTACTTTGTCAAGTTTTATTAAATCAAATGTTTCGTAAGCAAACGTTTTGTGTTGGCAAATATTATTATAAATATTAAATCAGAATATGACACCTACAAAAACGAACTACTGCCAGAAAAGTAGGTAAGGTTAGCGACCCAACAGCGCGAGCCGAGCGAGCAAAGCGATCTGCTACTGCTGAACTGCTTCGAAATTCATGGAAAGAGTATGTTATGCTAAAATGAAACATGATCAATTAATTATTAGTTAATCAACGACTTGACAAATAAGATTTTTAACTAACTAAAAAATTGCGATAAGTTATTTTGACAAATGTTTTTTTGCCAAATGAAAATTTGCGAAATATAGTTTGCGATGTGATATTTTGGGGAAAGATTTTTGCCTATACATTAGTAATTCATATTTAGCATTATAAAAAGCTGTTTAAAGACGAATAGTTTTACTTCCTTTACGCAAAAAAGGCCATTAATCGTGATTGCTTCAAAAGAAAATGGGGCTGGAATGGAATATGATAACATTTGCCACCCACGACATCCTAATCTAAGCTCTAAGGAAAGATCGTTCTATTCTTCTTATTCATACATCGAGAATGCAGGCGAATGTTCCTAAGAAGCCTGTGTCGTGGTGAAAATATGAAAGCAATGGACAAAAAGAACACCCAGAATCAAAATAACTATTTGTGAGCCACATTTTTTTTTTGTCTCATATGGGGATAGAACCACAATAATAATAATAATAATGTTCTACCACATACACACAACATCATCTAGCCCAAACTAAGCAGAGCTTGTACTATGGGTACTAGACAATGGATAAACATACATATATACTTTTTTTTTGGTAATATATACACATTATACATAGAAACACCCAGACCAAGACAAATATCCATGTTCAGCACACAAATATTTGACTTGTGCGGGAATCGAACCCGCGACCTCAGGCGTGGCAGTCGCCACGCCTGAGGTCGCGGAGTGGCGTAGTGGTCAGTGTAACCGTCTGGTTACACTGACCACTACGATATCGAGGCCGACAACAATCCTCCGCGCAATGGCAAATCGACTACTTAAACCAGTACATCATCCGTGCAGTCATTAATGTAATGTAATATAATGTCCTCCAGACCGAATTTCCATCATTGCGGCCAATCTTAACGGAGACTTGCTATCTGCGCAGGAGATAATATAGTGCACAAGTGTGTGCGCAAACACAAGTGCACCCTCTGTTCCTTAACTCTCATGATCCGATGGGATGGATAATCCAACACGACCGTAGGGAAATCAGGCGTAGGACCAACGGCTTTACGAGCTTTTCGAGGCACGGGGATGTCTAATACCGCCAACTTCCTAACTTCGGACTCGCATAGAGATTTCTTAAGAGAAAAACTCAATAACTTTTTATTGGCCCGACCCGCGATTCAAACCCGAGACCTTATGCACAGCAGTCGCATTCACTACCGTTGCGCCACGGAGACAGTTGTAATATGACATGCAAGTAAAGCGCTTTAATATATTCTATTATGACGTGTTGATGAATGTGGCAACTTTATTTGTTCGCCAAACTTTGAGCTGAAATGGGATGAATAATAACTCGATACATGTATTATCCGATTTTGTAGACTTTCTTTATATCGTACGTTGTTTTTAATAGAATTTCACATTAGTATGAAGTTCAACATTTTAACTGTAAGTAGTTAAAGTGAAATTTTAGTCAAAATAACGTACAATACAAAAAAAGTGTGGCTATATTTTTCTTAAGCACTTTTATGATTATTCATTTGACTACCTTATTAGAGCCATGGCTTAAGATTGCGTTTATATTTGCTACGAATGAAGGGTACAAAATTCGGTGCTTTAATAAAAGTTGGTCAAATCTCTATGTACCCAATTATCATTAATTATATTTTTACTGATGTGTGTATGTAAGGGCATTCATTATACTTAAATATTTCAGAATACTCATCAGAATTCTCTAAATAATTATTACTTTCGTTTCTTTTATATTCAATGATTACCTTTAATAGCCAAAAAATATTTCAACTATGCCACAGTTATGATATTCCATTAATAAAAATTAATTCACGTCATTTATTATTTTTATCGTTCTGAATTGAACCTTATTTTTTACCAGTTTAAGATAGTATTGTAAAAACAATTCCCACACTGTAAATGATATTTATGCATTCATCATTATATCCCTTTCTTTGCTTCTATACGGTGTGCATTACAGCGAACAACATTTTTTGCGCTTTAATATTGCTTCGTGTAATAACAGTATTTTATTAAAATTTCCCTCGTAATAAATTTATTCATAATTTAATATCTAGCCTGCTGATAGGACACAAAGGATATTAGTAATATCAATGTAATGTTATAAAATGAAAATTTTCTTTATTGCTTTAGCTAGAGGAATAAGATGCAGACTTTTGCGAAGCATGAAAGAAGCGTAGAGACGCTTCTTGCATGCTTTGTAGCGAGTACTACGTTTAGTGTGTCTTATATAATAATATCAGCCCTGTATTAAACTGTTCCACTGCTGGGCACGGGACTCTTGTCAGTGTGAGAAGGGTTAGGTCATAGTCCACCACGCTGGCTCAGTGCGGGATAGCTGACTTCACATATCTTTGAGAAAATTATTGAGAAGATTTAGACATGCAGGTTTCCTCACGTTGTTTTCCGTCACCGTTAAAGCAAGCGATAAATAACTATTTAATACGCACATAACTTCGAAAAGTCAGAGATTGACCTTGGGATCGAACTCGAGACCTCTGCGTGGCAGTCCAACGGTTTCTATATACGTTTATATATGTGTATCTTATGCTATAGCAGAAACTACGAGAAATTCTATACAAATTAAATTTAAGTGATAATTTCTGCTTCCACGCCGTGTTATGAATTCGCATCACATACGGGACAAAAATTGTGTGATTCATAAATGTCTAATAAGAGCTAGATGATAAGTGCTTTGTTCCGTAGAATCAGCCGGCATGTTTGTACAGTCCCGACAAATGAATTAGTCGTTGGGGTAGTGTTAAAAAAAGAACTGATGATCATACCGACAGACACAGATTCCACAACGCCCTTCTCTCAAGAAGAAGTTTATCTGCAACTTTGAGATTACAGTTGATATTTCATCATAAAATGGCAACACCTTTACCGAGCCATGTTATTAACATTTTTATCTTTTCCTGGAACGATGTTGTAATTTAATTAGGAAGGAATCTTTTCATTATACATATTGGGGCTTACGTTGATTAGAATTGGCTAATTGTGTTACACTACATGTGTAATTATAAATTAATTCCTATAGTATCTTGTACATGATTATATAAGCTATTTCTCACTACTCACCTTTTAATCTTTTTAATCATATTTGTGTATTTAATCAAACTATAACTATATAATATTGAAATTTATCTGAGCAATAAACTTCAAACTAATATGTTTACTATGAATATTTTTTTTATAAGTAACACGCTAGGATCGCAAGTAATTTAGTAAGTGCTTACCGATCGACTAATACGGCGTGGGTCTACATAAGTTCGAGAACGTAATACTTTTGGATATATCTACCAATAAATGATATAGATAAGAACGAATTATTGGAAATATATCAAGTTAAAGATACCAGTTGATGGTAGACCCTAAGGAACTCAAATGGAAAACTCGCATATTTAATTTTCACTATACCTGGTCATTTTATTTAGAAGTAAATCTAACCTGCAACTTTGTGAGTGTAAACTATACATATTTGTACGTAATTTACATAATAACTCTAAATTTTGGGCTGTGTTTGTATGATGAAGATATTTTGATTACTAATTGGTCGTGCTATTGAGGGGTTCTAAAATAAAGACAATTATAAATTACTTCTTGGTTTAAATGCATCTAAATAGTTGATTCCAGTTAGGTTTAATATCGAAAACGTAACCTTCTTTATATAAAAAAAGTAAAGAAGAAGCCTTTGTATAGATAGGATAGATTAAGCGATCGAAGCCAATTCAGTAGCCAAATCTTGCAATGTATTTTCACAATACATGATAACACTATTGAAAAAGCTTCATATAACGCGATAAAGGACAACAATCCAAGTATCATGATAAACACTGAACGCGTTCGTGTTACCGAACCCTGTGCTGGCATCGAAGGCTGCTTGATTGAAACAGTACACAACGCTACATCCTCTTTAATAAAGTGAAGGCAGTGTTGTGTAGCATCGCTAGAACAACACAATAAAGTTACTATCATACCTTAAGCTTATACAGGGTGTCCAGTAATTAATGGATAACCTTGAAATGTCTTAAAGTAGAACTGAAGGCCGTTCAGAAAAATTAAAAAGTAAATAAAAAAAAGATTATATTAAAAAGTGCAAGCTATTATAATATAGCATACTTTTGACTATCTATCTATTACCATAATTAGTGTTTAATAATAAAACAACAAAAAACTGATGAATTTCATTCATTTATGGTCGTAGTATACAAGAAAGTTATACATGGTAATTTAAAAAAAAACACATATCTCAGGTAGTAAGAACAGATTCTTTTTTTTCTGAAAGGCCATCAGTTCCACTGTAAGACATTTCCAGGTTATCCATTAATTACCGGACACCCTGTATAGGCATATGGTAGCGAATAATAAGAAGATATATCTGGCGTACGCATGACACAATGAAAGAGTATGGAATACTGCTATCTAATACTAATTGAGACGAATGTAATATTAATATTCGTGTTGCGTGATTGACGGCGCCGAGAGTCAGAAGCAACAACAGGTTCATTTCCAGATTTCGTGACAGACACATTTGACTATAACACTTCACTTGTAAATCGAAGACCGAATCGTTCCCAAAAAAAGAAACACCATTACTTATATCATGGGACCATTGAGGCAGACTGTATCTGATTGAATCACAATCGTTGTGTGTATGTGATAGTATATTAGTATTAGTATTAGTAATTATATTTGCGTTATAAACAAACACTATTTGAGACTATATATCGCACTAAAAATCTATTTTATTTAACCCTTTTACCATCCGGTCGGTTAGTTAATAATTATAATTAGATCAGCTTTGATAAATTAGACATCTGGGTGATTATGATTTCTGATTCTTTCTTATATATAGAATTGCTTAACCATTGCAAAAGTGTTATATTCAGCAAATAAACTACTAGTACAGTTATACTTTACTAAATCAACAAAGAAGTAAATTCTCTTATCATATTCGTCCCATCTTTCCTCAAAATAAAAACAAAGAATATACAAGGCGGTGCAAATATTCATGAAATGAATATATATTTACATAAAATATCCTCAAAAAGCGTCGAATATATTCATTTCCTTGCGTCCAAGTAAAACACTAGCTCTACCTAAAAGTTTTTCACCACTCAAGAATAATTTACGCGGAGACACCTGTCGTTGTTGGTGCCTATAATTTACGGGATATTTTACTTTGCCCCTGTCGCGACAGCGATGATATATTGTTTGTCCGTCCTTTCCTACGTGCCGAGTTTTAGTATGAATTTTAAACTAGCAAAGTTTCTTCTAGAATTTTATATTCTGTATAATGGTTTATTCACACTCATGGTCTTGCGCGTTTCGCGTAGATTATAAGAATGTACTAGAGCAAGAAAGTTTTCGCAATTTTATTGATTGTTTAAATTCTAGAGATTATTGTTATATTTATATCCACTAGCTGTCTCCTGCGGCTCCACTTACGTTTCTGATTAGGGTGATGTTATATAACTTTTCTCCAGAGTAGAGCTATCAAAAAATAAATACATATATACGTAGCCGACTGGTACTTCTAAAGATGAGCGTATTCAAACAATGAAAAACAATATCTTCAGTTTTATTATATCAGTATAGATATAATTTAAAACATTAAAGTATATTGTAATATATTCCGTTAAAACCTTCGATGAACTAGCGTCTCTGGAGAAACTACCTGTACAACACCGCAGCTTAATAATTTTGTGCTTTGTCTGCTCAGAGTATTTCTAGAGCTTCTTAAGTAGCCACTTTGCCTTCAGCAAGGGAACCAATTGTCTTTGTTCCTTATGTTGGCAGTGCAGCAATTTTTATATGCAAGATGCACGGTGCTATTATGTCCTTAGGTTTACGGGAACCGTTTATCATCAGGCAGAGTTATTGTGAAGAGTAACTTACCTTCTAATTAAACACTTATTTATATGCAGTACTTTATCAGTAATTACAAACCATATATATCTAAATTTGGAATTCATTAGGATCTATTAAATAAACAAACACCATTATGTATACGTCAAATGAAATCTTCTCAGAAATTATTGTGCATCATCACAAGTTCGAGAGTGTGGATGTGGCTTAAGTTTTTGTGAGCCAAGAATCAAAAGAAAATGAATTTATATGCAATGACATTCTTGTATTTCATATGTATATCATGATGAGAAAAGTTTTATTTGTTTGCCGAAGATTCATATACGAACAGTGCATGTTATTAGGAAGACTTTTGGACGCAGTGTTATACTTTTTTGGTATAAAGTAAGCATGAAGAGTAAGTTCACTGGTCCTTGGGGTAAAAGTTAATTTGACATAGCTTTTGTATACGTCTAAATTGTTAAAGGAAGAAAAAGATCTTAACCAAAGTTTTCTGATTAGACTAGATATTGTTTGAAGAAATGCCAGGCTAAGAGTATCTTATATCATCAGGCGTACAAAAATCAATAATTTAAAGAGATCGAACGCAACAAACGACAAATTGTAATGATCTAGAAAGGAAATCCTTAGTCTTTAACAACCCAGGCATGCAAGACAAGACAAGCATGAATCTATGTTTCTTCTTTTTTACTCATAGACAACTTCCGCAGTAGACAGTCTATGAGAAAAAAAGAAGGAAATATTTCCTATGTCAGGGTCCCCCATGACATTGGAATGATTCCTACTGCGAAAGTTACAAACATTCAGACAACAGACACAAAGAACATCCAGACTCGGAAGAACAAATTGTGGATCACACAAATTTTTGTCCCATGTGGAGATCAAACCCGAAATATGTTTCCATCAGAGGTGGTAAATATGCATACGACTCGATTTTGGTTAGTGATTACTAGTGCCAATGGAAGCTGACAATACAAGGAACATAGCTTGCGAATGCCTACAGGGATGAACTATCCTACATACAAATAAAGCTAGTCAGTAGTTTCACTATAGAATGCATGGAAGCCTCTTAAGGAGCTTAGGAATCCTTACTTGCGGCAAAATGAAAAACAAAGTTATTTCACTGCAATTTTCTGTAAAATGGGGTAGTTTTCTAGTCAGTCGTTCTAGGTTTGAACGATCATATTTTCCTTATGTTTGCTTTTGATTTATAGTATTAATATTGAGATAGATTTAACTTTGCACTTTGTGGATTCTAGCATTCCAGATAACGTTGTATACGTTCACGTCATGTTTGCGTACCATTGTAACAGGGGTATTCTCCTTTTTTCTTCTTAAAAAATTCAGTCTAGGCAAGTAGCATTAAATTTGGAAAGTATCGGTATATGGTAGCAGAGTCGCTCGCTCTTACGTCTTTCAGTTTGAGGGAAGGGAATCTAAGTAAACATTCCCCGTCTTTACTACATTTTAGTTTAATATATTTTCATAAAGTAGTACATTACTATATCTGGATTAAAATCGTGTCTATGTCTTCCTCGGTACTCAGTAGACAAATCATATTCGAAATTTCATGTTGATCGGTCTACCCGACCGATGAGTCGGGCGGATGATGAGTTTAGAGATGAAAGCGTAAAAAACAAACTCTCATTTGCATTTATAATATTAGCTAAGGTAGTTAGGATTAAATATGATATACTTTATGATAAATAACATACATATTCTACGAAGGCAGAATAAAATATGACCAAAGATGTTTACATGGGATTAAAAACATTCGGATGGTTTTATATGCTTTATACGCATAACAGCCCCGACGATACAGATAATCCTAAGAGGAGGCAGTATTAACTCTGATTTATTGTTATTTATTTATAGCCAGATTATGTCCGGCGTTTGTGGTACAAGTATCTACTTTCGCCAGAAGCGCCGGAAAGGAGATAGAGATATTTGATAAAGTAGGATGGCGATTTAACATTATTTATTTCTGTCTTATACAAACATTGGAGTTGTTTAAATTATGCATACTATAATATAAGCCATGTCTCGTTTTCAATATGCGAAGGGTTAGGATGTAGTTCATCACACTGTATAACTTTATTACTTAAAGGTGTGCGACGCAAGAAGCTTACGCGCGCAAGATGTTCGCGCAGGTTATATGCGAAATTTACTTGTGCGAGTTAATCATACGGGTTACCTGCGGTTGGCTTGCGTCAGTAATTTGCTTAATGCATATAACCTGCGATAGTGCCGTAACTTGTGCTTGAAATTCGTGTCGTGTATAAAAACGGTACAGTCTACGTTAACATTTTACGCCATAGTTGCTACTACGCTCCTGCTATTCAAATGTTTAATGTTTTTGACCGCACAGTTGGCGTAGTAAATTATGTGCCTTAAAAGAGAAAATTAGAACATTCAATTAATTAAATTTGCTCATTTCATTAAATGTACTGCCACCCCTACTAAATAAGTTAATAATGCCTGTAGTAGAGCTAAATTGATTATGCAATGATCAATCACTCGTATTCAAACGCAAGTTCAACGCATTACTGATATACATTACACAATAGAATGAACAGGGTGATGAACAAATCTAATCATCATTGAAATCATTTGCTATTCAGTAGTAAACACAGACATTTATTTGACATAAACAAAAACTAACATAAACAAAACAAAACATAAACAGAAATAGCATGACGTTTAAATAAAATTGAATGCATTATTTTCAGGAAAAAGTATATTCAAAAGTGTAATATATATTTTTTATTCTTCTTGTCTGTTTTTACTATGGCTAGACCTCGTAACCTAGTTTAAGGTGGTACCTATAAAAATGTTCTACCTATTTTATTTTTAGCGTTCTAGGCTAGGACAGCAAATAAAAGGTGTGCGTTTTTTATTCCATTTGTCATGGTAAGTAATTGCCTTTTCACGCGTTCCAGCTGGGCAGCCAACATTCACATAACTTGGTAGATAAGGTAATACTGTATAAACTGCCTACAAGGATACTATTTGAGTAAACTGTCTGTAGCGCAGCTGCATTTGAGTCGCAGATCGGTTAAAATATATTAGGTTTTACTAAAACAAGATTGCCTTTAAAAAATCCGCATTTGATCAGTACAATGTGTGTTTATTTGGTACGATTGTACAGATTTCTTAACAATTGAACCGTGCGGCGTGAAAACTTTCGCAGGGAGTGGAAACTATACACTATTATGGGTTTATCTTTTGGCAGTCCGGTAAGCGGTAATCTAACGAACAGCGGTAGTTTCGGCACATACCCAGTGACCGCATATTGGGTAACGCGTGCAGGTATGCGTAAAAGCTTTTGTAGTTTTCCATTCATTTCGCTACCAGGTATTCTAGGCTGCTATGCGGTAGTATATGTGTAATAAACGGTTCTCTATTGTGTTACCTAACTTTTTAATAGATAATCTAAAGTGCCATAATTTTTTTGTCCTAATCATCATTTGTCCGAATGATAACTTGCTCGAATTTTATGTCACATAATATCACATGTCATAAATTTAAAATCCTCAATAAAAGCTGTAAGTTCTTAATTCAAATTATTTAATGTTTATTTATTCTAATAATGATTCTAAAACTAATTTGTATTACAGAGCTCGGCTTTTGTCACGGCTCCGGCGCTGCGGGTCTCCGGCGGTCCCACGCGTGCTAATCGTCGCTGACGGCTTTCGCCCACTACCGCAGCTTCGGCTTGCTGGCCAGCCTCAGCCGCGATGGCTCGCTCGCAGCCTCCTGCTCCTCAGCCCGCGGGCCACCTCGCCCCTACGCGCCTATGTGATTCTAAATTACACTCTAGGGGTAGGTCAGACAAGACTGCGTGGAGTCGGATTCACAGTGATTCGTGTCTGTTACTACAACCTTCTTCATCTTCTCCCTAGCCTTTATTATTCCCAAGTCACTTGGGATCGGCTTTTTTAGTCTAACCGGATTTGACTGGATATAAGTTTTTACACAGAGCGGCTGCCACCTGACCTCCGCAACCCGAAGGCGATAAACGATACCCAAAGGCTAGACTACTGTCAGGATATTATAGGTCACTGACTTCCCAATAACAATTGCCATAGATGTTCATGGCAGCCGGGACCGACGGCTTAACGTGCTCTCAGAGGGACGGAGCACTCGATAATTGTCAATCAATACGCACATAATTTCGAAAAGTCATATAACTTCCGAAAGTCTGAGGTGCGTGACGTGAGTTCGATCCCTAGACCCTCTGCATTGCAGTCTGTTGATCTCCCCACTGAGCTATCGCTGCTACAACCTACTGTGTCTGTCACTACAACCTACTTTTTAGCAAATATTTTAGAACTTACAATTTTAGGAGAAGAAAGGGAGTACCGTGTTACATAGATTATAAGCGCTAACCATTATGTAATTACATTACTCTACATTTTTTAAGACTACTCAAGCGCTAGGAATAATTGCTTTGTCGCGGGTACTTTACAAATACTTGCACGAATGGCGTAGTGGCAAGCCGACCACTTAGGCTTGCCACTACCACTGCATCGAGTGTTGTGGGTTTGAATCCCACACGGAACAAACATTTGTGTGAACCACAAATGATTATGGTACCGACTCTGGGTGTTATTTGCGCCCATTGTTTGAATGTTTGTAAACTCCTCCGCGACACAGGAATTATTCCTAGAGTGGCAGTTATCTTTCAAAGTTAAAACATTCATATAAAGGACACAAAGAACACCCCGCATCCTCATACAAATCTTCTCCAAACATATCACATAGTGGTTTCTTTCTCCGTGGTTTGGAGAGCACGTAAAAATTCAGTCCCGGTTGTTGCCAAATTGACAGCAGTCGTTAAACCATGTCAGAGGCCTACGAGCGGCTTGAACAACTCTTCACAACAGGTTAGCCTCTAACCACACGAAAAGAAGAAGAAGACATGAAATTTAATTCAGGTAGCAGTTTATCGCTCTAAATGTACAATGTATTGTTATGTTTGCTCTTGATACGGTTCGGCACGATGGCATTGCAAATAATATTAATATGTATACCTACTTTAGTATGTTTGAGCACTTCATGGTATTATCTAGAATCCTGCGTTCAAACTGTTGCACGATTCAATCATACTCATTCTAAAACAAATATTAGGTTAGTTTTTTTGCTAGCTTGTCGCAAAAACATTCTTTAGAGGAACGCCTTATGATTGTGTTAGATGACAGTAAGAATAAGGCCACAAGGGTGGTATAGACGAAAGGTCAATGTACTCTGATTAGATACGAGATTTTTTGACATTACTAACCTTATTAGTCTAGGAATGCCCTAAACAGTCAAGGGTTCTGGTATAAATCGACCACTCATATTTTACTTGCACTTGTAACAGAAACAAAATCTATCCTTGCTTGACAACACACACGTTAATATAAAAAAATATGAATGTTTAAATATTGTGCTATATTAAAAACATTTAAGAAAATAATATTATCGACGCTATTCTCTCCTTTCACCGTGAATATTATTGAAACAATAGCGAATCAACGTTGCTTAAATGAACACCGGTCACCTTGCTATAGGCACATGCTATACAAACGAGGCACAGTGACATTTTGCACCTTTCAAACGAAGCAACCCTTTCAAAACTAACAAGTCACCGAAATTATGCAACAAAGCCAAGATCGTACGAATTTAGTTAAACAAACACTTGAGAAGAAACCGGGTAACAATGGCTTTTGTTACATTTTCATAAGTGTTCCTTACATATTGTGAAGGTCGACCTGACCTAAATTAAGGTAAGGTATTATGTTAACAAGCAACCTAAGTCAGCCGAGACAGGCATTGTTAGGGTTTTATGAAACATATTTGATATTGTATTGAGATCTAGTAAAGTATTAGTTTTGGGTTAAACTTTGATACGTTAATGTTTTGTCGCGGGTGGTTTTGGTAATTCGTGGAAATTTGAATACTGATTCTAAATTATTAATTTAGTAGGTCACAAAGTTAGACGTGCTAAAGTCAAAGTTACATCTATCAATTTCACCTCTATTCACTGGGACAATACGTTAGATTTTACATACAATATGTTCCTTACATTACATTGTGCCAAGTCTTTTGAGGAGCAGAAAGCGATGCGGAGCGATATGGGTCTTATTACTTGTGACAAGATACGGCACTATTATATGAGCGTTGAACTATATTTATTGTTCTGTACAGAGGAACCAGCTGAATATCAGTGAAGTTAGTTACTTGGTTTTTTTTTTGTACCTGGGGAATACATTGACACATGAGCCCCTTCCCTCGCGGAAGAGCCGCGGGGGCGGGCGAAAGGGTTACGTCAGACTCGCCGGGGTAATGAGAAAGATGGAATAAGAATAATGTACCTCCCGGAATACCGACTAAACCTACCACCGTGTTCCTCGACAAAACCACTATCGACAGGGCCGCGCGAATCACTTTCGCATGCGGTCGCAACTCCACCTAGCTTTCGGCCCGCCGCCCGTATGAAACGGCAGGCCACTACGCGAAGAGACCTACCCAAAGGCACTCACTCACTTATAAACTCTACTGTCTCTCCCCTAGAGGGGAGACGGACTCGACACAGAGGCGCGCGTGGGAACACGCACGCCGCCTCTCGGACCTGGTGCGGATTAGATGGCGGGCAGGCCCACAAAGCCCACCACCCCCAGTTACTTGGTTGTGTTTTATCTGCACTTAACCTCAAAATTGAGTCATTGTGCGGAAGATCAGTGCAATTATGGTACACAGGGTATAACCAATATAACGTTTATTTCATTGCTTATGTTTTATTTGATGTTTTATGTTTAAATGTAGTATGTGACAAAATAAATGGTTGAAACATAGATAAACTACGTCTAAAACTCGATGCAATGCGATCATTGACACGTGAAGCGATTGAAACTAGTACAAATTGGAAATGAACGCGACAACTACAAAATGCTCCAGAATGCATTAATTGTCATATGATAGACTTAGACTAAAATATATATATGCACGCAAATCTATTTGCATATATCTGTTTTTATAAATAAATCCTACTAGTATAAAAACGAATATCTTCAACACTAAGAAAGGGCAATGGAAATAACATCGACGAGACTTTATTAAAAGAAAGCTGATAAAATCTCGGTATTATTTATTATATTTTAATCATTAAAAGCATATGCAAATCGGTATATCTTATAACTTAATGTATAAGTTCGGGTAGACAGTTGAGCCATGCGGAAATACCTACAATAAACTCACGGCCACTTAATTATTATACAATTTCTAGAACTACAAACACAATATATTATCGAACAATTCCCGAATGGATCTCGAAGACAGAATCCGAGACAGAATAACCGCAAAACAAGCACAAATTTATGCCCCGGGACTAACGTTTTATATTTCAGTTTACTCATAGTTTAAAATAAAGAGAGAAATTTCATTTTATTTTTCCTCACGAGGTTTATAGTCTGTGTTAATTATAATTATTACATTGCTAGAGGTTCAACTCACAGGCGCAATGTTAGCACAGTAATTAATTAATTAAGAATGCTGAGACGGAATCTCTTGTTTATTACGAGTTTCGAGTGAAATATGTAGCGTTGAATGTAATGGGTGATGAGTATAATATGGTAATAATATGATCTTTAACTAACCTGTATTCGAGATAGGCTTATTTATACATTAACAAACATGAGAGTCACATTAAGAATTTTGTTGCGTTGGTGCTTGATATTATTCTCGCTATGAGAAAAGTTAAGCCATAGCTAGCAGCTACCGCTAATAGGACGATCATGCTGGTCCAAAGTAAGTTGATAGACAAAACACATTTTTTAATACGTCACAAAGAATTCTCATAAATCCATGCTTTCTAAGGATGTTTTCTTCCTCGTTAAAGTACTATTTAACACTAATGACGTAATATAAATAGACGCGTTATGCATGAACATCACGGCACTCGAAAACAGCGTAAATACTATCGGTAGCTAGACAGCTACTTAGACGCATGAAGAAAGGGAAAGAAAATTATATGTCATCTACGGAATTCCTGTTGTTAGAGAGAGGTAAATATATTTCTTTAATTAGGTTGTCATTCTGTGGTGCATGCTCATTGGCCGAGCGCGAACACGTGAATTACCTCAGGCGCTGGCCGCCATTAGAAGGCATCGAAAGAAATAAAATAAAGTCCATTTCTCTTGATATTTACGCATGGAATGATACTTTTTTATCTTTCACAGTTGCAGTATAATTTTTACATTTCCTAAAAACACAGAACGGCTTTTTTTTTGTTGTTGAGGACGCTTTTCACTCAAATTATTTCAGTGTCACGTACACCCGCGGCACTGGTTGGTACGTGACTAAATGGACTTCTGGTAATTACCTTGCATTCATGTTGCCACTACAGAACGCGGGCAACGTATCTATAGTTTATATATCATTGTTTAACACGCACATAACAGAAAAGTCAAAGGTTCGGTCAGCTACATAAGTCGCTAAACATTACACAATTTTGTAACAGTATTTTATGAATTATAACCTACTTATTATTCTCCAATAGTAATAAATTGTGACTAAAATAACTATCCTTTAACTGTTAATGCTACAAAAAATGAGAAATTACCACTATTGTGAATTATCTTGTGTGGGGGCCAGTCAGTACAGACCGGCGACACTTCGACCCAGTGGGATCTTTTATGTCGACTATCCCTATACCGACTGCCATAGATGTTCATGGCAGCTGGGACCGACGGCTTAACGTGCTCTCCGAGGCACGGAGCAGGCGATAATTGTCAATCAATACGCACATAATTTCGAAAAGTCATATAACTTTCGAAAGTCAGAGGTGCGCGACGTGGGTTCGAACCCGAGACCCTCTGCATTGCAGTCTGTTGGTCTCCCCACTGAGCTATCGCTGCTCACTACTATTTTGATATACTATTGCGACTAAGTTCTAACAACTACGCTCTCTCTAAACTTGCACACACCATTAACGTTGATTCACTTATCATGGCATATCATGGGATGACAGAGTCGATATTAAGATATGGTTTACTATTTTGGGGTAACTCTACAAATAAAGATCAGATTTTTATATGTCGAAAAAAGTGTATACGGGCGATGTTTGGCCTCCAATCAGATGATAGCTGTAAGCCATATTTTATTAAACATCATATATTAACTCTGAAGGAAGAGTACTAAATGTATATGAAGTACTCATCTTTGTGATAACCAATTCGCAACTGTTTAATGAACTTTCCACTGTAAACAACCAAAACAGAGCAGATAATGACCTATTATGTCTAGTGAAGTCGAGTACAGCGCTAATGCACAAAAATATTATTATGGTTCAGCTTGAACCTCACTTGGTACACGACAATGGCAAGACACCAGATGGTATGTCATTACTGCCATGGAAAATGGGTAGACCTTTGGTGTGGGACACAACTTGTGTCGACGACACCCTTGCGCCATCACATCTTTCTAGCACAACGGGTTGTGCTGGTGCTGCTGCTGCATCAGCGGAGACTATCAAACGGCGTAGATATCAAAATCTTATTGGTGAGTACATATTTGAGCCGTTTGGTGTCGAAACGCTGAGGCCATGAGGCCAAGTGCTAGTTCTGTTTATAGAGACCTAGCTAAGCGGCTCATCGACGCTTCGCGTGACCAGAGGGCTGGTATTTTCTTTGCACAAAGAATAAGTATTGCCATTCAACGTGGCAAAGCTGCCAGTCTTCTGGGCACGTTGCCAATTGACGACGATGCGGAGGAATATTATGACGCTTTTTAATTTCGAAGTTTTATTTTTCTCTTTAGTTTATATTTCTTGTAAATAATTTGTGTATATATTATTTTAACTATTTATTTATGTCACTAAAATAAAAATATGATTTGTATGGCACCCATTATATATAATAAATTGCCAAAACATCTTACACAATTAAATATTACTGATTTGAAAGGACAACTAAAAATGTATTTAGTCAGTAAATGTTACCATAGCATAACAGAAAACCTAACTGATAGCAACCTCAGCACATAATATTGTATGCCATTATGAAATATAATTGTGACATTTTATTTCAATATATTGATATCTTGACATTATTATGAATTGTAATGATAAATGTCCTAGTGGTCTATGTCCAGCAGTGGACTGTCTTTCGGCTGAGATTATATAATGATAAATACATTTTTTTATATTATTGGTTCTCATTTTTATTAATTGCGTCTATATGAAATTAATGTTGAAATTGTGAATTTGACTTATTTTAATAATTATAATCTTGACATAATCCTAATTATTAATGATTTGAAAATATTTGTTTACGTATTAATTATAAAACTTTATTGTTAGTAATATAAATTCCGATGCATATTTTCCGAGAGAAAATTGTTTTTCATGCACAATAATTGGTAAAATATGTAGAACAAATCACTTACCTACCTTATGTATCTTCATGCAATGTAAACTTGTAATGTATTACTCATATTTTTATGAAATAAGCTTATTCTATTCTATTATATTCTGTGTGTCTGTGAGTGTTAATAGACTTATGAGGCTGAATGTACGTGCCTCATGATTGAGGTCTAGATCTTTGCATGCCATTTCAATTATTGCGACTAGCTGCGTTACTTACATGTTCCTAATTGCATCGATGGAGCAGCTGTAATTAATACGACTGCTGAGCATAAAGTCTCAGTTTAGATTATACCCATAAACAAAAGCCAAAACAAAAGCCATTCATTGAAGTTAACAAGCCGAGAAGTTACATTGACACCTCAACCATAATTTAATAAAGGATATATAATTTATGACCAGAATACGGACAAGAATCTCAGAACACAATTCTTTTTAAATTGCCATAAAGTTCAAATTTCACGGCATGTTAGAAATCGCGCCTGCAAGTAAGGTGCTCCAATCATTACACTTAACTGAACACACTCAAAAGACACGGCTGGTCGTACGTGGCGAAGCGAGTACTAGCACCGATACTTAAGTATTGTAGTAAAACTTCGGAGAACTAAAATGAAGGTAAAATAAATTTGGTGGATATGAGAGCTCTGTGAAATATATACGGCGTGAAAATTACACTTCAGTATTAGAGCGGTCTGGAAGGAAATATACAGTTATATGTATTTAAGGATATTGACTACTCGGTGCCGCAATGGTAATGAACATAACTAATCTGCATAAGATCTTGGACTAAATCCTAGGTCGGATAGTGTTATCAGCTTCTGCAGTCAAGAAAATCTTAGTAGCACGACGGTATCTAATCTCCTCCTCTATTAAGCAGGACTAAAATAAACAAAATGTGGAACGTGTGTGCATTTCACCTCTGTATAGAGCATAAGATTATATAGAAAATATAAATATTAATGCATTATATTGCATAAATACAAGACGTTTTTCTGTCTGAGTGACCAATTTTGAAAATGTCCAAATCAGCAATAATTTTTTTTTTTTGCAATCTATCACGCGGTTCGCCTGACAGTAAGCGATTACCGCCCGCCACCCATGGACACCCGCAACACCAGAGGAGTGACAAGTGCGTTGCCGGCCTTTTAAAAAGGAATACGCTCTTTTCTTGAAGTGTTGAAGGTCGTATTGGTCCGGAAATACCGCAGGCGTTCGTTCATCGTCAGTTCGTCGCTCATTCCACAGTTTTGTTGTGCGAAGCAAAAAATTCCTGGAGAAACGCACAGTAATTGTGGACTGCCAACCATCTAAATGATGGAAATGAAAATTCTGTCGCGTAGGGCGATGGCGAAAAGAGCAAAGGACCATACGATAAATGTCTTTATCGAAAATTTTACTAGGTTAGAACTTAGTAAGTAAAATTTTACCCAGAATAAGTTACATAAAAAGGCTGGCTTAACAATGTGAACCCCTTTCCAAGCCTACGATAGTACCACGCTTAAAGATCACCCGCTACTAACATAATACCTATCGTATTATGTTAAATTGTCAAATACACGAAGGAAAGGCATCCGAACTTGGATTTTATTGGACATGTTGCTGTATAACTTTGCTGTGTGTCTTGAAAGTACAAGTTGAAGGGTTAACATGTTTCGGCGAAGGGTAAAACATGGTGACTATTAGAGGGTTAATGTTGAAGTTAAGTTCAGAAACGATAATGGACTGCCTGATAGTATTAAGATACTTGACCTGTTCATAACTTGTTTTGTGGACTACGAACTACTGACCTAAGTCAGAACTTTTTATTCGGTTGTTAACAAGACTTATACGTTCATAATTATGAAAGTGCGTATGTACAAAGCTTGTAAACGCCAAGGAGAAATGTATAGGCTTGTATTGTGTTCCCACTATACCAAAATTTCCGTTATTATGTTATAGGTTCTATGAAATAAGGCAGCCTTATTGTCGCACTTGGTGTAGTTTGAAGCATTGTATGTACTGCTACTGAAAATTGATTATAAAAACCCAATACCCCGAAGAAAGCAAGCAGTGGAGAGGTTTGTTACAGAATTTGTAACTGCCTCGGCGCTCATAGACAGTTGCACTAACTGATCGGTAAACGATTAGCGAGGTTAAGCAACGTTGGGTGCGGTCAGTCTATAGATGGGTGACCGCTTAGTGGTATTTCATCTGAGTGTCTCCGTCCTTCGAAGGGCACGTAAAAAGTCGGTCCCGGTTGTTGTCAAATTGACAGCAGTCGGCACAAGCCATGTCAGAGGCCTACAGGCAGCTTGAACAACTCTTGACGACAGCCTGGCCACTAACCACATGAAAAGAAGAAGAAGAACATAGCCTCGGTGGTGCAGTGAATACTGTTATCGGGAATTCCAGTCAACAAATTCTTAGTAAAAATTCGAAGCTCGAAGTTGTGCTCTGTAAAGACAAAATCTTCAGAATACAAGGGATTAAAAATATCTCATCTCTTGAAATGTGGGTGTAATAAACGTCTACCTTAATCTTCGGAGATATAAGTGTGAGAGTGTGTATATTCTTTCGTTCATACGAAATTTGGGTGATACTGAAGCGTGTCCGAACATCTTTATATATATACTAGCTGTCCGGAAAGACGTTGTACGGTATAGGCGAAAAAAAAATGAAATTACCATATCTAAACCATCCTCGAATCCATTTGAACACACACAAAAAAATTCATTCAAATCGGTCCAGCCGTTTAAGAGGAGTTCACTGTCAACACACGTACAGAAAAATTATTATATAAAGATAAATCTTCTGTGCGTGGGTTTGTAATTAAACTACGGCTGGACCGATTTTGATGAAATTATGTGTGTTCAAGTGGATTCAAAAATGGTTTAGATTTGTTTTTATTTTTTCGTGTGTACAGGACAACGTCTGTCGGGACAGCTAGTATATTTATATTTTATTTGTTTTCAAACCGATGTCTGCATATTCTAGAAGTTAAGCGACTAATATATAACATGTGGTTACCGCAATACAAGCCTCGAGCTTAGTGCGAAAGCCGCTGTCAATTATAAAAATGTGTAATGTTGTAAATAAATAAATAAATAAATATAAACTTAAGACTATTTTTTGTAAAAATCCTAACTATCCTCGATCTAACTCTATCGATCACTACACAAAAAATGTAAATCTGTTTAATGAAAATAAAACAAATTATTGTTATTATGTTTCTCTTATCACAGGTACTTTCTAACATATTATATTAGAAAATACCTGGCCCTTTGGGAGGCTTACACGGAGACATGGGTACAACGTGAAGAGGCCCTTCGAGAGTTTTAATCAAAGGTGGGATGGAACACCGACAGCGGCACTAGCCGCGCAGCAGGCGTAGGACTATTGCTACGTATGGATTCTAATATATGGGCTATAGGTATGTTTGGTGGACCGGTATATTGCTAACTATAGATGAAAAACGGTGTTTGCCCTGAATACTTTAATAGCATCAATGCAATGGGTAGACGGTGACTCGCCAACTCATTATTATTATTGTTATTTTTATCCTAACTTAGTATTACAGATGTGAACATTTGTTTGTTCGTTTGTTACGCTTTTACACTTTAACTATTCGACCGATCATCATACAATTGCACATAACACAGAAAAGGACATAAGGCACATTTTATTAAAAAAAAAAGCGCTGGTATTAATCCAACGTTACCTACATTTGTAATAAAGTAGTATCATGTTAATGGAATACCTAGGAAAATTAAATTATACGGATACAGGAAAACTGCTAGAAGTTGTAAAATTATATTGATAGTAAATTTAAAGTTGTATATTACTTACTAAACACCTTTAATCGTAGATGTACTTTAGACTGTAAATATTTGTATTAAAAAAGCGCTTGTGTAAAATAAAATTGTCAAGTGATGTCCTAACACAAGAGCAGCGATAGCTCAGTGGGGAGACCAACAGACTACAATGCAGAGGGTCTCGGGTTCGAACCCACGTCGCGCACCTCTGACTTTGGGAAGTTATATGACTTTTCGAAATTATGTGCGTATTGATTGACAATTATCGCCTGCTCCGTGCCTCGGAGATCACGTTAAGCTATCGGTCCCGGCTGCCATGAATATCTATGGCAGTCGTTATTGGGGAAGTCGACAGAAAAGATCCCACTGAGTCGAAGTGTCGCCGGTCTGTACTGACTGGTCCCCCAGTCGACACTTCAACGAAACGCAAGATAAGATAAGATGTCCTAAAACACAGTTTTATCCTAGTTCAAGCAGGCTTAAACATATCCTTTTGAACTTCATTTATATTGTATACACTACAAATTAACGTTGTTTAAGAATTAATTTTAATAATAAGCTTAAATTATTTAAGGCAGGTGTGCTTTAACAGTGTTGATGTAATATATACGATGTAGTGTAAGGATGTATATTATATTTCATTTAAAAAAAAAGAAATATTCACGCGAGTGAAGCCGCGGGCTAAAATCTAGTACTTAATAAAACATACTAACGGATAGATGTTCACTTGCCAGGTAATATTTTAGCTATAACTAGAATATGATTCTAATGATTTAAAGAAAACTATTTAATTTGTATTATGTAAAGTACCCACCTCGGGCATCGAACTTGATATATCTTGTACGTGCATTCACTATCACTGCGTCACCAAATGAAACTCTTTTCAAAAACACAGAAATGCTCAATTTAAAACATCGCTGCCCTGTAGACGATTACATAAAAGGAAAAAAGCATCGACCTAATTCTATTCCACGTCTAACAAAATCTCGCTTGCTATTTCCATCCGAGCTGTCACTACTTTCCCTCCATTTCATCCTTAAGCACACATCTATACTAATATTATAAAGAAGAAAGATTTGATGTTTTGTTTGTTTGTAAGTATTTAGCTCAAAAACTACTCAAACGATTGTAAAAATTCATTCACCATTAGAAAGCTTTATTTTTTTACTTGGGCGAATGCTTTGACGCTTATCTCTCCGCGGGGTAACGGAGAGGTTATGTCGGGTTCACCGGGGAAAAGATACCCCGGTAATACCGACTAAACCTACCATGGTGTTCCTCGACATAACCATACACGGTGAGGCCGCGCGAATCGCTTTCACATGCAATCGCGACCCCGCCGTGGTTTCGGCCCGCCGTGTGAAACGGCAGGCCACTACACAAAAACACTTCCTCCACCGTTCCCCTGGAGGGGACAAAGACACGACACAGAGGCGCACGTGGGAGCACGCACGCCGCCTCTCGAACTGGTGCTGATCGGGTGGCGAGAAGGCCCACACACCACCACCCCCAGGTCAAACCTCAGGATGGCTGACCATTAGAAAGCTATATTATCACCGAGTAACATAGGCCATATTAATTTTAAAACGTACTGTTATTATCATTACCTAAATTACTTTTACGTGGGCGAAGCCACGAGCAAGAAGGTAGTTTAATAGTATAACTTTACATCCTTGTATAATTCGTGCTCATCAACTCGTGAACATCATTATAAGGTACATAATAAACGCGAGATAGCGGATATGAGTTTCCTAAGCCTTTGACCCACGTGTTACATAATTACGTTATATTTAGTTACTGATAACATTTTGTTAGCTTCTGGTTGCAGGTATCAGTGATTTGAAGTAAGGGGAGTAAATTCGACTGCTATGCGTGAGATTCGATTTCCAGCTTGGGCGAAGTGGTTATTGTGTTTTGCTGTCGAAATTATCAGAACAGATATTCCTAGTACAGAACATGTCTTAAAACTACAAACAATATCCTAGTTAATATTATAAATGCGAATGTTAGTTTGTTTGTTACGCTTTCACTACTTAACTACTTGACCAATCATCATAAAATTGCGTATATAAGTTGTCAGGGGTACAGAAAAGGACATAGGGTACCTTTCATCTAGAAAATATTGTTCCCGAGGGATAGTAAATAGACATAATCTACATTTGTGTGCATGAACATGGATGTTTGTATTGGTCTAGGTATTTCTATGTATAATATGTATGTATTTACAAAAAAAAAGTAAATATGTATGTTTATCCATTGTCTAGTACCCATAGTACAAGCTCTGCTTAGTTTGGGCTAGATGGTGTTGTGTGCATGTGGTAGAATATTATAAAAAAAAAACATTTACGCAAGTGGAGACGCGGGTAAAAATCTAATAAGGAATAATGTTTTGAATGGTCAATGCATTCCAAAATGTTTAAGGTGACCGAGCTATCGTTAAAAATATTGCCCGTATACAAACCCCTTTTATGATAAAACAAAAGTGTTCAAATAATACGTCAAACGACAAACTCGACATGAAGGTAAACAAAACTGAATTTATATTTACGTCTTATTTAATTTATCCCATCAATACACTATCATCTAACAGCGAACTCGAAACCGATTGTTCTCATACAAGGCATCCAAGCACAAACGAATCGAGAAAGGAATCCGATATTTCGATTCCAAGTCGACTTTTACTCGTACCAAGAGCTTGCCAATATCTATTTGTGTTAAACGACTTGTATTATGAAATCGGATAAATCTAACCTCTTGGTGGTATGTGTAGTAGAAAATAACTACTAAAAGGCAATGGGGCCTAGGTTGAATATAATTCGATTATAAGAGTTGTCTCGTATCGACTGTTCGAACATTACTTTCTGTCAATTGAACGTTTAATATTTTAAAACTATCTTGGAGGATAGTTCGAGACCGGTAATATTTTTAAACGTATATTATACGAGCCGACTTTTCTGCTGTGTTTATCGATCTTTTTATGGTTTTGTTATAGAACTGGCTTTAACGATTTAACTTATTATATAATTATATATCCAAATAAGCAGCCAGGAGTGTGTTACGTCTAAATTTCGATTTGTAAGAGATGTTACTCTTGAGTAGAGAGACTATGCAGTCTACTAGGCACAATTTAAAACATAAAAATCGAGTAATTAGATCTACAGCCATTAAACAACGATACCAACAATAAAGAAGTCTATCTTTTGATCTACGTCCTTCAATGTATTATTGAGCTAGGCGATGTTTAATTCCTGAATAAGGTAGCCTATCTAAACGAAAAATTACAGAGTAGCGATTAATTGAATACTATATTTATACTGTAGTTCATCTATAGATTGAAGAATGGCCTTCTAATATTATAAATATGAATACCTTTACAAACTTATTCACACTTATTGACATACGGACATTAGTCACTTAATGACATATTAAACTTTGAGGCAGTTTAGGCAACAGATAGAACATGTCTTGAATTAACACAAGATAGGTACTTTTATCTTGTTTACCTTTGAGTCTTCTTAGAAGAGGTTAATAAAAACACTACGTGGGTCTGTGTGTGTCTGTTAGTGATAGTTTGTTAGTGACAGGCATAGCTCCGGAACCACTGGACCGATTGACTTGTAACTTGGTGTACAGACACCTTGGAGCCATCCTTCGGTCGAGTTTGATGATGATATGAGCCCTGTGGGTTAAAAGACCCCCGAGATATAGGGGTCACAAGGTCATAATATTATATAATCACTAACAGTGATTATATATGTGTGTGATTGTAAGTGATTTGGAAGTCCAAGGGAGAGACTTTTGCCCAGCAGTGGGACATTATAAAAACTGGGTTTTTACACCTATCTCATTAGTGGTTTCCTTGAGATTTACGCGAGCAAAGCCGAGACAGAATCACCCAATGTTAAAAAAAAACTCAGTTTATTTTCATGGTGGATGATGTTTAACCTTGTAACAACATCGTACAGTAAACGGAAATTCTTATTTCTTAGAGATATCTGCTGCTAATGTTTATAATGACGATGAGTCTGTGAACAACCTTTTATTGTTCCATCCAGACAAGCAAACGCTGAGCACAAATTCTATAAAACTTTAATTGACGAGCGTGTCTAAGATTTTTCAATCTCATTGCTTTTGATTTTTATTATCAAGCATCTGATTTCAGTGACTGTCTTATTCTTTATGTGGCTTTGCGCTCACGTTAACGTATAATTTGATCTCGAGTTGAATTCTCTGGTTGGAACTAAATCTAATGGGCATAACGGCACAGTCTCGATACGAAATTAGATTCACACCTATTACTTGGGACATTAAATATAACCGGAAAAACATGGATGTATTTCCTGTGTTAAGACCGTGCGTTTTTTTTTATATTTTCTCCAACAAGACACTCAGAGCAATTATTTGTGGATAATGTAAATGCTTGTCTCGTGTGGAATTCGAACCCACAGCACTCGACGAAGTGACAGTGGATAGACGGCCACTTAAACAACAGTGCCATTTGTGCACTAAATTTAGTTAATATCATGTGTGCTCTCTAAAAATACGAGTGTTTAGTCTAATGCACTATTTAAGGTCGCGATAGCAACACTCACCTTTAAGAAATAACTTATATGTAGGAATGGATAACAAACATACGCCGCCTCATTGCAACCGGTTATCGTAACTTTTGATCACAATAACAGGGCTATCTTGCGCGTAGCCAATCCGAGGGAAAATCAATTATAAAGGGATATAAGACTAGAAATGGGTAAAGTGGGCTTAACTGGATAACTGGGTGGAACACGGTTACAGTATCACTACTCTTACGTCGGATTGCTGTAAGAGACAGGTATTTTCCAGGGCAAGCCGAATCATTCATACGGATAAATCGGCGTACCCTGAGAAGTACCATTATCTTACAGGAACCTAGAGTAAAAGTAACAACACTGTAACTATTTGATATACTTTCTAATGAAAGCCTACATATTCGAACGATTCAGTCGGCTTCTTCTTGTTCTTCGAAGAAGAAGTTGGCTTACACTGAGAAATACATAAAATAATTAGCAACGACAGGACTTTTTACTTAAAATTATTGTCCCACTATGTATTTATTTATGCAACTTATAGATTACTTTTTAATGTATACATTACTTCAAGTATACGCCATGGGCTCAAACGCGACATTTCGATTGAAATTAAACACTCTATACGGATTTTGTCGCGCTGTTTATTTTGTTTTCAAATTTATGTAATAAAAGTGTTTATAGTAAAATAAACAACGCGACAAAATCCGTATAAAGAGTTTAATTTCAATGTATAACATTCGCGTAAACTTAAGACAATATTATGTGATATTTCGAATTCGGTAATGTTATATTCTCTACACTAGTATCTTAGTTGACTCTATTTAATATTACGGCTATATTGATACAGATTTAAGACTATAATTAATATCAGTCAATATCTCTCTGTAGATATTCTCTAAGAACTATAAATAGATTTTAGGGACTCTGCTGACGCATTATTTTATATACATAGGCGTAAGTATTTGATCGCCTCAGATCCGTCTTCACGGCACCGCCTTGTTACGTCGTAATAAAATTGTTATTTTAATTGATTAATTTTGACTACAAATAGAGTTATACAAAATTAAAGTTCAGCCTTCTAGATTATTCCATGGACCACTATAATTATACTCTAAAAACACTGTAAAAGCCTAAATAAATTAAATAAAAACATAATATAATTAAAAGGGAAATAAGGAACAGTAACATTGTCTTTCAAATTTAACTGAAGAAACAACACAAAAGAACAACATTGTATTTCTGCGTAGGATTTCTGTTTAGTATAACAGCAACCTGCTTTATGCTCGGAAGCTCTGAAAGGTATCACTCGTGTTATAAAAATGGTTTCAGCATAAATGGGTCGGATCGACCGGGGTAGTACTACCCTCTCACAGAATACCGGCGTAAAGTAACGGTACCCGTACTGTTGCGTTTCGTATCGGTGAGTGAGAGAGCCGGAGGCCCAGTTACCCCAATCCTTTTCCTATCCTTTCCTCTGTCCTTTCCCTCCTTCATTCTTTTTAAAGGGCTGGTAACGCACTTGTAACTCCTTTGGGGTTGCGAGTGTCCATTAGCGGCGGTAATTGCTTACCATCAGGAGATATGTCTGGTCGTCCATAAAAAAAAAAATCATGAGCTAAGAAGCTAATTTACCACTTTTAGGAATAAAAGCTTTACAGCCTCAGTGGCGGAGAGGTAGTGCAGATGCGATATACTCAGCAGCAACATGAGTTTGGATTCATACCCCATAGACGACAATAGACTCATGCCTTTGGCTACCCTTTGGCGATATCTCTATGCGGTAGCCAGGTAGCCAGAAAACCCATCTACATATGTGAGCCCATGTATGCATATATTTGGCTAGACAAATGGCCTAGTACATTATAATTGTGCTATAACTAGCTTTACATCGGTATTAATAATAATTTAAGACGATAAAAACATATTAATATAATATAATAATAATATTCTATCACATACACACAACACCATATAGCCCAAACTGAGCAGAGCTTGTGCTATGGGTACTAGACAATGGATAAACATACATATTATAAATGGAAACACCCAGACCAAGACAAAAAACCATGTCCATGCACACAAATGTTTGACTTGTGCGGGAATCTATCCCGTGACTTCAGGCGTGACAGTTGGTTATACTAACCACTACGCCATCGAGGCCGCCTATAATGCGGGCATGTCTATTAGGTAGTACCAAAATCATAGTTAGCGAAATTTTGATTAATACATATCTGTTCACCCTCTATGTATATAAAATCATGTATACATATATAGACAAAAAAGCAAGCTCATTTATTTACTAATCAACTAATGCAGCTGGTTTTACACTCGTAGATGTAATTTAATGAGTTTAGTACTGTGACTAGATCAAATCCAGTTGGCTCCAATTCGGCTCTTAGAGTCCTTGTACGTTTTATTGAAAGCCGATTTTATTTTCATGATTATCTCGAAGAAAAAAACAGAATGAGTCAGCCATTAAAGTGTAGAAGTAATCAAATGAAGGCTATACGACACGTTATGTGCTCAATGAAGGAGAAATTTCTTTTATACTGATCTGTAAATAAAAATGTCGTTCAAGTTAATAGGGATAGAGTTTGTATGTAGTATCTACAGGCAAGGACATTCTGATACTGAGTTCGCAATCACAACTTAATATTGCCTAAACCTCTTAATAGATTCCTTTTTCGAAAAGTTTTGTAAAAAGCCTTTGCTGTTGTATTTTCCAGACAATTCTTTGTGACGTAAAAATAGTATTGATTACCATTTTTATGTATTACACACATTCAAATTCTAGACTTGCGACAGGCGATCGAATTAATCAGTATTGGACTGGCATTCAACCAGCGACCTAGCATGAGGCCATACGTGATCTTATGATGTTTTACTAAAGTCGGACGTAACAGAAAATGTGTAAAAAAATAGAAAGTTGTGATAGACAGATAGATGGATAATCAAAATTTGGTTTTATTATTTTAGTACCATAATTACCCCAAAGGGGCAGGAATTATAGTAGTAGTAAGATAAACATATCACTAGTATACCTGTCACTAGATTTCCTATAAAATATTACTAGGTGACCCGCACAACTTCGTCTGCTTCACATAAGAGAATTTTCCCCATTCTTGCAACATTTTTCATTACTGCGCCGCCCTTATAAGTCGTATTGTAATGTTATATAGCCTATTAGCCTTTCTTGATAAATAAGCTATCCAATACTAAAAGAATTATTCAATTCGAACCAGTAGTTCCTGAGATTATGGCGTTCAACCAAACAAACAAATAAACAAACTCTTCGGCTTTATAATATTAGTATAGATAGAGTAAAATATGTATTTAATCTGTCAATATTGTTGGATTGCCAGATATAACTGAAATCTTTTTTGTCTAGCGACCGGTGCGCCCGTGTTTATTAATAGTTTAAAGAAGATATATAGATATACGAGGTTATTAATGGACTGTAATATTCTTCAAATTTAAGACAGGCTTCCACTTTGTCTTACTCGTTTTGTTACATATCTTATTTTTATGAACTAAATCTCATCAAATATGATAAGTAATATTATCAGTAATAATCGAAACTGTTATGAATAACTGAACTATTTATACCTGCATAGTAAAGCTACAAAGGGCAGTGTTGTATTACATCCACTTTTCTCTGGCTATGATTTCAGGTACCAGGGAGGCGAGGGAGTGAGCCTACTGCCGTATACTTTGCCGTATAGGTACTGTGTACTTTGCCCAAGTCGGCTATCTAACCCGAAACCTGATGCAAAGCATTTGCTTTCATATAAGCCTTATCAAATACTAGATGTGCCCGCGGTTTCACACGCGTTTATCGTTACTGCGCTACCCCCGTGGGTCGTAGCGTGATGTTATATAGCCTATAGCCTTCCTCAATAATTAGGCTATCCAACACTAAAATAATTTTTCAATCCAACCAGTAGTTCCTCAGATTAGCGCGTTCAACCAAACAAATAAACAAACTCTTCAGCTTTATAATATTAGTATAGATGTTTGTGACAAATTATGGGCTATTAAAAAAGGTTAAATTTGAAAATCAGAGCTTTAACGTATAATTAAACTATGCTTTTCTTTTACTAAAAAATGTATACCATCCTTCAATAATTAATAGTACTTTAGATAAAAGCGGTTCGCATAATAAAATTAGACTTTTATCTATAAGTATAAATTGAAATTTACCTATTAATATTATTGAAAAGTCAGACGGAGTTAGCACACCCACATGCCGCCATCTGTTTCATTTCATATAATAAATTGAAGCGAGCCTACCGTCTACCTACCATTCAACCTTTGAGAATTTCTAAGCAAATATAGTTTAGATATAATACTGCATCTTATGTTATTTGACTGACAAAAATAAATTTATTTAGTCGGTGGTTTTGCGAGTGTAAGAAACTTTCTAAAGCTTATGATTTTTGCTATTGTATTAGTTTCGAACTTATTCTATAAGAATTAAAAGCAACATATTTAATAATATCATAATAAGTAGTATGGTACATATAAAAATATAATGTATAAGATATCACAGTCTGCTATAAGGCTGTAGTACCTACAATTAATCATTCACCTCCTACCAATATTGTAATGTAAAAATTTGTGAAGATGTTTGGATATTTGTTAGTCGATCACGATTGACCCGTTGAATGGATTTATAAGACCATATTCTGTTAGGTTAAATGATACTTTTCATCGTGGTAATGCAGTCCAGTAGGATAAAATCGATTTGAGTATTATGTTAAAAACTTTAGTTCCTAACTAGTCCATAGATGGTGCCCTAGATAATGTCATAAAAATGTCGTTGCTGAACTCACGTTTTCTAAAGGACTTGTACGAGTCGAAATTCATGTAGATAAACCTACGTACGTAGGAATATATATTTGTGATCATGTTAAATGAAAACATTATACCCCGTTTTAAGCATAGCACCAACAAGCACAGGACGTGCTTAAAAGATTTGATATAGTTAAAGTTTATACGAAAAAGGAGAGTACAAAGCCTAAAATAAAAAAAATGGATTGCGTTGAATTTCGATATCTAATGGTCACGAGGCGACCATTAGTAACTTTAAAAACAGAACACTTCAAATTGCAACACTCACAAGCTATATGATTCCGATCCAACAACGAAAAAGTATTGTTCATTTTTTTCTATTGCGACCGTAACGATTGGTACCGAGGAAGACTGGAGTATCCTCGTTTGAACCATTATTTTCGAAGGGATTTTCGCCAAGAGCACTTCATCAATTTAATTACATTAAATTGTCATCATCAATCAAAGTCGTTTGTTTTTGGTGCTACTATCAATATTTAGTATCCAATTACGTAAATAGATTCTTATACCTTTTAAGAGTAGACAGAGGTAGTACAGCTACACCCAAATTTTGATGACGTAATGGTATAAGTGGTCGCCTCGCCACTGCCATGGCACTGAGTGTTGTGGGTTCGAATTCTGCTCGGGACAAAACCATGCGTAATCCACAAATGGTTGTGCCGAGTCTGGCTGTTCTTCGTGTCCATTGTTTGAATGTTTGTAAAGTCCCCGTGACACAAGAATTATTCCTAGTGACAAAAAAGGCTTGACGTCTACTACGTATAGGTCTGGAGTTATGCTTAGTAGACGTCACTAGCCAGTAGACAACGTAACGAAGTCTGGACTTCATGCTGTAACTAATATCTCTTGAAAACATAAAAATCCAACAACTAACCTAACCTATAAATCGGATCTGGCGACTCATGCATAGAAGTTTTTTTCTACTGCTACTCCACGAAGGCAAATCAGGCTTGCAATAAACCATATCGGCTTCCTCTTAGAAATTCAAATATTATTTGAATAAAAGAAAACCATGCTCGCCTTTTGAATCCAAAAAAGAAATAACTCTTGAAGTCGACGAGTCTGACCAAATTTAAAAGGGTGAAAACTAGCAAGATATAATGGAACCAGCTGCTTTGTGCGGTGGTTGAAAAATTGAAAGCAGTTACTTCCTCCAAGCTTCACTTCAGAGATAGCGTTTTCTTCGTTTTTCCGTAATAAAGTTTCTTAGAGTACAAAGGAGCTGTAAAATTTCTACTAAACTAATTCATTTACATGTTCGTAGTACAAAGCTGGGTGAATCATAAACAAGTGAGATTTAAAACCTTTTTTATTACTTGTATATTTGATGCTGAACAATGCGTTTTTATGGCTTGGAAGACTGAAGTTGTAATCTACGAGGGATTGTTACTCCGAAAATGTTTTGTAACTGATCTTGTTAAAAATCTATTGAGTCACAAAGTAATATACCACGTAATAGGCAGCAGTGATAACCTAGTGAAGCGTAGTAGAGCCTGGCTGATTGCAGCATGAATGGGCCGGCTCGACCGGGGAAGGACTATCCTCTCACAGAATATCGACGTGAAATAGCAGTATTCCTACTGTTGTGTTTCGTTCGGTGAATGAGAGTGCCGGAGGCCCAATCACCCTATTTCCCTCTTCCCGCTCCTTCTCCTTCCCACTTCCTTTCCTAAAGGGTCGGCATCGCGCAAGTGATGTCTTCGGCGTTGCAGGCGTCCATAGGCTACGGTGACTACTTACCATCAGGTGAGCCGTATGCTTATTTACCAACTTGGATGAATAAAAAAAAAACATCGTTGGTCTATCACGCAAAAATCTACAGTTTGAGCTCAAGGCACGCTTTTTGCCTTTTCAAAGCTATGTGCGTTTGAATTGTTGCATATCGCCCGCTTTAGCAGTGTAAGAAAACATCGTTAGGTAAAATACTGATCTGAAAGTTTAACGTAATGTTCTCGAACATATGTGAGGTCTGCCAACCCGCACAGGGCCAGCGTGGTTGACCCAAAGCTCAAGCCTTATTACATCAAGGAGAGACCCGACCCAGAATTTTGAGCAACCAGGGCTGATATTGTTATTGCTATACATTTTTGAATAAAATCCCAAAATAAAGACAATAACCCTAGCCTCAGCAGTAGAATAAATATACAGAACTAAGGGAGAACACCAATCTGACAAAACAAAACCAAAAAGGTTTTTCTTTTTCTAAAAACCGACTATTTCCGCACTTAGTAATAATTTCTATCTCGCGGGGGACTTTACCAACCTTTACATAACTTACACAAAAAACGCCCAGACTCTGAACAATCATTTCTGGATCACACAATTATTTTGTGTGATCCACAAATCCCGTGTGTCGTGTGTGTCCCGATTGTGTTCCACTTACTATAAGTAAGGAGAGGCTCATGTCCAGCAGTGAACGGCACAGGCTAAAAGAACTTTATATTAGATTAGCGACTCGTCCTGGCTTCGCACGAGTAGAACAAAATCTTAACAAATTATACACCTAAACCTTTCGCATGAATCATTCTATCTATTGGTGAAAACCGCATGAAAATCCGTTCAGTAGTTTTTGAGGTTATCACGAAAAGACAGACAGATGCGGTGGGGGACTTTGCATTATAATATGTAGTGATATTAAATGTATATCTTATAGCTTAATTCTGTTATTTTCTTAGTAAATCAAATATACCATTAACTTTAATGGCGATTGTCATAAACGTTAATTTGGAAAATAACGATGCGTGCAATGGAAATGGCTCATATAATATATTAAGCGTGCTTTCAGATTTCGTACAGATGGTACATTTGAATATATTCACTTCTGGCGGGCCACAGTAATAAAAATCACATTCACAAAGAAACAGAAAGATCGAAAGTGTCTACATTAGCTGGAAAAGACCTCTGAAAGTCAGGGTGACTTTTATAAAGGCATCTTAGTACATTACTGATATTGTTTGTTATAACATACATGCAGGGACTAACGTTAATTATATTTATTATATTTTTGATTGTTTTCTGCCTTGATGACGCAGCGGTAATGAATACGACTGTTGTGCATGCGGTTTTCAGGGACGGGCAAATGGTTATTGAGTTCCTCTGTCAAATTTTTTTGAGTAATAGCTCGTAGTCTAAATTATTGCCCGATAGGTGGCAATAGGCTCGGCGCTTATCACGTGTGGCATTAAACATAGTTGGCGACACTCGAACCTCTGCCTGCCCTTGTGGGTACAGGTGTGAGATTATGTATATATGTACAATCCTAGAAAACGTCTTTATTTCCATGTCATGATATACGCTTATTGTTACTTTGATTTAAATACACTATTAGCAGACCGACATGTAATAATAATAATAATAATATTCTATCACATACACATATCACCATCTAGCCCAAACTAAGCAGAGCTTGTACTATGGGTACTAGACAATGGATAAACATACATTATATACTTCACTTTGTAAATACATACATATTATACATAGGAACACCCAGAGCAAGACAAACATCCATGTTCAGGCACACAAAAGTTTGACTTGTACGGGAATCGAACCCGTAACTTCAGGCGTGGCAGTCAGATACAAAGAATCTACCTTAATTTTATTTTATAGAGACCCTTTGCACTTAGAAATAAATATTGTGCCGCAACTGACTTTACAAATATTTAAACATCAGACTCAAATAATATCCAGACCCGAAACCAATATTTGCGGATCACACGTCTTTTTTTTCACTTGTGGAAATCGAACCCGCAACACTCGTGGCAGCGGCAAGGTGACCGTCTAAACAACTATTTGAGCATAAAGTGCGTTTGAAGATCACACAAATAATTATCACGTGTAGGATTGGGCACACAAGGCAACGCAGCAGCAGTAACTAGAAGACGGATTGCATCATAATTTTAAGAAAAATTCTTAATATACGATGGAATATTTAAAGCGACCGCAGTTCTACGCAATCCGCTCAACAAATACTTGATATACGATAGGAGAGAAAGCCGAATAGAATCACGCCCTAAGCGTAAACAAATCATAAACGATATCAACAGCTTATCATCTTGTGAAAGTCGTAAACGTTTCTAGAGAAAAGGGTTGTTGTTTATATATCATGTGATGCATCTGCACTGACGTCATAAACATCTTGGCTACAATATGGCGTCTTATTTTCATGTCCTTTTGCTTACTCGTACTGACGTAAACAAAGCACAAAAGATATGGATATTCGCATTGACTTATTTCAATGCGATGTAGCTGGGAATCACGAAAATCTTAATAGACTAGACTTTAAAGTCCATTAGGATTATCTAAGAGATATAAACATGAGAGTTGGTTTGGGCATGTAGAAAGAATGGACGAGAACAGACTGACTAAGAAAGTTTATAAGGCTAGTGTGAATGGAACAGTTGCAAGGGGAAGACCTAGGCGAACGTTTCCTGATCAGATCGGAGACGTTCTGGATAAAGGCCAGGTTAAGAGCACCTTAAACCGGCGAGCGTGTATGAGGAATGTTATGAAAGTGAATGAAGCCAGAGAAGTGTGTCAGGATCGTAGCAAATGGAAATCCGTAGTCTCTGCCTACCCCTCTGGGAAACAGGCGTGAATTTATGTATGTATGTATGTATAAACATGAGAGATAGTGCAGTGGACATTAGCAACGTTGAGGGTTAATACCTACGTCAGAGAGATTTCTATAATTTTCCTAAAAGCTATTCTCAGTAGCTGTCTAGGTACTATGAAACTGTGCCGGATATTAGGCTATAGGATCAGCTCCTATAACGTAGCACCAAAATATACTTACAAAAAGTGAGTATTTTATACCTCTACCTTTCGAGAAGGCATGTTAGTATAGTCACTTAAAGTTACAGTAATTTTTTCATTTAGTTCACAAAGTAACACTTATGAACGTCAAAGTGCATTTGGTTTCAAGTTTGCTAAAGAATATTATAGTATCCTAAATACAAAATGATTAAACCCAACGAAAAACAGTTTAAATTAAAGTCTTTCACATTAAAATCCATTATCCGGCTAGCGGCTGAACTTTTGCTCAATACTATCTTAATCACCAAAAAACTTTATACGAAAATTTTGCACGAAATTCTTAAACAAGCCAGCCATTGTTGGAAACAATAGCGACGCTGCTATCTGATCTGCGAAAGATACTTCATTATCTCGCGGACAAACAAAAGTGACTTACTGAAATAATGAGTCGATAGTAGTGGAGAATTTCAATGGAACGCCAGGATGAGATGGTAGCCCTGCGGGCTTCGAGACGGTTGATGTGTATCATCATGATGGGTGGCGTGTGATCAAGCCTCGGTGAAATCCTTTTTGTTCTTTTTGTATTTTAAAATAAGTATTTTTTCGAGGATTCGTAACAAAAAGTATATAATTATATTAACAGACAGCAGTTCCTTAGAGACTGCACAGTTGACATCTGTCGAGCTTGCCATGGTCGAAGTAAATCCCTAAGGCATATCGTTTGTTTTTTTTTTAATTGTGTGGACAGCGTCATCATTTTCATTTTTTATAAAGTTTTGTTGCGTTTTACTGTTGTAAAGTGTAGGCACGTTATAACAGTCATATTTATATAATAAATCTATCCATATGAAGTTTTTATTGCATTGTATTTTTATGCCCATTCATTAATGTTCTTTTTTATTATTTTGCTCAGTTAAATTTAGAAGGTCCATTGTCATAGAAATAACTGTTCAAAATAGGGTTCTGATTTAGTCCCAGCATCATAAATATCACGTTTGGTATTTGCTTATATGAATATAAACATCAAAGATGAACTTAGATTGCGTTTCATTTTCACATTTGACGTTTATTAGATTGGAGCTCTATTACGAAGTTTTTATTACAAATATTAGTCTTCTGTAATTCTGTCTACGTTCTTTAGAGGTTTTAGGTTTCTTACTAGTTTGTTACAGTAAGTATTTATCGATCATTCATGACAGTATGACGTCAGATTATTAATTAACGCAGATATTTCAAAAAATATATATTCTTTGCAATAAAATATTTTTATTTGACAAGCCAACAATATTATTGCGATTTTAAAGATTAGTACAACACACTATTATGAATTTTCGTGTTCGCTCTTACTGATATTTGTATATAATTAGTCAGTTAGTGACCATGCCCATCGCTTTTTGGATAAAACATTAAACACTTCAAGTACATAATATGCTTAATCGCTTTTATGTTGATACAAATTACATATATTAACGTGCAAAGCAAAAGTTTCAAAGTCTCAAAAAATATTGCAACAAAACTCAAATTGCCAAATTTCTCCATAATTGGCAAATTTGCATGCGGGCGAAGTCGTAGGACATAGCAAGTAACTTATAAACAAGGCTAACATTTTATTTTCACGTTTAGAATATCGCAGTATACGGAAATCTAATCCAGAGTAGGTCCAGTATCGAGACTATAGTGTTATTAATTTTCCGTCAGAAAATTCCTCATAACAAATTGGAATCTGGAATTGCGTCCGGACGATGGTAATAAGCTCGCCTCTTACAATATGGAACATAGCTATACATTCTACGTTAGCTACAAAAGAGAAGATTAATTTTACAGGTCAAAAATTTCAGTCTTTTCAGCAGGTTTTGGGACGATAATATATTGGGTATAGAATGGATAATTCTACAACAGCTCATACTAAAGCAATTGTAGCCTAAAATAAAATGTTTTACGTTAGATATGTAATTTTTACTAATACGATTTATTCACAAAACTTTCCTTTTCTATATATCATTGCAGCATATAAATGAAAACATCTGATTTTATTGTAATAAGACTTATTCTTCATAGACTTATATATTCAGTAAATCTTATGAGTAGCTGTTGTAACTTTTTCAGAAACATTTCTTATTAATTTTATTGGAATATTTTTTTTTTTTTTATTATCCTACTAATAATATAAATGTGAAAGTTTGTGAGGATGGATGAGTTCAGTAGTTTTTTCGTGAAAAAGTTACAAAAATCAACCGATGAAAAATGAACCGATTGCGATGAAACTTGGTATGTAGGTAACTGGAAACCTGAATTAACACAACTATTTTATATACATAGCTACTTTTTATCCCGATATTCCCACGACATCGGGACTTACGCGAGTGAAATCGAGGGGTGCAGTTTGTCTTAAATATATTTCTATTTTATTTTGGGTCATCCATAGCTCTATTATAAAGAGTTTCGGGTTTGTTAATTTTTACGGTAAGCCCAGTATATCAGCACCAATATATGTCTGATAATTACGTTTGAAGTTTATCATGACACTAAACTGAAAGATATCTTAGCTCGTAATTCAAATTGGTTACTGAATTTAGAGCCTTTTGTGTGTACAAGTTTATGAGAAATGGTCTATATTAATTTGTGTTTAGTTGTAATTGTATTGAAATTAACTTGTTTAGTGATGCGGCTGATGTAGGGGTTCTGAAATGTTGTTTTAGATGGTAAGGGCTGTTGTGTTGGAACATTGAAATATCAAACTTAATTCTAATTACTGTAATTTTATTATACCGCTTTGTTATTTAATAATAGGCAAGTTGCCTGTATAAATAGATAAAAATAGGTATTGGTAAAATTCTGGATACTGACGATAGTAGAAAGTAGTGACGATAGTAGATTGCTCGGGCTAAGTAATGATTTAAGACACCAACTCGTCACTATGCTGCGTTGAGTGTCGTGGGTTTTTACACGTGGCAAAATGTTTTGTATTCCATAAATACTATATTATTGAATCAAGATATACCAAATGATGCTGGGTTGCATATTTTTCTGATAAGATAAAGATAAAGATTTTAAAATATATGGATTCTAGTATTGCTTGCGTGCTATAGTGTAAAAATCTATTATTATCTATATATTAATACGTGAAGCAAAAACTTTGTGCCCGTTTTTACGAAAATTGCGCGGGTGGAGTAGTATAAAATTTGGCACAGTTAAAGCGTATATGGAGAAGGAGTGGCGAATCCTAATATTTTTATAAAATATGCATTGGAAATACATTAAATTAATGATAAAATGCTACACGCACACAACCATGTATTTGACACACGCAGTCGAATCGCGTTCATAGTATTTCGGCATTGTTCATCTGACATCGTTCAATTCTTTGTAAATATGGTTACCTATACCTTATTTATATATAATAAAGAAAAAAGATAACAAAGTAGTAAGTTTAGGAATATCGTCAATGAAAGAGTATAGTTAAGTAAAAAATAATTTGTTTGAAAATATAGATAAATTAACCTGTATAGACATGGCGAAATCTTAATCAAATGCGATTATAAGGGTTAAGTTATAGACAATAAAACCTTAATAACGATCAAACTTAAAATTTAAACCAATTATGGTCGAATTTTGACCACTAGGCGACCGCTAGTTATTATTATTATTAAAATTCAAAGTTCAAATTTGGAGTACGTGTGAAATGTACATATTCACAAAATATGAAAATAATACAAATCTGGCGTGGCCTTTGTAGAAAAGTAATTTGAGATCAACACTGAATCTTAACACCTTAGTCTTTAAATATTATTTCTCTATCAAAATTATCCACACATGACGTTTCAAATCAGAATGTCGCTACATACATAGTCTTACCCGTTAATCGCGAAAAGTTAAGCAGAAGCTTTTTATACCCAAATTGCACTGGTTATGGATTCAGGTTACTAGTAATAGGGATCAAGCTTATTGCCTATACCAAGCAGTTCCAGATAGGCACAAGTTTGCTCGACCTAAGCATCGAACCCAAAATATGCTGAGCAGCCGCAACTAGTACCGCTTTGATACCGAGAGAGCGATAACCACAATTATTATGTACAATATTATTTTATCGGAACATCATAACACTTTGGACCTATTCAATAGCCGATTCGCAAAATTTAAAAGTAAAGTTAAACATGTTATGTCTAATGTATAATTGCTGAGTATTAGTACGATTCTCATTTTATATTTTATTTTCTTTTCTTTACGTTTTATCCGCATTTTGTTTCATATTTTTTGTTTTTTATAGATAATTCACGTTCATAACGTCATTTCGTCGTTAGCAACATAGTCCATTGTGATCATGTAGTGCACACATAGTTAGGAACTTAGTTTAGAACATAACTGTAATATGTATTTATAAATAAACCTACTTGTATTTTGTTCTGTTTTGTGTACCTAAAATAAATAAATAAATAATATACCTCGTACTTTACGCGTGCCAATAAACAAGAACATCTTTTATTCCATACGATGCGAACAAAACGGCACCACCACATATTAGTTCATGTATTCTTTCATAAAGTAGCCTACGATCAATAGCATACAGCAAACCATCGTTTGGTCCCACTTTATCACAAAAACGTGCCATCCACTCAGTACGATACGACTTATCCGGCCAACCGTGTCCATTTGGCACCAACCAAAGTCATTACTGGCACTCACAGATGTCATTTTAGTCACGCCCGAAATAACTTTAATTAGGAATAGAAATTCTGTACGCAGAATCCAGTATCGAAATTTTATCTTGCTTTCCATTTTGGTACGAAATTACGGCAACATAGCGGATTAAATTCGGCATTCCTATTTATGTAAATTTTCGGATTTGGTTATTGCCGCTTGATGTATACAGAGAATGTTTATTTGTGTTATCGATTTTTGTAAATAGGTTTTTATTTGTTGTGTAGTTCATTAAAATATATTTGGCAACGATGCGATGAACAGTTAGACTTTAGTAACTATGCAGATATTGTTTTTGATTACATGATGACAACCAGATATACAAGGGAAATGTAATAGTGTGATGAACGATCCTGGATCGAGCTGTTGAAGTTTGCTTGGCGAGTTATTTATTATACAGCTTGTAACAGTAAGATGTTGTCATATAGTTTTAGTTTCACAATCGCTAAATAATTATTATCAGACCGTAGCCCTCGCAAGAATTTGGAAGAGATTATTGATTACCACGATTGTCAGTAGTTTCTCTAAATCTCCAAAGATTGCAGATCCAATGCTGATATAATATATAGCAGAGCTTTACAGGTCTTCTAGTACGTATACCACAGGAATGCATCACACATTTATTAACCTCAAATCTCCTAAACTTGGGGTAGAAATACATACCCAGCCAGTTACATAGCTTTAAATTAAAATTTTGCCTCGTGATATTTACTTTTTTAATTGCAGAACAAGAGTTTTATCGTTCATATAATCGATTTTACCTTCCAAGCTTACTTATGTTATATCCATATTAAGGGTTCCGTACTATATTTACATACAACCCTAAATTGACATGGGAATAATCAGATCGTATCTGTCTAATCAACTCAATAATACAACATTGTATATGTACACAACACTTATTACATAAGCCACACACGTCAACGTTCCCGGGACTGTTGTAACGCCACCTATTGTTCTCAAACTGAAAATGTTATTCAGTGGTCTCCTATCTCCTTATCTTTTGGTTCAACTAAATATAGAACAAAGACGGCCATTACTATTGTTCTATAAATAAAATTTGAAGTTTCTTAAGACTTTCTAAGTATAAAAATCTCAAAAAGATGCCAGTGGCAAAATTGACTAAAGATGAGCAATTCGATAAAAATCCATAGATAGTAAAAGTATCTAGTTTAAAGAATCAGAAGTGTGTCATTACTGCCGCGTAATTTTTGCGAATAGACAAACATAGATAAATCCAAAGATTGAAATCAAGATTCTTAATGATCTAATCGGAACCCGCAAAGGCACAAGTTAGAAAGCTAATTATAGATGACATATATTTTTTTTATGTACGTAGTTTGATTGCAGATGAGGTTTTTATTAGAACAATTGCCACTGTAAAACCAACGAGTAAATCGTTCACACTCAAAGTATAACTGATGTCTGTACGGATGGCGTAGTAACCACTAGGTATAAGTGGTCGCGACGCCACTGCTCGCGCCAAGTGTTGCAGGTTCGTATCCCACGCGGATCAAACTTGTGTGATCTCCAAATGATTGTTTCGAGTCTGGTGTTCTTCGTGTCCGTTGTTTGTATGTTAGTGCCCGCGATACAAAAAAAATACCAAGTGCGGGAATTGTATCTTAAAAAAGTAATATTATTATTGGAAAAATTTTCAACGTTGTTACTAGGTCAGAACTTTTAAGTACCATTAAACCTCATAATCACATTACTCTGAATTATCATTTGTGACATAATTAATGCCAACACTTTAAATCCTGCAAATAATTATCCTGCAGAGCATAGAGCAAAATTAATTAACAAAACAACAGAACTATCAATCAACATAGAAATGATTATGACACATTTACCAATAATCGTTTGATTTGACTGATTATGAATTTATACTATTAATTCCAACCTGGTTCTTGGTGAGTGCATTGGCAAACTGTAATGCTTACCAAAGTTATATACATATTCAAAACTATATCTATCAAATCAATCATTATTAACATAACTATATTATTTTGTATGTTATCAACATATATCAAAAGATACCAAAACAACACGATCAAAAGATATCAAATCACCACTTCCTGAAACAAACAAAATCATAACATAATATCACAATCCTATATACGTAGCCGTGGAAATCTAGCTGTTCATTATCGTCCGAAAACCCGAGCATGACTACAGAGCCTTTTGCTCAATCCATCTAATCAAGTTTCGTACATATGGTCGTCTATTCCCCACTATATCATCCTTTCCGGGCCGGTGTTTACTCATGTATTGTCATCTGACAATGTTATTTAGTCATCCGTCGGCCGTCGTTAGACACACTCTATCACTGTCCTTGTATTAAGAGGTTTTGTATTTTCATGAAGCTCAACTGGATATTTTTAGGCTTTATTTTTTATGTTTTTGTTACTATCTTTAAGCTTTAAGCAGTGAAAATACTGTAACGTGGACTCTTCGCTTTTACGGTATATAAGTCCTTGTTATTAATTTTGCTTTATAATTGACTATAAAATAAATTAACTAAAACAGGTTAGAATAGAATCTAATATGTAAATTGATTATGTATTCGATTAATTGATATGATTTTTAAATACTACTACCACGTTGGTTTGTATTTTATAATTCTGGCGTTCCAATAATTTACACATCAAAATTCATCTCGCTCCTTTTAACACAATGGAATGTTGATATGTTATTCAATACTTGTAAAATAATTGCAAATAAAGACCACAGTGACTTTTTCCAGTTTAGATCAGATGGACCATTATAGAGACGCTAGATAGACCTTTATTAGACGCACCTTATACCGATGAGCCTCTTCAGAACAATATGTCAAGAGATTATAATAATAATATAATATATTCTACCACATACACACAATACCATCTAGCCCAAACTAAGCAGAGCTTGTACTATGGGTACTAGACAATGGATAAACATACATATATACTTTTTTTTGGAAATATATACACATTATACATAGAAATACCCAGACCAAGACAAACATCCATGTGCATGCACACAAATGTTTGACTTGTGCGGGAATCGAACCCGCGAGTTTGTATTGAGTAACTAAAGATATATCAGGATCTTAATAAGTAAGTAAAATCCATAATCTCTACCTGACCCTTCAAGAAACATTCGTAATTATCATTATGTACGTATAGAAAATGGTACTAAAATTATTTTATATATTATTATAGTTTCACATTACATTATTAGTCACCGAATATTACTATCAGCAAATCCAAATTACTTGAAACCTCCACCAATATAATAAACGGTATCTACACACCACAAATTAACACTCACATTCTCATTTCACCCGATGAACGTGAGACGTGAGATATTCCGAGTTTATTCACCCAACATTGTAAACCCTTTGTCTAAATACACCCACAGTACAACCACCGGAAATACGTCACACCTATTGTTTCCTTGACTATATCATCAGAGGATTGATGAGACGGAACTATTACTCTATTCTGTCCTTGTTATGGCTTTCTACGTTTCCGGTTGAATAAAAGTGATGTTATTAATAACTACGAATGGTGTTATGTCATTTTGTCATTATGGCTCTGAATGGAACGATTCATTTCACGGTTGTCACACAAACGGTTTTCTGCCAGTCGATGAAGGCTGCCGATACATTAGAACCTTTGTCTTAAGTTTGTTGTGTCAGAAAGGTAATCGGTACAAAAACAAAAATGTTACTCATGCTTTCGTTACATTACGTTGAAATACTGTTTTGTTTAGAATGTCTTAAAGCATATCTCAAGGCTTTAAAGTATCTTTGATACATATAAATTAAATAAGTAGGTTCTAAGCTTGATCTCTTTCATAAGTATGAGCTCGTTTAAAAGCTGATTAAATCATACTATATCCAGAACGATGATAAAATTCGATCAATCTAGTATTCTAATCAGTTTTATAGTTTCACACGAAACTGCATGATTTTTTTAATTGAAAACGGGTGTCAATGCGTTCATGCTTCAGAAAGGTATGTAAATACCGAGCATGATCGCGATAATACCCTTTTTAAGATATTTTATCGATATACAAGTATATACGCGTATATCGAGTATCTATTCTATTTTATAATCATAACATTTGAGAATATAACTAAATACAATCTAATTGTACTTATATTAAAAAAAATTACATTAAGATTACTTGTGACTGTAAGTCCCACGTTCGATACTCTGATTCGCCAAAATGTTAATCAGTACCCTGTTAGAAAATTCTTAAAAGCGGTATAAAAACGTGATAACCTTGCTTTCTGTTACGCAGATCCTACAAGCATTGCTGACAAAGTGGTTGTTGAATGCACTTTATCGTAGCCCGTCGGAATATGGGCACAAATCTATGCATATAAACAGAGCAATGACATCAAATAAGTTTTCAAAAAACCCTAACCTAACTTAAGTAAAAGCACTTTCGATATAGATTATTGATATGGCGATCCAATACGTAAAGTCTTGATCCCATCCATTTTTAATCGCTCAAAGCTTTCCCTTTCCGTATAATTTAAATACCCGTCGAACTATAATCACTGACAATAAACCAGAGCGTTTTAATAAGCCTCGCTCCGTAATAATTAACCGCGACTGTCCGGACATCCGGACGGAAAACCCGCACGTCATTAATGGAGACGTGTCCGGGTTGTCCGGGGCTTGGTGACAGCCCTAATTCTAGCGGACAAGCCAACCCGCGTCACTGTTTCCGTAGGACATGAACGGTTCAATCTTGCTTTTATTACGTCACTTAACATGACTGCGGTTAAGTGAATACAAAAGCATTTTTATGAATGCATTATCGGCCTCAACTTCGCATGTTCACCGTTCAGGGTTGACATATACTGTTCCAAATAGATTTAAAATTCTTCTCGGTTTGCTTGTAAATCCAAATACATTAAATATTTATTTGAATTTAACTAAAAATATAATAATATTGTCTTATGTTTACGCGAATGTTATACATTGAAATTAAACACTTTATACGGATTTTATCGCGTTGTTTATTTTACTTTTAGTTTAGTGTAGCTATATATATATAACTAGCTACACTTCAGAACGTTGGGACAACTACCATCTTAGTCTCCCCGTGAACATGGCTGCTGTAAAGCAACCGAAACGTCGGGGCAAAGTGTAAACTTAAATATAAATAGTTTTAATTAGAAAATATATAGCTTAAATAGTAGTAAAATTCAATAATAGTAGTGTTAGAGTTTACAAAATTATGTAATAACAGTGTTTAAAGTAAAATAAACAACGCGATAAAATCTGTATAAAGTGTTTAATTTCAATCTAAAAATATAACTTCGAATAATGCATGACCGTGTGTCTGAATATTGATCAATTCGATTTGTTTGAATGGAATCATAATTAAATATTCGGCACTTAATTTGATGATGGGTTGATTGTTCGTTTTTCGATATTTGTGAAAGATAAGTTCTTCCGTAATGTTTTTGTATCTTCTGTGCTCGTCATACTGTATGTGATCTTGTACATGCTCCAGCAGACTGCAACGAATATTTTTTAGGTCATCCTCGTAATGTCCCATGCCGATACGTGAATAATCGAATGACGGTATCGCTTGTATATAATTATGGCGTAGCACTAATATATAAGTTATGCACTCCAATATTAATTCGCTTAAATATGAAATATTACGATTTGTTCGATAATTCGAATAACTCAACTTTTTCATCGGTAATCGCATATCGTTAGTTTCAAGGTTTTACCAAAGATTTTATATTAATCCTATACCTAAATAATTTCCTCCTTATATTTAATTATTTTTAAAAGAGAAGTAATGTATTTGGATCATGCTAGTTTTCCCCATATTTTGACTCTTTTTCTGTATAGATATAATTCGGCGAATTACAAGATTCCTTCTGTTCTAATCATTGTTTTAATTATTTCACATTTAAAATCCTAACACAAATACTACTATTATTATAATAATATTTTATTTTAAATTTTATATGAGCTACAAACTAAGTGTTTTCTTAATTATTTTAATACTGCATCAAATTAAACTACCCAAAAAATGTATCGTGGTTTATTTCTATTGAAACACATATTATGTAGGTATTTACAGTTCTTTCCTTAACAAAGTGAACATATGTTACCATGCAAAATAACAAATATAAGTAAATATATATATGTATGCATGTATTACATTGCATATATTACAAACATATTAATATGTAATATATGTAATGTGAATAATACGATATACTACTGCACAAAAGTCATGTTTGCTATAGTACATAACAAAGCTCCTTTACGTAAACGAAATCAAATTGTAATCTAAAGAAAATGTTCACCAAAACACGGCATTACACTCGTGTATCCTAAGCGTTTGTATCCGTGACTGTAATTACAACCTTAATCTTGTACTGCTTTAAATCAACACCCTGTTTTTAATGAACTCCACTGTGGTGACGTAATCCGCGTTAGAGAAGAACAACAACACAACAAGATACATCTGTCTCTTTCTTCTAAGGTATTGTGTGCGTCATAGTGGAGTTCTTAACAAGATGAAAGTCGTTTCGGAGATGAATTTCGTAATCTTGTATGGTGTGGTTTTTCTGGGATTCGTGTTTAGGGATTTGTGTATAATTGATGGTGATGTCATTTGGGAAGTTTATTCATTTAATTATACGTAAGTAACATTATTCCTGTGAATACAATGTTTTTTAGATAGTTTAGTTAGCGATTTTGAGTTGTGTTGGACTGTACCTTTCTTTATTACGGACCTTAATTTGTATTATGTTATCTGTTCTAAGAGTAGTATGTCTAATATTTATTCTAATCCATGTTAACCTTCTCATTGGTATTAATTTAAAAAATATATAATAGGCTTCACAAGTTTTTTTAAGGACTATCCTTTGTTACTAAAGTCATTCAAATCTGTATTAAACACTTGGTTTGTTTGGTTTTTCGAAGACAACTTCCGCACTAGAATTAATTCGTAATGTATTGTATTGTATCGCAGGTAACTTTACCGACATTCAAACAAAGGATACAAAGAATACTCAGAGTCGGAACAGCTGTTTGTGGTCCACACAATTTGCTGCCCCGTGTGGTCATCAAACCCTCAACACTCGGTGCAGTGACATTGACGAGGCAACCACTAAGTCACTACACCATCTTTAGTCCTTACCTTCTCAAAATGCCTCCGTGAATTATACCGATATTATCATATTAGCCGTGGTAAGTCCACTGCTGAACCTCAACTAAATCAAGCCTACTGTAAATCTTCCCGAGGCTACCTCTACTAAGATGAAGTATCAGGGGACTACAGAAATGGATGTCACTGAAATTACTCCGTATCTATGTGACCCGTTGAAAGCTCAGGCTTAGTAATTAAGGACAATGTACAAGTGACTCAAATGCCTATAAAACACTAAACAATGCGGCACCTACTACAGACCTCATTTTGTTGGAACACATGCACCTTGCACGACCTTTAAGTAACGTTGACCCCCACAAAGATCAGTGAACTTCGGTCAGAACAATCCTTATCGCTATTAACAAGTCCATCATCACTGCGAAGAATAACATTTCTAATAAAAGTAATACTTACGAAAGTATTTTGCAATTCCATTCTATTAAAGATATAAGTCATTGACAATTTACGACAATAGTTAGACACTCATATAAGCTATAGTTTCTAAAAGAAAGATATTAGTTGGACGAGGTATTCCGCAGTTCGGGCAGTTTAGTAAGGTATTTGTCTAAATCTCTAGGGGAAAACATCGTAAGTTATAAAGCGAGGCATCACTTTGATGAGTTATAACCATTATTACTTAACGAAAGGCTTTTAATATTTATTTGGCTGATGCTGAGTGATTTTGCTGTTCAGAATCGGTTCACAAACAAGTTTTTTAGTGGCTTTAAGTTTATAGGCCGTGTCATTCACCTTGTTTTTCATTGAGGGAAATAGCTGAATTTAGCGGTGAATTCTTGGATATTTTATTTATATCTAGTAATAAAAAAGGTAGAGTATGTAGAGAGCTCGTATTTTATTGTTATATTAAAAATTATCAAATATTTATGTTTTTAGATTAGTAGTAGCTGAGTGTGTATTAAATTAATAAATAGAAATTGGAAATCAATAATCAACCTATCCTTGGATATATATATATGTTTAGATACATTTATCTAAAAGAATGATTAAATTATTACATTAAATAATTGTTCATAGTTGGAACATTTTCCAACTATGAACAATTATTTAATCTAATATCTAAAGATTTAGTAAGATTCATTATTATTATACTTGTTAATTACTTTTATGAAAGATTTAACGTTTTAAGTTCATCGTTTCTGCATATCCCTTGCTCGTTTGTAGATAATATTATAATTAACAAAGATCATAAAATGTAATATTACGACATGTAGGTACGCTTTGAAATTGATTCGATCAAATTAAATTAACGTCATGCTCGTGAACGCTCCAAATTGACATCTGATTAAACGTATATTGGACCCAAATTACTTCCATTGAATTCTTATCAAATCATTTCTTAATCCCTTAAAAATATCGTTCTGAATTTTTTCCATTGCCTCAATATATTGACATACGTAATCTAACATGCCACTTTCTTTGTCTGTATTGGCCTTAAGTAACGAATTTAAGCCCCGAGGGACCGGGGTATTGTCTTTGTACCCACAAAGCGAAATCAAAAGAAAAGCGTAGGATGTACTTACCTATGCCTTTTGTGAATAACGTTATGTTACTCGTATAAATGTTTTCGTAACCTTTTAAATGTATCGAAAAAGGGTTCGGCGATAAAAATACCAGGCCCTCAAAATATCCGTGAGTTCGTATATCCCACAATGTGAAAGAATAAAGTATTCAAGAAGGCTTTTATAAAAGAGGTTTCTTTTAGAAAAAAATGCATTATAATATCAACGTTCTTTTTTACATACATAGTAATAATTACTTTTGTAAATAAACAGCTTATTGCCTCTATAGTTCTCAGATTCAAAAATATTTATTTTATTGTTATATTACAAAAGTAAAAACAAGCATAAACATTTACCACTATGTATATATATATATATGTCTATGTTTGCTTGCAATTCCAGGGGTGTCTGGCTCGCGCATTGCCCGATCAGAGGAAAATGAATTCAAAGACGGAATTATAAGAATAGGAATAGGTATGAGCAGCTGGAACTTTACAGTTTTAGAGACTACGGTATCTTGATACGACTTTACGTTAGTTGCCTGTAAAACATGTAAATAGGTACTTTGCCATGCGAGGCCGGCTCTTGAACTCAACTATATTGAATATTATAGTAAGAAATTCCCTAAGCGTCATAAAGGAAATTAAATATACGTAGTTAAATTCACTACAGGGACATGCCGAAAACATGAATTTGAATTTCGTAAACAGTAAAGTTCACAAGAAACACACGCGTAATTACATCAACAACTTCCACCATTTGCAGAGGCTAATCAAATTATAACAGTCAACATGAGGATACTCATTGAAGACGGTCTCAACTCTTAGTTCACCGCCCCTAAAGCAAACAGTTTATAGATAACATTATGGCATATTTTATAATATCTCAGTATAACGGAGGGAACCTTCGAACTGCTAAGTCAAAGGGTTCTGGTATCAATCGCATTGAGAGATGGAAAAATAGTGTGATTCGTCTTTTATATTTATTATAACGATGAGTTGTAAAACTCATCGTTATCATTTTTATTGCTCCCTAAAGAAAACTAATACTATTTTCATAAACAAGGGTGATATAATATACTCAGATGTAAACCTCTGAGTATATTATATCACCCTATACACCCTATACAATCAAAATAAATCTTGATAGTATTTTTTCGGTCAGTACACGAGTACATGTGACTTGAAAACGCGGTTTCGTCTTGCCTCAAGCCATCAATAATACACGCATCCATGGATTTGGTATCCTACTAAGTAAGTCTCATCTTAACTCATAAGTAAGTAAGTAATATCCTAATTTATTTGGGATTTCCAACTTCATAGAGGTTTTGAGATTGGTACCATTATGCTGTTTATTTCAGTCACCAAGTACATTTGAGATGAGATAGAAAAGAGCAGAATATCCGTTTCTGTTACCTTTCTCGATTAGTTGGCAATGGATCGATCTTCTCCTTTGTAGCATATAATTGATACTATGCTATATTTGTAAATTTAATGATACGACTTACAATACTGTATATAAAATATTTTTAATATTTAATCAGCATTGCAAATAATTCATGAGTTAGCAAAATTTTGAATTCAGTCATTGTTTTAACAATTTCTTATGTCAGGCAAAATCACGCATCATCATCAATTTAAAGTTTTAAAAAAAGCGACATTGATTAACTTATAGAAGTAGAGAGTAGTATTAGAAGAATAAAATTTCAAAAAGTCAGCTTCACTGATTTCGGCATGAATGGGCCGGCTCGACCGGGGAAGGACTACACTCTCACAAAATATTGACATGCAATAGCCAGTATTCCTACTATTGTGTTTCATTCGGTAAGTGAGAGTGCCGGAGGGCCAATTATTCTCTTGACCCTTCTCCGCTCCTTCTCCCTCTCAGTTCCTTTTTCTCTTCTTCTATTCATAGAGGGTCGGAAACGCGAAAGTGATGCCTCAGGTGTTGCAGTCATCCATAGGCTACGGTGACCACTTACCATCAGGGCCGTATGCATGTTTGCCACTTTAGTAGTATAAAAAAAAACTATCACTGTTTAATTAATACATTCTATCAAATAACGGTTTAGTGTTAATTCAACCAAAAATTGTGTCTATACTTGCTCAGTAAAATTGGCAACACTAGAATTAAGTTATACACATTTAACTCATTGAATTACCAGTAAAATTCATGATGACTAATTCAATCACCATCATCCAAACCATATTATATCAAAGGCTATTTTGTTCGGCCATCTGGTCTAACCTAATTTGACCGAATATCAGATTTTCAACGAAGCGACTGCGTAGATGGCAAGTACTCGGTAATTCAATGGTACGATGATATTACCCCTGGATATCGGTACCGATACTTTAAAATAATGACATAATAATTAATAATAATAATATAATGACACTTTTAACCGTATAGACTTCCGTAATAAAATTGCGTTCAAATAAATTGTCTTAAGCCCAGCATCGTTCCTTGAGGCACTCCATGATTAAAACCTATTTGATATACGGGACTTTTATTGGTTAAAATTATATTTTAATATGTCAAAGGATCTTCATGTAAATTAATCTGGGTAATGGAAAGCAATAAATGTATTTGGGTCACATTCAAAAGTTTATTGAAAATGTGGTATAGCCATTTCATTGTTTTTGGACGTTTATTAAAACTATATTTTTGAACTGGGCCATAAAATTTCAATGACCTGATTTTCAGTTATCATCTAAAGCTTAACGTTATTATTGGAATTTAATTTTTAATATTTACCTTAAACTATAAATCATTTTGTTTTCTCATTGTTATAATATAATGTTTATCGTGTAAAAATGTATTTAGTTCATATCCTTTTCTATTCAATAACTAGCCAGTTTATACTAATCAATATATTATACTTATAGTTGAATAGTTTCAACTCCGTGTTTCGTTACATGTTTATCTTGCAAACTTGGTTGTATAGCTGCAACTGTTTCGGACTCAGCTCTAACTATGCTTCTATTTGCTTAAATTCATAATGCACTAGTTCGGACCAACAACACTACAATCTCCATACTTCACCAACTCTCACTCAAACATAATAATTTTTGCATAATCCCGGAATCCTTACAAAAGCTAAGCACCCCTGCAAATATAGCCACTAAAATAAATTTATAGCACCAACAATGTTCAACTCCGTATATTATGAGGACATATAAAGTCGTTTACCACAATGTAACTTTAAACCGTTTTGGGTCAAAGGTTTAACCGTTAGTTCGGGAACGTACAAAGTATGCTAAGGTTTTTATTGTAACGTCAAGATGGGTCTTATTTGATGTGATTAGGGACATAGAATGTATGGTTGTAAAAGTGTATTACTACAATGTTTACTTATACGGAGGACGGATACTTTAACGATGAAATTCTTGGCGGGTACTATACTGTAAGCAGTTTTTGTGTTGCTATGTCATCTGACAATAACATGACGTATGGCGTTTTTAGAACACTGACGATATAAAACTGCGGCCTACATTAACTGTTATGTTTATACTCCATAAGAGAGACCCAGCAGTAAACTGCCATGGACACATGTTTCGTTACTGGTATAAATTTCAACTAAAAATAAAAGCACCCGGCCTCTACACGTGAGCGTCCTTCAACTCGACTAAGCAATTTTCCAGAAAAGGCTGCCTCTGTTCACCTGTGTACTTTTTTGATTGATCCCTTGACACTGATCAGATAGATGACACCGGGTCTTTTTATGGATAAATTAAATTTATCCGAGTATGAAATGTATGATATTTATTCTTGTTACGTTTATTGAACTGGAAATGAACACGTCATTTATAACAACCTAATATACACTTCACTTACAACTAGATTTGGATAAAAATATCTAGTAATAAAATCTTTTTATGATTAGAATAAGGAAACTGTTAATATTTAAGTTTTGGGTATGCCTTCTGAGTTCTGTAAAATGTTCCTAAGTATTTTGTTTCGAAATTCTGTGACAGCATGGTTTGGAACTAGTAAAATATGGACGTAATTAATCTCACCCCATCTTTTCGAAAAATTCAGTTGTTATCTGATTTAGACCATTACAAACAGATAAGCACAAACCAGTTCCACTTAATCTTGGATATACTTGTAGTAAATGTATTACAATACTTGTTTGGTAACGAAATCAAATTACACGAGTAACAACTTAATGGTACTAAGTATTGTTGATTCATTACAGCTAAGTGCGCGTAAAATTGACGAAGTTGTTAGTTGAATTACTGAACTATCCAGTGTAGTGCTCAAACTAGCGCTCGGAATAGCGAAGCAACCATATTCAGTATTTAGTTAAGCTACTACGTATAAATTATCTCACAGGTTACGGCTCATAGGTTCGTTAATAAATTAATTTTGCACGTTAATTAGCTTTTACTACAGAGAGCACAAGATTTTTTTGGGGAGATAAAAAAGGTATCCCGGTTTATAGCGTTCATAAGCTTTACAGTCTACATCACAGGGTAAATTAATTTTGCCAACATTTCTCGTGCAAATTTCGAAGTGTAAATCTTCCATAGCTTTCTTGTTTACTTATTCAAAACTTCTAGATTAGAATCGCAGAGTAAACATCAATGGGCAATTATGATCGTTATCGTTCAACTAAAGATATCAATATTGGAAGCAATATAAATCGGCTAATTCCAAAGGTCGCTTCTGATAGTCATATTTGATAAGAACGCTCGTTAATAGCTGAATTCATTAGTATTTTCAATATACAATCATTGAGTACACAATTTAATTGTAACTAAATTTCTATTGTAGTCACACCATTCAGTTTATCTCAATATTCATCTAGTAAAATATCACTGAATTAATTAATAAATTGACATGTTAATTCAGTGATTAGAACCTACAAATAATGGAGTTTATTTACGCTAATGAGTTTGTCTAAACGGTATTCTAAGTATATTGATTGTGCAAATATGCAACATGCTTTCGTCAGGATGCTTCAGTCCAGACCGAGCTTCTACATATTTATAAGTTTCGCTCGTAACTCTTTGTCGTCTTTGTTCACCTAATGTAGTTTGGACCTGAGCTTTGTGGATGACCTTATTATTTTAACTGGAAAGCCTTTTGTTAGTGTTTGTTTTGGCTTTATTATTATTTAAAACGTGGTGTTTTAGCTCTTAATTGTGGTATCTCATGTTTATTAAACCATGATATGATCGTTATAATAACTTTGCAGGCATGTCTTCTTTGTTTGTGCAATTCGAATAAACTTATTAAGTTTGTGAAATATGTACAGCTGATATTAAAATAAAGTTTTCATTCGGTATCATCATTCAATATCAATATTATTTGTTAATATTAATCTGCTAAGGATGTCAATATTGTCATAATAATAAAATAATACAGCTATATCCTAACTAATATTATAAATGCGAATGTGAGATTGTTTATTTGTTTGTTATGCTTTCACGTTCTAACTACTCGATCGATCAACATGAGATTTCGCATACACGTTGTCGAGGGAACAGAAAAGCACACAGGGTAGCTTGCATCCAGAAAAAGTACTGTTAGTAACCTAACCTCTCTACATTTATGCGAGCGAAGCCATTGGAAAAATCTAGTGAATTAAAACTAATGTTAATCATATAATATTATGATTGATGGGGAAAAAGTGGAGCAAGTGAAAGAGTTTGTATATTTGTGTACTTTGTTTACAAGGAATGCTAAACATGAGGGAGATATTGAAAGGAGAACGATTGCTGGCAACAAAGTGAATGGAGCTCTACGCGCTTTTATGAACAGTCAAAATGTATCCAAATAGGCACAATTGGGTAGAGAGATAGAGAAAGAGGACTATTAGTGCCCATACTTATGTATGGAAGTGAAAGTTGGGTATGGCAAAAGAAGCATGAGAGCATTATAAATGCTGTAGAAATGAGAGCGCTGAGAAGCAAATGTGGTGTAACTCTGAAAGATAGAATAAGGAATAGTGTGATTAGAGAGAGATGCGGCATGAAAGTGGATATAATGACAAGAATAGAAAAGGATATATTAAGCTGGTTTGGGCATGTAAAAAGAATGGACGACGAAAGACTGACTAAGAAAATTTTTATAAGGCTAGTGTGAATCGAACAGTCGCAAGAGGAAGACCTAGGCGAACGTTTCTCGATCAGATCGGAAGCGTTCTGGAGAAAAACCACGTTAAGAGCGCATTGAACCGACGGGCGTGTATGAGGAATGTGATGAAAGTGAATGAATCTGTATACCCCTCTGGGAAACAGGCGTGAATCTATGTATGTAATTATGTTAACCAGAAAATAAACCAGTAGTTCGACATTGAAATGTCACATGTTAAAATCAATTCTATTGAGCCAATTTTAGGACCAAATTTTTATGTATATTTCAATAAAATATTATATAAATACTCATGGCACGGTATAAAAAAAACAAAATCGTACTTGTTTGTATAGCTATTATGTTTATGGACATAACACGTACACTGGCCCTCGATCCGGAACTAGAGAACCCTTTTCCTTATTTGACATTTATAAATGGCCACTATATATTTTTCCTCAAATATTTTACCTTTAAGTATTGTTTCTGAATCTAAATTAAATACAGTAAGTATAAGCATCATATATCATCACATCATTCCCGAAGGCAAAGGTTTATTGTTTATCAGCTATGATTGATTGAAGGCAAGCCTACACATTGTCCAAACAGAGATAAATTTCCAAGCTACATGCTACCACTAACTCCTAACAGAAGAACCTAATAGCATTACTTTAGAACCTTGTATCAAACACTCACGATTTGCCGCATAAGCGAAAACTAATAATGGAAGTCTTGGATAGCAGTCTTGTATACAGAGCCACACAAATACATCGCAGGCTAGCTTTGATGGTAGTCCATGTCGCCTTGTCAAAGCCAATGCTCCGAAAATTATAAGACCGATACCTACTTCGAGTTAAAATTAATTTATTTTGAGGACACTGGAAAATGATGATCAAACAATTTATTGCATATATAGCAAACTAAACAAGACGCGCGTCAACATGATGGCGAAGTGGCTTAAGTGGCTGTCTCGCCCCTGCCACTGCGTCGAGTTTTTTTTGATATTGTAACTAGCTGTACCCATGGTTTCACCCGCGTTTATGATTACTGCGCCACCCCTGTGGGTCGTAGCGTGATGCTATATAGCCTATAGCCTTCCTCGATAAATGAGCTATCCTACACTAGAATATTTTTTTAATTCGGGCCAGTAGTTCCTGAGATTAGCGCGCTCAAACAAACAAACAAACTCTTCAGCTTTATAATATTAGTATAGATATGCTTGCGTTAATAATAATAATAATTTATTTCCAATAACCAATTCCAGTTTCTTACAGAATAATATAATATAATTTCTATCAATTCACATTATAATATGAAAACTTGTATCTGTTTCCAAAAACCTCCCACTCTAGGTTAAGCCTGTCCTGTGGGAAGCTTTTAAGAACAAATTACCAGTGTCTTTTATCTTATCTTGTGTGGAGGCCAGTCAGTACAGACCGGCGACACTTCGACCCAGCGGGATCTTTTGTGTCGACTTCCCCAATACCGATTGCCATAGATGTTCATGGCAGCTGGGACCGACGGCTTAACGTGCTCTCCGAGGCACGGAGCAGGCGATAATTGTCAATCAATACGCTCATAATTTCGAAAAGTCATATAACTTGCGAAAGTCAGAGGTGCGTGACGTGGGTTCGAACCCGAGGCCCTCTGCATTGCAGTCTGTTGGTCTCCCCACTGAGCTATCGCTGCTCTTACCAGTGTCTTTAATAGTGATGGTATATAATTACAGCAATCATCATAATTAGCATGCATTAAATTAAAAACAATATATATTGATAAAAATGAAATAACAACAATAATTAAGTCTAATATCATAAAATATATTATTATTATTTATTTATTTATGCGATCTCACCTGATGTTAAGTGAAGATGCAGTCGGATGGAGGACGCTTTCCAAGAAGATACTTATTCACTCGCGACTTGAAGACACCCAGATTGTACTTATTGGGAAACACAGACTTAATGAGAGTGTTGTGGGTTCGAATCCCAAACGGGACAATAATTTGTGTGAGCCACAAATAGTTGTTCCAAGTCTGGGTGTTCTTGTGTCCGTTGTTTGAATGTTTGTAAAGTCCCCCGTGACACAGAATCTATACTAATGGGAGGCGTAGTCTTTAGAAAAAAGTAGACACAATGAAATGTAAGAAGTGTATTTCGGATAATACGACTTCTTGCCAAAACTGAACTATACAGACACATACAATCCAATACGCTGATTCTATAGTTTCTTTAACTACCAATACCAAACGCAGATAGTTCAAGATGAAGTGGACATAAGGATGCTAAAACTCGTGAATTGACATTGCGATTTTATAGCGAAGTCTTGTAGATCTGACGCTGCTTCAATCGATGCACTTGCTAAAGCGACTGCCGATACTAAAAAGAAAGAATTTTTCTCTGGTCTTAGCAGGAAATTACTATATCTTTGATATTCAAATCTTTATCGATTTAACGATAATTACCAAAGTGTTGAGTTGTTGTTTACAAATATTTGTGAACATAAAGAATACTCATATTAAGCACAATTATTTGAAATTCTCACTTTTTTTGTTTCGTCTCTTAAGAAAACCCATAACACTCGGCGCGTCATAGTCGTGATCATTGCACCATACAGTAAAATTTGACCATGTAGTTGAAATAGGTTTTAACTTTAACACAAATAACGCAACCATCATATAAATAAGTGCCTTGTGGCTTTATAGCATTGAGTAAAAAGTTTTATTGTTTACAAAACGACCGCGTAAATATGGATACGTAATTTCGATTGATTAACGAATACATTGTCCTGAATTAGGTTTTTAAAATTGTTATTTAATTTACAATAATTTTAAATCTAAACGACATTTATGTCCAATATGACATCAGTTCAACCTCACCTTTAGCATAAACTCTTTGAAAATGTAGCATCTTGTTTGAAAAATATATTCACGCAACAAGTCCCAAGTACTTCTTTTTGAATTTTACAGTCACGTAAATCAACATAACGTTGTCCCGAATGTGAACATTTCAACAATCAGACATTTACTTTAACGCTACATACAATACGAAAGTAAATACTGCATCGTAAGGATGCGTCTACGCTCTGTACATTCGTGGAACTCGACTTGTAGTTTATTATAACATTTAGTGGGAACGATGGAGAGGCCATAATTAAGCTCGTATTCGTGTATTTCATATAGCAAGCATTTCACTAGAGCCCGCCAATGTGATTCTTAATTTTCAAGTAAATGGCATATTATTCGCACTAATAACTTTGAGAGTCTTTAGCGCATCTTCCTAGAAAGCAGTTCAACAACCTTATTGTGTCTATTATAGTAAACACTCACTATTTACTCAATTCCGACATAAACTTACTATGCAACAATATCTTTATCATCTCCAGAGTTTTATAAAGAGGGAAGTAAATATAACATGTAATAAATGCGCCAAACATAGACTATCACGCCCTTAGATATCCCAACTTAATATTATAAATGCGAATGTAAATTTGTTTGTTACTTTTTGACGCCTTAACTACTCGACCGATCATCATGAAATTTCGCGTACTCGTTGTCAGGGGTACAGAAAAGGACACAAGGTACCTTTCATCCAGAAAACAGTACTGTTCTCGAGGGATAGAAATTTATTAACATAACCTGTATTAACGCGAGCAAGGCGCGGGCAAAATCTAGTTTTGAATAAAAGTGAACAAATCTTTAAACTTTGTTCCCAAGCAAAAGTTTGTCGTGCATTGGAATTTACACAAATACATTTCGTTTTTGAACGCTAACAAAAGAAAATTCTTAGTATGGACACACTTTGAGACAAAGACTCCATTAGTTAGTCTAGACAGTAGTTCTAGAAATTTCTAATTAGGTAAATTGTAAATTAATTGTAGAGGTGAGGTAGGTTCTGAAAGGCGAAATTTTGTTCCAAGGTCTTGTTTTCTAATATTTTAAGTAAGCAGCATAACGAAATTTTATCTTACTTTGATGTTTCTGTGTTTATCTAGTCTCAGTGGCTTTGAGGTGTGGTTTACAACTTAAAATTCAATTTAATTTTACAAAAAGCTGGGTTTTATCTAAGATGTGTTCAAAAGTAATCTTATATAGTATATTGAGCTGGAAAGATGACAATAGGCATACCACCCAAACATTAAATTAGTATAGTCAAAGTCAAAGTCAAAATCATTTATTAATTTAGGTCACAAAGTAATACTTCTGAACGTCAAAATATATAGGTTAGTTGCTAGGTTCAGGCAAAGGGTTGAGCCTATGAGAAGAAACCTGCAAGAAACTCATGGGCACTCTTTTGAATCGCCAATTAAATATAATTTCAGTATTTTACAACTCATATCAAGAAGATGTTGCAGCCATTATGCCATATATTACTGACTACATAAATCTGAAGCTTATAACAATAATTTGAAATAAATACATCACACTCCAAAGAAACAAAGCGTCTGAATGCGGATGACGATTATTTGTTATCAATGATTATTGGAATAACAGACATCATATAAATATACAATTTTTTCATAAAATTATATATTTTATTATATTTGTCTACACTCCCGATTTCACTATGAATTTTCTAATATGACAATTCAATTATATGTTTCCCGGTCGAAAAACCCATTAATGGTGAAACCATTGAGTCGAACGTCAAGTAGGTAGGACTAATATTTATTTGATGGTAAATATTTTAAGAAATTAGATCAGTATTTTTATGTAAAATTGTACTCATTTATACAGAAATTTCAAATAGGCACTATTCAGCGAATAAGCTTGCCAAGGCAATACTTCAGCTAATTTACATTTTCATAAAACCTTTTTGCATAACATAGTTTGAGCACACGGTACATTTTATAAAATTTTAGAAAATATTTTCACTTTTTTATTTAGATAACATATTTTACATCTATTAAAGTAGCTATTTTATTTTAAGAACGCTTTTGATGATGCACGCTGTTCGAAAAATATCTATCTGAATAAAGGCTTAACATTCAATATGACAGTGTAAAAGAGAGAGCCCTCGAGTTTCGATTTCATAAATATCTACGATAATTTGGCTTGAAGGGCTTTTTTATAAGGACGATCAATATGGTTAGTAATCTAGGTATTCCCTTCTCATTTAAAAGCTAACACTATTTCCCATGAACACTTGCACCACAAAAGTAATTAAGAAGCAACCAGCAAAAAAAAACCTCCTTCTGTTAAAATTACTCTGTCGATAGCGCAAGGCCTCCTTAAGAAATCTGGAAACCGTGCAGACAGCAGGAATACGATACTATGGCATTACGGGCTCTTTTGTTTTAAGCAAAATGCCTGTCATAAGCATGGATACCTCTATCCTCTATTTCTTCAATTTCTTTTCAAAGAACGATTCTTCTCTGCTCTGTTTTTTCGACATTATTTGTCATTATAGATGATTCCAAAAAGTGTATCAGGCATAACTACATATTGTGCTAGTTTTTGAACTTAGGAACATCATCATGAGCATATGCTCTACATTTTCACCATAATACGAGTCACCAGCAAAATATCTTGCTATTTGTTAAAGCACGTCATTCCTTTCTACGAGTATCTTAAACTCCAAACTACATTCACAACTTCACACTACCCACATTGAACTGCATAAAATATATTCTAAGACCCCCAACTTCTGCTAGAAGCCATTCCAAACAGCGAACTAGAGTATAACTTACACAAATATCGATCTGGGAGTCATAAGGCGCTTTAGCTAAGTGCCCCATCCGGTTTCATTTTCTTTAACTCAAAACAAAGTTTATGTACGCCGGAGGCATGCCCGCAGTGAAAGCTTACAACTGTGTAAATTTCACAAATTGTTTACTGCCTTCAAAACTGGCAAGGAACTGTCGTTTGTTGTACAATGTACCTACAGCGTGTTACTTCTAAATAAAATTCTGTAGCGATGTGGTTGTTGTTCTAAACACTTTTGTTAAGCCGTCAATGGTTATCTCCCGACGTGACTCAGATATAAAGTTGGGGAGTTTTCGTTCGCTGGAGGTTCTAATGGTTTATAAATATTTAAGGTTTAGATTTGTTAATCACTGTTAATTATTGTTGTATTTTCTCTGATATTCAAACAGTCCCATAGGTTCAGACTCAATCCTAACTAATATTATAATGCGAAAGTGAGTTTGTTTGTTTGTTACGCTTTCTCGCCTTAACTACGCGACAGATCATCATAAAATTTCGTTTACACGTTGTCGGGGGTACAGAATAGGTCATAGGATTCCTTGCATCCAGAAAAAAGTACTATTGAAAACCTAACCTAATATAACCTACACTTCACTACAGCCACGGCAAAATCTAGTATTGTAATAATTTAACGTTATTGTCTTATTTATCTCATCTAAATATTATTTATTTCATATAATATTATAAATAGAGAACTGGCATGGTAATATGAACCTTATTTGACTTCTCGTTGATGTATTCGGAACAATTTGATAATTAAGGTATGGGTAACATATGAATACTCGGAATTTTAAATGAATCCCATAGTAACATTAAAATACGCTTGTAACTTTATTTAATAACTACATTCCACGTAAAATATTCGTAGTACTCTAAAACAAAACGCTCCATAAAGTGCTTTGTTCAACAAGTTTTTGTTTGCCCGCAAACTGTACTCTCTATATCAAACTACGAGTTACTGGATTACACAAAGTGTGTGTTAATGTGAACACTACCTAACAAATAATTTGTTGTAGAAAAAGTTTTTGAAACATAAGATGCTTGAACACGTGCTTGTCTGCTAACGTACCACTCGACACCGCAGCACGGTTCATCCGTTCCACTTCGAAACTTTCTCGTCAAACGTGGTACACCTTCAGTTTTCATTTCTGGAGAAATTAATGTTGAGAGCACCCTCTGGGAACCTATGCTTTAGAAGGAACTATATGTCGCTAAAAAGCCACATAGCGGTGTATTACGAGCGCTTTTATGTGACATTCTTTAAGCGAATTATAAATAGAGTATTTCTATCAAAGTAGGCAGTGGCCTACCATGTAGATCCACCTTGCGGAAGATGGCTGTCTAAAAACTTGTCTTGAATTCCTATAGTAAAAACAGTCTGGTAGCAATTTAGAAGCTGCAAGCTCGTGTTTTGGAGCTACTTATTCGTGCGGAGACTGAAAGGTTATACCTTGTAATTTTTCAAAGTAATAAATATAGATATATTTTAGTAATAGATATTACTAAACTGTATTTTTATAAATAAATCGAATAATTGCATCTTATGTATCGCTAGGGACCTGAAAATGTTTAAAATTTTAGACTAACACATAAAAATAATGTCGATAAACCTTAATAATTAATATATCTACAAAAAAATTCACACAATTTAAGGAAATTTTTGTCATGTGGAGAAATTATTACCCAGTTTGTAACTTTTGTTAATATTAATAAGTAGACGCAAAATAACTTTCGCAAGTGAACTACATTTACAACATACATTTTAGTTTTAATATAATATTAATAATAAATCCTCTAAACGTATATTGCGTACAAATTGTCCCAGCGGTACTTCAGATCTTAAAAGCTGTAGACACTTTTGCGTTCTAGCAACCGTCGGTCTGTCAGACCGGCGCACGACAAAAACATAGTCTAGACGGTTAAGGATTAAACTGTCGTTCCACCTGGCAATTGATATGTTTCAATTTCTATATTATATTCAAAACAGTCTGCGACGACTGTAACTATAATCTACGCCAAACATTTGACTGTACCGTTTTCTACACGACGTAATTCATATAAAACAAATTCAAGAATCCCTGTTCTCTTACAAACATAACACAACCTACATATGCATCTCTCACCAACCCAATGTATTCAAATGCAAAAATTAAACGCAAAATAATTCTGCAGCCCACAAACAAAAGGGGAACTCCTACATTATTAATATTACATAAGATAACTTTAATTTGTGTTATGTGTGTTGAATATAACATGAGCCTCTCGTAATGGTGGCGCAATGCGGTACTTTTTATACTCTTGAGCTAATAAGTACCAGGTGTACGTTTTTCATAATTGTGGGGTACTTGGAAACTACACAGCGAAATGTAAAATGGAGGTTACGGAATTGATTCTGAATTGGAAAGTTTCTGGTTGTACGAGATTCTTTTCAGTCGACGATTTACCTTCATAGCAAATTGGTACGTAAATGATTAGAAGAGAAGAGAGAAGAAAAAGAGTGAACAGTCCCGAATCGTATTTTAAGTTAAGGATGGTTCATCATTTGTAGCGTACTCGTATATTTATTTGATATTCCTGATATTTGGTTCTATAAACTTTTATACATTTGCGTTGCATGGTTTAATTTAACTGAAAAAACATTTAATAAGCTATATAAATACCGAGCATGATTGCGTTAATAATTGGCTCCTCGTTAGCAATTTATATGTGCATCGTATATTTAATATGTACATATATATAATACACGTACTATAGGCAGATTCTCGCTAATTATATAATCTGACTACTTCTTTCAAAATAATGGGTGCTCATATAGATGAGGATAGAACTCTAAATGAACACGAAAGTCAAAGTGTAGTATTTTGTGAGATAAATGAAGTCACATTTAAGGTAGACGGGTCCAAAGCGAATAAAAAAGTTGAACCAAAAAACAGATAATATATATGTCAGAAGTTCGTGGCCATGATTTTTTTACAAGATCTATGCCTTAGTATAAGGTCACTGTTAGGTGTCAATAAAAAATGATGTGGATTAATCCATAATATTTTAAAAGCTCCGTCAATTTTATTTTATGATATTATCTTATTAATTCTAGTGTATCACCTGTGTAGCCTAGAACAGAAGTAATGACAATAGAAAATATACGAAATTAGCACCGACAGAAATTTTAAACTCTCTAGGAACTCGCGACGACTTTAGTCTGAAGTATAGGTATTGCCAATAAAATAATACCGCTTCCTCACTTGGCAAAGCGAATGACTGTAGAATCAGTTGTAAAACGCATTCTTTAATAATATAGAAGCCTCGTGCTTTCAATTTAAGGCAGATTATTCTTAGCTAATAATTGTTCGCGTTACTATGTATGTATATTAATCCTGCCTTTTTATGCTGTTTATATGTATAAGTAGTTTCTTTAGCTTTTGGGAAAAATTAACTTTATCTTCTTTGTCGTTAGACGACATGATTAACATGACGATAAAAAATATATATAATATAAATATATAACATATATTTTTTATCAATCGAAAAGTATTCCTGTACGGTACCTGTATACGATTTTTATTTTTAAATTTCTCTGCGAGTGTATCCCAAATATTGTTACGTGAACAGTATCTAACATAATCTATAAGATAATATCTCAAAGATTATAATATATTTATAAATAGTTCTTAATAGTTCATGAATGTTAATTTTTCATAAAGATATTTGTAGATATTTCTGTTATAAACTACTGGTATTATTGCTAAGAAGTGCAATGTATGGGATTGAACCTACGTCTCTTCATCATTTATGTCCCTTTTATAAGCATTTTAGCAATATTCACCTGTTTAAGCATTTTAGCTTTGGGCTACCGTGTAGCATATTATTTATATTATACTATATAATATATTTATTCGAATTGTCGACACTTACCCCACGGCGCACACAAGTTGGCCGGCAATACCTGAGAAGAAAAAGAAGGTTATTTTTAATCAATGTTAGTAATATGATGGTGGATTTAAATGTAAGTAAATACATATACAATATTAAAGTTGATATAATAAACGGAACGGCTCTTTGGTCTATTATATATATTTACTATAGGTCGTAAAGTGTCGGATTCACCTTCTAGTTCAGGATAAGAGATCGCTAACACTTGTGACCTTAAAATTAAATCCGTAACTAATATGTGCGAGGAGGCCTGGGGGTATACGACATTGGTGACAAGATGCAGGAGGGTAGGCTACGATGATACTATTGCAGCCTACTATCCTGCAACTTCATGGTCATGTAAAAGGAAGTCAAGCAGACTACGTAAAAACACTCAGCACTACAGCTTGCCATCCCCAGTCAGAAATTCATAGGCCGACTCCAGACCAGTTGGATGTCGTTGATGTTGCAAGTGTTGCTGTCCAACGACAATGTCAAAGATAGAGTGAAGTAGAGAGCTAAAGTTAAGAAATCTGACACCACCAGCATATGGGATGCCTAGCTAGGAAGAGAGAGACAGAGAGAGAGAGAGAGAGAGCGAGAGAATGAGTTATGTAATATATAATACGTTAAAGGAAAATGAAAATACGTTTGCTTGGAAATGTACGTATTTTACCAGACCAATAATTATCCACCGTAACATAATATTAAGCAATCAAACACGCCGCAAAACTCTGTAATTTTATTTTTACGCCCTAACGTAATACTTTAACCAGCACGCCACTTCAAAAGTATTTCCATTCAGCCAAAGCTAACAAGCACTTTACCGTTCAACAATTTACTTAATAAACATACTTAGCTATTCGTTACCTTAATTAGGTCGCTTTACAGTCCCAAATATAACAAAATAAATGTCGTTTTTGAACCACAAAATGATTCCAATTTATATAATAACATATAAAGAAATATATTTGGAACAATGAATAAGGGAAAAACGTATTGAGAACATGCGATTATAAGGTTCAACACATCGATGGTTTCAAAGCGATCTATTGTACTCAGCTATTAAAGCTCCGTTACATGGAAACCGAATTGAGAACGTTACTTGTCAAGGTCTTTCAACTAAAAAAAAGGTATTCTTTATTTTGTAAGGTGATATTGTTGCCACCTGTACGTGTGGTTAAAAATAGTTATGCATATTTAGACTAATAAATTTTGCTCGGCGTTTCAGGGTTATAATATCATACGACCGTAAAGGTACGTGGACTTTGTGATTTTAAAACTATAATCGACCTACGCGTGGGTTTAATTTTATTCTTTTTTAAGGGAGATGTGAAATATGTACATCCGCAAAAAAAACCGGAATGGGCGGGTTAACGTGTCACACAAGCTTACCGAAATCTATCGAATCCGCTCGCAAAACCAGGAGTATTATATGTGCGTTAGCAAGAAAAGAAGTAACTGTTAAAAAAGAAAAGAATCCACAGGTCCTAAAATCACACCATCTCCTAAAGGAAGCTGAAAACCCCATTCATCATAGGAACACTATATAAGTTGGTTAGTTGTGATCCTCTGTATCGTCTCTAGTCGTGCTGATGGAAATGAAGCGAGATACCAGGTGAAAGGTAGCATTTTTACAATACCTTGATTTTGCAAAATATTTACTTACATGCGCTATAATAACTAATCATTTTCTGAGATCTGAATCTCGATTCATCAACACATCTCTGTGAAATACTAAATATAGCAACTGTTTAAAATAACTAGCACCACTTATTGTAATTTAGGACGCTTGTATCGTTAAAACAACTATTTTTATGATTATGTTAAATAATAGTAGTCGTAATAATATCTGAAAGGCAGTTACTATAACAACATTTACGTTTTAAACTGTGTTATGTATCGTCGACTGTATATTACGATACAAATATAAGCACACTTAATGTTGCACGTTGTAATAATTGTCTGATGATAACAAACAACACAAACAAATCGTGCGTGTTGAACTGAATCATAATTATTAAGGTTAGCATGAACAAAAAGTGTTTAGTGAATTTAATGACAAGGGTGATCCGGTTTTATAAAGGTAATTTGTTGTTCAACATTATTTTACAGCCAAGTACGTAAGAAAGTGGACTGCAATCGTTCGACACGTAATTATTAACACCCCTAGTGACTAAAGATGCTTAAAGATTGCATCGCCGATCTGACGTCACACTATCCCGCGCGTTTTACACCCACACACTTATAGAATTCCTCACCACCTACAGACATTCAAAACCGCCAAGAGCTGCTAATATCGAAGGAAAGAGAACACCGATGTATAAAAATAGAATTTATAATCAAATTATAGAATGCGGTGTCACGCCTTTCGCGGTTAAATTGCTCGTTTGACCATTCCTTTACAAGGACGATGTGTAATATCGACCAGTATATTTTAACTGATCATATAATATAAGCAATAATAATATTGTGATATAGCTGATGATACCTATAGGACTGCACATTTTTGTTTCTTAGTTATTAGTTTTTATATTAAACTGAAACGTAATAAACCATGATAACATACTTAACCTGATTATCTTTGAAGTAGTCTCTGATCAGATATTAATAAGAGCATTTTGTGACTGCATTGTTTAGAACAATAAGTATAAAATAACATTGCTGAAATTTAGTCTAGCTTACTAAATAAAATATCTTAGCAATACATACCTAAACCTTGGGTTATATTTCTACACTACCTCCAAGGAAAGTTGGTTGACAGCCGTAGTAAAAAAAAACAAGAGACATTAAACTATTTTTCCAAGTGTAGATTATGCAACCAGAAATGGTTGCATAATCTACACATCTTGCAGAGTTGGCTATTTGCGTGTAATACGACTAGTGTTGGTAGGCGAGCATTACGCTTGTCTGCCACCTGGATAAAAACCGCTTGCCAAATACATAAAATAGACCACTACCCTAATTTGAAGTCAAAGTAAAAATATAAAATATTTTAACGGCATATTTATTATTTTTGATCTTTTACATTATTACTTTGTAAAACACAAAAGAAATTAACTGTGTGGGCTAAAAATAACAAGGAAAAATATTCACTATTATAAAAAAGAAGCAATATACTGGCATAAAAACCGGCAATTCTATTTTTAAACAACGCAAAGCTGAAACAGTAATGAAACGCAACTAGAAACAATTTAAAATATGCCAAACGGTTGACCCATTTGCCGTCGCAACAACATATGCGTTAGTCGTATTTTGTACATTATATATAACAAATTAACGCTCCATTTACTTTACACCCTTGCTGAGAGGGAAAACATGTTTTGAAGGTTCCTAGGGGATGCCTACAAAAACATTACTGCCTTCAAGTCCTCTTACTAATTACATCGTCCTAAAATAATATGTGCATGAATTGTTACATTAAAATTCCTTGTATTTACTTAGGCGAGATTTTCGTGAATATTTTCTAGCACTTAGGTTTTGTGGAATAAAATCAGCTTGTGCCTAAGCACAAGCTGATTTCATTAGTTACATTAGTGTATGAGTTAATGTTTATAAATTGTACCTATTTAACTCTTTCGTAATGATATAAGCTGACATACTTGAGTTAATTATAATTGAGTGCTTGTATCTGGACTGCCTTCTTCTTTATACTAAATATGCTGTTTTTGAGGTTAGTCCGACCGGTCACTTCAGTCCCAACGGAATAACTTAGTCACAAACTCAGTGACCTATTCAGGCTATCCTAAATAACATCACCATAGGTGCAACAGTTTATTAACTTTAAATAATTAACATACATTAGTTATTATTATTTTACAGTCAGTAATAAGTCGATAATTTTCACGCGCTTTTGAATTGCTTTACTATGTACAATAATGGTAATTCTTCATTCATCTTTAACTGCAATACTGTTACTGCAGTAAAAGATGAGTGAGAGATTACATAAATATATAATAATACCATATAACTATCCTTAAACTGTTTAAAGGATATTTATTATAATTAACATGGATTACTATAGAACAATAATAAGTAAATTTTCATTCACGTGACCGTCTGTACCAAGTACCTATTCTGAAACTGGGTCCGATAGATGGCTTATGAAATATACGTCCGCTTCATATTGAGAGACGCAGAATAGAGGCGTTATGTTAATTATTCACGAGATGTGGCTTTTAGCTCGGTTAGACGTGGAAATTCTACTAACATAATATTTAAAAGGACTATTGGATAAATATTCATTTTGTATTAATTAGTGGTTGAAATCACAGTTCAAATTTCGGATCGAAATATTATTTAAATAAATTTACATAATAATATATTGTCTAATATTATTATTAAATAATTAATATTAATTTAATTTCATTATTTAATTACGTGGTAATTAAATAGAGAAATTAAATTATTTGTAAAGATTTTATCGCAGCTTAATATTTAAATATATATTTTAAAATATATTGAAATCTACACTTTTCCCGTAGCCCACAGGGAAATTTAAATGGTAGTCGTTTCAGTGTCTTAATGTAAAGTTATTTTAAAATATCAAAATATATTCAATTATCGGTGTTATTAAATTATTTATGCAGAAAGAACTGGCAGTGTCATTAAGTCTTGCTGGCATTTTGGCTTTGATTAAACAGATTATTAAATCCCAAGCTGTTGGTACATACCAACATCATCAACATCTTTTTTATAGAAATTACGATATTTCTTTACTTCATTAGGCTCGCGGGGCATCCGTAGTATCAATCGGTGTTTGTTTGCAATTACTAATTATTATGCTCACTCACAGCAGCTTAATTTCCAAAAATAAATTTATTTCGTACAACTCTTGGGTAATAAATAAGTTTTAATTTAAAAATACTATACTCTAATAATCACGACATCTTTATAGATAAAAGTAGGTACATGGATGAATATCGAGTATGATATTTTTCTTTGGTGTAAAAAATATCAAAAGACTTTTTCTAAGAGAAGTTTTTCAATAGCTAGATAGCTTATCTGAGGGGTAATTTGACAGATTGCCAACACCAAATATGTATATCAAAAGGCCAAATTTATTTTTCAGTTAAGGTTTATCTAGAGATTTAAAATCTATCCTCACAGCTCTCACAGTTGAAGATTCTGGCAATCGGGGGCATTTATGCCAGATATACGTATCATGTTTTTGCCTGACCCATACCACCCGTTCCACTCAGTAGGTGACTTTACAAGTATAAAATTAATGGACACAATGTATACCCAGACTCAGAAAATCATTTGGTCCACAATTGATTTTCTGAGTCTGGGTACACAAATAAATAACTCATGTTGGCTTAAAATCTATGTACTCGTATCACTCAGTGCGACAGCGCATTAAACGGCGTAAAAACGACTTACTTGCCGCACCATTCATGTAGTTCTTTGTTAAAAACATATCTTTTTTACTTTTTAATTTAGAGTCAATAGTTATAGTAATAGTAATAGCATTTATTTCAGACATTGTCCATATATTTGTTAGTATGTCAATGCGACGACTAAAAAGGGTAGGCGTTTTAACCCCTTTTACTATCCAAGAGCCGTTTTTGTTATAATTAAGGTGCCATAATAAAGTTTACTATGTCAACAACACAGATAGTGTAACCTTGTTGATTAAACCATACCAAACGGCTCTCAAGGGAAAGGCAAAGTTCCAACGTTAGTAGCAAAATTAACATACGGTGGAACAGAACATTGTTTATGCGAGAATATCGCCGCAACCCACTCTCACTCAAAAAGGATCCCATACAATGCACATTTTATTTTCATTGCCCACACCAAAATGTATAACCATCAAATCACTAAGTAACGTAGGTACGGACAGCAAAAAAATATTCACTCGCGCCAAATCCTGAAGCTGCAAAATTATCATAAATGATATACTCGTCTCAATTTCTTCCCAACTACCCGCGGTGTCTTATTCATGAATTTTGACAGAGAAAGGTTATAGAAATACAAAACGGGTGCTTTTTCATTCCAAATTCTTTTGTCACCCTTTATTTAATGCAGAATTTTAAGCAGCAACTTATACAGTTTGAATATCTTTGTCTGTTATAAGTTTCAATATAACGTTGTTTGGTATGTAAAGAGGAGTATTTGGATGTTGCATTGTGGAGTTTGGGTTAGTGAGAGATTGCATTATATCCAACTTTGGTAGGATTGTGTTTTCAGCTTCGGTGCGGCTTTAAGAGTTAGTATTGCTAAGTTTTATTCACTGTTTGTTCGAATGAAACGCCAATACAAATATACTGGTACATGTTGTAAGTTGTCAAATCTGCGATGAGCAAGTCAGACACATTTATACCAGCTATTGGGTAGACAAATACCTATGTATTACAGTAAAATTACCACATTTTATTCACCAGCATTTTTTCTCGGTTCAATAGATAGCTGTTCACTAGATATTTTTTTTTTTTAAACTTACAACTTGGTTGCTTCATACACAATTTAATTAGTGCAGTAATAAAACTTGAAATTTGCCTGACATGTAAATCCAACTGTATTCTGCCTAACTTGGTAGTCGAACATGATATTTTAGGATCGACACGTAAAAGCGAGCACTAGCCAATGGACGACTAAAACAGTCACGATCAGAAAATGCGTGCGTGTGTATATCGCGAGTATTCTTCAAAAGTAACTCCATAGGGTATACGGCCGTGACAGAATTGTGAGATATGATCGAGGAAAAGGTTCATTGTGATGTACGTGTACGTGAGATCACAGCCATGCATCATGTATCTTATTATATGCGCAGTTTCTACGTTGACCCTTTGACTTAAGGAGTGAAAACCAGGCCGAAGCGAGAGGATACTACCTAAGGAATTGTCTTATGTTTACGTAAATGTTATTCATTGACAATAAATTGGCAACAACTCCCTTAAAATTCAGGAACAGCCTCAAATGTCAATGTCACACATCATTTCCGTAGCAAAGAAATGCTAAAGATCGTTAGCTTAAAGGTAAGTAAACATACTGAATTTACGTTTACGTTAGTTGCTAGGATCGCGCAAGGGTTGGCCTTTAAGGCTTATGCCAATATATTCCCAAGATGCAGGCTAGGATATAGTTAACTATTTTTGGATCTCACTAAGGCGAGCCTATTACCGTCCATCGCGCACATGCCTTCCTGCTACTTAGAAACTTCTGTTAGAAAAACGCAATGACACTTTGCTCAATTCGTTATCAAATCCAACTTCGACTACACGGATGCCATAGTGGTTAAAGTGGTCGCCTCGCAACTGCCATTGCACCCACAACACCCGGCTGTGGGTTCGAATCCCACACGGGACAAAAAATTATGTGATTCACAAATGATTGTACCGAGTCTGGATGTTCTTTGTGTCCGTTGTTCGAATGTTTGTAAAGTTCCCCGCGATACGGGAATGAATACTAGTACGAGACTTGTCCATTAAAAAAAAAACATCTTCATTATTGCAAGTTAAAATTATGTCACAGGACCAATAAGGCATGAACTTCTAAATCGTGTACATAAAAAGTGAGAATTGTTAATACCATCATAAAACGCTTTCTAATCTTTAGAACAATATTTGCTTCTTATTTGAATCTAAAGTGGAGCAAATAGAATCCAATGTTAGAAAATACTGGAAAATTTTCTGCTGGGTAAAGGGGCTTTAGATAAGAAAAACGTTATTTTATTCGCACAAAGAAAGCAGGGCGCTTAATCATTTTGACTATCGACTAAACTAATATGCTTTATCGAAAAAGTATAGGGTTCCCCGCTCCGTTAGTCTTCTGGCATAAAGTATACTTTGATTTCTTTTACAATCACGAAGGTTGGATTACCATTTCAAACAAGATTTTATAGGTCTTTTTATAAGCCTGTTGGTTCTGCGCCTGATCTATCTCCGGTGGCGTCGAATCGCTGTCCCATCGGGCTATGAGTTTGGGGAAATAGAGAGCGCATTTATGTTTGCACTGCATTATTAGTAGTTAATCTCCGTTAAGATTGGCCCCGGTTTCTAAAACACACACAAACATTTTGTTAAGCCTAAATGCTTGTCAACTTCTGTAGATGTTAACTTAATAAGCAATCAAATTATTTGAAATAGTATTTTTTTTTGCACAATCATATGAATATTTATATTTAAGTGACATAATTAAATAATTAACATAATATACACAAATTATTTACAAAAAATATATACTAGAGAGAAATAAGAAATTTCAAAATTAAAAAGCGTCATAATATTCCTCCGCTTCGTCGTCAATTGGCAAAGTGCCCAGAAGACTGGCAGCATGGCCACGTTGAATGGCAATACTTATTCTTTGTGCAAAGAAAATACCAGCCCTCTGGTCACGCGAAGCGTCGATGAGCCGCTCAACTAGGACATGAAGTCGATTCTAATGTCGTTAATTAGCCGTGTAGAAACCAGGTGTTAAACATTATAACCATTGCTTTGAGCTATACTATATATTGAGACAACAGCTTGAGACAAACCAAACTACTGCAAGTTCTGGTACCTATAAAGGCAGATAACTAATATCGTATTGTAGCTACAGGGGTTTACATGGACAATTTAACGAGCTAAGGCTAGTGTACTCCTAAGCTATGTCAAAGACAAATCGTATAGCAGTCTAAGTCAGCTTACAAGTGGTCGCTTAGAATGAATTAATACATATATCTTTCGGCAAATACATGGTAGCATTTAACTTGAGTGAGCAGCAAACGGATAGCATTGTAAAGTTGCGCACAAAGCAATGGATGGTTAGGTTAACGAGGAATAGTACGGATTGTTTTATGTTAGACTAGATATTTAAGCCTCTATTGTTTCATGGGCCTCGGGGGGGACCTCCTCCAGGTACGCGAGTAGCCCTGGACGGGGTCCTGGTCCGACTTGGGACCCAAATGAGGTACTTGGGTCTCATCCTGGACGGGAGGTGGACTTTTGGGGCACACTTCACCCAGCTGGCCCCAAAAGTCCTAGGAGCGGCGGCCGCCCTGGGGAGGCTGCTGCCCAACGTGGGTGGCCCGAGCGCCACTTGTCGCCGACTGTACTCCGGAGTGATCCGGAGTATGGCCCTGTACGGGGCACCGGTCTGGGCGGACGCCCTCAGTCGCGACAATAAGACCCTGCTGCGGCGTCCGCAGCGGGTCGTCGCGACGAGGGCCATACGCGGTTACCGGACGGTGTCCTGGACGGCTGCGTGCGTGCTGGCCAGTGACCCCCCCTGGGAGCTGCAAGCGGAGATCCTCGCCGAAGTTTACCACTTCGTGGCGGCGGAGGAGGTCCCGCGGGGAGCCCCTGGGGTGGGAGGAGATCGCACGCATGCGGCGACAGGCGCGGGCCGCCCTGCTGAGGCGGTGAACGGAGGACCTGGCTCCACCGGTCCCGGGCCAGTGGACGGTGGAGGCCATTCGCCCGGTCCTTCGGGGGTGGATAGGGCGGCGATTCGGGTCGCTGACCTTCCGACTGGTGCAGATGCTTTCCGGGCACGGATGCTTCGGAAAGTATTTGCACCAGATCGCGAGACGGGAGGCGACCCCGGTCTGCCACGAGTGTGGGGCGCCAGAAGATACGGCGCTCCATACGCTGGAGGTGTGTGCCGCGTGGGGGCCGCAGCGGCACACGCTTTCGGCCATAATAGGCGGGGATCTCTCCCTGCCGAGCGTGATCAACGCCATGCTCGGCGGCGAGAGGTCGTGGCAGGCAGTGGTCTCCTTCTGTGAGGCTGTCATGACGCAGAAGGAGACCGCGGAGAGAGTCAGGGAGAACAATCCCCTCGCTGACCCTCTCCGGCGCAGACGATATATAGATATTTAAGCCTCAAGATCTTTCTCACGACGAGATTTAATTTAGTATTATAAAAAGCCTGTATTCTACAACGGCACTGTAAACTCTGTTACAAGATGGCGCTGTTACAAGTTTAGTAACTGATAACTAACCGTCTGGACCTTGGGGCGAAATCTACTAGAACATAAAACAATTTGTACCATTCTTTGTTAACCAAGTCATCATTTGTATCAACCACTGATATCCGACCATATCAGTTATTGCTATAAAATTTATAACAGAGCCATCTAGTAAAATTTTTATGCATTGCAATGGCATCACAATATTTGAGCAGCAAACAGATCGCTCTGTAAAGTTTCGCACAAAACAATGGATGATTTAGTTAAAAAGGAATGGTACAAATTGTTTTATGTTCTATTAGATTTCGCCTCAAGGTTCAGAAAGTCAAAGTCAAAATCATTTATTCATTTAGGTCCCAAAGTAACACTTATGAACGTCAAAATTTATAGATTAGTGAGTTTACTAAGTTACTGAAGCTACATTTAGGTTAGTTGCTAGGTTCAGGCAAAGTGCCTATGAAAAGAAACCTGCAAGAAATTCATGGTCACTCTTTTTAATCGCCAATTAAATATAATTTCAGTATTTTACAACTCATATCAAGAAGTTGTTGCAGCCATTATGCCATATATTACCGACTATATAAATTTAAAGCTTATAACAATAATTTTTAATAAATAATTACTGAATAATGTAAAGGAGATGAAATAATAAAGATTTAGTAGAATTATTTCATATTAATCTGTAATACAGTAAGATGGCATTAGGGCGCATACACTTACACTTTGTGACAATGCAAAGGCAGTCCATGACTAAATGCGATTGTGCATTCTAGTTTTTAATTTTATTTTCAATAATAATAGAAATGGGAAGCACGATATTTGAAAACATCACAAATAATCTCGAGGTACCTCTACATTACTAAATTGACTTATAAGTAATACAAAAGTTTAATCTTGTATAGAACAAGCAACTAGTTCTAAGAGTATTTGTCATTCAAGTAGTCGTTGACTGAATAATAACCCTGCCGACTTAGCTGTGTTTTTACATCACTTTTAAATCGAAGTAATGGTAAATTAATTATATTAATGGGCAATTGATTAAAGAAACGTAAGTCGCGCAAATGTATTGTGAACTTTATGTAATCGATGATACGGATCTACTAACTTATGCCTATTTCTAGTGTTTAAATTATGTATATTACTATTCTTATTATATAAGTTAATATTATGTTTAATAAACATAATGTTTGCAAATATATATTGCGACGCAACAGTAAGTATGCCTATTTCTTTAAATCGCTCTTTCAGGGCAATTCATGGACTTAAATTATAAATGCTATGTACTCCACGATTTTGGAGAATAAAAATCGTCTCAATGTCAGCTGCGTTGCCCACAATAATATACCGTAAGACATGACATTGTGAAAATAATTTATATATAATTCTCAAAAACAAAAAAAAAACAAATATTCAAATTATGTTACAAGATAACACTTATGGATGTCAAAGTTACACGTAATTTTTTTTTCTGTGAATTTACATTTACTGCCACTTTCAGCAAAGCAAGGGTGTAGGGCTCATGAGAAGAACGGGCAAGAAACTCATAGCCACTCTTTTTAATCGCCAAGTGTACAATAATATTTCATTTACAAATCATAACTGTAAGGTGCTGCAACCATTTCTCCATGAACTACTACTCAACATACTCAAGCATTTGATAACATTTGATAGCCTCTAAAGCAGCAGTATGGTAAATAGGAGCATCCACTTACATGTACATAAATAATCAAGACAAGACATAATTATAGTCCGTAGTTTAATCTAATTGTTTAAATAAAATGTAGTAAGTATAGTATCGAATTCCACGAAACCAGAATTCAGAATAAGACTCAAAAGAAAGCTTAACGGAACTGTCCATAATCACGAGTTGTCTTCATTGCACATTCTTCTTGATTAAAATATGACTGAATGTAACAACAATGCAAATTCCAGCTTAAACAAGGAGTAAAATTACAACAAAAAAAATATATATTTATTAAAAAAAAATAAGGGTTAGTATTTGTCATTTAATATCTTGTGATCTGATGCAAATATTAGTGCCATGGATGTTTGTCATTTAAATAATCATCTATATTATAATATGCTTTAGAAATTAAGCATGTTTTAATTTTAAATTTAAATGTATTCTCTGGTAATTCTAGAATATTACTCGGGATTTTATTATAAAAACGTATACCAAGACCCATGAAGGAACCATGAACTTTATGTAGACGGTAGAATGGAACACATAATTTATATTTATTTCTAGTATTGATGTTATATATGTCACTATTTTTTATGTATAAATATATACATATTTTGACGGACATGCATGTACAGTCGCAGTATCTACATCAGTAAGCTGTCTTACTTTCCGAATTGTGTATGCGGCTGAGCTGAGTTTCCCTGCAAGACACTATGTACTACTGTTTTATAGTAACTATCGATCAATTATCACGTAATTGAAAAGCAATCCAAAGTTATACGATAGTATATGTATATTTAAAGTAACTTATGCGATAACTAGATCGCTTAAAAATCTTCTAGTTAAACTATTACAATAGCATCAGCTGTTTATTCAACTGGTTCAGACCATATAATTTAATCAGTTCTTCAGCCTCGTAAGCATAATAATTTCTATGGTACGTTTTGTTTTAGCCATTACAAAACCCGTGTAACACAATATGGTAAAAATATTCCAATAATAAAAACGAAATCCAATATGTACAAAAAGTAGGGCACGCGTGTTGTAACCAAAAACATATTGAGGTACTCCACATTAAAATTTTTCGTACACCAATTAAAATCAAACCAGAAAAAATGTCAAGTCCGGAAAACGACTCCCAACCTCGCTGCTATATTTTATTCTTTAACACGTTCACGTACACAAATACTTGAGTATTCATATTTACATAATTTGAGCAAAGCGGGTTTTACATCGTATATTAAGTTGATTTACTTTTTACTTTTGTTATATTAAAGCTACTGACGTTCAAAGATGCAATAGAGGTACGTTTAATACGTTTAGTGATCGTACGTTGAACTATTTGTACCTGCAACTATTTTCCTGAATAAACGGTAGTGTACAATTTACAAGGCAAAATACAAACCAAAACTATAAAGACCCTAAGAGTCAAAGCTGCCTTTAGCATCAAAACAGGCAATTTAATTGCTTTTCCAAAAGCCAGTTGCAGTAACGTAAATGCTTCACTCACGGAGTAGATAGATTGTTTGCCGCATGTTGCTTGCTGCCGCACCTGATTGCTGCTATTTGCTTTTGAAAGTGTAACACGTGCAAAGGCAAATGTGATAATTTTTTTTTTTTCTTTTTATTATAATATTCTACCACATACACACAACACTGTCTAGCCCAAACTAAGCAGAGCTTGTACTATGGATACTAGACAATGGATAAATATACATATATACTTTTTTTTGTAAATACATGCATATTATACATAGAAACACCCAGACCAAGACAAACATCCATGTTCATGCACACAAATATTTGTCTTGTGCGGGAATCGAACCCGCGACCTCAGGCGTGGCAGTCGGTTATACTAACCACTACGCCATCGAGGCCGACAAATTGTGCATTATAAAAACATTGTTTTGCGAATTAATTCTTAGCAGCAGATTTACTACCATTATCGATTATACCCCAAAATATGCAGTTTTGATATCGCGTTTAAGATATGCAAGAGAAGCGAAATTGCGATGATAGAAATTAGCTTCTTTTATTTTAAAACAAAGGTCCCCCATTTAATTAATAAGTAATTGGTACGTACGCAAAGATTTGTATGTTTCTTTAGATAAACTTCTAGATCTCTCATACTTGTAGTAACTCAAAAGGGCTATTAAGTTCACAAAATAGTAATGTATCTAAAAGCTTGTATTCACAAATAATTTTAATTGGTTTTTATTACATCTTTTAGGGCTTAAGACATTCAATTCAATTGATGATGAGAACTTATCGGCTTTATTGTGAGTTTCGGTTTAAAATATCTTAACTGTGCGTTTATTAATTACGGTTCTTAGAAACTTTCTTTTTCCGGTTTAATTTAGATATGTCATTGTATGTAATATTATGCGGTTGCTCTTATTTGCTTCTAACTTAAGAACCATTCAGATTACTTTTGCTGCTTAGTTTTGACACTGTATAGCATAATCAAAAGGAATAGGACCGATAACAGTGGCCATGAAATCTGAAAGAGTTCACACAGCTAGAATTTGAACCGAACGCTTTGCATCGGTGAAGAATTCTACTTTATTCTGTAGATTACTGGCAATGAACACAAATGTTGTTTTTCGTTATACAGCTTAACAGTATTATATCTATTCGGAGAACCCATAAACAACACCCCGTAAAGTCTTATTGATGTATAAAATGGTTCACATTCATACAAAGAAAATATGGCAGCTGCAAAATACCAGGCTCAATTTTTACAAACAATTTATGACAACACCAAACGTGTTAAGTATATTATATTATACGTAAGGCTACTCCGTTTCCTTCTTCCTTCAATCCTGGGTCCTTTAAGCGGGGCGTGAAAAAGCACCTTCTCAGGCCGTCAAAGTAGAGACCTCAACATCGCCTCGGCTGCTATGAGGACGATGTGGAGGCCACTGCTCTTAGACCACACGACTGCTTACCATCAGGCGGAGTGTGGTCATTTTGACGAGCAAAATAAAAAAAAATAAAAAAATAAAAAAAAATATCAGCTTCTTTACTTAAACGAGCAAGTTCGATCACGCCAACGTAATATTAAAAAAGCAAATTTTAATACCACTATATTCTCTCTACGTATGTGAACTTTTCATTTTGTAGTCGAGGCACACTTAGCGGACTATTGTCACTTAAGTACACTTTCAGCTTTAGCCAGGAATTTATACGGAAAAGTCCTCGCTTTCCCAGCTACTTTAAATATAGTAAGCAGGTTTCGTAGACTGTATAAAAAGTTGTAGATTGGTGTTTCTTGACTTTTGATTTTTATATTACTTCTAAAGATTGCCTAGGTTATGTAACTGGCTGATAGTGTGTACTTTCATCCGGCTAAGTGTTGGTAGAAGTAGTAAGGTGGTTTTTGTTAGAATTTTGTTATTCACATCATGGGAGCTAGAAATATTCCCGGTGGACTGGATTAAGTGATCGCCCTTCCATTGCTACAGCACCGAGTGTTCAAGATTCAATCCCCACATAAGCATAAAAACCACCCAGGCTCGGATCAATTACTTGTGAATGACACATATATTTGTACCATGTGGAGATCTAACCCATAATACTCGGCACAGTGATATAGGCGAGGCGACCACATAAGCCACTGCGCCATTCGTGTAGTCAGCTTGGTGGCGATATATAGTTTTGATACACTTTTGCCTAAACTTTAACAAGTTTAATAGTGCGATGCTTGTGTGCCATGTTATAAAAAATTCCGACCCCATAATACGAAAGAAAACCGCGTATCTCTTAAAGTATATAAATTTGATAGTCATTATGAATTCTGACCTACTTTTTTAGACCTGTAATTTTGGTTACACGTGAGGACCGATTATACATTCAATTTTCTTATTCATGAGCTGGAAACGTGACTGCTTTACTGTTGCCGTTAAGACATATCAAAGCGATGCTCCTTTGATATACTTAATATGTTTTACACAAAATTGTAAACAGATTTGTCTGTATCGTAATCTTTTAGGAACCGGTTCTAGTATGTCATATTGATTTCGAGGATTTGTTTGATCGTAGGCTCGTGTACTATACCGGCTTAAAATAAGTTGTATTGGGCTTTTGTGCTAGGAAAATCTTGGTAATAGAAGTCTGGAGACGTGCCCGGTAAGCTTGTCTTATTTATGTATGATCTAAAACAACTGGTAAAACATAGTTAGAATCCTATGCCATAACCTTTACATGTAGCTAATGTAGAAAATAAATGAATGTCATTATTGATTGCACTAGCAGCGCCGAAATTTTTTTTAACGGGCCTCAGGAATTTAGTTTTCCAGGCACGAGATTCTGTATGTATAATTGTTACAAGGTAGGAGTCAAAGAGCTACGGTTGTTAATTGTTGTTGACCTCTAGTGTGCTGTGTGCACCTCATAGTGGCTACCCATTATAAATGTAAGATCGTTTTATCCGTTATTCGGGAAGATTCATAAGATGATTCACTAATAAAACTAGGTAGTTTTACTAGTGAATTATCTAGCCTTGCAATATATATATGCACCTGCATAGTAGCATATTTTGCAAGGCCTCAATTATTTGTAATAAGTAACCGACGAGGATACGTAATAAACATAATGTGTGTCTATTTAAGAAAGATCTACTAGAAATATTACACAAAAATTTTAATTATTCTTTGTGCTAATTATTGGATGATAAGTTTACAGAAGAACATCACAATAGTATAATATCGTACAGCATGTAGCATAAAATATTGTTTAAAAACTGTGTAGTATATAATATTACTGCAAACATGTCTCCTAAACTCTATCACGAGCACTTGTAAATGATAATCTTAATGATCTGACTATAGCTTTAACATAAACTGCATGAACATGCAAGATGTATAAAATTGATAAATAAACATTTTTTTTTTAAAGTAGTGTATTGTTGTATATGTATGTAGTAGTGCAAGTAATATTTGCCATCCGAAATTGGTTAAATATGGCAAGGACAATATTTTATGTAAGAACTTAATGTACCTACGTTTCTGCAAACAAATAAAATCATTCGTTCATTCATTCATTAGATTTGATACCTCTTAATATAGTTTCGCTTTAAAATAATTAAAGATATTAAATTGCCCGATAATAAACCACAGGGCAATCATTAAAAACGGTCAACATTTTTACTGTAATGTAGTTGCAATATATTACAGTCCGGCCATATTGACAACATTTTAATGCGACAGCCACGCCAATTATGAAAGCCTTGTCTTTTCTTACACATGTTTTTACCAAACATACTTATACACTAACAAGGTTTAGCTTACCTACAGTACTATAAATAGAAAACCGGGTACAGAACTAAGAAAAGACCTCGTTGTGATTAATACGTAACAATTAACTAAGGTTTTCTAATCACATTTCCCCTGAGGTAGTTCCATTCTTAGTTCAGTTTATTCTATTCTTAGATACCCAATGGAATACTACAATAGCTACACTGACAATTGAGCAGCCAAAATCGCGTGATACACGGATATTTCGATATATTATTCAATTCATGTCTAATGAGGTTTAGCTGTGTGTTTCTAAGTGGTTCTCCAGTTACTTGTAAGGATTCCGGTTCATATTCACGCTTATATACTTTATGGTGTAAGCAGAGATTTATTACACATCCTTATCATTGTCTCACACTTATATCTCTGAGAGTTAGCAAGAGTGTTTTACACGCCCACGTTGTACCAGCTATGATTTTTAGTTCCTACATAAAAGGAAGTGACTTTATTGCCATATGCCAGGTACAGTTCTAAATAGTTCCTGACTACCGAGTATTTTTGACATAAAAATCCAACAACACTTTGTTCGACTCAGGTATCGAACATGGGACCTCATGTTCAGCAGCCACATATATCACCGCTGCGCTACTAGGGAATGTCTATTGCTATCTAAAAAAACTCAATTACTGACTTCGTGCGGCTAATGAAAGCTAACTATGCGTAACAGTTAAATGCGTCTTTACTCATCCTGGGAATCTATGCCATAAAAATAGACCACAATCTTTACCCTTGGTATTTAATTTAACTCTTTTTTGCAGGAATATAAACATTATGCGTAATCACTTTAATTTCCGTTACTTAGTAACGTATAAAAGTTACCTTAAATCCAAACTAAATAAGCTGAAAGCAAAACCTAGCAAATACGACTGGTCACAATGACTGAGCTTCGATTAACGTCTTAATGGACCAAATCGATTACAATCGTTAGTGTACGATCGCCGACTTGCTCGTAAGTAATGTATGATCGTTGATAACCCCCAGACTTTGTAACGATAGCAGTTCAAATGTGTTCTAAAATCGATTAGTTATATCGATGTTCCGATAGAAAACTAGTTGATATATGAGCTCTATGTTTTCTGGTTAGAAACTAATATATTTCTAAAAGAACTTGAAAATTGATGTTTAATAAACCATAATTAATGGAATATGAAGTTGGTAATTAATTGCATGTGTGAATCTATGTATCTGTAAATTTACGTCTACACTTTTTTAATTTTGTGGGTCGTTGATAAGCCAGTTCCTTGTCAGCGGTTACCGTCGCCCTTAGACATGTCTTTGTTTTATTGACTCGAAATATTTTTGATATATTAAATTATAATATTAGGATGGGAATCTTGTATTCAATTAAATATCACACAAAATTATTAGCCTCAAAAGAGTTAATACCATCATTTTATTTCCACTACGTTTGACTCAATGTTTTCGTAGTTTCAATGTAACAGTAGGGTGCACGACACAAGGTTGAAGAACGAGATACGTCCTTTAAAAAGCCTTATATTACTCTTATACACTATAAACATGAATTCTCACTCTTTCTCTACAATAAAATGGGCTATACATCAACATTATACGGTAAAACTTAGTATAAAAATGCCAACTGCATAATAATTCAGTTTTAACCTATGTGTTCTGAAAGCCGGCACCCTGTGCTTGACATAACTTTTATTACTCTCTGCCGAGTAAATTTTGTGAATGCGAAGCATTTGTGCCGTACATGATCCTAAGTTTTACCTTTGCTCTGTTCACATAAATGCACTGAGTTTTTGAGAGACTGGAAAGCATGCTCTGTGTTCTGTTATGAGATTTTTAGTACCCGCGTTAACTGATTTTTGTGTACTTCCTTAGTAATGACTCAATACTGAATTTTTGGTCATGGTGGCCAATCTTAAGGGGGAGTGGCCAGCTGCAGGAAATATTTTAGTGCACAAGTGTGTGCCCACAAAAGAGCACTCTCTGTTTTCTTCATCTCACAATTTAATGGGACGGCAATCCGATACGACCAGAGAGCGATCAGATGTAGTACCAACGGCTTTAAATGCATTTCAAGGTAAGAGCGGTGTGTAACATCGCGAACTTCCTAATGCTGGGCTCCTGCTAGAAGTTTATTGTCATAAAAACCTTAAAATTCTTTGTTGGCTCGACGTGGTTTCGAAGCCGAACCCTTGTACACAGCAATCGGTGTCATGAATACTGAATTAATGATTTCAGCATCACTTAGTACATTATAGCAACCACGCAAAAGATTAACTAGGTTAAGTTACATAGCTGGAACTTAGAGGACCGTTTACAGAAAGGAACTTTAGTTCGAGTGCAAGAATGATGCAGACGTTTTTGGGCCGTTTCGTTGCCTTGCAGTGTGTCTAATCTAATGGGTTCAATTGCACACAGGACTAAAATGTTTCACGAATAGTTCCTCCGATTTTGGGTGTTTTTAATGTCCATTGTTTGAATATTTATAAAGTCCCCCGTGATACAGTTGTCAGAGTTGAGATTTTTATTATACGATAGAAAGTGTCTTAATAGACGCAAGATTAATAGTGCCTGTCACTTACGATAGTCGATAAGGCAGTACGTTCAAATATTTTGCCAAACGAGTTTGATCTTCTTAACTTATCGTTATAGTGGATGGCAATTTTGTTTCGCGTTTAAGTTTACCTTTATTCATGTCTAATGGACTTAAATACTTCATTAGGTATATTGAAATAAATTAAGCAAAATACAAAGTATGAATAAGCATACAATCTTAGTATAGTTTTTGATGGCGTTTATATAAAAATGGGATTTTCTACCTATATTTCGTTTTTTTATGGTAGCTGTAAATGGTTTAAACCCAAAATAACCAATCAATAATTGCAATAATACTTGGTTTTCATGACATCATATTTAAATAATGGGCAGAAGAAATGTTATCAAAGCTTTAACAGATACATCTTGGCTGTGAGTTCAATGATGACTATCAGCATTATTGCAAACTTTGTACTGGTACAGAACAGCTTTATCCGAACCAGTTATCTAACTAAACAAAAGATCTCACGATAGATAGTAGCACAAAGCAACAGAAGCAAAACCACTTTTTTTGGTATTGAGTAACGTAAGTAAATATTATTGACTAGCTTTTATCCGTGGCTTCACTCGTGTAAAAGTTGGTTAGGTAATGTAACAGTACTTTATTTTAAATTAAATATTTCCTATGTTACTCGGTATGTGTAGCTTAGTCAGGAAATTTGAATTTTGTAATTTATGCCAAAAAAGAGAATAAATTATTTAAAAAAAAAATGTCCTCCCGACCAAATTTCGGTCCCGGCGGCCAATCTTAACGGAGACTGGCTATCTGCGCAGGAGATATAGTGCACAAGCGTATACGCAAACACAAGTACACTTTCTATTCCCTAACTCTCATGATCCGATGGAATGGTAATCCGACACGACCGGAGAGAGATCAAGCGCGGGACCACCGGCTTTAAGTGTTTTCCGAGGCACGGGGGTGTCTAACATCATTAACTTCCTAACTGCGGGCTGCTATTGAGATAATTATATTTCTTGTACTTTCAGTATATAAAATTATAGACTAGTACATATTCAAACTTTTGCACATATTTCCAAGAAGTAATATATCAATACACTGTACTCACATTTCGCCGGGCACAGTTTAGAAAGCACTTATTACGGGGCGTTTATAGAATCGAATATATAGATATTCTTCTTTTTTCTTCTCTCTACCATCTACAGGGCACAGTTATAAACTCCACTGAATATTTCTTGAAAGAAAATACAATAATACTGCTCAACCCGGGAATCGCACGCAAGACGTCATACACAAAGATCACATCCCTGGCCGCCGTGCGACCGCGGTAGTAGTGTAATTTATAATTAAGATTTGATTCTAAAATATCTAAACATATTTAGAATTTGAGTATCCCAATTTGGAATACCAATTACGCTTATTAAATTTCACTACAGTAGATTACACTCAACTTAATAGTTGTCACTGCGGTTTACGACGTGAGTTCGATAATGAGATCATTTAGTACTGCGGTTATCAGCGATGTTTAGTTTAGCGAAACCTAAAACACACACAACATACTGAAATATTTTAACATAAGTTTATAGGTATTACCTAGACACAGTATAATATATTCTTTCTCTCTCTATCTCTTTTCCTTGACTAAGTTATCCGAGATATCAATATTGAAAAAAACACTAGTTGGATTGTCCATTTTATAAGATACTAGTGTTGCCCGTGGTTCTGCTCGCATTCACACAACGCCTGTCATACTCGTGAAATCCGAAAAAGACCTTATGAAAATTGTGTAACTAACAATAGCACTAAACTTCCATCAAACAATTGTCAGAGTAGAGTAAACCAATATTGTGACCGAATTAGCGTTATCTTATTCCCTTTGATGTTAAAATCAATAATAACTGTTTACAGGAAAATTAAAAATATTTCTATACTTATAATGAGATTGCAGTTTGAGAACCGTAGTCTGCGATATTGTGAACATGTCGTATTCCATCACCCAATGTGTCCCTGCACTGTGTTTCTTAACAAACTTTTAAAATATAATATTTTTCTAATTGTGTTGTGGTATTCGAATATGAAATCTTTAACTATACGCATTAAGTTCAATTTGCCTTATCTATCGCTGTCACTTATGACTCATTGCACCTTACTAATCGTATCTACCAGTTCTATTGTTACTATTCAAAAGCCATTAGCGATGAAGATTCGAAGTGAGTGTGTCACCGGACACAGTGTTTTGCTACTGAATCGTTATAATATGTTTATACCATCTACCTGTAGTTGTTTAAATCATATTTTTTCTCTGCAATGCAATACATTATTATTGCATTGTATTATATTAAAGCTAATTATAGTTATGATAAAGCTTAAAAATGGTATCTCTTAGCATATACTATCAAAATGTGCGCGGTTTACGTACTAAAACACTTAACTTCCTAAGAAACGTTTGTTTAAGCGCATTTGACATTATTATACTAACAGAAACATGGCTAGTGGACAGTGTATATAGTAGTGAATTGTTCGATGGTCGATATTTGGTGTGGAGACGCGATCGGGATTATAATCGAACATCACAGACGCGCGGTGGTGGTGTATTAATCGCTGTGAGATGTGACCTGACAGTTGTAGAAAGATGTGACTGGCGTAGTACCGCTGAAGACATTTGGGTTTCTGTTGTTTTGAAGAGGTCTAGACCTGCAGTTACCTACAATGTGCATATATGTGGCCTTTATCTCTGCAAGGAAAATACAGGTAACTCATACAACACCCAATTACAGAATTTTTCCAACAAACTTTACAATTTAACCTTATCACATTTACTGGATAAATTTGTCATTGTAGGTGACTTCAACTTTGGCAATCAGGTAGAATGGACATATAATATTAATAGCATTGAATTATCACCTATAAATTATACTTGTCACTGTCTTAATGACTTTTTTGAGACTATTGATACGTGCAACTTATCCCAGTTTAATAATATTCGAAATGTAAATGGTAGGCTTTTGGACCTAGTCTTTTCTAATGGTCCCGTTACTGTAAACGAATGCGATACACCACTAGCAGTACCTATTGATATGCATCATAAACCGTTAGTAATCCAGGCTGACTTCGTAGAGCTACATAAGCTTGAGGAAAAGATTAGTACAAAATACCTTTTCTACGATTGCGATTACGAAGCTATTAGATCTGCGCTCGACCGGGTTGACTGGGCTATGCTTTTAAGCCCAGAGTCACTAGATCATGCTGTAACAGCGTTTTACAATAAATTGTATGAAGTTAGGGATATGTTTATCCCCAAGAAAACTATACGGCACTCATCACATCCACCCTGGTACTCTTCGGCACTAATAAAAATGCTAAAAGAAAAACTGAAGTACCACCGCAAGTATAAAATATATAAAAATTTATCTGATTATCATTCGTTTTCTTTGCTGCGGGCTAGGGCTATCCAGTTAGAACAAGACTGCTTTAAAACCTATATTGAAAAAGTCGAATCTTCAATAATTGCCAACCCTAAATGTTTCTGGTCGTACATTAAAAATAAACAAAATGATTCTTCATTACCTAATGTAATGCGATTTGGTGATTTGATTGCCAACACAGGGACTGAAATAAGTAACTTATTCGCCAAATACTTTTATTCTACATATCGCAATAAAAGTACGGGTGTCGATGATTTGCACTTGAAGCATGATACATATTCAAGTGTTAATTGCATCAGTACCATACAGATTTCTCATGAAAGTGTCCTAAACCTATTGAAAGCACTTGATACCAGTAAATCTGGCGGTCCAGATCTGATACCACCGGTATTTGTCGTAAACTGTGCGGAAAGCTTAGCCAAACCTATCTGTATGATTTATAAGCGTTCATTATCGGAAGGTGTAGTCCCTCACATCTGGAAATCAGCCTTCATAACACCAATTCTAAAGAAAGGAGATAAATCCGATGTCGAAAACTACCGCCCCATTTCAAAATTATGTTTATTCGCGAAAGTTCTCGAACGCATAGTGCACAATGAGGTTTACTCGACCGTACAGAATAGCCTAAGCAATGCTCAGCACGGATTCGTACGAAAGAAATCAACTACGTCAAATTTAATCCTTGCCACTGACTTTATCACAAAAGGAATGGAACAAGGTGCACAGGTGGATGTAATCTATACAGATTACCGAAAATGTTTCGATCGTATAGATCATTGTGTACTTCTGCATAAATTACGGTCATCTGGTATACACGGTGACTTGTATCGTTGGTTTTGCTCGTATATAGATAATCGGACCCAGGCTGTAGTTCTACAGGGTTATTCTTCTAGTTGGTGTACTGTCCCTTCTGGCGTACCCCAAGGTTCATTATTAGGACCTCTTTTATTCACAATATTTATCGCAGACGTAATACATTGCTTTCAAAATTCATATATACTTTTATATGCTGACGATATGAAAATTTTTAAAACCATACGGTGTCCTCATAACTTTGTTGAACTTCAAGAAGACCTTGACAGATTCGTGGTGTACTGTAAGCGTAACAGACTCGACTTAAACGTGTCTAAATGTTCTCACCTAACCTTTTCGCGGAAAACCTCAAGGATCGGTCATGATTATACACTTGACAATCAAATTATCTCCCAAGTTACCCATATTAAAGATCTTGATGTAATTTTTGATAATAAACTTCTGTTCGATAAGCACATAGATAATATTATAAAAAAAGCGTCGAAAGCTCTCAGTTTTATTATGAGATCCACAGCCTGTTTTCGGTCTTTAAAACCAGTGAAGATCTTGTACTGTTCATACGTGCGTAGCCACCTCGAGTATGCCTCGCAAGTTTGGAATCCGCAATATCAAGTTTATATAACTCACATCGAAGGTATACAAAGAAAATTTTTACGATATCTCGATTACAGAGCACATCAATATACAACTGATTACCTCAACCGATGCAAGAAATACCATTTCCTACCACTTGAATATAGGCGAAATATTAGTGATATATGTTATTTGGCAAATATCGCAAATGGCTCCATTGATTTTCCTGAACTTCTATCAAATATAACACTACGCACTAATCAATTGGGTTTCAGAGAGCGTCCTTTGTTAGTAATCCCATTTTCACTTACTAATTATAGACGAAATACTTTCTTCTCGCGGAGTGCAATGAGTTTCAACAAGATTTCATCGAAATTGGAAATTGATTTATTTTGTACAAGTTCAAACTCAATTAAAAATAAAGTTGTTAAAGATTTCTTTATAGATTAATTATTTTTTTTTTTTTTTAGGTCTTGGGTAATATCCTTATATCGCGATGTATTTTTCTGGTTAGTGTATGAAAAAAATTTTTTTTTTGTGTCTTCTTTTGTTGTTATTTTAATCTGCTTTTTTTTTTGTTTTTCTTTTTTCCATTGGTTTAGTTGAAAATATGATAACTAACTCATAGGAAATCAGAGTAGTTATACAAGTGGTGTACTAATTATTATGTGAAAGCTTGTAATTAGCAACATGTGTATTTAATTATAACTGATCAAATGTACTTATTAGTCTGTAAGCTTTCCTAAAATAAATAAATAAATAAATAAATAAATTCAAGATGGTACTCTATGTCCTTTCTGTAGGCCTGACAACGTGTATGCGATATATCATCGTGATCGAAGTCGAGTATTGACGCGTGAAGGAGTAACAAACAAACAAACTGACATTCGTATTTATAATGCGAGTTACGATTTATTTAATTACTAAACTATTTTAAAAATATTAAGCAAAATACTTCTTTAATACTTAATTTGATATGTTAACTTAAATTTCAACAGCGAGTTATAGTTATTGAATGTAATATTTCTACAGAAAAGTTTCTCTTTCATATCAAGTTCAAAATCTAAGGCGTACTTTCTATTAAAATTATATTACTTTCTTTAAATGGAGCAGCTTATTTATTTAATAAACTAATTTTAAATAAGGGTCTTTTACCTGGCCTTTTCTCGTTAGACACTCGACCGATAAGTGGAAATCTTTTAGTGATGGCACATGATTTTCTGTTAAGTCTTTGAGATGTCGATAAACATTATTATTGTATATGACAAGTATTTACTATTGGCATATGTTTCTATTTAAGAGCCTGACTTGTGTGAATTAATAATAATTCTGCCTATTTGTAAACCATTTCTATTTTGTTTGATTTGTTTATCGATAAACTATTTACTTATTAAACAGTCATAATATTTTTAAAGAAATGTTTATAAAAAAAGTATTTACAGGTAGTTCTCTAAATACTTTTTTTAATAAACATGTATTTCAGTACTTGTACAAATAAACTGTAATAATATACTTTCACTGCGAAATTAATATTGAAGTTTTAATCAAATATATTTTCTGTTAAAGTTTCATTTCAATTTATCTTATATCTCGGAGTACAAAAGAAAATATATTACAAAATTATCTGTTCCATCTCGCTCGGCATGCTCTTTTTCCTTTTTGCCTTTAATATTACCTAAACCCAAATCATCGATAAAATCAGTGGACGTCACTATTATATATCCCCCCAAAGCGCTTTTAAATGCCTGACGTAAGTTATTTGTCCTGGCTCACTGCCTTAAGCACTTACTTAACTTGCTGATGCTTTTAAGGTTGAAGTAAAATTATTATTATCCTACATTCAGTCCCCTGCCAGATCAAAGTACTGACTTCTATTTATATTATAAATAGAGATAAATCTGTGGACATTTGCCTGTCGACTTAATTTGAACTTAGTATATGAACAGTGTTATAGTATTTTGGGTAATGGTGTTTATACTTAAGATAGGTTTTAAAAAAAACATTGCCTAATGTTTGTACGCTTAGTCTTAAGCTTCTCCAAGCTATCTTCAAAACGGTTGTCAGATGTGTATTCCAGCCATATTTTACCTACTATGGTTTTTAGAACTCACGTAAAACAGAGCTGGAGTCTATTTTATTCTACCAGCGACAAATCCAGATTTAGTGTCGCTGCTTTTGCTGAGAATTTCTTAACAGGATCACACAATAATACTACCGGACCTGAGAATCGGGCATAAGACCACTTGCACAAAAATCATAATCACTACAAGACACCCAATAAAGTGGCTCGATTTCGAAATCGATGAAACAAAACACAACCATTACAATCGCAAAATAGATTTAATAATAATAATGTCATCCAGACCGAATTTCGGTCACGGCGGCCAATCTTTAACGGAGACTGGCCATCTGCGCTGGAGATATTATAGTGCATAAGTGTATGCGCAAACACAAGTGCACTCTCTGTTCCCTAACTCTCATGATCCGTCCGATGGGACGCATAATCCGACACGACCGGAGAGAGATCAGGCGCAGGACCAACGGCTTTACGTGCTTCCCGAGGCACGGGGGTGTCTAACACCGCCAACTTCCTAACTCCGGGCTCATATTGAGATTTCTTAACAGAAAAACCCAATAACTTTTTGTTGGCCCGACCCGGGATTCGAACCCGAGACGATACTGTGCATGAGACAGCAGTCGCATTCACTACCGCTGCGCCACGGAGGCAGTTAAATTTATTTTATAGTCAGACGCTTAATTCTTATTAAGATATCTTCATGCGTTACGTAGCATAGGTGACGATGACTCTCAAACAAATATTTTTCCTAGAACGAGCTAGCGATAAAAAGGTGAGTCGAGTCGAGAGGTCATTATCCTTGACAATGATGTAATAGCCTCCTTTGTTTACTATGCTTTATTGAGGGGTAAGGGGATCTTCAGAAGATATACGACGTCCTAGAGAAATTACAGTCCGTGTGATAAGTATGAGTAACAATTCATTCATAGTACCACTTATATTTACTGGGAGCTTGCAAACAATGAAATAAGGGATACAAACATAATCTGTACTTGGTTGGATACAATTGCTTTTACAACGGCGCCTTCGTGAAGCGCGGGTTTCGGCAACTGCCCGCACTTGGTCACTATTTTTTATATTCGCACTGTAGTAGTGACCGAGTGAGGGTAGTTGCCGATACCCGCACTTCTCGAAGGCGCCGCTGAGCTCACATCAGTCAACCCGTGACCACGATCGATGCAAGTCGGTCGAAACGTCGAGCAATCAATAGGTATTTATTACCTTTTAAATACTTTATCGCGAGTAAGACCCGTTGTCTAACATTATATTAAGTATGTTTTTACAAAGCCTATAAACCAGTTATTAAAAATTAACATGTTTAGTTCGAAACACTGAGAGAGACATTTTAGAGCTTGTTTGTTTAATATTCAGGTCTGACTGCTTCTGCATGCATGGGGTCTCAGGCTCAACTCTAGGTTCGGGAAAAGCACAAAGTCTGGAAAAGTGCCCAGTGGTCAGCAAAAACTCGAGCTATTACATGGAACATAAAACCATACTTGGCATAATATTCGTTTAATACACCTTCGAGTATACTGGCATGAGACTATGTTAGTATGTCAATAATTATAATATTACAAGCTGTCCCGATAGACGATGTCCAGTACACAAAAAAAAAACTAAACCATTCTTGATTCCACTTGAACACACACAAAAACTTTCATCACAATCAATCCAGCCGTTTAGGAGGAGTTTAATTACAAACACACGCACCGAAGATTTATGTATAAAAAGATATGTAGGTACTTAAAAAAGGCTTAAATGAATCGATATTATGCGACATGGCAAAAACATTGTCGGAAAACATTGTCACTAGGGACATAATTTTTAGTCCTGCTATCATCTACGTTATCGCTAGTTGTACTAGCTTCAAGATACGCCCATACTTGTGAAGTGATACCCAAGTATCACCGTACACGTACTGACGTTTCTTGGAAAGACAGGCCTCCCTCACTAAATCAGCAAACGATAAAAAGGCGGTATGGGTTGAAAGGTCGTTATCCTTCGCTGTGACGTAACCACCAACGGGAATTGTTGGCAATAAAACTAATGAACTACGTTATACGTAATGAAAATACGTGGGCGTTTATTGTCCTTTTACATGCGTTCTGGCACGGCAGTTAATTGTTCCAATAATGTATTATAGATACGATGTTGTGTTTAGTTTTTACCTTCTGTTTGAATAGCTTTATATCTTACTCTTTTGCTCACGGCTTCGCTCGCGTAGTAGTAGGTTAGGTTATCTTAGTAACAGTACTTTTTAAAAATAATATATGTCCTATGTTTCTCGGTGATAACATCTTTATGATGGCGAAATTTTTTTTAAATCGGTCTAGGAGTTTAAATGAAATCTTTACAAATAAACTAACAAAAAATTAAAACTTTCCTCTTTATAATATTAGTATAGATAGCTGACGGTGTAAGTATTAGATACAAACTAATAGTTAGGATATTGCAAGATGTATGTATATCCGATAGTGTCTGAAAAGTTATTGTAGAAGACTGCCCCTCAGTGACGGAGCAGTAGTCAATGCGACCGCTTTAGTCTTCGGTCTATTCACGGCCAAAGTGTTATTGATTATTTTGTCAAAACTTACCTGTTACTTGACTGTGTAGTACACGGTAGACGGTAATAATAACTCTTAATATTAATTTTAATTTTTTATATTACTTATGTGGAAACAAGCATAGGGCCACCTGATGGTAAGTGGTCACCGTCGACTATAGATCACCTGTGCGTTGTTGACACTTTAGGAAAGTGTCTAAGTGGGAAGGAGAATGAGCGGGAAGGGGGAAAGAGGGTGATTGGGCCTTCGGCACTCTCGCTCACCGAAAGAAACACAACAGTAGAAATAATTACGCTGAAAAAATGTGGTCTTAATATGCATTAAGCCCACACTTCTGCCTATCGCATAAGAGATTGGAGCGTCATGCTATGTATAACTTATTAGAGAAACTAAGGTGAACATAATAATTTTATACAATTGCCTCAACGATCTCGTGAGGGGTTCTTTAGTCCTAGTAGATTAGAATAAAGGGACATTTGATTATAAATGACGAAATTTTCAGAAACTATATACAGTCAAGCAATATGCTCGGCGGATAGCAAAAGGCTTTCTCCTACGGCGTGAGACTTAAAGCGGAGTTGAGGAAATATGGGTGACATGGAAATATTTATATATATGAGTGTCTGTATTTCTTTTCTTTTTATTTATAAAAATAAGACTTCTCCCGCACTAGGAATAATGCCTGTATCGCGGGGGACTTTACAAACATACAAACAACGGACACAAAAAATATCCAGACGTTAAACAACCATTTGTGGACCGCACAAATTTATGTTCCGTGCGGGATTCGAACCCACAACACTCGGCGCAATGGCAGCGGCGAGGTGACCACTTAAACCACGATGCCATCCGTGCAGTCAAGTCTTTATGTATGTCATCATTTTATTACCTTAGTTTTAATTAATTTAAGGTCGACGCAGTATGTGTACTTTTTTCTAATATCTTCAACACTCGTCTAGCCTTAGAAAAGCCGACCCCGAGTGATTTGGGAATAATAAAGGCTAGGAAGAAGACTCGTCATCTCATCATCAACTACTCTTTCTTTTATAGCATTCGTCACACACTCGGAAAGAGTTCTACTCTTTGGATTTAGTTTACCTTTCTATACATTGGCATTTAAAAACATAACTTTTCAACACATATATGTTTCATGCCCCTACCATCAAAAGATTCCCTTTCAACTTCTCTACGTGAGATACGTATGTATTTAATAATGTATGAAAGTAAATAACTTTTAGCTATAGATAGCGATAGACATACGTCCGTTTATCCCAAAAAGTTGCTCACTTTTCTTAGCTATGTTTTGGCCTCACGTTATAGTCGACAAACCAAAAGCCTTGGAGTTACGGTGTCTGGAATTCTGCCCAGGGACTCTGTATCGAATAATCGATAATCACGCTTGGGACCTCGTGAATAACAGCACCATGTGCGAACACGTACAAACAATAAATTAAAAAATCTGCATGCGATCACGCATAAGCAATAAAAGAGAAAGTTTGATCGAAAAAGCGATTTGGTTATTTTCGTTGTATTACATAATCCCACGCACATATCGCTGAAACATAGGCAAAGATCTATTAGAATAGCTATTTTAGATAACACGTATAAAACAGCAGTCTGTTGCCGTCTACCTATACCTATCTAGTTTTTTACGAATCAAGAATTTCATTTCATTTTCCAAGAATGCCAGAAGTTAAATTCAAATTCATTATGTTTTGTCAAAAACTGTATATTTTATATCTCAAAAATATTATATTTTTCTAAGAATAACAATGACCAAATAGTTTGTGACATAAAATTTAAAAAGTGTAGTACATATTAATTTTTATGTCACAAATATTTTAGTCATTGTATTACATTTCATTGTAGATCCAATTTAATGAAATCCAATGACCAAAAATACAAAAATGTACGACATTAATATAACATTTTCAATACTCTTATCAGTCTAAACCAACAAGGGAAGTTTGGCTACTTATGTGTTTATGGACAACCCTATTTGCTCTTATCAAGTTCTAGCCTCGGGTAGTATCTAACGTTTTAGCTAAGACAGGCAACTCAATTATACCTTTGTGGCTATCAAAAACAGGATTCCAGCACAACGAACTCTCATTAATCCGGCCAGTAACCTACAGTGGGGCTACACCGCTAATATGAGTAAAAGCTGTCCAAACTTTTGTGGCATGTGGCCAGAAGTGTAGTTTTATTCGTATTGCTGTGTAAATATAGTGTGGACGAGACTATATACGCCAGAATAGGTATGCAAATCTATTTTAATATAGTGTTACGTTTAATACGTTTGACTGGGTCACTGGTGCCATGATATAAGCTTTCGGTTACGACTGATTATAAGACGCCAATTTCACTCCTGGGATGACAAAATCTAGTTTTTGCTAGGCAATTCTCATTATTAGCTGTAGAGTTTTGATCATACTCATAGGCCATCGATAGCAGTATATTTAGTATATACTAATTATGACATTGTTAATTTAGGTTTCTATTTTTAAGTTCTGGAAAGCCTTATGCTCCCAACAATCGTTTGTATTTTGATTTCCGTGGCAACCCGTAATTAAAGCAGCACCAATAGTTGTATACCACTGACTTTGTAACTTAGATTTTAAGGTGTATGTTCTTGTCGGTTGTCCAAATAAATAAATAAATAGTAGAACCTATGTGTATGTCAAAGCTTGCTATTCTTACTGACAACATCTCTCTTTTATAATAAGTCTGGAAAGAAGCCTCATAGGACTACAATGCTAGGCTGGTTGTTACTTTCTGCAAGGTATTTAAATGTATAAACTCATAAAATGGTGTTTAAAACTGATTCATTGTTCAGCTGGTTATGTCGCTGACGGTACCGTATATATCTTTTGAGGATGACTGCACGTCCCCATCTGGATAGTTAAAACAAAATTCCTTCATTAAATTCAAGGCCACATTGCTATACATCATTGTAGCCTTAGCGCATACATGGGGACAGTTTAATGGATTTCTTAATTAACATGTCGTGCTTGACATAAACGTGTAATATGCCCCGCTGAATCGAATTTCAAATTGCAACAATTGCGCTACATGGGATTATACAATCATGATAATACCTGTATTGCAAAGCTTTAAAAAAAGTAATTACTGAAGAGTATTTCGATTAATATTGCATAATATACAAAACATTTACACGTTTATATTAAATGATGATATATGGATATTTGTTTATTTTAAGTAACTACTAACAATTAAAATATGATTAAAATATTTAAGTTAATGCTTTAGTTGCTTTTCAGCAGCCGTGGTCATGAGGTAGACCCATAGTCTCACATTTGCTATGACTATGACAGGATACGAGGACACTATGAGGGGACAGTCTAGCAAACACCGCTCCCTCGGCAGGAACCGGTCCATCGAACCGTGACACTAACCTAACTCTCTTGCAGGTTACAAGCTGCTGGAATAGCAGCACTGTAACATTTAGCTCGGTATGTAAAAGGGAGAATGTTACATACATTTCTTTCATTTTATTCTTTATCTCTAGAATGAGCAACACGATAGTGACATTCTTGGTATGCTTAACGTTCATAAGCTACGGTAACAGCTTACTATTAGACGGAGCATATTATGATTGTTTACCACGATTATTGTGTATGCTTCATCTTATTTTATTTTATTTTTATTTTATTTAGTAAGGATCTCCGACAAAGAATATACACAAAATTGCACAAATATATAAACATAGTTTTGTATAGTGTACTCCTTCAGTTATAGGAGACCACAGCATGCATATACATATAACAAAAAAGCTTAAATTAAAAACATAAAAAAAAAAATAACCTAATTAAAATAAAAAATAAAAATTTAATAAAAATTTAAATAAATTGTTGTAAGTGTCTTTTATATGTAGATAAGGATTTACTTATGTCAATATCATGGGTCTTTGATAAAGTATTGTATTGCCTACAAAGCCTTGGTAGAGCAGCGTAATGACCCAGATTGGTTTTTGAGAACGGAATATTAAATAGATTATAATTACTTTTCCTTGGTATTCGGTTTGGTATTTTATGCGTAATGCGCTTAATTGCTCATTACAGTCCTTGATACCGCTCATTATTATATGCAGAAAAATAGAATCTAGTTTCATTCTGCGGCTTGCTAATGATTTTATTTTATAATGTGTCAACCTTGCAGTGTCATTCGAAATGTTTTGCTAATCGGTCTCCATAGCATAGATGGTAAAGGAAGCGCCTCTGAACACTCTAAACGCTTTGTATATACGTCATAATAAGGATTCAATAATATGATTGAGCCATACTCTAAAATCGGGCTTTACTTTACTTCACATCAAACAGAATGACTTGCGCCAATAGCACTACAGCATGCAAGCGATCTACTCACAAAACCTAATACAATATAATAATAACAACAGTTAATCCGCAAAGATACCAACTTCTAGGTTTAAGTACAGTTCATTAATAGACAAGATTTAAGTCCAAGAGCGCGATAATCTATAGTGATGGCGTGACTTAGAGCATGCGATGGTACGGTACGCCTCGGAATCCGGAATCCTTAGTAATCTAGCAAAATAGTAAAGATATTAATAAAACTCTAGATTTACTTTAATTTAAATGTTGATTACAATATTTGCAGTAGCACCATAATCAATATATAAACGGCAACAGCTTCACCTCCATTATGCTAAATTTGAAAATGATACATTCCTATTAAACCCTTCTATAATACAAGACGTAGTACAAAAAACCACACTTCTCTCCATACAAGGATCTTTCTACCAACAAGACATAAATACACGTAGAAAACATAATTCGCATATGATACACCAATAAAGAAATACTGCAAACCAAACAGTAATCCATAATATAAATTACTATGAATAATATTGCGAACTTTCACAACTATACGGGAAGATTTCCCTCGGGACACGAACGCATGGTCACAGCTGTAAACTAGTTCCATGCTAGTATTGAATATGTTTTTTTAGGCGAAGGCAAAACCTTTAGTTTTCGCAAAAGGAAACGTCCGTTTTTCGTGAGTTTTATGGTTACTGAGACAGTGCTGAGTAGTATTAGAAAGTTTTGCCCTTGAATGTAACTCGGGCGAACGTATTTCGTCTTATTTGTTGCATTATTCAACGTGTAACAGAAAAAAGTGGTCATATTTGCTTGACAGAGGATCACGCTTTCACATTTTAACAAGATTAGATAGGACTGTATTATATACTGTACTAGCTGACCCAGCAAACGTTGTTTTGCCATAAAAAAATGTACTGACAAAAAGATTTAAAAAAAATGTTAGGGTTGGACAACCCTTATCACTAAGGGGTATGAAAAATAGATAGTAGCCGATTCTCAGACCTACTAAATATGCATATAAAATTTCATAAAAATCGGTCAAGCCGTTTCGGAGGAGTATGGTAACTAACATTGTGACACGAGAATTTTATATATAAAATTACATATTAACACGTTTTTATTAGCTTGGTGTGTATGTATTTATGTGTCTATGTAACGGAATCTTTGAACTTAATTTTCATCCCTTTCAAAACAACGGATTGATTTGAAACTTTACACACTTATTGAAGACCAATGACAATACAATAATTTAGAAAAAAGGTCCAACCCCTTTTTCTAAATTATTGTATTGGTTATCAAAATATCTTAGAAAGCACCCGACGCTTTTTTACATTTAAATTAAATAAATAAATTCTTTATTGTAACAAAAAGGTATATACAATTAAATTATTAAATTATTTTCTACTTTTTAAAGCGTGTTTTTTAGTTTTTAAACTATTATTTATTTTTATTTATTATAGTAGTTCTATTTTAGCAATGTGATCAGACACGGGTAATCATTTCGAAGCATACATATTAATGTATTTTCTATATTCAGATAGCACGTTTCCTTTATATAACTTCTTCTCCCTAGCCTTTATTATTCCCAAATCACTTGGGGTCGGCTTTTCTAGTCTAACTGGATTTGACTGGATATCAGTTTTTATACGGAGCAGCTGCCACCTGACCTCCGCAACCCGCAGGCTAACGATACCCTAAGGCTAGATGAGTGTCAGGATATTAGAGGGCACTGACTTCACAATAACGACTGCCATAGATGTTCATGACAGCCGGGACCAACGGCTTAACGTGCTCTCCGAGGCACGAAGCAGGCGATAATTGTCAATCAATACGCACATAATTTCGAAAAGTCATATAACTTCCGAGAGTCAGAGGTGCGCGACTTGAGTTCGAAACCGAGACCCTCTGCATTGCAGTCTGTTGGTCTCCCCATATTATATAACAAATAATAATAATAAATTGAACGGAATATGACAAAGCAAAATAAAATTGAACAGAGTAAAATATACTAGTTGGAATGTTTCTTTGTTCTATTGCTTTTACTTAGATATTTTGTTTATATAGTTGTATAACAGTTGGCATATACGGCACGAATGGCGTAGTGGTTTAATAGTCACCTCGCCACTGCCAACGCACTGAGTATTGTGGGTTCAATTCCCAAACGGGACAAAAATTTGTGTAATCCACAAATAGTTGTTAGCAGTCTGGGTGTCCTTTGTGTCCGTTGTTTGAATGTTTGTAAAGTTTTCCTGGATACCGTAAATATTCTATTATATAGTCGGCCTCGATGGCGTAGTTGTTAGTGTAACCGACTGCCACGCCTGAGGTCGCGGGTTCGATTCCCGCTCAAACATTTTTGTGCATGAACATTGATGTTTGTCTTGGTCTGCTGTTTCTATGTATAATATGAATGTATTTACAAAAAAAAAGTATATATGTATGTTTATCCATTGTCTAGTATCCATAGTACAAGCTCTGCTTAGTTTGAGCTAGATGGTGTTCTGTGTATGTGGTAGAATATTATTATTATTTCTAATATAGGAATATGGATGTGCATCCAGGCAACAGATATAAAATACAAAATACTAACAGATAGCTACATTGTCCCTTTGTAAAAGGCTAAAACTTTAATGACATATGAATACTTATCCTAACTAATATTATAAATGTGAATGTGAGTTTGTTTGTTACGCTTTCACGCCTTAACTACTCGACCGATCATCATGAAATTAGCATACTCATTGTTAGGGGTACAGAAAAGGACGTAGGGTACCTTTTATCCAAAAAAATAATACCGTTTCCGAGGGATAGCTGGAAATAAATAATAAAGAGGTATTTATTATTACTACTTAACAGATTTTTATAATTATAATATAGATAAAGAGTACGAACTCCTACGTTAGAATGACCCGCATCATTTTACGTAACGTACATAAACTGCCAGTCTGAAAAATGCGTGTTGGTTAACCAAATGTACACAGAAGTGTTTTTATTTATTAAAAACCAGCGGTGTGTAGTAAGTAGTATGTTTTCTTGCTTGATTTGAATTTAAATTCATTTAACTAATGCATTAGCATGGTAAGAAATTACTACGGTATCGAATAAAAAAAAACAATCTGTAATGATAGTTCCATGCAAAGATATAATATATAATAAATTAATGTGAAAATAACATACTTCAGATGCCCATATTCGAGGGAAATATAGCAAAAAAGTTGATAATATTCGTGGAAATTTGTGAACTTGATCGGATACGAAAAATAAATACTCAATGAAGTCTTGGTGACCTTTACGAGAAAATTTTTGATTAGTTTCAAAGATTCAATACATATAAAGTATATGTAAGACTGCTTCGACAGTTTCTGGTAATGTTTGAGAGTGAAACCAAGTTCTATGTTCGTTATTATTTGGTTTAACTGTTAAGTAATTCTCACTAGGAACACAGAGTCTGGTAAAAGGATGCGAGCCCGTGTGCTAGGTTGACTGTATAGATAGCCGGTAAGTAATCGCTCCAAGAGTATTGAGGGTTCGAATCTCTTACGGGAGACTAGTTTCGTGGATCACTATATGATTATACTGCGGTTGACTTGCAGGTATAGGATCTGCAATAAACGTCATATTATGATACATAACAATGACTTTTCTACTTTGTTTATCTCTAGACTCTAGACGGTAAAAAGATAACTTGTATGCTTGTAAAATCCTCTGCTGAGCAGTGATAGCTCAGTGGGGAGACCAACAGACTGCAATGCAGAGGATCACGGGTTCGAATCTACGTCACGTACCTCTGACTTTCGGAAGTTATATGACTTTTCGAAATTATAAGCGTATTGATTGACAATTATCGCCTGCTCCGTGCCTCGGAGAGCACGTTAAGCCGTCGGTCCCGGCTGCCTTGAACATATATATGGCAGTCGTTATTCGGGAAGTCGACACAAAAAATCCCACTGGGTCGCTGAAAGTCGCAGAAGTGTCGCTGGTCTGTACTGAATAACACAAGATAAGGTAAAGTCTTCCGTTACACAGAGCTAGATGCCTAGTGTAAAAGTTCTGTTAGAAAAACAGGTGTCATTCTAGACATCGTGACTTCTACTATGGATTTTTATGGGCAAACGCTTTGCCCGGGATATTTGGGAAATTCGAGAATCAAAAATGCCTTTTCTCGATAGTCAAACTAATAGCTATCGCTGTAGCTTACGCCGCTTGTTTGACCAGACAGTAGCAGTTTATCTTTTCGTTTTCGACCAAACCCACTGTTATATTTTATCTCGCCTACTCGGGTTCTGTTCAACTTATTACTATCCTCTTGCTAAGTACTAGGAGCGATATGAACTATAGTTGTTATCCTATTCTAAATCGAGTAATGTGTCGACACGTATTTAGACTCTACGCGACGAGTCCCCAATTTGGCGGTAAATGAGCTTATTCAGAAGCATCTTCAAGAGAACTTGGCATGGTAATGCGCTGTATGGAAATGAAATACGTTTTCAAATATTATTATATTTGAAAACGTATTAACTACCCTATTAATCTTCGTATTGAGTAACATTCAGAGCCAATGTTGTTGTCAAATAATTTATGTTACGTTAGCTAATGTTCGCAGTATGATCTGCATGTGATTGTGTGATATTAATTGAGATGAAAGTAGCCTTTATTAATTAATGTTAAAAAAATTTACTATATTATATATAACTAGCTTTTGCCCGCGGCTGCACTCGTGTAAAAGAAGGTTAGGTTAGGCGTAAGTAACAGAACTGATTTTATTTTTTAAAAATTAAAGAGAGAATTTTGTTTAATTTTTTAGTTAAATCTTTACAAACAAACAAAAATCTAATCTTTCCTCTTTATAATGTTAGTATAGATATAGATAAAATATAAGTCTTGGGACGTATTTGCACTATAGCTCTCCTAGAGTTTTCTTACAAAATTATGGCTACTGGAAAGCACCTGAAATAAAACGAAATATGGGGAATGAGTAGAAATTGAATATTTAATAAATTTAAATATTTAAAACGGTGTGCTTTAATAAAACACAAGATAAAACGTAAATAAATTATATTTATTTTTAATTATGTATGTATATAACGATCATACTTAAACAATAAAGTATAATATAGCAATAGGCTCCTTATTACATAAGACCTAAAAACGGCGAAAACTACTAGTTCAAAAATCTACAGGCGTTGTTCTATTTTGTACTAAAATAATAATATATATTTAGGTTTGAAATTTTTGGTTTCCAATTATTTTTAAAACGAGAATAATCACATATAATTTTCATTAACATAAACATAAATTTAAACTTGAACGTTATTTAAATCTATTTATTAATACGTGAAGCAAAAACTTTGTACCCCTTTTTACGAAAATTGTGTGGATGGAGGAGAATGAAGTTTATATGGAGAATGAGTGGCGAATCCTAATATTTTTATAAAATATCCATTAGAAATACATAAAATTAATGAAAAACACTACATACACACACAACCATGCATTTGACACACGCAGTCGAATCGCGTTAGTAGTATTTCGGCATTGTTCGTCTGACGTCGTAAAATTCTTTGTAACTATGGTTACCTATACCTTATCTATATGTAATAAAGAACAACAGAAAAAAAGTAGCAAGCTTAGGAATTTTGGTTGAATTTTGACCACTAGATGACCGCTAGTTGTTCTAAATTTAGTAACAAACTCAGGCAGCTATTTCTCACCATTTTTATACTACTACACAATCTGTCAGTCTGTATATTACACTAAAAACAATGTTGTACATATACGTACTTATTAGTATCGTTACACTATCGTGTTCGCTTTAAATGCATAGAGCTTTTCTTACAAGAGAGTAATAATTCAGTGCCGTTCAGTTTCACATTGTATATTCTCTCGGAATAGTTTCCGCAACAGTAGTTCTCTAAGTTAGAATTCTGCATGCAGGCATCACATGCAACTTAGCACAAACATACCCTAGTGTATCACTATAGTGTAAATTTTAAGCGCTAAATTACTACCTGGCCTCTTTGCATTTAAATGTGTAGCCGCAGTGAGCACATGACTCAAACTAAGTGAGTTAGAGAGCGTGCACTTTAAAGCATGTTACGAACAGTCTAGTTAAGTTGTCTCCTTTCGGCAGGCCTAGTAGACGATATTTTGTTCTTTAAGGTCAAAAGCACATAATTGTGGCAAACATCTACCAAAACTTACTTGTAAAAATATAGAGAAACCAATACTAATATTATAAATGTCAATGTATCTCTACTACTATAAGAGACAGAGTATTTAGCCAACTATCGTAAAATAAAATTACTAGCGACATCTTGTTTCTCTTTGATCAAACTCGCAAGTGGATGTTTGAAATACAATAATTTAGTTCTAAAATTGCCGCTAGATGGAACTATGCTTGTGACGTCATATTCTAAATCGCGCTATCAAGATTCTCCGCGACTGAATGACGTTCGCCTGATTTATGTTATAAACCAACTACTAATGGCACATATGTAAAGCAATATATATGTTAAAGCTGTGAGAGTTCAATATACAAGTTCATATTACACGTGGGTGTATTTTTTTGAAACCCAATCCTAGCTACTGTGTAGGACCTAATCGGAGGTTCTACACAGAGTTACTTTTACTTTTTCATAGTGTAATCTCTTAAGTATTGAAATCACATGATTTTTGCTGATCCTAAAATAATAAAAGATCAGATGAAATCAATATATTTTTTTCCGTATATGATAGCAGTAAAAGTTTTTTTGTTCGGAAAGAACTAGATGGTTAAGCAAGATCTTACAAAATAAACACTTGAAAATAAACAAGCTACAAATAAGAAATTGTCTATATGGATAGTCCCAAGGCAGATAAACTGGATAAAGTATCTTACCAATAACATATTAACTTTACTGCTAGAAAATCTGGTTCAATAGAGTGAGCGATCTAGAGTGCTCGTTTCGATCAGTTTACAATTTAAAATTAAAACGAATTACACAATAATATTCTGAATTCATCCACTAAAATAAATACGGAATAAAGGAAATATAAAAATATAATAACGAAATCCTAACTAATATGAATGTGAGTTTGTTTATTACGCTTTCACGAGTTACCTACTTTTACACGCTTATCATAAATTACGCACACACATTGCCAAGGGAACAGAAAAGGGCATTATGTACCTTTTAACCAAAGACTACTGATCTCGAGAGATAGCAATTTGTTGACAAAATTTTGATTGACGCGAGTGATATCGCGGTCAAAATCTAGTTAATTAATTAAAAACAATCGAGAATAATAAAACCAAATTAAATTGTTTTAAACAGGATTTTTAATATACTTGAAATTTGCCCTGTCTATATTTTAAATTCTTGTTTAGCGTGCGTTATTCAAATACCTCTTTTGAATCAAATCTCTTAAAAGTCGTCTTTAGATTTTAAGATTAAAATGTATAGTAAAACGCTCGGGAGAAAATCCGACTCTACAAGCTAAAATATATATACCCAAATACTTTTTCTATTCGCAACCTACCCCATAATCCAAATACAAGATCTCTCAATTTAAAATTAAGCCAGCTGCTGTTCTTTGTTTAAAAACACATTTTTATAACGTCATCTGCATTAGTGTTCCAGCACATGTAGCGCTGCAAATTGCATTTCGAGCGCCAAATCGCTGGCTTTAACGTGTTCCTAGGGTACTGTGCAAGCAATTAAAGTTAGTTCAAGTTAATAAAAAGCGAAATTACCACGAAGGGGCACAAAGAAAATTACAGGGCGTTTGATTCGTGATCCATAATTTTTGGAGTAGTTTCGTAGGTAATGCTACGAGACCTACGCGTAGCTGCTACGAGCTCTACGCGGAATTGTTACGTGATCTAAACAGCACCGCATTAAAATCATTGTGGTGTACTAACATGTAGAGATGTTTCATTCTCGTTAATGTATGAATAGAGCTGTGGTTTAAGTGGTGACGTAATCACTGTTAATGCGCCATAGGTATTTTACAAGCATGCGTTATTCTACATTGGCTACATAAATTGAGTTCATAATTATTCATACATAGCTATACGCCTGTTAATCTTTAAATGACTAAGCTACTGCTTAGTCATTTAAAGATTAACAGGTCTATTATACCTAAATTTCGCTAGCTACGTTCTTATATCCCGCACGTACCCACCTATTGCCATCTACCGGACAAATATCCATACAGCTATTTAGAATTACATAAGAGAAAGCCTAATACCATATTACCGAGCCCAAGATCTCGCTAAGCATCAGACGCACACATGAATGTAACGAAATTTAAGAGTCTAGTTGGTTATAAATATTTGATCCAAATACTTTAAAAAGAGTTTTCAAAAGTACTATTCTCAAATTGTGACAATAAATCTAAATCAACAAAAGCATCGGACCAACTTATTGCACAGCGCTTAAAGCAGCTATCTCGCTATAGCAGACAGCAAGTGACAAATACATCGCATGAAAAATGACTTAACAAAAAGGTTTTGCCAGTGTTTCGATATAATAAAGTTATATGTTTTGTTAAATGTTTGAATTTTTTGACATAAGCACGTACTATTTTTATGACATTGCCAGTTGTTTTATCTTCTACATATATTATTTTTACAACATCTACACAAAATGTATCGTAGTTTGCTATTCTTATATTATATTGTTAAGAATATCAGTCCGTTTTATTAAGTATCCCACTGCTGGGATACGGGTCTATTCTCAGTTTGAGAAGGGACCAACATTTTTTTTTTTTCTTTTTACTTGCGGGACTGCAATGACGCATATCCCTCCGCGGGGGCGGGCGGAGGGATTATGTCGGACTCGCTGGGGTAAAAGAAAGATGGAATAATAGTAAAGTACCTCCCGGAATACCGACTAAACCTACCACGGTGTTCCTCGACAAAACCACTATAGACGTGGCCGCGCGAATCGCTTTCGCATGCGGTCGCGACCCCACCGAGGTTACGGCCCGCCGTATGAAACGGCAGGCCACTACCCAAAGAGACCTACCTAAAGGCACTCACTTCTAATTAAACCCTACTGTCTCCCCCCTAGGGGGGAGACGGACTCGAAACAGATGCGCGCGTGGGAACACGCACGCCGCCTCTCGGACCTGGTGCTTAACGGATGGCGGGCAGGCCCACAAAGCCCGCCACCCCCAGGTCAAACCTCAGGGTGGCTGGAGGTCATCGTGCGCCCTCCGACGCCCGGCTCTGCGGTTGGGGAGAGAGTTTAAATGCTCCCTCTCCCGCTCCGCCGCCACCTTAATGGAAATTACTTCCTCGCAGAAGGAGGCGAGAGAAGGGTCCACCATGCATCAGTGCGAGCAGGCTTCACTTAACTTTGAAAACGTTATGAAGAACTCTCGGACACATAGGATTCCTCACAATATTTACCTTTGCCGTTAAAGCGATTTAATACGCACATATGTTTGATATGTCAGGGTTTTGGGATCGAACTCGAGCCCTCCGCATGGCAGTCCAACGGACTACCACTAAACTATCACTACTGCCATATTATAATGAGAAGCATTCTTTTAATTTTCTTTTAAAGGTAGTTAATTTAAATTTAAATAAACTGAGTGTAAAATTATACTTCACAAAAATTTTAACAGCGGCGATAGCTCAACCTGTAAGACTTTAGAGAGCAATCGAGAGGTCGTGGTATTGAATGTCATCTATCGAAGTCATATAATTTGTAACCCAAATTGCTAACATATCGGCGGTCAGAGACCTAGATAGTTAATGATGTCTCGTATTTAAGACTTCACAGATAAAATTACAATAAATTTATCAGTGGTTGTTGCATCAGACTGTTTTCTTAAGCAACTTGAACTTAAAGACGAATTATAATAAACTTTTGCTTCAAATCGCTGAAATAATGTAGTGCTGAGTGATGGCGATTGTGAATTGGGTCAGTGGAAAGCTTGAAGGAACTGTTTCATTGTTGATTGCTAAAGTTTGTTGGATTGATTGCGGCGTGATCGAGCTTTAGTAGTTGTGCTGCTTCTATAGTAACAAAAGTGTATTGTTGAGTTTTATTAAATACTAGCTATATGTCGCGATTTTACGCATGTTTATGCTTATTGGTACGCTCCCAAGGCTTTTAGTGTGATGTTAAATAGCTTATGTTGTTTCTACACAACGTAGCTTTTGATGGGAAAATAATTTTTAGAATCGGTACTGTAATTTTTAAGTTATTCATTACAAACAATTATAAATTTTTTTTTATTAAAGATTTTTAAATATATTGCAGTAAACCCTGTGTCGTAGGGATATTTACAAACACTCAAACAACAAACACAAAGCACGTCCAAAATCGGAACAATCATTTGTGGATCACACAATTTTTGTCCCATATGGGATTCGAATACACAACACAGGGCGTAGTTGTAGTGGCGAAACAAGAACTTGAACTTGTACTCCATCTGTGCAATAAATTTTTTATTAGTTGGAATTAAACCCCGAACATAATGATAAAGTTTCATTATTAAAAATTTATTAGGTTTCTCATTAATACATCCTTTTTAAAAGAGGAGCGCTTTTAAATCAACGGTATAATCCTCTAGACTGTGTGAATGACCGTTTTTATTCGGCCGTCGTATCCATCTACAGTAATTAATAATGAAATCATTAAAATCTGTTTGAATTCATGTATTCGGAGAGAACACACATTAAATGTAAAAAAAAATACGTTTCATTTTCATTTTAACGTGAACAAAATCTGTTTTATTAATTACGTTTGATCATAAATTCCTTTTATACGTCATAATTAATATACATTATTTTAAATAACAATGGAAGAATCTCTGCCACGGCAGTGCAGCTGTATTAAATACGACTGCTGTGCTTGAGATCTCAGGTTCTATTTATGTTTTTTTATAGTATAGGAGGCAAACGAGCAGACGGGTCGCCTGATGGTAAGTGATTACTGCCGCCCATGGACACCCGCTACCCCAGAGGAGTCACAAGTGCGTTGCCAACCTTTTAAATTTGGGGTTGGGCCTCCGGTCCCCTCACTTACTCGACGAAACACAACGCAAGCGCTATTTCACACCAATCACTCCGGTCGAGCCGGCCCATTCGTGCCGAAGCGTGGCTCTTCTGCATGTTCGTGCACTTCGGGCAAAGTGTCCACGAGGCCTGGAACTGTGTCCAATAAACGCCATTAGCCCTGCAGGCTGAGAGATACATGTGATGTAAAACCATATCTGCCAAAATGCGGGAACCTGTGCCTATCTTTTCAGGAATATTTTAGACCATACATTACAGTACTATTTTATTTATTGTTTTCATTCATTTTCCTTTGTTTAGTAACAAAACAATGTGGAGACAGCTAGGTTTATTTTTTTAATAAAGAACTAAATAACTAGCTTGTAATAGTTGTTTTGTTTTCATATACATACATACATAGATTCACGCCTGTTTCCCAGAGGGGTAGGTAGGGACTACGGATTTTTATTTGCTACGATCCTCACGCTCGCCGGTTTAAGGTGCTCTTAACCTGACCTTTGTCTAGAACGTCTCCGATCTGAAGAAGATAAACTTTCACGTAGGTCTTCCCCTTGCGACTGTTCCCTTCACACTAGCCTTATAAACTTTCTTAGTCAGTCTTTTCTCGTCCATTATTTCTACATGCCCAAACTAGCTTAACATACCCTTTTCTGTTCTCGTCACTATATCCACTTTCATGCCGCATCTCTCTCTAATCACATTATTTTTTATTCTATCTTTTAGAGTTACATCACATATGTTTCTCAGCGCTCTCATTTCTACAGCATTTATTCTACTTTCATGGTTCTTTTGCCAACTTTTTCTAGTCAACCATAATGATTATTGAACATTTTAGAAAATAGCGCACTTGAACACTAGTTATTATTTGTAATATAATCGTAAATTATAATATTGAAAGTTATGTTTGTTCTTGATTCTTGTCAAAATGAATTGACATACGAACTTGTTTATTTATTATATATTTTTTTTTTTATACTTCTAATGTGGCAAACAAGCATACGGCCTACCTGATGGTAAGTGGTCACCGTAGCCTATAGACGCCCGCAACACCACAGGTATCACTTGCGCGTTACCGACCTTTTAGGAAAGGAAGTGGGAAGGAGAAGGAGCGGGAAGGGGGAAAGAGGGTGATTGGGCCTCCGGCACTCTCACTCACCGAACGAAACACAACAGTAGAAGTTCTGCCTGTAGCTACGCCCACGTGAGTCCCATGGGAACGTATACCCAGATAATGTGCTAATTCCAACATGGTTTATCTGTACGCCAAGTTGCCACACATCTGTATATACGCTTAAAAATTCTAATAGACTAATGAACTAATCCACGGTACGGTGCTACTGTGCGCTCTTCACACCACATCACCAAACCGTGCCACAGACCGTCATATTATTTTCGATACCGCACCAAGTTCGATGGGCAAGCGATCGAACCAGCATATTGGTAATAATAATAATAAGTTGGTCACCGTCTGCTCACGTGACTTGATGCTATAAAAGTATTCAACGCCGACGCCGTTGTCCATCCATAGTTACCATTATACCGGTCTATGAAACATCTAACACCATAGCCCATAATTATATATTAGAATCCAAACATTGCAACAGTACTACCTGTTGATGGTAGTGCCGCCGTAGGTGTTCCATACCACATTAGATTAAAACTTTCGAAAGGCCTCTTCACGTTGGATCTATAGATATAGGTTCAACGAGGAGGGGATAGATGGATTAGAAGGCTTACATGGATGTCCATTTCATCCAGCCATCATCTCCACGGGCCAGGTATTTTTCTATTATTAAATATGTTAGAAATACCTGTGACTAGAGAAACATAATAATAATGTCCGACGCACTGTGCGCCACACGATCGTATATGGTTACAGCGGACCACGATCATGGTTAGGCTGCACCGTGGTCGATCGTCTATTTGCTATTTGTACTTTCAGAAAGAAATTTTGGCAGCATTCGAAATAAGTGTAATAGATAACGATATCATGTTCCTTCACAGCGAAATCACACGGAAATAAATTCTATGAACTGAGATAAAATATAACTCGAATCCTGTAAATGCATTTTAAATTGAGTCGAAAGCGACGCCACGATTGGCGGCTTTCTGGTGACTGAAGTACATATATGTATGTATATTATATCCTGAAGTAGTTCCGTATAAATGTATCAAAGATATATTTTTAAGAGCTGTAAGCACATCGAATTATTTTTTAGGTCTTCCTCGTTTAATATTTTAGGCATCTCATACTGCGTGAAGAGCCTGTTTGTATGTAAATAATCAATCCACGTCAACGATTAATACAATACATATGCATACATTATTTTATATTGTTTTTTACAATGTTTCAAAACATGCAGTTGACTTTAAATTCGAATGATTCATATTACGTTAAATTCAAATTAATTTATTTACTTTAAATCTGAATGATAACATTTAATTCAAATTCGAATGATTCGATTTACTCCATAACAAATAATTCGATTTATTTTAATTTCGAATGATTTGACTAAGTTCATATTCAAATAATTAAATTAAACTGAAATTCGAATTATTTGATTTAGTTTAAAATCATATTCGACTATTTTAAGTTTACTTTCGAATGATTTGATTTAACTCGGATTCGAATTATTCTAAACTCAATGTCTTGCTTTCTTTTAAAAAATACAACTTCCGCACTAGCATAAACTCGGTGTCGCGGGGGACTTTACAAACGTTCAAACAACGGACACAAAGAACACGCAGACTCGGAACAGCCATTTATGGATCACACAAAGTTTTGTCTCGTGTGGGATTCGAACCCACAACACTCAGCGCAGTAGCAGTGCTTGCAGTCAGTTATAAAGTAATTGGTTTGATTTACTTTGAAATCGAGTTGTAGAGTGCGTACCAACAAGTTTGGGTCCTCATACGTCTGCCGAACGATCAAGGCATGGAATTCTCTGCCAAGGCACGTGTTTCCTTCTTACTTCAAACCTGGGTCCTTTAAGCGGGGCGTGAAAAAGCACCTTTTCAGGCCGTCAAAGTAGTGACCTCAACATCGCCTTGGCTGCTATGAGGACGATGTGGAGGCCACTGCTGTAAGACCACACGACTGCTTACCATCAGGTGGAGAGTTGTCATTGTGACAAGCAAAAAAAAATATTAATATACTTTAAATTCAAATGATATCACTTGAAAGTCGAATGATTCGATTTTAAATCGATAGCCGCACATCGTCAATAATAAGAAAATACTGTAAAAACGCAACATCCTATCCGTTTATCTTGTTACAAATAACAAACCTAAATAAATACAATGGAGCGTCATATTGTCTGTATCAATAAAGCATTTTCAATCGCCTCTGAACAGGAAATACAATAGTTATATTGATACATACCACGAACACTAATAACAGCTCGACAGTAAGACATTTGTTGCAATTAATTCTGTCGCAGTAATATCGTTTGGTACAAGCTATGTAACTAATGCTATAATGGCTACTGTTGTATGTGTACTTATATAACTATGAGGACGTTTCCGTATAGATAATTGTCTTATAAGTTTGGTAGCGAGGTTGTAACTACTACAAGTAACTAGGAGCGCCTTTGTGCAACAATATATCTGCATACTGTTGTAGTACCGTTGTTATTACTGCGTTGCTATTCACCGAGATCTTTCGGGTCAGTTACTGCTGTAAGTGTATGACATCATGTGAGACGTATAATATCTTGGTCTTGAGGTTGCTTTGTACAACTTGTGGGTGAAAGACAAATGTTGTTTTGTTATAAAGTCATGATATATATAGGTATGTCGCAGAGTGTGGTATTTTTAATGAAATGTCAAGCATTATTAATTTAGTTAATCGTTTATTTAATTTCATTTTAATTAATGTTTGAGTGTGTTTAGTTGTGATACGATGACAGCTAACGAATGACGACTTACAGATGACAGTTAGTCGATTTGAGGGGACAGACGTCCGACAGTCATTCTATCGAGAACGCTCGGAGCGGTCGGTCATATCGTGTTACAACTAATCTCACGACATTCCAAGTGATTGTAATTTTAAAATAGTACTTTCATCGTTAAATATTGTGAGCATCCTCAGTGATTTTGTAACTAAAGGATGCTTCGCGAGGCTATTGAAATCAAAAAACATCCCAATGTCAATAGAGAAGATGGTTGGAATGTACCACCAGCTTGGGATCCAGTACTTCAAATAGTCAAACCCAAGAAGAAACAAACCACAGCTAGACTTCATGATACTTTGAGCTCATTCTGCGTAAATAGAAACACCAATGATTAAATTATGTTCGGGTACTTTGAAATAACTACACTGGAACATTGAGACAACTACATCTTAGTCTCCCCGTGACCATGGCTGCTGAAAAGCAACCGAAACGTCGCGGAAAAGTGTAAACTAAAAATAAATAGATTTAATAGTTTAAATAATTTTATTAGCTTATAAATTAGTAAAATAAAATCAATAGTAGTAGTAGTAGTATATTTTCAAAATTTTGTAATACAGTGCTAAATAAACAACGCGATAAAATCCGTATATAATAGTTTAATTTCAATGAATAACATTCGCGTAAACGGAAGACAATATTATGTAAAGTTAGGTTATTAATAAAGATCGGTGTAAAGAATATTACCTTAGTGTTATTTCGAGATGTCTCTCATGTCTGACCACCACGTGGACGGACTAGAAAGTAAAGATGGGCCTTTTACGCCGTCAAGTACTCGTATATATGTATATCATGACTTTATAACGAAACAACCCTTGTCTAATTTTTTTGTCTTTTCTCTTTCTATCAAAAAACTAATATACCTTTATCAAGTGATAACGGTATATTAGTTTTCTGTTAGAAAATGTGTGCTAACAGTCAGTTCTTCAAATCAACTTTTAATGTTTGTAAATTTAATCAAATTACCCAATTAGTCCGTAATAGTCCTTTAATTAATACGGCATTATTATCTATATTAATATTATAAAATGGAAAGATTTGATTTTTGTTTGTTTGTAACGATTTAACTCAAAACCTATCGTATCGATTTAAAAAAATCTTTAGAAAGTAATTTTGAAAAGAATAATATTAAGAAATATTGGCTATATTTTATTTAAAAATAAAATACTGTTACTAACATAACATAACCTAACCTACTTTTACGCGAAAGAAGCCGCGAGTAAAAGCTAGTTTTACATAGTTATATAAACACATTTCTTATGTATATGTTTTAGTAGATACTAAATAGCATATGAAATGTTTTTCCACAAACTGTCCGTGCACTAAGTTCAGAAACACACAAAATTATTAGTTTTAACACAAAGCTTTATAATAAACAATATTCTAAGACGAGGTACGTTGTTAATGAAACATTTTTCATTAAGAAAGAAGCTTATTAATTGTATCAGCTATTCTTTGTGAACAGAGCGTCGTGAGGGCTAAGAAATTCAATATTAATTTTAGTCTATATAAGAGTTAAATTCTATGACAAAAATTATTTATAAATTTAAGTCATAAATTAACAATTATGATAGTCAATGTTTAGTAAATTTACTGAAGTGACATTTTATGTATCGGTCAATGGTTTATTTTAATCATGGCCGATTTTTTAATCATCGTATTACTTTTATCTGGAGAATATGTTAGACGTTTTGAGACAAAATATGTTATAAAAGTTATCTGATGAATTAAAATTGGTTTGTCATTCATGTAATACATTAAACATTACTTCATGATATTTCTTTTGTACATCACTACTAAAAACGTTATCTCAATATTTTATACGTATTTTGTAAAATAAATACCGTTAATAAAAAATGTGCCGTGAAAAGAAAAGAAACCAAAAATGTTGCAGCCTACCATCAGTTAATAAATTTTTATCAGCTATACTTTAATAAGAGAAGCGATTTCCGTATACCTATTACTATATTATCTTGTACTCCACCAACCAAGCTTTATATTTTAGTACAAATACTTATAAAAAATACTATCGCAAAGAATAAAACGACCTTATAGAGACCCTTAAGCACACATCCGTCAATGTCACGTGGCGACAAAAACTGGCCACTTTAGATGGAAATCTATTCGTAATAAGCTTTTTGTCATAGTAGTTTTTACTTAAACCTAACAAAGTTGATCGGAAGACAATAACTAAATTAAAATCATATTATCATAAAATTTTACGACTGTAAAATCGATTGGGGCTCAGATATGATGCGAGTATGATTGTGTTTTGGGAAGTATTGCTAGAAGCATAAGTTCTGGTCAAAATTCAGCTGCTTCGTTCGTCTCACATAAGTCTACGCTAGTGTTTATCGCGAATCTGAAGCTCTGGCTTAGGTATACTGTTATTGGGTAAGTAGATTAGGAGCAGCATGGTCTACTTACTGTTCGTCCTAAGATTGTCATAACAGGCAAACAGGAAAATTGTATAATACTTTTATTTAATATTGTCTTCTGTTTACGCGAATGTTATTCATTGAAATTAAACTACTACATACGGATTTTATCGCGTTGTTTATTTAGCACTGTATTACAAAATTTTGAAAATATTACACTACTACTACTATTGATTTTATTTTACTAATTTATAAGCTAATAAAATTATTTAAACTATTAAATCTATTTATTTTTGGTTTACACTTTCCCCGACGTTTCGGTTGCTTTTCAGCAGCCATGGTCACGGGGAGACTAAGATGGTAGTTGTCTCAATGTTCCAGTGTAGTTATTTCAAAGTACCTGAACATAATTTAATTATTGGTGTTTCTATTTACGCAGAATGAGCTCAAAGTATCATGAAGTCTAGCTGTGGTTTGTTTCTTCTTGGGTTTGACTATTTGAAGTACTGGATCCCAAGCTGGTGGTACATTCCAACCATCTTCTCTATTGACATTGGGATGTTTTTTGATTTCAATAGCCTCGCGAAGCATCCTTGATAGGAATCGGTGTTCTTTAGCGAGAATCTGTGGAAACTTACTTACTTTTATTGTTATAACTGGTGAAATGTGGAAATAATTCATCTCTGTTGACATAGATATATATGGGTATGTACTTATATATATAGCAGAAATAGTTTATTGTCCGGCTTGAATTTGAGTGGAGCTGACGTAGGGGTGTTTCATAAAATTTTATCGGAACGAAATAGCGATGTGCGAAAGCTCTGTTTAAATTCATGTCGGCTGTTTTAAAATAGTTTGATACGTGTGTAACAATATGTTCAGGATACGATGGAACTAAAATACGCTGTGCGTAAAAGTTACAAAAAAAAAGGAAATAAGTATGTATGTATATATGTAATATTATGTAATACAGTGATAAAAAAAACAACGCAATAAAATCCGTATATAGTAGTTTAATTTCAATAGGTATTTAAGTGTGAATTTACATCTATAATTTTATATCTATAAAAATAAAATATAATATAATAAAATATTATAATAAATAGACTACTTTCTCGCCGCAGCTTTGCTCGCTTAAATCCCATGGAAACGTACAGTGGGATTGTAAGTATTCTGGATGTTAGGATCATTGTCTATCTATAATCTAAATTTCATAAGATAAATACATCCACGTATCTATCTCAACAAACTCTTACATTTATAATACTGGGGAACAGTTATTTTGCGGCATGGAAAGTTGAAGTAAATTTTGTGTAAGTTCAGTACGCTGAATACGGGAAAATATCAGATTTGTTAAATTGATTCTAGTTTATGAGATAAGACTTTATAATTTATAACTATTTGACTGAACGAAGGTCGAAATAAAAATACAATTACATATTAAATATATATTTTTGAAAGCGGCTATATAATAACGACACGAAAACTTAATACGTATGCTATTAACAAAATATCATAAAAAAATACCACTAGAGAAATTTTATCTGTAAGCTTTTCTTTTTTGTTTATGTTCAGGACAATCCTTTATTAAACTCAAGCAATAGTCTGCCATCATATGGCTGTCCTATCGGCCTTGGTATCTTTCTTTCATAGTTCTAATGTCCGTTCCATCACCGTTCTTTATGTTGGATATCTCAAGAACCCGAGTCAATCCGTACAAAGTAAATACATTTTGGGTACGACTGATGAAGGTGTTTATTAAAACCAGCAACAAAATTTAGGCCGCAGAAAATATATATCTTTTTGTTTCCCAGTGTAATTAATCATAGCCAGAATTAGGAATAATATTATTAATGCGAATGTAAACTTGTTTGCTAGACCTTTACACCTTAATTGCTCGATCGATCATCATCAAATTTCGTATACACGTTGTCAGACATACAGAAAAGTATATAGTGTACCGTTAATCCAAAAAAAAAAACTGTTCCCAAGCAAAACCTCGTGTAAACGCTGGTACTAAATAATTCCTCAAACAGTTAATAACGGTAATGGAAAGCTTCTCTTAAAAATGTTGTCGAAATAAACTTTCGTTTACGTTTAAGTTAAAGATAGACTACCATACGCTCGCAGTTTGAACTAAATCATCTATCACTTTCTGTCTCGTGTCGCATCGGGAAACCCAATATCCTGCAGCGCTATACCCACGGGTGTAGTAAAACGGCGAAGAGATTAAACCAAGACGTTTCAGTTAGATTCACCTGTCTATAATTTATTCAATTCGATTAATGTTGGATTTATCTTCTAGGATTATTCCTAGTCACTACTACTATCGAAATAAAATAGTTCTCAACAAGTAAAATTATAGTCAACTAGCTTTTGCGCGCGGCTTTGCCCGCATGGTATCTGCATATTGATGAAAACATAGCCTATGTCCTTCCCCAGGTTTTTAACTATTTTTGTACCAAATTTAATCGAAATCGGTCGAGTTGTTTAGCCGTAAAGAAGTAATGGACAGACAGTCAGACAGGTTACTTTCGAATTTATTATATTATAAAGCAAGGTAGTACGGATTTTAATTCAAATTTAAACTGTGAGTTCTCTATATTGATAATTACAAACACACATAGTCTCACATCTATATCTTCGAATAGGTTCGAAGAGTATATTGCATAAGTGTATTATATCTACATTTCATCAAGTACGGTTATCCATGTAATATGGGCCTATTTCGTTCAAAAGTTTATTATATAAAGAAAAAGAAAACAAAGTAGGAAGCTTAGCAATATATAATAATACTCTTTCATTGACGATATTGCTAAGCTTAAGTAAATAATAATTTGTTTGAAAACGATAGGTAAATTAACCTGTATAGCCTTGGCAAAATCTAAATGAAATGTCATTATAAGGGTAAAGTTATAGACAATAAAACCTTAATAACGATCAAACTTAAAATTTAAGTCAATTATGGTCCAATTATGACCACTAGGCGACTGATAGTATCTTTTTAATGGTTATCCTGACTAATATTATAAATGTAAATAACTACTCCATCAATCATCATAGCTCGACCGGGGAAGGACTACCCTCTCACAAAATATCGACGTGAAATAGCACTATTCCTACCGTTGTGTTTCGTTAGGTAAGTGAGACTGCCGGAGGCCCAATCACCCTCTTTCCCCCTTCCAGCTCCTTCTCCTTCCCACTTTTTTTTTTCCTAAAGGTTCGGCAACGCGTAAGTGATACCTCTGGTGTTGCAGGCGTCTATAGGCTACGATGACCACTTACCATCAGAAAAGGACATAGAGTACGTTACATCCAGAAAAATGGTACTATTCGATGAATAGAAATTCATTTAATCTAGTCTGCAATAAATATTAGACAGGGTCACTCTGTATAACGTTATTTAAATACTGCTACATTCACCCGTGATATAAGTCTAGGCTTATTTTAATCGTTACTACACATAAAAACTGTAGCTGGATATTGCATCGAAAATTCTCTTTGACAAGATTTGCGGTTGAACCACAAACATGTATCTAATTTCGTTTATCCCTTTCGGGCCCTGTACTCACTTTTGTGAGTATGATTTTACGATTTTTTATACGCTTATTCGAGAACGGTAAGCGAACGGGGACAAGCTCGCACGATAGTGAGGGCAGTCCTTTATGCCTACGATTTTTTTCGCGGCGGAGGGTAGCGTCTCTATGGGTCAGTGTGCGTCCGCGCTCGAGCGAGGTGAACGTGTCGGGACCTGTCACCGTGCTGATATTTTTTTTTGTTCTGGTAAGTATTATTCATATTTGTTTTTGTGTTATTATGTTTAGAATGAGTGGAAAATAGCCCGTAAGTTTAAAAATAGTGGATTACTGATTACGTTCAATGGATTCTAGTACCGCAAAAATTACGCTCACGAATGTGAGGGCTCGGTTTGAACTTTAATATTTGTTAGTATTTTCATACAAATTAAATACTGTTTTGTGCTTTGTTTTAGGCATTGTTTCGATGTTAAACAATCACTATGAGTAGAAGAAATTTAGTACTTGACGACGGTGGTGTCTTGGACGCCTTAAATGACTCGGACTTCGGTGGCGACTCCGATGAAGACGAAAATTGGATGCCCCCAGGGGAAGTACCCGACAGCCCATCTGATGAAGACCAAGAGGAAGACAATAGGACTCCTGTTGTGGCAGCACCAGCTGCTAGAAATACCTGGACCAGACGGGTGTTTCGTGGGAAACCTATGCCTTCAGTTACTACAAATGTGGAAGAAGTATGCATTTTGTTTAGTAATCTGGTTTTACGTAAATCAATGTACTATCTTACTTTTTTCAACACGTGTTTTCATTTTTTTAGGTACTATCGCCTGCTGAATACTTTGAGCAGTATTTCACAGAAGAAGTGTTCGAAAAACTCGCACTGTGCACAAATATATACTACCAAACAACTAAGAACGAGGTGCTGAGACATCCTATTACTGCAGCTGATGTAAAGAAGTTCTTTGGTGTTAATGGTATCCTTGGCTGTGTGAAATATCCTAGGATCAAGATGGCGTGGCTGCAGCGTTTTAGGTTGCCGTATATTACAGATGCACTGACAAGGGACAGGTTCTTTCTGATTAGGACCAATTTACACATTGTTGACAAGTCAGCTGTTCCAGCTCAAGAGAAAATTCAAAATCGGCTATGGCTCGTTCAACCAATGATTGACACAGTTCGTAACAGATGCTTGGAGTTGCCCAGGAATCATGGTACGTTTTCAATAGACGAGCAAATGGTACCTTTTCTCGGAAAATGCCCAGTCAAACAATTTGTTCCTGGAAAACCTAGACCAGTGGGCCTGAAAAACTTTGTGATTACCTCGTCAAGAGGATTAATTATGGATTTTGAAATATACCAAGGTAATACTACGCCTTTCCACGACACGACACTTGGTCTAGGTCCATCTGTTGTACTCAGATTGATATCTACATTACCTAAAGATAGTTTTATATTTTTTGATCGGTATTTCACGACCATCCCCCTGATGGAAAAATTGATTGACGAGCAAATTGATGGCACCGGGACTCTGATGACCAACAGATTTAAAGGATATTCATTTACGAAGGATTCACAAATGAGGCGAGGTGATTATGAAGAAGTAGTGAACGCAGAAAGAAACGTTTGCGTAGTTAAATGGAAGGACAACAAATCTGTTTTAATGACTTCCACGTGCCTCGGTGCTCAGCCTGTGGAGAACGTACAGCGATGGGATAAATCGAGTAAAAGCTATGTGACTGTCCCATGCCCTAATATCGTCAAAAAGTATAACGAGAACATGGGTGGAGTAGATGTCAGTGATCAGATGTTGGAAGCATACAGGGCTTGGCACAAAACACGGAAGTGGCCTCTAAAAGTATTCATGCATCTCTTCGATATGTCGCTCGTTAACGCATGGTATGAATATCGTACAGCGTCACAGTCAAACAGACAGAAACCTATGGATTTTTTAGATTTCAAGCTGACCGTGTCCGATTTTTTGGTAGGTGGAACTACTAGAAAGAGGCAACGCGATCCTACAGAGGATTTGGCTGAGATGTCTGAAACATCTCATTACAAACCAGCTACGATTCCAACAATGGACAAAAGACTCGATGGATACAATCACTGGCCAATATGTGACACAATAAAAGCACCAAGATGTTGTAGACTGAAGAGCTGCAGCAGTCGGTCAAAAGTTAGATGTACAAAGTGTAACGTTTATCTATGTTTATCTAAAGATAACCACTGTTTTTACGTATTTCATAATGAAAAATAAGGAGAGGGCTATAATTTGATTAAAGTTACGTCCAAAGAGAGAATTTTGATGAAGACTGAAAAAAATGTTCCTAATAAGTAATAAATGCTAGTTTTGTTAATTATATCTTAGAAAAATACTGCCATAAATGTTAAATAATTAATACTGTTCATTTTATGAACATTTTTACTGTTTTCATGATGATTAAAGTTTAATTTCCTACATTAAAGGGTCTTATTTCTCAACCCTCACAATTGTGTGTGTACCAAAACTTGGCCCGATCCCTCACAATCGTGAGTATCGTGAAAAACCGATTTTCAGTTTTCTTAGATTTTTTTCAGTAGCATATTTTCTTCAGCTACCCCAAATTAGCTAGAAACAGTAACTTTCATTTTGAAATACCTTTCCGTTTAGCGTCAGGTCTGAAAGGGTTATATAGTTTTGAGAACGCTATTCATTTTGAAATATGAATAACGGGATTATAATTTTAATCTGCGGCTACAACGCAACATGCTTGCAATATACTTTCCATTAAACACATTGACTGTAAAAGACACAAAAGAAGGTCTATTGTTCGTGGTCTACGGCAACCACGGCGGCGTTTAAAGGATTGAAATATTAAATAATAAACCTTTTAAAGGAAAAACCACTTTTCGCTTGTATTAACAGAGACAGCGGTTTTACATTGAACCCACAAAAAGGCAACACATGTTTAAAGATCGTTTTTAGATATTACGAAGGCCATTTTTATTAGAAATTAATTTTGATATGTCGCATTCAGGAATTATGTTTAATTTTATTATAAATATTAATGTACTTACAGTTATTTTAATAAAATACTAGCGGACACGACAGACTTTGTCCTGAGCACAAAGAAAAATTAAAAAAGAACAAGTCTAAACCATTCTCGAATCTACCTGAAAACACACAAAAAATTTCATCAGAATCGGTCCAGCCGTTTAGGAGGAGTTTAATTACAAACACACGCACAGAAGATTTATATATACAAAGATTAGACGAACGAACTGGCGGCGGGGCACAATAGGTCTATGTATAGCATTGCAACAATTGACAGGTCTATCCTGAAAAAGTATTTAATGATATATGTACATAATAATATATACTTATTTTGACCCAGACGTTACGATCAACTTGCATCTATCCCAGTCTTGACCTCAATCAATACTTTTTTAAATAATATAATATGTATTAATTATTTATAATATCTATGTCGCATGGCACTTTACACATAGTTAAACGACGGACACAAGATAGACAACAGTCAGGCACCTAGTGTTGTGGATTCGATCTGGGATGGGACAAACATGTGAGTGGTCCTCAAATAGTTACTCCGAGTCTAGGTACGTTTTAATATTCTAATATTCTAATATTCTACCACATACACACAACACCATCTAGCCCAAACTAAACAGAGCTTGTACTATGGGTATTAGACATTGGATAAATATACATATATACTTTTTTTTTTGTAAATACATACATATTATACATAGAAACACCCAGACCAAGACAAACATCCATGTTCATGCACACAAATGTTTGACTTGTGCGGGAATCGAACCCGCGACCCCAGGCGTGGCAGTCGGTTACACTTACCACTACGCCATCGAGGCCGACAAAAGAGACCATTATTTAATGTTAATAAAGTCATCCATGAGACAGAATTTATACCATGTGTGAGCGCTGGCCTATCATAAAAAATATGCGCGATACTTGTATGTATATATAAATATGTATGTTCTAAGCACTCCAAATATGAATATCCTAATTATAATGAACGCGAATGTGAATTGCTTGCTTGTTACGCTTTCGTACTTCAATGAATCGACCGACCATCGTAAAATTTTGCATACACGTTGTCAGGAGTACAAAAAAGGACATGATATACTTTTAATCTAGAATAAAGATATAAAATACTTTTAATCTAGAAAAAGTAGTGTTCTCGAGCAAATCCGCAGGCTAAGCTAGTATATATATTATGTTCCTAGTTATTTACGTTTTGACAAACACAACCCGTATGATATGCGACAACACGGATAGAGTACACAGAGTACAGTTTTAGATTCAAACGAGATAAAGCAAACTAATCTTCATTAGTGGATGCAGTTCGAATCAAATCGAGGGCGCTATTTCATTTGAGGGAAAATCCAATAACATTTCATCAAACTGAACGAATCACCTATGTCGCTGTTAACATTTTGGAAACGTGCTTTCAATCATTGTAAAGGCATATTTGTTGGTATATTGTATGGTTTAATTTGAAAGGCATATAGCATAGTTTCAAATTAAACGAGAATGTAAAAGTGTTATATTTATTTGCCAAAAAAGTCCTCTACAGCTCTAACATTTCTGTGTCCTCTTTACAAATATTAAAACATCAGAAACAAAGAATTCACAGACTCGGGACAATTCCTACTATTCGTGGAACACACCATTTTTTATAATATTGTCTTATGTTTACGCGAATGTTATACATTTAAATTAAACACTTTAGACGGATTTTATCGCGTTGTTTATTTTCCTTTATAACACTGTTATTACATAATTTTAAAAACACTACTATTATTGATCTTTACTACTATTTAAGCTATATATTTTTTAATTAAAACTATTTATATTAAGATTAAACTACTATATACGGATTTTATCGCGTTGTTTATTTAACACTCTATTACATAATTTAGAAACTGTTACACTACTATACTGTACTATTAAACTTTACTAATTTTAAGCTAATTAAATTATTAAAACTATCAAATCTATTTGTTTTTAAGTTTACACTTTGCCCCGACGTTTCGGTTTCTTTACAGCAGCCATGTTCACGGGGATAAGTTATCTAATAACAGTGTTATAAAGTAAAATAAACAACGCAACAGAATCCGTATAAAGTGTTTAATTTCAACACAAATTTTTGTTCTATGTGGCATTCGAATCCACAATACTTGGCGTAGTGGAAATAGAGAGGCGACTACGCTATCAGTGCAGTATCTTTCGCGCTACTGGGAAAAGGACACTATTCAACGTATGAAAGAGTGCCAAGAATGAGATGGCTATAGTCCACCACGCTATTTGTAAGCGGGTTAGGCGACTACGTCATCCGTGCTGTCACTGTCGCTCTACTGGGCAAGAGCATCTTCTCACTATCAAACAATTAGGACATAGTCCACCACGCTGTTCCAATACATTAATAAACTTCTCACGTCCACAAGAACATGTAGAGAACTCTCAATCATGGAGGTTGCCTCATGACAATTACCTTTACTGTAGTTGAATACTATATGGGAAACATATTATGGAGTCAAATAATTAAAATAAAATAGTTATTTAACTATTTTATAGATATTTTTCATACTAGAATAATAAGCAAGCATTGAAAAAATGGACACAAAGAACATTTAGACACGGAACTACTAAACGTGGACATACTATATTTATCCTATACGGGATTATAACCCACTACGCCAAGTAGCAGAACAGGCTAGGTGACTACTTTAACCCATACGCCACACAGTACTAACCAAAAGAAAACGATATATATAAAATATATTTTTGAAATACAAAGACATTTTAGTGTAATACACAAATAAAAATGATAATATACAGATACTAAGCATAAATAGTGGTTGTAAAATAAATGTCATGCGAACACTTCGTATGAAAAACGTACGCCATTTTTTACAGAATAAAGGTTTAATTGTTAAAGTGAAAATATTATTATGACTGTCATAAAATCTTATAGCCTTAGATCTGAACAGAATTAAAATATTACATTCGAAATTCAAAAAGACCTTTATGTTTTGAACATGTAATAAAAATAAATTTATTATAAAAGGATTATATTGACTAGACAGAAATATTGTTAGACGAATAAAAGATACAGGCATATGCGAGTAGGAGCAATGCTGTCTGAGATTCGCATCGCTAGATTTCGTAAAAAGTTTATATAGAATGGTTTGTTTTGAGAGAAGAAAATAAAGGCAAATGCACATCTGTTGTTGCCAGTCGTTCAGTGTTCTCAATTTAAATTTACTAGCGGTCGCCTAGTGGTCAAAATTCGACCAAAATTTCTAAGCTTGCTACTTTGTTTTCTGTTTTTCTCTATTACATATAATTAAGGTATAGGTAACCGTAGTTACAAAGAATTGTACGACGTCAGACGAACAATGTCGAAATACTACGAACGCGATTCGACTGCGTGTGTCAAATGCATGGTTGTGTGTGTAGTGTTTTTCATTAATTTAATGTATTTCTAATGGATATTTTATAAAAATATTAGAATTCGCCACTCATTCTCCATATAAACTTTGACTGTGCCAAATTTCATACTCCTCCATCCGCGCAATTTTGCTTCACGTATTAATATATAGATGTTAAATGTAAATAAATCATCATCAAAAAGCAGCGATAGCTCAGTGGGGAGACCAACAGACTGCAATGCAGAGGGTCTCGGGTTCGAACCAACGTCGCGCACCTCTGACTTTCGGAAGTTATATGACTTAACGAAATGATGTGCGTATTGATTGACAATTATCGCCTGCTCCGTACCTCAAAGAGCACGTTAAGCCGTCGGTCCCGGCTGCCATGAACATCTATGGCAGTCGTTATTGGGAATTCAGTGCCCTATAATATCCTGACACTGGTCTAGTCTTAGGGTATCGTTAGCCTTCGGGTTGCGCAGGTCAGGTGGCAGCCGCTCCGTGTAAAAACTGATATCCAGCCAAATCCGGTTAGACCAGAAAAGCCGACCCCAAGTGACTTGGGAATAATAAAGGCTAGGGAGAAGAATGTTAAATGTAAATAAATGTAATGTTTACAGCTTAACCTACTTTGGTATAATAGACTGGTACTTAAACAACTTTTTAATTTACTTATCATGTTAATAAATACATAGACTCATACTTATATCCCCGAAGGTGTATTACATCCAAATAGTATATTGGCAGTATATTGGCCAGCTAAGGTCTTTAAATCCCGTGCAACAGGGGGAAGACGAGAGCCCATTACCGCACACAATTCGAGTAACAGTGCTGTCAGTGAGTATTTTTAAAAAAATCCAATAACACAGCCTAATCAGAGAATCAAATCTGAGGCCTCAAGCATAGCAATACATTTCTGCTGCGCTTCCGAAGCAGTCGAATTAATCTAAGTTGCGAATTTTCATTGTTGTATCAAGAATGATCTTACCAACGATAGATGGGGCACAACCCCAAACTCCGTGCTGCTTCTAACAATTCCTAACCAGATAACCTTTATAAATTTCTACCCGACCCATGATTTCAGCTCGAGACTCCACATACAGCAGAAGCATTTTTAGCTGCATCACCGAAATCATCCAAAAATAAATAAGAATAAAACACGAGAATAAAGTTACGAGTAACTGCTACTACTGTTATAAAATATGAAGCGTTTAACATAAAAAGATATGGCTTAGTAGATAGAACATGTATTTTCATGCTAACTTGAGCGCTGATTGATCATTAAAACTTATAGCGTACTTCCCACTGCCCTTGAAAGTTGCTTTGAAAACAACTACTAGTACGGAAAAAAGGAAAAATGTGATAATAATTTAAGAGGCAGACTACCGAGGGATCTTCACTTTAACTTGGAATTGCGCACATAAGTTAAAATAAAGCAATATATCTATACTAATATTATAAAGCTGAATATTTTGTTTTGTTTGTTAGGTTGAACGCGCTAATTTCAGGTACTACTGGCTCGAATTGAAAAATTCTTTAGTGTTGGATAGCTTATTTATCGAGGAAGGCTATAGGCTATATACTATCACGCTACGAACCACGGGGTGGCGCAGTAACCATAAACGCGAGGGAAACCGCGGGCACATCTAATTGATTATAACAGCCATGTTTACATACCATTCATCTTTTAGGGAAAGGTGAATTAGAATTGTTCTGGGCTTTTGGAATTAGAAAAGTCTAATAGCGTTAAGGTTTAAGCTACTAAGCCCCTCGCTGACAGCTTTCACACAATTTTTATAACATTATGAAGACTCAGGCATACACGTTTTCTCTTGATGCCTTTTTCATCGTTATAGGAAGCGATAAAATCAGCTATTTAACATATAGAGTCTCAGCGGCACACTTTTTGCCACACACATTAGGTTTTCAACTATATCTGACATTCCAATATTTGCCCGGTTTAATACACACAAAACCTCGAGAAAACAGAGAGCAAAGTAAAAAAAAAATCGCTTTTGAACGTTAAAGCTTATCGGTCACTCAGTTTACTGCGGTTTAAATTCGAAGCTTCTGTATGCCAGTCCAACGGTCTCCCCATTAGAGTATCCCAAATCTCTATCATATAGAAAATAATAACCGATAAGTGCGTTTATAATAAACGAGTAAGTTTTTTACAATTGCCTCAGTAAATGTCTAGTGTGAGAATAGTACTGCTACCGGTACTACTGGAGTACTCCTATTGATAGCAACACATACGTAACTAGGAACGCGTTTTGGACGGTGAGACGTACAAGGTTATTTAGCTGCGATTATCCATATAGTCTAAAACTATCGGGTATATAAATAAATAACGTAAATTCTGATCAGATAGAACATAGTATCGGTGTACGAATGTCGGCGTCTAGTGATCTCCGTATACCATCGGCTTTGAATAATTGCCTTCGTCACAAATATACAAAATATTTCCAGAAAATTTAAAAGTATATTGGTCTAATAAAACCCTGGATTCGGCGTGGCGTAAAAAAGCCAAAAAAGAATGGTGTCACGCGTCACGCACAGTTGAGTATCACTCAGTGTATATGCCTGACGCTCGGCGTTCGTATATTATGTTTGTACACTGCCGGCCAAGTTTTTATGGCCACCATTAGAATGTTGAATATCCAAGTAGAGTATCCAGCATTTTCATAAAAAATAGTAAGCGTACTTTTGTACACGCCTTCGTTTTTCAAATTAGCCTGATTAGATTCAGACTCGTGAGGATTCTCTGGCTATGAGCATAACTGTATTGAAATAACTTTAATAATTAAACTTACTGTAAATAAATACAAACCTTGGTTTATTGTGTGTATGAAACAATAGACCTGAATGTATAATTCGTATGTGCTGAGTTTCTAAATTATTAGTTATGTTATAAACATGCGACGGACAAACATAAATAGTCTTATGCTTTTTATATCTCCGAAGAGGTAGACAAGTTTATTATCACGTAAAAGCGAGCAAATAAGTTATATTTGGATAGATGGCAATAGGCACTATTGCCGTTCCAATTAATCGATTTAAAAGCCAGTGTTGTCAGTGGAGCCACCATCCGAATAGAATTTCTTCACTCAAAAACCCTCTACCACTTTACCCATCTAGGAAATTAAATCCGAGACCTCATATACAGCAGTCACATCCTCTCACTGCGCCAACAAGGCAATGTTATTCAAATGCCAATTAAAATTACAAAATGACGTCCTTGTTTTGAATACAATGCGACATTACATTGCGACTGTAGGTCCCCGAAGAATTAGACAAAGGAATATTATACCCAAGATAATTATAAAGATATGTTTATGACATACGACAGTATAATTTACATAGAAGCACTTGTATTTAAAGAGCAGCGATACCATTGTAAGGAAGTCCTCGTACTAGAATTTGATATCATGAAAGGAACTTTAGAATATCAGATTATATAGCATAAATAAATAATTTTAATTTGTTTTAATCGTGAAAAGAACATTGTTTGTATATAGTATAGTGTCCTATACCGTATATTCGAGCAGATATTTAGAATTTAGCATTCTCATATGTGTTTATATATCGAAATCCACTCCCCACAAGATTTTCTATTTATAATTAAGTGAAAATACTATCCTTAGATTTTATAATGATTTATCAAACTATACACTACACTTATCAATTAACTATTTTCATTATCAATAATCTGCGGAACCGACGAGCATGCAAAAAGACGTCAACATAAAATGAAGCCAATAAGACATCTCAGAATTCAAACAGTTAGAAATCCGTGGTCTCTGCCTACATCGTCGGCATACAGGCCTGTATCTATATAATATAGGTACTATACTATTATTAAAATATAGCTTTTGTATCTTAATGGTAGACATCCAACCTAACGATAAAATCTATGTATAAAAATATATTTTTAAAAGACAATTTACATTTAATGGCCTCTGAATTGTGTCAGCCATTGTACGCGCGTCAGTAGTTTGTAAATGACAAGAGGTGTGTGCGTCACGAAATATAAAACTGCCACTGTTGTTGAGGCAATATTAAATAGGCTGCCACTTTCAGATCGTATCTTCAAACTGGCTTGTAGGTCAGGTAAAAAGTTGGAAATTAGTTTTCAAAGACGGCTGATGACATAGTTATTAAAATTGGAATATTTTTATTTGAGGTTAAAGCTTTGAATATGATGTTGTTCTACTATATAGCGACATAAGTCGATAAACATTTATAAGATTTTGAATTACTTTATCATACACTGGAATAATGTAATTTATTATCTTTTACTGCAACATGGATGTTTGTCTTGGTCTGGGTGTTTCTATGTATAATACGTATGTATTTAGAAAAAAAAAGTATATATGTATGTTTATCCATTGTCTAGTACCCATAGTATAAGCTCTGCTTAGTTTGGGCTAGATGGTGTTGTGTGTATGTGGTAGAATATATTATTATAATATATATTATAATAATTTGATGAGTAATTATTTTAATCAAAACTCGTTACTAAAGAAGAATAATAAGTATTAATTATGTAATAAAATGTTCTATTATATTAATAGCTTTCAGGTGGTCTTTTATTTGACTATTTATTGGTATTATATCATACAGGCGTAGTAACTACTACTTTATATCATAAAATTATTAACCAGTATCTAAAAGGCTAATCAGGGACGTCCTAAAATTAATCTTATGTCATGCAATTCAATTGGCTATTTCTAATTCGAACAGCCAACACAACAGTTGATATGCGATTGACCGTCTGTTAACAAGTTATCGTGTCGATCTATCTATGGCAAAACTTGGGGTATGTGCGTTTACAATAATTCCTGCGTCACAAAATAAGTAAAACTAGATAGCTGACTAAATAAAATGCGCTTAAACATACGCACACATGCATAGACGCATATGTACATTGATAATAATAATAATAATATTCTACCACATACACACAACACCATCTAGCCCAAACTAAGCAGAGCTTGTACTATGGGTACTAGACAATGGATAAACATACATATATACTTTTTTTTTCTAAATACATACGTATTATACATAGAAACACCCAGACCAAGACAAACATCCATGTTTATGCACACAAATGTCTGTCTTGTGCGGGAATCGAACCCGCGACCTCAGGCGTAGCAGTCTGTTACACTAACCACTACGTCATCGTATATAAGCCGATGATAGAGTAGCCGGAGTTGATCCAAAATTATTCTGTACTAAATTTTCCTCGCGGCTTCGCTCGCGTAAATGTAAGCTAGGTTAAGTTAGCAACAGGACTTTTGTCTGGACAAAAGGTACTCTATGTCCTTTTCTGCTCCCCTGTCAACTTGTATGCAAAATTTCATGATGATTGGTCCAGTATTTAAAGTATGAAAGCGTATCAAACAAACTTACTATCGCATTTATAACATTAGTTAGGATTTGTCTAAGTGTTGTATTGCGAAAAGAAGATTCCCAGTAATTTTCTATTATTTAATGTGTGCTTACGTAGGAGTGGCAGGCAGGTAGAAAGCTATCAGTAGTTTCAAAATGCCATCAAAAGACATGCAGTGCTATCTCGCTCGTTGGTTCAGAACTGCTATTATACTTATATGTTATGTGTATGCAGCTAGGTGTAAACTCGAGTTCGATACCTTAATCGGGCAATAAGATTGAAGCGAAAGCTGTTAAGAAGTTTTGAGTAACAGTTTTCAAGAGGAACTCAAATATAGACTGCGATATGAGAGTGCTTTATACATCTGCCTTATCCTTAGAGATATAAGCGTGGTATTATGTTAGGTGGCGCTATCAATCACAATGTTTTCATAGACTGAGATTTCAAAACTGCCAGACTTTATTGTCAGTTAAAACTTGAAAATCGAATAATAATATTGTTGGTTGCGGAATGCGACGTAAATAAGTAACGTCACGAATCGTCCAATCGAGCGGGTTATAAAAGGGTGCTCGGCGCGCAATGACTCATTTTGACATCGAGCGGCGGACGGAACGGATGTGCTGTGTGATCGCTGTTAGGTGATATCATTTATCTCTTACTTTATTTGTTAATGCATTTCTTGAATAATTCAATGATTATTATTTAAAGGTGCATCTTAAGCTGTTTGACTTCTGATTCTTAGAAAGGCTCAGTGGCACTTCGGTAGTGAATGGAACTGCTGTGCTAGTCTCGGGTTCTATATCCGAGTAAAAAGCAAAGCGATATTGAGCACGATCATTTAAATTCCACTTATTTAAAAAATACATTGAAAATTATCCGTCAAGATATTTTTATTAGTAGCATAATGCCTGGAACTATGTCCCGTGGAAGACAATAGACTAAACCCATAACTGTTGAAATCTTTATGTCACCTTCATCAATCACCTTTGCTTTTCATGTCCTACCTCATATAGGAGTGAGAATATGCAATCCGAAGGTTAGACTTAGCAATATAATTTATGTGTTGCGACGAAATTAACAAACATTCACAATCAAAGAACGGGTACAAGGAAAACCCAGAGCTAGACACCAGAATTTTATTAACCTCTGAGTCTTCTTCAAAGAGGTTAATGAAAACACTATGTGGGTCTGTGTGTCTGTCTGTTAGTGACAGGCATAGCTCCGGAACCACTGGATCGATTGACTTGTAACTTGGGTTTATCCCTTGGTCGAATTTAAATATGGGCCCTGTGGGTCATAAGACCCCCGGAATATAGGTCATAAGGATTTATGACTGACCTTATGTTCAGGAGATATCCACCAACAGAGTGTATTGGAAGTTTAAGAGAGAGGCTTTTGCCCGGCAGTGGGACATTACAAAAAGCTGAACAAATAAAAAGCAGGTCACATAAAGACAAAGAGTTTGAATCCTGGGTTTTTACGCCCATCTCGTATGTTTCTTGTGGAGTTTAAATTCACCTCCTTTGACGCAGCGGCAATAGCGAAGCCAAACCACTTCAACCACTAAGTACGCAATCTTTACGGTCTATTTATCTCTACTAACGGTCGCCTAGTGGTCAAAATTCGTCCAAAATTCCTAAGCTTGCTACTTTGTTTTCTGTTTTTCTCTATATAAATAAGGTATAGGTAACCATAGTTACAAAGAATTGTACGACGTCAGACGAACAACGTCGAAATATTACGAACGCGATTCTACTGCGTGTGTCAAATGCATGGTTGTGTGCGTGTAGTGTTTTTCATTAATCTAATGTATTTTTAATGCATATTTTATAAAAATATTAGAATTCGCCTCTCCTTCTCCATATAAACTTTAACTGTGCCAAATTTCATACTCCTCCGTCCGCGCAATTTTCGTAGAAAGGGTACAAAGTTTTTGTTTCACTTATTAATATATAGATTAGCTCACTTAAAGCAGTTAAACAACATCTTTCACTCTTTCACATTTATACATCGACTAGAATTTACTGTATCGATATGTTTATTGCAGCTACATTATAGTTCTTCGCAAACTATAATCTAGCGAACCCCAAACATGTAAGAGCTTAAAATTCCTAAAGGTATTGCCACAATATCCACGGACCCTCGTCGAAGCGACTCGTAATAAACACTTGGAGCACAAAATTGCTTTAGTTGCAACTAGTCGGAGTCTGACAGACTGGCAATTAAAATGTCTACAGAGAGTCTGAATATTAAAACACAGATACGAACACCCATAGGTATTTTCGGTTTAATCTAATGTTTAATGTTACTTTACAAAAGCTTTCTTGACTGAATTACTTTAGCAATGGAAACTAGAAACAAACCGAAGTGTTTTCTTGTATGAGTTTACTGGCTTTTGCCTTTTGGCTTGGCTAGAGAACAGTATTTTTTCTGGATGAAAGGAACCTCATATCCTTTTCTGTACCTCTGAAAATATGTACACTCATTCGCATTTATAATATTAGTTTGAATTTTGCAGTCGATTTAAGTACAGCTTGTATCAGGATTATATGTTTGTCAGAGGTGTCTGGTTCAAATGTTATGCTACAAAAACTAAATATTTCTGTGGTTTGATGTATGATTTGAATACGTAATATTTTAGGTTCTGATCCAATATCGACAGACTGGCATACATAAAAAAACGAGCGTGACCTTACTTTTCAGAATACATATTCAAAATTGACAGTCAATTTTATTGCTACATGATAAAATAGCACACACTCGTGACTTCGTCACGTTGACTTCTAACAGAGCATTACTTTATGTATGCACGTGCACTGTGTTTGTAGATATATAGTGCACGTATATGTATATTATGTGCAATATCTTCGTTTAAAGCATATAAATATTTTTAGGTAGAACTTCGAACTTCAAAACTGTGGTAGTTGTTGTCGAAATGCGTTCAACGGTTTGTGAAGACGATAGAGATAGACGATAGAGGGCGCTCACAAGTAAACATTGATGAAGAGGAGCTCCGAAATTTAAAGGAAATTTAAATAGTTAAAGTAATTTATTAAGTACTGTTTGTGGACTAACGTACCCACAATAGCCCAAATATAGTGTGATAGTGTTATTTAAATCATATAATAATTAACTTTCTATAAAAATAATTAAACACAAGTGTGAAAACAAACCATCAAAAAACTTTTAAAGTGGACTAAATCAAACCGGACTTAACAGAAACAGTGGTGAACAGTGCATACAGTAATATAAACTCCACCTTACGCTTAAAACCCTGCGAAATAAGACATTTATGTGGAATTTGCAAAATTTTTCATCGTTATTTTATAAATCTATGTCAAATATCTGCTTTTCTCCCTCTCGCGATTACTACAACCAGCGACATCTTTGAATCAGATACGAAATACCCAATCCTTGTAGAACATTGTTATCGATAAAGCAGGATACTACCACAGATAAGTAATAAAATTGCACAACTTCTCGTATTTCTCAATAAGTAACGCCACCGTGTGACACTCACGCGAACCATGAACCAATACGAGAATGTAACAATGAGGCGTGCGCGCACCCATTCATTTGATTGCGTTGACCAGAGTTTGGAGAACCAGACGCTAGATGGCACTATGCTTAGTGTCCCGTCTATATCCGATGACGAAAATTATGATATTGTACACAATTTAAAGAAACAAGTTGAAGATCTAACTATCAAATTATGCAGTGCTAACGCTGAAATTGACACTTTAATCTTAGAAAATACCCGGCTGAGACAAGAGAATGAAAATATAGCTCGAAAAAAAACTCTTTACAAAAAAATCGCATCTAGCCCTGCGTCCACCCCAAAGAAGACACCGAATAAGAGAAATTCGGGTACTAGAAATATACTCAATAAAACCACACAGACAGATATTTCAGTGCCACAACAAAATAAGTCTCAGTATGAACACAACCACAGTGTTCAACATTCTGTTCGAGAGATGGAGTCACCCGTATATAACAAATGTACCGTAACTCAAAGCACAAGTAATGAGACAAAATTAAAAAATAAAATGTGTATTCTGAGCGCAAACAAATACAATACAAATATATTGTCATTAGCTCAAAAAAAGTTCTATGATAGTTATAATGTATGCCATTACTCAAGCCCAAACGCTGGAATAAAACACCTACTAAAGGAATTACGTAATAAGACTCATAACTTCACAATGAATGACTTCTGTATTATAATGATTGGTGAAGATGACTTTAGAACTACTAGTAACTACGTTGACTTAACACTTTATATGAGAAATATATTACAGGACATTCAACATACAAACATCATAATTATGGTACCCACATTTAAATTATTTGACATTTTAATCTATTTAATTCGAGAGTTGAAACATTCAACAATCTGCTATATTTAGACAATACTACACATCAGTATGCATATTGCTTGGACTCAAACCTGAATTTGAAGTATGACCATAACATGTTTAGACGATCAGGAGACATAAACAAAAGAGGTATGGCAAACTTATTTAATGATCTTTATCAGTATATATGCGAGTTGGAACAATTTGGTGACTATGGCTACAAAACAACAGCAGATGAGATGGATTCTTTGGTAATTACACCGGATACGTCTACCCAAACAAAATCATTGGCAGTAGAAGAAAATCAACTTTTTCGGGCATAAGAACTTGTACATACTACATCAAAATATCGCTGGGTTAAGGACCAAATCGAATATTCTAACTGTCTGTCTACAGGACCTACTTGACAAGGGAACGAATATCGATGTAATATGTTTGACAGAATATTTCATGATGACAGGACATGAGAATAGTTTCATGATCCCTAACTACAGTCTTGCGACGTGCTATAGTAGATCTAATTCTAAAAGAGGAGGTTCGTGTATCTATATAAAAATTGGTCTCAGTTGTCGTCACATTCCAGTACTGGTAGATCTTTCAGTTTCATCTGTCTTTGAATGTTGTGGAGCGGAACTGGTGGACTACAAGATTATTGTTTTATGCATATACCGTGTCCCTAATCCCTCTAATCTAAATCTATTTTTTGAGAAACTTAACATTGCTCTTACATACATACAAAAACATTATAGTAAGCATGAATTAATAATAACAGGCGATTTTAATATAAACATTTTAAAACAAGATAGTGTAACGTTAGAATTTGAATGTCTTCTTTTGAACTACAATTTAAAGTTGCAACTAAAAGAACCTACTAGGTTAAAATCTCAGGCATGCATAGACAACTTTGCCCACAATCTTAAAAGTAAAAGTAAAGCTGAAGTCATAGAACTTGCTTTGTCAGACCACACTGCCCAAATGCTAAAATGTCATGTTAAGAGATTATGTTTGATAAAAAGTTGGAAAATTACTAGAAGGGATTATAGCAAGATAAATATTGAAAAATTTAAGTACTGTATGGGGCAATTGTCATGGTCGGATTTGTTTAACACAACTGACCCTAACATGGCTTATAATAATTTCTTAGATGCATTTGAATTGTTTTACAAACTATGTTTTCCTCATAGAATTATAACTGTGCGCGTACATAAAAAACCAAACTGGGTTTCACGAGGTATAAAGGTCTGCAGTATCAGAAAACGTGAGCTTTTGTGGAAATATAGAAAAGCCCCTACTCCAGCTAACAAAGTTGAACTTATTCAATACACTAAGAGATTTAGAAAAATAATCAAATTAACTCAAAAGGCCATTAACATAAATAGCATAAATAATTCACAAAATAAATCAAAAACTGTATGGCAGCTTATAAATGCCAATTCTAAACAAAATAAACCACAAGAAGGTATAAGCCATATTTTAATTGATGGCAATACTATAAAAAATCCATCCCAAATCTCGGACATTTTTAATAATCATTTCATTGACAAAATTTTACCAATTAATAATTCAATTAAATTTCAATACAAACAATTTTTGATATCTTCACAAAATTCAATGTTTATGCAACCAAGTGACCCACATCAAATATTAAACATAATTAACTCACTCAAAAATACTATGAGTGTGGGCTATGACGGACTATGCACTAGGGTTATAAAGCAGGTAGCTCATATTATAGCTCAACCCCTTAGCTATATTTTAAACTTAGTTATAGAAACTGGCATATTTCCAGACAAATTAAAAATTACAGTAATTAAACCAATCCATAAAAAAAATAGTAAAGAGGATATTGGTAACTACAGACCTATAGCCCTGGTGCCAATATTCTCAAAAATATTTGAAAAATATATTTATGAGGCTCTTAATAATTACTTGGAAAAGCAAGCGATATTAGTACAAGAGCAAAAGGGATTTAGGCGTAATAAGTCTACAACTATGGCAATTTACGATTTCTTAAAAGTCGTGATGTCTAATGTAGATAATCGTGTACCCATATGCGCAATATTCATGGATATGACCCAAGCGTTTGACTATGTGGACCATGAAATATTGTTAACCAAGCTTGAGAGGTACGGCATAAGAGTTAACATTCTTAAACTCTTTGAATCATATCTCAAAAACCGCTCGCAGTACACAAAACTGGATAAAGTTGATGTAAACACTAAAAAGGAAGTTTCTTACGTCTCCAAACATCGTCAAACTATGTTCGGTGTCCCACAAGGAAGTATCCTGGGGCCACTTCTATTTCTCTTGTACATTAATGACCTCCCAAAAGCCACATCTAATCCAATAACGCTATTTGCAGATGATAGCACAGTTACAATAAAATGTAATGACACTGACACTTACGAACAAGAAATAAAAAACACTTTAGACGATGTAATTAAATGGTTAGATGCAAATAATTTACGAATTAATATTGCCAAAACTACCCTCATGACTTTCAGTCAACGTATGGCTCAGACTAATTTAAATATTTGTCATGGTAACCAATCAGTATGTGAGACTCAAACTACAAACTTCCTTGGGCTAATAATCGACAATAAACTTACATGGAAACCACATATTGATGCACTCTGCAAAAAAGTCAGTAAGTCTGTTTACGCACTACATGAGCTGGCTCAGATAACAAATGTAAGCTCTGTTGTTACTGCATACCATGGTCTGATCGTTTCGATACTAAGGTACGGTATAATTTTCTGGGGAAATTCTACAAATAAAGATATTATCTTTTAAGATGCAGAAGAGATGTATTAGAGCTATGTTTGCCTTAAAAATGACGGATAGCTGTCGTCCATATTTTATAGAACATAAACTTTTAACTCTACCCTGCTTATATATATTCGAAGTGGCTGTATTTGTCAAATGTAATCCAACTCTGTTTATGTTAGCGTCAGATTTTTACAACAGACGTCAAAGAGATGTGTATCGACTTTGTATACCTAAAACTAAAACTGCTCTGATGCATAAGAGCATATTTCATATGGCATCTCTTATTTACAACAAACTGCCTAAAACAATCAAAGAATCTGAGTCTAATTTGTTTAAGAAAAAATTAAATGAATATTTAGTAAATAAATGCTATTATACGGTTACTGATTATCTAAATGATAAATTATACAATGATATTTAAACAAATTTATATTATTATTATTATACAATTTTAACTTAATTTACAATTTATTCTTTTGCTTTAGTTATAATAGCTGGACATCTATTAATTATTCATCCATTAATTGCTATTTTTATTCTACAATTGACTATATTTTACTGTATGACATTTTATTTAATTTTTCTGTTTTTTTTTTTTTATATAAAATGACTTATTTTTCGACTTGACATAATTAATTTATTATACTTTTATCAATGTTTGCATGCCACTACTCTGGTCCAAATACCTTTAATGCCATTATTTGTAACACCATTTGTCACAGTATTTCGGTAAATAAATATGATTTTGATTTTTTGATTTTGATTTTGAAAGATTGTATATAATTTAATTCGTAGTATTTTCTCTAAAAAAGACACCTTCGCGGAGAACTTTACAAACATTCAAACAACGGACACAAAGTACACCCTGACTCGGAACAACCATTTGTGGATCACACAATTTTTGTCCCGAGTGGGATTCGAACCCGTAACACTCGGCGCAATGGCAGTAGCGAGGCGACCACTTAAGCCTAACTACATCATTCGTGCAATCAAGTTATTAAGTAGATTAAAACAAATTTAGGTATTTTAGGTAAGTTTGGAATCAATAACTATTTGACTGTAATAACAAAAAAAACTGTCTCAACTTTCTTATTTTATCATCTCAGTTATAATGAGTAGCTCATTAATTATTTAGAGTAAGTAATATGATACCTACTAGGTATTACTTTTTTCTTATAACAAAGTATATCAATATAATAATTAAATACAAATATTTTTCTTATGTTCGCAGCATGAAAAGTCGTAATAATAATTTACACACGCCATAAACATGAAAACATCGTGTACATATAGTAAACCTCCTTGTTTATATCCTAATAAAAATTATAGTATCCACAAAATAACTATGGGTGGTTTTTACGCATGAAAATGACAATATTTTGTATCATTCCATAGCACTGAAATGAACACAACTTAATCGTAATTTTTGATGCCTGGAATTTAGTACTTACATAAAATACATATAATATAAGAGCATACTCTTCTCTATATAATATAAAACAAAGAAGCAATTGGTTTCAGATTTTGATGAGGTTTTCACTATCACTTAGAGAATTTGAATATGTCTACAAGATTTTTCCCGCAGTTTTGCTCATGAAAATGTAGGTTAGTTTTGTAAGAGCTGGGCACGCTACGATCTACGAGTCCCGTTTTCGAGGAATTGCTGGAGAGGCGTCATGGCGTCCTCACCTTCCAGCTGATACAGGTAATGACTGGCCACGGTTACAAGGAACACCCGTAACAACTATTATTATTTGGTTCACTTAATTTTTTGTCCCGTCTGGGAATCGAACCCACGACACTCGACGCCATGACAGTGGTGGAACGACCACTTAAACCTCTACGCCATCCGTGCAGTCAGAATGAGGTGTAACATAAATAATAAGTTGTTTTCTTGACACTTACAAAACCGTGCAAGGTAAGGATGGAACGCTAGCGTAATATACTTAATTAGAAAATACTACTCAAGTTGGCCTACCTAATTCAGTTCATTACTTCCCAAGTATATAAAAGTAAAACCATAATTTGGATTTTTCATAACCAAAATCATCTTCTTCTCCCTAGTCCTTATTATTCCCAAGTCACTTGGAATCGACTTTTTAGTCTAACTGGATTTGACTGGATATCAGTTTTTACACGGAGCGACTGCCATGTGACCTCCGCAACCCGAAGGCTAACGATACCCTAAGGCTAGACCAGTGTCAGGATATTATACTGACTGACTGCCATAGATGTTCATGACAGCCGGGACCGATGGCTTAACGTGTTAATGAACATCATGAACATCTCACACGCAGCATCAGCACGCTCCCTGAGGCACGGAGCTGGCGATAATTGTCAATCAATACGCACATAATTTCGAAAAGTCATATAACTTCCGAAAGTCACAGGTGCGTGACGTGGGTTTAACCCGAGACCCTCTGCTTTGCAGTCTGTTAGTCTCCCCAAAGAGCTATCGCTGCTATTAACTAAACCAAAATCATCAATAATAATAATTTATACATACAAAAGTAAATTAGGTTAGGTCAAGTTAGGAACAGTGCTTTTTTAAAATAACATATAGCCTATGTTACTTGGTGATAATATAGCTTTCTAATGGAGAAATAATTTTTAAAATCGGTTAGTCGGTTACAAACAAAAATCTATCTTTTCTCTTTATAATATTAGTATAGATATATGTACATACTTACAAGATGACGTGCATTTAGTCCCCAGCTTCAGTATTGTACAGTACGAGTTTAAATAACATAATATATACAACCATTTGCATAATGCAAAGCGAGCCTGTTTTTTACGCTTTCAAGCCTTAAATACTCGCATATACATTTTCAGGGGTACAGAGAAGGACATAGAGTACTTTGTATCCTGAAAAATGTATTGCTCCCGAGGGATTGAAGTTTATTGACAAAATGAAGGATTACGAGAGCGAAGCAGGGAAGAAGATCTAGCGAGTAATATTTCGACAAAAAACCTTTTGCTATTATCGAGCGTAGACTGGTGTGCTTAAATCAGCTTTGTATTTAACTGAATTCTTAAGACTGCACCGAGTGTAAGACGCGGTTGGACTAAATGATAGATCTCGATATGCAAATCGGCGCGCGGCCACCATAGTAAAATTATATGGAGGATTTCAAATCCTCCATATAATTTTGCTTTTTTGATAAATATGTATCTTTATTGTTAACCAATAACTTAAATATTAGGGAAGAACAAATTGTAATATAACTATTTATGTTTCGTTTAAGCTGTAAAATATGATAGATTTCTACTGTTACAAAAAAAAAAAGACAATTGTTAAAAATCACGTAACACGAGCTTACGTTTTTGCATTTTTTGTGCAAATTTACGTAATTTTGTAGACGAAAATATTAATTATTTTTTCATTTTTTACACGGCGTTATTATAAATACATTCATTGTTATGGTAAATGTATATATTATATTTGTAATAAACAAAAAGTTAACTTAACTGTGACCGCCTGTTTTGGCACATTTCGCTCGGCGTAATCTTAAATACAAAGCTATAATGAATTGAACAACGTCTACATAATCTTACAGCAAACTTTTCCTTACTTTTGCAGTTTCTATTTTGTATGACTGTGCGGTCTCCGGTGTCTTCTAACAATGCATTCTCTATTGTATCCACTGCCATTGAATGTTACAATCGTTACAAGAATACTAAAGCTTAACGCTGCTTCTGTATAAAGGTGAATGAAACAATCTTAATAAACTTCTACCGTTGCATCGTAAGATTTATTTATTCGCTGTAGGGTTTGATACTTTCTTCTTTAAGCCTTCACACCATAGATGTACGTGTTGCAATTAGTATTTGGTGATATTATACATTAGTATTATTCAATACACTCTAATGAGTGTATTGAATTTTGTACAAGGAAATACCCAAGCTTCCTAACGGAAAACATAATAAATGAAAGACAATAGTTGAAATTTCAGAAAATTATGTGTATCCATAACATTTTATTTATCGGGTTACCAAATTAATAAAAAATCATATTTGCTTAATATTATAATTAATGGTAACGTATTCTATTGCGCAAGATTCGTGCCTTTACAAGATATGTAGTTGTCAAAAAATACATTGACCCGTTCATGCATAATAACGACAAGTCTTTGTCATATTGTTTCTAAAAATATGGCGCCGTGTTTGCATTAAAGAACCAAGGCAGCGAAAGTCTAGCTAGTAGGCAATTATGCAATACCAGTTTTTGCCTGCGGCTTCGCTCGTATAAATGTAGGATAGGTTATATTAGTAACAATAACTTTTTCTTCTTCTTCTTCTTTTCGTGTGGTAAGTGGCCAATCTGTTGTCAATAGTTGTTCAAGCCACCCGTAGGCCTCTGACATGGCTTAACGACTGCTGTCAATTTGGCAACAACCGGACCGACTTTTTACGTGCCCTCCGAAGCACGGAGACGCTCAGATGAAATACCACTAAGCGGTCACCCATCTATAGACTGACCGCACCGAACATTGCTTAACCTCGCTAATCGTTTATCGATCAGTGAGTGCAACTGGCTATGAGCGCCTCATAGCCAGTTCAGTTCAGCGCTTTTTCTGGGTGAAAGGTACCCTATGGCTTTTTCTGTTGCTCTGGCAACGTGTATGCGAATTTCATGATTATCGGTTGAGTAGTTAAGGCGTGAAACTGTATTCTTCTACCTAGCTTTTATTATTCCCAAGTCACTTGGGATCGGCTTTTCTGGTCTAACCGGATTTAACTGGATATCAGTTTTTTACACGGAGCGGCTGCCACCTGACCTCCGCAACCCTAAGGCTAGACCAGTGTCAGGATATAATAGGGCACTGACTTCCCAATAACGACTGCCATAGATGTTCATGGCAGCCGGGACCGACGGCTTAATGTGCTCTCCGAGGCACGGAGCAGGCGATAATTGTCAATCAATACGCACATAATTTCGAAAAGTCATATAACTTCCGAAAGTCAGAGTTGCGCGACGTGGGTCCGAACCCGAGACCCTCTGCATTGCAGTCTGTTGGTCTTCCCACTGAGCTATCGCTGCTTCTTTTGTGAAGTGAAAGTGTAACAAACAAAAAAACAAACAAACAAAGTCATATCCGCATTTATAATTTGAGGATGCAAAAATAAACCCAAGATTATATTTTATACTAATAATTCTGGAAATAGCACACATATTTGACAAAGACTTAAAGTGACGTCAGTAACTATATAGCGTGCAGTTCGGACAGCCGCGTTAATGACAGAGCCGGAATTGCGCTATCGAAGTTGGAAGCGATTCGCTACATATTCAACATCCCAACATGAATGTCTTGTTACCCTTCAGGCTTCAAGCTTAATTATGCAGCTTTAACCACAGCTTTTCTTAAACAACGTAAAATATTATTACACCAGCTATTCTCTAAACTCATGCATATAATTATACCCATAGAAAGTGCTTGAAATTACTTGATTACTTAATATTATACAACACGCACATTTTAAAAAGTGGGTACGTCTTCTATTTTAACCAGGATACTTCTTTGATACCATTGCATGAAATTGTGCTTATGTTAATTTTTTTATTTTTTTTTTGTATGTTCGCGTTAATTGGCTGACTATTATTTATAGCAAGTTGGATCGTGAAGTCGGGCTACGTCTTATCGAGTTCTTTTGGATGAAGTTCGAGTTTATTTGGTAGACTATTCTCAATAGCAATAGAATATCTGGAAATGTGTCTGTATTACCTAAATACATAAAAATATTTTGATTTGATTTGTGCCCAGTAGACTAGGCCTGGTTCCTCATTTGACGTTTTTACTAAAAATAATAATAATATCCTATCACATACCCACAACACCATCTAGCTGAAACTAAGCAGAGTTTGTACTATGTGTACTAGACAATGGATAAATATACATATATACTTATTTTTTTTTGTATATACATATTATACGTAGAAACACCCAGACCAAGACAAACATTCATGTTCATGCACACAAATGTATGACTTGTGCGAGAATCGAACCCGCGACCACAGGCGTGGCAGTCGGTTTCTCTAACTATTACGCGATCGAGGCCGTCAAAAACCATAGCTGTGTTTATTTATTTATTCATATAAAAATATAAGCAGTATACACCAAATCGCTTATATCTATGCTAATAATATTACAAATAACAAAAGAAATAAAATAATATTAGTAACAAAAACAACATTTTATCAACTTAGGAACTATATAATTACTTTTAACATTATGATATGTTAGTGTAATACACCACAGTCTACCACTTTGGGGATGTAGGTGAGAGACTACGTAATTATTTATGTAAGCTCAAAACATTCATTCAGAAATAAAGAAAACAAAATGGCAAATCATTTTGAACCTTACAAGTTACATTCGCCATTTTCCTGTGAACTTTCACTTAGAAGCTAAGCCAGGTTAATGACGCGTAGCAATGTATATTTTCTGCTTTCATGTATTCATATTTGGCTGTCAAATGTCTTCTAACCACTCGCGTGTACGTAAATATCGTAGTCATGTATTTTTAAGCGGGTTTGTTTGCTTACCTTTATCTCTTGTAATACGTGGACAGTTTTTAACCTGTCAGCTTAACCTTATTATAATATGTTAAACATTGTGTCTGGACAACAGCGTATGTACGCTGATATATGAATTAATAAGGGTATACTACTCACTACATATTATAAAATAGAGTCCAGCGCCGCGTCTGTCTTTCTGTCTGTTCGCGATAAACTCAAAAATTATTAAACGGATTTTCATTCGGTTTTCACTAATAAACAGAGTGATTCATTAGGAATGTTTCGGTGTATAATTTGTTAAGGTTACCCTTGCATAGCCACCTACAGGTTGTTTGTATGAAATAAAATATACCTTTGAAGTCCGATTTTTCAATTATCAGTTAACTTTTATCTGAAGAATATGTTTGACGTTTTGACAACTTTTGTATGTATAGAAAAAAATTTATTGTTTGTTTATAAGGATTTGACTCATAAACTAGTCAACCGATTTAAAAAATGCTTTCACCATTAGAAAACTTTATTATCACTGTATAACATAGGCTATATTTTATAACTAGTGTAATGCATTTGTTTTATATGTTCTTATGTAAGCGACATGTAATTGTCTATATTAGGAAAATAAAGAAATATTGAACCGTTATTATATTTTAAAACAAATTTCGATTTAATGTTGTAATATCTGTTCTATTCTATTTTATGAGTTTTTATGAGTTCCTATTGTAACTTCTGTAAATATTTGTACTAATATTATTGTATGCTGTGCATGCCTGTCACAGGTGTACATATAAGAACCACATTTAATATGTAAAATATTTTGTCTATATTGAATATGTATACTGTTGGCGTGTCTAAACAAAATAAATAAATAAATAAATAGTTGCTAACCTAACTTACTTTTAAACGAGTGAAGTCGCAAGCAAAAGCTAGTGGTAAATAAAATTATATAACATTTTTTACATCATAGGATCCCATAATCAGACAATTTTAAAGTAAGTTTACCTAAAGTCCACGTTCGCAATAAGAAAGTACTACCGGTATTAACTTGTAAATTGTTGGAATACAAACAAAATTAAAAATCTATTGTGTTTGGTCGCCGGTGTGCAACTGCGACTCAAAAGGTTAAGGGAATCCCAACGATCAGAAGGAATATACAGACACTTAGATAAAACACACATCACTCGATGCAAAGACGAATCGTAAAAAGACATCTTGTGTACGACTGGCATAATAAAAATAAGAGACCAGAAATACATTGCCCTAATTGCACCTTTCATAAAATTGCTACAATTCTGAATGAAAATAACTCAATATTCTTTCTAGGAAACTTGTATTTGCACTCTTCAATCTTTATATCGACCCAATATAATATTAACGGTGTATTATTATCATAACTACTATTACAAATGCGAATGTGAGTTTATTTATTTGTAACAAACAATCATCATAATAATATTATCTTCTCTTTACGCGAATGTTATTCATTGAAATTAAACTACTATATACGGATTTTACCGCGTTGTTTATTTAGCACGGCATTACAAAATTTTGAAAATATTACACTACTACTACTATTGATTTTATTTTACTAATTTATAAGCTAATAAAATTATTAAAGTAGACTAGACTTCATGATACTTTGAGCTCATCCTGCGTAAATAGAAACACCAATAATTAAATTATGTTCGGGTATTTTGAAATAACTACACTGGAACATTGAGACAACTACCATCTTAGTCTCCCCGTGACCATGGCTGCTGAAAAGCAACCGAAACGTCGGGGAAAGTGTAAACCAAAAATAAGTAGATTTAATAGTTTAAATAATTTTATTAGCTTATAAATTAGTAAAATAAAATCAGTAGTAGTGTAATATTTTCAAAATTCTGTAATACAGTGCTAAATAAACAACGCGATAAAATCTGTATATAGTAATCATCATAATGTTCTATCTATAATGAAATATATATTATATTACCATATAATATTGTCTTATGTTTACGCGAATGTTATACATTGAAATTAAACACTTTATACGATATTATATTACCATACATTAAATTCCGCATTGCTATCCTAATTGATATGATGAATGTGGCTTTGTTACGCTTTCATACCATAACCACTTGACCGGTCATCATACAATTTTGCATACACTTTGTCAGTGGTACAGAAAAGTATAGAGGGTACCTTTCATCCAGAATAAAATACTTTTTCTCCCAAGCCTTTATTATTCCCAAGTCACTTGAGGTCGGCTTTTCTGGTCTAACCAGATTTAACTGGATATCAGTTTTTACACGGAGCGGCTGCCACCTGACCTCCGCAACCCGAAGGCTAACGATACCCTAAGGCTAGAACAGTGTCAGGATATTATAGGGCACTGACTTCCCAATAACGACTGCCATAGATGTTGATAGACGGCAGCCGGAATCAACGGCTTGACGTACTCTTCGAGGCACAGAGCAGGCGATAATTGTTAATCAATACGCACATAATTTCGAAAGGTCATATAACTTCCGAAAGTCGAGAGGTGCGCGACGTGGGTTCGAACCCGAGACCTTCTGCACTGCAGTCTGTTGGTCTTCCTACTGAGCTATCGCTGTTTCCCACTGAGCTATCCAGAATAAAGTACTATTAATAATGTCCTCCTGACCGAATTTCGGTCACGGCGACCAATCTTAACGGAAACTGACCATCGGCGCAGGAGATATTATAGTGCACAAGTGTGTGCGCAAACACAAGTGCACTCTCTGTTCCCTAACTCTCATGATCCGATGGGATGGATAATCCGACACGACCGGAGAGAGATCAGGCGCAGGACCAACGACTTTACGTGCTTTCCGAGGCACGAGGGTGTCTAACACCGCCAATTTCCTAACTCTCGTATTGAGATTTCTTAACAGAAAATTCCAATAAATTTTTGTTGTCCCGACCCGGGATTCGAACCCGAGACCTCATGCACAGCAGTCACGTTCACTACCGCTGCGCCACGGAGGCAGTTACTATTATCTACTAACCTGACCTAGCCTAAATTTACACGAGCAAAGCCTATCTAAAATCTATCTAATACCATCGTACAGAAAATAGGGTCCCTATGAAAGTTATTTCATCCAGAAAACAGTTCTGTTCCCAAGGTACAGCAATTTATTGAAAAAATCTAGATAAAAACGAGCCGGAGCCGCAGGAATATAATATAAAAAGTCTACTATCGTCCAGTCTATAGTCGTTCTTAGCCGTCACCTATCAATCAAAAAGCTCTTAAATGTCCACCACAGAGCCTGAGAAACTGGCTATTATAACGACAATTGGCCAGTTTTGGCAGTCGCAATAACAATAAGGTTTCGTCTTTAGAGTCATAACGTGAGAGCTTTTAGGCCGTTAGTGTTGACTATACTCAGAAAGCATAATATACAATACTGAATTAGGACATAATAATAATAAGATGAAAACTTTAGAAATATTTTTTATTTCAACACTTTCCCCGTTATACCAAGTAATCTTTATTCATCTTTACATATATACAACTTCTGTGCGTGTGTTTGTAATTAAACCCCTCCTAAAAGGACCGATTTTGATGAAATTTTTTGTTTGTGTTCATGTGGATTCGGAAATGGTTTAGATTTGTATTTTTTTTTTCGTGTGTACAGGACAACGTCTTTCGGGTTCGCTAGTAACTACTATATATAATATTATAAAGAGGAAAGATTTGATCTTTTGTTTATTTATTTGTAAGGGCGTATCTCTAAAACTATTCAACCGATTGGCCATATTTTATTTTATAAAAATTCTATTCTTATCATAAGCTTATTTTACGCGAGCGAAGCCGCGGGCAAAAGGTAGTGTTTAATATTTCTATACATTTTATGTCTCTTTTTCATTATCTTCTTCTATAATTATAAATTTCTGTCTTTTTGGCGCACTTCATTTCTAATTAATGAAAACGAGATGGGTGTAAAAACCCAGGATTCGTCTTCATGTGACCTTCTTTTTTATTTTTTTCAGATTTTTGTAATGTCCCACTGCTGGGCAAAAGCCTCTCCCTTGGACTTCCAAATCACTCTGTTGGTGGATATCCCCTGACCTTATGACCTTGTGATCCCTATATCTCGGGGGTCTTTTGACCCACAGGGCCCATATTATACTATGATATGGGTCCGTATACAAACTCGACCAAGGGATGACCCCAAGGTGTCTGTACTCCAAGTTACAAGTCAGTCACTAATAAACTGTCACTAACAGACAGCCACATAGACCCACATAGTGTTTTCATTGACCTCATCGAAGAAGACTCGGAAATTAATAAAAAGAATGATAAAAAACGTGCGTTTATGCTAAAGCTATACCAATACTACGTAAAACAATGAAATTGAATCAATAAGTCCGTCTCACGCCTATATTTCTGAAGAAGTTGCCAGAGGTGCTACACACCTACTTTCTACCAGGTATGGTTTATAGTTCCATGTTATAGGGGACTCTATCTTTGGTAGATTCTACTTTACCTAGCGCCATGCACCATGTGTAATCAATTTATCAGTTCGCATTCAATGTCAATTAAATCAACGTTTAAATGCATCATTGAATATTTAGTATCAATAATTAGATTATTTTTCACATTCGCGACTGTTCGTTTACTAATTGTATTATGAACGTAACAATTTATTAGTTAACTATGTCAGTATATGTTTTGGTTTTCAGGTTTATACGACGACAAAAGTTTTCGACCAAGTTTATTACGAAGATCTGTGTAATAAACTTCCCAAGGAGACATAAATGCCTGCATCGCCTGCTGAAATATCGGTGTAATAACTAATGCAGCCTAGTGGAGTGGGCTAATGAGTATTCTGCAGGCTCTAGTGCAGAATGAAGGGGACTTAATATCACCGGCATTGTTCAAATTAAAGGTACATAGATATTCCTAGTATCAGCATAATTTGCATATAGCCACCGCCGTTAAAGATTTAATACTGTTATTGTGCATGTAAGAGTAAGAGTTTCGATGGCTCACACGCTTGCTCTTCTATTTCTTTCATTTTATCTGTTGCTAAACAGCAGTGATTGGGATCACCCAATCACTGCTGTTTAGCAACAGATAAATGGATATCAATCCCAGGGCTAAAAACTGGTCAAAGTCTATGGAAACCACTTACATCGGACGAGCCGTATGATGGCCTGTCACATTTGTATAAATAAAATTCAAGGTATAAATAATAAAAAAATCTATATTTTAAAAGTATTTAGCAGAATTCACTATTTATGAGGTCTGTTACATATAAGTCTAATAAATAATTATAACAAAGTTGGTCATACACAGTTGCGACTATCAAATTCAGAAGAAAAAGGTATTCGAGCAAATGAGATGAGGTAATTGTATTTATGTGATTAGTAACAATCATGATATATCTGTTTTACGGCTAGTTACCACTTTATGAAATATCGATACATAGGGACAGTAAAAAAACGTAGCTATAACATTTGAACAAATAATTCATAATATCTAACCTATAACACTCACTTAAACAAAAACTAATTCACCGTAAGATTATCAGAAGACGCTAAAATGAATAAATGATTTGATTTAAAAACAAAAGAGCTGACTGAACAACAGTTTTAAAAATAAATTCTAGCCTTTGTTGAAATCTAGTGAGAAGAAAAACAAAGTTAAACAATAATAACTTTTGTTTAAAGGCATTGAAATGCTAACGATGTCGAAGTTAGAAGTTGAAATCCCAATTGGTTGGATGGTTTGTTTATGGCAAAAATATCTCGACTCGGTTCGGAATGGCGGTGATAAATGATGACCTCACCACTGGAGTATGCCATACGATACGCAATTTATATTGTCGTCCAGTAATAGTGCATTCCTAGGTATTCTCATGTGAATTTTGAGTTGAAAATTGTGTGGACATACAATTTGCAGTTGAACGGTTTGACTTGCAAATGATATTCACAAGTTTGGTAAATTTTATCCATGTAACTACATAATGTATATATTGGGCTATAACTTTTTAGTTATAATATATTATAGAAAGAGTGTCTTTTTAATGAATATAGTTACATATAGATGAAATAATAATATCATCAATACATCCTTACTGATATTGTCTTCTGTTTACGCGAATGTTACACACGCACAGCTAGACTTCATGATACTTTGAGATCATTCTGCGTAAATAGAAACACCAATAATTAAATTATGTTCGGGTACTTTGAAATACACTGGAGCATTGAGACAACTGCCATCTTAGTCTCCCCGTGACCATGGCTGCTGAAAAGCAACCGAAACGTCGGGGAAAGTGTAAACCAAAAATAAATAGATTTAATAGTTTAAATAATTTTATTAGCTTATAAATTAGTAAAATAAAATCAATAGGTAGTAGCAGAAGTGTAATATTTTCAAAATTTTGTAATACAGTGATAAATAAACAACGCTATAAAATCCGTATATAGTAGTTTAATTTCAACATCCTTACTGATATTATTAATGCGAATGTGTGTTTTTTGTTACACTTTTACGCCCAAACTAATCGACCGTTTAACATGAAATTTCGCATACTGAGTTTCACAACATAATTTCTTAGTAGGCACATACTTATAAACACATACACATAAATAAGTATGCATATTACTTAAACAAAATTTTCTGTCCTAGACTACAGCAAATATAAATAATTTGCATCAATGAAGTGAAGGCCTAATGTACTGAAATATACGGATCCAGATCCCTGTCCAGTTTAGACACCAGTTTCACACAATATGATTATATATTACGAACCTTAGACTTCTCAACATATAAATAAAATGAAGAATACTTTAATTTAAATACATTTCATTTTAAAATCCATTGGAATGTAGAGTAAAATAATACTCATACAATCCACACATTACTTTTGTTACTTCGGTTAATGAAATACACATATTTGAATAAGTATCCCCTCTTCCATTGAACGAACAAGTGTTGAAGAGCATACTTCATTTAGAACTATGCGTCTGCCGTGTTGTAAGCAAGGAAAAGTTACAGATTTTCCTGAACTTACCTCCTGCCTGTTAAATAGGTTGCATACACTACATGGTTTATACATCATGACTAGGAAAGAGAAATATGCTTTAAAAAATGAATATGTTTAATGCACGTATTGAAAAAATAATTATATGGTCCTGTGCTATCAAGATGCAGGCGAATGTAAGGTTCCAGGATTAACTACCAGGTCGGAATTGCTTCAGTTTATACTCTCGTAGCTGGCAATCTCTAGAAACGACATGTAGTCTTTATAGGGTTTTCTCTTTATTGCCAGCCAAAAAAGATAGGTCTCCTCTTTGCAGCACGAAGCCAACAAGAAACATGGGGACTCAAATTATATTCTGCAAGATTCAAGAGATTCCCTAACCAAGTTGCTCCAGGCTAAGTGAAGTCTGATGTTTAAACAGGGCGTCCGGCGAACCTTACCTGAAACGTTGTATCTCAAAGTGATTGTATAACAATAATAGCCATATCAGTAAAATTCAATACCACAAACATTAGCCACCTTGACCATCACCCTCGTTCATTTCAACGTCTTTTTTACCTACCATGATAAATTTTCTCACAAACAAAAGAAAATATGACAGATTAAGTATCATATCTTTTTATTTGAGGATACAAATAACACTTACATAACGTTTTTGTTTTATTCGTCTACGGGGAAAACAAGGAGATAAACATGTTTTTATAAAAGCCACGACGATATACCATTCACTCAATTTCTAACTTTTAAAACAAAACATGAACATAATTCATTAATTTCATTTTTCTGCCTTTTTCGTGTTAATGTAGGCACTTATAAGATCAGTTTTTATATAATATAACTGCTTCTACCTATTGATCACCAGTTATGAATACAACAAAGGTACTAAATAAGTATCCTGCCTACTTGTGATAAGTAGTTACCGCGGCCTATAGATATTTGCAACAAATAAGCTGTCACTTTAACCTATCAATCAACCAATTTCAGTCCGATGCCAGAAATAGGCAGCAGAATATACATATATATATATGTATATATATATATTTCACTGTTCGGCACAACATAGGCACTTCACTAGCACTTCGCTAATCCTTTGAAAAGAATTGCTGTACTGTCTGATGGGGTGTGTTGTAGAAAATGACTAAGTCACTCCTAACTCCACTGCGCTTTCTTAAGGTGCCTGAAGATCGAACTCACCACTACTCAAATCAGATTGGTTTGGTTCCGAATTTCTATAAGACGAATGTAGTTACTTTTGTAGTTGAGTTTTCTTTTTTAGGATTAATAGTAGTTACAAATGAATTATTATACAGCATTTTTTAGTGACAGTACGGCGTTAGGCACTATATATCCATCTGGAGGTAAAATTCTTGACTCCTAGTACCTTCGTCAGGCCTAAATATAATGAAATATAAGAACAATACATCTCTGTCTGAATCCTGATATATAATAGAAGTGTAATGTCACAAAAGTAGCCACCTACTAAAAACCAAATGGTTTATCATATACCTAAATAATTATTTTAGTGAATAATATTACGTTCTGTGAAGCTATGTAAGAAAATATGAATCTCTGTTGCCCTCACGCCGATTTAAATGATCTTTTTTTTAAGTTTTCGATTACTTTGTAGAAGGTTCTTAAGGATAGAAAAGTTAAGAAAATTGCGCAGAAAATTGGGTAATTTTAGAAAACTTAACGGCTGTTAATTAACCTCGCGAATTTGACAGTTCGTCTAAGACAGGAAGACGTCTGTCGGGTCAGCTATTCATTAATAAAAGTTGATCAATCTACAAAAAGTACTAACTGATAGCAATACTGTTGATATTATTACTTTGCCATGCTAGATTAGTATGACAAAGTAATAATAAATATAGTATTAACGCCATCTATATGTTAAGTTAACATCTCACACCATAGACTTAATGGTAAAAGTAATAACTAGATGGCGTTACCAAAGCTAGCAATAATAGACGCTTTGAAGGCTAAGCTAAATAAAATGTATGAGCCAGTTGCAGAGCTTCTAGGTTTTCATGCTAGTCGTAACATTTATTAATTACTAGATTTTGTCCGCGGTTTTACCTGCGTAAGTCACGCTGCCGTGGGAATATCGGGACCAGCTATTTACATACCAAGTTTCATCGCAATCGGTTAGGTATATTGTACGTGAAAGAGTAACAAACATTCATACATCCTCACAAACTTTCACATATATATTTTTAGTATAGATGATTCAAGCAGAACATTATTAGTACAATTAAATAATGATAATGTTCTTATATAACAAGTGCGAAGTCCAGCGCGGTCAGCTTATAAATATTGGATTTGACCTCCAAGCAGAATCAAATATCGTGTGATCCTCAATAATTTAAAATAAAAAGAACGATAAAAATGGTAAAATCGTAATTGAGGCGAAAGCAACAATCGTCGATTATAATTATTACAGGCCTGTTTTTTTGCTTGGCAGCGTATGCTCTAAACAAAATAACATTATTACTTATTCCAACAGACATAATATCTATTTGGATATTTCAGCCAATGCCAAAAATAGCATTACCGACAAACCTTTGTAATCATCTATTAATCCACGCTAGATAACCGAATTCTTACACATCTGTCGTAATCCTAGGATTTCTTGTAATATTCCATCCATTATTAATTAATTATTTTGTTTTCCTGCTTTTATTACGATTGAACTATCTGAATATTAATACGTAAAGAGGAAACTTTGTATTCTCTTTTTAAGCATATTGAGTGCTTGGCGGAATATTTAATTTAGCACAGTCATTGTTAATATTACTATGAAGAAGTAGAACAGAAAGCAAAAATTTTGTTACGTTTAAATTTCAACCACTATGCGACCACATTTTTTTATTTTATTGTATTGGTTCAACAACAATTACTATCACCACTGAGATTACAAAATAAACTTAGTCTAGTGCCATTTTTTACAGGTAAGCATCGCATCACATGAGTTATTTATTGCTGTGAAGTAATGTGTTGTATGTGTATGTGTAAATTAAATAATATTACGTTTGGATTTTCATTTTGTATATTCGATTTCTTATTGCATAACAATTTCACATCTCTATTTGTGTCATATATATCTAATGTATGTAACAGTTAAATAAAATACCACTTACGTTAGTATATACACTACAGTGTTCCAGTAAAATATCCATTCTAAAGTTTACGATTCCAAGGTCGACCGTTCACCACAAGGCTAGTAAGACGTTGGCTCGAAGGCTCCACTAATAAGCCTGACCGAAATAAATTACAGGGGATAAGGATAGAGCCATCGGTCATTATAATCCTTACGTCACGGATATCAATGGCAGTAAGCTGGACTGAAAAATTAGGGGCCGGACTTAGATTCGATATCTGAGGAATGAAATATCGATTAAGGGCCCTAAAGGGAGCTGCCGAACAAATCGATAACAAAACACATAATTTGTTTTTTGCATACATAGACTTACATCTGTATCCTGTATTCCTAAATGGTGGACAAGTCTTTGCCTAGCGCTAGTAATACCAAACTTCAAAAAGATTCTGCAGGTATTTGTAATATACATTTCGCGAGCTATACTTTACGTTTCATCGGATCAAATTAATCTTCACCAGGCCCTTTGCAGACTCTGCTCTGCAGCTTGAAGTTTTCTAATAAGGAATCCTAATAAATCTTCAACTATGGTAAGCTATGGATAGAATTCGAAACGGCACAATTAGCGCAAGTGCCACTGAATCATTTAGGCGTAACTGGAAACAAAAGAAACTCCCATACAAGCAATAATTCCTTTGTCGTGGGAGACTTTATAAACATTAACACCCAGATTCGAAACAACTATTTGTGTAAGTAGGCTATTTCTAGAATCTAATGATGATCCTAAGACATTACATACTTCACCATTGGTTCCTCGACTATGTTGTTATATTATTACCTCCACTTCTAGGGGTTACACTGGGTTGAGTCTGCGGATGTAAACATCACATCTATGTATTCCCGAAGGTCTAAATAGAAATAAATGCTACCTACAGTTTATGATCCTTATTTAGTAAAAAGTCAGCCTATTTCTACAGAAAATATTTCCAGTCCCCGAGGAGCTGCTGAAAAATTATCGACAGAAACACTCAATAACACTCTGTCCGAGTATTGAACCTAGGTATCGCACGATCGGTCGTAAACTTTAGAACAAACTTATGCCAACAACGCAGTTTACGCTATACTGCTGAGTATTCTAGACTGCAGACTTTGCTTGAGTATTATTTTAACATCCAATAATCGTAAAACCAAGTTTAATCAAAGCATAAAGATTTATACTGATGTGGTCCAGTTTAAAACCCAGAACTAGTTGAAATTTCTTAGTTACTCGGTGACTTAAACCGGTTTTGTGAGCTATTTCGTTCAGTTTGCAAACGAAATTCGAAATACGTTATAAATCTAAATAAACCATTTATTTTCGAAGCGGTACCAACGGTACGGTGATAATCAGCTTTCGATGGTAAGCTGTACCGGTATGAAAACAGGAATAATTCAATAGGGTGAAATGGTATACTTCTATTTCCAACTTTATTAATGGACCTTACATACTAGTCTAACGTATGTTTATATTTTCGTAATACCTTATGATATGTCCTTTCCCATAATTATCCATTCGTTTCCGATAAACAATCAGTTTTAAGCGTTAAGGTTAGTAAAATAAGGTTTAAAGTGGCGCGCACTTGGTGGCTCGTACACAATGTCACGCCGATATCCTCGAAAGAATAGGCAGAGGTATTTTACACTGACATCTCACCAGCGATAGTTTTAGTTGCCACGTAATAGGGGACGCATCTATTGGCGTTTACCAGGCACAGTGCTGCTGCTGCCTTCAATTTCTTAGCAGAATAATCCAGTAGCATTTTTCCATCCGGCAATCGAAAGACCTTATACACAGCAATCCTCTCTCTCTACGACTTATCCAGTTTATGTGTTCCCTACAGCAACATCATGGGAGCCACTGTACCTTCCAGTGCCCGAGAGCACTTTCCGGAACCAATTATAGACAGGTCTTGTCCCCAAATCCAGAGATCCAGTTCTCGTTATAACGAGCTGCCTCGTGCCCAAGTGGCACTACCTATTGTCCAGATAGGTGACGGAGCAATAAACAACACTGAGAATTGCTAACGATAACCTCGCTGAAGCCGACAGAGAAGCCGCCTCGCATATCTCCGGTATGGTGCCGTAGCTGTATAAGGCACGCTCACTTAACTATGCGCAAACGAGGTATTCTTTTAATTTATAGACACAACAAATAAAAATTAAAAACTAGAAACATCTCTTTCAAGCAACAATAGACTGAATTATGAGAAAACATTCTAGGTCTAGTAATTAGTTAGTTCTACGAAATACTCCTTTTAATGAAGCCATTACAAGATGGTTAATTAATGCAATCGTTTGAAAATTATATTACTTAACAATTTAATGGAAGTCAAAAGAACTGAGCTAAAATGTAAATACATTTTAAATTATGAGGTGTATAGTTTTATGGGCTTTTTATTATAATGCCGTAACGATGGTAAGCAAGCGTACATGTGCGCCTGATGGTAAAGGTTACCGTAACCTATGATTAATCTCAATAGCGGTAAATCACTCTCTCATTGCTGACGCTAGACAAAAGGCGCTAATGATGAGATGAAAGAAAGGATGACAAAGGTAGGGTGTGAGTCTTTAGAGATCTCACCGTAACGCTTTTTGTTTATTGGGCGAACATTAGCTCATATTATTACACCAGTTTCTTGAACTAGGGCTCAGACTTAAACCACTATCTTGAACTAGAGAAAAAGACCGAGCCACCTCATTCATATCACGCATCACCATACGTCTCAAAATAATAGCCGACGTCGATCTGTTTAACTCTTTAAGTGATAAATTTAACTTTTATGGCTAGTCCCACAACTAACAAGTTAAAGATATATCACATGCAGTTTCAATCTTTATTTTTAAATTTTATAATAATAATAATAATAATTTGTTTTCATAATTTGATTTTAACAATTTTTCTCTTAATTAATACATAATTTTTTTTAAAGCGTTTTAAATTTGAGAAGAGAATTCTATGACGACCGTACTAGTATAAACTGTGCTACAGTCGCTAGCGCCTTCCACCCTGAGATTGTTACAAAAAATTTCATTGTTTAGGCACATCAAGAAAAGAGAGAAATAATTCTAAAATCTAAAATATTTTGGTAGTATAATATTTAAAAAGATATAGTAAAAAACTGCTACCACTCGAGTAATCAAAATCATTAAAAAAGGTAATAACAAATAATAATTGTCAATGTGAATTAGTGTGATGTGTGTGAATGGAAGGTGTGAGTGCATGATCTGTGAGGAATGAATATGTTACTAATATATATAGTTTAAGTATAGAAATTTAATAGGTCCACTGTTTGACTATTGTTCAAGCCTAACAACCACTTATGTAGAGTATCCTTGCATTTATTGGTAGGTAGTGTATAAATGTTATTTGCTTGATTTGCCGCATTATATAATTTATTACTTATAGCATAAAATTGATTTTTGGCAAGAGTTGTACGATGCAGAGTAACGAAGCAAACTTTCGTTTTATTTCGCTTTGTAATCACATTATAGGTAATACTTTTATGCTTCTGGAGTACAGTTGATAATATAAAAAGTTGTCTGACGACTAGCACAGAAAATTCGGTGTACAGAGGACTAGTGTTGTACCTACGTCGTTTACTTAATATCACTTTCAATATGGCCCTCTGTGCACGTTCCAAAGGCAGAAGTATGGTCTTGCCAATACCACCCCATACCGTAACACAGTATTGGAGTAGGCACTGAGCAAGAGCATTATAAACACTTAGAAGTATTTCAAAATTGGCAGATGCACCGAGTTTTCTAAAAATTGGAATCATTCGCCTTACACGGGTTGTTAATAGCTTTATGCGAGGCTACCAATTAAGGGAGTAATCTATTATAAGACCCAGATATTTTATATTTTCAGTACGGGTTAATTGAGGGCAACCGCATCCATTCTTCTTCATCTTGTTAGGTTAAAGAAGAGAGATGGTGATATTTTATCTTATAGATAAATGCTATTTGGAGGTGTTGGGACATGCCCTCACTGTTATGAAATGTAGTCTAATCATCAGTTACAAGAAATTTAACACTCACTCTTAGTTTGTTTTCAATTAAAACTATCAATATGGATTACAATTTCAGCATGAATGGGCCGGCTCGACCGGGGAAGGTATACCTTCTCACAGAATATCGACGTGAAATAGCAGTATTCCTACTGTTGTGTTTCGTTCGGTGAGTGAGAGTGCCGGGGACCCAATCACCCTCTTTCCCCCTTCCCGCTAAGGAGCGGAGAAGGCTCCTTCCACCTTCCCCGTTCCTAAAGGGTTGGCAACGCAAGTGATGCCTCTGGTGTTGCAGGCGTCCATAGGCTACGGTGACCACTTACCATCAGGTGGGCTGTATGCTTGTTTACCAACTCAGTCGCATAAAAAGAAAAAGAAAAACAAATGACTAATATTCTTCTTTAAACTGCTTGTATTAAGAGGTACTGCAATGAGCTATACTTAAAACCGTGACTTCTTAAGCAAGTCCAATGCTTCATTCATAGGGTTGTCTCTCAAAGAAAATATCAATACCAAGTGAAACTTAATAACAGTTTTAAAGGTTAACCGTTCGAAAAAGGTCCTGATAAAAAAATTCGCAAGCGAAAATCAACGACAAATAATACGTAGGAAGAATATTCGCTTCAACCTTCAGTAAAATATAACGTAAACAAATTTCTATACAAAATGATATTATTTATGGGAAACGCGATAACTACATGCATTGTTACCGCCGGGTTTGTTAGGAGAATAATTTATTACACTCACTTTAAGATAAATATTAAAGCGTATTTGAATACACTATAGAATTTCAGGTGAAATACGTTTGATTTCCCGTCTTTTGGCTCAAAACCAGCTGTGTGACGTAAATAAGAATCATTGTATGTGTTTATATTCAACTGCCTTTATGACGAAGCTTTATTGTATGCGACTGCTGTGCGAGAGTTGAGCAAAGTATTATTGGGTATTTCTTTCAAAAAACTATCAATAGCATCACGGAGTTTGGAACTGTGTTCGGAAGATGACAATAGACTTCACCTTTTAATTCGTGGTATCTAATCATAGTATTCGAAATATGGGTATGATGCCTGTGCCTCCTGGATATAGTCCCAAGACTATGTTTGTATATACATATGCCTATAGTAATATAAAAAAATAAGTACTGTTCTATTCTCAGAAGTGACATGTTGATATTAAACTACTTTTCACAGATTCAGTCTTGTTTAGATTGTTTTATTGCCTTGTAGATGTCGTGACGTAAATTTGCACTTCAGTTTGAGAATCGCGTAGTTTCGGGTGGGATACCCGTGTTGGTATAACTAACTTCCAAAAATATATAACTAACTTCCAAAAAGGCATATATTATGTTTCTGTTAAGCACATCTTTATAGCCACACAGAGCCTGCGATAGATCCAATAGACGGTAGTAAATTCGCGCTCTATTACATAAGATGCTAAATAATATTTAACAACTAGGTTTTGCCCGTAGCTTCACTCGTTTTAATGTAGGTAAATGGCGTAGTGGTCGGTGTAACCGACTGCCACGCCTGAGCGCCGCCGCAGGTTCGATTCCCACACAAGTCAAACATTTGTGTGCATGAACATGGATGTTTGTCTTGGTCTGGGCGTTTCTATGTATAATATGTATGTATTTACAAAACACAAGTATATATGTATGTTTATCCATTGTCTAGGACCCATAGTACAAGCTCTGCTTAGTTTGGGCTAGATGGTGTTATGTGTATGTGGTAGAATATTATTATTATTATATTATTATTTAATTTCTAGTCCTCGGTAATAGTAATTTTTCTGGATATAATGTCCTATGTCCTTTTCTAGGCCCCTGATAACGTGTATCCGAAATTTTGTGTTGATCGGTCGAGTAGTTAAGGCTTGAAAGAGTAACAAACAAACTCACATTCGCATTTATAATTTTAGTTAGGATTAATTTATAGTTGGCATAATGACACAACTACTCAGTGCTTTGGCCATATATTGGAGTGAGACCATGTACCTATAAAATTAGTTCAGAATTACTTATGTTATGAACCTTTAATCACTTACGGCAAAGCTATCGAAATGGTCAAACGTTTTAGTACGTATTAGAATAACTTAATTATAAATTAAATTATGAATTAGTGTCAAGTTCGTTTCTCAGAAATTATTTTCGGATATAAAAGTAATCTTAAGAAGGAAAAATTATATCATATTAGTTAATTAATTTGCAAAAAGGTTAGATCGAATTAATATTATATTCAAATTGTTATTGTTGTAATATGATTCTACTTGAAAATATATCCTTCAAAGGATAAGCAGAGGTATATATATTTTAAATAGTTAAATGTTAAGGTATTCTGTGATGTACAAAGTGTGAAATTTAATGCTCTATGACATCTGGTTATGTCATAGAACACTGAATCAAATGTGTTTCTGCGGTCTTTAAACATGTGTTCCAAATCAGCAACAACACAGAAAAATCTGTCCCGGTGCGAAAATCAAACCCAGAGTTTTATGGTTGTACGGCAACACAAGCGAAAGCTTCTACCCAGAACCAAGCAATAAACCGTAATACTTTTGCATAAATCCATTTAAAATGGTATAATACGATTAAGACAAAGTGTTGATTGAAGTAAAATAGACCAAATTTAATAACTACACAATGAGTAGCTGTCCCCAAAGAATGACATACTCAATATCACACAATACACTCAACCAATTTTTGCTTATAGTTATATTAATTGCAGATAAATGAAAGAGAAAAGGTATAAAAGTGTCATATATGTTATTCGTGCGTATTTTAATAAATTTAATTGTTTTCAGCAGTATTCGCTATAACATACTTAAGAAAATCATACAACTAGCAGTGTCTTATATACACAATTATGTATAAGCGTAGCAAGAATTTCAAAGTTGCAATGCAACATCTACAAACTACTCCTGAGAAATTCGCATATCACAGGACATGAAGACACTAATAGGCTTGACTCCTGTTACGTGAAATGAAAACATAACTAGCGTAATGTGGGCGTAACATACTAACCCTTTGGGAAGGTATAGACATGATGAATAGTTGTTTTGTTAGAATATTATAAAGGCAATTACTACTTTTGTTAATTATTATAATTATGCTTAAAACAGTGAAGTCACATGCACGCACGTGTGGCGTATTACTTTAAGTCAGAGGTTGCCAGACTTTTTTTCCCATAGACCACTTTAAAAAATTAGCTGGTTTCGGTTCACCTCCTGCAGCTAGAAATTTAATCCGCTAAGTAAAATCGGAATATTTATAGCTAAACTGAGTAAAATTTAAAAATTTTGATCAGTTCCCTACGTGCTGACCTTTTTGATATTCTCGGGTCTTCAGCGAGTGGTATTCTACAATATATCCGTCATTATCTGCCTACATTGATAGGTGAAGTCAAGGGGCAACATTTTAGTTCTTCACTATGGAAAGCAAATAAATTTTCGTGGACTCCTGCTTACGAATTGTGAACCCTTATTTTTTTGTCACGCCTACGTAGACCCCGTCGAGTCTCCCGTGGACCCCTAGGGGGTCCACCTGGACCACTTTGAGAACTAAGGGTTTAAGTGGTCGCCTTGTCATTGCTACTGCGCTGAATGTGTGGATTCGACCTCTACTCGGAACAAAAATTTGTGTCACACAACTAGTTGTTTCGCTTCTGGGTATTTTTGTGTCCGTTTTTTGAATGTATGTAAAGTCAACTGATTCCGCTACACAGCATTTATTCCTAGGGCAAGAATAAATGCTGTGTCACGGAATCAGTTGTCTTTTGTATAATCAAAGTAAAAAGTGAGATTCACTAGAGATGTGAACTCATTAATTGCTGCGAAATTAGAATTGAAAATTTAAAATTTTGTCCTTTTTATGCAATTTGCTGGGCACGAGTCTCTTCTGACTACGAAAGGTGTTAGGGCATGGGCCACGACGCTAGCCCAATCTAGATCTTTAAATATATAATATAATACTAATGTTAAACCCACATGGGTTTAATGGGCCATGGGCCTAATAAATATCCTAGTACTAATAACATTATTAGTACTAGGATATTTATTAGGCCAAAGGATAATTTTGATATGGATATTTTGAGATAATTATGTAGTCTAAAAATATTTTTCTTTAAAAAAGAGATTCTACTGTGGTACAATAACAGACAAATTTCTCATATATAATTCTTCTACAAACTTTTATTTGAGAACATAACAGATGATTCATATCATTATTTTATTCTAAACATGTTGTTGTTGAGGGCTGCCTTTTATTTCGCGGCAAGAATAAGCCTTGCTATTCAACTTGGCAATACTGCCAGTCTTCTGGGCACACTACCGGTTGACTGTGATGCGGAGGAATTCTATGACGCCTAGATGGGTTTTAGTCTAGGGTTTTAGTTTTTTCTTTTTTATTTCTGTTTTATAATATTTTAGGTATAAGTTAGTTTAAAAGAATTGTGCTTATCTGTACATAGTTAGACCCTGTTATAAACCACACCCAATTTAGTTAAATGTATATAACACATGAAGATAATATTATACATTATTTCAAGAACACTTCACCGAGAAAGTATTTTCATCTAATAAGCTGGATATTTCCTCCGAGGCTCAACTAATTAATTTGGGCAACTGAAATTCAGTGACTGTATAAACGTTGTACACAGATCTGATATACAAAGAGACCGCTAACTTCATTAACAAGTTCTTCGCAATTTGATTAAAATAGTAAAGCAAGCCAAGTTTATATTTTACAATGCTGAAACTTTGTTTCCTAGAGAAATTTAATCCGTCTTGAGAAACTACTGATTATAAAAAATGCAACGTCCTCAATTTATTCTAAAGTATAAGTTGCATCACGAAGAACATACATAAATAGTCTCATGTCAATATGATTAGGCAACTTCTTCTATTTTAGTTCGCATGTGGCAGAAGACGAGCTTATCGCCGATAACGTTCAAAATTCAGTGTTGCTACTAAAAAAATTCTGAACAGGAGTACTCGATACTTCTTTAGTACTTAATAATATACGCTCATTGCCTTTGGCCTTATTTGTCAAATCGTAAAAACTCATTCATTAATGTATTCTATCCATAATGAAATGTATATTATACCATACATTATATTGCTTCGTAACTAATAATATAAATACGAATGTGGGTTTGTTTAAAACGCTTTCAAGCCTAAATTACTCGACCTATCATCATGAAATTTCACATAGACATTGTCAGGTATACAGAGAAAGACATAGGGTACCTTTCTTCTAAAAATATATATTTCGGAGCAATCAAAGCCGCAGGCAAAAGCTGGTAAAACAATGTTCAAAGAATGTTACTATATATTGTAATTATACATCTAGAGACTTAAAAGATATAAATAACAATATAAGACGCATAAACTTAATATAATAATCTTCAATCTAGGGATTTAAGAGGGAATTGATTATTAATTTCAAACTCCAGTGGCTTCAAACAACAGATAGGAACGATGCATGTGACGGACGCGAGCATGATGTTCGCTTGACAGAACACTTTGCTTATCGAGTCTCCTCTTACCTACCAAGTAACCTTTAGCGTTATAGTATATCGTATACTTTGCATATTCTTTTACATTATATAAGCTTAACACATGCGTAGTATCTTCTCTCTAGAAGAGGTTCGCAGAGTTGCGTTACACTTACGTATAGCCAACTACGATTTAACGTTTAAGCGGCAGTAGCCCAATGGATGAAGAGTTGGAGTTGCGATCGAGAGGTCGCGGGTTTGAATCCTACCCATTGCACTACTGACGTGGACCCTCTCCTAATACAAGCATTCTAGCTTAGCTGGAGGGATTAAGAAGAATAGTAGTAATTTGAAACCCAAATTGCTAGTAATCTTTGTAAAAACAAACAAAACGTATCTTGTAATAGAAGGTGGGCTTATTGCCATGCCGCTACTGAGAATGTCTTATCAGGAAACTCATATTTTTCACCAGACCCGGTAACCAACCTCGAGAGCTCAAACAAAGTTAAATTTAGTACACCTGCACTATCAAGACATAGTTATTATAATATAAGACCTTTAACTTATTGAGTCGCCGCGGCACACCGGTGGCCAGATATGATTTATTTTTAATTATGTCCGGTTTTCTAAGACTTCACAGAATAACCATCTCCGAACTAGAAAACGAGCTCCGATATGCTAACTGACAATTATCTCATTGTACACATATTTTAAACCTAAATATATGATATAAAGCACTCACGATTATGTAGGTGCTAGATGTTACCTGCGACTACATGCACCTGGAATTTATTTTTTACACGGAGCCCTATTTTTCAAAAATAATTGTATCCTATGTTACTCCTTATAACATCAGCTATCTGCCAGTGAAAGACCCGTCAAAATAGGTCTAACCGTTACAGAGATCGTTACAATGTGTTTTTGACGTTGACGATAAATGAAAGTTCGTAAAGATGTATGATACTCAATCATGTTTATGCCATTGAACAGATTTAGACGAAACTTGGCAGAGAGATAGAAAATGTCATGGCAACACATATGGTTTCTTTTTATCTCGCTAATACTTTTTTATGGGATTCACATGGGTGAAGCTAGTACTTATTTATTTAATACGAATATCTGAGAGTTCTTCATAATGTTCTCGAAGATATGTAATGTCAACCAACCCGTACTAGGACAGCGTGGTGAACTATGGCCTAACCCTACCGAACCTGAAAAGATACACGTTCCCAGCAGTGGTACAGTTTAATACAGGGCTGATATTATTATGTAGCTTCGGTAAGTAAGATATGCGTGCCGAGGATTCGAAAGTGGAACCTTTAAACGACTGAGCAGTTTTCTACTAAACAATGCGTTGATAGAATTTATAAAGTTTAAATTCTATCAACCAGAAAATTCGTTAAGACATTTATTTGCCAATCAACCTGTATTTGGCCAGAACGTAGTCGAAATATTTTATTCAAATAGCTTTGTTTTAGAAGACGGTGACAATGATACCAGCCAGTTCCAATAATCGCGCGCCTAAGTCAACATTTTGATATTCAGTTAAAATACATCAGTTATTCTGCTTCGTCATATTATTGGATGAAGCTTCAAACGTAAATTTGGTACTGATATTCAATTACTTGGAAAACGTGGAATAGAGTTTAATTACAATAACCTGTATATTCCTAAAAGAAAAGGTAGAGATGCATTACGTGGGCAAACATTTGCAAGTGGGTATGAGTAAATTTCACCAGCATATGTTTTAAGTCCTACGTAATAGAGTCTGCGGTATTAGAAAGCTCCGTGCTTCTACTGAAGATTTTCTTACAGACGGAATTCATCAATATTTTGCACTAACTGGGATTTTAATCCCGGTCTTCAAGATCGTACGTAAGCATAATTATGGCACGTGACGAGGATATGCTACTCGTTATTTGTTACAGATAAGAGTTAACCTTTGAAATACATACTATATTATATTTATTTAAAAAGAAAACATCTGCAGCAACAATAATTTCCAATTCATGGGAATCTTAACAGATAATCATACGGACATCGTAGTCAACGGACACAAATACTCAAACAAGCAATAATTATTTGTAGATCACACAAATGTTTATATCTTATGGGGATATAACCTACAACACTTGGCACAGTGGCATTTGCGAGGCGATCACTTTAAACAATACGCCATCTGTCCTACGCCTACAGTCTAAAACGATTTTAGTGTTACTATTTAATTTCAACACATGTATTTCTTCATAGCCTAAAATTTAAGAATATTGGATGCTATCAAAATATTATTATAATAACTATATAATCAAAAATCAATCTGTGTTACACCTACACTCACGCCCAGAGGAGTCGGCGAAGGTAGATAAGAGGCAAACACTACAGATTTCAGCTTGCTACAATCTTAGATATCTCTCTTGTTCCATTCACTTTCATTATATTCTTTATACACGCTTGTCAATTTACGATCATTTTTACCTGACTTTTCTCCAAAATTTATATATTTTGACTAATATGTCACATTTGTTTTCCTTTATCTGATGAAGCAAAATAAATATAACATAAAAATGCAATTTTCATATTATTTATGCACTGCCTGCACCACGCCTATACCACAATCAGTGACTATTACGATTCATAACTCGATGGCCGTAGTGGTTACTATAACCGACTGCCACGCCTGAGATCGCGGGTTCGATTCCCGCACAAGTCAAACATTTGTGTGCATAAACATGGGTTTGTCTTGGTCTGAGTGTTTCTATGTATAATATGTATGTATTTACAAAAAAGTATATAATTATGTATGTTTATCCATTGTCTAGTACTAGATAGTGTTATGTGTATGCGATAGAATATACATACATAGGTTCACACCTGTTTCTCAGAGAGGTAGGTAGAGACTACGGATTTCCATTTGCTACGATCCTGACACACTTCTCTAGCTTCCTTTACTTTTATCACATTCCTCATACACGCTCGCCGGTTTAAGGTGCTCTTAACCTGGCCTTTGTCCAGAACGTTACCGATCTGATCAAGAAACGTTCGCCTAGGTCTGCCACTTGCGACTATTCCATTCACACTAGCCTTATAAACTTGATATAATATATATTATATTGTACATGTCCACCGCAATTTCACCCACATTTATAATTACTGCTCCGTCCCCGTGACTCGTAACGTGATTCTATATGACAATATTACTTCTAGATAAAGTAGCTTTCTAATGGCAAAAGAACTAATTTAAATTGGTCTGATAGTTTCTAAATATATTCATTATAAACTTACAAATATAATACAAATCATTTCTCGTTATAATACAGTATACACATAGTTATGATAATATTTATTTAAACACGGTTTTAAAAGGTTCAGACTAACAAAAATACTAATAAACAAATATTTAAGAGGTAGCTAAGTATTAGCTAGCGACTAATCAGAAAAATCACTTATAAACATTAATCAACTGTTTGTAAGTTGAGTAATTAAGTTAAGTAATTGCGGCTGGCTGTTGATCAAAGGTTAGTCGTTTATCAAAATCAGCTGCTATTCAGTTGAGAGATAGTTAATTATTAGTTAGCAATATTTTGATTAATAAGGCTGCCAGTTTGCAAACAAAAACTGCATAATAAAACATGAGATTAGTCCAGCGCTTTTAAACGGAATTCAAAACAAAGTTTCGATAAATTATTTACGGTGTTAACGGATATTTGCAGTGATCATGTGAAAATCACATTGTTCAAAGCGTTCTGCACATCGTTTTACGCATGTAGCCTATGGGTGAAATATACGCGTCGGGCCTACGACGCCCTACGTATTCAATATAATAACGCTTTTAGGGTACTGTTGGGTTTACCCCGTTACTGCAGCACGTCAGGTATGTTCATGATAGCAAATACTGACGACTTTTATGCTAATATGCGCAATAGAGCTGCATCTCTGATGAGTCTAAAAGTGATTCTAAAAGTGTTATTTGCAAAGTATGATAGTCCCTTTCTGGCACATTGGGCTCATATGCATGTGTGTACTCGCCGTAGTTGAGTAATTATAATAAAATAGCTATCAGTAATTATGATTTTAATTGTTATCTAATTTATTTTAGTTTGTTTTATTCTTATTTTGTAATTAAATTCAACATATTATAATTCAATATTTTGTAATGTTTATTGCTTTGTTGGTTTTATTTATATTTTGATTATTGTTACGATGAACTAGTATGTAGGTATATGAATTTGTAAGCTATGCAAATTTGTAATAAAGTTTATTATTATTATAACATTATAATCTGGGAATAAATCCGTATTGTTATTATTCCGGGATATTACAAAACGTGAATTAATGACATCTGAATTGTATCATCATTGGAAAATACCCGGATATATATATTTCTATTATCCTCGCCATTTTTGGTCATGCATTTCAATTTCACCAGTTTAGGTCCTACTTTAATAGGGGCTACTACCAGGCACATTACCGAGCACCGTGGTACCACTAAGAATTTTCGAGCAGCTAAACTCTTGTAAGAAACCGTTAGGTTGCTATACAGAAATTAGATTTAGAAACTACAGCACGCATCTTTGACTTTTCAAGGCTGCACATAGACTTGAAAAGTCAGTATTCAATAAATAAATATCGCTCGCTTTAACGATTGATGATCGCTGATGAATCGCTGTGAAAAAGCCTGGATGTCTGACAGTTTTCTTAATGTTCTCAATGAAAAGTTATAACTGCCAATCTGTATGTGACCAAAGCGCATTGAAACTTAACCTAATGTCCTTCAGACCGAATTTCGGTCACAAGTGGCCAAGCACAAGTGCACTCTCTGTTGCCTAACTCTCATGATCCGATGGGACGGTAATCCGACACGACCGGAGAGAAATTAGGCGCAAGACCCACGGCTTTACGTGATTTCTGAGACACGAGGGTGTCTAACACCGCCAACTTCCTAACTCCGGGCAGCTATTGAGATTTCTTAACAGGAAAATCGATTAACTTTTTGTTGGCCTAACCCGGGATTCGAACCCGAGACCCGTATTTACTACCGCTGCGTCACGGAGGCAGTTGAATCTAATCTCATATTGAGAAGAAGCCATGCCTAACAGTGGAACAGTTTATAAACAAACTGATATTATACTGAGGCGGTTATATGGCCATTTTCCTCAAAATATAAAAGTGACTTTTATTCCCGGTAGAAACATAATACAATAAACAACCAACTACGGTTATTACCACAGCTACTAAACAAAGATAAAGCCTTTATTCCGAGCACTAATTGTACTACCAAGTGCCATAATTACAGCCATATCTTTTCATCATTCGTTATGAACTATTCAACATAATTATAATATTAATGTATCTCGTTAATTACGACTATGTTGCTGGTAATTGAATAAATGCGTGTTACTAATATTCTTTTATAATATAGTAATAGAAAAAGTAATGTGAGTAACATCGTAAGAAATCCAGCATGTCTGAGAGTTCTATATAACGTTCTCAAAGATATATTAAGTCTGTAAGCTTGCACTGAGCCCATTTGGTGGACTGTCTATACGCCTACTTACAATTATAAGAAGCAACAGCACTAAGAGTTTATTATAAAAGCGAGTCATTTATACTCGAAAAAAGAACACAAACTAAATACTGTCTAGTTTTATTTAGCATTTGACATTATTTATTCAACGTCCTCGAAAAGATATTTGCGCTTATGTTTGCAGACCATCATTGCATTTTGCTTACTGGGTCCCCAATTGAGATTCCAAGGTGAGACAATATAGTATTGGGCTTTGTATTTAAGCAATTCTCGGTAGCAGTACGGAGTCATGCAATGTGACTTATAGACAGCAATATACAGGGTATCCGGTAATTAATGGATAACATTGAAATGTCTTATAGTAGAACTGAAGGCTAAAAGATATATTAAAAAAATGCAATACCTAGTCATACTTTTGACTGTCTATCTATTAGCATAATTTGTGTTTAATAATAAAACAATAAAAATCCGATGGAATTAATTCATTTATGGTTGTAGCGTACAAGAAAGTTAAATATGGTAATTAAAAAAAACATATCTCAGGACTACCTAAAAATGAAAATATGAAAGAAAATCTATCCTAACTACTAAGTTAGGATAGATTTTCTTTCATATTTTTCTGAACGGTCAGTTCAACAATCAGTTCTATTATAAGATATTTTAAGGTTATCCATTAATTACCGGACATCCAGTATAATAATAACATGTGGGAGTAGGCAGAGAGTATTTTTGCCTATAGCATCGAAAAATATAGACATGAATTTGTGTATTTTAAGTAAATGTATATAATATGACGACTAAAGGTACATTTATAAGAGCCATTTTAAAGTGTAGCAAGGTTAATTTGGTATAAGAGAAACGATGGCAAAAAGTTAGCGAACACTGGAATTGAATAAGGTCAAAACTTTCTATTACACAGTACAGTAGCAGGACTTGAAACAGTGACCTCGACAAACCGTTTCGATGCATTGCCAACTAATCTATTCATAGTCCTACGTTAGTGATTGAATTTTGCCTCGCATCGAAAGCGATATAGCATCACCTACGTCATCTTTCATAAAGATATAGAACTATGTAACAATCACTGGTAAAGATAAACGATGAATAATAAATGATTTGAGTCCAAGCCTTTTCTATCATTTACTTCTTACTATGTTTCCTGGACTTTTAATCTACGTTTAAATGTAAGTACTAGTGGTCGAAATTTGAACGTGGCTCAGTAAATATGAAAACTGTTTACAAATTCTTTAATAATACAGCGATAACCTAGTGGGACACCGCTGGACTGGCACGTAGAGGTCTCGAGTTCGATCCCAAGGCGCGCATCTGTGACTTTTCGAAGTTATGTGCGTATTGAATAGTTTATTATCGCTCGCTTTAAAGGTGAAGGAAAAAATTGTTAGAAAACTTGCATGTCTGAGAAATATCCATATTGACCTCGAATATGTGTTCTTCTTTCTTTTCGTGGGGTTAGTGGCCAACCTGTTTTCAAGAGTTGTTCAAGCCGCTAGTAGGCCTCTGACATGGCTGCTAACGACTGCTGTCAATTTGGCAACAACTGGGACCGACTTTTTACGTGCCCTCCGAAGCACGGAGACGCTCAGATGAAATACCACTAAGCGGTCACCCATCTATAGACTGACCGCACCCAACGTTGCTTAACCTCACTAATCGTTTACCGACCAGTGAGTGCAACTGGCTATGAGCGAATATATGTGAAGTCTGCCAACCCGCACTAAGCCAGCATGGTGAACTATGGCTTGCCCTACTCACACTAAGAAGAGGTCCGTGGCCAGAAGTGGAACAATTTAATACAGAGCTGATACTATAATATATAATCCTCTCGATATAAACTTAAATTATACGAAATAGCATACTCCTCCATGCGTGCAATATGCTTAATACAAGTGATTTCAAGTATTAATTAATATGTCACCGTGCATTTTCAAGATTTAATTCACAGCAGCACCGTGTCTGGTAATGTGTCCCATAGACGGTAATAGGCTTGCCCCTATTACATGGGGCTTAAAATATTGCTGACGTAATGGAGGAGTGACACACTGCCTACCCCTAAAGGATATAAAGGTGAGTTTATGTATGTATGTATTTTATGGTGGAGCGTGCAAGTGTTTATTATATACATACATGGACTTATTGGATGTCCCAAGCATTAAAAGTCCTCATATTTTGCAGTAGGACTTACTTCTCCTGAAAGGAGACGAGAGATTGGACGTTTCTACTTGCCTTCTTTTATTTTCTGCGCTATGATTAGGTCGTTTATGTAAGGAATTTTACCATCATTTTATGATAAAACATAAGGCAGCTTATCACTACATATTATAAAATAAAGTCCCAGCCGCGTTTGTCTGTCTGTCTGTTCGCGCTAAATCATGTGGTTTTCACCAATAGACAGATTCATGCAGAAAGTTTATGTGTATAATTTGTTAGGGTTACCCGTGCATAGCTGGGGCGGGTCGCTAGTATAATTATAAAATACAATACTTTAAGGGCGTTTCCCTACTTATGTAGTTTATTTCACATGCATTTTAATTACTATAATATTTCAGCTGCCACGTAATTAGAGATCTTAAACATCGCTGGCAGTGCCAACCGAAGACATTACCGAATGTATGCTAATACCGAGAAATATCCAGAAAACCGGTTAGAAACGCCGGGAAAATCTTTGCCTGACCCATGAATTGAACCTAAACTACAGTCAGTATCATCCGTAAATATAACACACTCAAAACCAAAAAGGTTCTAGAAACTATTGCAATTGATTTACCACAAATTTTAAGTAAACTATGAGTCATCAGAATACACTAACATGTTGCGACTAATTTATGTCATAATAAATAGCATTCGATTAAACCATTCGTCAACATCTCAAAAAATTTCGTAAGTTTGTGGCGAAATGAACAGAATGGAATTTGATGACATTTCTCTTTAACTATGTCATACCTTATTATATCCGAAGGATATTCCGTCGCACAAATTCTGAAGCCACGTTCAATTAGATATTTCTTTGGAATGTATTATTCTAAGAATCTACACATTAAAGTCAGCAACTTTACAGCAACACTAATGCAAAAGCAATAGATTCTCTGGGTCCATATCAGGTCAAGTGGACTTTAAATTTTGCATTGTACGGTCAATATATCGTCACAATTAAAATATGTATGTCAACCAACCTAAAATTCATCATCATAAAGAATTAAATGAAATATTCTACTATAGAGTAATTTAAATGTCTAGTTTAAGTTTAAGTGATTGCCAATGACTTGAAAATAATCACCAATATAAAATGATAGATATTGCTTGAAAGTCTATAAATAGAAACAAAATTATTCCATCACATATTTTTATGACATGAATAATAACAGAAAACCGCTTTGAATAAATCATCAATAAGTATGCTTTATTTCAATAAACTATCCTATAGATTAAAATATGTGCCCGCCTATTCTTTTTATGCAAAAGACGAATGAATCTGCCGTCTTCATATTATAGTTCGTAAATAGCTTGAAACTTATTAATATTTCATACGAAGAATAGTAAAGGTAAATCAGTATCCAACTTAGGTACAGAAAATATTTTATCGTATATAAGAGTCATATTTTATGTACAGCAATTTCACTAAGTAAACGATACGCATGAAATAGTTCTAGCCTAGAAGAACACTTAATTCTGCTAAAAGTATGGGTGTAATATTTACATATTATAGTACTTTATTATATACCTATCGGGTTGTATAACTAATTGACGGTGACCAAATTTCATGGGTCACTGAAATTTTCGTCACTCCAACGCCTCTAATCAGAAAATCACTTTTGTCCACCGAATTATTAACCTTAGCTTATATTTCAACCTTTAATATTTTTAAGCGACAACGCATTTTTCTTTACCAAAAAAGACGCAAAAAAATTAACGTCAACGGCAAAAATTCAAAAATCTTACCAATTGTAAATGTACGTAACAAGTCACCAATAAATAATCTCCAGGGAAAATCGCGCGTTCTTAACAATAACAGGTAATATTTTATCATACGAATACGTTATTGGCACTTTGAAAACATTTTTACACTATAAGAAATTTATTAAAAAAAATCACTTCACTCACCGTTTATTTATTTTATCACATTTGCAGCACGTAGAACTAGGTTAAGAAGATAACGGTGTTTAACTTTGAAGGTAGCCGTAGTAAAACCGCGCGGGGTAACGCACAACACACGCAGAGTACGTCCGCACCAAGTAATGGCCCGACGAGCACTGGGAGCCGCGCAGTCTCCGAATCATGCCCGTAGCAGTTCCCAAATGACTCCCGTAGCCGATAGCGTTAGCGTCGAACGCAACGAACTCATAAATTATGATAAACGCGTTTATTTAATTATGACGATGGCCGACACTTTTGTCTGTGACAAAAAAAATTTGAAGTAACCCAATAGAATAAAAAAATACTTGATCTTGTTTATATTAAATTTGGGTCGCCATTTGTCTGGCATAGAGCCGTTACAATAAAAATATTCGTTTACTTGAGCGGCGCGGACTACAAATGATTTTATTTGTTTGTTTATTTTGTGACATTTTTATGTTTACCCTAACGGCAATGTATGAAGATATAAGAGCGGTAAATATTTTAGTGGCAAAAACCTTCGGACATAGCCTTAAAGAGCTTCCTTTCAGCGGTTGGATTAGGCTCCTGACGTAGGTCGCAGTAATCCTGAGTTGGACACAGTGTGAAAGTTTGTACTAAGCAAAAGTACAAAGAACTTTTTTAAGCGAGGTATAAGAAAATGTAGTAATAGATTAATTTTGTTTATATGAATAACAGTATATGCACTAAGAGTAGTGTGGTCGGTAACAATGTCGTTACATGATAAAGTGGTTTATGAGGATTCGTTGGTTCATCTCCGTATAGTTCCGTTCGAATCGAAAAGCTCTGAATAGTAGGACTACTATTGAAAGCTTTTCGATTCGAGTTTTTCGATAGATGAATCCAAAAGTACTTTGCCCAACTTGATGATCGAACTGGATCGGTTATGTGTGTGTGAGTGCTAACTATTTTGAGAACTAGACAAACTGTATTTGTTTTGCTTTATTTTTGTTTATACTAATATTATAAAGCTGAAGAGTTTGTTTGGTTGAATGCGCTAAGCTCAGCAACTATAGGACGAATTGAAAAAATCTAGTTTAGTATTGATAGCTCATATCGAGGATGGCTAACTATAAGCTATATAACATCACGTTACGGGAGCGTAGCATCAATGAAGAATGTTGCAAAAACGGGGAAAATTCTATTATGTGACGCAGACAAAGTTCCACGGATCAGCTAGTTTTTACTATGTATGGTATCACAAGAGAGGTATTAGGTACAAATTGGTAAGTTCCTACAGATGAAAAATCCAGTGAATACAGAGTGATTTGCAGAAGTATTCTGTTAGATCTCCGTATCGAAATCACTTTAGAATAGGCTGTGAACACTGCCTAGTAATTGAAATTGAGGGATACGTATATTAGCGTTACTAAATAATTAACGTAATTGGAATCCTGAATTAGGATACTCAGCCCGACAATATCTGTAATTTTTCAAATTAAATCGTAAGTTAATAGACTTGTAGTAACTTTGAAGTGAGATTTGGTTTTAAGATGAAAACCGCTTACAGAAAACCCTCATTAAAATAAGAACTGGTCTGGTGGTTTATAACTATATATGTTATTTAAAAGGAATTTGGCACCAACCTTTTTTTAATATACATAGCTTTTCCCATAAACGCGTCACACAAAATATGTATCGTAGCAGTGCTACGACGTAGCTGCATCTCTGATTCGTAGCAGTAGAATGTGGTGTTTATGGCTAGAATCGAATGAATATGCTACGGATCTTATAACTAAAAGGTCGCAAAAATACTACTCTTTGAACTTGAAGCTATTAAAATGTATATTATCATTATTGTATAGGTATAATTGTGTTGCTAGTTATGACGCAGCTATTACCATCTTTATCTGGATGTAAATATGATCATTGCTTTACCTATTTAGACTTAAAGGTTAATTGAGAGTAACTTTTTGTATAATAATGTTTGTATAGTATGCCTTATTTTTCTACTTATAAAAAGTTTTATGGCAAGCATGACCGATTGCACAATGCCCAGGTTTGATATTTGAAACACAAATTGAAATAGGCTTTTCTTTCAGAAATTATTAGTAGTAACGCAACTGTAAATATATCTGCCAAAATAGTACACCCCCGGCAATTAAACAGATTGACAGCCAGCCTCTGAAATAAAAACCTTATTTTATCACTATTTATGTAACTTCAGTAAACTCACAAATCAATAAAGTTTGACATTCATATTACTTTGTGACCTAAATGAATAAATGATTTCAGACTTTTGATTTCATGTTTACACATGTACTTTGATGTCGCGTTATCCCTACTCGTAAAAACTTCCGTTTAATATTTTCCCGTATCTACTCGTTAAAACTTTTTGGTTGGTACAGTCAGCAACATAAGTAGCTTAATATTGTAAAAAAATATTTAATTAATAAATATCCTTATTCTATATTTTTAAATAGTCATCAACTATTTTTAATTATTATTGCTATAAAAACTAGCTTATAATTTTGAACAAAAAAGCAATCAAAATCTTGCAACTGTGTATTCACTTATGTCGCTAACCTTACTTGGTTTAATATTTTTTCTTGTACAGGATTTGTAACACGCCGTAACGACCAAAACAGCTACTTCGAACGCTCATAAATAATACTCACGCATTTAATCGTCAACAGGATAAGCGTAGATGCACTCACAGCCATGGCTTGAAGGTAACATTAAGATAGGAGAACAGCCCATTGACTGTGACGGGATTGATGACCCAAGAACGCCATGGGGTGCCGCCTGTTATATTAAAGACTCAACCGTTTATTGAATGAATAGGTATTTATATGATGGAATGGATGATCATTTGTGTAATTGTTTATTTCCTTTTTCGGATCATTAGTAACCATGGTAGCTAAGTATTCGGTTTTATTATATTGGAATCTTTTGAACAATATTATACCTCCTGGGGATTATAGTCGGTGTATGTATATGCATAAGCCTGTTTCTCGGAGACTAAGGCTTTCCATTTGCTACGATCTTGGCATACCTCTTAGCTTCGTGTACTAGTATTGTGTTCCTCGTTTACGCTATAGGATAGTCTTAACCTGACCTTTATCTAGATAGGTTTTCGGTATATATGAGTCTGGATTATTTTATTAAAACAATTACTAGGAATAAGTGTGGCAATTTAATAGTATTTGTTAATATCTCTAGCTTAGTCACTTATAGTAATCATAGTTTTTTTAGTTTTAGTCAGCAAAAATATGAATAATAATAGGTCTTAAAATACATAAATACTTTGGACGCCTGTACTGTACCTGTATCACAGACAATATATGCTATTATAGGAAGAGAATTCTTAACAATATTTAATAAATGTAGATTGTTCTATAATAAGTTACTATTTTAATAAAAAGCAGTGATAGCTCAGTGGGGAGATCAACAGACTGCAATGCAGAGGGTCTCGGGTTCGAACCCACGTCACGCACCTCTGACTTTCGGAAGTTATATGACTTTTCGAAATTATGTGCGTATTGATTGACAATTATTGCCTGCTCCGTGCCTCGGAGAGCACGTTAAGCCATCGGTCCCGACTACCATGAATATCTATGGCAGTCGGTATTGGGAAATCAGTGCCCTATAATATCCTGACACTGGTCTAGCCATAGGGTATCGTTAGCCTTCGGGTTGCGGAGGTCAGTTGGCAGCCGCTCCGTGTAAAAACTGATATCCAGTCGAATCCACCGACCCCAAGTAACTTGGGAATAATAAAGGCTAGGGAGAACAAGATTACGTAATAGGATATAGTATTTACAATGTACAAAAGACTTTCAAAGGCTCCAACGGCCTGAAGAATCTTTAGATTTATGAAGATTCTAAATATTTCTATCAAATAGTGTATATTAGTACCCGAAGCTTTCATCACTGAAACGTGTCACGCAAAAACATACAAAATACGTAAATTGCATAACTCATATTAATGCATAGCATCACGTGCGTATTTATATTTGGGAATATAAAGTATTTTACCCTTTTTCAATTGTGGATCACTTTTGTCTTAATAGGACCTAAATAGTCAAGTTTTTGCAACTCTGAAGTTACACATAACAATAGCCAAGTTTATAATTAGTATCTACCGAACATAATTGAGACCCTATATTGTTTTGATCGTCATAGGAATCAAAACGCATACTTACTATTCCACAGATGGGCATGTTTTGACGCACATCATTAATGTAAACTAGTAGTAATAATATCAGCTCTGTATTAAACTGTCCTACTGTTGGGCTCGGACCTCTTCACCACGCTGGGCCAGCGCGGGTTGGCAGACTTCACATATCTTCAAGAACATTATGGAGAGCTCTTAGACATGCCGGCTACCTCACGATGTTTTCCTTTACCGTTAAAGCAAGCGATATTTAATTATTTCAAACGCACATAGCTTCAAAAAGTTAGAGATGCGCCTTGGAATCGAACTGGAGACCTCTGCGTGGAAATCCAATGGTTTCCCAGTAGGCTATTGCTGCTTTTAAACTAGTACACAGACAGACAGAACAAAGTCATCTAAAGTTCAACAAAAAAGTTAAAAGTAACTTAAAAGAGAAATAAATTATACAACACTGGTCTAAATTTTATGTCAGTACCATATACTTTGCTAAAAATCCTTTGAGAGACACTTGAAGTCTGGCTATTTAATTAAAATACGAACTGTTCTACTAAGATAGCGATCCATCTGTGTGGATTCATTAGTAGGACCCATGTCTTAGCTTCGGTAAAGACAGTAATGAGATTGATTTCGCGCTAAAGTCGTTTGTTACCGGGGCGATGACGTAATCATGTAAGATGAGATATTGAATTAGAGGCTCTCGTTCTTAACAACATGTATATACATATATGTAGGTACATTATACTTTATGTTCAACAGAATAGCCATTTAAGAGGCGGGCATCTAAACAGTTAAATAAAAGGTTTTGACAGATCTATTGTTGTTGCGCTCGGCCTGAATCTATACTCATATTATAAGGCTAAAGAGTTTGTTTGTTTGGTTGAACGCGCTAATCTCAGGAACTACGAGTTGGAATTGAAAAATTCTTTACTGTTGGATAGCCTATTTATTGAAGAAGGCTATAGGCTATACAACATCACGCTACGACCAATAGGAGCGGAGCATCAATGAAAAATTTTGCAAAACGGGGAATATTCTCTTATGTGAAGTAGACGAAGTTACGCAGGTCTGCAAGTGATAAAAAATGTGCAAAATGGATAACTACTGCTCGGACTGATTATACTTCTGAAATTGTTATCATGTATTCTCCTGTTGCCTCCTCCTAAACTGAACCGATTTTAATATTTCGTCGTAAATAGTATGACAAGGATTTTATCTATGTCTGTATTATATTAGTAAGTATTTATTTAGTTAAGAAATTATAAAAAAAATAACATGGCTGTGGTAGTTATAGATTGTATCTTTATTTTTTGTTGTCATTATTCATAGAGAAAACAGGGCAATACGTTTGTAATGAGTAAACGCTGCCCGTATTTCCTCATAAGTATTGAACAGTTGTCGATTTTTGCAAAATTGCCATTGGCTTTTTCAGTTAATGAATTCTCAATAGCATCACGAAGTCAAGAACTGTACTATGTAGACTGCAATATGCTCGTAAGATATCGACTTAAACCGTGCATTGATGGCGGTTATGTGGGTGATGATACACGTCTCCCTACTCTCCCAGAGAAATAGCGGGGAAATTGTATTTATGTATAGTCCTTAGTTAGTGCCTATTTAAAGAAATTTATCAAAGAGCGCGGGCGTCCTCTCAGAATTTCAAGTATTTCTATTTAGTCTACGACACAGGCAAGTACGAATTAGTAGGCTTCAAAAATCTTCAAGCGCGCTCTGTAGAACCTTCAGCCGATGTCCTTACTATGTTATCTTCGCAATACAAACGAGTGATAATTAACTTTTTAATTTAGACGTTACGTCGAATTATCGTAGCTTTTGATGAGCTGAAGACGCCTAAAATAGCTGTATAATATCTCTCCACTTGGCTGTCAATGATAACGCTTTCACCAGACAGTTTTGCAAATCTTTAAGCTTATTCGACACAAAAACGAAAATATTAAATAAAATGGATCAATGTCAATAATTAATACATCGGAATAATTGTTGTCAATGTTTCGAATATTCCGATTTGCTTGAAGATTTGAACTATTAGGTTTTTATCGACAGACTATTTTCAATCGATATAATACCAAAACTAAGTATCAAGTTTTTGTGTCGAATATGTCAATGTTTTAAATATTACAATTTAGTTTGTGATACGAACAATTTTTTTCAACATGCTATTTTAAATCAACTAGATAACACACACAAAAGCGTTTGTTTCACTTTTGTGCTAAATATAACACTATTATAACATCACATAGTTTTTGTTTATTTATCTCTACATATACAAGAACTGGTACGAGAATGGAGTTAGTAATTCCATACACACACACAGCTTTGAAGTTCACACAAACGTGAACGTTAACATCTTAGTTCAGACATCAGCACCTCAAACTAACAATTGACACAATATCACTCGTGCATACAACGCTCTGGGGTATTCCGGTAATAACTCGACCGCTAAATTCACTTACTCAGTAACGTGATGACGTAATCAATATGAAGACGTGATGTCTGCATAGCAACAACGATATTGTTGTGTATCCAGAATAATATAACTTTCTAGTCAGATGGATTTGTTGTTAATCCAGTGACGCAATCCCGACTATTAATCGTGAAATCCTGCGTCATTTCGTCAATTGTGTTTAGAAGCCAGTTTTCCTACTTTTAAAGACAGCTTCCACATTAGATATCAAACCATTTGTCACAGGAGACTTACATTACTAAATGGTAAACGAAAAACATATAAATGGTGGATAAATATTACCCACAAAAACAGAACAATTATTCACGAATTACAACAATAATTGTCCGGCGTGGGATTTGAACCCACAGCAAACAGGGTAGCGGCAGGCGTGAGGCCTGACATGATATGACTCATTCCGCAGTCAAATCTGAAACATAGGTTGTAAAATTAACAGTAGACGAGAAAGGTATATATTCTTTTTCTATTGTTTTCTATTATTTTCTGATGTCTATTATTTTGTGTCCGATGCAAAACTGCGAAAACTAAAAAGAAAGAAGAAAATATAAAATATCTGGGCTAGCTTTTTGGTGGTTACGCAGGTATTGAGCCCGTAATCTCACTGTAAATATTCCACAGATAAATGCAGCATCGTTTTATACAAGTATGAAATTCGTACGATTTATACATACATTACGACAGTCGAGACGGTTGACGTGAAGCATAAAGTTATAAAAAGTGACTAGACTACCCAGCTTTAGGCATCTACATTCCGGTGAAGGAACACCTCACCACCCTATCTGGTGAGCAGATAAATCTTTGTGAAATGTATAATCGTGCCTTTGATAGTCAATACGACGATTCAGAAGGCTGAAAAATTTTCCAACTTATATAATTCTGCCCGCTTTCCACTAATTTGATTGCGGAAGTCAGATGATACTCGTTAGGAATAAATATTAGAAATCGGGCACAACTCACTGGACTGGAAATGAATAAGAATGACGATTTCACTCCTTTCGCGCAGTAATTAGGATTAAAAAGTTAGGATATTGATTACATTGGATAATGGTTTAAGGTTGTATTACCGAATTTGAGCATTGATTCGTGTTATTATAATTTTAACGTTAATTGCAGGAAGTTAAATATTGTGCAGTGAAGGAAAAGGTGTGTAATTATTAATTGTTTAGTTTTAGATTCGACGCTTAGATTATAATACATACACAGCCTGACCCACATATCCCCAATGTGATAGATGGAGGTCAATAGGCCAACTATATTTTAAGTCCCGCGTAATTAGGGAAAAGCCTATAGCCATTTGCCGGGTACAATTCCAGTCTCTGTGCTACTACTATCTGAAAACTACCTGATTCGAGAATCGAACCTATGACCTAACGCACAACCGTCGCATACATTACTGCTGCAACCCAGCCAGTCAGTCGGTAACGAATAAGGATATTTCGATTTAAAATAGTTTAACATCTTTTAAAACTGTCTTCAATACATTCGATCTCGAACATATCATGATGTAATATATCACGGATACATGATTACATACAAAAACAAAATTATTTCGTTGAAATTAAACTACTATATACGGATTGAATAACATTCGCGTAAACAGAAGACAATATTATGTAAAATTATTTCGCTTTTAATAATTTTTGGTATTACTTGAATTTTGCAGCGATATTACGAATATTCGTTCAAATATACATACATGAGCATGTTATTAAATATTGACAGGATATTTTTTATTATTTACAATTCTAGAGGCTTACTACATAATTACAATCTGTCCGTGCACATGGCCGCTGCATACGATTGAAACATCGCGAAAAGTTTACACTTTTCGAAATCTATATATGTATATTTACATATACATATATAGATTTCGAAAATAATAAAAGTTGCCGCGATTAAATCCGTATGAAATGTTTACATTGAACCAGCTTTTAACTGCGATTTCTAATGCGTGTTTGGAAGTAGTATATACAATTATATTTTTCTTTCATCACGTTTAAGAAGAAGCGACTGAGACTCGCGGCGCATCAAGATGAAACTTGCACCAGATTATAAGTTAGACTACGAGCAATACAACTGTTAAAAACCGCATTTAATTTCGTGCATTAGATTTTACGTTATGCGCATACAAACACACAAATAATAATAAATAATAATAATAATATTCTACATATACACACAACACCATCTAGCCCAAACTAAGCAGAGCTACTAAGCAGTACTATGGGTACTAGACAACGGATAAACGTACATATATACTTTTTTTTTTGTAAATACATACATATTATACATATTATAAATAGTAGGCTTCTGTAGCTCTTTTAATCTTACTGATTATTCTTTAATATCTTCTATGTACAAGAAAACATCGACCAGCTACAATTTTAAATTTTATGATATGTTTTAATAGATAAATACTAGTTTTAGTACAGTACTAAAATTGAATCTAATCGCAAATAATGATACGGCCATTTGATGAAAAGGAGGTACCGTAGCCTAAAGACTTTGCCACCCTGTAATAAAGGACTTCCAATTCCACCGAAGAAGTCAGAGACCACTTCGCAAACACATCGATTTCTAAAGGAGTTCTAGGAACTACATTCAGACTAGAAGCACAACACTACTACCCGTATCTGTAATTGGACTGCTCCGAATTTGAGCGGCAATTTTACTATGGTCTCGTTCAATATCGGTTTTATATGTCTGTTGGTCGTAAACACCATACGTACCTTTGTTAGTGCTCTTTACTAGGAGTTTATACATCCTTGCTAAAAACTTCACAGTAAACTTTGAGAGTTATGCAGGCGTGGTTACATATTATTCGTCACTGTGTCTCGTATAAGTTTTCCGACCCATCAGTTTTGGATTCAATTTAAGTAGAACAAAGTGTTATTGAATGGTTTTGAAACTAGCTCGCGCGGTTTCACCTCCGCTCCAGTGTCTTGTAGTGTGTTGACATTACTTCTGGATAATAAAGCTTACTAATGGTAAGGTTAAAAATCAGACCAGAAGTTTCAGAGTTTATATGTATAAATTATTATAGATTAAGACTGCGCCGAGCGTGAGACGCGGTTGGACTGAATGACAGAGCTCGAAATTCAAATCGGCGCGCGGCCGCCATAGTGAAATTGTATGGAGGATTTGAAGTGCTTTTTTGATCAATATGTATCTTTATTGTCAACCAATAACTTAAATATTTGGAACGGACAAATTTTAATATAACTATTTATGTTTCGTTTAAGCTGTAAAATAGGATATATTTCTACTGTTATAATCTAAAAATCACGTAACACGTTACGTTACCCGAGCTTACGTTTTTGCATTTTTCGTACAAATTTACGTAATTTTGTAAGCGAAAACATGAATTATTTTAAGTTCTTACACGGAGTAATTGTAAACACATTAATTGTTATGATAAAAGTATATTTTATATTTGTATTAAACAAAAAGTGTTGATTTTATCAACTTAAGTGTGACCACCTGTTTTGGCACATTTCGCTCGGCGCAGTCTTAAGAACCCAACATCAGCAAGGATTTATAAAATGTTTCTGGTGGACATCACTAACCTTGTCATTATTAGGTGGCATCTAATGCTATATACTTTAAAGACAATAATTATCTGCACAAAGAATTATCGGGAAACTTACAAACATTCAGAGAACGGACATACCCCATACCTAGACTCAAACCAACTAGGTATTTGTGGATCGTGTGATTGTCAATGCGCCGAATATAAAAAAAATGTGTATTTTTTTATATTCAGCGCATTGAAAATGGCCTTGAGATTACCTACGTAAATACTAAGATATTTCTGCATAGCACTTCAGGCATATATAGGCGTCAGCCTATATACGTGTAATTCTATACAACATACTTGTCACGCGGACCGCGCGAGCCATGACGGCTGCGCGCGAGTCGGAGTGGTGGCTGGCGCCCCCTTCCCCTCCTGCCCGGCGGTAGTGATATATAAGCCGATCGCGTCCTGGACCGACTTCTCTTCTCCCGGCCCGGCTCCACACCTTCAGCTAAGTGTCCTGATTCTACAAGGACCACGAAGCAAGCCTTTAACGAACCACGCCCTGACTATTGTTATGTAGTAAAGATTATTATTTCCTATACTTGTATTCTAAATATATTAAAAGTGTAATTGTCATACCATCTATTATTATTCTCTCTCATTAAATTCACCTAGGGACGCCCCTCCGGCGTGGCCTGTTCCTTCTAGACCAACAGATCTCCTGTAGAAACCACTCTAAAGGTTACAAACTTTACACTTGAGAAAGTTACGCAATTCACCCAAAATTGCCTAAGTTAGTGACGTAATCATTTATTCAACGTAACTGACATGCCAATAATACATAAACGTAACCGATACTCAAACGTAACGTGTGTGGATGCGTAACTAATGCTCTATGAGTAAGGTGATGTAGGTACTACGATCTTATAACATCGGCGGTATTGTTTCGATGCTTGGCAACAACTCATTACTTAATGGATATTAGATAATCTCTCCCAACGCAGCACATTAACATGTGTGTCACGCGCATTGGCGATAGTAACAAGTTGGTGGTGTTGGTTATGTGTCTGATTCTGTTGGTTACAGATCTGTGTTTGGCCAAACCTGAATTTGTTGTCTATATCTTATGAGTATGTCAAAGCTTGCAACCAATTAAAAATATTTTACTTTCAATTTCGATCGGCTATAGAAATAGTATAATATTTGTATAGCCGATTTTGTTTATTTTTTTTTAAATAGTATTTGTAATCACAAAAATAATAAACCATATTGAAAAAACAAAAAAAATTAGGAAGAAAATATTCAGGCTTGTTAATCTGTATATTATTATATAAAACTCTTCCATTACTGAGTGAGCGACAGACAACACATAGCCGAAACTACTGAACGCAAGAAGCTGAAATTTGGGATGTATGTTCCTTGGAGAGTGTAGGGGAGCACTAAGAGAGGATTTTTGGAAATTCCACCCCGAAGAAGGTGAAAGGGGTGAAAAGGCGCGATATAACCAAATTCCACGCGGGCAAAGCCGTGGGCGGAAAGCTAGTGTACAATAAAATTACTTACGTTTTGTTTAAAATTAATACCATTTCTTCAACTTAGTGTTATCACTGTTTCTTTAGTAACATTCAAGCAAAATACACATAAAAACGAGCGTTGGAACTAATATTTGACAATGATATAATTTACTAGACTTTGCCTGCGGCTTCGCTCGCGTAAATGTACCGTAGGTTAGATTAGTATCAGTACTTTTTCTGGATGAAAGTTACCCTATGTCCTTTTTGCTTTCAACGTGTATGCGAAATTTCATGATGATCGATCGCGTAGTTAAGGCATTAAAACGTAAAAAAATCATATTTGCATTTATAATACCTATTAGTTAGGATTATCTCGGGTGGCGATCGAACCTATAACCCTCGGCGGAATAGAAGATACAAGGCATTTATCAACCATTGTATGTAGTCAAATTCAATTTAAAACATTATTATATTTACAAAAGCCATAACATAACTGCTCACCATTTGTTTCAGATGCAAAGAAAATGCTTCGTAAGATGTAATTATAAATCCTCGAGGATTGATCAATCAACAAGATGACGCGAGATGACAAGATATGATGAATGAAGAACGATGGTCTTACAGACGTGGCTCTGAATAGTGACCACAAATTAGCGAACGAAAGGACACTGCCTAACCAGACGAAAGGCGAGACAAACTGAAATATAAAGCTAGCTATAGTGTAAAGTACGTAGACAGAAGAAAGAAAGAAAGAAAACATGCTTTTATTTCTAAAAAAACATATTGTAGCAGCACAACTGACGGAATACTTTGTCAGTCAAATGGCATAAGTGCTTTCTTGCCGAATAATCTTGTAGCATTAACACGATTATTCGGCAAGAAAGCACACAATCGTGTAGCTTTATTTTAAAATCGTTAGCTTCAAAATCAAATTAAAAAAATATAGTGTTAATGAATTTGTCTGTTACAAAATTCGTAACAATAGACCCAGAGGTCATGGTATGAACTTTCGTCAACTGTAGACTCAGAGACCTAGCATTGTATTGTATTTGTGTCCCATGACGTGTAGGATTTAAAAATACCTGATAAAATGTAGGTGCAAAAATCATTGCATATTTTTTTGTGGTATAGTAATAAAAAACTATGAACACATACGTAAATTGTGAGACCAGGTACGACGATAAAAAAACACTTGTGTAAATAAAATTTACATATTTAATAGTATGTACTAGAGCAAAATGTAACTTTACAAATTATTCCTAGTGCGGGAGTAGCATTGATACAAAGGAGACTATGAGAGGAGTAAAGTAAGAGAACAGCAGATAGGGCCAAAACGAAGGTGGAAAATTGCATATAGAAGCACTAATGTTCTTGCCTACAATAATATCGTTATGAACGTTATGGCCTCGATGGCGTAGTGGTTAGTGTAACTAACTGCCAAGTCTGAGGTCGCGGGTTCGATTCCCGCACAAGTCAAACATGTGTGTGCATGGACATGGATATTTGTCTTTGCCTGGGTGTTTCTATATAATTCGACCACAACTTTATTATAAAAAAAAATATTACGTTTTTTTTTATATATTTACGAAGAATCGTACGACATAAACCGAACTATGCCGAAATACTTAAATTTTTATTCATTTAATGTATTTCTAATGCATATTTTATATAAATATTAGGATTCGCCCCTCTTTCTCCATATAACTGTGCCAAATTTCATACTCCTCCATCCACGTAATTTTCGTAAAAAGAGGTACAAAGCTTTTGCTTCACGTAATATATAGATAATTACGTAAATATTAATAAAAAAAAGTATAAAGTATTAAGCATACATATAATGTTTACCCAATATCTAGTACCCGTATGGGTACTAGACATTGGATCTCTGCTAAGTTTGGGCTAGATTGTGTTATGTGTATATGATAGAACATGTGATAGAATATGTTACTGGGTATACCTATGTGCTGCATTAGCACCTGCACAAATATAAATAATTCCTGTGTCGCGGGAAACTTTACAAACAATTAAAATATTTACAAATAACACTTCTCGGAGCAACTATTTGTGAATCTCACAACTGTTTGTCTTGTGTGGGAAACAAACAAGCAGTCGGCGTAGTGACAGATGCGAGATAACCTCTTAAACCGCAACGTCATCCGTATAGTTTATTGCGGAGCAAGTCTAACGTAATTCTTAAACGTAATCATTTGTTTTACTAACCTTTTCTATAGAAACTTTTGCGACTTTACTACAATAATAATACTATAACTGTAAAATAAACATAATTTGAAAACTTTCGTGCATTTATTTTGGTTAGCGATGAACAGCTGAAAAGCTTTTGATAAGGTAATGAAAGCCAAGTCAAACATTATAATAGTACTCCTAAAACGAGTCTTAACTTGAGCAAGCCCTACGTCTGAATGATCGAGGTCGAAATGCAAAGCCTAAAGTGGATAATCAATCATTTTTCTGACTGGCAAACTAGAAAAAACTTACCTACACTTGTCAAAAGCATAATCGGAAAGTAATGAGGGATGGCTCACAAGTAAGTCGTAATTTAGGATTTTAGTTTTTAATATTGTACTAGTAACAGAACTTTTTCGTGAATGAAAGGTACCCTATGTCCTTTTCTGTTCCACTGACAACGTGTATGCGAAATTTCATGTTGATCGGTCGAGTTGTTAAGGTAAGCGAAACTAACAAACAAACTCACTTTCGCATTTGACTTCGTCCACGCGGAATTTAACAAAAAAGTATTTGCAGTTCGCAGAGATCTTTTTCTAAAATAAAAGTCTAGTATACTCCTTATAAAATTAGTTATCGGTCAGTATAAGTCGCGTTAATATCGGTCCAACCGTTTCAGATATTAGCCGGAACAAACTGACAGACAAATTTTAAAACTGGATTTTCGAATGTATATACTTTCATTTAGTAAAAATCTATTATTTTGACATTACAAACAGACACATCAATTTTATTAATTTGTATAGATAGGATTTTATTTCGAATTTTCACAAAGGCGATGATAGAAAATCCCATAACCAGAAGAATGCTAACAAGAAAAAAGCTTATTAATTCTCTTAGAACATTTTGCAGTAGGGTTTTTGAACCAAGGATTGCAAATTAAAAGCTTGGCTTCGATATCCGCATTCGTTTATCTATACTAATATTAAAAAGATTTTTGTTTGTTTATTTGTAAGGATTTAACTCAAAAATTACTCAACCGATTTAAAAAATTCAGTGCTTTATTATCATCGAGCAACAGGCTATCTTAAATAAAAAAGGTACTATTACCAACATTTTTTACGCGACCAAGGCCGCGCAAATCTAGTTTTAATTAAATTTGTATTTTTATTATATTTGTGTATATGTGTGTGTGTGTGTTTTGGTACATTGCATTTAGCCAGCCAGCACTGTCATTTTGTGTCTTTTTAGCATCCCTTCAATACCTATACATTAAGTTGGAGTACCGTATATATATTTCCTTAGCGTCACTGTGTGTGTAAGGAAGTAACGTCGCCACTCCTGCGTTAATTAAATACTTCTGGAAATAAACTTCCGTGCGTGCCAAAAAAATTTCAGTAACATTATTATAAGGCTTTTTGTAATTTGTGGAAAATGTGGCTAATTGTACTTTTTATAAGATATTTTATAAGTACCAATGTTGTTATATTTTGTAATGTACAATTGTTTATTTTTCCAAAATTAAAAATAAATAAACTTTTCTAGTGCCGATGTGTACTTATCGATAAAAAATGTATTAACTCGAGATGCTTTTACTTAATTTGTTACAGCGGTGAATGTAGTGAGGAATTTGTGTAAAGGGCTGCTTGTGAACTACACAACCACGCTTTCCATCAAGCGACATGTGTGCATTTTAACAAGCTTTAATAGAAATATCACTAGTTACTATTATGGAGAAAACTATTAACGTAATGAAGAAATAATCTTAAAAATCATCGTATTTTCTGTGATTGATGTGCTCCATAATTAAGTTAACTTGCTTAATACATTATTGCCAAAGAAGGTTACTTGCTAATCTTTCAACACACATACCTATATGTTTATTTTTTACAGTCAAACAACGGTTTTTGACACAATATTGCACATATACCGTATATGTGCAATATTGTATCAAAAACCGTTGTTCTACATTTATAATAATTATTAAAACTAGATTAAAAAAAAAACTATTTTAAATTATTCCTGTCGGCTTTTAAGGTTTCTTACAACAAAAACGTTAGTACGGAAGGTAGTGGGTTGTTTTGAATGAAGTATGAATCTCATTATATCGTGGGTAAAAAATAATACATTAAATGTAGATACTTGAATCACAATATGAGTTCACAGTTCCAGAACAATGATGTTGTTATATAGTACAACGATTTCATACAAAACGACAAGTTGTCGTCTGTTTACAGATCCAACAATAGGCGTAGGGACTGACGTCAAAGGACGCCGTCCTGCGTACTTCCCCGTCCGTCTTTGCGTAGTTCATTCACCGAACTATATGATTCTAGATGTATCACAACAGGTCGTGTAACAACATGATATGATATACACATTCGTATACATATAAATTACGTGTATTGTTTACCTAAGGGTGTATGAAGTTTTAGCTGGTAGCCAGTCAGTTTGCGAACGCGGCTGGGGTAACCAGAAGAAGTGTAAGGGGTAAGCATTATTCGTGATTGCGTTAGTTCCAATTACGAATTATATTTATACAATGTAACAAGTGTAAAAGTAAAAAGCACAGTGGGATTATATTTTCAGGTGTTGAAGTAAACCCTGTAAGAGAAGTGAACGCTGAATGTTTATATTAAAATAATTTATTCTAATATTGTCTGAAAATTACCCTACTGTAATCACGGACGAGTAAATGTAATATTAGGGGTTAAAGTATGAAATTGCTGATTTTTACTGAACAATTGAAACTCGTTTTTTCCCAAGATCCATATTTATTTAACCGAAATATTTACCCTCATTATCTATACATTGCTGCCATCTAAACGGAAGTTCGTTTATGCTTTTACCATAGAACTCTGGGGATCTAGATTCCACAAACTGTGTGAAAGCATTTTGTTTTGCTTCCAGGGAAGAATATTTTTTATCACGTACAAAATTGTCCAAATCATGAAAAAAATGGTAGTCCGTTGGAGCAAGGTCTGGCGAGTACGAAGGATGACGTATGGTTTCTAACTGCTCCTGTAGAGTTATAATGGTTTCTCGTACAGTGTAAGGTCTTGCATTGACATGGAGCAATAATGGTGAAGATCGAATCACGAGTCGGGGCTGTTTCACTGCCAGTTTTGCCATCATTGTTCGAAGTTTGGCACAGTAAACATCTGCTATTATTGCTTGACCAGACCTGAGAAAGCTATAGTGAATAACACCATGAAGAGACCACCAAACAGTTACCATTACCTTTTTATTGGTAAGCTTTGCTTTAGGGCACTGTTTGGGCCGGCGTTTGATATGGGGTCAGCTATTGCATTTTTGCTTATGGTTATCGCTAAGAATCCACTTTTCGTTACATGTCACAATTCGATCCAATATTCCATCATTTCTGTACTGATTCAACAAGGCAACACAAGTTACAAAACGCATTTCTTTCTGTAGATCAGTAAAATCATGAGGCACCCATTTTTAAAAATTTTTATCTTATTGATTTGATGCAAATGAACCAATATTGTAGATAGGGTAACGTTAAACCATGCCACTAATTGATGGGTAGTTTGACTCGGATCAGCATCCACCATCTTCTTCAATTCAGCGTTATTCACCTGTGTGGGCGTCTTCCACATGGTTCGTTCTTCAAGTCGAAGTTTCCATTACGGAAGCGTTTAAACCAAAACGCACTGTGCGTTTATTAGCAGACTCCTCTCCAAACGCAGCGTTGATATTGCCGCGTTAGTTCCACATTGGAACTCGTATTCAAAAATGACTCGAATTTTCGAAGTATCCACCTTTCCCGTCTAAGCTGAATAAACAAAACAATTGAAAGTCGAAAATCAAATGTTGCACACTTTTTAAATGAAGAATCTTACAGGTATCATTTGAAAAGTTTCTCTTGAAAATCTCACGCCATGAAGGTTTTATATCAATTCAAATTATCTATCACTATACAATGGCAACTTCATACTTTAACTCCTATTACATTAAAATTAAAGTACTATTCATTTCGGGTTTTTTTTTAAGTAACACTATAATGCTGTCGTAAGTATTATTTTAAGTGATTTTTCAGTCTCAGTTTGCACTGGTAGTTTTTATGAAAGATACGGACTATATTCAAGTAACAGTAACAAATTTTAGTGGGGACAAGTCTGTAGGCTAGTGTCGACATCTCGTTCGTCTTTTTGTAAGAACTATTCTATTAGTAATATATTATAATATTACATAATATATTTAAATTTACATTTACGCCGCTGGTTTGGTGGCATCCTTCAAGAACATGACTACTTAAAAGCAACCAAAATTATGGGGTAAATCACATGGAGCTCACGATGGTGGTTGTGTCAATATTATTAACAATGTCGACGAACAAAAGTTCAAAATTGTAAAAGAAGTGATTTAAAAATAAACCGCGGTAATAATCGTAAAATGTAGCATTAATTTAATAGTTTATATATGGCTTGCTTTAAGGATAGGATGATAGGAAACCATCGTAAGAAAACCTGTATCTTTTAGAGTTTTCTAAAATATTGTCACTGTCAACTACAATTAGAAATTTGAAAGTTTGTGAAGGTGTATAGAGTTTTGTCAATTAATATTTGCAGGAATTAAAATCTGCAGGACGGATTTATATGGGACTTGGCACATATACCATATCCTTTTTTTAAGTGGACTATCCTCGTGTACTTTCTCCACATGAAGATCCGCGGAGGCGTATACTTTTAGGAGTTTGGGGCCGGTCCAGCAATTATCGCTCCTTCGGCAACATTAATATTTTTATTCTGCTATACGTTATTCAGGCGTTCTTCAATCTTTTATTCACCCGCGCAAAGCCGCGGCCAGAAACTAGTAATAAATAATTTCAAATATTAAAATTTTCATATGCTCTGCAAGAAATAAATTTTAATATATCACTCGCTTTAACAGCATAAAAAACGTTTTGAGCCAACCTGCTTGGGTAAAAGTTCTCTATAAAGTTCTCAAATATGTATGCAGTCAGTCAACCCGTACTGGGCATGCGTGAAATAATATTCCGAGAAGAGACCGGTGCCCAGCAGTAGAGCAGTTTATAAACAAGTCTGTTAGTAACATTTGTTGTTTTTTAGATAATTATGTCTTCAGCTCTCTTATTTATAACTGAAATTCGGTAATACTGAAAACAGGTATGAGTTTTCAGTTTCAGTTCAGTTCGTCGGTCTTGATGGCGTAGTGGTTAGTGTAACCGACTGCCACGCCTGAGGTCGCGGGTTCAATTCTCGCACAAATCAAACATGGATGTTTGTCTTGGTCTGGGTGTTTCTATGTATAATATGTATGTATTTATAAAAAAAGTATATAATAATATGTATGTTTATCCATTGTCTAGTATCCATAGTACAAGCTTTGCTTAGTTTGGGCTAGATGGTGTTGTGTGTATGTTGTAGAATATTATAGTTACATAAATCATGCTACGCAAAAGTATAAAATTGATTATCTCTTTTGTTAATTTGTAAATACTGACTGACCTAGTTAGTCCAGTGACATATATAAGTTGGCACTTATATATTCTTACATGTCCCAAGTTCGATTCCCGGGTCGGATAGGTTACCGAAATTTTCTCGTTTGAGCAGCAGTACGATGTCTACACACATGACCGATAGACGGCTATAGATTTCATACTATAACAAAGGACCTAAAAAAATCCCTTATGAAATGTGAGTTCGACAAACCTCTGCCAACCCCTTCTAGAATACGCAGACGTTTAGAATTGATTCATACATAGTAATAAATCATCATCAACATAACATACTTACGTGAATATTTGCAAACATACATATATATAACATGTAGCTCAAGTTAATAAAAACTCGTGAACCAAACGAATAAATATAAACTTAATATTGTTAAAAAATTAGAACGCGCATTCTCCAACGAGAGCTCTCGTACGTAAAGCAATAAGGTGAAATTATAGTAGCCCCAGGTACTAAATAGGTATGCATAAACAATTTTAATATAATTACGTCATCGGTCCGTACCGCTGCCTTGCTGATATTACGTCACAAAAAATAGAAGGGCCATTATTAGAGGCTTGGCTTTCCTCTGATAGATAGGTAGGTACAGCTGGTGACGAAAGTGTTGAGAATATTATCGTAATTTTGTTTGTCGTGTACTGTCTATACAAAAGTGTTATGTTTTTGCAAATGTTACACATAAAAAATTTAACTACTGTATACGGATTTTATCGCGTTATTTATTTAACACTGTATCTATTACATAATTTTGAAAACTGTTTATATTTAAGTTTACACTTTTCCCGACGTTTCGGTTACTTTTCAGCAGCCGTGGTCACGGGTCGGGGAAAGTGTAAACCTAAATATAAATAGTTTTAATAGTTTTAATAATTTTATTAGCATATAAATTAGTAAAATTAAATAGTATTAGTAGTGTAACAGTATTCAAAATTATGTAATAGATACAGTGTTAAATAAACAACGCAATAAACTCCGTATATATAGTAGTTTAATTTCAATGAATAACATTCGCGTAAACAGAAGACAATATATTACATAAAAAATTTACTTGTTTTCTAAAGTTTTTAGTTATCGGTCTTTAATGAATTATGTACATAATAGCAGTATAAGTATTAAAGAAAGCAAATAGAGAAAAGATGAAGAAGCTAATTGAACAGATGGCTTTGTGGTTTAATTTGTCACCACTGCATCGAGTATAGTCGGTTCCATGCTCACACGAGACAAAAATTTGTGCTATTCACAAATTGTTATTTTGAGTTGGATGTTCTACGGGTCATTTGTTTGAAATGTTTGTTAAGTGCGTGCGACGCAATAATAAAGGAATTATGCTTTAAAAATAAGTAAAAAAAAAGAAAAAGTACCCAGTTACTTTGAAAAGTAAGCTCACTTTCACTCATTCTAAACTAACCTTTTTTCATGAATTCGCTCGATACATCTGCTATTACACTTTTCGATAAATCCGCAATCTACTGGACGAAATAATATAAAACACAGTTTTATTTTTCAATTCAATTTTAATTCAGTTTATTTATTCGTTCGGATACGTTACATATTAAAGATGTAAGAATATTATATTTTATAGCATATTCTACGCCTCAGGGCGTGCAAATGAATATAAGTGTAATAAAAAATAAATGGTATTAAAATATTCACAATAAAACATAATCATGTTTTGATTGATGGAATTCTATTTTAAAAGGTGTCCTCTACAATTTTTATTTGTCTATACTTTTGTTAATACAAGTTTTGTTAATCAATAGTTGTACAATTTACTAAGCTACTAAATCACATCAAAATCGGTACCGTAATTTTTGCGTGATAACGGAACAGACATTCGGAAAATCATGGTTTAAATTTTTAAATAAAATTGGGTTAAATTTCAAAAAAATTAAATACAGACCGTCTTGTGACAGTTTTATAAAGCAATACATATGTTATATAAATGTTATTTCCCTGTTTTAGCTATTGAGTGCCAACGGTACACCGGCAGTCGGACGCAAAAGTTTTTCAATTATGTCTGGCATTCCAACAATTGACAGGTTAAACCATTAAGAGATTTTTCCAATCAACGTAACTTTTCATTTTCAATTAATTTGCCGTCGTATAGTCAAACAATAAACCCATTTTCATTGACCCATTTCATCATAAAACTTTAAATAAAACTAGAGGTATTTTCCATAACCTTAATTAACTTTTCGTAAGATCGATACATCACAAACAGTTCATCAACATTGGTTGTAATACAAGAAATATCTTTCAAAACAAGATAATTGCGTTTCTGACACTTCAAGGTTCATTTGAAGGCTTTCATAGACGAGCAACTTTTAGTATTGATTGCATGGCTGGCATTGTGGGTAAGCGGTCGGTTTACTAAATATTGTTGGATCGTATTTCCTTTGGTTTATACATAATAATATCAGCTCTGTATTAAACTGTCCCACTGCTGGGAACAGATTTCTTCTCAGTGTAAGAATGATTGGCCCATAATCCACCACGCTTTTTGTATAATACATACATTATTTTCCTTAGTACATTTAACGGACACAAAGTAGATCCTGCTTCTTTGTGTCCGATAATTGTATGCTTGTAAAGTCCCTTACGATCCGTGGCTAGATGCTTGCCAGTGGATTAAATGATACTGATGATGATACTACGCAGTCGCAAAGTCAAAAATAGGCAATAACATTAATTCCAAAATTCAGCCCTCTCACAAATAGACGCGTGCGACTACATTAGCCTTATTTTATAGAATCTCGGTCTCACATAGCCGCCATCCGTATATATCTTATTTATCATCCGTATATATCTCTTTGTGGCAATGGGCAAACAAGCTACACTGATAGTCAAGCTTGTAGCAACTATTTGTTACCGCATATTACGAAGACAGGGCAACCCCGCGCAACAGATAGTTGCCAGTCTGTTGTGTTGTGTGGAACATCAGTACGTATTTATAGCTGAAATTTAAGTAAATAAATAAATAGCGATTTAATTAACTTTTCTGAAAGAGAACGAAAATTGTGCTAGCTTAATATTTTCTTCAACATAATATAAAACTTTGTTCATTAAAAGAGTGACATCTAATTTCGTAATTATTTTGAAACAGATAAATTTGGAATAGTTTTTGAGACGAATATTGGGGTTAATTATAATTTAAATTTATATTGAATAAATAGGCTTATTTTCTGAGGCCACTTAAAGTAAACCCAAAATAAATTGGATAATGTTAATGTCGCTCGAAATTTATGTGATAATACTGTTGATAATAAGATCGTCCTATTGCCGTTTACCGGACGCAGTTTCACACTCCTTGCTACCACAGATAATTTCTTGATAGAAACATTCAATTACATTTTTCCAGACCTGGAAATCAAACCCGATAAATCATGTACAGCTGTCACATTAACTACCACTGCGACGAAACATTAACAGTTCCGAAACATTGCTAACGCTGTTAAGGTTCAGCATAAAAGTTCTATAAGACATTATAAATACAAATTTGCACCAGCTGGCCAACGGTATAGTCATTAGTCCGGTTATGCTAATATATCTTAATACGTATGAACATGAACGTTAATCATGCAAATAGCACTTACCTTAATTTGTACTAATCTAGATAATCCTTACTATTATAATAATTGTAATGCGGCACTCAATGTAATCAGTCCAAGTCAAAGACATTTTGGAGAAAGGCCAGATTAAGATTACGCTAAACCGTATATCGCGCATGAAGAATGAAATGCAAGTGAACGGAAAACATATATACTTATATATAACTCAGGACCTACTCTTCGGAGAAACAGGCGTGAGTCTATGTATGTAAGAGTAAGGCGAAACTTAAGGCAACTGTAGCTTAGACATAACAAGGAATATATTTTCTCACTAACTTGTTCTGCCAATGTTTGTTCTTTACTTCTAGAAGCAAACATTGGTAGAACAGCCAAATATTTGCTCAGCAGTATAATGGATATGCGGTATACCATTTGCAATGGTTTGTATCTAATCCAATTTATTGCACTCCACAATGTTCTAGGCTCTCAGTAAGATATAGGATTGACGGCACGGATGGCGTATTGGTTTAGTTGGTCACCTCTCCACTGACACTGCGCCGAGGGTTTTGGATTTGATCCAAATACGGAAAAAAGTGTAATCCACAAATAGTCAATTCGAGTCTGGGTATTCTTTATGTCCGTTGTTTGAATGTTTGTATAGTTTCCCGCAATACATGAATATTCTCTCTCTCATGTTTTAAATAAAACATAAACAAATAAGGTCACAATTATACACCCTGTTAGTTGCAGCAATTTATAAAGTATGCATTCGCAAGTATTCATTCGTTCAACATAGTACTCTTTTGATAACTAAACCAACTCATGTAATTCTCAGAAAAATCTATGTCAAGAAGTCAGGGAAGTTTATAAATGCTGGTTTAGTTTATTTATGACGTAATGCTTGTGAATAAATTAGTTCTTCAGAAACTATTCTAAGCTAATTGAGTTTTGCTTGGGTAGGTATTTTATTTTCTTTTAATGAATGTACATAAAACAGAACATAGAATAATAATATAAATACATATTATATCTAGAATTAATGCTACCGTCTTCATACGTCCAATTAAACCTAAATTATATATGAAACATTATTGTGTATTGTGTTGACCCGATTTTTCGAACTATAGATTCTACACAGTCAGTCCTCTCTGCAAAGTTGGTGTCCTGTCCTGGTGCCCTTCATCCTTTCCTGTTGCAGAATCATGTATTAATTGGTATTTCCTAGTTAAACCCTCGAGAGGGTTGGCATATATACCATTTTATCTATTGCATTCGCAAAGCATATTTGCGTTTTGCCTGAAGGTTAGAATAGCCAGTCGTGTATAGTTTACGGGTTATAGCTATCTGATTGTGTTTAATGCCAACACAGCACACCCATTTACTTTAGTGGTGGCTACCAGTTTCCATTAATTTGCCTACTAGTTTGCCTGCCACCTTTTTCTTTTTAATCTTGCTCATCAAAATAACCACACTCCGCCTGATGGTGAGCAGTCATGTGGTCCAAAGACAGTGACCTCCACACCATCCTCAAAGCAGCTGAGGCGATGTCTCTACTTTGACGGCCTGAGAAAGTGCTTTTTCACGCCCCGCTTTAAGGACCCAGGATTGTAGAAAGAAGGAAACACGTGCCTTGGCAGAGAATTCCATGCCACCTGGGAATGAAAAAAGAGCAGCTTCTCATTAACTAGCCGAAGACTGTTTAATATTATATCTCATAATTTAGTCACTGCCAAGGGCAACTGATGATAAACACTGAAGAATGAAAAAGCTTATTGAAATAGGTAAGATGGGGTACCCTGCTGATTTGAAAGATTCACCGTCCTGGTTCTATTTCTCCCATCGTTAGTAAACATTTTGGTAGCTAGTCTCTTAGAATCCTTGACTTTGTTACAGCCCATACACTTTCGTCATTTTAGGACATGCACAAAACTCAAACATACCCCAAATTTCCTTAATGAATTTAAGTACCACACCTTTTTCAGCTTAGGATATTTTGTGTATATTTGCTGAAGCAATCTTTTAGTCTTCCGTAATTATATTTAATTCATAGCTCTCTGAAAAACCTTTTGCTCTAAATTGAACAAATCTTCAAAAGTACAAGTTTTAGGGAATTAGGATGAGATTACCAAATAAAAAATTAAACCAGGACCATTCCTCATCTCAGAAGTAACTTGTACAAAAAATTGTCGGAATAATAAGTTTAGTACAACTTACTTATTACTACATTCGCTGGAAAACTTTTAATTAAATTTCACGTACGAAATAGGACATTGTTTTGAATTACTCGTTTTTGTTACAGTTATAAAATTTACCTTTAGCTAGATTAATTTTGTAACTTTTACATGATTTTATTAAGTCTCCTTCGTGGAAAAACGTGGGTGATTGATGGTAATGACTTCCATGAAAGTGGACTTGTAGTTATATAAAGTTGAATCTAAAATTCATATTTTTTAAGTAAATATAGTATTTGTATATATGTATATAATATTTGTGTGTATGGGCTCTCAGGATCGATACCCGAGTGGAACAGAGTATTATTGCGTATTTCTGTCAAGAAAATTTCAGTAGAAGTGTGAAGTATAGGTCTTGGCCTGGTAGACGGCAATACACTCACACCCCATTACGTGGGTCTAAAATCATAGTCGACAAAATGTGGGTGTAATACAAAATACCAACACAAATTATTACTTGTAATCGCCAATTTATTAGCTTTTGAATCCATATTCTATACGTTTTTATTTCGATTCCTTCGTTCGTTATTTTAAGCGTTTGCTATTTATTGCGAAAGCTGTCGAAGGTTCCAACCAAGTAAGTGCATTTATAAGCTTATTATAACATTACTCAACCTGCCATCTCAGATTTATAGCTTCAATATTTTTACCCACAGGTAAGTACGACATAAAATGTAGGTGAGCGTTGACGAAAGCCGATAGCTATCATGCGTCGCGCGTCGTCCTGAATTCAATTTTCCACAATATCGGCTTTAGGACGCCTTAAGTATTCTTATCGGGCTAACGACTACCGCCACCTAGGAGCATTAGTATGTATTAAAAATTACTGCTATTATTGTATAATACGTCGGTTTTGATGATAAACTAGATTTCACCCGCAGCTTCGCTCGCGTTTATCTAGAATTTGACTATAAATTTCTATCCCTCGGGAATAGTACTTTTTCCGACAATAAGGAACATTTCATTAAAAAAAGTCCTATTCTGTACCCCTAACAACGTGTTTGCGAAATTTTATGACGATCAGTCGAGTACTTGAGGTGTGAAAACGTAATAAAAAAAAACAAACTTACATTCTTATAATTTTAGTTAGAAACATTAGCTTTAAGATATGACTTTATGATTTTTATTGGGTAACTTCAAGGCTTCGCCTAAAAAAGTACACGATCCCTGTAACATAGGTAAGTTGAGAAACGAGGTTATGTGTGGTTTATCTCAATCATTTAAAAGACCCTTGTGAGTAACCGTATGATTAATTCATACATGTAGCCTGCGCAAATAGTTTGCGCTTGTTGCTAGCACCAGCTACTTGCATCATGTTCAAGCACCATACCCATCAAGATGAATCAATTTGATAGATATCCATATTTTGTATACATAGTTTAAGGGAGAGCCCATGTTAAATGTCACACAAAAGGTATATTAAAATGATTTATTTAGTTGAAAAAACATAATAAGTAATGTCTTTCTCTGTGTCACAAATGGAACAACTCTTGGCTATTTTTAGGACAAGGAATGAAAAGGCATGAAATATTTGGTGGCACTAGTTCATTGTAGCTTTAGTCTTATTTTTATATGGATTAATATGGCCACACAAGGAATATCTTGGTAACTTTACAGCTCTCTTCCATATATTCAGAGTGAGGTAAAGAAAAACAAATTCTGTCGTCTTAACGAAAGTGTCCTCAAGACAGCCGAATATATCGAACCAAAGTACGTCCAGCAATCATTGCTATTCTATGTAGTATTCTGAATACAACATCAAAGAGCAAAAGAAACAATCTTATTCAACATAATATTTTATGATATTTCAATATTCCTAGCACTTTAGTCGGCGACGATACAGTACTTGAGTGTTTTGATAGATCATCGGAAATAGCCCCCTTTGTCTCATCTTCCTTACAACTTTCATTCCGAAGGCTTCAAACGAGGGTGATTTATTAATTCCGTTTGCTTTGACAGCCAAACAAGTGAAATATTATATATTTTTGCTAGGACTTACGTTTTTCGTTGGAGGAGAATATGTTAGTGGTAAATTGGAGGAGGTTAATGGTTCGTGATGACTTGTTGAGCGTGAATACTGGTTAACGAAATTACGTAATTCTGGCTCACGCATGAAGCATTGTTGAATAAGAATCCAAAACTCTTATTACTCTTAAATATTGCATCAAGCTTGTATATTATTCACTAATTCAAGATATAATTATATCATTTTGTTGGTTTAGAAAACGTCAATGGCTGTATGGATGATGTAGTGGTTTATGGCTGAGAAGTGATGACGGTCTAGTTCCCCCAAAAGACCTACAATTGTGTGATTCCTAAATTCTTAGTCTAGGTTTTATGTACATTGTTTAAATGTTTATTACCCTAAAACCCAAAGATTGATTACGTCGAATCTGGGTTTTGCTTAAAACATAAACATCGTTTAGCCAGCCATAATCTGGCCTTGTATAATAAAATCTATAATGAAATGTCTCTGAACTGTAATTGGGCTTTCCATCAGGTCCACTACAATCACATTGCCGGGTCAGTATAAAAAAAAAGCAGCCCCATACATAAACTGTCTCCATTACTGGACAGGAGCCTCTTCTCAGTGTGAAAATAGGTGGACCATACTCCACCACGCTAGCCATGTGTACATTGGCATACCTATGAAAATGCATGTTGGCTTAACCTATTGAGTCACACCAGCGGCCAGACACAACAGATTTTTAATTATGTCTAGTATCATAAGATTTGACAGCCTACGGTACTCCTAACTTTTTAAATGTTTAACTTACTCGGTGGAAGACCCTTGTTGCCAATTATGAGAGTTCAAGTAAGAAGTTCCACAAAGAGAATAAGAGAGTGTTATACAGAAAGCAATATAGGAATATAACAGCATAAGAGTATATAATATCAGCTCTGTAATAAATTTTCCTACTGCTGGACACGGGCCTCTTTCCAGTATGAGAAGGGTTAGTCCATAGTCCACCACGCTGGCCTAGTGCGGATTGGCAGACTTCACATATCTTCGAAAACATTTTAAAGAACTTGCAAAAATGCAGGTTTCCTCACGATGTTTACCTTCACCCTTTAAGCGAGCGGTAATTAACTATTTAATACGTATATAACTTCGAAAAGTCAGAGATGCGCGTCCCTTGGGATCAAACTGGAGACCTCTACGTGGCAGTCCAACAATTTCCCAATAGGCTATCGCTGATTGATATCAAAGAACTCAGTAGGAGTATTACTATTCTTATGCTGTGATCAGCATAAGAATAGTAATACTCCTACTGAGTTTCGTCTGTAAGACAAGTAAGAATTTTAGAGACTCTCATAACCACTCCCTTCGTTTTATCTCATCTTTAAATCTGATCTCTTCCCTGAGATCAGCAACGCGTGACTAATATTCTGGACATTGCAAGCGTTTTCCCACTTACCGCATACCTTAAGACAGGCAAATACTTGTTTGCTACCTTCATTGTATAAATAACCTAGGAAAAATATCCCTGATTAGATCAGACAACGTTTGTATTGTTGTAGACATCCTATTTTCGAATACAATAGGTATCCACAGAAGATTTTGTTTTGAATCCATAAATTAGTAACACTTGAGTACAGTGCCAAGCCAAGCTTAGTTTTAGTTCAGAAAATATTAAATTAGATCAGAGCTACATTAGATTTGTTGAAATGAAAATAGTCAACATTTTAGATCGAGTCAATTAATGTATATTTTTCTTATTCAACCGTGATTAATACTATATAAATTAAATTAGATTAATTTGTTTAAATTTATTGCAAAAACTTATTTGGTAATCACATTACATGAACCTTTTTTTTTTTTTTTTTTTTTACTTGGGGGAATGCAATGACGCATATCCCTCCGCGGGGGCGGGCGGAGGGATTATGTCGGACTCGCCGGGGTAAAATAAGATGTTAAAAAGACAATGCACCCCCCGGAATACCGACCAAACCTACCACGGTGTTCCTCGACAAAACCACTATCGACGGGGCCGCGCGAATCCCTTTCGCATACGGTCGCGACCCCGCCGAGGTTCCGGCCCGCCGTATGAAACGGCAGGCCCCTACGCAATAAGACCTACCCAAGATAGGTACCCACTCGAAACAAAAGCCCTACTGTCTCCCCCTAAAGGGGGAGACGGACACGAAACAGAGGCGTGCGTGGGAACACGCACGCCGCCTCTCGGACCCGGTGCTGAACGGATGGCGGGCAGGCCCACAAAGCCCGCCACCCCCAGGTCAAACCTCAGGGTGGCTGGATGTCATCTCGCGCCCTCCGGCGCCCGGTTCTGCGGTTGGGGAGAGGGTTTAAACGCTCCCTCTCCCGCTCCGCCGCCTCCTTGATGGAAATCACTTCCTCGCAAAAGGAGGCGACGGCGTTCCACGACCTCACATTACATGAACCTTGACGTAACTATTGGGTTGATATTCTAATAGGTATATACAGGGTGTCCGGTAATTAATGGATAACCTGGAAATGTCTTATAGTGGAACTGATGGCCGTTCAGAAAAAAATATGAAAAATCTGAACGGCCTTCAGTTCTACTATAAGACATTTCAAGGTTATCCATTAATTATCGGACACCCTATATATATATATATATATATATATATTAAATAAAATTGAATTATTTTCTATGAATTATAGCAAATAATTATTACAAAATTTACAACCCTTGATATTTATGTATGTGTTTGTATAGTTTTCATTATAATATTGTTCACGCCAGAAAGTCGTAGCGATAATTATTAAGCTCAATTTTGCACTAATTGTTTCCGAGCGCTTCCTTAACTGTCAATGTTTTGAAGTTTTTAAAGGAATACTCGAAAAGAAAACGTATTGTGTTTGAACGTGTCCACATGCCCCTTTCTTTCCGCACACTAAAATCGAACTCAATAAGTACATAATTTTACGTATCTCGTAATAATAAAATCGGTAATATTTTGACAAATCCGAATCCTAACGATAACATTATAAAGGCGAATGTGAGTTTGTTCACGTGTTTGTTATGCTTTTACGCCTTAACCACTTGACCGATCATCATGAAATTTCGCATACACGTTGTCTGGGAAAAAGAAAAGGACCTATCATCCAAAAAAAGTACTGTTACTAATCTAACCTAATCTACATTTACGCGGGCGAAGCCGCGGGCAGAGTCTAGTACAGAATATTTTAGTGTAAGCTCAGCCTTCTACGAAACTCGATCCTGCAAGAACAAGCCCCAGCTCATTTCGTAGACCTATGCAGCACCTTCGGAACTGTGAGTACGTTCTCTTATTCCATTTGCTCCTAGATGAATGATCGGGTCTTTGACCTTTCATATATAATTATCAACAGATATTGAAAACTTTTAATACATTTTTTAGGTATATTAGCTGCTGATCAAAAAAAAATTTATAATTATTGTATCAATCGTAAAATGAAATGGAATATTTTTCAATTATGAAACGTAGATATTGAAAAAAAGTAATCCACGTATTCTGAAGTAAAACATATTAACATTTTAATCTACGCTTTGAATGTATTTTCAATAGTATAATAGGTTTTAAAGCTTTTTGGTGGGGGCGACGCAGATTTGACCTCAAAGTCAATATATGTTTTTCAACTTTTTGCAGCGCTTGTGGATATTTATGCGGTGGTTGTTCGCATGCTTGCCACCACATATCTAAAAAAAACAAGCTTTCGGTCCATCTAGTAGCAAGCATTTATAATAGTAATTGGAAGGAAATCTATTTATTTGTAAAAAACTGCTGTAAATGCACAGCAGCATTTTCACTAATACATAAATTTCGATTTTTTACATCGAACTATAGTTACCCGATAGAGAAGTATATGAGTGTAAGTACCCAATTACAAAAGATTGTAGGCAAACTACCTATCGTTGTGTTCCTGTAGTAAGTAAGATTTTTAATCTGGTCATAATAAACAGTTTTTTTTTTTTTTTTTTTTATCCTATAAGTTGGCAAACGAGCAGACGGATTGCCTGATGGTAAGCGATTACCGCCACCCATAAACACCCGCAACCCCAAAGGAGTTACAAGGGCGTTGCCAGCCCTTTAAAAAGGAATGAAGGAGGGAAAGGACAAAGGAAAGGATAGGAAAAGGATTGGGGTAACTGGGCCTCCGGCTCTCTCACTCACCAATACGAAACGCAACAGTATCTTATAAGTAAATATACCTCCGCAGTACAGCGGTAGTCAATGTGATTGATGTGTCAGCACAAAGTTATTGGGCTTTTCTGTTAAGAAATCACAATACCAGTCCAGATGTAGGAAGTTGGCGGTATTAGACACTACTGAGCATCAGAAAGTATATAAAGCCGTTAGTCCTACTCCTGGGGGGGGTTTGTATTTATGCTTTAATAGTTGCACTGCCTAGCTTGCTTTTTCTGCTTTCTAGCTTCACTAGATTGGCTGCTTGTTTAGTATAGATGCAAACCTACTTTACTCGACTCTTCAAGACGAGTAAGGTGCTAATGGTCTTAGGGGAGAGCGCAACAGTCGTGTAGATCCCTAAGACAAGTCTGGTGGGGAATCCTTCACGTGGTTGCCCCCTGTTATTGGTCTAGTTCCCTCTGAAATAGACGTAACTAAAATCACCAGACTACCACTGCCTGGGATGGAGAGGTCATGTTCCGGCGGGTCCATCGTCGAACGACAGACGATGGATAGTTATGACCTCCCGCGTGTTTGTGCCGTGCGCGGGGACCCGTACGGAGGGATGAAGGAGTCCTGGGGGTTGAGTGGTGATGTGGCGATGGTGGTGCTGCTGATCTGCAACACGCCCCTTTGGTCTGGATTTCCTCTCACACGGGAGGTTGCAGTCTAGCCAGCTGCAATCAATCGGCTGCGGTGTCCGCTCATGCGGCCGCCAGGCGAGTGTCCTTGGGTGAAGAGGTCTCCAGCCGGCAGTGCTCGTTTCCCACCTCAGTGGTTTGGGGTGGAGCGACTTGTGCTGTACGTCTCGGGGACAGCTCACTCGGGGGCGCTATACCTTGCTGGTAGCCCTGGTGCCTGAACAAGGCATCCCCAACGTTGTGGACTCCGTGGCGGGTGGGGAGCCAGCAGGTGAACTCAATGATAGACCAGATGGACTCTGTCACAACCAAAATCAAAGGCTTGACCGATAAGGGCGAGCAATTAAGGACCTCTGGATCTTTAGGGGGAGAGGGTAAGGCGGGTGTAGGAGCTGCACGTGGGAGCGCCTACACACCTAAGCGACAAGGTCGTGATGGCCCTAGTGGCCGTCCGAACCTGAGCCGAGGGAGTGGTGCTCACCCGAGCAGTTCAAAGGCGTGGGGTAACCCTGGAAAGGGTACCCAAAGCAGAGGGCGTGGCAGCACCGGAGGGGGTCAGTTGCATAAAGAATACCCGAAGGGGGATCTTAGCGCAGCACCCTCTGGGAGTGGCTGTCAGCCATCAAGTCTCGGGGAGGCTAGCAAGGAGCAGTCGGGCAAGGCACACCCTACGGGGGAGCCGAACTTGGCTGCACACTCTGCAAGCCATACCCAGAGTAGGAAGAGGCGTAGTGGGTGTGCCAACCGTAAGCGGCGTGAGCTGCAGCGGCAGATGGCACTGGCACCCAATGCAGCCCCTTCAAAAAGGGTAAGGGAAGTGAGCGACGAAACCGTTACTCAGGTCGGTGACAACAAGCGGGCCAAAACCCAAGGTGACTCCTATAGGGAGGCGCTGACGGGAGTCAAAATGGCCGTTGTTGCTGACAATTTCCCTGACGCTCTATTAGCTGCAGAGCAGGTGGAGCCTATACGGGTGGCCATTTGGGACCTGTTAGAGGCCACGCCGGATCCTCTGCCGGCTATCAGTGTCGGTGCATTGCTCGGAGGAGCTCTGCACATTACATGTGAGGGAGAGAGAGCTGCAGAGTGGCTTCGCGGTCTCGACGGGAAAACCGTTGGGAACGTGAAGCTCAAAGTGGTCAGCGCCAAGGAGCTTCCAAGGCCAATCAAAATGGCCTGGAAGACCAGGAATACCTGGTGCCTAGATGCCTCCAGGGTGCTGACCATGCTGCAGCGCCTCAATCCCTCCTTAAGGACCTGCGAGTGGAAGGTGCTGGGCACGCAGGTCGAAGAGACGCACACCAGGCGCATCATCTTGGTGGACAGCGTCTCAGCCGCGGTCATCAAGGCGGGCGGCTTCTGTCTCCATGCTGGCATGGACAAGAGCACATTCAAGATCCTCGAGGATCTGAATGTGCAGAAGGGGCCAGTTGGTGCAGGCGTGGGGAGGGAGGCCCTTGCTTTGACAGAATCACGGGCAAAGGACGGGGAAGAGCCCGTAATTCCGGTAGAGTCGGGTACGGCTCTCTTCACCTCTTCGCCTTGCGCGTCACCGAAGACCGACGACATAATCGGACATATTGATGGTCTGGTTTTGTCGTCGTCGCCGGGTACTGCGGAGGTGATGTTGGAAGAGGAGAGCGGGGGGGGTGGCAAGTAATGGCTACCACCGAAGGCGCTACCATATAGGCAGACCGTATGGCGGGACTAAGGTGCGTACAAATAAATCTTCATCACTGCATCGGGGCGATGGCCGTTCTGGCCCGCCACCTGCGGATGAATGAATATGATATTGCCCTGATTCAGGAACCTTATGTTAGAGAGGGAAAGATCAGAGGCTTGGGTGGGACGGGAGGTGTAATTTTTCATAACTGTTCCACTAATGATATGAGGACATGTGTATATGTCAGAAATGGCATAAACGCAATGCCCTTATACAATTTCTGTTCTAGGGATCTTACGACAGTTAAGATCGATATGCGAGGGAGCGGAGGGCGGGATACTGTAATCCTGACCTCTGCATACTTCGACTACATGGACAAGGAAATAGTATCTGGACAGATAAAGGACCTTGTTGAATATGGCATCCGGGAGAACCTGGACATGATCCTGGGGTGCGATGCCAACGCACACCACACAGTCTGGGGGAGCACGGATGTGAATGTAAGAGGGGAAAAACTACTGGAGTATGTGGTAAGTACCTCTTTACAAATTCTAAATAAGGGTAACAGGCCAACGTTCGCTGACTGTAGGCGAGCAGAGGTAATTGACATCACGTTAGCCTCCAACAGGGCTAGCACTAAGATTGTCGAATGGCATGTGTCTGATGAGATTACCTTGTCAGATCATAATTACATATGCTTCAAGTACAGGACGCTGGTTCCAGCTCCTACAGCACGTAGAAGGAATCCCAGAAATACGGACTGGAACTCCTTTAGGAGTGACCTCAGAATAGATTTGGAGGATTCTAAGGGTAAGCTCAATTCTATATTAGACATCGAGTTTACAGCAGACAAATTGGTCCAGACTGTGAATACGGCCTGGACAAACAACTGCCCTGAGAGGGAACTTAGACCCAAAAGGGTACCGTGGTGGACGCCAGAGTTGGTCAAACTGCGGCTAGAAGCCAGACGAGCGTTTAATAATGCTAGGACCAGCAGGGACTACAGCGGTTACGCTCGCTGTTTGACCAACTATAACAAAGCTGTGCGGAAAGCCAAACGGAAGGCTTGGAGAACACACTGTGAAAACATCAGTACAATTCCTGAGGGAATGAGGCTCTCCAAGGCTATCTCGACTGTCAGAGCACACCCATTGACATCCATTAAGGATGGCAATGGGCAGCGAACAGGGTCTGGTAAGGAGACACTAGCAATGATGCTAAAGACACACTTTCCAGACTGTAAGATAATAGAAAAAGAGCAGGAGGACCCGATCAGCCTGGTTGAACTAGGCTACCACACAACCAAAGCAGATTGGGACACTGCTAGGAAGGTGGTGGATGAAGGGAAGGTCGGCTGGGCTCTAAATGGTTTTCAACCATTCAAGTCACCTGGTCCAGACATGGTTTATCCCATCATCCTGCAACAGGGAGCTGCACTCTTGGTTCCGCATTTGTGCAGATTATACAGAGCCTGCATAGCTTTTGGATACATTCCAAAGATATGGAGGCGTGTTAAAGTCATCTACATACCGAAACCGGGCAAAGCGGACTACGAAGAAGCCAAGGCATACAGACCTATCAGTCTTGAGTCGTTCTTCTTGAAAGCCCTGGAGAAGTTAGTAGATAGACATGTCAGGGAGGGAGCATTATGGAAATTCCCCCTCCACAGGCTACAGTGTGCCTACCAGTCGGGCAAATCCACTGAGACGGCACTACATTTTGTGGTAAATAAGGCAGAACATGCATTAGAGAACCGGGAAGTTTGCATTGCTGCATTCCTGGATATTGAGGGAGCTTTCGATCGGACCACCTTTGATGCCATCAGTGTGGCATCGGCAAATCACGGCATAGAGCCAACCATTTGCAAGTGGATCAATTGTATGCTCAGGGGTAGAATCATTAGGTCTGAGTTGTTAGGAGATGAAATGTATGCAACGACAACCAAGGGCTGCCCTCAGGGTGGAGTACTCTCACCACTCTTATGGTGCTTGGTAGTCAATTCACTCCTAGAACAACTCAACAAAGGTCCGTACTTAACGGTCGGATATGCGGATGACTTGGTGATACTCGTCAATGGAAAGTTCCCGAGTACGGTATCTAGTCTCATGCAGAAGGCCCTGATTACGGTGGAAAAATGGTGCAGTAGCAATCATTTATCGATCAACCCAGGGAAAACGACTGTCGTGCCGTTTACTAGGATGAGGGATCTGACAGGGTTGGGAACTCTCTCCATGTATGGTACGCAGTTACAATGGTCTATGGAGGTGAAGTATCTAGGCATGACCTTAGATAGCAAACTATCGTGGAAACCTCATGTAGACAAAGTCATTGAGAAGGCCCAGCGGGTCTTCGGCATGATTCGTTCTACTTATGGGAAGACCTGGGGGCTAAAGCCCAAGGTCATCAAGTGGCTATACACGATGATGATAAGACCTATACTCACGTATGGAAGCATTGTCTGGTGGCCAAGAACTAAACTAGCTACATGCAGGATCGCGCTGTCAAAGGTGCAGCGGTTGGCCTGCATGGCTATAACAGGGGCGTTCCCGACTACGCCAACGGCAGCGTTAGAGGTCCTGCTGGATCTAACGCCGCTACACATTGTTGTGGAGTCAGAGGCGATAAAGGCGCTACACAGACTATCTGTGCATGGGCTGTGGAGCGTCAACATGCCGGTAACACGACATACAAAATTGGAGATTTCAAAGGATCTCAAAAGGATTATGAGCATGGGATGCGACAAAATGCAACCACTGCACATATTCAAAAAGAATTTTAAAATAAAGGTTCCCACGAGGGACGAATGGAGACAAGGTCTACAATCCCCTGACAAGGGTTGTCTCATCTGGTACACTGATGGTTCCAAAATGGAAACAGGATCGGGCGCTGGTATCTATACCAACGACTGCAAGGTGAGCCAAAGCATGGGCAAATATGCAACGGTCTTCCAAGCGGAAACCTACGCTATAATTGCCTGTGCTCAGGAGAATATCAACAGTAATGTCACTGACAGGACTGTGTATATTCTCAGTGACAGTCAAGCTGCTCTCAAGGCTCTGGACTCGTGTAGGGTGGACTCCAGACTGGTCCTGAACTGTGTTAAGGCCTTAAACAAACTTGGCAGGAAGAACACAGTCAGACTGGTGTGGGTTCCGGGGCATGCAGGGGTGCAGGGCAATGAGGAGGCTGATGAATTAGCCAGAAAGGGCTCGGAGCAACTGTTTGTGGGCCCCGAGCCATTCGTGGGACTCTCTGAGAGCACCGTCAAGGCAGCTTTGAATGCACATGGCAATAACAAACACAGGCTAGAGTGGAAGGCCCTGAGGGGTCTGGAACACTCCAAGAAATTCATTGCAAACAGAGCCACAGGCTTCACCCGGAAGTTCTGCAGGTATAACAAGAGCCAAATACGCCTGCTCACAGGAGCGTTCACTGGCCATTTTGGCACCAACGACTTCCTGTGCAGATTGAGATTGGCTCACAATTCGATTTGCAGAGCCTGTGGTGAACAGGACGAGTCCATATCGCACCTACTATGTGAATGCGACGCGTTGGCTGGATTGAGGATGGGTCTGATGGGATTGGCATATCCAAACCCTGAGGACTTCAGGCTTCTCCCTCTGAAGTGTACGCTACGACTGATGCAGTACATTCATAGGGAGATAGCTAAGGGATAAATCTTGGGGCTGACACAAAAGATCCCAATGGGTCGAAGTGTCGCCGGTCTGTGCTGACTGGCCCCCATACATAAGATAAGATAAGATAGTCCTACTCCTGATCTCTCTCCAGTCGTGTCGGATTGCCGTCCCATCGAATCATGACAGTTAGGGAACTGAGAATGCGCTTGTGTTTGCGCGCATACTTGTACAATATTATCTCCTGCGCAGATGGTGAGTCTCCATTATAATTAGCGTTATTATTTGTATATATACAGTTACGATATAGGCATTGCCAGTGTGCCCAATGTTGAACTTGTTCATTACCAATATTTGTTCCAACTTTAGGTGTTATTTGTGTCCGTTATGTCAATGTTGGTAAAGTAGACCGTGATATAGGAAATTTCCCCTGAGCAGCCGTTGTCTTTCAACATATAGTATTTTTTTAACATCAACAACAGCTAGCCATCAATCATCACATTCATCACTTATTGCTAATGTTTATTATTGGCTTCTTTTCCTTGAAGACATAAACTCAAAGAAATTTATATTTTTAATGTTACGAAGAGTTAATATTAAAAAAGGTAGAATAATAGGTTAGTATCTTTCTCGCTACCTTTTTTGATACTTACTCTTACTACACTTAATAGGGCATTTATATACTTACATATATTTTGAAAATGGTTAGCCATCATATAGTTCCAATCACACCATATTTTTATTTACGATCTTCGCGTTTAAAATTTTCTTGATCTTTTCCTATAGCTATAGACTCGATCTGTTTAGAGAATATTATTTAATACATCGTAGCTAAATTGCCATAACTAACCAAAGTATGATAAAGAATTATTAGTAATATAATAATATGGCATTTATTATACAGCTATATAATAAGAAGAGTGCTACGTAACATGCAAATTTTACTGTAAGCCTGCTTCACTGAAGTGCTATTTCAATGTCCAATAAAAGAACAAGTGAGTACCAACATACGTCTGTCGGCAAACATATTCGAGATCAGCATATAAATCTAATAAAATCTCCCGTTAGCTAAACCGAGTTAAGTAATAAAGTAATAACAAGTACCTCAAAGTTTCCCAAACGTTTGTTATTAAGTTGCGATGTTTTTTATATGATTATGAAGGGCCGAAGTTTTCTAATTAGTTTGATTTCCGTTGTTAGGAACTCGTGTTGTTTCCGCTGTAGGGTTGATAACACCTTGATCATATTTTCCTTACTACATTTTCAGGTCAGTAGTTACCCTAAATATTGAAATTAAACTACTATATACTATTGTATCCCGTTGTTTTTTTAACACTTTATTACATAATTTAGAAACTGTTACACATGGTCACGGGGTCATGGTCTCCCTATGACCATGGCTGCTGAAAAGCAACCGAAACGTCGGGGAAAGTGTAAACTTAAATAGTTTTAATAATTTTAATAATTTAATTAGCTTAAAATTAGTAAAGTTTAATAGTAGTGTAGTAGTGTAACAGTTTCTAAATTATGTAATAAAGTGTTAAATAAACAACGCGATAAAATCCGTATATAGTAGTTTAATTTCAATGAATAGCATTCGCGTAAACAGAAGACAATATTATACCCTAAATATAGCAATTATACTTAGTAATTACATTTTCTGACACGGTTAAAAGTTACATAGTACCTATATTTCTAATTTAAAATATACCACTTATAATAATTATATATTAATATGTTGGTAAGAAAATAAACTCCGTATAATTTTAAAAGGGGCAATTAAAATCATTTTAACACACCTTGAACGGTGAAAATTACGTAAAGTGAGCAAAAAATATGGAAGGTAAAATTATATCCGAGAATTATATGTACTTAAAGGAACCTTCATTACGTCGCTGCCATTTCGCTGGAGTGTTGACGATCAAATGAAATTTATGTTTTCAATCTATTATGGAGAAAAGAATTATGATAGATTCAAAAATAAAATCACGTTTATGCATTAACCTCAAAAGGCTAAGCAAAAATGAAATTCAACTCTTTGCCACACATACACACAAACATACACACATACTCAAATATAAATTTATATTTTAATCTTGATAATAATATAATATAATAATAATATTCTATCACATACACACATCACCATCTAGCCCAAACTAAGCAGAGCTTGTGTTATGGATACTAGACAATGGATAAACATACATACTTATATACTTTTTTTTTGTAAATACGTACATATTATACATAGAAACACCCAGACTAAGACAAACATCCATGTTCATGCACACAAATGTTTGACTTGTGCGGGAATCAAAAGTCAAAGTCAAAGTCAAAAAATCATTTATTCACAAAGGTTTAGGTCACAAAGTAACACTTATGAACGTCAAAATATATGAGTTAGTGAGTTTACTAAGTTACTGAAGCTACATTTAGGTTAGTTGCTAGGTTCAGGCAAAGGGTTGAGCCTATGAGAAGAAACCTGCAAGAAACTCACGGCCACTCTTTTAAATCGCCAATTAAATATAATTTCAGTATTTTACAACTCAGATTAACAAGGTGTTGCAGCCATTATGCCATATACTACAGACTATAAAAAAACTAAAGATAAAAACAGTAATAACTTAATAATATTATAGAGATTAAATAATTTGGGCTAAGGTATATGTTTTAATATAAATCTAAAATAGGCAGTAAGATGGCATGATGGCGCATACACTTACACTTTGTGACAATGCAAAGGCAGTCCGTGACTAAATGCGGTTATGCATTTATATTCTTTAATAATAATCAAATTAAGAAACAAGTTACTTGTTAACTTCACAAATAATCATGAGCTACCTCTACATTACTAAATTGACTTGAAAGTAATACAGATCTTTAAATCCTGTATGCAACGAGCAACTAGTTCCATGAGTTTTTGTCATTTAAGTAGTCGTTGACTGAATAATAACCCTTCCGAATAAGTTGTATTTTAACGGCGCTTTTAAATTTAAGTAATGGTAAATTTATTATATTGATAGGTAGGTTATTAAAAAAACGTATATCGAGTCCCGCAAATGTATTGTGAACTTTATGTAAACGATGATATGGGCCTACTAACTTATGCTTATTTCTAGTGTTTACGTTATGGATATCACTATTCTTATTATATAAGTGAATATTATGTTTAATAAACATAATGTTAGCAAATATACATTGCGACGCAACAGTAAGTATGCCTATTTCTTTAAATCGATCTTTCAGGGAAACTCGTGGTCCTAAATTATAAATGCTACGTACTGCACGCTTTTGAAGAATAAAAATTGTCTCGATATCAGCTGCCTTGCCCCACAATAATATACCATAGGACATGACACTGTGAAAGTAACTAAAGTATACTAGTCTCGCGGTATCTACATCAGTAAGCTGTCTTACTTTCCGAACTGCATATGCGGCTGAGCTAAGTTTCCCTGCAAGGCACGATATATGAGCGCCCCACTGAACATTATGATCTAAAGTCAAACCTAGAAAAACTGTTGATTGTACGAAAGCAATAATATCATTATTTAAATTAATATTTATGTTAGGACTCTTTACATTTGGCAATGTAAACTTGATACATTTTGTTTTTTTAGAGTTTAGTAGTAAATTATTCGACGTAAACCAGTTCAGGATGTGCGCGAGCGAATCATTAACACTATTTAAATTTGTTGCTCTTCTGTCTACTTTAAAAATAAGAGATGTGTCATCTGCAAATAAAACAATGTCACACAAATCCTGCACGAACAACGGCAAATCATTTACGTACACTAAAAACAGAAAGGGTCCTAAAATTGAGCCCTGTGGCACGCCCATTGTGACTGGTAATCCAGAAGATCTACTTCCGTTGATATCAACGTATTGTAGTCTATTGCTTAGGTAGGAACCAACTAAGTCAAGTGCAGTATCTCTGATGCCATAATGCTCGAGTTTTCGCAACAGCGTATGATGGTCAACGCAGTCAAAGGCTTTAGAAAGATCACAGAATACGCCAATGACATCTTGCGAATTTTCCCAGGCACTGAATATATGTCTTAAAAGCGTAACACCCGCATCTATCGTAGAACGGCCTTTTCTAAAACCATATTGATCTGCATGAAATAAATTATTTACACTAAAGTGGCTCTCTAATTGCTGTAATATAATCTTCTCAAATATTTTACTAATAGCAGGTAATATTGAAATTGGCCTAAAATTACTAGGGTCACTTTTGCATCCATTTTTAAATAAAGGTATTATTTTACTACATTTCATTAAATTTGGAAAAATGCCCACATCAATGCATCCGTTGAATATTGCGGCTAGGTGTGGCGCTATATTAACAATAATACTTGCAACTAATTTTACAGAAATACCCCAGAAGTCGGCTGATTTTTTTGAATTGAGCGGTTTAAATACTTTTATTATATCATACGGATGTACACATTCAAAACTAAATTGTGTCTTGCACTCTTCCACGCTGCCCCTAACCAAGTATTCTGCTCGAGCTGGGCAAGACCTAAGGGTACTAGTTGTATTTAAAGGTATTTTTATGAAGTAGTTATTGAATGTATCGGCTACTTCCAAATTATTTGAAATTACGCTATTATTTACATTCAGTTCAAATTTATTATCACGCACCTTACTGCGACCTATTTCATTGTTAATAATGTTCCATGTAGTTTTAATTTTATTATTAGAATTTTCAATTTTAGTTTTTAGGTAAAGGGACTTGGCTGTGGCACAAGTCTTTTTAAATAATTTTGAATAACTTTTAACATATTGAATAAAATTTGGATCGAAATTGTATTGTTTCATACCATATAATTCGTATAGTTTTGCTCTACTTCTATATATCCCAGATGTTGCCCAATCACAAAACTTAATCTTATTATTCTGACTAAAGGTCTTACATTTAAAAATATTATTATATTCTAAAGTAATTACATTAAGTAAAGACTCATATAGTTCGTCTGGATTATTCAGAGAAAGGTCCATATTGACAACTTTGGCACTTATGTTAACATTAAATTCCTTTAAGCGATTGGATGTCATCGGTCTACACGTGACCTTATTCTCTTTATGAATTGTACTCACAGGAAATACTACCTTTTGCCCGTAGTGGTCAGATGTCAGTTCACTCAATATGGCCCTATTAAGAAATTGGCAGTCGCAAAATACATTATCTAAGCAGGTCGCAGAATGTGAAATGATCCTAGTGGGTTCAAAAAATAAATGCTTTAAGTTAAATGATCCAAATAAACTAATAAGTCTCAAAGTGAGAGCTGATTGCTCAAGTAAATTAACATTAAAATCACCACACACTACTATATGCCTATTACTAGAACTCAAGCGTTTTAAAATATCTTTTATCTAGTTTTAATCGAACCCGCGACCTCAGGCGTGGCGGCACTCTTTAATTATTTTTGTTATAAATCATTACTTATTAGATTAATGCGATCTAATATATATATATTAATACTAAGATGCTACAGTTGATTAAAAAAGCGGAGGTCACCCTGCTGACCTAAAATAAAAATATAATTATGCAGTATGAACTATGTAAGCGCCATTAAAATGTATTAAAATGTTTTTGCAGAGGAGGGTAAACAAAAGTATAGATATTTTATTAAGATTTTATTTAATACAGGACGAGCCTTTCACTGGACTAGAGACTAGGACTTATAGATTCTAGACATCGTGCTACCGTTATTAATTTCCTGACAGAAAAATCTCATAACACTTTGCTTGGTCCGGAACTTCACGATGGATAGTTACGTCAACAAGACAGAATAATTATGTTATAAATAGATAATATTGTACCGATATATATTAGGTAAGGGATGCAGAATTTATCTTCGGTGATTTTATATTGTCTGGTTACTAATTCTAGTTATAGCTCATTAATAGTTACGAAATAACAATGCTTACACGAAGCAAGTTACTGACGCGGGCTACATGTGCAAGCTATTCGCTCAGGCTACATACGCAAGCTACTTACTAAGGCCTCATTTACGGAGACGCGCGGCGTTGGGCGTCGCGTTGGGCGGCGCGGCCCGCACTGAATTCAAAGATATGGCGTTGTATGAGTGCGTTTACGGAGAAGCGATTTTACGCGCGTTTGTTTGAAATGGAGCGTTTTTTGCGGTGCAGCCCGCAGATGGCATCGCCGCATCGCACGCAGCGATTATCGCGGCGGCGCACGCGGCGGCGCACGCGGCGGCGCACGCAGCGGCAATTCTTGATGAAGCAATGCCCGCGATGGAACCTTCGGCCAATGTTATTTGGAAATCGCACAACGCAGACGTAAGTCACTGTCGCAGTGGAGTACGATATGAACGACTTTTATTTAGAAGAAAATTTTATGTTAAGAAGTGTACTATAGTATAATAAATATATAATATATAATATAATAAATGCGCCGCAAAAATGCCCGCCGCATAAGACGCAGCAATGCCGCCGCGTGCTTCGCTACACGCTTGGCGATTCGCCGCGGGCGCAGTGGCGCAGTGGCGCAGTGGCACCGCCACGCTGCCCGCCCCGCATCTCTATAAACAACATCGTATATTACCCTATGCTTGTGTTTACGTGTGTGATAATGCGTGTCGCTGCACGCGCCGCCGCTCTGTAAACAGAAAAAAACATTCTATGCACCACGAGATGCCACGCCACACGCGACGTGCAACGCCCCGCGTCTCCGTAAATGAGGTGCACGTGCGCAGGCCACTTACGCGGGATACATGCGCAGGTCACTTGTGCGGGCTACATGCGCAAGCTTACCACGTGAGCTACATTCGCAAGCTGTATACGCGAGTTAATTATACAGGCTGATACGAGTTAGGTGAGGTCCTTGTACCTTGGGACACTATGTACTTTGGAACAGCCTTATAACGACAAAAATATTGAGTGAAAGTACACATAGCGCCATCTAGTATCTGCTCTATTATAACATCTCAGCTGTACCGAGTAAAGTCGGCCATTTTAAGTCCTATCAGCGCTAAGTCAATAAGATTGTTTTGGCATATGCAAACTATTTTTATTATCGGCTTTAATCTTCGATTTTATGTATTTATTTTGAGGTAAGTGGTTGCATTATGTTTTAGTTTATTAGTCTACATATTAATAATGCTGTATTTTCACAGACGTTATATAACTTTATTGTCTTTAATGTTCACACGAGTTTTGTGTCATCACAGCAAGAATTTGTACCTTAGGACATTTACGTTTTTGTACCTCGGGACAGTCCCAAGGTACAAGTCAAACATTTATGAGGTAAAACCTACATTTGTAATTTACTTTTTACATGACGCGAAGTAAAAACAAAGTAACCCAGCCCAAATCATGTAAGGAAAATGTTATGAATGCTGTTTAAACAGTTCTAGAGCAACGAATGTCATCCGAAAAGCATCTGAAGTCTTTAAGGTATCGAAGACTTTAATTGGTCGTTACGTAGAAAAGCATACAGAATCAGAAAATGATGAATTCATTTACGAGCCCCACACCGATGTCAAGCTTATATTTACAGATCAAGAAGAACTACAGTTAGTAGATGATTGCTTAAAGGCGTCTAAGTTTCACTATGGCATATCCAAAGAAGAATTCCTTAAGTTGGTATACGAATATGCAGTTATTTTTAACAAATCTTATCCACAGGCGTGGAACGAAAACAAAATAGCTGGTAAGACATATTATCAATACTTTATTAAATGATACCAAAACCTAAGTTTGCGCAAATCCGAAGCAACTAGCTTGGCACGTGCAACTGCATTTAACAGGTGAAACATTTAATTGTTCTTTACAAAATATACAGAATTGTTGTCTAGATTTAGTTTTACAAGCGACAGAATTTATAACGTAGATGAAAGTGTTCTATCGACGGTTCATACTCCAATGAAAGTTTTAGCCCCGAAAGGTACTAAACAAGTGGGCAATATAACATCCGCAGAACGAGGTAATAATGTAACAGTTATCGGTGTGTGTTAACGCACTTGGCAATTCTGTTCCACCATGCATGATTTTCCCAAGGGTTCACTTTAAGCACAATATGATCAATGGTGCTCCTCCTGAGACATTAGGGCTCGCAACTGCTAATGGGTGGTCCAATAGTGATATATTTGAAGAGTTCTTGCAGCACTTCATAAAATACGTGAAACCCAGCAACGACAAAAAAGTGCTCTTGATATTAGACAATCACGGCTCTTGAGGTACCTTGAGGGTCACGATTTGTTGAGTGACCGACAATACGGCTTCCGCCATCATCGCTCAACTAGCGACCTTCTCGTGTATCTCACACACCAATGGGCACTAGCCATTGAGAGCCAAGGTGAGGCATTGGCCGTCAGCCTGGACATGGCGAAGGCCTTCGATCGGGTCTGGCACAAACGTCTTCTATCGAAGTTACGATCTTACTGACTGCCCAAGGGATTATGCGAATGGGTTGCCAGCTGTTTGTCCGGCAGATGCATCCAAATTGTAGTTGACGGTGATTGCTCTAACCGCATGGACATAAATGCTGGCGTCCCGCAAGGCTCTGTGTTGTCCCCGACGCTGTTTCTGCTGCATGTCAATGATATGTTGTCAATTGATGGCATTCATTGCTATGCGGATAACAGTACTGGGGATAGTTATTACACGTGCCGCGCTAATATCCCTCGGTCCACAGTGGAGGAAAGCCGCGAACGGCTTGTGTCTGAAATCGGTAATACTCTGGATAGAGTATCTGAATGGGGAAGACTAAATTTAGTCGTGTTTAACCTAGTTAAGACACAAGCCTGCGCGTTCACCGCTAAGAAAACCCCATTTACTGTGTCTCCACAACTCCAGAACACGCCCCTCACCATCTCCAAGAGTATTGGAATCCTTGGCCTCGACATATCAAGTGATGTACAGTTCCGCAGTCATTTAGAGAGCAAGGTCAAGCTGGCTTCCAAAAAGCTTGGTGTGCTCAATAGAGCTAAGCGGTACTTCACTGCGGGGCAAAGACTGCTTCGATATAAGTCGCAAGTCCGGCCTCACGTGGAGTACAGTCATCTCTGGGCAGGAGCACCAAAATACCAGCTTGATCCTTTTGACGCGGTACAGAGACGAGCATTGAGAATTGTCGATGAGCCCAAACTCACAGACGGTATTGAGCCACTAAGTCTCAGACGGGACTTTGCCCTCCTTTGTGTGTTCTACCGCTTATATAATGGATTGTGTTCTGACGAGTTGTTTGAGATGATGCCCTCAGCTACTTTTTATCATCGCACCGCTCGCCATCGGCAGGGATGTCATTCTCACACCTTACAAGCTAATTGGTGCCGCACTAAACGGTTCCAAAGGAATTTTCTCTCGCGGACGCTCAGGTTGTGGAATGAACTCCCTGCCCAGGTTTTCCCACTAGACTACAGTATAGGGTTCTTGAAAAAGGGCGTTGAAAGGTTTTTACAAGGTCGGCAACGCGCAAGTGATGCCTCTGGTATTGCAGGCGTCGATAGGCTACGGTAACCATTTACCATCAGGTGGGCCGTAAGCTTGTTTGCCAGTTTAGTAGTATAAAAAAAAAATCACAAGAGTCACTTTTCTATTAAAATTATTGACTTGGCCAAGAAAATTGGTTTTGTAATATTTACATTCCCACCCCATACCAACCCTTAGATAGGACGGTGTTTGGTCCTCTCAATAACATACATACAGCGTGCAATGAATGGCTTTTGCAACATCCGTAAGTCCACTTACGATATACCATGTCACTAAGTGTTTTGGTAAAGCATATCCACTTACTTTACACCCTCCAACATACAAAACGGGTTCAAAGTTTCTGGAATATGGCCTGTTAATGAAAACATTTTTGGCGACGATAAGTTTCTTAGCTCATATGTTACTGACAGGCCACTGGCGAAAATGCTCGTACTAATATTGATAACACAAACGGTCAACCCATGAGTGCCAATACACAAATAAATATTGCTAATCAGCAACCTGATGCCAATATACAAGAGCATATTTCCTTATCAGAACCATCGACATCATCTGCTTATGATGATCAGCCAGCACGAATTCCAGCACTACTTAAGTAACCTGAAATAGTTCGTCCATTCCCAAAGGCGCCACCACGCAAAAATATAAAGCCAAGAAACAGGAGAGGTAAAACAGGAGTGCTGACAGACACCCCTGAAAAACATGAGTTGGAGCTTGTAGCTGCAAAGAAACGGAAGAAAGCTGTTACAACAAAAAAAAAACTGTTAAAAGAAGGTTCTTAAGACAATGCCAGCAGCACAGAAGATGAAACTGATTTGATCTTGGAACGAGACGACTCTGGTGATGGCGTTAATAATGAAAATACTTGTGTGGGTTGTGGTGAAAATTACTTTGAAACCTCGAGCAAAGAGGATTGGGTTCAGTGCAGTTTGTTACTTGAAATATATATTTATTATTATTATTATTATCTGTTGTTCCTGGGTCCATGAAAACTGCACTTCCTTCGACAATTACTGTCAAAAATGCGGAATCCGGGCGAAAAGACAACCTTGATCCTGTCAACTGTCTTAATTATGTTTTTGTATTGTAAAAAATGAGTATGATTGGTAATTAATTTTTGTTTTACTACCCTTTAAATTAGTGTCCTAAGGTACAAGCCACGTTTATACCTTGGGACAAAAGTAACTCTTTACTTTTTGACATTAGTTCATAAATTGTGTAGGTAAACCAGGTAATTGCACTTATACATGTAAGGTTAATAAATAATAATGGATATTCAATTATAGTTCTAAGCAAATTTATCAATATTTACAAAAAAAAACCATTTCAAAAAAAGTGTCCTGAGGTACAAGGAACTCCTATGTACGGGTAGCTGGTTCGTTAACGTTATGCATACAATCCGCAGAAAAGCCTTAACTTGTGCTAGTTACCCTAGTCGTGTACTCCTAACATAAGTCAACATATATGTGGTGAAAGTTCGAGTGCAAGGATATCAAAGAGGTCCAAAATTAGTTCTAAAGTAAGTTCTTTACCCACTAAACGTAATATTGTGATTAATATACAGTAGTTAACCAAGAAAAATACTTCTGGCACTATTCGAAATATTGACGGTTAGATAATGACGATAATATTAGCTCGATGGATAAGACATTGAACTTGTGATCGCGAATTCATGGGTTCAAATCCCTCCCATTACACTACCAACGTTTCGTCAAAGCCTAATACTAACAGACATATTAGCTTAGTTAGAAGTGTTACAAACAATACTAGCAAAACCGTGTGAACCTGGTAGCAATTTTAAAAATACTGTCAAGTAATTGTCAGTCGGTATAATAACTTATTCGTTCAACAAATTATAAACTTTATTCTTTTAATTTGCCCGGCACGGGCCATCTCGCAACATAAGAAGAATAAAATTAAACTTGGATATTCTGAGCGAGTGCAAGTTGGTAGTCTTCACATATTAAACCCATTACAAAGAACTCTCAGGCATGCATGTTTTCCCTCGGCACATGGTTTCACTGAAGCGAAATATGTTTTTTTACACGATAGCGAGGTCTAATCTAACTTTTTTATGGAGATTAATATATAATCCATCATTTTAGGTTCAATATGTATTTAATATTAAATTGATGGCAAACTTCTTTGTAACTAGAATATTATTAAATCACAGACTTAAGAAGTATTAAATTACGAGCTTATATTTTTTTACATAATATTTAATAATATAATCAGCCCTTTATATAAACTGTTATACGAATTGTGGAAATGAACTCCATTGTTTTTATATTTAAATATTTTTATATAGGAATTTTCAGCAGCAGCATTGACTGCGGATATGTTCCTGGTAGACCAATGTACCTTATACGTAGGACTTAAAATAATACCAGTGAAATACAGCTATAACTCATCACTGCTTACCCTTCGACGAATATATGAAGAAATTTCTGTATCCATATATATTTAGATTTTATTTATTGAACATAATATAAGCATATCTTTTGAAATTAACTATTTCTTCTTGAGCATGTAATCGTTTTGGTGTGTAATTAAACAAAAATAAAAAAAATATTAAATATCCTAGACAGTCTTTCTACAGGCAAAGTATTACATACTTGAATCAGTTTAAAAACAGCAATACTTTGTAGTTATGTTTATTCTTCTTTGAGAAAAACTTAGCAGGTATGATTCCTTGTCAACATTTATTATGAAAAGCCATTCTATATAGTAATTAGTTTGGATGCAAATCCTATCACTATAACGAGATGGGTGTAAAAACCCAGGATCAACCTCTTCATCTTAAATGTAAAAGTAATGAAAAGAAATTACCCCTATATCTCGGGGGTTTTGACCTCGGAAACTCGTGGTGTCTTAAATAGCCAATTGAATAAAATGTATTTTAAAATACATTTGTCAACATATTATAGGACTGATAATATCTTTACAAACTTATTTTATTTATTTCTTACTTTTTTTAAAGACATCTCCCGCGTTATATATAATTTCTTTTCTTCTTCTGTCGCGGGGGATTTTACAAACATTCAAACAACGGATACAAAGAACACCCAGATTTAAAACAACCATTTGTAGATCACACAAAGTTTTATCTTTTGTGGGATTCGAACCCATAACACTCGAAGCAGAGACAGTGCCGATACGACCACTTAAACGACTACGCCATTCGTGCAGTCAAAAATCTTATTTACGTGTATATATGCTTCTGAAACATTTCGCGGACTATAGTTTTGACTGCCGCGTTATAGAGAATGACCCTATTGCCTTATGTCCGACACAGATCCAGACTTCAAGCTTCTATTACGAAATTCTTGACAAAGCACCTAATACCACGTTGACCCGACCCGGAAATGGAGCCCAATACTTCGTGCAAAGTTCACTATCGGTGTACCAAAGCGAGGTATTCGAGGTAGGATTTCAATATAATTCCTTGCCTGCTCCCTTCTGTAGGCCAAAAGTACTCTCATATTCAGCATTCTCTTAAAGTGCTTCATTAAGCTTATATTTTTGCCGCTTCAACTACGTAACCAATTCATTAAAATTATATCGAAAATCACTTTAAATTTCGATGTTCCTCCATTTTGTTTTATTTATTTCATCTCTTTAGTTCATTTTGCGTATTTATTGGTATTAAAGTAACACTCAATGTTGAGTAATGTCATTTACATTACTCAACATTGAGTGTTACTTTAATAATAGTTAAGTAATAGCCGGAAGGTATTTATTGAAGGTTGAACAGTGCTTTCGCGATATAAAAAATACCTGACAGGTAGCGTCGCTACGTTAAGTGTCCTCTAAGAAACAATGTTACCCGTAGTTCCCTCTTGCATCACTTGCGCATACCGCTCAGAGCTCGTACCATTGTTTGAGTAAAATAAAACCAAAAATATTTATTTTGAAATGTATTTGTATAAGAAATACCTCGTAAACAAGAACGGGTCAGTAAAATGGCCAATACGTAGGTACTGACCATGTTAACCATAGCTTTGGTGGCTTTGGGTTCGTCAGGTCGTAAAGAGTACAAGTGTATGGATAGTTTGGGCATTCCAGCAGATAAGCCTATTATTATTATATAATCTGGATTATTCCAGACTAAGAAGGAAGTATCTTTAAAACCTTTCTTTCGTCAAATTGTATTTGCAACAGCTTACTTGAGTACGCAGTCGCTGGTCAGTGCTTTCCATATAGACCACTGTATCGGGCGAAACCTCTTAAATTAAAATACCATAATTCATTAAAACTCCGGGCGTTATTTCATGATGGTTCAGAGAATAACTTTAAATAATTTGAGACAAATTTTGACAATTTATTAAAAAGAAATTGCATTTCTTTGACGAATTTTTAATGTTCTTTTTTAGTATAAAAAACTCTTAAATTTGGCAGCATTGAAAATTTCTATAGCGTTGATCAAGACATCGATCGATCAATCCCATGACACCCGTCTGACTTTTTAAAGTTATGTATTATAGTTAGTATTCATGTATCATAAATAGTTAACTATCGCTCAGTTGCCTTATCCTTATATCTGAAATTTCTCAATAATGTTCTCGAAGATGTGGGAAGATTGCCGACTTATCCTGGGCAAGGGTGGTGGATAGTCCACCACGCTTGCCCAGGATAAGTCGGCAATCTGATTCCAAATATGTAAAATAATTAATATCGATAGAAAATGTTAGATACGTCTTTTGTTTTTATGATGGCAGTATTATAATTATTTATTGATAAAAATAGTCTATAACGTAACTGTCTTTGTTCTGGTCCAACCAAAGCTTAGATTTTCTTTTCAATTTCCTATATCTTCAGACATTTCAATCAATGAAACAGCTACCTCACTCGGCACAATAAACCATTCATACAAAGCTATATTACGTATAACAAATAAAAGTCTATTATTAAGCCACCGCATACATTGAACTAGGACGGTAATGTTACGTCATCCAGCCGATATGGATTACGCACTGATACTAATCGGTAAATTTAAGTTTGACGTTATAGTTAGCCAACTTACTTTAGAGGTATGGTTGACTTAGGAAGTGAACTAAGCGGAGATAATTCAAACAATATTCTACACGATCTAAAGTTTTTCTATTTGATAACAATTTGTACTAGTATACAAACACTTTTATAGCAAACAATAAAGGCTAGAAGTTAGATAGAAAAACAGAACAACGTGGTTCTAAGAGGCTTGTTGCGTGGCCTTTAATAATAAAGACCACTTAACTTCGCGATGGCTGCACAGCGGAAAGGCTGCATCTTGGCACGGTCTTGATTATATAGGACGGCTACCACCGGCGGGGAGGGGAGGAAAGAGAGGACAGCTACCACCACTCGACCTCATCTCAACCGAATGTCGTCCACTGCTAGACATAAGCCTCTTACAAGATTTGCCACACATACTGAACTTAACCCGTCGAGCGTCTGATTAAAAAAGTGAAAGGAAGGCCTTGGCGGTTATGTACACTTGGTGTTCACACGACACACGACGCCAACGTCATCTAGCTTCCCGCAACCTTTATCAAGTCATTGATCCACCTTGTAGAGGGCTGACTTTCTTACCTTCTGATAGTTGCTTATTCTAGTTAATGTCAGGGTAGTAGTAAAATATTTTTATGTTATGTCAGTTAGGTGTTATAACGTTTTTGATACTAAATATACAATTAATTGACCGCTATTACTGCCATATTAAAGAGGTAGTCACCTTTAGTTTAGTACAGTCGTACTAATACTAATCCTAATTAATATGACGAGTGCGAATGTGAGTATGTTTGTTTGTTATTCTTCACACCTTAACTATTCGACCGATCATCATGAAATTTTGTATACACGTCAGGGGTACAGAAAAGGGGATAGAATAACTTTTATCCAAGTGTTATATCTATAATAAAACCGCTAATCGGATACGATTATCACGGCAATTGGAATTCTAGAAGCATACATACAATAAATTTGACACTGGCAATTATTTATAGAATTTTTGTCTATCTATCTGCATGTTTGTAAGCGCAAAAACTACTGCACAATATTGAATGCGGTTTTTATAGTCGTATCGCTGCAAGTCTAAATTAAAACCTGTTGAATCTTGATACAACGGCGACGCCTAGACATCGATGAGGTATAAAATACAGATAGATACTGTCTACTAGTATATTAGAAGTTCATACTTGATGTATAGCTAATGACCAACGAATTTCTTTCTAATGACATCACGAAGGAAGATGCAGGCGCTATCTAATAAAGAATAAATAAATGCAAACAAAATTTCGATAGCTACAGTAAAGTCGTATGAGTGAAGTAAAAGCTATATTTTATTGTCGTTTATGAGATGCTATACCAAGCCCCATTTTGCATGTCGTATATTCCAAACTGCACCGGATCAACATGACCGGACCGGCAACTAAATGTCTGAATGTATGAGGTCGCTCTAATATCTAGGGATATATTTCAAGTATAAGCTAGGCCGTAACTTGTCTTTATGGCTCGGATACTCCGCAACCTTTGGCCGTATCCATACGAGAATAATGTAAAAATAAATTATGTATTGTTACCTCAATAACCATTACTTATATTGGTGAACCTAGGTATCGAAAATTCATTTGAGGCCTGAGTTTTAGTCATTAGATGTATTGAAATTAACTACTGTTAATTACTGTTACACTACTACTTCTATTGAATTTCACTAATTTATAAGCTAGTAAAATTATTAAAACAATTAAAACTATTTATATTTAGGCTTACACTTTTCCCAACATTTCGGTTGCTTTTCAGCAGCCATGGTCAAGGGGAGACTAAGATGGTAGTTGTCTCACTGTTCCAGTGTAGTTATTTCAAAGTACCCGAACATAATTAATATAATAAATAATTTTAATAGTTTTAATAATTTTATTAGCTTATAAATTAGTAAAATTCAATAGTAGTAGTAGTGTAACAGTTTTCAAAATTATGTAATATGTACAGTGTTAAATAAACAACGCGATAAAATCCGTATATAGTAGTTTCATTTCAATGAATAACATTCGCGTAAACAGAAAACAATATCATTAGATGTACACAAATTGTATAAAGAGGAAAGATACGTTTGCTCGTAATTGATAAACTATGAAAGTACTGAATCGATTTCAATTATTAGCTTCACCACTAGAAAGCTACGTTATCGAGAAGTAACTTAGGCTATATTATACTACGCCACGAGCTACAAGAGCGACAGTAATCGTTAACGTAGGTAAAATCGCTGGGGACTGCTAGTCTGTGATAACTAAGGTAAAACATAAGTCTACTATTTGATCAATAGCATTTAGTCCACGATCATTCTACTGGTATTTTACATTTACTTTTGATCAATTTTGATTTTCTGTAACTAAATCTCTTCTCACATGTAGTACGCGTGTTGTTTCCAGAAAGCAAAACCAATCTCTTTTCTACTAGACTCATTTTTATTTTGTCACAATCAATGTAGTTTGTGACAAAATAAAAATGACTTACTTGCCAACTAACAATCGTAATACGAATTGACAATTACTTACAAATTGTTAATATCTAGTAATATTTACAAGCAGCGATTCTGAGAAGACCTTATTATTTCTATTAAAATTTACGCAAACCACTTAGGTTCTTCATAACAACTCCTCCTTACTTATTTACTTAACTAAAAAGCAACTATGAACTTTTGTAAAGACTACCTGGATGGTTTACATAAAACTACGACTTTTAGTTTTCACTGGAAAAGACGACTGTCGCAGAGGACAGATTTTGGTTGGCAGAATCTAGAACTTAGTAGTAATAGTGAGATAAGTGTTCGAGCTTTTTTAGTCATAGTAATAAATTTATTATGAATCATTAAGGTTTTTATAAAAAGTACAGACTCTAGCACTAGGAATAATTGAAGTGTCTCGGGAGAATTTACAAACAATCAAACCTCGAACATAAAGAATACCCAGACTTGGAATAACCATTTGTGGATCACACAATTTTTTGACCCGCGACGGATTCGAACCTACAACAGTCGGGGCTATGGCAGCGACAAGATGATCACTTAAACCACAACGCCTGTACTATCCGTGCAGTCATGTGTTTAAACTATTTTTTCGTCGCGGAGGCCTTAACCAAATAATTTTAAGGAACATAATGACAACAAAAATTTTCCCTTGCCAATTCAAACCCACAACACGACGCGTAGTGACTTTTGCGTGATAATCAATTAAAGCACCATGACATTTGTGCAGACAGTTCATAACACTAATACGCCATGAGTGGCGTTCGAGCCCCTGTTCACCTCTTTCATAGAAAGTTGTAGTTTCGCCCCTTAAATCAGAGTCCTTTCGCCCCTTATTAAGGGGAGAACCAAGATAAAATAAGATATATTATATTTTAGCGAACCCTTTCGCTCCTTAGTCATATCATTACTGTTTAGTAATAAAAAAGGACATTAACTGTTGCTCAATTTTTTGCCTTTGTTCCACCAAAAATACTAATTGTACAGCAAAATATGCTTACTAAAATATTTTAAAAAGATCAAACTAAGTCGACGGAGCCCCGCTTCGCTGGGCTTCTATTTTTGGATGAGTTTAAGAAGGAACCTAACAACCTAACCTTCAGTTTTTTTGATCTTATAATAAGGGACGAAACGGTACTACTATTATTTGGAGGGGCGAAAGGCGACAAATACCTACTAGGGGGCGAACCTTTAGGGGCGAATGGGCTCGTAATCCATGAGTGTGGTGTGGGTTGGTATCCCAAATAAGACAAAAAATGCGTTTCAAAAATGGCTGTTCTAAAGACTGTTATTTAAATATTTGTAAACACCTTCGCGGTACAAGAATTATGCGTAGTGCATTAGTTATGCTTAAATGGCAAATAAAATAAGATGTTATATTTGTTTTATTTGGACATCGATCCTACAGCACGGCTCTGTTAGTTGTAAAAGCAGCCTCAATGCATCAAGCACGCAGTTAAAGTAATATATTAGTTAGCAATCCTACCACACTACATGAAGCGAGCACTATATATTACTGTTCGCCGGCGATAAACCTAAAATTTATTATAACTACAAAAGGACATTAATTATCCCCGCCATAAACTGTATTGATTTATCAATCTTGCCTAGACTATCATTATCCAAATTAAATTCTAATTATTAGGCAGTTTAAACTAATTATACTTATTAGTTACCTGGCTATTATAGTTCTAAAATTAATGCAATATACCAGTTCTGGAGCAGCTTCTGTAGATAAAATACAAAAATAGAACAGAAGCCAGCTATGTTCACATATGGTGACTGCCGTTACTTATTGATCACAATAAGAATGTTACAATTCTTTTCGGGAAAATTTTATTTTTTGTTCTGTTTACATTCTTGTTAGCCCCTTCAGCTAAGCTAAAATGTTTGTGTTAGGAGTGGGTTCATGTCATTATTGCTACGGATGAAAGTCGAGCCGAAAGACGCGCTAGCACCGCTTAAAAAATTGCTTCATTGATTTATTATTATTTCTGTATGTACTTACACTCGTGCTTATACAAAATAATATTATCTTATCTTAATCAAAATTGGTTTGTACCGTTCCGTTGCAAGAGAGAAATAGGAAAAGCAGCGTACTCTATTTATTTAATTTGGTAGCGCGACTTTTTTATGTATGGCTTTGAGCGTTTTCAGAAGATGTTGTATTCATTTAACCTGTGGTTTTTGTCTACATTAGCAGTAGACCTACAAACAAAATGTTTATCCGAAACTTTTGGCTAACGAAATATAACAAATATATCTTTCTTTCTTTCAAAATAACATTACACCGTTTTTCGGACTACTTCTCTGTAGAGATTAGGATGATTAACGCGTTACTTTATGTGTTCGTGGTAGGTACTAATAGTACCAACGATAGGCCTAAGACTTCAGCATTTACGTTTCATGGTAAGCCAAGCGCAGTGACATTTGCACAGGATCATTGATACCTCTGATTTATTTTAAAAGAGACAACTCCCGCTCTAATAATAAATCCTGTGTCGCTTTAAAAACATTCAAACAACGGACACAAAGAACATCCAGACTCGAAACAACCATTTGTGCATCACACAAATTTATGGGATTCGAACCCACAACACTCGGCGTAATTGCAGTGGCAAGGCGACAGATACATGCAATGATTCTTAGAGAACATAAACTACCGAAATTTCCTACCACGACGGGTAGCATATTCTTGTAGAAAATTGCATAGCCGGCTCGGACTTTACCTAAATTTAACATACTATATAGGCTTTATCCATCTGGAATAATCTACCTTAAAATAGAAAATTGATTTTTAATAAGTGTAATGATGTAGCCGCTGACTGCTATCTACATAATTATAATATTAGAACAGATATGAGACAGCAGTTGTTAATCGTGTTGATAAGTATTCAACTACCTATTTATTGCGATTTAAAACTCATTGCCTTATATTATTACTAGATTTTACACGGCTTCGTTCACGTTTATCTAGATTTTGCCAATGATTTTCTATCACTCAGGAATAGTACTGGATAAAAGGTATACCCGTGACAACGTGTATACGAAATTTCATGATTATCGGTCGAGTAATTAAGGCGTGAAAGCGTAACAAACAAACAAACTCACATTAGCATTTATAATATTAGTTAGGATTGTATTGGTTACAAATCTTGAAAATCTAAACGTGTATGTCTACAAGAACAATCTACTTAAAGAACTAGCATAAAATAAAATATGATGATAAATAATATATGTAAGATGTACTATAATATTCAAAGTAATGCTACAATATAATACTTCTTAAAAGAGTCCATTTATTCTCCTGGAACATATCCGAGGATAAGTTTACAACAGAACTACACGAACTGCGCAAACAAAATAGAATTTCTTTCATTTCCTAAGGTATTAACACTAATGCTTTTGCATAGCTCAACTAATAGGAGTTATTTGGCCCCTCCAGTGCACTTAAGTGACATTATTTTAAAAACTAAAGTCTGTGTACTTCGCTACGGAACTACGAACTATTTCAGAGTCGCGATGCCGCGGATTTCATTTGAATACATCGTAACAATGGCTTAGGAGCTGGTGCAAACTGCGAGAGTAAGATATTTAACAACAACCTATTTTGCTAGAAACTAGTATTTTTCGATAACTAATTTCTTTTTTCCTTTATAGAATATTCTTATAACTGATGGCGTAGTGATTGGTCGCACTGCCACCGCGCTGAGTTTTGCGAGCCTAATGCGATCTACTGAGTATATTTCCACTGAGAATTTCTTAACAGGAAAAACAATACTTTGGCTGTTTCGGCAATATGGCGTCGTGGTTTACGTGGTCGTCTTATCACTGCCATCACGCTGATTGTTGTAAGTTCAATCTTCACACGGGACAAAAATTTGTGTGGTCGACAAATGGTTGTTCCGAGTCTGGATCTTCTTTGTGTCCATTGTTTGAATGTTTGTAAAGCCACCCGCGACACAATAAGTATGCCTACTGTGGAAAATGTCATTAAAAAAAATGACTGAATTTATGCCTTCGCTGTAAAGTCACATGTTAATGATTGGTCATGTAATTGAAGATTATAAAACAGGGCAACAATAGAAAGAATAAGGCTGGATTTTCGTTTCCATGACATTCCGGAAAAGTTTCAGACGGGTAACGTGCTGTTGGATTTATTGTCAGGATACTCTAATAACTCCACAGAGGCTGCCAATGTAGATGGCAATACACTCGTTTAGGATTTCGTGGGACCTAAAATGTAGTTGTGTACAGTAAACTTTTGCATAACTTTTAAAAGATGTAAATAAACTGCACGCAATAAATAGGTCAGAACTCAGTTAATTAAAAAAATAACAATTATCGTAAAAGTATGCACTTATGTGGTTTTTTTGTCAGCAAATTTTCAATATCATGTCCTCTGTAAAAAAGGTATCATCTACCATCTTGACTTGTTGAAAAGCACGTAAAGCCATGAGTATACAATTATTATAATCTCTTTAAAATATTCCCTTTACCAATAGGCAAAAGAGATATTTTCTTTTCACTTTTTAATGTTTTTCTTCTTGGTTAGTAAAACGAAAAGAAAACAATTGAAAAGTATTTCAACTGCGTAAACCTCTCATATAATAATTTTAGGTTTAACTTTTGAAGCAACCCGGTTCCGCTAACATTTTGAGCCGTATATTTGTTCTTTTGTTTTTATTTCTTCGCTGCAATATTGCCATGACATCCAGCGTAACTTAACCTCCCTGATTGCTACTACACGCTGCGAACATGACGCAAAAGTTATTTATGTCTTCCTTTAATGAGGTGTCAACGTAAGATGGTCGTGTTATTCAAATTGGTACATATCTCGATTGCGAATGTTTTTACCATTCATATGATGCCAAGTTTTATTGTTTTCTGTCGTAAAATATATTTTAAGGGATGTATTGTTTTTAAGATAATTCGTTGTGATGGTTTATGTTTTACTTCTTATAATAAAAAGTATATGTGTATTTTGGATAGATCGTGTAAATGATGATAGACATTATTATAAAGTTTTAATTAATCTATGAGATGCTGGAGTCCTTTTAATGATAGCATAATAATATACTAATAATATCAGCCCTTTTTAAACTGTCTTTGTGCTGGGCATGGGCCTCTTCTCAGTGTGAGAAGGGTTAGGCCATAATCCACCACGCTGGCCCAGTGCAGGTTGGCAGACTTCAAATAATTATCTACGAGAACATTATGGAAATCTCTCAGGCATGCAGGTTTGCTCACGATGTTTTCTTTTGCCGCTCAAGCGAGTGGTAATTAACTATTTAATACGCAAATAACTTTGAAAATTCAGAGATACGCCTTGGGATTGACCTCGGGACCTCTGCGAACGGTCTCCCACTAGGCTATGGTTAGTAATAGCAATTCTGTCAAAACAAATGTATAAAGTAAGTTACAATTTATTATAATATTCAGAAGCCGAGTGCCTTCGTTATATAATTCTGATCTCTTTATAAATTCACAAAGGGTATTTTGTATGTTATTTGCAAGGCGAATATTACAAGGTGCCAGCTTATTGATCAAAGATAATAAAGGGTCTATAAATTCTATATTATGATAAAAACTTTATACAGACATTGTATCATTCATCACTGAATATTATTTGCCAGACTGTTTGTATGTATGTTTGATTGCTTTTATACTTGATTTAGTTAATTTTGTCACAATGTTTATTTTGAAAACAAAAAATAATATGAAATTTGTCAAAAGTATTTCATAGTTTGATATATCATACAAGTAATAACTTTATCAAATATCAGTTTTAATGATTTCCTAAATTACTTTAGAATGATGTTAAAATAAGAATACTTCCAGGAAAAATATAGGTATTTTAGTTTGAGATATAATTATATAAAAGTAGCTCACATGTTAATTTTAGAGTGCAAAACCTTCGTTTTACACTGCTTAAATATATTATAGTAAATTATAATTCGCTAGTTCTAGTCCCTTTTAATAAATGACGTTAAAAATGGTACCAGAACTTTATGTATATCCTTAGACACAGGTGGAGGTATACTATTACGACTATATTTTGTCATCTATGTTCCAGGTACCACGTTATACGAGGTCAGCTTATTGCTCTGCGATTAGACTCTTTCCTAACATATAACCCCTATAGCACTTTACATGTTTCTGAGAGCAGACTTGAGTCTTGACGGTCGGAGTCTTGGCCGCAAACATAAGAGCACATACACGCCACGGGAAAGGTAACTATACTTTATACACATTTTCAGAAAATATATATAAAAAGGAACTAAAACTGAGTTTAAAACTAGTTTAGCTGTTAGCTATAAAGTAGCAATTTAGGAATACCAAGTACCTATAAAAGCTGCTTCGTCGTATATTTGTCATAACGTTGAGTCGTCAAATTTTCACACGATATCTACCTACAGAGTTGTTGGGGTAAGACCAGGGAAAGCCATCTATCGTAATATCGTTACTCATATTTCCTTATCAAAATTGGTCTACTTGAAAATGTTTATGCGTCAGGTGTATAAAACTGACATTCTGTATTGACAAGAACAAGAACAAGACAATTTTCGCAATAGTAGTTATTCTGAATTGCGAATGAGATTGCAAACATTAAAACAACAGAATCAAAAAACATGCAGAAACATTCCTTTTTTAAATTCGTTGGACCTAAATCCTTGTGTAATTCCTGCTTTACTTTTATAGCTATATTTTTGGAGTAGATAATTTAATTAGAGGATAATTTTTGATCTCAACTCCCTCTTAGAACAAGCACAAGCACCGGTAACTTATCTATTATAACTCAATTGATTTAATAGTTAGTTTAATTTTAATGAACTAGTCAGTGTGAATTATAAGCGAGAAAAAGAGAATCCATGAAGCCGTACTGGAACAGTAGTCAGTGAACATTCGAGGTGGCAGCAGTTCAAGTCCTGCTTAATGGATTGTCTTTTTCTCGTTTATACTGTCCATTCTACCTCAGCATTGGAAACGTTTATAAAATAAATCTTATATATATTCAACATTAGTGAGTGTTCCTCAAAATTATTTTACTTTCCAGGATCATAAACGTCGATTATTTATTTGAAGATATTCTTATTTATATGATAAAAGGAAAACTGCAATCAATAAGAAATCCTATCATATAGAAATACAAAAGCAACAATATTAAAAATATGGAGGAACTATTTGATATTTCAAAGGAGTTCTTAGACCCTCTGCTTCCTTGCTTCAATCTATTGGAGAGATGTGATATTGTAATATTTGACAAAGAGAAAACATTTTGGAAGAAACATTGGCGTTCCTTCTTTATTATACCTTGTGTAGTCTTATATCATACATCGTTGTCTGTATATATGTTGAAGATCTTCAACGAAGACCTTGGGTTGGTTGATTTGGCGTACATTGTCAGTATCTACGTGGTGACTACTCAAGGTAAGTTAAAGTCGAAGTGAAAAATCATTTATTCATTCAGCTCACTAAGTAACACTTATGAACGACAAAGTTTATGAGTTTACAAAATTTACTGAAATCTTATTTAGATTAGTTGCTGGGTCTTATTATATAGAGTCTTATTAAGCCTATGAGTACTTGCAAGAGACTACATTTTTGAAATCACAATTCCGCATAACCAGTCCTCTTTAACAGTGGTATTATGTTACCTTAATAGTAAAAAAATTGAGAGTTATCGTGGCAAACATATTCAAATAAATTTCTTGTATATGGTACATGCGTATTTTAATGAATTGAATGGAATTTTCTTGAAGTTTGGGTGATTATAAATGTTTTGTGGCTTTTTGTGTTCTAAAGGAGTTATAAATAGAAAATAATATGGGCTTTGTTATTCAGGCTTAGGTAAGGTAAGCTTTATATTGTTGTATAGCCATTACCAATTGTTAAATGATTTGAACGAGCTGGCTTACCCGGGGAAGTGCCACCCTCCCATAGGAAACCTGTGTAACACTGTTACTGGGTGTCGAATACTTATGGGATCGTCTGGTTAGTAAAAGGTCTGAAAGCCAGGGGTTTGATAACGTGAAATTGAAAGTAGTAAAGCATTTTAGATTATAGTAATCGCATACCATCAAATGGGCCGTATACATCATTGCTATCTATGCTGTGTTTAAAATATATAAATAATGATTACGTACTGTATACCAAATAACCAGAAAATATGATTCAAGATATTCTATATTGTAGAGAACATTGAAATAGTAGGTAGTTGTCACAGTAGCTCTGCCTTTATTCGCATGCATTACTATTCAAACATCACGTCTATTCCTACCTCGTTCTCACGTCACAAAACTCAAATACACAGGAGCTTCCCCAATTTTCTCTAACATTTTCCTCCATATTTTTCTCGAATTTCAAAGAACAAAAGACGTTTGCGTCAACGTTTTATATCAAGACCTTGCATACGGAAACATGCTGTATCCTTTTAACTGAACTTTTCGAATTTTGCAGCTATCCTCAAAGTGGTCATTGTCGTCTTTAGGAAAAAGGAAATAAGGGCGTTAATTCTTCAACTAGGCCGCATGTGGAGGGATGGCGATCTCACCGAGGTGCAGATTAACAAGAAGAATGCGCTACTGAAGAAACTAAAGTTTTGCTATGCAGGTGGGGATATTATAAATATACGAGTTTTGTAGACTGAAGTTATTTAGTAATTTTGGCCAAGGGAGCTCTTAGGGATGTCGTTAGGCGTAAACATAATTGAGATTTGTACTTAAAAGTTCTTTAGCCAGGTGCTACTACTTGAAATTAATTAGGCTCCAAAGAATTATGTTGAGTGGCGTTTAAGAGCTATCTTTATTCCCTTAATAATTTAGGTACTGTAATTAAAAAGTGCTGCAGAATTTTGTCTAAGAAGATATAAAGATAACTTTTTGAACACCAAAATTACTTTACACTTTACTATAAAATCCATTTGTTTATGAAACTATTTTTGTTAATACAGATCATTTATTTTGTATATAAAGTGTACTTATTATTTTTTAATCTTAAATACTAAAACAATAGCTCTACTACTTATTGAATACTGAAGAAATCCACGATTACGCTTTAGGTTACAAACTGCACGAAGAATAGATGATTACAATATTTATTGAGGCGCTTTGGTTGTAAAGTATGGAATCATTCCATACTTTCTACATTACGCTAGAAAATAACCACTATATATAATTTACATTAGTAAATAACCAATGGTAATAGCTTAAATTATGTTTACTACCTAAGTATTGTACTACTGAGGTAGTAAACAGAATTTAAGCTATAGCTGTATCTATAGTGACAAGGATTATATTACCTGGTCGGGCAAAGAATTATTAAGTACTAGATTTTGCCCACAGCTTCACTTGCGTAAATGTTTTTTTTTCTCATAAAAATGACCACACTCCGCCTGATGGTAAGCAGTCATGTGGTCTAAGAGCAGTGGCCTCCACATCGTTCTCATAGCAGCTGAGGCGATGGTGAGATCTCTACTTTGATGGCCTGAGAAGGTGCTTATTCACGCCCCTCTTAAAGAACCCAGGATTGAAGGAAGAAGGAAACACGTAGAGAATTCCATGCCTTGATCGTTCGGCAGAGGTACCGAGAGAGTACCCGAACTTGTTGGTGAGCGCTCTAATCGACTCTACAGTATAAAGATGGCATCTGAGCAAATGTAGGTTAGGTTAGGTAAGATTACTAACGGGCACGCCACGATCGTGGTGGTAAGACCCGTTTTTGAGGAGTGGCTGGAGAGGCGGCATGGCGCCGCACCTTACGGCTGACACAGGAAATGATTGGCCACGGTTGCTTTGGCCAGTTCCTGTGTCGCATAGGCCGACAAGAGACGCCTGGTTGACACCATTGCGGCCACTGCTGCGATGTTGTTGTAGACATGGCGCTGCACACGTTGGCGGATTGCGTCGCCTGGGCTTCGCAGCGGCGCCGTGAGTTGGTAGCGGCAGTTGGAATGACTGCCCTCTTGCTCCCGGCCGTGGTTCAGTCCATGGTTCGGGATGAGAGTTCGTGGAACGCCGTCGCCTCCTTCTGTGAGCAAGTCATTTCCCTCGCCATTTTTAATAGCGCTTATACCCTCCCCCCAATAACAGAGCTGGACGCCGGAGGGCGCGAGATGACCTGCAGCCACCCTGAGGTCTGACCTGGGGGTGGTGGGCTTCGTAGGCCAGCCCGCTAGCCGATCAGCACCAGGTCCGAGAGGCGGCGTGTGTGTTCCCACGCGCGCCTCTGTGTCGTGTCCGTCTCCCCGCAAGGGTAGGGTCAGTAAGGCTTTTGAAAGCGATTGGCACGGCCCTGTCGATTACGATTTTGTCGAGGAACACCGTGGTAGGTTTAGTCGGTATTATCGGGAGGTCCACCATCATCATTACCATCTTTCTTTACCCCGGTGAGTCCGACATAACCCCTCCGTCCGCCTCGGAGGGGTATGCGACAATGCATTCCGCCAAGTAAAAAAAAGAGAGTAACTGTACTTTTTCCTTGATAAATGGTATCTCCTGTTTTGTACCCCTGACAACGTGTATGTGAAATTTCGTGATGATCGGTCGAGTAGTTAAGGCGTGAAAGCGTAGCAAAAAACTCACATTCATATTCATAATAGGATTACTGTCAAGTAAATCTCAGTATGAGCACGGTTTCTGGAAATGTGCAATAGGTTCACTGCCTATTACGTGATGTTTAAAACCATACATCCTGAAGTGTGGGTGTTATAAACCTCTGCCTACCCCTTCAGGGATATAGCCGCGAGTCTATGTAACTATGTATAGTGTCATGGCTTTTAACCAATACCCAATTTGTAGGCCCAATAATTTATTTTCCTATTTAATTGATTTTATTTATATTTATTTCATACATTACTAGCTGACCCTGCAAATATTGTTCTGCCATATAAATTCATTCGATAGGGACACTCTAATCACCTCTTCTCCCTAGCCTTTACTATTCCCAAGTTACTTGAGGTCGGCTTTTCTAGTCTAACCGGATTTGACTGGATATCAGTTTTTACACGGAGCGACTGCCACCTGACCTCCGCAACCCGAAGGTTAACGATATCCTAAGGCTAGACCAGTCTCAGGATATTATAGGGCACTGGTTTCCCAATAACGACTGTCATAGATGTTCATAGCAGCCGGGACCGACCGCTTAACGTGCTCTCCGAGGCACGGAGCAGGCAAAAATTGTCAATCAATACGCACATAATTTCGAAAAGTCACATAACTTCCGAAAATAAGAGGACGTGGGTTCGAAACCGAGACCCTCTGCATTGGAGTCTGTTGGTCTCCCCACTGAGCTACTGCTGCTCTCTCTCTGGACTCTCTAATCACCTAGCGGTATCAAATATACTTTATGACCTATTTTCATACCTACTAAATATACATAAAAAAATCATAAAATCGATCGAGCCGTTTCGGAGGAGTGAGACCACACAAACACTGTGAAACGAGATTTTTATTTACAGAATAGATATCCAAAATTCATATTAGTGTATAGAGTTAAAGTAGAATATTCAAAATCTATACTATTTACTGCGTATGATATTTTAAATTGATTGATTAAAATAGGTCAAACTGTCTGGTTTTCGCAAAACTGATCCGAAATTCACCCAATATGGCACAAATATTGACTTTAGATGACCTTTCGGTATTTATTTAGGAAACTAGGAGCTAACGAAGAACATCTACTACATTATATTGAATTATTTATTTATAAAGTTGTCTTGCGATGGCGAATGGCAATCCAAATTACACTCTCAACTAAGTAGATTTTATAAAATCTTTAATTTCTCACTACCTCGTTTCCTTACTAACATTTTTGGTTATTGAATTTTGAACTTTGTAGCACACTGATAGCACAATATTATTTTTTCTATTGCTCAGTCTCTACGATGGTTTACGTTTACGTCACAGGACGAATAGTCCTGTCGCCGAGAACTTAACAAACATTCAAACAACAAAATCAAAGAATATCCAGATTCAAAACAAGTATGCGAATCACACAAATTCTTGTTCCGTATGTGGGTCAAACCCAACCCACCTAACAGCATTTAAGCCCCTGTGTCATCCATACAGTCAAAATTACCAAGCTCATTAGTTCACAGTTCGTATAAAAACAGGCTTTCAAGAGCAGAAATTATTTCATGTATTTTGTGACGTCAAATATTGATAGCCTAGCTTATAATAAAATGCCGTACCACCCCAGACTGCTCTCGTGCAATATGAAAATTGCGTACATTCTTTATTTCCCTCTTTATAAGCCTATACGATCTTCACGTTTTATTTTTATGAACTTTGTTTTTGAAAATTTCATGAGCATGTTTGGCACAATTTGTGAGTGCTGTTTAAATGGAACATTTTGTCTCTTGTGGTTTGCGTTGAGAATAAAATATTTTTCCCGTGGGTGTTTTTTACGACAGCTTAGGGGTTTACAAACGTAAGAAGCTATTTCAATTTTGATATTTATGTTTCTAGTTATACTTATTATGAATGCTGGCAATATTATTTTATTATTATCGACTACATGGTCACCAGGCCACTGATACTGCGCCGTGTTGTGGCATCCACAAATAGTCGTTCCGAGTATGAGTATATTATATAGTATGAGTATTTAATTGAAAGTTTATAAAAACCTATGAAACACAGATTCTATTCCTAGTACGAGAATTGTGTTTTTAGGCATATAAATCCAAATAAGGATATTATAAATTTGCAATTCGTGCAGTTGTTTGGTACTTACTGACGCGTAAACTGTTAAATAAATTTGAACGAAACTTGTTCTATAGACAGGCCATGTACCGTCAACACATAAAATATGTATATTATTTTTATCCCGGTATGCATTCCAGTAAGTTTCATAATATGGACGAAGCCAATAGCAGAAAAATCTATGAATTGACATAAAGAGGTGAACATTAATTACTTTTGCGAACTATTCATGTATCTATAGTAGCATCTAACGTATGTACATATATACCCATAGTGAACAGTTATCAAGATAGTTAGTCACCTTTGATCGTGATACATCACGTAATTAAAATCGTCCAATAACGACCGATCCTTCCTTCCTTTAAACATATTAATATATAGGTCAACATTCGATAGGTACACATATTAATAAGAGATTTAAAAGATTATGCAGCTATCCCTTCCTATACATAAATATTATTAATTTTGTATCCCGCTTTGCTGAGGAAGGGAAAAGGGAGCGGATTTCTTTTAAAAAAAAAACCGGCCATGTATCTTACTCGCGCACCGAGGGTTCCGTTTAAACCTGTAGGAATATAGGTAAAAGTTATGGTATTTTTATTGCAAAATGTAACTAACATTTAAGGTTTTCGAAGTTTTCCCTTTATGTGTGCTATAAAATGTTGCTACATGCCAAATTTCAAGATTCTAGGTCGACTGGAAGTATCCTTCAGGTTTTGATTACCTTGCGAGTAGTTGCGAGTTTCAAAATATGCGACTTAAATTGCTGTTTCTTTTGATTGCGTTAAAATAGAAGTTTGATTTTGTTACAGCTTAAAGGTTTAGACCTGAGAATTTGATATGAATTTTAATTTAGTAACTTTACGCGTTAATGAGGAAAGGGATAGTAAGTTTAAAATTATTAAAAAAAGAATTATTATATGATGTAACTAAAAATGCATGCTTTTTCTTTTATCTGTGCTATAAGACGTTGCTTCGTACCAAATTTCAAGATTCTTAGTTCACGGGAAATACCCTTTAGGTTTTGATTCCCTTGCGAATGTCGAAATTTTGCAGCATAAACGGCTGTATCTTTTGATTGCGTTGGCTTAGAAGTTTGATTTTTTCACAGCTCCAAGGAACAGCAGACTTGAGTATTTGATATGAATTTCATGATATCTCTACGCGTTCCTATGAAAAAGGGTCTTGACAGACAGACAGATGGACAACAAAGTGATCCTATAAGGGTACCGTTTTACCGTTTGAGGTACGGAACCCTAAAATCACCTCTTATACTTCGGGTTAAATTCGTTGGGGGTCCTAAGATAGTTTATCTTTTCCCGAGATTTCACGAGTGGAAAAGCTCGGTGTTTTCCATGGTCACCACTACCGAACTTGGCTACACATTATTACACCACTGTAACACCTTTTTAGCCAAATACTTAGTTATTAGTCACGATATTTAAAAGAAAAGGTTCATCTAGGGGTAGCCTAATCGGAGACCGTTGGTCTACTATAATTCGCATCTATGAAGTCATTTATCATGGGTAAAAATATTTAATATATTTTTTGTAGCTGAATACTGCATCTCTGAGAGTTCTAGATAATGTTCTTGGAGATATGTGAAGTCTAATATTGTCTTCTGTTTACGCGAATGTTATTCATTGAAATTAAACTACTATATACGGATTTTATCGCTTTGTTTATTTAACACTGTATTACATAATTTTTAAACTATTACACTACTACTACTATTGAATTTTACTAATTTATAACTATTTATATTTAGGTTTACACTTTTCCCGACGTTTCGGTTGCTTTTCAGCAGCCATGGTCACGAGGAGACTCCTCGTTAAAACCTAAATATAAATAGTTATAAATTGGTAAAATTCAATAGTAGTAGTAGTGTAATAGTTTAAAAATTATTAATACAGTTTTAAATAAACAACGCGATAAAATCCGTATATAGTAGTTTAATTATGTGAAGTCTCCCAACCCGTAATAGGGCAGCGTGGTGGACTATGACCCAATCCTTCTCACACTGAGTAGAGGCCCAGCAGTTTGACAGTCCAAATTCAAAGCTCATCATTATTATGAACAGTTTATATAATAAATTATTTTAAATAACACTAATAGAAGTTGTCTGGTATACAATTCGCTGGCTTTGAGAGATTGAAGTCACGTCTACTAAAACAAGTGCGCGGTATAATTAGGCGGGTTGTGTAGTAACACAATTCTAGCTCTTGATGTTGTTATATGAAACAAAAACATTTCATCGTGATTTGACGAGGCATTATGTTAACAAATTGAAATTACAAAGCTTTCTAATTTGGTATCGAAATCGGTGTACCTACTTGGCTTCTTGTTCCTCTAAATAACTAACCGCTTTCCTTATAATAATAATATATATATACAATTAACTAATTGCAAAGAGCCTCAATCACTACTTTAAGAGGTTCGCTTCAGAGGACTGGATTTAGTTACTGATGCAGAAGGTCGCGTTGCTTCACACGAAACGCGTCTAGAAGGGGGTTTCTTTCTCTGGAGCCGTAAGGGCTGCATTGGTAGATTGGACCCTATTTTTGATAGAAGAGTGAGGGCTCTTCATACTTTTTATATTTTAAATGTGTTTTTATGATTATATATTTACAATACAGTATAAAATACCTAATTGTAAAGTGAAATAATAATATAATTTATTGTGTAAAATACAGTATGGTATAAGGGTTTAACAATTATTTTGTTTACATAATATTGTCTTATGTTTATGCGAATGTTATACATTGAAATTAAACACTTTATACGGATTTTGTCGCGTTAAATAAATAAATAAATATAATATTATAAAATAATGCGAAAGTGGATTTGTTTCTTAATTACGCGTTCACGCCTTAATTATCATAAAATTTCGTATACACGTTGTCAGGAGTACAGAATAGGACATAGTATACTTTTTTTATGTGGAGGAATGTATTGATGTATACCTCTCCGCGGCAAGGGGAGCGGAGAGGTTATGTCGTGCTCATCCAGGACAAGGTGGAATGTCCCGGGTACTACCTACTAAACCTACCACGGTGTGCTAACTCGCTGCCTTGCATGGTAGGTGGATCGCTGGAACTCAGACTACAACAGCGACCCACCCAGCAGTGCTCAACGCAGGTAACAAATGCCTGAAGACGACGACTACTGGGTGATGCCCCGGCACGACAGAGAGCGTCACTCCGACTCAATGGCTGGCGGACGAGAGATCCCCGGTCTTCCGCCCGCGGCCTTCACTATGGCGGCATCAGGCTACTAACCTAACCTTACCTACATTTACGCGGGTGAAACCGCGGGAAAAATCTAGTATCTATACTAATATTATAAAGTTGAAGAGTTTGTTTGTTTGTTTGGTTGAACGCGCTAATCTCAGGAACTACTGGTTCAAATTGAAAAATTATTTCAATGTTGGATAGCCTATTTATCGAGGAAGGCTATAGGCTATATAACATTACGCTACAACCTACGGGAGTGGCGCAGTGATAATAAACGCAGCTGAAACCGCGGGCACATCTAGATAAATAGTTAAAACGTTAGCTACGTTTTATATGAATTACGCACTGATCAGAATAACAGCCACAAATTTTCTAAAAAAATATTGTTAATTGAATAACAGCAGCTGGTTATTGATCAAAGTTTTACACCTTAATAAACCTTTAATTTGATCAAGCCCTTGCTTGAAAGCTATTTAGATAAGATAAACTAAATAGCTACCAGCTGTTTAAAAAAATCACTCGATACTTAACTACAGAGATAGTTAAGTATAATTTACCGATAATTTAAGTAAGTCAAGCTATTTTAAAACAAAATCACTTTAACAGAACAAACATTGTTAAGCAACAAAGCAATAAAACTTCGAACCACAACATATTTTAATCACATTTATTTCGTTGCAGTTTTCTACTGGATGAATATAATTGGATCGTGGCAATACATTATGGCACCGCTATTGGAAACTGTTTTCCGCAAATATATTTTACAACAGGAATGTGGGCTGTTACTACCATTCTCTTGCAGCTTCCCATTTGATCCTTCGGGGAGCTGGCTGAGATATATCGGAGTATATATTTTTGAGACTTACAGCAGTAAGTGAGGGTTTATTGTTCTTGGAGAACTATTGTCCTTTAGGGACGCTGCTTGATTTATCACTGTCTTGTTTTTTTGGTACTCCACCAGCTTTAGATAGTACTTGTGTTATAGTCGAAATAAAACAAGTGTCGTTTGTGAGACCCGTGATTCAGTGACAAATACGAGGTTAAGTGTTGCCGTAGTCATGCTCATAAATGGGTAACCATGTGTAAAATGTTATAAGATTATCCGTCCATATTTCAAAGCGCACGTAATGCTTTTAGATATGTTTTAACTTTAACGAAAGACAACTACCGCTCTAGCTATATTTAATTCTGATTATAAATTAATTAATACACAATAAATAAAGCCCGTATCGCAGAAGGCTTTTCGAAGAAGGCTTAAACAATCGAAACAGCAATTCATTCATGGATAAATTTTTCGCCGGTATGTCACTCGGCATATGAGCAGTGGCGAGGCTACTACTTCAAGCATTACGGCACCCGTACGTCGAATATTCATCGACCCTTAAATATCTATATATTAACACGTGAAGCAAAAACTTTTTACCCCTTTTTACGAATATTGCGCGGACGGAGGCGAATAATATTTGGCACAGTTAAAATTTATATGGAGAAGGAGGGGCGAATCCTAATATTTATATAAAATATGCATAAGAATTACATTAATTTAATGAAAAATCACTACACGCACACAAACATGCATTTGACACACGCAGTCGAATCGCGTAACTATGGTTTCAATATGTAACCATAGTTACGCGACATATATCAGCAATATCTTACAGGCAAACTTTGGGCGTATTGAAATTATATATTCTATTTATATTATAATATATTTACGTATTTATATAAAGAAAAATAAAACAAAGTAGCAAGCTTAGCATATCGTCAATGAAAGTGTATAAGTAGTTAAGTAAATAATAAATTGTTTGAAAAAGATAGGTAAATTAACCTGTATAGATCGAAATCTAAATTAAATATGATTATAAGGGTTCTAGACAATAAAACCTTATCTTATCTTATCTTGTGTGGGGGCCAGTCAGTACAGACTGGCGACACTTCGACCAGTGGGATCTTTTGTGTCGACTTCCCCAATAACGACTGCCATAGATGTTCATAGCAGCCGGGACCAACAGCTTAACGTGCTCTCCGAGGCACGGAGCAGGCGATAATTGTCAATCAATACGCACATCATTTCGAAAAGTTATATAACTTCCGAAACTCAGAGGTGCGCGACGTGGGTTCGAACCCGAGACCCTCTGCATTGCAGTCTGTTGGTCTCCCCACTGAGCTATCGCTGCTCTCCAATAAAACCTTAATAACTATCAAACTTAAAATTTAAATCAATTATGGTCGAATTTCGATCACTAGGCGACCGCAAGTTTTGATAAATATGCTTACTGTTCCATATTATTATATGTCTGGACTATTTCAAATACAGCCTAAATACGTCTTTGTGGTATAGCGGTAACGTATATAAATGCTGTGCATCATTGAGGCTTCGGATTTGAATCCCAGGTCGGACGACATGTTATAGTATTTTATGTGTAAGAACTTTCAGTAATATTACACAGTCTGGAACTATGTGCGCTTAATGGAATTAGGTTCGCTCCTTATTACGTGGGACCATAGTTGGCGATATTAGTTGTGGATGTAACATGCCTCTGCTTACTCATTGTACTAAGTACGATTTTTTATTCAACTTGCCCATTATAATAATAATATTCTATCACATACACACAACACCATCTAGTCCAAACTAAGCAGAGCTTGTACTATGGGTACTAGACAATGCATAAACATATACATATATACTTTTTTTTTGTAAATACATACATATTATACATAGAAACATTCACATTAGGTACTTTAGTTATGCTGGAAAATAAACTGAATACACCTAGAATTCTTCAAGGTCTTAGATCTTAAAAGTTTTTAAATTAAAACACTAAAAATATTTAGCTGCTATGAATTCGATGCATAATGCATATTAGAACTCACATTACGGTTATTATTTTCCTTGCGTAATGCTTAGTTCACTATAAACAAATCTAAATGCTATAAAAAAGCTATTAAGCATCGTTTATTGCCAGTTTGTGTTAAGAAGATTAGGTAGGTTTCATTGGAGCACTTTGTCTTCACCATTAAGCCAATGATAAAGATTGAATTAGAACGCCTTTTCATTTGTACGGATTAAGTAGCGTTCTTAACCACATCATGCTTATCATTATATTAGTATCTTTATATCTTTATACATATATATAATTCTTCTGTACGTGTGTTGACAGTAAACTCCTCCTAAACGGCTGGACCGATTTGAATGATTTTTTTTGTGTGTGTTCAAGTGGATTCGAGGATGGTTTAGATCTTTTTTTTCTTTTTTTTTTTTTGCCTGTTCTGGACAGCGTCTGTCGGGACAGCTAGTTATATTATATAATTCTTCTGTTTGTGTATACATACACATTGGAATTATCTTTAACGGGTGAACTGTTTGCTTATTTTAATCATATTAAAAGAGAACTGTAGCATTAGGTATAATTCCTGTTTTGAAGGGGTCTCTACAAATATTCAAACATCGGACACAAATTATTTTATCCGTTGTTGCTATACCGAGACTCAGAACCACTGTTTCTGGATCACGTATACACATTTTAAAGGAATATACGTATTTTTGAAGTGGGTGTCTGGATGGCATGCATTTACAATTGGAACCGTTAGGTGGCGCTGCGATCGCGCTGCACAGGCAGGTCGGGTCTACTAGATGTTCATAAGTACCTGACTTGTTTCTTCAGAAGACAAATACATTTATATATCACAGATTTGCTTGATATTTCTATTAAGGCAGCTTTAAAATAACCTCTAAATAAGTATGGTTTTAACACCTTAAGCTGCAGGTTACCGTAGTCTAAGGATGCTTTCACTATCATAAATATATCTGAATCGTTACTATCACCACACAAAACAACCAGCGTGTCAATTTTTTTACCAAATTCAGCTGGTCATTTTCATAGCTAGTTTCTACCGTTCTTTAGTTGGGCAATTCATTGCAAACAGTAATAAAAACAAGGATTTTAAGTGTAAAATATAGTTGCGCGTATAGCACGTCACTCTTCTATAAACTTTTGCAGATCATATTTAACAGAGTGGTACCATATAGATTAAAGTCTAAATGCTCAAGTCATTTGCCCTTTAGCTTAAACAGCAATTAAATTAATCCCTGAATTGAACTCCGATCAAGTTCATATTGTCTGAAAATAATAACAAACTCTAAAACTCTATCCAAATCGCAAAATATAAACAAAATTTTGATAATAAAACATCATTTGTTGAATCGAAAGTTATTTTGTATATCAAAGCACTAAATTAATTCCAGACAAACACTTCAATTTGTTCTTGACAATACTGCTTTCGGTGTTTCGTATTTGCATCGTATTTACGCTTAATCATTTAAAGTTTTGATGTGTATCTACCGAATGGATGGAAGACATGTTTTGTTAGTGCTCGATGCAAGTTTGTATCAACAGCGTATAATGAGTTTTTGTTTGAAACTATAATGTTTCAGAATCCGATTTACTGAATGCCAAATCGATCATTTAAAGTAGTCTGTAATTTTCATTGTTTCTGAACTACTGTTCGATTGTAAAACTGAAGGCTACTGCAACAAAAGTTGACCATCAATACAAGTGAGTTGTTGCTTTTAATTTTCTTTGTATTCAAATGAACAGCTGTAAGCTAAAAACAATGCGGAACTTTAGATGCCAGTTTTATCCAATACCGAAATGAAACAATATTTTCCGTTTTATAGTACGATGGTCAGAACACTTTTCAGACGTGATTAATTAATTACCATTATAAATATGAGTGACATAAAAATGTTGATGGGGCCTGCTAGTGGTATACTTTTTGTTACAAAAATCATCCTTTTACATTGATATTCATAGCTCACATATACATATGTGTATATGGCCAAGGCAATGTCTTGTCAATTTATAATCGCATTATTATTAAATATGTACATAAATTCTGATGCTAAAATTTGCGTTAATATGCGATGTTTTAAATGTCATTGTACTAACCACGTTAACCACAAACCAAAAACCTAAATAGGCTAGTAACAAATATTATTTTTAAATAGATGACTGCAAATAGTGCTTTTGTTTATATATATTTTTTTTACAATATTGGGTAATATTATAAAAAAAAATTAATCAAAATATCAATTCAAAAATGATCTTAAGAAAATTTTTAACTACTATTTCTTTTGGACATACAGGTTTATTAATCATTTTTTCTAGCGATAGATAACAAAGTATCAAAAGTGTATCCGTTTTAAATCGAAAAATTTGGTTCTGCAATCTATCTCTTCATCAGCCTATCGCTACTTCTTTGTTTTCTTCACGAATTCACAATCGTGGCAAACAAAGCACTCGAATGTAAACAAAAGGTTATTCTAAAATTCTCTAAGGATATATACATATTTAAACAGTTTTTACCATTGTTTAAATAAATAATGCTCACCGAAGAGAGAGCGCCTCGCTAACGTCTTAAGAATAAGTTCGTACGTAACTGGTGTGAGTTTTTGAATTCAATATATGAATCGGGCAAATTATATACATTAAAAAAACAATAGGGTTGTGTAGCGTAAAAAGAGTTTAATGGTTTTCTACCAGCTTGTGCTCTCTCGAATAATAACATTTTCTTTCCATAATTAGTGCGTGGATGAATCAGCTGAAGTTTGCTCGCGTTTCTTAAACTATGTGTTGTTTTGCTAATAATATCATCACTACATACTTTAAGGCAAAATCTGTCTGTCTGTTTGCGGTAAAGTCAAAAACCACTGCACGGATTATCATATGCTTGCCCCCAATAGGCAGAGAGATTCATGAGAAAGGATAGGATTAGGATTTTGTACTACCCGTGTGAAGCCCGGACGGGTCGCTAGTAACTAAATATATAAAAATATAATATACTTAATAAAACGCGGCATACAGATACCGGTGACGGATGAATATATGTATACTATATACTAAAAGAGATACCTCATAAGCTTCTGCGCTTATTCATAGTCCAAGTTAGGTATTTTTGTTTCTTATGGTTTAAGAAGCAAACAAGCAGACAGATCGCATGATGGTAAGCGCGACGATTACCGCCGCCCATGGACACCCGCAACACCAGAGGTGTTACAAGTGCGTTGCCGTCCTTTTAAATTTGCTCCCCCCCTTGGAAGAGGGCGCAACGCAAGCGTTATTTCACGCCGGTTTTTAGTGAGGTCGTGGTATCGCTCCGGTCGAGCCGGCCCATTCATGCCAAAGCGTGGCTCTCCCACGCAAGTTGTCAACTAACATAAAAAGAATACCTTTTTTTCTTAAAAAAGACAACGCCTGCACTAGGAATAATTCCTGTGTCGCGGGGGACTTTAAAAACATTCAAATAACGGACACAAAGAACACACAGACTCAGTACAACCATTTGTGGATCACACAATTTTTTATGCCATGTGGGCTTTAAACCCTCAACACTTAGCGCAAGGGTAGTGGCGAGGCAACAACTTAAATCACGGCACCATCCGTGCAGTCTAGTCCACGATAAGTTGTCATTTAACACAAAAAAAAGTATTCAACTATATTGATTTAACACGTGTAAGAGAAGCATACTCTCTAATTAATATATTAATAATTATAGGCAAGTAATATCGTTATATTGCAATGCAGAGGTCTCAAGTTCGATCCTAAGGCACGCATCTCTGACTTTTCGAAGTTACAATAACAACAAGTCAATACGCAATTGAATAGTTAATTATCGCTAGCGTTAACGGTGAAGGTAAACTTCGTTAGGAAACCTGCATATCTGAGAGTTCTTCATAATGTTCTCAAAGATATGTGAAGCCTGCCAAACCGCACTAGGCTAGCATGTTGGACAATGGCCTTAACATTCTCACACAGAAAAAAGCCCTATGGCCAACAGTGGGACAATTCAATTCATGATATTATTATATAACCATACCCTTACTGTAAAAAACGCCTTAAGTTTACGCGAATTATATATAATTACTCAATAGTAATTACAAATAATTGAATCGACCAGGAACAATCCCAACTGGCCAAACGACTGATTTTAATTCAATAAAATTACGTTCTCGGATGTTAATTTATGCGTTGACACTCATTGCTGATACCTTATCCTATAAAGCTGTAGAGGCGAGGTACCATATAACGTTATCTAGTATGTTATATAGACGAAAAAGTCACTTTTACTGATAATTTTTCGTCAATAGTGCATCGATAGTGGCTGCGATTGCAGTGTATGATGGTCTAGCGTTTAATATCTGGATTGGGGAAAGTGTTGTTGGGGTTTTCTGTCAAGGCGTTCTTAATAGCAGCACAAAGTTCAGAACTGCACCTAGTAGATGGCAAATAAGACTTAAAAATAGGCGAAGAACAAAGTCTGTGCAGCAAAACATTAGTATAATCCTTCGACCTTAGCTAAATTCTGGTTTTAGAATTGTATTCACGTCGGTAGTGTAGTGCACAGAGACCAACCTCTCGATCGTTAGTCCAATGCATTGACTTTGGATTAACGATCTTGCTTTATAATCAAGTACTCACCCAACATACACGATATTTTAAGGAACGTATATTTTACTCGATGTCATGACAACGCTAGAAAAGCAATTTTAATCCAGATTTTAATTATTCTTACTTCGGAAACACACGGTGAACTTCGGCAATACGAGCACAGAAGGCTATTCCGTGAGATTAAGGGCCGATACAGACATGAGCGTCTATGACTGGTGGTCTTGTAAACATCAGTAGTTTTCCTGAGTCTGGATTTGAACCAGACGTTAGTGTGTACACATATATCATAGAAGTCAAAATGCAATTATTAAGTAATCCCGCTTTACAATATCTAACTTGTTGATACTAGATGAATAAATTTCGATGGAGTAGTGGTCAGTGTAACCGACTGCCATGCCTGAGGTCGCGGGTTCGATTCCCGCACAAGTCAAACATTTGTGTGCATGAACATGTATGTTTGTCTTGGTCTGGGTGTTTCTATGTATAATATGTACGTATTTACAAAAAAAAGTATATATGTATGTTTATCCATTGTCTAGTACCCATAATACAAGCTCTGCTTAGTTTGGGCTAGATGATGTTTTGTGTATGTGATAGAATAGAATATATATAGAAAATAATATATAAATAAAATACCAATGTAACAAGCAATGGTACAAAACTATTGCTTCTATACCGGATACTTTGCATTGTCCTCATAAATAATTATATGCATTTATTTTACAATGAATCGCGTATTCATTTTTTGGCAGATCAACATATTAAAGTCTTAGGAGTGTAATAAGTCGAGCAGCTAAAAACCTCAGCGGTTTTCACGATTGATGTTTGTGTGTTAGTCTCGTTGGTCATGTGGCATGAGTTTGCACTTGTAGTTGCTTGCGTGAAGTTCCAACTCTGATTCTAAACCAGCCCGTGCAGAAATTTTCTAAAAGAAAATACAGGTTTAGGTCTTATTTATATCTGTTGTTTAAATGTAGTAATGTAGTTCATCTCCTTTTAAAATAGGAAGTAAACGTCTGGAATTGTTTTCGGTAGACGGCAACAGTTTTTGGCACTATTACGTGGAACTTACCACCAACAGCTGGGGAAGTTCACGAGCATACACCCCTGTTTACCTCACCAAGGATATATAGACATAATATATGTACATCGATATCGTTAGAACGTAAAGCCTTTGAGTACTATTTCCAAGAAGCGTAATCCGTCGTGTCGCTAATAATGCTCGTCTGATTTCCCCCTTAGATGTCAAGCCACTTCTTGTTAACATAAGATGACTGCGACAATGTACCTTGTTTGCTAAAATAATAACGGCTTATGTGATTAACATGAAACCGCTATTTTCGTATAGCATAGATAATGTGATATAGGTCATAATACATATTGTGAGAGCTTTAAGCTTTTGTATATCGAAGAAGTGACAATGTTGCTTCTGTTAAAGCTTTTGAGTAGGTCAGAGAGGGACAACTTCAGCGGTCTATACTGATGAAATGACCGCTATTTGGCCGTCTGATTATAAGGTCAATGACCTGGTGCAGTAATATATATAGTGAGTATATTTACTCTAATATACTAATAATGGTTAAGTTAACAAGTAATATAAAATTATAGATTACTAGCTTTTTCCCGCGGCTTCTATCGCGTAAAAATAGGTTATGTTAGTGAAAGTACTTTTTTTTTAAATAAAGCATAGCCTATGTTACTCGGTGGTAATATAGCTTTCTAACAGTGAATGTTTAAAATCGGTTGATTAGTTTTTGAGTTCAATCCTTACAAATAAACAAACAAAATATTGATTCTTTCCTCTTTATAATATTAGTGTAGACAGATGATGAAAAGTCAATCCATAAAGTAGGAGTTAAAGCTGTGACTCATGGTTTTGCCAAATAAGCTATTCACGGTCAGATGTCAGGGTTTAGAATTTTGTCTCTGCATGTCGAATTTAAAGTGATGACGTCATGTATTCAAACTTAAAGTTGAATAATCTGTATTCATTTAGGTCACAAATAAACATTTATAAATGTCAAAGTTTATTGGTTAGTGAGTTTACTTAAGTTACTGGATTTACATATGTGGAGTAGGTTCTGTCTTACAGGGTGAGAAATGATACGACGATAAACTGTTCACCAATTTATATTGTTCATTGACATTCACATTATTTACAATATTGTATGCACGTAAATATCCTACGTTTACGACAGCACTGCTCGACTTCGCGGTTTAGAACCTACTGGCTATAAATTCTCACATATGCACGCAGTGCAATGGTGAGTATGCTGACGTGGGCAAGCATTCTTACACATACGTTAGTTGCTAGTGTCAGGCTATGATAAAATAGTTGCAAGCAATTGACGGCCAGCCTTAAATCGTTTATTAATTTGTAATTTTAGCATTTTCCGAGTTGTAGTTTCCAGTTCATATGTACAATTATACTATACCATTAATTACATATACCTATTTACTAGACAGTTGGTCAAAGTCGCAGGTTCAAGGCCTGCAACATAGATTGTCTTTTCCTCGTCTAGAATTCAGAATTTCTAGCAAAAGAAATGCTTAAACATAAATCTACTACTAATAATAATAAACCTCAATGTGTATACTTAATTATTGACCGAATATATCGCATTGCACCCTATATGGCAATTAAATAGGTCAAGAGATTTTCCCTGTCTTTATATGTGATCTGAGCTTCAACCTGAGATTTATGCAACCTTTTGGGACTATACTTTCATGAATTCATTGTTTAAAATTTATAGAGGCATTTTCTTTGTACTTTATCAGTGATCGTTTATAATAAATGTCCTTCAGACCGAATTTCGGTCACGACGGCCAATCTTAACTAGACTGGCATCTGTGCAGGAGATATTATAGCGCACAAGTGTTTGCGCAAACACAAGTGCACTCTCTGTTCCCTCACCACGATAATCCGACACGACCGGAGAGAGATCAGGCGCAGGACCAACGGTTTTACGTGGTTTCCGAGGCACGGGGATGTCTAACACCGCGAACTTCCTAACTCCGGGCTGGTACTGAGATTTCTTAACAGAAATACCTAATAAATTTTTGTTGGCCCGACCCGGTATTGGAACCCGAAACCTCATGCACAGCAGTCGCATTCACTACCGTTGTGTCACGGAGGCAGTTATTTTATAATCAGATGCTAGAAATATTTTGTTTTAAAATGTTTTATTTTTATTTTGGGTAAATAAACAACTGTGCATTACCAATATACGAGAATAATGGTAAATATCGAATAATTTATAGAAATTACAATCAACAGCATCATGCAACAAATGATTTGAAATATTGGCAACGGTATTACGGTTGAAATATTCAATTCATCTCTGGTTTGTATTTACAAACGAATTAAATATTTCAACCGTTTAGCTAGTTATACTATACGCACTAAAGATTTATAACCTGAAATATCTAAATGAAATTTGTACGATATTTAAATACCTTTAAAATAGCACAGCTAAAGCAAATTCTAAGTTCGCCACAAAGAAATTGAATACCACACAACGAAATGATATTTACCGTTACCTGACGAAAATTCCTTATATATTAAAGAGCTGGAATTACAAAATCTTATTAAAATTTCAGACACACAATCTTAATTTGGCCCCGGAACCCTTTTGAACTATTTTGAGAGGGGTGAATTTCAAAAATTCCTTTCTTCCATCCTCACTCTTGCTGTAATGAGTGAAGTGTGCCTTAAATTTTCAGGAGTCAACGATTCAGAGGGAAACGTTGATTAATCGCAAAGGACCTTTTGTGAAACGCCCCAGTATTTGACTTTGCTTTAATGTGTAAAATATATGTGACCTGATTTTGACGCCGGGAAAAATATTTTCCGTGAAATTTCTCTGTATTTGAGGGTTAAATTCGAGAAGTTTTTTGATTGAATATTTTTGATATTTGCTGTGGTAAATACTGATACTTTTTATTAATTGCAAAACGTAATTCGAAAAGTATTACATTGATATTTAAATAATTGTTACGTAATAAATGTATATTAATATATAACATAGACTTTTAAATAGACTATGTGTTAATTTTACTATTAGCTGATATCCACAGTTTCATTCACGCTAATGATTACTGCTCCGCTTCCTTGGCTTGCGGCGACATGATGTTATATAACATTGTTACTTGTGGAAAGAGACTTTTTTAATCGGTCTATAAATTTTTATGTTTTATTAATAATTTATTTAAATCAGAGAACTGGTTCCGTAGATAGCATATAATAATTCATTAATACATCCATTATTACATTATCACACATAAAAATCATAACATAAAAATTAAAATTTTAAATCACGATAAGTAATATAGTCTATAATAATAATATAATTCACTAAATAAAATTAAAATTAATAAATAGGCTGGAATTAATTGTCATTATTAAAAATAATACATGTCATATAAATTAAATCAAAATAAGTAAAAAGACATGTCATAAAACCAGATTAAAAAGAAAAAAATAAAATTAAAATATTAATCAAAATATTAAGTTTATATAAAAATAAAAAAATAATATAAATAGTACTAGAATAAATATCACAAAATATAACATTTAATTGAAAAAAAAAATATTATTAAAACTTCAAAACCAATTTCATTGTCAATGTTATAGATTACAAACAAGTATCCAAATCTTTCCTTTTTATAATATTTTGATATATGTATGTACCTGTAGGCACATCACATAGTTGTAATTAAAAAGATTGAGAAAAACGATTGAGATGACATAGTTGTCATCTCAATCTTTTAGACGACTTACGACTTCAATTGTATTACTCAATTGCACTGAATTATTATTTGATATTTTACTTAGTAATATATTTCTCTTTACATGTGTATACAGGGTGATTTTGAAATCGTGCAATTCCTTTTAACCACGCATTCTACTGGTGATATAGAATAACCCTGACCATATTTTTTCTTAATTAGAATAATGGTTTCGGCAAAATTAGAGTACAGATTTTTTTCATGAAATGATTTAAAATAGTCATATTTTAACCACCTGACACAATCTTAATATTTTACTAATTTAAAAATAATAACATAATAATAACTGATGTCGTAAATAATAAGGGGCAATAAAAAGGACCGCCCGTTATTATTTACGACATTAATTATTAATATGTTTTTTTATTTTAATTAGTAAAAAATTAAAATTGCCTCGGTTGGTTAACATATGACTATCTGACACCATTTCACGAATAAAACGGAATAATAATTTTTCAAAAAAAATTAATCTAATTAAATAAAAATATGGTCAGGGTTATTCTATATCACCAGTAGAATGCGTGGTTAAAAGGAATTACACGATTTCAAAATCACCCTGTATATGTGTATGCTCACATATTCTTAATATTATAATATAAAAACTCTCATGATGATCGAATAAAAAAACATTCTGAACACGCAATCGTAGTTTTCACTACATACCTATCTTATCTTAACTTGTGTGGGGGGGCCAGTCAGTACAGACTTGTGACACTTCGACCCAGTGGGATCTTTTGTGTCGACTTCCCCAATAACGACTGCCATAGATGTTCATGGCAGCCGGGACCGACGGCTTAACGTGCTCTCTGAGGCACGGAGCAGGCGATAATTGTCAACCAATACGCACATAATTTCGAAAAGTCATATAACTTCCGAAAGTTGGAGGTGTACGACGTGGGTTCGAACCCGAGACCCTCTGCATTGCAGTCTGTTGGCCTCTCCACTGAGCTATCGCTGCTCTAAAACACTACATACCTATATATACATATATTACTATAGGTTTTTTGTCCGACTGTATATTAATTATTCTTACATAAGAGTTAAGCGTGTGTTCTATATTAAATAATATACATAGTCTCAATCCTACATGCCAGAAGTGGAAGGCAGAGATGTATTATTCGCACATTTCGTCAATTTGTTGACAGAGCTTATTGCCGTCTACTAGGTTTCGTTCCAGAGTTCGTGCTGCTTCTGTAATTTTTTTTACATCCTGTATACCTGAGGTGTTTTTCCTCTTTAAAAAGAAAATAAAAAAGAAGAAGAAGCTTTGGCCAGCCAAGGAAGCGAACCCAAGCCACCTTGCAGCAGTTACAATCACTTCCACTACACAACTGACTAAATGATACAAATATAAATTAAATTTCATTTCAGTGTTTCGTATAGTCTATTACTATTTGGGCTGCGAGTTTCTCATGATAACATTATGCTCGCATCTTTCCACTGAGTTCACTATCCTCAGTGAAGAACTGCTACATAATAAAGCCAAGCATCGCAATGGAGACAATATTAAAGGAATCAAACGCATTATTTCGAGACACCAGAAACTTATTTGGTAAGTCGGTATTTCTTTTTCTATTCTTTTTTTATGCTTCCAACGTGGTAAATAAGCATACGGCTCACCTGATGGTAAGTCGTCACCGTAGCCTATAGACGCCTGTAACACCAGAGGCATCACTTGCGCGTTGTCGACCCTGTAAAAACCTTTTAAAACCCTTTTTGAAGAACCCCATACCGTAGTTTTGTGTGAAAACTTTTTTCCTTATTAAACATGCATCAAAGACATCTCCCATACCAGGAATAGTTACTGTTTCATTGGGAACTTCACAAACATTCAAACAACAGACACTAAGAACACCCCGACTTAACAACTATTGCGAGACCCTATGAACTTTGGTTCCGTGTGGGATTTGAGCCCATAGCGCTCAGCTTAGTGGCGATCACTTAAAATACTTGGCTATCTTTACAGTGAATATTTAAATCGGGAGCCTTAGGATTTTGCTCTATTACGGTCCGCTTTAATGACCTTAGCCTTAATTATCGTGATGGCATCAATGAATAAATAGTAATAAATTTGATGCCAGATACTCTTTTATCAATTAATAACAGTGAGAAAAAAAATACTAAGTATTATTTAACTGACATACGCTGTGCGTGAAAGTTAAAAAAATATTGGAAAAATCATTTAGAATTTTATAAGATCAACTTCCTGCATTGGATTAAGTATTTTTGGATCACACAAATAATTTTACCCTGCAGGATTCAAACCCTGCCATTCTGGTAAGTGTTGTACTCACCACAGCGGCAGTGGCGTAGCGAGCTTACCGCTGCGACATCCATGCAGTATAATAAATTGCTGCTGTTGCATCTCCTCAAGGGATTAGAGGAACTTTTAATCCTTTGGATAGACGCAGTAATCTTCATCCTTTTATTGTAATTACGTTTTTTCTTTTAGCTTGTCTGAACAGCTGGATAATATATTCAACAGAATGATTTTCGTGAATTTATCTTCCGCCAACATCACTATTTGTTTCTTTGCGTTTAGTGCTAAAGTAAGTATTGATAAGCTTTTCCTTTATATACATATATATATATACTCTATAAGCAAAAAAATATACCCACATGATGGTAAGGGATTATCATCAGGTGGGTATATTTGTTTGCAACTTTGTTACCGTTGCCCATGAGCGTTTTGTACTCTAAATATATAAATAACTTGTGCGAGGTCAATATTAAAAAAAAAACTCAGTGTGCTTCACTAGACTCTATTATACGCTAGAAGTACAGAGTCCTCTTTATACACGTTTGGAGTTAAAATCGCTCATGCTCAACAGTAATTGCTTACTACCATAGTATGGCACTATATTTGCTTGTCACTTAGATTGTTTAAATAAGCGCTAAGCAACGGTTATACTGTTCCCCTACTGATAATACATCACCTCTTTTAAGAGCTTGGAAATTCTACTAATTGTAGAAACGCAACACAAGTTTGCTTGACTGCTTTCTTTTGTAGTCAAATCCGAAGTAAAGTCACAAATCAATTATTTAGGTCACAAAGTACTTAGCACATTGCGTTATGCAGGTTGGTAATTTTACTAAAATTACTGTAAGTAAGTAATATTTATGTTAGTTGCTAGTTTCAGGCAACGAATTACGCCTATGAGAAGATATCTGCATAAAATTTACGACTAGTCTTCTAGCCGTGTGCTTGTTTGTATAAAAATCCGTAATAAGTTGCAGATTGAAATGTTCACAAAAATTAAATAAATAAAAATTTGAGAACGCCTCCTTGCAATCCCGTAGAAAAAACATTACAAAGCATTTACAATTCAACTCAGATGTATAGGTACTAATAGAATAAATGTGCAGGGTTAGTTTTTTGTTGTTTAAGAAGTTTCTGAAACTACCAGTCGGAGATTTTTGCCTCTGATAGCCAAATTCAGTAGAGTAGTAATCAAAAACGTGGGTGAAACAGCGGAAAAACTAGTCATCTAATGTTTCTTATTTTATATTATATATTTATTTATATTCTTTATTTTTCGGTTTTATTTCAGGTGGCTCACGGCATAGTGGACATGGCAAACAATTTTATAGCCGTAGTCGCTTGTGTGATACCTATCTTCAATGTATGCTATTATGGTGAACTCTTGAGAGAAACTGTAAGTAAATATTAAATATTTTTCTGTCCATTTAAGTTTTAAATTGTATTTAAAAATTACTTTACTCTCATTAAATGGTTGTATTTTATCGCATATACCATGTCATCGAGTGAAGTTTTAACCGTAAAGATAGGCTATTATCCTGGTTTTAAACCTATTCGAGAGCTGCAAAATATTATCCGAGATTAAAAACTGTATTTCAATTTTCGTTGGTACTTCTTTCATATATAAATATAACTAGAAGTATGGCGAGTATATTCTTATCTTGTGTGGGGGCCAGTCAGTACAGACCGGTGACACTTCGACCCAGTGGGATCTTTCGTGTCAACTTCCCCAATAATGACTGCCATAGATGTTCATGGCAGCCGGGACCGACGGCTTAACGTGCTCTCCGAGGCACGGAGCAGGCGATAATTGTCAATCAATACGCACCTAATTTTGAAAAGTTATATATCTTCCGAAAGTCAAAGGTGCGCGACGTGGGTTCGAACTCGAGACCCTCTGCGTTGCAGTCTGTTGGTCTCCCCGCTGAGCTACCGCTGCTCAGTATGGTAAGTAAATCATGCACATTGTCAGGGGTACAGAAAGGACATATTATGGTAACTTTCATCTAGGAAAAAGTACTAGTATAGTGATTAAATGGTGTTGTCCCTTGTATGACCTAATTTGTAGTAAAGGCTGTATAATGTATAAAGTTCCTATATGCGTAATAAAACAAAAGTTTTAGCTGGTCTATTTGTTTGGAATAGTAAGTAAAATAAATTAAAAATTTAACAAACCCTCGGCACAAAATTCATTTGATACCCATATTGAGGGAGTTGTGAAAAATAATTAATTCGCCATTTTGTGGTGGCGGCCATCTTGGATTTGAAATTTATCATAGTATATAGTATTCTACTAGTCAAGCCCTTTCATTTAATACCCATATTGAGGGAGTTGTGAAAAATATGTAACCCGCCATTTTGTGGCGGCGGCCATCTTGGACCAATTTTCATCAATCATAACTAAGAACACTTCCGACTAATTCACCTTTCAAACAAAAGAATCAAAATTAAAATCGGTTCATCCGTTCGGGAACTACGATTGCACAGTCAGACAGACACACACACACACAGTCACGTCAAACTTATAACACCTCGTAATTTTTGCGTCGGGGGTTAATGAAGTTTACTTATTACCCAAGCTGAAATCAAATATTAACTTTGCGAATTTGTACTGAAGTGTTTTAATATAAATGAAAATTATTAAAGAAACTGTATAAGATTAGAGAGCTGTATTTTAATTTATCATTTCATAATTCCTGTGTCACGGGTGACTTCGCAAATATTCAAAAAACGAACACAGGGAACACCCAAATGCATATCCACAATTTTCAAATCACACAAATTTTTGTCCCGTGTGGGAATCGCATCCACAACTCATAGTAGCAGTGGCGAGGTGACCACTTGAACCACAACGCCACCCGAGCAGTAAATTTTTAATATATCCTTGATATACCTTTAGTTTATTTTATAGAAAGAAAGAAAGAAATAAATAAATAAATCTTTATTGCTATTATACAGCTTTCAGGTGAGCACAATGTGTATGAAGATAAAAAAATATTACAATAATAAAAAGGAAGAAATAAAAAAATAAAAATACAGTAACATTGAAATTAAACACTTTATACGGATTTTATCGCGTTGTTTATTTTACTTTAAACACTGTTATTACATAATACAAATAAGACGTAAAGCAACCGAAACGTCGGGGCAAAGTGTAAACTTAAATACAAATAGATTTAATTAGAAAAAATATATAGCTTAAATAGTAGTAAAATTCAATAATAGTAGTGTTAGAGTTTTCAAAATTATGTAATAACAGTGTTTAAAGTAAAATAAACAACGCGATAAAATCCGTATAAAGTGTTTAATTTCAATGTATAACATTCGCGTAAACATAAGACAATAATACAGTAACATTAAATATTTAAACCTCTTGAGACACATGCGTCCCACAGCTGCAGCAATCAGGACTCCAGTTCAGCATTTGCCTGGTCCCAAGAACCAGGCACTGGTCTTCCACTGGAGCCTTTTATTGTGACGTACGGAAGCCAACAAGTATAACGATATATACATATATAATATAGAATTATGTATATACTAATAGCGTAAGAAGGTATAAAATACATAGACAAATGTTAAATAAGTACACAATTATATATAAAATAAAATAAAAACAACAGTAAATCAATAAATGTGGTAACTCATAATTTAAAAAATCATAATATTGTTAGATTGAAAAATTAATACAATCATACGTACATAGTGTGACCTATATCGCCGAAGAAATGGGCAAAAGTGCTCCCTCATTACCTCAAGTAAGGATTTAGATCTCGCCTAATAGAGAGCAAGCCTATTTCTGTTCATCAGACATATTGCCAGACGCCGATCTTTGGTCGACCCGGGAATCGAACATGAGACCTCACGCACAGCTGCCGCATACAGTATCACAGCGTCACCGAGGCATTATATTACATTTTTCTTAACCATTTTGTTATTGTTAAAATATATAATTAAGAAATTGTATTTCTTAACAATCATATTCGGAAAAGAAAATACTTTTGAGAATCTGAATAAGTGAGGAAAGACAAAATAACATTCAATTTCAAATATGTATTTTCCTACGAAGTTCATGTTTGTACAGGAGTATGATATGAAGGTATTAAAATAACATTAGCTGTAGGAACTTAAGTAGGAATAATACTTAAAATATAAAAGTATATGTATTTATAACCCCGCTGTACCTTACAGTATATAGTCCTTTATTTGCCCGTCAATCTGTTGGCATACTAACATACTAGTAGGAGTAAAATTACTAAAAAACTATAATCCAGTGGTAACAAAAAAATAAGTTACTACTAAAACGCATCACAAACACATCTTAAAATAGTGTTTCTTTATTGAAATTAAACTACTATATACGGACTTTATCACGTTGTTTATTTATCACTGTGTTACATAATTTTGAAACTGTTACACTACTATTGCTATTGAATTTTACTAATTTATAAGTTAATAAAATTATTTAAACTTTGTATTAAAACTATTTATATTTAGATCTCCCCGTGACCATGGCTGCTGAAAAGCAACTGAAATGTTGGGGAAAGTGTAAACCTAAATATAAATAGTTTTAGTAGTTTAAATATTTTTATTAACTTATAAATTAGTAAAATTCAATAGTAGTAGTAGTGTATCAGTTTCACAATTATGTAATACAGTGATAAATAAACAACGCGATAAAATCCGTATATAGTAGTTTAATTTCAATGAATAACATTCGCGTAAACAGAAGACAATATAGTGTTTCTTTGTATGTGGTAGTCTGCGTCTGAGGATTTGAGGACAAAAATTTAAGTTCTAGAAAACATTTTAAAGCTTAAATTACCTATTCTCCTCACAATGCTTTCGAAATAAATTCATCTACCGAAGGCCTAACTTAACTAGTCTAAAGTAATACTTTTGCTTTTTATGCCGAGCTACCTTCTGTATATTCACGCATTTAGCAGCACGGATTATAGCTTAGTAGATGCCAAAATGCTCGTCTCTTGATAATAAGGATTTAAGACCATAACTGGCAAAAACCCTTTAGGAAAAAAAGGAAGTGGGAAGGAGAAGGAGCGGGAAGGGGGAAAGAGGGTAATTGGGCCTCCGGCACTCTCACTCACCAAACGAAACACAACCGTAGGAACACTGCTATTTCACGTCGGTATTCTGTGAGAGGGTAGTACTTCCCCGGTCGAGCTGGCCCATTCATGCTGAAATCAATGAGTCAAATCTTGTGACTAAGTTTTTAAAACATATACCTCAGACTGGCTGAGCCAAATATGGCTCACATATTCAGGAGACAACTTATTTTTAATATATGTGATCTAATGCTACCTTTTTTCTCGTCACGGGTAACATCCTCAACGGTTAATGGAATGAAAGTAAAAACTGTATTTTCTTTCTAAATTGTTTTTATTATTACAGAGTGCTTACATGGCGGATGCTGCGTACCATGATTTATGGTACCAAGGTGGTACGGAATACCAGAAACTGTTGTGTTTTATTATTGTAAGGTAATAGTCATATCATTTTGCTTTCGTCTATTTCAAGATTAATGTGACTTTACAAGCATTCAAATAATGATTAAGATAATACCCAAACATCTCGACTAAATTTGGGTATATGTAGTCCAGAGACGTCTTAATTTGTCTTGGTGAAACCACAACATAAAAGTGATATTATGTCGGACATATATAATCGCGAGTCTTATTTTGTATGATGATAATCTACACAATACCAGTAGGTATACCATGAAAATATTTTGCCGAAATTTCGGGCAAACAAAATATTAAGAATATTCATGAAGTTTGTTTGGATTTCGTTCATTCAAACTGACATTATTCCGTTGTTTGGACTACTTTGTCATAGAGTTTACGATAATCAAAGGGTTACTTCATGTGTTTGATATTAAGTTTGATTTGATACTAATAAGAATAAAAATAGGCTCGAAATTTCGATACCTACGTTTCATGACAGGCCTGCTACGTAAGCATGATAATTAAGGTAGCATAACTACGAAGTTCAAAGATTAATATTATTGTTACCGTGTTTATCAATATAGTTATATTTCCTTCTATCGAAAAGATAAAAAGATAATGTACATAAATATATGAAATTCTATAGTTTCGTATTCAAATAGCTTGGAATTTTCGCGGAAACACATGAACAAATTCGAGCGCTCTGAATCGTCCAACCGCGATATCGGTTAGTGTAGAATGCTAACTTTACACTCTCAACACACATACTCATATATAATAAGACTAGGATGTTAGTAATTGAGATTAAAAATATGAACCGTATATTAATTTTCAGATCTCAACAGCCATGCAGTCTGACGTCACTGAAGCATAGCTCGATAGCTTTGAATACATTCACTGCGGTAAATTAGATTTCATTAATTAAATTATGTCAGACTCTGTACCGATACAGTAGATATGATTGCATTAGAAATTCCTATAATTTCCTCTGGGTGCAGTAAGAGATGAATAATTATATCAGAGAATTTCTAAGTAAAATATTCATTTGATAGTAAGCTCAAAGGCAAATACCTATTATTTGAAGTAACTAGACAAAAACCTAAAGCTATCAACCAAATGAAATGTCCCGGGTACTTTAGTTTCGTTGGAAAATAATCAAAAAATTCGAATTCGTTGAATATTTTACATACATTTGAATTAGTTAGAATTTTGTATACATTCGAATTTTGATTGATTTAGTTAATCAATCAATCAAAAAAATCAATAATATACATATAATAAATAAATATTGGTTAAGAATATGATTGGATCTTTAATATTATAATGGATAATAACAAAGAATGTAGGACGCATTAGTCAGCAATATTATAAGACTACATTCGAATAATGCAAACGATCAGATAATCGGGTTGGTTTATCACATAATAATTGTAATTCGCTTATTTAATTCTAAAACGGTTTGCTTTACCTCAAATATTTTTTATGATGTGCTGATGATTGTCTCTCTTTGTAGGTTTCTCTGCTACGTGAGACTAGTCACTTATATAACGGTAAACGACAAAGTCCAAAATTGTTTTCCATAAAGCATATAAACACTTATTGGACACATCAATTAAAGAAATTATGGCAGAAAATAAAAACATATACAACAATAACTTAGTTAGAAGTATGGCTTTCATAAAAAGAAACAGGCAAGAATAGATAACATATCACAAAGTAGTCAAACAGTTAAAACAAATATCTTTTATAACAGTCCATGCAGATATACACAGTCTATAGATCTTTGAGCAAACATCTGATTCCATTTCCTGTTAGTACGGGATCTATTCAAATAATATTAAAAATCTAATATCATGGCTCGAGCCAAGTTGAGGCCGGGAGAATTTTATGCATTATGTCGTTTGTTTGATTTTGATATCCTCTGGAAATGGGGAGAGAAATTTGTTCTTTTTTAATTGCAGTAAAAAAAACCAAACAATGCCTCCTGACTTTTTGACGTTAATTTAATTGAATACAACCATCTTGTAGTACCAAGATAAGTGGTTTTTGACTTTTTAATTTTACTAAAATTGGGAGAATATAAGTCTATCCATCACAAACATCACCGATGTCGTTTGACAAGAGGCCACGCTAAAATGGAACTAGTCCGATCATGTTGGTCACATGTGCGGTGAGAAATAGGTGACCGAATAGATCCCCTAGTGGCAAACACCATCACTGTGTACCCAGTTAGACATGGTGGAATCTTTAATAAAGACTGGTCCTTAGTCTAGATAAAGGGAGATAAAAGAAGACTAGAGAATCCTTTCTTATATGTAAAAAAACACAAGCTTATAATAATAAAAACGGTGAGAGTATCCTTAACTGTGTCATAGAATCAACGGGCTTGATAGCCTGATTGGATATTTTATACAAAATACTATAGCACTTCCCATAATAATTTCTATCGCTTTTATTATGGGGAATGCTCCGAGGAATTGTCCGGAATTATCCCTGCCACCTCTTTTCGCCATCGTCCTACGCGACAGCATTTTAATTCCCATCATTTAAATGGTTGGCAGTCCACAACTGTGCGTTTTTCCAGGAATTTTCTGTCACACACAACAAAACTGTGGTATGAGCTGTCACCTGCGGTATTTCCGGACCAATACGACCTTCAACACTTCAAGAAAAGAGAGTACTCCTTTTTAAAAGGCCGACAACGCATTTGTAACTCCTCTGGTGTTGCGGGTGTCCATGGGTGGTGGTAATCGCTTACCATCAGGCGATCCGTCTGGCCGTTTGCCACCAAATAAATAAAATTAAAAAATGTAATTAATATTCAATAGTGTCAGGTCCTCCGCGCACTACTTAGGAGCAACCAGATTACTTAGAACTTTATTCGAGTAGGACGAAGTCAAATGGGCTATCTACCAATACTTATTATTATTATTGGCGTTTATGTAAAAACTAATGTATATAAAATCATAAATTAATTATGAAAAGTAGTGGAACATAAGTTTTTCAGTAAGGGCTTTTGTATTTTAATTAACACAATAACAAAACCACCTCAAAAAGGCGTAATTTAAAAACATCTCGCTGTATTTTACGCAAATAAGTAATGATAAAGAATTAAAAATCTTAAATGAATATTTGAAACATTTATATTATTGTTGATCTCTTCAATATTAAACGAATTATTTTCACGTCGAACCCAAATTATAACAATATTTAACAAACAAAACTTCGTTCTTAATAAAATTAACATGATATTTAATTTCAGGTACTCAGTACAACTTGGTCCTACTTTTCGCTGGCTTCGACTTTGTACGAAGGCGAAAGTTGAATAAGTTATAATTATTTAATTTATTTCAGAGTAGTTGACTTTCAGTTTTCCTTTTAGTATTAAGCACATAGGTGTTGACTTAGCTATATCTACTTATTAACTAAATTTATCTATTGTAAAATATATAATGTTACTTTGAGTGCCGGTGGTTGGTCATTTTAACTGTGAGGTATGATATCGACATTGAGCATTTTAGAAACTAGTTTGATTCGATATTAATATGTATTTGGCGTCAAGTAGCTTGGCTTTAAGAATTTAGTAGTGATTAGTATTTCTATTTGAGGAATGAGCATTTTAGACAGCTTCTAACGTAACCGATAGCCGGTGTTTAAAATTGCATTTTGTTCTGGCTTCTCTACAACTTAGCTTGTATAGAGTATCGCCTTTAGGTCCGTAATATTGATAGCGTACGAATACAGAGGTGCATAATATCAAGGTTTAGATGTCGAGATTGACATAATTTTAATAGGTGATAGAAGCTTAAACTTTCTTTGTGAAAACTACGCATGATATTACGGGAATTAGTCAGCTTAATATTCATAATATCATAATATTAATTGATATGACGATAATTGATCTTTTTAATAATAATATATATATATATATATATATATATATATATATATATCAATAATAATAATTTTTATGTATGTAATTTAAATCTAAAGGGATATTATTTCATGTTTATTTTAATTATTATATTCTGTTTATTTAATGTCGGTATTAATTAACATTTGAATGCCTTCATGGCAAAACATGGCGTTCTTATTATAGACTTAAATCTATAAATTGTAAACCTATGTTTGACAAATAAACGAATTTTATTCTATTCTATTTCTATTTTCTATTTAATTTTACTTAAGGTGTTTTCCGCCACGCAATTTGTTGTCGTGGGCTACACCTGAATTATCTACTTGTACTCGTGCAAGTTAGTCATATTATGAGTTACTTGCGCGGATATCTAGATCGCTTACTCCATAACTACAACCCACGCAAGTGCCCCACCTTGCATAAGTTACCCGCGTAGAATACAAGAATCATTTACCCACATAAATACTAGATAATTCTTGCAAGATAATTTAAATGGCCTGGATATACAGATTCTTATTAACGATGACAGAGCTTTAAGCTCTCTTTGTAGTTTAAATTATGATTGATGTTACGAGCCTTAGGTACAGAATTTAATCTAAACAACGACTACAAAGGAACAGAATTGTATGTCATACTTCAATTAATATTAAAAAATCATTTCCCTTTTTCTTCTAGTCTTTGTTAGAATATAGAATAGGTTCTAAATGTTACCTTGAATTATTATGTATAATAAATAAAGCAATATTTTTATGTATATGATTATGCTTATATCACCTTGAGACATCACTGTATTGCTATTAAAATTGGCGATGCAACGATGTCTTAAAGTGTATGGAGAAAATAAAAAAAAATTCTTTCCTCTACTTCCTCTCTTTCCATGCTTAATAATTGTTAACCGGGACATCTTCTATACTTAAATCACTTCACGGCATAAAAACTTATTTCTGAACATGTAATTACATTTATTTTTATATCGTACAACGATTATAAAAACCATCAATGACGTTGATAAAAGGTCAAGCTTATGTCCTAACTTCCTAACTAATATTATAATAAAAATAATAATAATGTCTTTCAGACCGGATTTTGGTCACGGCGGCTAATCTTAACGGAGACTGACCTTCTACACAAGAGATATAGTGCATAAGTATGCGCGCAAACACAAGTGCACTCTCAGGTCCCTAACACTCATGATCCGATGGGACGGCTAATCCGACACGACCGGAGAGAGATCAGGCGCAAGACCAACGGTTTTACGTGCTTTCTGAGGCCCGAGGGTGTCTAACACCGCCAACTTCCTAACTCCGGGCTCGTATTGAGATTTCTTAACAGAAAAATCCAATAAGTTTTTGTTGGCCCGACCCGGGATTCAAACCCGAGACCTCATGCACAGCAGTCGCATTCACTACCGCTGCGTCAAGGAGGCACTAATATTATAAATGTGAATGTGAGTTTGTTTGTTATGCTCTCACGCCTTAACTTCTTCACCCATCGTTATGAAATTTCGACATATGGTACCTTTTATCCAGAAAATAGCTAAATAAACTGTTACTAATCTTACCTAACTATGTAAGCGAAGCTACGGGCAGAATCTTGTTTATTTTTAAATGTACGTGTTTAAATATTTATTAGTACTATTTGAAATGAATATGAAAAATTATGGAAATATAATTTGTAATACTTTTAAAATTTACCCGTGTTATCTAGTAGTATTTAGTTTTGAACTAAACCCCTAGAGTAATCGATCCACATGGCGAGGAATAAGATGCCTAAGTAACCTAAATGTGTATTAGTAGCGATATGGAAATATAAATAAAATCGTGTTGTTTTATCCCTTGATATTGATTGATCATTTTACGTATTAGCACAAAAGTCGCCATCATCACTCACGAAGAACTAAGAATGAAGAACTACACAGTCATCATGACATGCCGGATATGACAAAAGTACTCGAAATCAAAGTCAAAATCATTTATTCATTTAGGTCACAAAGTCACACTTATGAACGTCAAAATATGTATATAGGTTAGTGAGTTTACTAAGTTACTGAAGCTGTAGCTTACTACTACTACTGTAAATTACTGAACCTAAATGTTAGTTACTATCAACGTATCATCGGCATCATCGTATCATCCTCAAATCGTGTTTCGATTTTTCGATTATGATTCGAATAATAATCGAAAACCACAAATCGTACAATACGATTCGGGATTATACAGTTTTCGAATATTCGATTCTTTCTATATACAATCAGCAACATAAGGCGATATATATTTGCTTTATTTATCTAAATTATGGCAAGTACAGTTTTAATTAAAAGATAATTGAATTAATCACAAATCATCAATTCAAAAAAGTAGAACATTAAGGGCTTGTACTACCACCTCCAGATAGCATTTATCTATAAGATAAAAGTCTCGCCATCTCTCTTCTTTAACCTAACATGGGTGAGACGGCATGCGATTTATCTTTTGGATAACTTTTACTTGTTAGTTGTAGGAGTGGCCATAATAATTTAAATTCATAAAATACTTTTACAAAATGATACAGTGTTCAACACGGATGTAGTGGCTTAGGTGGTCACTGTCAATGCTTCGAGTGTTGTTGGTTCGAATTCCACACGGGACAAAAATTTGTGTGATACACAAATGGTTTGATGGCTATTGTTTAAATGTTTGTATATTATTCGCGGCCAAGGGAATATCCTAATAGATGGGACTGTATTTTTTTTAAATCATAAAAAAATTTGCTTACTGTAACATATGCACAAAGCTACCATTGCTTAGTCATTTGTAGATATGGGCAACGGTATATTATGATTGAATATCTAATACCAATAGCATTATATAAACCGATACACAGCCATCTTTCGCACCAAACTGAGCAGTATAACGACAATCATTCATCTTAGTCTTAGAAGGATCAAATTGAGACAAGTGAAAAGTAGCCTATTAGTGCTTGAGCGCCGAATTATTGTGTAACAATAGCGGGGTTCTGTTCTAAATAAATAAAGCGCCAACCATATCTACATATAAAATAAAACACTATATTTCGATAATTTAAAATTATTAGACTGCTACTTCAATTAAACTATTTAAATTATAACGCTGTTTAAACATACCGCTATAAAAAACCGTATAAAATAATATAATTTCAATATTAAGCATTGAGTAAAGAGCAGCGATAGCTCAGTGGGGAGACCAACAGACTGCAATGCAGAGGGTCTCGGGTTCCAACCCACGTTGCGCACCTCTGACTTTCGGAAGTTCTAAGGCTTTTCAAAATTATGTCCGTATTGATTGACAATTATCGCCTGCTCCGTGCCTTGGAGAGCACGTTAAGCCGTCGGTCCCGGCTGCTATGAACATCTATGGCAGTCGTTATTGGGGAAGTCGACACAAAAGATCCCACTGGGTCGAAGTGTCGCCGGTCTGTACTGACTGGCCCCCCACACAAGATAAGATAAGATAAGCATTGAGTATCAAAATAGTCTATATATATATAGTCTGAGGATAAAAATACTCTTTATAACTGAGGTCCTATTATAATTCGTATTCAATAAAAATGCAATTCACAAATCTTGATATTATACACTTACAACAACAAATATATGACTACCCTTTTCAGCTGTTATACGATGTCGATAAATAGGAGAGGTACAGTCAGCGACATAAGTAGCTAAACATTAAACAAAGGAGACCGGCAAGTTTTCATGTATCTCTGGGCCTAATGTTACTAAGGCGATTTTTGCTTTATTTTATAGTTATATTATTAACATTTTAAAACGAAAATATTCATATAGCTGCTAAATGGGAGTAACGAGATATTTACTGTCAAAGAAAAATGAATTAAACATACACATGTATTTAAAAGTCTCAAAGATCTTAAGATCACCAAGTAATTAAGAGTTATTTGAGGTGTGTTATGTACTGGAACATAAACATAACTAAACATCATATACTCAAAACTAAACACTTATATACCTAGTTTATCATGATCGTCATTATCGGCTCAATTGATAGTGGGAGCATAAATAAAATACTCGTGGCTTTCTACACTTTATTAAACACTAATCATTATCATTATCATTGATCTGTATATGTAATACTAACAATATCCTGAAAAACTGAAACTCAAAAAAAAAGTGAAAGGCATATCGATTTGCTTATCTGTTATTTCATACATAGCAATACTGTATATTATCCAAAGTCAACCGAAACCAGTAAATAAAAGTACGTTGAAGTTTTATTAATTTAATAAAATACTATCCCATTGTAAATCTAAAAAATATTAGAGTACATGGTATCAAAAAATATCTAAAAAAATTGAACAATAAGGCATTGGTAACATGTAACATGAAATTATGTTAAGCCTATTTCTGCCGGTGTCCTTTAAATCACCAGTCAAAACAACTACTCTGTTCTTGGCATACAATTCGATCTGCAGAGCCTGTGGTGAACAGGACGAGTCCATATCGCACCTACTATGTGAATGCGACGCGTTGGCTGGATTGAGGATGGGTCTGATGGGATTGGCATATCCAAACCCTTAGGACTTCAGGCTTCTCCCTCTGAAGTGTACGCTGCGGCTGATGCAGTACATTCATAGGGAGATAGCTAAGGGATAAATCTTGGGGCCGACACAAAAGATCCCAATGGGTCGAAGTGTCGCCGGTCTGTACTGACTGGCACACACAAGATAAGATCCCATTGTAATAAAAAAATATCTAAAAAAAAATGTATAATAAGCCATTGGAATAACATGAAGTTATGTTAAGCCTATTTCTGCCGGTGTCCTTTGTAACAGAGTTTTATGAATGAAAACTTACTAATGATGGTTTTATGGTAAGGATTTGTAATTAAAATAACTGTTTTAAACTGTTACTGCAGTAAAAGAGGACGAATTACTATTATTGTGTCCTAGACTTTGCCCGCGGTTCCGCTCGCTTAAACGTAAGTAAAATAAATTTTCCATACCTCGGAAACATTACTTTTTCTGGATGAAATGTACTCTATGTCCACTTCTGTACCCTTGACATCGTGTATGTGAATTTGCATTATGACTGGTCGAGTGGTTAAAGGTCATAGCACACATATCAACTCGGAAAGGGAACGTAACCGTATCGCCTTTCACCTCGCCGTCAACCAGGCATCAACCTAACGTAAACACGTAACGAAAGCGGATTCGGTACGTCGACTCGGCTACGGCTAGGCGACGCCGCGCTTACGGCTCGCCGTTCGTGAGCTTGTCCCGAGGTGAGGGGATTACGTTACGTTTCCGATTAGTGTGCGTTGCAGTAGGAAGTTTCATACAAAGAATACTGCACGGCTCCAGTTGATACAGTGTCGATGCGTTCTCGAGTTGATATGTGTGTTCTGACCTTAATGCGTGAAAATGTAACAAATGAACTCGCATTCGCATTTTTATATATAATTAGTTCGGATGACAGAGCACTTTTAAAATTTCAGAAATGTTTAACGTCTTATGTCGCAATCTGTACCAAAATATTACTGTACCAATTATTATAACCGTTTAAAATTCAATTATCGTTCGCATTGCCAGACGACGTGATATCAGAAGCATGCAATCAATTACGTTCAACCTGTGTTAATATTTTATCGTTTTATAGGAAATATTTTGAATGTACTGTAAAACACTGATAAAATTAATAAAGGGCTGTAGAAATATTGGCTGCGTAGATAGCGCAGTGAGCATGAGGTTTTATCGCAACAATCGTGCTAAGTCGTGGGTTTGATTCCCACACAGGGTAATTATCTGCGTGATCTTTGCTACTTTGTATATATTGATTCTACGTTTAGAAAGAAAATGAAAATTGAGCCGAAAGAAAAAGATAATTGGCCCCGCAACAAGGGCTTAATTTTCAGTGTATAATATAATATAATATAATATAATATTCTATCACATACACACAACACCATCTAGCCCAAACTAAGCAGAGCTTGTACTATGGGTACTAGACAATGGATAAACATACATATATACTTTTTTTTGTTGTAAATACATACATATTATAGATAGAAACACCCAGACCAAGACAAACATCCGTGTTCATGCACACAATTAATGTTTGACTTGTGCGGGAATCGAACCTGCGACCTCAGGCGTGGCAGTCGGTTACACTAATCACTACGCCATCGAGGTCGTTGTCGTGTTGTCGTTGTACAGTTGAAATATATAAGGGGCTTTTTATCTTACTAAGGTAGCCAACAAATCTAATGTCCAACTGATGTCAAGCGAACTTAATACAATACAAGGTAACGGTTCCTACTCGTAAAGAAGCAGTCAACCCGTGACCACGATCGATGCAAGTCGCTCGAGACGTCGGGCAATCAATAGGTTTATTAGCTTTTAAATACTTAAATTGTAATAGGTATGTGTACAAATCGCTAATGTCTAAAAATATATGATGTCAAGCGATCGCGATTTTTTACGACATAATTCAAATAAACATCTCAGGATTTTTTTACCAGTCAACATAATAAAGAGTTGCACAAAAAATATAGACCGTGCATAAAATGAAGCGGAAGGGAATTAATTAAAGACTTTTTAAAGAAATAGGTAGAAATTCATATTATATTGAATAGTTATATACACTTTAATAATACATACATATTAATTAACATAAACAATTTAATAATAATTGCGAATGTTTTTAAAAGGATTTGTCGCTCTTCTGTTTTAGATGTTTAGGTAACGGATAAAGGCAACCTGACTCCTGGAGAGTGTTTCCCAGAGAATTACGGATCAAATGGGGAAGGAAGAATAAACTAAAAGAGAACTTACATTTTTAAAGACTACGCCAGAACTATGAATAATCCATGTGTCGTGAGGAATTTAACAAATTTTGAAACAATAATTTGTGGATCATTCAAATGTTTGTCACATGAAAGCATCGAACCTAAAACAATTAGTGCACCAGCAATGCCACGCGACCACTTAAAGCTCTACCCTATTCTTGCAGTCAAACTGTGTGAAAGACAAAGATTATTCAAGAACACACTCTTCTTCTCCCTAGCCTTTATTATTCCCAAGTCACTTGGAGTCGGCTTTTCTAGTCTAACCGGATTTGACTGGATATCAGTTTTTACACGGAGCGGCTGCCACCTGACCTCCGCAACCCGAAGGCTAACGATACCCTAAGGCTAGACCAGTATCAGGATATTATAAGGCACTGACTTCCCAATAACGACTGCCATAGATGTTTATGGCAGCCGGGACCGACGGCTTAACGTGCTCTCCGAGGCACGGAGCAGGCGATAATTGTCAATCAATACGCACATAATTTCGAAAAGTCATATAAGTTCCGAAAGTTAGAGGTGCGCGATATGGGTTCGAACCCGAGACCCTCTGCATTGCAGTCTGTCCCCACTCGGTTTATAAAAATCTTATCAAAGAAGTATCAAATTCAAACGTATATCTAGTAATTAGTTTGGCTGATGCTAATTCAGTCAGCTAATTACAGCAGTTGCTATTAATTTTACCGTCTGTTAACCAATGTTTGTATCAATCTGCCATTCAAAAATCTGGTATAAGTCACAAATATACCTTTCTGTAAAAGTTATAAATGGAATTATTTATAACTATTACAAACATTGAAGTTATTAATAAAAAATACTTCATTTTTTATTAATAACTATAACCTGTCATTTCTGTATCCTACCATTGCAATTAAGCTATAAAGCTTAATTTGAATGGCAGGTCTGGTAATAAAACAATACAGTTTATATTTTATGGACCCGACAGTTGTCTTACCCAAACGTTGGCTTGCAACCCGATCGTAGCGCTACCATCCATAGACCTACTCAAATACACACATCAATTTTTCATATTCAATTTTAGCCGTTTATGAGAAGTTCAATGACATACATGCATACAGAAGAATAATCTTAATCCTAAATAATAATGCGAATTTGAGTTTGTTTGATTGTCAGCCTTTCACGCGTAAACTACTCGACCTATCATCATGATATTTGGCATACACATTGTCAGGGGAACAGAAAAAGACAAAGGGTACCTTTCATCCACAAGAACGTTCTGTAACATATGTAATCCTTCCTAACCTACATTTATGCGAGCAAAGCCGCGAGCATAAACTAGTATATATGTACATAATTAAGATTATAAAGCTAAACAGATTACATAAATCCAAGACTTTTATATCTGAAAAATAGTCACAGAGTTTTCCATTGTATGACCCCTACGTTCCTATTTAGCTCACTTCACATTCTCCATGAACGCTCATCGATACAGAGTACGCTTAAGTTGGCCCTTCTCCAGAATATGACGTATCTGAGAACCTACTAAATCTTCCAAATTTTATTTTAAGCTGTCTGTAAGCAAAGGGTTTTATTAGACTTTATAGAAGAGGATATTTTGCACTGTTTTTCATCGAGTTACTAAACATATGTCTATACCCCCAAAAGGGTAAACAGAGGTATAAGGTAATAAGTCTAATGTAATAATAGTACCAAACAATTGCCCTCTCGTGGGCACAGTTTCAGTTTTAGTTTCAGTAACTATACAATAATAATAGTAATACGAATAACTTTCTAATTTATAATATTAGTAGGATAGCAGGATTTTTATAAGAACTATGTAGAAATTGTGAAAGCTTCACGATTTCTACATAGTTCTTATAAAAATCTTATAAAATTTGGATATTATGGTATCATGGATTTTATCGCGTTGTTTATTTAACACTCTATTATATAATTTACAAAAAAAAAAGAAATAAAAGGAAGCAAACCACAGCTAGACTTCATGATACTTTGAGCTCATTCTGCGTAAATAGAAACACCAATGATTAAATTATGTTTGGGTACTTTGAAATAAAAACTTTGAAATTTGAACTACACTGGAACATTGAGACAACTACCATCTTAGTCTCCCCGTGACCATGGCTGCTGAAAAGCAACCGAAACGTCGGAGAAAGTGTAAACTTAAATACAAATAGTATTAATAATTTAATTAGGTTAAAATTAGTAAAGTTTATTAGTAGTATAGTAGTGTAACAGTTTCTGAATTATGTAATACAGCGTTTTTAGTCGAAACCACCCGTTTCTATTTCATAAAAAAGTAAATCACTCAGAAAACTTATAACTTTACCAACTTCATTACTAACTAATCATATTTATGTTACGTGAGGTATTGACTCCGTGGCAAACTAAAAAGCGAAACAGAAACTGTAAAAGCGCTTTGAGCTCCTTTCCTTTTTTTTCTTTAAAAAGCTTTATATTTTCCTTTTCATAAACTACAGTAATTATGTAAAAACGTCACGTCAGTAGCGCACTTGCAATTTCTTTCATATCTGCACGAATTAATGATTTTTAATATGTTATATTAAAATTAATTTATCAACGTATTTGACGTTAAAAATCTTTTCTCCATACATCTAATACTGACATATGATTTACACAGACATCGATAGCTGACGTGACTAGAGCAGCTGGCATTCCTACAAGCATACAGAGTAAGCAATCCAACTTGTAGAATTTGATTTAGTATTACTACAGTGGAAGCGAAATCGGATAGTATTAGTATTCGAGGAAAGCACTGCCAATGTTACAGTTGAAAATATGTTTTTGGTATGGCTTGTATTTGTTTTATAGACGTTTATTCTTCAAGTGTACCAGTATTCAATAAAGTTGCGTATAATTTTATTAAATGGTTAACGTCAATGCGATGGGTCCTACGTATTCCAGTTCAAATGCAAAAACACGACTATACAAAAGAGCGATTTAAGGGTTCTAAAGCTGGTAACTTTGACATAATTCGACAGCAAAATTTGAAATTTTTTGATATATTAATATAATATAATATAATATACTTATATAATATAATATTCTATCACATACACACAACACCATCTAGCCCAAACTGAGCAGAGCTAGTATTATGGGTACTAGAAAATGGACAAACATACATATATACTTCTTTTTTTGTAAATATATACATATTATACATAGAAACAACCAGGTCAAGACAAACATCAATGTTCATGCACACAAAATGTTTGACTTGTACGGGAATCGGACCCACGACCTCAGGCGTGGCAGTCGGTTACAGTAACCATTACGCCATCGAGGCCGACTATTATAATATTATAGGATAAAGACTTGTTAGTTAAAGTTCAGTTCAGTTTTAAACATTGGAAAATAGCGTCGCTTACATTTACTTACAAATGATCACTTATTCCAGTATATAGAGTATTAATTATTGTGCAAATAAAAGAAAAACCCCCGACACATACCGAGGCAGTTGTAAAAAAAAAGGAATTCGCCATTTTATGGTGGCGGCCATCTTGGATTTGCAATTTATCATAGTGTATAGTATTTTACTAGTCAAGCCCTTTCATTTGATACCCATATTGAGGGAGTTGTGAAAAATATGTGATCCGCCATTTTATGGCGGCGGCCATCTTGGACCGATTTTCATCAAACATAACTAAGAACACTCCCGACTAAATCACCTTTCAAATAAAAAAAAACAAAATTTAAATCGGTTCATCGGTTCGGGAGCTACGATGCCACAGACAGACACACACATACACACACACACACACACACACACACACACACACACACACACACACACACACACACACACACAGACACGTCAAACTTATAACACCCCGTCGTTTTTGCGTCGGTGGTTAAAAATAGAAGGGCAAAAATTAATAAACATGTACTTTTTACATATTGATAAGTTATTTGAGCTTATAATGGTTAAAATAATTTTATGAGTGTATTTATTTTACTACGCAAATTTTCTAATAAATCTGTAATTAGTTGGCGTCGTGAACGCTTCATGATTGTTATTCGCGATTACTGTAATTGAACACAAACAAATACCCGATAAATAATCATATTTTTTTGATGACTAATATGCAGTTATACCAAAGTAGAACGTACGCGCTGTAAAGTCCATACTGGTACATACTCTTGCACTTGCGTGCGGCGTGGATGGATGGCAACTATCTACAACGGTGCAAGTGATATCAATGTTGACAGCTGTTGCTTGGGTAAAAATGTTGCTACTTACATCAGTTGACAAGTCTGTATTTTCGAAACTAATTGATATTTTGAAATGTAATTTACAGGCTATTTTAAGACTATTGATGCAAAAAAACAGTTTTCCTCGATTTGCGGGTTACACCAGTATACGTACGTCCAATGCATCAACTATGTCTTTGTACCTACACTACACAATACTATTTGTTTATTACTCACATGTTGAAGTTTACCTTTATAAACATCCAAGGCAAAGCTAAAGGTTACTGGGGCTATGCAATCTGCTTCGTGCAGAATATTCTTCTTCTTTCATGATCTCAACATTATTTCTCAGGTTGATGTTCAGACCCCGCAACCAAACACAATACTTTTTTTATTGTGACGATAATTATGGTTGACTCATTATCTATGCTAATATTATAAAGAGGAAAGACTTGATTTTTTGTTTGTATGCTTGTTTGTTTCTATGGGTTTAACTCAAAAACTACTCAACCGATTTTAGAATTCTTTCACCATTAGAAAGCCGAGTATTATCACCGAGTAACATAGGCCATATTAAAGTACTGTTTCTAACTTAACTTTACGTACTATTACGCGAGCGAACCCGCAAGCAATAGCTAGTCTATAATAATAATATGAGACTATAAATGTTTAACCTGTCGAGTCATAGAATTCAAAATATGAATAAAAACTTATTACAACGGATTACAATTGATCAGTTTTACGACTGATAGAAAGAATGGGAAACATTCGTTTAACTGCAATTTCTTAAAAACAGTTAGTATTTGAATGTTCTTGTAAAAATGAATTTAGAATTTGGAAGAAGTATGTAGGTTATAAAAAATATAATGAAACACATGTCATAACGGAGGCTGCGATCAAAATGACATCTTACTTAAGTTATTGCTCTGAGTCTCTCTCGCGACAGGAGGTTTATTTCTAGTGACAGAATTGAGTTTAAAATAAGTGAAAACTATGAAGGAAAGGATTTATTGTATGTACTAACAAGCAACTAACTTAAATGTAGCTTCAGTAACTTAGTACACTCACTAACCTATATATTTTGACGTTCATAAATGTTACTTTGTGACCTAAACGAATAAATGATTTTTGACTTTGACTTTGACTTACTTAAAACTTTTTATTAATAGAGTAAAACAAATCAAAGTCAAAGTGATTTGACAAGAAAAATCGATATGTATCAGAAAACTGCCAGTCACACAAACATTACTTTAGAAAGCCAATTCTCGTAATAAAAACTATTCAAAATATAGTTCCGATCAAGTCTAATAAACGTTAAATCTGAACTAGAATGCAGTTAATGTTTATATTAGAAGTTTATTTTAATTTAAGATATGCTATTAATATATGACACTGAGACTAGATCGAAACTATATTTTGAACAGATTTTATAATAAAGAATATATAGTGATTATTGGCCTTCTGTGCATTAGCTTCATATGAAAAGCACTAGTCCTAAAAACAGTGTATTGAAATCTACTTCTAATTTGTAAGCAATTGGCTAATATTCACTAGAACTAAAATCTGGAAACACTGTTTTATGAACTAGTTGTTTATTTTAAAAGAAACAAAAGAACTTATGGTTTGTTGATACAAAAGTGACTCACGATTTTATTTCAGTCTTTGTCTGTTGCACTGTATCGCAGTGAAACGTTTTTTAGGGCCGACGAGCGACGTATATTTCTTACTTTTAATATCATAAATGCGCAATTGTGTTAATTGATTGTCCTCCTTTGCCGTAGGAACAACAACGACGATTTTATATGATTTTGTGAAGCAGGTAGTTTATTGGGCTGCATGTGTTGATGACCCTATTGGCTACTTACATATGGATTCCAAATGTCGTTTGATTATAGCTTCATCGATGCACTGCCTTATATATTAATATAAGGATTCTACCGCGAGGTGACAGTCTCCCGTGACTATGACAATTAAAAAGCAACCAAAAGAGAGGGTAAAATGTAAATATAATTAGATATTATAGTTCTTAAATAGTGAATTACTATATAAACAGTCTTGATTAAATTTGTATATAGCAGTTTTATATCAATGTGGAGCATTCATCTAAGACTTGAGCCCTGATTTATTGTATGCGATTAACATTATAATAATTCGAATGCTAAATCAACAATCCAAACGCCTAACGTCATAAGCGTCCAGACTACAAGTAACCGCTTACTATCAGATCAATCGATACTAATATATTCATCATCCATTCCAATAATGCCCAGTATATTTAAAACTCGAAGCCAAAAGCCTTACAACAAATTCTTGCTAGCGTAAGTCTAACACAATGTAACTCGCTTATTCATCAAAGGCTTATGACATTTAACGTAATAAAACAGTAAATTTATGAACTACATAAAGTTTATATGAAATGCCGCGTTGCCCTAAGAGTTATTAGGGCGGAATTGAAGAGCCTTTTGAAGTTAAAGCAGTAACATGTTTGCCAGGTTTAAAGATTGTAATATATGAGTAGTGACAGCCCCGACTCCGAGCGCCAGAGAAACACATTTTCACCCTTTTAGTCGAACAAAGAATTTATATAAACCGTGGCTTTTAGTAGGAAGAATTTTAACTTATATAAAATCTATCACAGACTGGAAAGTTGCAGTAAATGTATTAATAGGCGTTTTCAAATAATGTTAGATGTGTTAAATATAATACTTATAATGTGTAGTTTAATTGAAAATCTTCTCCCTAGCCTTTATTATTCCCAAGTCACTTGAGGTCGGCTTTTTTGGTCTAACCGGATTTGACTGGAAATCAATTTTTACAGGGAGCGGCTGCCACCTGACCTCCGCAACCCAAAGGCTAACGATACCCTAAGGCTAGACCAGTGTCAGGATATTATAGGGCACTGACTTCCCAGTAACGACTGCCATAGATGTTCATGGTAGGCGGCACCGACGATTTAACGTGCTCTCCGAGGCACGGAGCAGGCGATAATTGTCAATCAATACGCACATAATTTCGAAAAGTCATATAACTGCCAAAAGTCAGAGGTACGCGACGTGGGTTCGAACTCGAGACCCTCTGCATTGCAGTCTGTTAGTATCAGCTATCGCTGCTTGTAGTTTAATTAAAAATAAGACTTAATATTACCCATTTAACGAGTTAAACTGTGAATCAATATAAATAAAAATGCACGAAGAGCATGGTAAAATTAAAAATTTATTGCCTGTATAATTAAAAAGTTCAAGTAAAAGATTCTCAATCTTATGGCATGTTTAGCTATATGACAAAGGGATAACATAATGGCATAGTTAATATTTATTTGTAACTTATAATACTACGTAATGTTAAATCTTGTTTGCAACGCGTACTCGAGTTCAATGACTGTTCGGATGGCATAGTAGCTTAAGCAATCGCCTCGCCATTGCGGACACACTTTTCACGGGACAAAAATAAAACGATCCACAAATTGTTGTGGATTTGAATATTTATTAAGTTCCCCGCGACACAAAAAAACATTTACTATACAGAGGTAGACTCAGGTCTTTTCCTAGGAGGGGTAGGCAGAGACCACGGATTGAAACGAATTTGATATATCTCTTTTGCTTCGTTGATTGGCATTATATTTTTGAAGCATCGCTTTACAGTATTCTTAACCCGGCCATTTTCTAAATCGTTTCCGATCCTGCCAAAGAATGTTTTATAGGAACCAAAACCAAACTCTAATTATACAAAGAGATAACTTAGGAATTATTCATAGAAAACCAATGAACTGAAATCTAATTTGAACGAATAAAAGAAATCGTTCCAATGTAAAAAAAACGAAAGAAGTAACGAACACTTGAAGCAGAATAATTGAATTTATTGCCCTCATGCTGACAATAAAAAGCTTTTAATTAAAATGGAATGAGCAGTACAAACAGTAAGTGTAAGAAAGTTAATTAGGTTATGTGGGACTGTGGGAATGTGGAAAATTAGTGTTAAAAGAAAAAGTTCATATTTGGTACCGGAGAAAGTTTTACTACATTTTATAAAGCATATAGTGAACAGAATAAAAAGATTTGAGCAAAAAATAGAACAGTAAAATAAGGCTTATGCTTTTATAGATTATATTTTGACTGCACGGATGGCGTAATGTTTTAAGTGATCGCCTCGCAACTGGTACTGCGCCAAATGCAGTGGGTTCGAATCCCACACGCGTCAAAAATTTGTGTGATCCATTAACTGTTGTTCCGAGTCTGGATGTTCTTTGTGTCCGTTGTTTGAATGTTTGTAAAGTCCCACACGATACAGGAATATTTCCTAGTACGGGAGTTGTCTTTTTTAAAGTAATAAAAAAATAGATGGCCATTTATAAACATTATAATTAATAAAAAAGTACAGAATGCCTCCATCTTTATATCCAACTAGTTTCCACCCTCGGTTTTGCCCGCATGAATACCACGGGATGAATTCCTGAATAAAAAATACATTGCCAAAAATGTACACTGTAAATATTTTGCCAAACATATTTCGTTAGCAAGGCAATGATTTAGGCTATCCTGAAATTTTTTACATCAAATATTTAGTGTAATGGATTCTGTCAACTCGTAAATTATATATGTGATTTTATAATTTCCTTCCAATATCCAAATGTCACTCGTTACTTACATCTGAGTTATGAAGATTTATATAAGATAATTATTTGTTCATCGTGTAGCAAAAAGGTGTAGTCATATTTAAGAGTACTGTAACACAGCTGTGTATAGGTAGGAATAGGCTGAAGAGTATTTCGTTCACAATTAGCTACCTATGTTTAAAATTTCACGTAATTGCTGTATATGGGCACATTTCTCTCCTGGTTTTTCTGTTAGGAAAGGCTTCTTCGAATATATACCTATAGTATGGTGGTGGTATAATAGGTAAATTATTAGTCGAGTGGGAGCTGTTGGATTGCCACACAGAGGTCTCGAGTTTGATCACAAGGCGCGGATCTCGGACTTTTCGATGTTATGAGCATATTAGTTAGTTAATTATCGTTCGCTTTAATGGTGAAGAATAACATCGTGAGCAATTTGCATGTCTGAGAGTTCTCCATAATGTTCTCGAAGATAATAATGTAAAGTCTGCCAACAGCACTCGGCGTGGTGGACTATGGCGTAACCCTTCTCACACTGAGAAGCGGCCCGAGCCTAGCAGTGGAACAATTTTATACAGGGCTGATATTATAATTATATTCTCAATGGGATAGGCATTTCTCACGCCTGTATAGGCGCAAGTCTACGAATATATATATATATATGTCGAAATAGTTGTTTGTCGTGGAAAACGAAGATTGTGAATTTAAACCTGCTTCGGGTATGACGAAGATATTTTATTTAAATTAATCAAAAAAGCCGTACGTTTAATAGTTTTGTATTAACAGAATAGTTTGAATACATACACAATATTCATTTAAAGAAATTAAATAAATACTAGCGGTCGCCAAGTGATCGAAATTCGCCCATAATTTATTTAAATTTTAAATTTGATCGTAATTGAAGTTTTATTGTCTATAACTTAATACCCTTATAATCAGATTTCATTTAGTCACCTACTCTACATAGATATGTATGTAACCATAGTTACGAAGCGCTCTACGAAGTCAACCGAACAATGCCGAAATACTACGAACGCGATTCGACTGCTTGTGTCAAATGCATGGTTGTGTGCGTGTAGTATTATTTCATTAATTTAATGTATTTCTAATGCATATTTAATAAAAGTATTAGGATTTGCCCCTCCTTCTCCATATAAACTTTAACTGTGCCAAATTTCATACTCCTTCATCCGCGCAATTTTGTTTCACGTATTAATATATAGATATAGAAAAATATGGTGTAATATTTTTAAGTATTAACAAGCTACATTGTAAACTAGCTCAAAACTCAATTTTCTCAGCTTCCGTCATTTATAAGTCAATACAATAAGTGAACACGGGCTAGCAGCTGCGTACATGACAAATGACCATCGTGAGCGTTTGTACGTAGACTGGGACGACGTCCAACGGCTAACGTGACTTCGAAATTATTAAGATTAATCAAGACACTGTTGCTTTTACAAGAAATGAAAGAAGCGAACAGTCGCCATTCAGTTCAGTTTTCTACTACTTGGCATGAGGAGTGGTATAATATTATTGGATTTTCTGTCAAGGATTTTCTTATAAACCACTAAGTCAGGTAAGTAAGGTTAATGAAAATGCTATGTGGGTCTGTATGTCTGTTTGTTAGTGACAATTTGTTAGTGACAGGCATAGCTCCGAAACCACTGGACCGATTGACTTGTAACTTGGTGTGCAGACACGTTGGGGTCATCCCTCGGTCGAGTTTTAATATGGACATTGTGAGTCAAAAGACCCCGAGATATAGGGGTCACAAGGTCGTAAGGTAAAGGGATATCGATCAACAGAGTGATTTGGAAGTCCAAGGGAGAGGCTTTTACCTAGCAGTAAAAAGTTCACTTGAAGACGAAGAGGATGAATCCTGGGTTTTTACACCCGACTCGTTAGCATCCCGGAGTCCTTAACGGTACCCGGTAGGTTGTAATAGGCTCGCTACCTATTACGTGGGATCTTAGCTAGCGAAATATTGCTTTATTGCCTCATACCTGCCCTAGCGGGTACACAGGTGTAGCACAATGCGTCTATTCGTATGTTTTAAATTAACTACCTCGGTTGCGTTGCAGAAGTGAAGGCGACTGATGTCGACCTAGGAATCGAGAAACTTGAAACTCGAGAGTCCATTCAAGCTCTCGAGTTTGAATCCTGGGCCTAGTAAAGTTTTATTGGTAATCCATTTAAAAATATATTAATTGTAGCACGGTGTCTGGGACAATGCCCAGAAAAGAGCTTGAGGCTCGCCTCGTATTATGTAGGGTCGAACGACGCATGTAGCACAATGTACTCTTCGAAAAGCGAGCATCCATCTGCAACTACGCGGCTGTGTCTATAAATAGGCGTTACTACGCCAACGGCACAACGTAACTGATACCAAAACTAATTAAAAATCATACTAAAATAAATCTCTTAGCAAAACAGCACTTAAAAAATATTTATTCGTAATACTGTTATAAACTTTTCTTAACAAACTTGTAACCAAATGGCATATCCATTTACTTGCCATATAAAATAAATAGACTCACTTGAAACGACGTGGTCCCAAAACGTGGAACTTTGATTTCATCTCAAACCTCTTCGCGAACTGAAAGAGTGGAAATTAATTGCAAATAAAGAAAGTTTTGATCCGAGTGCTCTGGAGTTGTTTCTGTTTACAGAAGTGAAAACAATCAGACGCCTAAATGTGGAAACGTACCATGCTGGAAACGGTGCGGGCATGCTTTTGGCTTTCTTTTTATGTTGGTAAGTGGTTACTGTAGCTTAGCAGTAGGTAAGCGGTTGCCGTAGTCTAAGGGTAAGCGGTTACCGCAGTCCAGCTGTAAGCGGCTACCGCATTTTAAATGTATGCGGTTACCGTAATACGATGGTAAGCGGTTACCGTAGTCCAACGTTAATTAATCAGTTACCTTTATGGCTTCGCCGTTTGCCACAGTAAGTTACATAAGTTAGGTAAGTAACTGTATCATATATAAATAATAGCACGATAGCATCTTTAAAAAATTGTAAATTATTATGATACCAGATCAATGTAAAAATATCAATGGTTCCTTGTCGATACCATACAATAATATCTCACTGAGTCTGTAAACCATACTCACTGTGGTAACATAACTATCTTTCTGTTTAGAAACTACACAAGAAAAATAATTTTTTTACTCTCCAACTAGACAGTAATTATACATATTTTCTTCAATTGTGTAATTCTCTTAGAATCAACTATGTTTCTCGAAGTAAGAATTACACTCTCAATTGACTGCATTAGCTAAAGCAAATCAAATCACTTGACATGAATTTGATTTTGACGCCGAGTTGTCGTTATTTTTGATATTTTAAGAACCGGATGTTAGTTTCATTAAACTCTTTTGATTGTAAATTTCGCTATAAATATACATAAAGTTCAATCCAATCAAGGCCAACAGAATTGATCGCCAAAATATTCTTCCAATCCGTTCTCGGAAAGCTTTGCAGAATTAAAAGTTCTCAAAATTAATTTAACTTAAGCGATGTGACGTAATGTAACAAGAAACCCCACGTCAAAAAGTTTTAACCTTCCCTTCGCCGTCGTTCGTTGCGAAGGCTCGCGCTTGTCCGATTTTTCATCTTTACGACTTGTTAGTGGGTCGGGCTGTAAAGTATTACGACCTGTTTTCGCTTGACATCAGCCTTGAATACATTCTGCGCCTCAACTTTATGGTTCCTATATAAACGAACAACGCCATCTAGTGAACATAACTGGGACCTGTGGCTTCAAGATATGCTGACCTGGGACACTGGTGGGTTTTATTGTTTTACAAGTGTTATTTTATAATATAGGGGTTCCTTACGATGTTTGTGAGTGCCTTGGGATGTGTTCACCTAAATATAAGTTATATTAACATGTATTTTCGTGCCTGGTTAGAAGACTGATAGTCGGTTACACAAAGGTATCGAGTAAAATACCGAAGTATACGATTCCTTTTCTAATTTATGTAAGTATTTACTAGACAATTCTCGCTCGCTTCAACGATGATACAGCATCTTCAACAAACACTAAGTAAGAAGGTAAGAATTTTGAATAATCTCATATAATTATGTATATTTTGTATATATGTGTATATGCACATGCTGAAAAAAGGACGATAGCGTTGGCAATTATCGATTTAAATAATTTAAATAATTCATATCTTCGAAAAATATTAAAATATAATTCAAACTTAGATATTTCAAATCAAGTTTCAAATATTTGGTTATGATTCATAATTACAATCTATCGGCGTTTAGTTGCAGGTGCATACAATAATTAACAAATAGTTAAATTTCTTTTTTGTAACAATTGTACATTACCAAACCCGTATTTAGGAGTAGAACGGTTGATAAATGGCCTATTTATCAACCGTTGTAATATTATTTAATATATTTGTTATATTATGTAATATCATTATTATATCAACTTGATTACAGAAAGGAACAATCAATGCTGTTGACTCGTGATTCTAGTTTTACATATATTTGTTCCACTCTGAATATTAAAGTAGTTACACGAACATAATGACTACGAATACATTTATTTGTAGCAGTGCAAGGAACAAATTTAATTAGCATCACGAAAGCTTTAATACTGAATTGCAATACTTCATCGGTATAATTTACTATCGAAATAATGACACCAAATTTATTTAAGGTTTAAACATGGAACATCTTTTCCAATGATAATAACCTGTGACAAAAACCTTTAAGATTTGAAACTACAGGTGTCTACAACTGTAGTTGTACTGAAACAGTAAACCATTATTTTCTATACCTCGTGCGGGATTCTGACTCGCCACATCCGGTACAATACTAATAGCAATTTAAAATGTTGAATCAGTGCAAAATTTCTTTCAACATAATATATATGTATAGAGACACGCCTTTTACCTGGAAAGGAAGAAATAGACTAAGGATTTCACTTTGCAACAGTCTTGCCATATCTCTTTTGCTTCTCACACTCTCATCATATTCTTAATGCAGCGCCATTAGTTTCCAGTATCATTAACCTAGTTCTTCCCCAAAAAGAAACGCTCAGAACACGAAAACTTTCTCTAACATTTCCCAAAAAAAAAGCTGCTACCGACGGGCCCGCTCTCATTGGTCACGATTCAAACACATTGACGAGAATAAATAATCTCAACATAGAGTAAATATTGGCGACTCAAAATTCTGCGTTTGTTGTTAACTTTCAAATGAAATCCTTGAAATAGGTCTCGTTTGTGTTCTTATTAGATTCAGGTACACAACACAGCTTTGTAAAATACGACAATCTCACGAAAAATCCTGGTAAAATAAACGTAGTACATACGTAGATAGTCTTACGCCTATATTTATTTTTATTGCTTCTAGTGGTAGACGAGCTATCGGTTCAATTGATGGTAAGTTTCAATCTCCTTTCATGGATTTCGGAAATGTCAGGGTACACACAGCGAAACCACTGCCTATCGTGATAGCAGTAAACTCTTTAAAACCTTTTTTTTATCGTGGGGCAATGTTCTTTATGCATAACCTTTCGCCACAAGGAGAAGTGAGAGGGCTATGTCGGGCTCTCCCGAGACTTCGGGCCTACCTACTAAAACCTCACGGTCTGCCAATTCACTGCTTTGTCAGCGACCCACCCAGCAGTGCCCGATACAGACAGGAAGGATCTGTGGTCTGCGGGCGACGATTCCTGGACGACGCCTCGACACGACAGATGGCGTCGCTTCGACTCAATGCCTGACGGGCGGGAGATCCCCGTTTACCCACCCGCGGTCTTCACTATAGTGGCATGAGCGCGCCTGCGCCGCCCGGTTCGTCGGTGGCGGCACGGATCCACCAGGATACTTTCCTCACGGATTTGCTTCGCCGCCTCCTTCTGCGAGATGACGTCCTCGCAGAAGGATACGACCGCTACCCATTTCTCTTTAAAACCTCGTTTAAGGAAGGACAAGTCATAGCGCTTAGAACACAGACATTTTGCCAGCTATGTTTTAAGTTCTCACGTAAAAGTATCGATAGTACTCTACTAGCACCAGTTTCAGACCCTGTGCTACTACTAAAATTTGTTTACTGACAGAGAAACACATTAACCTACCTCACAACAATGCATGTCTAAGTTATCCATAAGCTTGTCAAGATATATCAAAATGCGTCTGCTTGACTCAGAATCGAATAAGTAAATCTACCAGAATAATCTGTCAACTGTTGGGATGAAAGCAAAGCTCATGACGTGAAGACCCATTCAGACATCTTATTATAAAAAGAATTCCGTAGGTATTCGGTAAAAAATACTTACGAAATCCAGACTTGAAATTGTTCTTTGTTTTAAAACATTTAAAGCGTTTGTAGTTTAATGCAAGTCCGCATGATCGATATACCTTTGCCAACAGTAGAGTACAACTTTGATTAAATCTTAAGTTAACAAAACTCGGGTAAGACTTGCCAGGATATCTGTCATCTAGTCTAAGTGTTATCTGAGAACAGAAAACACTTTTTGCTCCGCAAGACTTCGGAGACAATTAAACAAAGAGATTCTAAAGAGCTTCCTTATTTACGTCGGTATTGTTTTTAGTGTGGATACTTTATGTGTTTAAATACTGACTGAATTAATACAATTAAATGTAATTACACGTATTTTGTAATTAAACTTCTTTATTCGGTTTTTAACATGACTTATTTAATTACATTTTGGACTGTTCTTTATTTATCTATGACTAGCTGTCTGCCTCGGTTTTATCCACTCTTATGATAACTGCTCTGCTTCCGTTGTTCGTAGTATAATGCTATATAGCCTATTTTACTTGTGGCTAAAGTACCTAGCATTTTACTAAAGGACGAAATTTTGAAATCTGGTCCGATGTTTTTGAGTTTGTTGTACAAAAGTACAAATCTCTTCTCTTTATTATATTAGTGATGATTATTTATTCACTCGCCCCGACATTCCGGTTGCTTTTCAGTTGCTTTTTAGTTTTACTGAAAACATTTTTTTGTATGCACTAATCTCTAGAATTACCATTCAGATTTGTCAATTCTTTTAGCATTTGATAGCCCAATTCTTGCGTGAGATATAGGCTATATAACATTATGCTCTGAGCCACGAGAGTTGAGCAGTATCATAAACGTGGACGCAACTGGACAGCTAGTGATTAAATATACAAGTTTCTTTTAGCATATTGATCATCACGTTACACGACTTAATGATTTAACCACGACTCAACCTTAAACTCTGTATAAAATCATAACACGTGTAGCCTAAGCCGAGTTATTTATTGATGGGTGAACTGTTTGCGTTTATAACTATCTAGTACCTTACTACTTTGATTCTATTAACATTGAATAATTAATTCAAAGGTCAAATCAATATTCATTTATGTATAAGTATGTTATGTATGTAAATACTGGTTTGCGATTTTGGACAGTCTACGTTAGTCTTATTTGGGTCGTTGGATCAGCCAATTTAAATTTAAAATGATTATTAATTTAAAATTTGCCTGTCATGATAATTGAAAATGCAATTTAAATTTGAAATATATTTAATGACTCAGCACCCAGGTAGTGAATGCGACTTCATGCACAGATGAAGTCTCTGGTTTGATTTTCGGATAGGGAGCTGATATTAAGGTTTTCTAAAAATATTTTTTCAGTAGCAGTACGGAGTCTGGTACTGAGTCGAGTAGACGACAATAGGGTGGCCTCTTATTATGTAGTAATTCAAATTGCTAAAATATGGATGTAACATATCTCTGCCTACCCCTTCAGGAGTAGCGACTTGAGACTACCCATATATGTAAATAATATTAAGCTAGTTTTAAAATAGTGTTTTAAAAATGAAGAGCATATGCATATAAAATAAGTATTTATTTATTTATTTTGCTCGTCAAAATTACCACACTACGCCTGATGGTAAGCGATCATGTGGTCCAAGAGCAGTGGCCTGCACACTATCCTGCTGAGGCGATGTTGAGGTCCCTACTTTGACGACCTAATAAGGTGCTTTATGCCCTGTCTAAAGGACCTAGAAATGAAGGAAGAAGGAAACACGTGCCTTGGCAGAGAATTCCATGCCTTGATCGTTTGGCAGAGGTAAGGATCCAAACTTGTTGGTGCGTTAATTCGGATCAAAATATATTTTTTCAATTGGGTCACAAAGTAACACATAATATAGCTATGTACCACAAACAAAAATTTACTATTAGTTTACATTTACACCTTCATTTCTCTAACAACAGGCAAAACAAGACAGCTTAAGACTGCGCCGAGCGTAAGACGCGGTTGGACTAAATGACAGAGCTCGATATTCAAATCGGCGCGCGGCCGCCATAGTAAAATTATATGGAGGATATGAAGTGCTTTTTTTAATAAATATGTATGTATCTTTATTGTCAACCAATAACTTAAATATTTGGGACGGAAAAATAGTAATATAACTATTTATATTTCGTTTAAGCTGTAAAATAGGATAGATTTCTACTGTTATAATCTAAAAATCACGTAACAAGCTTACGTTTTTGCATTTTTCGTGCAAATTTACGTCATTTTATAAGCAAAAATATTAATTATTTTAAGTTTTTTACATAAAGTAATTGTAAACACATTCATTGTTATGGTAAATGTATATTTTATATTTGTATTAAACAAAAAGTGTTGATTTTATCAACTTAACTGTGACCGCCTGTTTTGGCACATTTCGCTCGGTGCAGTCTTAATTTTAATAACATTTCACGTAAACATAAGAGTAATACTTAAGCAGTTACATATCTATTTATCTTCACTAAATCATGCTAAGAACGTAATATATCATAAATACCATTACAAGTAGCCTAACCTTTAAATATAAATTGCAAATATATTCTTCAGGTCAAATCCAAGTTCAGCATTAAATACTACGTAATACGTAAACATGTTTATTCAATACTTATTTTAATAATGATGAATCATGTAGGTAAACTAACTTTATAATAACTTCTTTGAAAATATGATAATGCAATCTTTTCTTCTCCCTAGCCTTTATTATTCCCAAGTCACTTGGGGTCGGCTTTTCTGGTCTAACCGGCTTTGACTGTATATCAGTTTTTACATGGAGTGGCTGCCACCTGACCTCCGCAACCCAAAGGCTAACGATACCTTAAGGCTAGACCAGTGTCATGATATTATAGGGCTCTGACTTCCCAATAACGACTGCCATAGATGTTCCTGGCAGCTGGGACCGACGACTTAACGTGCTCTCCGAGGCACGGAGCAGGCAATAATTGTCAATCAATACACACATAATTTCGAAAAATCATATAACTTCCGAAAGTCAGAGATGCGCAACAGGGCTCAAACCCGAGATCCTCTGCATTGCAGTCTGTTGGTCCCCCCACTGAGCGATCGATGCTATGATAATGATTGCATTATATCCATAGATTGCTATATAATATATAATAAGACGAACATAGCCTCACGCTTATATACTACAAAAATGTAGGCGTAGGTGTTAACCAAGTACATATATTTTAAGTATCACGTAAAAGAAGATAGTATATCGCCATGTACCGGCCGCAGGAAAATCAATAACATTTTGCTCGTCTCAGTAAACGAATACACATGTACAACATCCCTTACTACGCTGTGTTACTGAGGCGATCCAATTAAACGGCCAAAAGCCAAAAAAAAAAAAAATACAATTGAATTTATTGTACTAAGATAAACATTGTCAAGTGTTTTTTATAACTGAACATAAGCCTCACGCATTACTATGACAATATTATAGTGTTTTGTGCTTTGCAAACTAAAGGTTTGTTGAAAATTTTTAGTTCATCAGACCATATAGTCACAAATGAAATACATTCCTATGGGTAAGTGAATATGACCGGTGCATACAGCCGAATTGATAGAAACATCTTAAACATCTGGATCTTTGTTTGAGAAGATTGCTTTGCCAGCTTAATGAGCAATTATGACACTGGACAATACATCACAAGGAGCTATGAAACGCTATTGACCGTAGTAACAGTAATTTGGCAGCGATCTTCTGTAGGGCAAAGCCTACCTCGTGAAGATTCGCTGTGCCTACCTGTATATTTCTTTTGGTTTAGCTGAGGAAGGTCGCAATGGCAGTGGCAGTAATCGCCGTTAGGGAAACTGTTGGCTAATAAATGATGACTTCCTTAACTACTATTATTTATCTTTAGGATGGGAATGATATCGGCTCTTTATCTAGTAAATTGTCGTTTTGTATAAAAAATCAATAGCGTTGTGTTTTTTATGCAATTATATTTATCATGTATAGTAGCTCGATTTTCAACTAAGTTTGTGCTGTTTTAATTTATTAAAAATTGCAATCATTAGCAATTATGGCGAATAGAACCATTAAATCATAAAAGCCACTTAAGAACCTAAGTATAAACTGAAATTGTATATATAATATTTATGTATATTTTTAATAATATATTTTAATATTAAGTATAGTATAGTCTTTACTAGAAATTAACATTTATTTAGAAATAACCTTTGTATTTTGTATCTGAATACGGATATTAGCATTTACCAAAAACACGGCGATTTTATAAATATCGATCTATTATTTTTCTTTGCGTATCCGCGAACACATTTTGCTAAAAGTTGTAAACTTTGTTTAATTAAACGGTTAATATATTATGAAGATAATTATACTAACACACTATCTTCTACGTGACCGTTATACCGTACATCCATTACAAATTTATACTATACATATACGGACGTGGCCGTTTGTAACTGTTATGGTCACAATCGGTCATGGCCGTATCATTTAGGTCAAATTTGATGTAGACGGAGCTTGATAGCTGAAAAAGAGAAAGTGCTATTCTTCCCACTGCAGAGATAGAGAATAAAATTAGAAATATAAATTAAAAGAAAGCATTACTAAGTATTAAAAATATTTAATGAATGGCCGTATCTCAACACAAACTTACTTAGCCAAAACTCTATACGATTCACAAAGATTTTTATTCTGAAATTCTTCTAATAACTTCTTATCGAGTAGCTTGTTCACGATGTTTGATACTCTACAGTCGTATGGTGCTGACGGATGATCAGATTCTAGGTGGAACACTCTGACTGGTTGCTTAGTATACTTGGATAAGTTATAATCTTCAGCTAGGTCATCAGCAATTGGGTGTGGAACGCCTCTTATTAGTACCAGCTCAGAATCCAATTTGAAATTAGGTTCATATTTTTTTGCTAATAAAATTCTATGATATGCAGACTCCAGTATAGACTTTTTGTATTGATTAGAATAATTTGATAAGCCTCTCATGCTATTCATTGCAGTATTGACTTTTTCTGACCATTCATCAGTTTTCTCTAATTCATGTTCTAATTCGTTATTTTCATTTCCAGTCATTAACTTGTACAAATGTTGTAATACGGCGTCTTGCAGTTGCGAATCAGTCAAATATCCAAGGTAAGAGATTATTTGTGTCCTCAGTGCATCTGGGCTGCTGTCCAGACAATAAACGACTCCAATGTGTCCTGTAATTTCAGAGCTAGTGTAAATATATCGTCGAGATTAAATGGAAACCAGCCATTTGTAATGAAGAGCTTTGGTGCATTATTTATGAACGAGAATTAACAATACCGAGCTTGTTGGAACCTAGTCGAGTACGAAGCTGAGTACACTTTTGAACAATTATTGTTCAACAAGCGGAATAATCAGTGTTTTGAATTTGTCAAAGCATTCCTATTGTAATGCATATTATGTTTTCGTTTAATAAAGCAAGAAATACAAAACTATTAATGTATGTACATTTCTAAAACGATTGATACGAATCTCTTTTTGAACAAGTAAAACAATATTAAGAATTCAGTAATAAAGATGATTTAATTTAGTGACAAGATTTATTTTCGGTCTCTGCTTTTACGTACTGTCAAGTATAAATAACATTTTCTTGGTACTACGTCTAGTGGTACAATACAAAGTGGTATTTGAAAAATTCGTAAACAGAAGAATATATTAATTCAGCTTCAACAATATTCATTTACTTGTTATAAAAAACAGATTCCTTTCACCTAACATCATTTTGTTGTAGTTCATTGCAGTAGGCATAAAACAGAATTATTGCCAATTAAACTTATTACACTCAAAAGGCTATTTACGATCCTTCTCTTTTATGGTTGGTGAAGAACAACCCAGACCGCAATCTTGCCAAATACATAACTGTATTTGTTAAAAATATTTTAGAGGCAAGAGTGTTTAATTTACTCCGTTTGTAAAATACAAAGATGTTTAAACTTAATTGTTTTGAACAAATTAAACATTTTGCAAACATGCAGTATTTAGCCAATTTTGTATCATTGGTTTTAAAATGAATGTAAACAATACTTGGGTCTTATTACAAAGTAATTTTGAATAATTTTATTTTAGAGTTAATGACACATTCATTGTTTATAGTGACTATTTAGTTAGTCTTATGTAACAACTATAGATATTGCAAAAACGAGCTAGATTTGGAAAATTGATATTAAGGTATTTCACCCTATGTATTTTTTTTAAGTCTAGTCTCGTAATGCCAAAAATAATTTAGGTGATTTTAAATACTTATCACTTAGAAAATTATTGGTAAAGTTTTGGTGCCTTCAAGAGTAATGCCGATTTTCATTTATGTCACGCTAAAATTTTCATTCATTCAAATTGCTCATAATATACGTTCCTTTCAAAGGATCTTAGACCTTACGAAGCTGAAAAGTGCCGGTTACACCTAACAATGGGCCTATTTTCTTTGACGACAAACATAAGTTCCATGGCTGATAAAATTGGTGAGTTTGCAATATATTATATTGCCAAGAATTTAGGTGCTATTATCTCGCATTAATCATTATTTGAAATCAATAATTACCTTCTTTCTCCAACAAGGCTGCCAGCTCCAATGCAATGTTAACTCCAAATGAATAGCCGAGAAGGTAAAATTTGGATTTAGTCTCAAACTTCGTTTTCATGAACTGAAAATCATAATTTTTACTAAGTCAATATAATATCTCAAAATAATTTAAAATAAGTCGAATCGTGTTCGTAGTATTTCAGTATTGTTCGGCTGATGTAGTACTATTCTTCGTAACTAGGGTTACATATATTAATGTATAATCAGAAATATCTTACAGACAACCTTTGGGCGGATTGGAATGATATATACTATTTATATTATAATATATTTACGTATTTATATGTAATAAAGAATAAAAGAAAACAAAGTAGCAAGCTTAGGAATACTGTCAATTAAAGAGTATAGTTAAGTAAATATTTTTGGTCGTATTTCGACCACCACGCGACCACTAGCATAGATAAGATAGACAATTCTCCAACAACTGAAGCACAAAGCGTGACCTAGACTCGATTCTCGAATCAAGGAAAGGTGTATTAGTTACAGTTAGTATTAGTACTAGTTTCTTCCTAAACGTCATAAAGAAAAAGACAACCCCTGCAAAAATTATGCCTGTGTCGAGACAAACATTCGAATACGAAGAAACCCAGACTTGGAACAATTTGTTAATCACACACGATTTTATCCCTTGTGGGATTTGAATCCATAAGCATTGACGCGGTAGAAGTAGACCACGTAAAGTACAACTAGGCCATCCGGGCAGTCAAGTATTTGGAAAATTTTGGTCATCATGAGCTCTAGAACTACTATAGATGAAAATAAGCTCGCTGTTAATCATTACATGACAGTACAGATGTTATGTTAAGACATTACCAGTATTTACAAAGAGTTAGAGAACTTCTTAACCCTTCGGAATTCTAGACCTTTTTACTTATACGCCCACTGGTCAAAATTCAATCATAATAGATTTAAATTTTAAGTTTGATCATTATTAAGGTTTTATTGTCTATAACTTTAACTTTATAATCACATTTCATTTAGTTTTCACCAAGGCTATGTAGGTTAATTTGCCTATTTGTTTCAAACAAATTATTATTTAGTTTTAACTATACTCTTTAATTGACGATATTCCTAAGCTTGCAAATTTTTTTTCTTTATTACATATATTTAAATAAGCTATATGTAACCATAGTTACGAGGAATTGTACGCCGTCAGACGAACAATGCCGAAATACTACGAACGCGATTCGACTGCGTGTGTCAAATGCATGGTAGTGTGCGTGTAATATTTTTTCATTAATGTATTTCTAATGTATATTTTATAAAAATAATAGGATTCGCCCCTCCTTCTCCAAAAAAACTTTAAATGTGCCAAATTTCAAACTCCACCGCCCGCGCAATTTTCGTAAAAAATGCTACAAAGTTTTTGCTTCCCGTATTAATATATAGATTACATTAACATGACCATACAACATACCTTACGAATAGTAGCTGCCATTTCTGGAATATTATTTCCTTCCAAGTCAGAAGCGAGTTGTACAGCCACTGCTTGCACTTTTAGCCTTTCTGACACTGAATCGAAAATCTGGTGTCGACCTTCAAATCCTGGTATCAATGTCACGTAGGTGCCGGTGGGGTCCAGATCATTCTATGAAATTACAATTTATTTTAAAATGTAGTTTTTTTATGGAGCCATTTCCCCGGCAGTTAACAGCAATAGCCTTCTGGGAGACCGATGGACTGCTACGCAAAGGTCATAGATTAGATCCCAAGGCACGCACCTCTGACTTTTTGAAGTTATCTGTATATTAAATAGTTATTAGATTCTTCATAATGTTCTCGAAAATATATAGTTTGCCAACCGGCACTAGCCCAGCTTGATGGACTACGGCCTAACCCGTCTTACCCTAAGAATGTGCAGTAGTAGGGCAGTTAATATTCAGGGCTAATATTTTTTATGTTTATATCCTGTTAAAAAGAAGTTTTCCTTATTGTTACTACCGTTGGACACATAACTGACAGTAATCGGTCAGCTCATAATAAGCGTGATCGAACCCGAAATAAATCACTGCATTACAATCAGCATTGACCAAAAATTGCCAGTATCTTTATTGACAACGCACCACCACGTTTCATCTGGAACTCTTGCTTAGATGCATAATATGTACAAAATTATTTGCCTAAAATATTCTTGAAGGGTGTTTAAGGATACCGCTGTGCTTTCAAACAATTATAATAATATCAGCCCTTTATTAAACTGTTCCGCTGCTGGACATGAACCTCTTCTCAGTGTGAAGAGGGTTAGGCCATAGTCCATCACGTTGGTCTAGTGCGGGTTGGCAGACTTCACATATCTTCGAGAACATTATGGAGAACTCTCAGATATGCAGGTTTCCTCACAATGTTTTCCTTCACTGTTAAAGCAAGCGATAATGAACTATTTAATACGCATATAACTTCGAAAAGTCAGAGATGCGCGCCGTGGGTTTGAACTCGATACCTCTGCGTGGTAGTTCAACAGTTGCCCTCTTGTCTATCGCTGCTCAAACAATTACTACATATTAAAATACCTCTGTTCCATTGTTGAGCAACGTTATCTTTGGTACGATTGGATGTGATGTTGCCATATGCTCTTCCTCATCATCGATGCTTGTATAGAACGCACTTAAACCATTTAGATGTGCCGAGGTTGTAGTTGTTTCAGATCCAAGAGTTTTAAGACTGCAATAAAAATAAATTCAATTCTTAAAATAGTCAATGTCAATCATCACATTAATAAGAAGGGGTAGTATTTAACTGTTCCTCAATTTTTTGCCTTTGTTCCACCAAAAATACTAATTGCACAGCAAAATATATTCAAAGAGATCAAACTAAGTCGACGGCGCGCGGCTCGGGCTCCTATTTTTGGATGGGTTAAAGAAGGAACCTAACATAACCTAACCCTTCCGAGACGCAATGCAGTGATTTGAGGCGTATAGATGTTCGTTATGATATATTTTAGTGAGCATATTTTGCTGTGCAATTAGTATTTTTGATGGTCATTATATTTAATCCCAATAAGAAAATGTTGATTTAACAAAACTTGTTCGCGTTAGCTTATACGATAGCAGCAAATTTGGGTGATGGCATAGTTTCAGATTCGAAAAGTATTTTATTAAAAATCATATACCCAGGCTACAAACAAACTAGGCTGTGCCTGTATCTCACACATGGTTTGTGGACTTTATGTAAACGATGATATAAACCCACTAACACATTCCTTTTTGTTGCTTATATTACTATGCTCATCACACAAGTGATCTTAAAACAGAATGAAGCATACGGCTTATCTGTATTTTGACTTTATCAAAGCTAGTTATAAATTTTAGACATTTACGTCGATATATTGACAAAGCAAGCAGTTGCATGAGCCAAAATCGTTGCCCGTGGGTGGCGGCGATTATCGGTTATCATGCTTTGTCATGCCTATCTAATATCGAGGCCGAGGTGTCAATTTGACATGAGGTTGCACCGACGTGCGGTTTTACAATGGTTACAATATTGCCTATTGAGTATTTTGTTCATAATTTAAAGCATATCAGCAGCATACTTAACAATGACATTTTTATTGCAGAAATGTACATTTATTTATTTTGTACTTTAAAACAACGACTGCAATTATTTCTCGCTCTCTCTTTGATTTACTTTTATTGTTATAATTTTGAAAAACAGGTACTGAAGAGATAAGGCAGGCTGTCCTTATAATATAATTTAAATAATGTAGACTAAATCATGTCATGTTTTCTATATAATTTTTAAATAGTTCACTTATTGGGCGGCCTCGATGGCGTAGTGGTTAGTGTAACCACGCCTGAGGTCACGGGTTCGATTCCGGCATAAGTCAAGCATTTGTGTGCATGAACATGGATGTTTGTCTGGATGTTTCTATGTATAATATGAAAATATTATACATAGAAACACTCAGACCTTAGAGATACACGTAGATACTTCTTTTGTAAATACTTTTGTATTTCCAAAAACGTATATACTTATGTATGTTTATCCATTTTCTAGTACTCATAGTACAAGCTCTGCTTAGTTTGGGCTAGATGGTGTTGTGTGTGTGTGATAGAATATTACATAAAAATAAATTTTAAAGTTTTAGTTAGAGTCTTACATAAAAATCACCTACTCGATAGCTGAAAAGTTAATTCAGAGTACTGTTACTCTAATATTAATTGAATTTAAATATGAAGCAGTATAATATACAAAGCGATAAAAAATCACAATATTCGCAAATTCTACATGACAAATAAAAATAAAACATAATCCTTTAGAACATCAACATTGAAATGTGTAATGTCAGACATTTATAGTACTTTAAAAACGCCTGCAGCATTTTATTTCATTCACACGCGAACACAATCAACATTGGGTTGAATGTTCTGAGTGCTTGGGATTACTCTTTGAAAGTGCAAATGTAAAGCACTTAAATCATAGAAGCGAAGCTACGGCATGAAAGCATATGAAGTTAGTTGTTTTAGTGTCAACACAAATTATTCAAGTTTTATCCAAACTGGGCCTTTCTGGTGAATTTTGAAGGCATTGATACATAACGTGACGGATGGATGGAAGTGAAATACAATATGCTTTCAGATTCACATTTCGCCTGAAGGCTGCATGGATGATGTTATGGTTTAAGTGGTCACCGCATCACGACGCAGCGTCGAACCAATTTTTGCCCTGCGGCTCCAAATAAAATTTTGTGTAAACCAAAAAATGCAGATTCATTTTTAACAAAGTAAAACAAATTTTAAGAATATGTAAAGAATTTTTAGGTTTTGAACATTTCTAAATTCAGGTTATATTGGATGATTTACTAGTGTGTTTTATTTATGTTAAAAAATTTATGCTAAGAGTATATTAGAAAAGAGTGGCACAAAATTTATTAATCATCATATTTTATATGAAGTGATATTATTGTATTTTGTTGTACCGAAAGAGGCTCTACACAGGGAAAATTAAAAAAATACTTAATAATACTTATTCATTACTAGGATTCACGATAACTTTTTCATCTTAGATTTCGCTTTTTTATGTTTACCTTATACGTTAATGCATAACCCCTAATTTGGAATTAGAGATATATATATAATTATGTACCTACATATATCTCCTACGTCGGAATAAGCTTATATCTGCTTTATAATTATCTAGTTCAGACACAGATGTTTTCTTTCATAATGAGTTAATTCAACCTAAAAATAAGGTCTGGGAGAAGTAACCTATGTGAGTAAATAAACATTTTATTATTTATATTAATTACATAAGTATTCGTTTGAAATAAAGTTTGTTTCTGTTGATATGTAATTTCTAACTAAATTAATGTTTGGTAAGAGTTAGTGCTTTAATATCACAAATATATATATTTATCGTGTGTCATTAAAATAAGGGTTGCTTTTGTGGTATAACATTAAATACAGAATATTTTTTAACAGCCGTCTCATTTCTAGAGCGTACCAAATATATTTTAACGTAATCTCAATTCAAGTGCTCGTATGCTAAAATAGATGGCCAGTATTCGAATGCTTTCTAAAAATTATGATCTCGATTCAATATTTGGTTATCCTATCTGCATTGCTTGCCTATTTTGTTACCTACTAGTACATTGTATGAATCGTAAATTCAACAATGTTACTCGAATAAAACCGGTGGCACGTTAGCAAAAATAGCCCATAAAATCTTTTTCACACTATCAAACACTTCACTTGGTCAACCAATGTACTATTCCAATTATTATGTAGGTCACTACAAAGTACAATACGTTTCTCATCAGTACTCAATGCACGTTGCGTGCGATCATAAAAAGTTTGCTTTCTCAAACCAATTTTCTCTGAAATTTTACGACTCGGACTACGTTGGAGCTGATCCGATGTTTTCGAATCACCAGTCAGTGAGAAACTAATGGGTGTTATTTTTTGCTGTGTAATGTAGGTAGTTCTAGTTCAATAGGCCTTTTTCGTGATACGGAAGTGACAAAGGAATCATCGTAAAGCATCCTACCTACTTTATATATAAAAATTCAGCTTCCGTATGTTTGTGTCCGTTAAACTCAAAAAGTAATCAATGGATAGATTTAAATTTTTTACACATTATTGCATGTTTATGTTACAGTGTTTTTATATACTTTTATGGCAAATTTTCATGGGATCAAGATTAAAAAATATCATACTGAGCCACAGCGAACAATAACTGTTAATATTAATAAATGTGAACATTTGCATGTGATAGTATCTTCTGTTTACGTTTAGGTTTACACTTTCCCCGACGTTTCGGTTGCTTTTCAGCAGCCATGATCACGGGGAGACTCCCCGTGACCTAAATATAAATAGTTTTAACAATTTTTTTTACCATAAAAATTTGAAAAATTCAGTAGTAGTAGTAGTGTAACAGTTTTCAAAATTATGTAATAGATACAGTTTTAAATAAACAACGCGATAAAATCCGTATATAGTAGTTTAATTTCAATTTGCATGTGATTTGTGATGCTTGGATGTTTGTGACTTAATCTATAATATTATAAAGCTGAAGAGTTTGTTTGTCTGTTTGTTTGGTTGAACGCGCTAATCTCAGGAAACTACTGGTTCGAATTGAAAAATTATTTCATTGTTGGATAGCCCATTTATCGAGGAAGGGAGCGGTGTAGTAATCATAAACGCGGGGAAATCGCGGGAACATCTAGTCACACATAAACCGTTAAATTAATTAATAATTATTATAAATTAATAATTAATTAATAATTATTATTTTTGTTAATTATTATCATTATTAATTATTAACAAGACTTTTTGTCGATAAATACCGCTCCATAAGTAATTATTGTGTCATTGAAGACTTACCAAACATTAAAATAACGTAGATAAAGACTCCCAGACTCGGTACTTGTATTTGTGGATGGTACAATTTATGTCGCGTACGGGGATCAAAGCCACAAAATTTGACGCATCGTCAGTGGGTAGTTGACCGCTTAGACTGCTACCACCACCACACACAGACACGTCATCCGTGCATTCAAAGTTGTCGGCCTCGGCGGCGTAGTGGTTAGTGTAACCGACTGCCACCCATAAGGTCGCGGGTTCGATTCCCGCACAAGTCAAACATTTGTGTGCATGAACATGGATGTTTGTCTTGGTCTGGGTGTTTCTATGTATAATATGTATTTATTTACAAAAAAAAAGGTATATATGTATGTTTATCCATTGTCTAGTACCCATAGTACAAGCTCTGCTTAGTTTGGGTTATATGGTGTTGTGTGTAGGTATGTGGTAGAATATTATTATTTTTATTTTATTTAAAGTAAGACCATATTCTAGAATTACACATAGAATACTTTTTATTTAGGTATGCGATGCCGTTGGATTTACGCGGACATTCCGAAGTATCAAAGCGTTGGTCTTGCGTAGTACTAATTGCATTGTGTATTGTGGGTGCAATGCAGCCTACTATGTTTGGATCATAGAGGTTGAGTAAATAGGTGGAATAACGTAGATATTAGCTGCATAATAGGTGGTACTGTAGTTATTATACACTGTGGATTTAAGAGTGTTGTGTTCAGATTTTTGTTAAACGTGATATAGGGGTTAGCCCTCTGAGATCCTGCGATACGATTTTGATAATAAAAGGTTTCCACTTAAGACTAGGAAAGTAAGACTAACAGGTGTATTACTGTATGTTAGTAATACACCTAATATACTGTCGACATTTTAATAATATAATATTCTACCACATACACACAACACTATCTAGCCCAAACTAAGCAGAACTTGTACTATGGGTACTAGACGATGGATAAACATACATATATACTTTTTTTTTGTAAATACATACGTATTATACATAGAAACACCCAGACCAAGACAAACATCCGTGTTCATGCACACAAATATTTGTCTTGTGCGGGAATCGAACCCGCGACCTCAGGCGTGGCAGTCAGTTACACTAACCACTACGCCATCGAGGCCGACAATGGTAATGGTAATGGTAGAGGTACCAGGGAAAACTACATTTATGGTTAAAACAGACAACTCCCGCTTTAGAAATAATGCCTGTTATAGCAGGAGACTTTTAACAAACATTTAAACAACACACGCAAGAAATATTCAGACTTGGTACAACCATTTGTGGATCACACAAATTTTATCCTGTGTGGGATTCGAACCTACAACACTCAGCGCAGTGGCGACCTCTACGTCATCTGTGCAGTCAAATATTGTCTCCTTAAGATGCTAAGCCTACTAACTGTATAAACACAATATCGACTTATTTCGCTGTGACCTTTGGAGATTCGACAGGAGATTCCGCTATTCAACCTTATTTGGGTATAAGTAAACTTACCTCTCAAGGCTTAAACGTTTAATCTTCTCAACCGGATAATCAATGTGATGGACATTTCTGATAAGGCTTTGTATTTCTTCTAAATTGTTGTCATTCAGATTCAAATCATTGATGGTTGCCTCACCTTCAATATTTTCTATTTTCGCTGCACCTGAAAACAGAGCACACTATTATAAACTGATAAAAAAACAGGTACCAATTATAAGTATAAGAAAGTATAAAAGGAAATTAAGGGACAAAGGAGTTATTAGAGGTTCCCTATATACATATGTTTGTACTTTTCCTCGATGACGTCAGTGCTTTTTATTGGGTCGAACAATTTGTATTATGCTTGATGAATTTTATGGTATGGTGCCGTATACAGATGTATAAAGAGCAGACTAGATTATAAATATGTATATAAAGTCTTTCATCAAAACCAATGTTTGGATGAAAGACTTTTTATATAAACAACATTAAACCATTGGCAATGAAGGTCATCGAGCTTCGATTCACCGCTAAATGTGCTAAAGGTAAGTGACATTCGCTACCGCCAAATATGGCTTTTGACTACAACTTTGACAGGATTGATAAACATTAACAACAATTAAATTAAATTAAATTATTTATGTATTAACCTTACCAGCAAATTACAATTGTTGTTATATTAATTACAGGTGATATTTCATTAAGGATCACAATCAAACTAGATGCTCGTTTATTTATAATAACCAATGTGGTGGTCAATATTCAAACATAATTATTCAATAATAATTATGTTCGAATATTGACACACAATTTGAGGAAATCTCAAACGAATTTTCATTTTTACAAAATTTCATATTTTATATTTTACACTCGTTAGTGAACGTACATATTTAACGTACGTACGTTACGTAACGTATTTAATTTATTATTTATTTATATAATAATTATTTATATCAAGATATATTTTTGTAAAATATCGGATTTAATAACCAATATTTTATCTGGTAAAAGTTTAATTTTCAATTAAACTTGTAAGTATTAAACTTCATAATTAATATATATTGGCACACGACTTGTATCGTTTATAGCATAATTTTACTTTATGCCAAATGAAATGGTCGGTCTCCCAGCGGCATCGAAGCAGTCTAAACGATAAATCATAAGGTCTTTGCACCTACGACCTTATTTGAAATAAATTAAACGTGAATAAATATAAATAATAAACTTTATGATGTTATTTACAACCTCTAAACTTTGATACTTTATTGTTACAGTATACATAGTTTTATTGATCGAATACTATTTTATTGTTCAGCGCAAATCGTTTTTATTGGATGTTATTACAAATTTAAATAATAATGTGTATTTGTTTGTTATATAAAGATAATCATTTATGAGTATACTATATAAATCGCTTTATAATAAACGGTTATAGAAGCCACGATTGCAACACCACTCGCGCTTTGCGTACCCTTCAAAAGTCACTGAGCTAAGATCACACACACCTGCAAACGACACACATTTTCTCAAGTGGCCTGAATAGCCTACTTCCCGCAAGAATACAACACAATGTTGTTTTACTGCGATCTTCTGTAGAAAAAGAAATTCCCAGCCAAGCACCAGTTTAATTCGTCTATTGGCGTGCAAACGCTGGCATCTAGACACAATTATTTTATCATTATGTCTTGACATGGTTAAATAGACAGGTTCAGCGAAATCCCAATGTTAAAGCACCAATATTCTGTGCTTCTGACGATTTTGCAGCATACCTAGAGTTCATTTAGTGTCATATCTTACTAATAAAGTATACATGAAAATTAAATACATCTGGTCTGTTTAGTAAAATCAATCTTAATTGGGCACCATTCTAAATAAAAATGAGTTAAGAATGACGAAACTAATGAAATGCATTTTTTCCGAGTCTTTGTTACAAGTACGCTCATAAAAAGGCATTTCGTAGAGGTTAATACACAGTTAAAGTAACAGCTCCGAAAATCAAATAGAAATACCTATACGAGTTTTAAACATTCAGGCGCTTTATTACTCCAGACTGCTAAATTACTTTTAAATGATTGAGCTAATTTACCACCGATGCAGTAATGAAATGAACGATGCGATTCGTGCTTTTGTTTCAATTGTTTTATATAAAGATTGTAAACAATACCATAGATATTTTTTATATAGAACAATGAAAGGGCCAATATTTGTCTAAATAAAAACAGTTCTGAATAGAATTGTAATCTAGTCTAATAAATGTCAAATGTGAACTGAAATGCGATTTATGTTCCACATTTCACATATTATATTTTAATTTAAGTAGAATATTATTTGTGATATTTATGACATTAAGACTAGATCGGATCGCTATTTTCAGCAGTTTCTATTCCGAGAATTCGACCTCAAAAGGTAACATTCTATATATAATAAAATCTTATAAATATAATTACGTTGGTGGCACCAATCAATTAAAACTTTGATTATTATATAGTATTATGTAACAACTAAAAACATAAAAATATTACATATAAAAGAGATAAAATACATTGATGGTTAATATTCGAAGGAAGAAAGATATGCGTTTGCTCTGAAAAGGGACAAAGGCTAAGTTTATAGTGATGGTAAAGAAAGAAAGGAACTGGTCTTTCTTTCTTTCTTTTATGTTCATATTTCAGAAAGAAGAACTGGTTTATCGGGCCATATGTTGCTAATCCGTCTGAAAATGCGCCGCGTAGAGGTGATACACATATCAAATTCAATTTTTATTCGAAACTAAATACAGCAAGACAAAATATAATCGGAAGTAGAGTATATCTTTTTTATTACAGTAGGAATTTGGTCACATCACGGAAAGGATGCGATTCCTACAATTAAAATAAATATCGACAACAAAGAGCTTACCCAATATTTTTACTAGCTTTTCCAAATAATCCGAAGTTTGTATTCTCTCCAAATTGTACGACAAAACGCTGTTGTATTTTAATTTTAAACCACTTTCCATTGCGTTGAAAAATTCTGATAATGTTTGTTTCGACTTTGAGTTTTCATTCGGTTGCTGCAACAGATAAATTTGTGTTAAAATTTTGCTTTATTGTATTTCCACTATTTTAAAATAAAATATGATAATGTTATATCGGTATTCTGTAGAAAGTTCCTAGTGACTACTACAATTGAAATACTATAGTTTTTTTTAAACTATAATAATTATGTACCATTAGTAAAACCGTATAATTGTATTGATTTACAATTTGAAGCATTTATTAAATTAAGGCATATTCAAAAACAACGTTAGCTTGTTCTATTATTTCTCTCACCCATGTACGCCACTGTGTAATACGATCACGAATAAATAAATACCATGAATAGATACCAGCAAGCCTAATCTTATTTAACTTTTTTATATATATGTCATTATTATTTTAAAAGGACACTATTTACACTAGGCTTTAATCCTGTGCGCAGGAGACTATACAAAAATTTAAAAAACGAACACAAAAAATACCCAGGCACGTTACAACTATATATTATGTCGATCACATATTTTTTTGTCCCGTGTGGGATTCGAACTCATAACAATCGGCATAGGGGCGATAGCGAGGCGACCATAAACACCAACTTGTCTTTTATGTTACTATTGCACTATAGTCATAAGTTAACTAAGCCTATTTCCTAACTATACAATACGTGTGTGCACATTCAATATGACCAAACTAAAAACGAAAGCCTCTTTTGACGAAAACGGTAACACACTAATACAAAAAGATCAAACTGAAATTGTTTTCGGTTAAACTTCGGTAGGATGTAGCTCCCAGACCGACACGTTTGACAATGTTGGACAGTTATACTGGTGCGACGTGTAACCTTCAAAATAAAGTTCGTTTTCACCGAACACGTCCAAGCGAAAAAAGGAAACCGAATGACACTGTTGGTGAATGACGAGGCTTATCTTATTGCAGGAATATGTTATTTTATAGACTGTTTCCTGACAATTACGCTAATACTATAAATTATACTAATTAAACTGTTTAGATTTACATTTTCTCTCACGTTTCAGTTGCTTTTCAGCAGCCATGGTCAAAGGACGGCCCTTTGCCCATGGCTAAAGTCAAAGCTGCTGCTGCTACATTCGGTAGCCTCCCAGCAGGGCAGCAATTTAATAGTTTTGAAAATTATCTAAATATAGTGCATTCAAATAACCCACGATAAAATCCGAATAGAATAGTTCAATTCCCATGACTCGTTGCTATGATTTTTATAGAAAATCAAGGGGAAATACATTCTATGCCAAACCGGACAGAAGTCAGCGCGATCAAGATTATTTTTAGTGTCTTTTCTATATAACATGCAATATATATATGTTCCAGAGTTGTCTATGCTAGCGATGATTTTTTTGTAATGTGGCAATGACGATGACAGTCATGATTACAAGGTCGGGCAAGTTTTTTTAACTTTGTAACTTGTAACTCACTTGTAGTAAGGATTAAATAAAGTGTCCAATTATAGACGGTAATAGATCTGTCCCTTATAAGGTAATACCTAAATGTTTTTTAGAATATGTTGGTATCATACTCTTCTAAATCCTTCTTTTAAAAGATTACTAGCAATTTATGTTTCAAATTACTAGTACCTATTCTTGTTAACCCCTCCAGCTAAGCCAGAATGCTTGTGTTACGAGTGGGTTCACGTCAGTAGTGCATTGGGTGGGATTCGAACCTGCGACCTCTCGATTGCAATCCCAAAGGATTATCCATTGGGATACCGTTGCTTAAACCTTTAGCCACCTTTACGTGGAATACGCAAATCTTATGCGTGTAAAATAAATAGATTCACGATTCTGCTTTTGACTATAACATTACAACATGTAGCAATGAACATACTAGCGCGATTGCAACATAGAACTGTGAATTGCCAGCTATAATCTCAGCATGCATAAAAGCGTTATTGCGTTGCGTTCCAGCAACGTTGACCGTATTTATATAATAGCTAACGGGTATTAAAGCTCTCATGGGTATTAACGTACGTCTGTTTGTAATATCATTCAAACGTCCCAAAAAGGTATGTGAATGGTTTAGCATAATCACGATGTTTTAGTATTTTAAGTAAATAATACAACGCAATAGTGAGAAAATAAAGATGGAATAATTTATAAAGATGGAATATTTTTGAAGACAACTCTCGCACTAAGAATATTTCCTGTCTCACGGGGATCTTTACAAACATTCAAACAACGGACACAAAGAACATTCAGACTCGGGACAACTATATGTGGATCACACAATTTTTTGCCCCGTGTGGGCATCGAACTCACAACACTCAGCGTGGTGACCAGTGTGACGGAGGTGAGTGGCGAGGCAACCACTTAAAACTACGCTATCCGTGCATTCAAATTGTAATGAACGGCATTTTGACTCCTGTTAAACACTAGTTTTCCCCGCGGTTTCACCCGCGTAAGTCCCATTTTTGTGGGAATATCGGGATAAAAAGTAGCCTATGTGTGAATCCAGGTCTCCAGCTATCTACATACCAAGATTCTTCGCAATCGGTCTTGTAGTTTTTGAGTGAAAGAGTAACAAACATCCATACAATCTTTCGCGCTTATAATAATAGTAAAAATATTTTTAATACACCACAAGAGCGCCGTAATTTTACATCATTTAAGACTAATGTTTCTTATTGACCCTCAAATGTCTCAACAATTACACGAACGTAAATAATTTGATATATTATATTACCACGCAACCATCTTTGTAAATACTAGAGATATAATTATTTGTTAAAAGAAAAAAACACTTATTTTCACCTTTAGATGATACCAGGAAAAAGACAACCAGCATGAGATCTCAATACCAACACTTATTGTCAACTGGATCATACAAAACAAAACTAGTTTATTAAGAAAAAGTGTTATTGTTATAGCCCCTAATGTAAATTATAAGATACACAGTAATATATGAAGAACAGCCATTAAATAATATAAAGAAACATTTTACAAATGTTTTAATTTATAAATGTTATTATTCGATAGCAGACTTTTTAAATGATAATTCTATTTGATTATTATTAAGCAGCGATAGCTCAGTGTGGAGTTCAACAGACTGCAATGCAGAGGGTCTCGGGTTCGAATCCACGTCGCGCACCACTGACTTTCGGAAAATATGACTTTTCGAAATTATGTGCGTATTGATTAACAATTATCGCCTGCTCCGTGCCTCGGAGAGCACGTTAAGCCATCGGTTCCGGCTGCCATAAACATCTATGGCAGTCGTTACTGGGAAGTTAGTGCCCTATTATATCCTGACACTGGTCTAGCCTTGGGGTATCATTAGCTTTCGGGTTGCAGAGAGGTGGCAGCCGCTCCGTGTAAAAACTGATATCTGTCAAATCCGGTTAGACTAGAAAAGCGGACCCTCAAGTGATTTGGGAATAGTAAAAGGCTAGGGAGAAGAAGAATTCTATTTGATTATAATTAATTAATATATGTTGATTACTTATTGTAACATTAAGATTTGCATTTCTGCTCCGTGCCTCGGAGAGCACGTTAAGCCGTCAGTCCCGACTGCCATGAACATCTATGGCAGTCGTTATTGGGGAAGTCGACACAAAAGATTCCACTGGGTCGAAGTCGAAGAAGTGTCGCCGGTCTGTACTGACTGGCCCCCACACAAGATAAGATAAGATAAGATTTGCATGCCTTAATGGCAAAATGTACAAGCATTCTTATAAATGTATTTAACACATTTATGTATATACCTACATTTTTTGCATATAAATTATTCTATTCTATTCTATTCTAAACGCTAAAAGCTGTGAGTGGCAGCTACTACGAATAAAACCTTGTGCTGGAAGTGAAATACGGTTATTACTTACTCCAATTATTCCGTTCGCATGTACGACGAGAGCTGGCGCACCAAATTTGGTTCTTTCTTGACAGACTCGCTCTGATACTGATGTAGCGAACTCTTCACTGGCGTGAGGCGATGTCGTTTTCAGTAATACGAAGTGGCTGGAAGCGAAGTGTTACTATAGCTGATGTACTTTTTACTTAAGATAGATATAATAATAATTATATAATATTCTACCACATACAACACCATCTAGCCCAAACTAAGCAGAGCTTGTTCTATGAGTAAATAGACAATGGATAAATATGCACATATACTTTTTTTTGTAAATACGTACATATTATACATAGAAACACCTAGACCAAGACAAACATCCTAATTCATACACACAAATGTTTGACTTGTGCGGGAATCGAACCCGCGATCTCAGGCGTGGAAGTCGGTTACACTGAACACTACGCCATCGAGGCCGATAGATATGTAAGTATACCGTTTAGAAGACATACATAATTGTAGACTCTAAGATTTAATATACTCTATTATAATTGAGCTCTTGTAACTGCCTCAGGGGGTAAGCAACAACGCCTCAGGTTTGATTCCCGGGTATATAATATGGGTGGGATAATGGGTGGTTATTGGGTTTCCCTGTTAAGAAATTTCTCATACGTAGGTCCTAAAATATAGCTGGCCAAATGCTGGTATATAATAAAATAATAATATCAGCCCTGTATAAAACTGTTCCATTGCTGGCCACGGGCCTCTTCTCGGTATGAGAAGGGTTAGGTCATAGTTAGGCCATAGTCCACCACGCTGGCCCAGTGCGGGTTAGCAGACTTCACATATCTTTGAGAACATTATTGAAGACTCTTAGTCATGCAGTGTTCCTCACGATGTTTTCCTTCACCGTTAAAGCAAGCGATAATTAACAATTTAATACGCACATAACTTCGAAAAGTCAGAGATGCGCGCCTTGGGATCGAACCCCCCATTTATTTCCATGCCTATGTACAAGTAATTTTGGAGAAATATACATGAGACTGCGTATATATTATGTATGTAATAATAATGCTTTTGGGACTAAAAAATATATGAAGGCTTACTTTTTCTAAAGCAAAATATAATAGAAGGGACTATAGTTCCGAAAGCTAACTCAGTGTTGGTTAACATATATTAAATGTCGCAGAATGTTATGTGGAACACATATGCAAGTTCCTTAACGATGTTCCTCTGCGCTATTGAAGTGAACTATCCATATGTAAAGAAATTAATTAGTAAGACAGGCATCCTGTTTACATGGATTCTTTATTTATTTTCTAATGGGACACTATAGAATATAGATAAGTAGAAGTAATATGTTATAGAAGTGTAAATAAATTTAACTGTTACCTTAATTCATTACAGTAATATCTAGAAGTCATGTCCAGATTTATAACAACGGTCGCTTTATTGAACTTTTGAACAAAGTCTTGTGCATTCTCGTCGTTTTCTGAAACCTGAAGTATGAAAATTCCTTTGACAGATCCAATTCTTGCGGCCTCCTTTAAAAGTTTTGTGCAACCGTCTTGAGTTTGGAGTTTGTCGGTAGATATTTTTATAGACACGCCGCATCTTTGCCACGACCTATAAAATTAAGTTCTTATAAATATTATATTATGATACTAAAATAAGACTTACTTACTTCGGTAATTACATATTATCAAAAAGTACACAAATGTCAAATGAATATATGACTGCACGAATGATGTACTGGTTGTTGTGGTCGTTTCGCCGCCGCGCCGCGCATGCGATCCTCAGACGAACCAAACATTTAAATGATTCACAAATAATGGGTGTAGAGGTGTAGAAAACAAACACAAAATATTTAGAGATTTCCATTTTTTTTATTAGGCGCAGCTCGTCAAAATGGACAGATTGACTGATACTCTAATAAGAAGAAAATTGAAGTTTTCAAGAACTTCACATATTTACATACGCATATAAATAAATAAATATTCTACCACATACACATAACACCACCTAGCCCAAACTAAGCAGAACTAGACAATGGATAAACATACATATTATATATATATATATATATATATATATATATATATATATATATTATATATAGAAACACCCAGACCAAGACAAACATCCATGTTCATGCACACAAATGTTTGACTTGTGCGGGAATCGATCCCGCGAACTCAGGCGTAGCAGTCGGTTACACTAACCACTACGTCATCGAGGCCGACAATATATATGTATATAGACTAATAAATTTCTATAATAATAATTAACTTACACAAACTTCGTGTGAAGATATCCACTGACTTTAGATCGCATATGGAGGACGATCTTTCTGACTCCTCTCTTGATCAGTCTATCTGCTAGCTCGATGCCCAGTCCTGATTCGTCACATATAACTATGTGTACTCCCTTTGAGCAGTAAGTCATCCTAAATTTGGAAAGCATATTATACATATTTCGTATACGTAGGTACGTTTTAAAGGAATAAAAAGATTAAGGCGGACGTTTTCTGACATTATCCTGATCATTTTAGATAACGGTCTGTCAACAATATTGCTCTAAGGTGCTACGCTAGTTGACCATTTAAACAATAAAACAACGTTCGTAAACCTAATAATATGATAAATATCTAAATCAATAAGCGCGTACGAAGAATGTTATTATATTTTATAAAATAAAATATATATTTATATTATGAAAGCTAATGGAAATCTTAGTCACTACTAAGAATTTCAATCACCACAAGCCTTATAGATTTAATTAAGTATTAAAAGATTTGGATAGAAACAGAAAGTTTCTCGGAGTGGTAAAACTGACATACGTCTACTTTTACCCATATCTTTAAATACGCAATGAAATAATAAGCTTGTGGAAAACAGTTAAACTAGAATATAGCTATTAAAAACGTTAATATCACTGAGGTACTCCTAAAATCCGATCAGTGAGTTTTCTAAACCCACATTTCATCCTACAAAATATCCCTTGTTCAAACTTTCTAGCTGTCTGAGTAAAATGGCAAAGTTACAATCTAAATTCTGACCGCAATGACCTATTACTGAAAAGGTTTATAGTTGGCAGTTTTTACGCTATTAATAACTTAATTTTCTATAAAATTTTAACAATTAATCGTATATTTCTTGTTCAATTTTCTATAATACAAGCAAGATAGAATGGTAGTCATTAATCATGTAGAAATCAAAATTCAATGGAAAATTTCTACTCAAATTTAACAAAAGCGAAGAGAAGCATGTTAAAGTATCCGATGAAGGGCATTAACAATGAAAGAGTCAAATAAATATTTGTATGAAGGACTCCCAATATACATCGTATGAAAGTCATTGAGAATGTTGGCCGATTAATATTGAGTCGCATCACATTTCAAGTATCTAATTATATTTAGATATGTGTAAAAATACAGATATTAATACCACAATGAGTCTGAGCAGCTTATATCGTAGAAATTAATTTGCTAGTCAGAAAATATTAAATGTATGAAGGTTATTAAAATTGATGATGTAGATAATTATGAGTATTGTGAATTTGGACATATGTATATGCTTGCGTTGTGTTGCAATTAGCGCTTTATAAGCAGAATATGAATGGACATAAATAAAAATATATGGTTTTGTACTTAAATGTTATATATAAATTAGTTAAACGACAATGCTTACGAATTAAATCTTCTCCCTAGCCTTTATTATTCCCAAGTCACTTGGAGTCGGCTTTTCTAGTCTAACCGGATTTGACTGGATATCAATTTTTACACGGAGCGGCTGCCACCTGACCTCCGCAACCCGAAGGCTAACGATACCCTAAGGCTAGACCAGTGTCAGGATATTATAGGGCACTGACTTCCTAATAACGACTGCCATAGATGTTTATAGCAGCCGGGACCGACGGCTTAACGTGCTCTCCGAGGCACGGAGCAGGCGATAATAAAATTGTCAATCAATACGCATATAATTTCGAAAAGTCATATAACTTCCGAAAGTCAGAGGTGCGCGACGTGGGTTCGAACCCGAGACCGTCTGCATTGCAATCTGTTGGTCTCCCCACTGAGTTATTTTATTAAATAATACATATTATTTAAATAATATTGAAATAAATAATAATTTTAAAATTAATTAACTTTTTCGAGACATCTGAAGCTTTAGTTTGATAGTTTAAGAACGGTACCTGCAAGTCATATGTCCAAAATATACACAGAGTTACTAGATTATCCTATCAATAAATTCATAGTAATATAACGTCAAATAATAAAATGATTGTCGAAAAGCAAAATGTTGAAGTAATAAACCACTATCGGGGTAAGCAATAGGAGCGTTAAACTATGTACGTATGTATGTGAAATGTGCATGAATACATACCGGGTTTGTATATTGTATATCGAGTTCAACATATGTTACATTTTATATAAGAAACATTAATCAATACATGTTGCCAGAGAGTTGTATAAGCCTGGTATAACATTAAAGTTTTAACCCAAGTCCAATATAAGAATAAAAAGCAAAGTAAAATATTGGAGCAATAAAAATCTATTTCAATAGAGAGCACTGTCCTCCAAAATTGCACAGCAATATAAAATAACGCAGCCGCTCCGAAATGTGTAACTAAAGCGTACAATTTAGCTTATCTTTGTTTTAGGGTTTAACTCACGTAAGACCGTTGTTAAACCAAGATTTAAAGTAATCTTATACAGAAACCATTATCTATGGACATTGAGATAATATTATGGTATAAACGTTGCTTTCAAAGTCAGAAAAATAATTGAGCTGAACTTTAAATAGGTATTCATTATTATAATACGAAGTAATAGAGTCGTTTTGCGGCCACTTGCAGATAAAATATATTTCTCAATTATTTTAGTTAGAACTTGTTTAAAGCTTAATGTGGAATTCATTAAATTTTAAAGAAATATTATATAAAAAATCGCGTTCAAAAATATCCCTTAGTTGCTTAAAACCTTGATTCAAAACAAGTTTAGAATGTTTTCAAGCGTATGCATTTTATGTAGCATTTTAGGTTTAAAATATTGGTAATCAGATACCCAAAATATAATACTGAAATAAACTACATGTGATTCTAAGATATAAAAATCGAATGAAAATTGTATGATTCCATTTTCGAATGTCAATTCATTAGATTGTTTTTAATAATTATTCGCCAAATAATCATATATTCGAATGATAATTTGATGACACATGAATAGGTATATGTTTTGTTTTGATGTAGAGGGCCGTGTCAGAAGCTTTAGCATTTTGGTTATTTGAAATATATAATGTCCTTTGAATATTTCAGATCGGGATATAGATTTTTTAAGGAAGCTGTCTCAAGGGTTGAAACAGAATACATGAAATATATAATGAAACATACATAACTTTTAACACAAGATCAAATATCAATAAAAACAGAGCTTTTTGTGCAAATAATATGTAAATTGGTTGCAGAATAACGAAGTTTAAATTTGGATATAAGAAACAGTGGAGATGTCTCGCTAACTCCCTTGCATAGATGTGGTTAAGTACGGCTACTTCAGTTTGTATCGTGTATAACGATGCACGAAAGAAAATGATTTCTTTCATTTGACAATTACCTTTCTACCAGATTTAAAACGCTTGTATCTTATTTACTTTTGAGTATTATGACTTTGGGAAGTGTAACTATCTGACATAAATAATAAAAAAATGTGTGTCAACTATTCGTTAGTAGTTGTAAAGCCTGTAAAAAAAAATATAAAAATGTATATTACCTTGGTACCACTTCGAATCCTTGCTTCATAATCTCAGGACTTCTCATCCTTATCAAAACTTTGCCCACATGCTTGCTCGCCGACAGAAGCCTGAATGCTTTTGAGATTGCGGTAGGTGAATATTCAACACGTATAATTGGTCTGATAGCTCCTTTAGCTATGCCTTCGCTTATCAAACGTTGGATGGTCTAGAACAAACAAGGTTATGGTATATTGCATGATGCGTTCAATAAATATTTCTTTGTTTTGTTTTGTCGGTTGCTATAAGTTGGCTTTAAATATGGTTTGACTATTGGCCAGCGATTACACGAGGCTATGAACAGTACGACACCAAGTAAATTAATAAAATTGGGTTCATAATTTTGTGAGGTTAGGTTAATTTTTGGATTTTATGCGATCTCTATATGTTTCTGGGTACATGGGTACCTTTCTAACATTTTGGGTAAGGAAGTTACCTACCCCTTAATATGTTCCTTGTATGATAGGTATTTTTCTTACATTTTCAGTAAGGAATATACCCGCCCCTTTAGAAAGCGTATACGAACATAGCTGTAACGTGACGAGGTCCTTTGAGACTTTAAACTAAATTGAGATGGGTCGCCTACCGAGGCATTGGTCGTGGCAAGTGCAGGACTATAACTATATAGGGAACCTAATAAGTCTGAACAATAGTGTCTATGGATGAAAAATATGTACACTATGTAGGTATGTGTTAATAAAGTTCAAAGTGCATGCCATTAGATTTGTCATATATGATATCATATGGCTATACCAACTGGCCCTACCAACATTGTGGCTGATTATAAGAAAACCAAATAAAACCCGAGGCTTAGGTTAGGACTATATTGGGAAATATCATCGACATAAGATTAGATAGCCTATTAGGATTGTTGAATTGCTGCCAACAGGTCTCGAGTTGTATCAAAAAGTTCTTTCGTCTCAACGATATGTTTGTATTAAATAGTTAATTATCGTTCGCTTTAATGGTAAAAGCAAACACTGAGAAGCAACCTCCAAGTCGGATAAATCTCCGAAATGTAATTCTTCCAATCCGTATTGGTACAGACAGGTGACGTAACCATTTTCACACAGAGAAAAGAGCCAGCAATTTGATAGTTAAAACTGGGCTGATATTATTATGTAAACATTAATTAACTTTTTGTAGTGACTAGATTACTTCAGTATATAAATAAGTCTCAACAATAAAATGAAACTCATAAAATACAATTTAAACTAGATAAAACCTATAACAGTTTCGGTCCTACAAACGGTGAAAAATACTTTCGCTTGGCAAGCGTCCAGTCTAGTTGATAGATTAATTACACGAAAAAAGTCAGATGGACTTTTTGGAAAGCATTCGGTAAAGCAAACACCGCTTTTTTGGCTCCAGTCTTGTTTAAAATGTGAACGATCTATGCTTATATTTAAGCAATTCACGAATGTATGTTGTATTTATAATATGGTAATAGTATTTTTATCGTATATTGTTATGCTAAGAAGAGAGATGAATCTTTTTTTAGTATTAATATTTCACATTTTTATTTATCTTCATTTGTGTTTTCTAAAGAAAGTACCTGCACTAGGAATAATTTCTCTGTCGCAGGGAACTTTACCAACATTAAAATAATGGAGACAAAGAACACTACAAGATTCGAATCAAAAATGTGTGGTATACACAAATTTTTTTCCGCCTGTTGTTCAAACCCAAAACGAGACGTCCACTTAAAACATTAGGTCACTTTAACCATTAGGTAAACAGCCGCATTAGGTTGACTGCACGGACGGGCCGTGTAGTCAACCTAATGCGGCTGTTTCGTTTTATCTGCGTTACCCAAAGTTTAACTAATAGAGAATTCTATTGGCATTAAGTCCATGTCTCTTTGTTTAGTCTATGGGAAACAAAAAAGATAAAACGACTTGATTAGTCTGATTTAGTGTTGAAAAGTGCATGTTTTTCATACAATTCCAATATGTATCATAGAAGTCTTCCCAATTTGCTTCTTTTAAAAGAAATATAACTTTGGTGATCCATAATAATGTAATAAAGGACTATCATATTATTATCCCGAGATTTTGTAACGTTTTTAAGGTGTTATAAATATAAAACGTGACCTTTATGAATGCACTACATACATAAAAAAGAGAATTTTGCTTTGGTATTAATAAGTTCTTAAGTACAAGTGTTTTTTTCTATCCAAAACGTACCTTTATTGTCTGAATGAATCAGGTTTATTCAGACAATAAGTGTACGTTACACTTATTATTTGCATGAGCCTGATTCCAACAACAAAAACAAGATGTGCGAATGTCAACCGTATTTTAAAGAATCTTAGTTTTCAAAATTAGCACAGGGCAAAAATGTATATTGCTAACTAAAACTAGCATATGGCATATGGCTTTTTGAAAAGTCTTCTTGTATATTAATTCTCGCCCAAGTACAATAAGTAGAGTAAATCTAAAAGTGTTCGATTTTTTGCTACGACACCTTTATTTGGGCGCTGTGACCTTTGGGCAAGGAACGAACTTGCATTTTAATTCGAATTTACTACGATTTTACAATAGTATAGATAAAATATCTATACTATTGTAAAATTGTAACGACGCTATTACAATTCTGAACATAGAAGATATTTAAAGAAATCTGATTAGGATCGCCTATTTAGAGAGTTTTGAACCTAACGAAATGGTTTTAATAAATTTTTCTGTCTGTTCCAGCATCACATAAAAATTGCCTAACAGTTTGAAGTGGTTTTTACAGTTTTATATCTTAAGTTTCAACATAAAATCTAAAACCCCGTTTCATCTAATTTTGGTCCGTAGAATTAAAAATATTATGATCCATATAAATGGCGATATGCAGAAATTGCACCTAGCTCATAAAATCAAAGTAATGGGCAAAGGCTAGTTCATAATTATTGTTATTGAGTTTCATATTATTTTTTAATTGCATTCATCTTTATCAAAATAGGTATATTATCATTTTAATAAAAAGTTAATTATATAAAGATGGTTACAAATTTCGTTCGTCATTACGCGAAAAGAATTGAATCAATTAAGATGCACCAGATATACAAATCGACCATGTCCTGAACTAACATATCGTACTCTGAATAAAATAAAGACGTGTTTAAGTGTTTTAGATTCAACAAATTTAGACACTGTTGCAATTACCAAACACAAATATAATTAGATTTTATAGTCTTAGAATTAGAGTTGAAATTGCCTAACTTTCAAATTTCGAGTTAAGTCACTATACAATTTTATTTTGAGTGCGATACAGTCAATTATATATTTCCTACGCTTTCATAGATTCTCATGGTCACGAATAGCTAGCGTGGGTGACATCATAAATAAAATACTTACCCTTCTATCCCTTAAATTTTCTGGTCTAAATATGTTTGAGAAATCTTCAACTTTGTATGATCTTTCTTGTGACAGGAACGCCATGCCCAGGCTACTATTTTCACCGGCATTATAAAAGCTGAAGTCCAAGAAAGATCCGAAATGTCCAACACAGTTCATGGCAGTCTGAAATCAATGAATAAGGTAGTTTAATATTCACAGCACATGTCTGATGATACACATTTTGTTATGCCACTATTTATTTCCAATATTCTATAACATATTGTCATATAGCTGACACTCTCAGCTACAGTGATACAGGGATGTGAGTACTACTGGTATGCATGAGGTCTCAAGTTCGATTCCCAAATCGAACATATTGTTCTCAAGTATTTCTGCCGAGAAAATTATCTAATAGCAAGGAATCTGGAACCATATGTGTCATATGGTTCATAACATTCGGAAAGATTTGCATGCGACTAATCGCATGGTTTACTATGCTACTTTAAAAATATGAGCACACATTGTAGTTAAGCGCTGTGTAGGTAGTATGCTACGTTATCTACATAATTACTGTAATTGCAATTTAAGCACTGAAAAGTTAACATTACGCAATGTTACTATTATATTTGATCTATGCCTATGAAAATGGCGGCTTTTTTCTAAATCTAGTTTTGCGATTCCTATCAACAATAGTTATTTCAAAAAGTCATTTTCACATAATTAAATTCACGTCAATGAATTTTCTTACAATGTATGTTTAACATTAGATTTATGTCTTCCATGGTTCGTAGCTTCGGTTTTTTATAATTGCATGATGGTGGCCGTTTTTGTTAATTAACATACGTACACGTAATTTTCTTGTGTTTTTCAAACAAAAAATATAGATATGTTTTTATTTGTATGAAAACAAATCATCAACGATGTTTTTTCCTACAAAACCAGCAATTTCATTGGTAAATCCCTAACATATAATATGTACTTAATAAATGTCTAACCACAACTCCAATCGAATTCAAAGAAAAGTTTTTAACGAACTAGATATATAGGACTTTCCACCTTTATTTCTCTTGATTTCAGAGTTTTATCTAGGAATAAAATTAATGGGTGTTCATTTACCTCTCGCAAAGGTCCACTGGCGCAGTTGATAACGAAATCGCAGCTTTTCGCTTCAGTCTGAGTCTTAATCATGCTTAGGAATGAGTCGTTACGAGAGTTGCCGATATTATTCTCTGAAACATTTTTCAGAAGTTATCGAATTATACACAGTAAGATATGGTCATATTTTAGGATTGTAAAGTATAAGTGATTAATGTTGGGAGAGCAGACACATTTTTTTAAGTATTTTTGTATGCTTAACTCCTGCACGGCTGCTAGGAATACTGCATTTTGTGTCTCGGGAAACTATAAAAACATTTAAACAATGGACGCAAAGAAGACCCATACTTGGAATAAGTATTTGTAGACCACACAATTTTTTCTACATTGGACTTAAAATGTGGGTGTAAAAATATCTCTTTCTACCCATATGGGTATATAGGCGTGAAATGACTACGTATGATATCTATTTTCTGATCGTGACTTCTTCATTGTGTACATCTTACCATCTAGTTGAGGAAAGAAGCTAAGAAGCATCTTCTTCTTATGTTCATTACTGACTGTGGCGTAAACAGTGCATTTCATAGCCAGACATAATGCAATGATGGCTTGGCCCAGAGCGCCAGATCCACCTGTTACTAGTACTGACTGTCCTTCGCATAGTCGACTCTTTATCACCTAAAAGAAAACATAATTATCTATAAATTATATGAGCCGTATTTAAAAATTGCCCTACTGCAGTCAGTTCGCTCGTGGGCCCGGTACAATCGGACGCGTGTCGCTGTCGCAAGCGCTCTGCTAATTAAATCTAAATATCTTTTTCCTGATTGGTCAAAGTTACTGTTCGGCAATTCCTTGTCTCTCGTACACGGTTCTTACCTATTTGTACCGCCCAGTGGGACGTCCTAGAAGAGGATAACTATATTCTAAACAACTACGACTCGAAAACTTCCCAGAAACATAATTCTGATTCGCTAAGTCTCGAACCGCCGACACCCGAAGGGCGGACGCAGAGCCGTCACTTTAAACCACTCGACCACGGAAGCAAGTAGCAAGCGGCGTTAAATTCAACGTCTGCTACGGGCCACACTGAATGACGTCAGCGAGTCTGCTACGACGCCTCCCCACACGGACACCAAACGCGGGCTACGAGTCGACGTGACGCGCGGCTACGAGTATTACGTGTGTGCTACAAAGCGCCTTATCGAGTGCCGCTGCACTGTTCTGCTGCGCACGTTATATTATAGTGGAGTTCAACTGTGCCGTTATCGGCGCGCGCGCAGTTTTGTGTTATTGCTTAAATAATAACATTGATTTACATTAAACAAAGATATGTCGCTGCAACGTACACCACCAAAAACCCCAACAAACTGTTTGGGACACACGCAGTCTGAAACTGACTTGAACATGCTTCAACTATCGGATGTTTCCTTTGTAAACATGAACCGAAATAAGCGCCAGCGCACAGACTTACACTCAGAGGACAAAAAAGCAGAGGGAAAAGGATTAAAAGAGGAGGTTATGAATTTATTAACGGACTGGAAAAAAGAATTCGATGAAAAACTGAATGATATGTGCAATAAGCAAAATAGTCTTATAACAAAACTATCTTCAGACATTTCGGAGTTGAAACAACAGACAGCAAATATAAAAAAATCAAACGACGAAATTATAGATTCCATGTCTTTCATTAATAAACAATATGATGAAATTAAAGTAGGCTTGGACAACATGCATAAAGAACGTTTGGAGCAGCGAAGATCAATTGAAACATTGGAAAGAAAGGTACGTGATCTCCAGTTGAAGTCCAGATCATCCTGCATCGAAATAAGGAACCTCCCTCAGAGTGATAAAGAAACCACTGGCTATCTAACAGATGCGATATGTAAGATAGGTCAAACTGCAGGTATAGCTTTATCTGCCTCGGATCTCCGTGATGTGTACCGTATACCCGGCAAACCTGGTACCACACGCCCAATTGTCGCCGAATTTCAAACAGTGCAAATGCAGGTAAATACAATAACAGCCGTTCGCGACTTTAACAACAAAAAGAATACCGTTGAAGAGAAACTCAACAGCCAACAGATTTCTATCCCTGATAAGAAGCAGCCGATATATGTCACTGATCATCTGCCTGCTAGTTCAAAAAAACTGTTTCACTTGGCACGTGAATTTGCAAACAAAACTCTTTTAAATTTTGCTGGTCGACGAATGGTAACATATTTGTCCGCAAAGCGCAAGGTGAGAAGCAAATACTAATTTTATCTGAACAAACACTACTAGAATTGCGGAAAAATATGTGACTATTCAGGTTGTATTCAGTAATCAAAAATATGTTAGCTCAATTTTATTTCTATTTTTGTTACAAAACCCTTCTTGTTTTAAATATTTTTTACATTATTTCTATCGTCCTAACTCTGTTTGAAGTAGGCATTCTCTACCTGCAACAAAAAATAATAGTACACACTCAATATACACAAACAGATTCACAATACTTTACCACATACATATACGAGTACACTATCATCACGCCATACACCTCATCCTTCTGTTTTAAAACACTCTTACGCATACACACCTCCCTGACTATATTTCGAACAATTCGCATTGCGTTAATTTATAAAAATGACTGATATATCGAATATAAACACTGAATTAGACACTCACATACCTACAGACTTTTACATTTGCAAACCAGAATGCTGTCATGAATTCCTTGGTAATAAATATCCATCTATGAAATTACTACATATAAATATTCGTAGTATAAACAAAAACTTCGATCAATTTCGTATTTTGTTAACACAAACTGCCACAAACTACGACATTTTAGTTCTAACAGAATGCTGGCTCAGTAAGGTTGTTAGTCTGCCTATCTTGGAAGGCTACACCGCGCACTTTACAAGATCCACGTCGAACCAAAATGACGGCATTGTTATATATACGAATACAAATTTAATATGTACAATATGTGAACCAACCTTTGTAGATGCAAATTGCTTAATTTGCAAATTAAATGGCATTAGCGTAGTGACAATCTATCGTTCACCATCACTAAAAACAAGAAATAATTTTAACCATTTTATAGATAGTTTAGACAGTGTCTTCAATAAATTTTCTGATGGGATCCTGGTCCTTGTGGGCGATATAAATATCGACATAAGTCCCGACAGTAAAGACCCTTTAGCCGAAGAATATCTCACCTTTAATGCCTCCCACGGCCTTTATCCTACTTATAACTATCCCACAAGAACTAAGACATGTCTAGACCATATTTTCACAAATTTCAAGCTGCCATCGACTACTCTTGTGTTGGAATCATATATAACAGACCACATGCCATTGGTGTGGAGTATGAATACTGCTATATCGACACGGCAATACTCCTGCACTAAAACAACCGTGGACTATTTAAAAGTATCGCTCGAGTTAGAAAACTTAGACTTTTCCATTATAACAAGGATAAATGATGCAAACTTGGCTGCGAATAAACTCGTGTCCATGATATCATCCACTATAACCAATCATAGTCATACAACCACGCAAAAAAAGAAAAACAAAATCCTAAAGCCCTGGATGTCTGTAGGATTACTGCGATGCATTAGGAACCGTGATAGGCTACACATTAAATCAAAGAAATATCCAGATAATATTACACTTAAGATAACTTACACACGCTATAGAAACTTTTGCAATGTACTTTTACGCAAGCTGAAACTAGAATACGGAAAAAGCCTTATCGATAAAGCTGGTAATAATAATAAAGCTCTTTGGAAGGCAATTAAAACAATAACAAATACAGATAAAGTCAATACACCCGCCTTAGAATTATTACAAATAATGACTGACCCCCAAAAATCAATAAATCATGTCTGTAATTATTTCAGCAATGTAGGTACAAACTTAGCCAATAATATAATAACTTCCACTCCTTAATCCCCAACATCGCTACCCACTATAACCACTACTATACATAGCCCACTGAAATCAATAGTAGTTACAGAGGTTTCGGAGTCGGAAGTTGAAAGTATCATTCTTCAACTTCGTCTTGATTGTGCCATGGGATGGGATGGTATCTCGTCTCGGATCCTGAAGGAATCTCGACGCGTATTAATCCCCCCTATAACACATATATGCAATCTGGCACTTACTACTGGTGTCTTCCCTGTAGCATTTAAAAAGGCTATTATCCACCCAATCTATAAGAACGGGGACAGAGCCTGTGTCAGTAATTATAGACCTATTGCCATACTATCAGCTTTGTCTAAGGTGCTCGAAAAGATATTGAACAACGCCCTAAAAATATATCTTAAGAACTTCAACATTTTGGCTGCAAATCAGTATGGGTTCCGATCAGGCATCTCAACTGAAGACGCTGTGCTCGATCTAACAAGTACAGTAAGCAAACATCTTGACGCAAACACCAAGTGCTTGTGCATATTTTTAAACCTTTCTAAAGCTTTTGACACAGTCTCTGTCCCTATCCTTCTTGCCAAGCTAGAAAAGATTGGCGTTCGTGGTTTACCACTTAAAATATTTGAAGACTACCTGACAGATCGGAGACAAGCGGTGAAGATAGAGGAACATATAAGTGAGGAACGCACGGTCTCATACGGTGTTCCACAAGGGAGTGTACTGGGCCCTACACTCTTTCAAATATACATTAATGATCTCTGTACCATCTCCCTTCCTTACACCGACATTTTCACGTACGCAGATGACACCGCAATCCTAATCTCAGGACACAACTGGCAAGTAGTAAAGAAAAGAGCAGAACTTTCGCTTATGAAAGTGATGCATTGGTTAAACCAAAACCTACTCACTCTTAACTTTAACTAAAACTCTTTACATTCCCTTCTCTATCACAAAAGTAAATAACCCACCTGAAAATTATTCCATCAAAGCTCACGTTTGCTCATCTCCACATACGTGTACATGTTACGAACTCACCAGAGCCCACTCGACTAAGTATCTTGGAGTAGAGATAGACAGTGGGCTGAGGTGGGATAAACACATAATTTTGATGACAACGCGCGTAAGACGACTAATTCATTTATTTAAATCACTAAGAGACATAACACCACACGAAAAATTAAAACTAGTATACTTAGCGCTAGGACAATCCGTCATCCAATACTGCATCACAGTATGGGGAGGGGCGGCCAAAACACATCTCATGAGCCTAGAGAGGGCACAAAGAGCCGTGCTCAAAGTTTTATCAAAAAAACCCTACAGGTATCCCACGTCAAAACTATACTCAGACACCAACATCCTTACTGTACGCCAGCTCTTTGTGCATCGACTGGTGCTAAGGAAACATTTGACTGTACCCTTTCCAGATCCCAATAAGCGTAGTAAAAAGCCTATCATCCGCAACGCTTCTTGCAAAACGTCATTTGGGAGGCGGCAATTTTATAGTCTAAGCTGCAAAATATATAACTACATAAATAAACGCATAAATATTGCCAGTCTAAACAGTTATGAAGTCAAACGCAAAGTATGTGCCTGGTTGCAGCAACTTAATTACCAAATGACGGAGGACCTACTCACCTACATCGCATAATAGCTATATCTCACCTTCACTCAACTAATACATACCTACATATGTACTTGTGTCTACACAATCACACTTATACCCCGCACACAATCATTCGCACGCACGCACAACATACACCTATCACACATATTGCCACATTCACTCACACTACACATCCCCTCAACACACCCACACTCACACACCACACTCGCTCACAATATAAACCAATGGACGTCTACTGTACCAGTAAATGATTATAAAAAATATATATATTTGTTTAAAAAATCTAGATTTACTTACTTTTGACAAATGTAATTCGCTGTACAGCAACATTCACGTCTTAATTTAAACTCTAGTGTCAATTACCACGACTGAACACTGTCAGCCAAAATACAGGCTATTGCCTAGTTTGGTAAACAGTCTCAGTACCTTTTAGTGAAATACATATTGTTTAGTTAGTATTTAATAACCATGTGCCTACAGTGAATGTATTCTCTTTTGTGTCAAATAAACTTTTTTATTTTTATTTTTATTTTATTTATTTTATGCTGGGCACGGGCCTATTCTTAGTGGGAGATGGATAAAAGTGAAGTCTATTACACTGTCTGTTTACAATGTAAGTATACATCCATACTTCAATTGTAATCAGACTTTGTCTGTGTGCTCGTGATCGCTAATCTCCGCAAAGGCCGAATTAATTTGGATGTCTAGTTTTCCTGCTTAATTGACGAATCTGTAAATTATACAACTGTTGTGTATAAGGCATAAAATAAAAAATACAATGACATATTTTTCAACCTGAATAGATTCTCGGATTGGAAAATGTTGTTAGCTTTTTCTATCAGAAATTACTTTTAGCAGCTCGGTATCTGGCACTTTCTTCATAAAACAGCAAAAGGCGCGCTCTCTATAACGTAGAACTTCAAACCATGTCTGGTGAAATGTGAGCTATATACATCTCTGCTCATCTCTTGAGGATATCCTCGGCTATATAGCCGTGAGACTATGTTGTATATTGCACACCTAAATATAAGAAAATGTCTTAGTACTTAACAGATCTTGTTCAAAGCTTACGCATTCAGTAATATCTACGCATATGTACACATACTTCTGTACACTTGATATCTCCAGAGCGAAATGAACCTATTTAAATGAATATTTTATCAAACAGAATTCTGCGGATATTAGGCGTTTCCTGCTCAATTTATTTTGAGCGTTAAAGGTTTTCTTCCTATAGTAAAGCTAAATTTAGGACAACTCGGTTTAAATAATTAATGTAACTTCCTTAAACCTATAGAAAGGATAAATTCTTTAAAATTATTTTATAGGCGTAAAAGACAAAAATATGTTAAATATTTCGCGTTAATCTTTGTATAGCAGATGGCCGAAGCCCATGCGAAAAGCTTGCGCATGAGGCGCACGCAAGCTATTTTTATGTATTGTATACAAGCACCTTTATTAAGTACGTAAAACAGACGGTATTACTTGTTACAAACATCAATATGGTATGCCAGTATTCTTAAAGGTTTTGCTATACATGCGATGCTACACATAGGGAATCCGACTTGCGATCGAAGGGTTGTGGGTTCGAAGCCCATCCAATACACTACTGACGTTAACCAACCCACTTCTAACACAAGCATATTAGCTAGAGGGCCTAATAAGAATACTGCCACTGTTAATTAAAGAAAACATTTTTCTGACTAACCCGGTAAGGCAACTAATTAGGAAAAAAATCTAGGAGTCCAGAGTGGAATCATGTTCTTTATAAATAATCTAATTACAAAGATTTTACTTGACTGCCGCTTTTTTTGACTTGTGGTTTAAGCTTGCGCTTATGCTTCTAGTCGATCATGAGATTCTGGGTTAGGCTAAGTAAGTATTACTCGGATTATTTGTTGAGAAATACTCAGTAGCCTCTTTTACCGGGTATTGAATTATTAAAGTTTCAAGGCAAGTCTAAAAGTCGTCAACGCCCTCGTTTGCCTCATTCGTGATTAGTCAGTTTGCCGAATTGATTTATATTTGGATGCGTGACCGTATTCTCGCAATATTTGATTTTCTTTTACGTTCAAATTAAATTAATTAATTATTTTTACTTTATATATGACTAGCTGATTCGCGCAACTTCGTCTGCTTCACAAAAGGAAACTGTTGCAACATTTTTCTTTGATGCTCCGCTCCTATTGGTCGTAGCGTAATATTATAGCCTATAACCTTTCCCGATAAATGTTTATCCAACACTAAAATATATTTTTTGCAATTCGAACCAGTAGTTCCTGAGATTAGCGCGTTCAACCAAACAAACAAACTCTTCAGCTTTATAATATATGTTTACATGTTAAAGTGGATTATTCAAACAAAATATTTTAGATCATTACCTTTTTACGTAGCAATTTCATAACGTCTATATAGGCCTGAATCGTTTTATGTAAAATAATCAGTATTTCGTATTATTAAAAAGGAAATAGAGATATAAGAGTACCGTTGACTTACCATGCTGTAGTACGCCATAGAGTATGGTAGCGGTACTGTAGCAGCATCTTGCAGACTCCAATGCTCTGGAACTGGCCATAACAACGTCGGGTCGGCTTCTATCGTAGTACTTAAGGCTCCAGCAGGTACCAATCCCATAACTCTGTCACCACTAGGAATAAAACAGAACTATAAGAATACATACAGATAAAAGGCAATATTTTTTGTATGGCCAGGAATTTACTCACTTTTTGCTAAGTACAGACTCTAAGTAACATTTGAGGTATATACATATTATATACGCGTGCTATTAAATAAATGCGCCTAGACCAAAATAGGATTGTTAGGTATGTTCTCAATGCAAGAAGGGTTGTCCACCCATGCCTAACAAATCTTCGAGAACATTGCAAATTCACAGAAATGCAAGTTTCTTCACGATGTTTTCTTTCACGTTACACTGAACAGTAATAATTAACTATTCAAAGAGCATGTGTGTCGTAGAATTGAACAGAAGTTTTAGGAGTGGCAACTTAACGATTTTCCTATTAGAGTATCGCTACTATCTTTAGATAGAACAAAGTTTGAACAAAGGATCGACGGCATTACGTATTTTTAGAGGCACGGGACTGTGCAACATCTCTAACTTACTAACTCCCAGCTGCTATTAATAAATAATTTAATAAGGTTTGCCTGCTAATAAATTCTAAGAAAAACCTAATGAAGTTATGTTGCTCTACCCAGGATTCGAAGTTGAGACAGCTCAATGGTTGCATTTGCTACCGCTAAGCCACCGAAGCAATCATGATATAAACATACCATCGCTACATGCTACCCACTTTAACGAAATTTCATTTAAACATGTTTTCCAACTACAAAATAAAAGAATAAAGCTTGATCAACAACTTGATCATGTATTGTCGAAACCCGACCGAAACTCATGGAAATTACAGAAATTCCTCATGAAACAAAAATAGCTTGGAAAATTAAAAGTTGGTTCGTCATTTTCTCTCATTTTAGAAGTTGCTTTTGTTAAGTTCCCTTTATTGGCCGTTACATGGATCCAATATTGCGAGCCAAGTATTTCCTAATAAGTCTTAAAAAACTTTATCTATTGCGAACTTTTATAACAGCCTGTAACCGTTTGGTACTGAACGTTGGTGTTATGCTGTTTTTCACACGTTCAGTACACGTATTGTCATATATGCTTCATTGAACTCTTAAAGTTTTATAAAACTTTGCACGAAACCTGTTATCCGTATCATTTATGAGGCGATACCAGCTCTGAACCACGACTTCATGCACTTTTATTTCTCGCACATATTAGATATTCAAATGTAAATGTTCTATCCGCTTCTATGATTCCATATGCTCACTAGAGTGAGCATACAAATTACTGTTCTAGATAAAACATTACGGTAGTTTTACCTAATGTATAATATAAACATACTGGGTGTAAGGGACGGTGTGCCGAAAACTGAAATAGTAGATTCAGACCATTGTTCTGAGTTACAATCGTTGGAATTTTCGTCAGAAAAATCCCAATATATATCTGAAATTTTTAATTTTTTTGAGTGTATATCATAACATTTTATTAAATAAAAATCAATTAATACCACATTTTACTAAAATACAGCAATGTTATTAAATTGGCGTGATTTAAAGCATGAGCGTTGTGTTGTATCAGTAGCAATCCATTGCGTACCGCGTAATTATATTAATCAATATAAAATCTTTCATCTTGCGTTTTTTATTAATAGAAGTTTTCGTCGAGATAAGTACCTATAGAATGACGTGTTAGTTAAGTTTTCGTTACGCCGTCCCTTACACCCAGTATAGCATAGTGTCACGGCTGATTGACTGCCTGAGTAGTTCCACTGAATAAGTTTGCGCTTACGTTTGCGGTCGTCGATCGTAAGGACTCTGGTCAAACGGTTATTATTTTGTTAAAGTTTTTAAGTAACAGCACAGTTTACAAATATTATGGCAATATACTCAAAACACAGTAATACTATATACGAGTAGTATTATATGTATATGCATAACAAGTTTTTGCCTACGGCTTCTCCCGCGTCAATTCCATTGGTTCCATTCCGGGTTTAATATGGCAGGGATAATAGTATTATAAGTGTCAATCCAAGAGATATTCTGACTATTAAATTTCAATCAAATCCATATAGCGGTTTTCGCGTAATTGTAACAAACGCCAACCTTTAAACAACCAAGCATCTTTTTATTTTTAATATTTGTTTTACGCTTATTTAAATTTGTCCAAGACGTATCGTTATATGTAGTATTTACATTTATCAAGCTGCGTTTTAATTCCAACCTATTGCTGTTTACCGGGCATTGTGCCCGTTTAATTGGTGCCAAGAATGACCTAATAGTTACCCAGAAAAGAAAACAATGTTTGAAGGGCAATACATAACCTTGTGCTTAAATGCATTTGACAAGCATAACTTATGTGGAATAAGGTTATTTGACATAATCTTTGACAACTCACTCGCTATCAATTCCGCTGTAATCCATTCCGAAAGATGTTTCTTCGCATGCATGGTTGCTCACTGCTTTCTTTACATCTTTCAATGATATTCCGGCATACGACACCTGTGAAACAAACGTAACTAAGCACATAAGATGACTGGGTAAAAGTAAACGAGCACAATGGTTTTCAAATTACAACCACTTTATTTGAGTCACACCAGACAATCAGCTTAAAATCTCTGGTATATCATAAGAGAGGAGGCGTAAAAAACATCAAAAGTTTGTCATGTATATATACTAAGGCCTTCCAGACCAAATTTTCACCATGTCTGCCATTTAAACGAAGCCTGGCTATCAGGTTGGATTAGTCCCATTCCCTACTCCCAGCATTGCTCCTTCCGGTGGTAAATGGGACATTTTCCAAAAAAAATATCCCATTCGCCACCGGGGGTAGCAACTGGGATAAGTTTAATCGGGTTGGTCCCATTCGCCACCCCCAGCATTGCCCCTTCTTTAATCACATACAGTTTGTTTTTATAAAAATAGCACTACATATCAAACAGCCAAGCAACTTATTTACCTGTACTAAGTTGTTGCTAGCTGCTGAAGCAGGGGCTTCGGTCCATGTCAAACTGTCCAAATCACCAGGTGTACTGCTCTTTAGAGTAGCATTTCGTAGACTGGTTTTCGTTGCAGCTGGTTCGTAATAGTATCCTCCCCATTCATTCTATAAAAAAATCCAAGAAATTATCGATTATTAACCATATACCTTAAAGGCATAAAGTTTCTTTATGACACAGATGCTATGACCATGACATTACCAATGACCTACCGCCATTATGTTTTAATGTCTTGTGTTTATCTGGTTAAAAAGGCGTGCCATAAATAGCTGTTTTTTGTTTGTCTGTATGTATTTTTGTGTATCAAAACATAATAATATTAGAACAGTAATTTGTATATTTGAGCATTTTGTCGATGTGGTTATCAGCTTTATAAACACAATATTTAAAACAAAAAGCATACGAATTAGTTAATATTGTTATATTTCTTTTTCATGTTATACCTATCTACAAACTGTACCTTGTATTTCTAATATTTAAAATATATCAAGTATTTTACGCAAGCTATATCTTACGAAGTACAATTATATTGTAATATTAATTTCTTCGTTTATAAAACAAATATTTACCTTACTCAGTATATTTATGGTAAGATTTTTTTCTAGCTGTTCTTCATAAACTATATGTGTGGGATCAAAAGAAGGTGCGTTAAAATCTTCAATGGCCAATAGAGATATGTTCTGGTTTCCCTCCTTTCTTAATTTTCTGACGAAACCTGGAAAATCATCCAACGCTTATGATTCTAATTTTCAAATATATTATAAGTAAAAATACTGCTGACTTTTGCGTCAAACCCTAAAGGGTAGTAAACTACGGAAGTTCGAATTTGGTATCATGAAATGTCTATGTTTTAATAAAATAATTATTTTTTTAACCAATACTCTATTACTAGAATATAACGTTATATACATGTTAAAAATAATCGTGCATTGTTTAATTAGTGCACTACATTACAGTTATTAGTAAAGTACTTACGATGGATAGTGTTAAACGTTTAGATGGAGAGTTGGATATAATGGCCATAACAAGAACTATGGTCTTGGTGACAATGTAAAAAAGGGAAAACATTCAACATTACATGCAAAATCTTACGCTTCTGTCTCTAAATGGATAGCCAAAGGCGTATTACATTCATATGTCGGCAAGTATGTTTTAAGTCCCACATAATTATAGGTTAGTTAGTAAGTTTGAATAGTATCATGTATGTTATGACGTTGGTTATATCTAAATACAAAAAAGTATATAATACCTAAAGCACCACAATACGGCTGCCTTTCAGATACTAACACGACTCGCTTCGTTTTATTGAGCTCATCATATACGCGCGGCACCCAATCCAATTTATTATCACATTTCACACGAACATAAGTAACTTCCTTTAGATTTTGCCTTTTCAATAATATTAAGATTTGCTTGCCGTCAGCCATGGCACTCACAACACTGAAATGTTGCTTTGTGAGCCCCTGAAGTTTGGGCACTCCAGTTTCTAGTGCTAAAACAAAACTGTCTTTTGATAGATTTCGTAGGCTCTCCAATTTCTGCAAAAGGAAAGTTTCCAATTAAACTAATTGAAATTTTGATTTTATGAGTTATAATGAGTTGCTGAAACTTCTCAATAGAAATGTGTTTGAAATATATTTGAATTTTACTTTGTTGATGAATTTGAGATTAAAATTGTAGTATAATTAATGTCGTAATAATATAACAAAAATGTAAAGAGGCCAACTAAATATTTAGTTCAATGTGGAATGTTTTAATTGTATAATATAACTAAGACAAACATTACCAGCAGATTAAAATGTGACCTTTGATATTTGTTAGAGAGTTGTAATTACAATACGATTTACGTAGAATTTTTAGCCAGACTGAGAAATGTTGCTAGGGCAGTTGTAACAGATATATGATCAATTTAAACAAGTATCTGTTTATCCGTTATAATTCCTAGGAATGGAATTTTTGTATTGCTTAGCAAACATACAATCAACAATCACAAACACCCCTAGACTGGAGCTCACAACCATAATATTTAGTGCCTCGGCTACGGTGTGTGACATGTGCTACGCTATCCATGCATACATTATAACAGCACTCGCAGTATTTTGACTGTACATAAAATGAATATATTTTCACTAGCATGTCACAGCGATAAGAACTAAATAAGAAAATAATTACTCAGCGACGATCGATTGGAGTTCAGAGCTGTTGCTAAGATACTTTTGCTGGGTATAACATCCAAAAAGTGCATATGTATTTTAAACCATTGTCGCTCAATTAACGATGGAGGAAAATATCGCGAGAGAAACTGCACAAGTGTCGGTTCTCTTTAAAGTCAATATTAATAATATAACAGTCAAATATCTGAATTGACCACGACCTGAATTCTGAAACTAAGAAGAATCTCGAATCCAGCAGTGAGATTTTCTATGAAAAGGGTTGATATTTTTAAAACTTACTTCTTTATCTCCCAAAAGGTCTTCAATAATAAATACGTTGGCTTTTGTAGCATCAGAATTTTGTATTATCATTTCTTCGTAGTTTGAATTCATATTTACTATAGAAGCCACATTAACGCTAGCATTTGGAATTTGATGTGATATTTCTTTGATGATGCAATTTATATTTTTGTTCGACGTAACTATTTGTGTCACTTTTATTTCGTCTTTTGCAGTATTTTCTGCTACAATTTGCAAGTTTACTCGAAGAGCTGTTCTTACCTAGAATATAAATTAAAACAATATTTGATGACCATGAAAACAAAACACCATTGCTAACATTAAATATATAATAAGCTTATATATTTAATGTTAGCAATGGTGTTTTGTAAAGTTAAAAGTAAAAAAAAATGTAAGTGAACTGGATCAACAATTGTTAGATATTTGAAACGATATACATTTTGACTAACGTGGTAAACAACGTGCATTAAACGCGTGTTACGCTACAATAAACGTTGACATAGCAATATCTGTTTTCTATAAACATCAAATGTCTTCCTAAGAATAGCTTGTAAAGACCCCGCTTTTTAATAGGCATTATACACCTGACATAGAATACAAAATATCAAACGAAGTACATATTAAAAACTACTCTAGATTTTGATCATGTGTGAAGATCAAACCTACAATTGTCTTTTTAATGTCAAGAAGGCCAGAATAACAAACTATTCTTATCCGAGAAATTACTGTTATCTTCAAGCTCTAGTAATTTAATACAGAATTTTACGTTGCATCTCTTTAATAATATCATAAGTAGTACTACTACAATCATAATACGCTGATGTTTCTAGCACAAGTTCTTATTACCCACATCTCGTCTAACAATCCACTAGAGAGTACTAAAGTCTTAATACTTACGTCAACTTTGTCCATAGCGTAGTGCGGGTAAAATGCTCTAGACAACAATACGTCTGGTTGCCTTTGTACCACAGGCTTATCTATGAAAGTTACATTGTCAAGCTCTACACCAGCGCACCTAGAATAAACTTAGTTATTACCTATTACATCATGTTTTTGTTCTCTCTTATGGTTAAAGTGTACCAATAAAATTTTGAGATGCTGTGCTTGCATTATAATATGTCGACAGAATTCTTAAATTGAATAGTAACATCTAGCAATTTTTGTTAAGAGACTTTGAGAAAATTATTATAATTATATTTTTCCTGCATTACCTATTTTGTTCGCTGGTTCTTTATATACCAAAAAATGCTTTTAAAATAATGTGATATTTTATTTTGCAAATATAATTATGTTATTTTGGAATGCAAAAATATAAATAACACGTAATTTACAACAAATGGTAGCATATATTTTAAATGAAGTGGATAAACCAAGATAGATACATAACATATTATATTCTTTTTCACTTTTGTGATAAAACCAAAATCTTACCTTATAATTCCACTATTAATATTATTCTGTGCATAATAACAATCAACTCCATTCAGTTGGACAATTTTAGATATACAATGCTCCAAAACGCTTATTTTAAGTTTTCTGATGAATTTAGGTGCAGAAATTCCATCGTAGTCTCTGGCTACTGTGTTAAGCTGTATCAAAGAGTCTAGGAAAGTGATCCAGTCATTATTCCACTGCACGTAGGCTTCGCTGCGATCTAAGTTTGCTTGTTGGATTGATTGGAATTTACCCCTATAAATAAATATAGTTCATAAATAAATAAACTAACAACATACAAAAACGGCTCCATTTACGCTTTTCGTTAACCTGTTTATCATAAATATTTTAATAGTATTAATACATAATTAGCAAAATCCAAATCAGTCTTCTGGCTAATAAGTACTATGGAAATACTGATTAAATTTAATTTCAACAAAATTTGGTGTTTCTGCGGTAAATAGGGTCTCTAGATATTTTTAAGAAGCTAGATTAATGTTTGTAGGAGTTATAATGGTTTCGTCTATGCGCCTTTGATGCCGCCGGTGTTTAGGCTATTGGCCATGATCAGAGTTTACTATCAGATAAGCCTTTAATTAGTAATAGTCACCTCAATAATATAAAGAAAATATATTCTTTTTGAATTTATAGGAACAAAAAACGGTCTGCCTTCTACAGTATTACAGCTTTGATGGTTATACAGAATGTCCCAGAATATGTGAATCAAATTGTAATGGGAGATTTCTTAGGTAAGGACCTCTCAGACATGCTAAATAAAAAAATTAAATAATGATGTCATATGTGTAAAATTAAAGTTATAAAAAGTACGACTTTTGTTAGACTTTCAACTACAGGTGCTTCGTTTATGGCTAATTTTCATTTTTTTCACATTATTATTATTTTTGAAGGATTGATTTGTCAAACTACAAACGATTTTTTATTTAAACTGATGTAATTTTGAAATCTCAGCATTATTTTGGTGTATTTTTTTGCACCAAAGAAATCGTTTTTTGGTTGTTTATTTTTATTTTTACACAAAGGTAATTTTTTATTTAGCACATTTGAAAGGTCCTTACCTAAGGCATCTCCTGTTACAATTTGATTCACATATTCTGGGACACCCTGTATAACTAAAGATTATAAACATTTTTGAAACGGCATCAAAATTGTACAAACATATTATTCGCCACATCCGTTGCTTTTAGGGCGTTTAAATCAACACTATCTATAATAAAGGAGTATACTACAGCCCTATGACAACTATTTTCTTTAGGTCCATGTGTATTGCCAGAGTACATGTACTACTTAAAAAATCTAACAGAAAATCCAATGTCACTATGCCTAATTCGTGATCGAACTTGACACTTTTGTCCCGAGGCAAACGTTGCGTTAAGTTATCATGAATAAACATCAACACAAAACCTTCTGTCGTGGCATCAATAAGGCAAAAAGAAGGAAAATACACCGCTATATATTTAAAAGGGACACGTCAGGAAGTAGAGTCATCTAAATGAAATAAGCCTCTTTTGCCCCGAGTTCATTTGATAGGTACCTTGTTTTCTTTATTTCCTTCGTTGTCTGTCGTACTATGCGGAATATTATAATTGACTTGTATCTTATGACTACAGAAGCTAATCGATAAGTTTTGTAAAAACTACTATTATTAATACTAGGTCTGTATTGGATTGCTTTATGTAATAAGTGGCCCGCGTGAAACTTGAAGCAACTCATACCAACATAAAACCTATCTTATGTGGTAATCCAAGATATGGCCTACATATATGAGTACCAAGTTTAATCCAAATTTGTTTAACGGTTAGCACGATATGAAGTAACAGACTAACAAACATGTTTACAAACTTTCACATACAAAATACAAAAATTTTGCTGTGCCATCGCTCGCTCGGGAACAGTACTTTTTCTGGATAAAAGTGAATAAAAGGTATATGTCCTATTCTTTATCCTTAACAACGTGCATGTAAAATTTCATGATGATCGGTCATCAAGTAAATGCTTTACAAATAAACAAACTCACATTCACATTTATAATATTAGTTAGAATTAGAAGGATGAATCTAAAGGTCGATTTCCTTCTGAGTCGTATGGTATAATGGAAACTATAGGTTTTCCTTTCTATAGTATTCATGGTAACTAGATCTAATACGATAAATAAATGGCGTTAAATTGATATTTACTGCCTCGATGGTCTTATGCTCTCGTTTTATATCCTGAGTTTTCTTCTTGACCCGGAGGTCAAGCAAAGTATTACTCAATTACTCAATTCTTTATTGCATTCCACAATGAAGGCTATTAGTAGGGTTTTCTAATAGTAAGATTTATTGATCATTCAGACTCTTTATCTGTACTACTTAGGCATATGAGCTCACTCCTTATTTCCAGAGATTGAAATTTAAGTACGATACTACTCTGCTAAACACTCGAGACATAATATACTGGCGTGATGCAGAAGGTACTTAAATACATAAATACACCAATCCCGTCGGTAAATCGCTGAAGGACAGAATTATGTTAATTACACCCACATATTGCTTATTATATTTTTAGGTTTTATGTCATTGGAGGTAATTCTGATGCCAAGTATTAGCCATATCACTAGTCTCCATGTTACTACTGCAAATTGCCTAACACGATTATTACTCATTGCTCGACCCAGGTTTCAAACATTGGACTTCACGTAACATAATATACTACGGGAACAATAAAGTCGTTTAACTTAAATACCAGGTACAATCAGGAATATACAACTTACGTGTAAGAATATCCTCTGGACTTCAAAATTCTGTACACATCTTCTGAGTTCAATATGATTTCTTCTTCAAAATCGTCATTTTTGATCTTATCGCTTCTACTTTCATCTGGAGAAAATTTCATAACCTTTACGGTACTAACAATACCACTGGCGATGCATGTATCATCTTGGCTCACCTAGAAAAATATATGATGTTAGATATGTAGTCTTGAAACCATAATTATTTTTCCCGGCGTTGGAGCACTTCGATAGATTAGTTTAGCAAGATGTTGGGTTACTGCGGCGATTAAGTATTTTCAAACGAGTATTTCTTATAAGTTGTGATGTTTGCCTTACTCTAGCAGCTCAGAGAACACGTTTTTGGTTTTTGAAGAATAGGAAATGTGCAAGCCGTATCGATCCTCTTCGCACTGGGCGGAACAAAAGGTTATGTAGTTTACTGTCTAAAACTGCACCCGTGATACTTCTGTCGCTCTTTAAGTTCCGGGGCCGCGGAATATCGTGCGATCCTAGCAGGCACCAGCCCGCTACACAACAGCACCCAGCGGGGCCTGCCATTGCATGCATTGGCAGACCCCGCTAATCTACTGACAAAATGAGAGGCGCACACGAGAACGCAACGAACGCGCCAGTCGTATCCTTGGTGATGCAATTATCTAGCTACTAAAACTGACAATTATTTAGCAGGCTGTATTCTTATTTACTGCCTTAATACTATGAGAGACTTACTAAAGTATGAATAAACAAACACAATACTAGAAACAATGCCTCATTACTCCAGTAACATAAATTTGCGAATTACACAATAAACAACATAAATTTAAATATCCAGAGGGAAAAATCTAACTTCAACAATTAAAAATCCATTTCTTTAGATTCATTACTTTACTTATAAGTAACGATGAATAATTTAGGTCTTAATCCACCAAAAATATCCTAGTGGAATTGAATACAAAGCTTTACGAGGTTATCATTAAAATTGATCACCATAGTAAGGATATAAAAATACACTTCTATAAAAACCCGCGATCTATTACGGCTGAATTGTTCGCAAGAAGTTTATTACTACTAACTAATTCCATTCATTTACGTAAGATAGTAAATCTGGTAGTTAATCAAGTCTAATTTACTCTCAAACTGCTTAAATTTCTCGAAGACTTTACGGAAATAAATCTATGGACCTGACAAAACTGGAAGTCATTCAGTGGAAGGAACATTTGAATTTATAACTAAAAAAATATTATTGGCATTGTTCATTTAACGTCTAAATACATAATTTTGAAACTATTAAACTACCAATGATAAACTTTATTACTATTTAAATTATGAACACTATTAAAACTATATTTAGGTTCATAGATTGCCTTTTTCCTATTGTGGCGTATGTATGTACGCACAGGCAGCATATAACTTTACGAGGAACCTAGAATCGAACGGAGCATCGTACAACTAGCCGCACCGAAACCAAGCGACGCGCGAAGGCGATCGAACGGAGCATCATACGTCTAGCCGCGACGATATCAACTTTCAAACTGGTGACGCGCGAAGCTTCCCTTTGCATTTTATACGTGGCACTACTTTTATACTCGCGAACAGATTTCCAAGAAATTATTCGCAAATGTTAGATTTTTGTGTACTTGTCGCTGATTGGTGAAAATGTTTATTGTACACATTAGTGTTAGCGTTACTTGCATGACTAATAAATGGGATATAAGATAGGTGAAAATTGTAAATATATTCTCAGTTGAATCAGTCTGCGTGTTTCAATACAACCCTAACGGTTACCAGCTACGGACCTGGCTTCTGCCCACCGGCTGGTAACACGTTAAACTATGTTATAATTTACATTTGGATACAGAAGATCATTTCTGAACAACCGTCTACATACCTCAAATTTATCATTTCCCCGGCTAATATAAATTGACAGTCGAAGTGGAACATCAGATTTAATCGTCACTTCACTATAAAATTGGACGTCTTTGAAGATTACTGATTGATCTCTGTAGTTGATTCCAATGTACATAGATATGGTCTCCCAAACGAGTACCAGGATTGCAGACTCAGGTAGCGCGTTGATACCTGTATAACATTGAAATTAGTTAAAATATATAGATAAAAGATATATGTATAAACATTGGTTTGTACAGTTTAAATCAAACTGGTTTTATCAGTCTATTTACTGATATAGACTTTTGAATTGAATAGATTTTTTATTACCTAGGCTAGGCCCAGCAAATACACTGGTATTGCTGGGCCTAGCCTAGGTAATAAAAAAATAAGTTCAGAAGGAGATATTGATAGTTAATATGTCGATCATTGGAAGGCATAATTGAAAACCTATTGTGTCTGGCCGTCGATGTATTGCTGCCACTCAATAAGTTACAGATTTTGAGAAACGATATACTTTCTGCTAACTATGACGTTCCTTTGACTTCTTTTTTAATTTTGATAGTTAGTTGTTTGTAAAATTTGAGTATATGCAACAAGTGCTAAATAATAATAATAATAATATTCTATCACATATACGCAACACCATCTAGCCCAAACTAAGCAGAGCTTGTACTATGGGTACTAAACAATGGGTAAACATACACATATACTTCTTTTTTGTAAATACATACATATTATACATAGAAACACCCAGACCAAGATAAACATACATGTTCATGCACACAAATGTTTGACTTGTGCGGGAATCGAACCCGCGACCTCAGGCGTGGCAGTCGCTCACATTAACCACTACGCCATCGAGGCCCACAAATATTGACATTATGTACAAAATTAACATAAACAATTTTATCCATTCTTTAAAATATGAGCCGCAAAGATTTTAAAAAGCATTGCAGGTAAAAAAGTAAAGTACTTTTAAACTTATTAATTATGAAATATTAAATTTATTATATAAAAGTTATTAATTTAATCAGACACGCGTAATTTTAACTTCAAGTTTAGTAATATTTATTCTCGTAAGTCAAATTCATCTGGTATAACCACACACATGGATTATTGACCATTTAATAACTATAGTAAGTCTAATATATACTTATTTAAAATTGATAAATATATTGGCTGTTTCCCACATATGTACTGCTAGTACGTATATTAAAATCCTATCGACTATAACTTATTCAAAAATATTTAACTTAAATTGAACATCTAAAATATTCATACCATCTCTTACATGTCCTTCCAAGAAGTTATAATCGTCGTCGTGAGTTGACATCACAAAATGGCGCCCGGCTGCTTTTTTCACTTCTTCCTTATCTAAGAAGGATAGCTCCGGCCTGTTGAATAATAAGTTTATTTATATAGTAGGTACATCTAACAAAACAAACACAAAGAATATGTTTATTTTTCAGCATATTGAACGCATGCAGTTGAAGATTTGGTACAGATAAAGTGTATAAGGTGAAGGAGTGCAGAAACCTAAAATTTATTTAATAACTTTGGAAATTTGATAATTTTTCGCAATAAGCACGGTTAAACTGTTATGGAGGTAGTCCCGTGCTAAAGCTAGTTATAAATATAACATTATAAAAGTTTACTTTAAAACAAGACAATATTATATTTAATAGTTTGCACTTTATATAAAGAAATAAAAGCATTATTAATGAACCGGTTCCGATTTCCGTGAATAAAATTTAAATACTTAAATAAATAGCAAATGTGTTTAATATTTTATACAGTATGGCGTCAACGTTATCAAAACATTGAAAACTGAAATATTCTTTAAACAAAGCATATTTAAAATTTATTGAAATAATATTACATTATATGGCACAACTCAAGCAAAATATTTAACGAAATACGTAGTTCATTTTGACAGTCAACGACTTACCAGGTAGCCAGCAAGTCTACGCCCTTACTTTTGGAAGACCTAAAACTGGTCCATAAAATTAAGCATAACGTGGACGCTACACTTTAGCGAGCTATAGATAGCATAATGAATTAGAGCATAAAAAATAGACTTTACTTTAATGTAACTAAGTGTACCGTGCCGTCTTTCAGCCGCGTACGAACCCCGAGCCATTACCAATACCTTATTACCGTACAACGTGTGACAAAGATACGGGATTTAGGTGTACGCTTCACTGCTGATCAACAGTTTCGGCAGCATATCACTGATGTGTGCAAGAATGCTTACCGCAATCTGGGACTAATATTATGCCAAGCAAATGCGGTGACGGCACCACAGGTGGGGGACGGAGAGGAGCCTGTGAACCCATTGGTGATTGAACCAGGTACGGCTCTCTACACATCGTCGCCATGCGTGTCTCCGAAGACCGACGACATAATCAGACATATAGATTGTCTAGATCTGTCGTCACCGGAGGCTGCGGGGGCGCTGATGGAGGAAGGGAGTGAGGGGGGCGGCCAGCAGTGCCTGCCACCATAGACGCCACCATAGGCAGACCGAATGGCGGGACTAAGGTGCGTACAAATAAACCTTCATCACTGCATCGGGGCGATGGCCGTTCTGGCCCGCCACCTGCGGATGAAGGAATATGATATTGCCCTGATCCAGGAACCTTATGTTAAAGAGGGAAAGATCAGAGGTTTGGGTGGAACAGGAGGTGTAATTTATCGTAACTGTTCCACTAATGATATAAGGACATGTGTGTATGTCAGAAATGGCATAAATGCAATGCCCTTATACAATTTTTGTTCTAGGGATCTGACGACAGTTAAGATCGATGTGCGAGGGAGCGGAGGGCGGGATATTGTAATCCTGAACTCTGCATACTTCGACTATACGGACAAGGAAACTGTATCTGGACAGATAAAGGACCTTGTTGAATATGGCAGCCGGGAGAACCTGGACATGATCCTGGGGTGCGATGCCAACGCACACCATACAGTCTGGGGGAGCACGGATGTGAATGTAAGAGGGAAAAAGCTACTGGAGTATGTGGTAAGTACCTCTTTACAAATTCTAAACAAGGGAAACAGGCCAACGTTCGTCAATTGTAGGCGAGCAGAGGTAATTGACATCACGTTAGCCACCAACAGGGCTAGCACTAAGATTGTCGAGTGGCATGTGTCTGATGAGATTACCTTGTCAGATCATAATTACATATGCTTTAAGTATAGGACGCTGGTTCCAGCTCCTATAGCACGTAGAAGGAATCCCAGAAATACGGACTGGAACTCCTTCAGGAGTGACCTCAGAATAGATTTGGAGGATTCTAAGGGTAAGCTTAATTCTATATTAGACATAGAGTTTACAGCAGACAAATTGGTCCAGACTGTAAATACGGCCTGGACAAGTAACTGCCCTGAAAGGGAACTTAGGCCCAAGAGGGTACCATGGTGGACGCCAGAGTTGGTCAAGCTGAGGCTAGAAGCCAGAAGAGCGTTTAACAATGCTAGGACCAGCAGGGACTATAGCGGTTACGCTCGCTGTTTGACCAACTACAACAAAGCTGTACGGAAAGCCAAATGGAAGGCTTGGAGAGCCCACTGTGAGAACATCAGTACTATTCCTGAAGGAATGAGACTCTCCAAAGCTATCTCGACTGTCAGAGCACACCCATTGACAACCATCAGAGATGGCAATGGGCAGCGAACAGGGTCCGGTAAGGAGACACTAGCAATGATGCTAAACACACACTTTCCGGACTGTAAGATAATAGAAAAGGAGCAGGAGGACCCGATTAGCCTGGTTGAACTAGGCTACCGCACAACCAAAGCAGATTGGGATACTGCAAGGAAGGTAGTGGATGAAGGGAAGGTCGGCTGGGCTCTAAATGGTTTTCAACCGTTCAAGTCACCTGGTCCAGACATGGTTTATCCCATTATCCTACAACAGGGAGCTGCACTCTTGGTACCGCATTTGTGCAGACTATACAGAGCCTGCATAGCTTTTGGATACATTCTAAAGATATGGAGGCGAGTTAAAGTCATCTACATACCGAAGCCGGGCAAAGAGGACTACGAAGAAGCCAAGGCATACCGACCTATTAGTCTTGAGTCGTTCTTCTTGAAAGCCCTGGAGAAGTTAGTAGATAGACATATCAGGGAGGGAGCATTGAGAAAATTTCCCCTCCACGGGCTACAATGTGCCTACCAGTCGGGAAAATCCACTGAGACGGCACTGCATTTTGTGGTAAATAAGGCAGAACATGCATTAGATAACCGGGAAGTATGCATTGCTGCATTCCTGGATATTGAGGTAGCTTTCGATCGGACCACCTTTGATGCCATCAGTGTGGCATCGGCAAATCACGGCCTAGAGCTAACCATTTGCAAGTGGATCGATTGTATGCTCAGAGGAAGAATTATTAGGTCTGAGTTGTTAGGGGATGAAATGACTGCAATGACTACCAAAGGCTGCCCTCAGGGTGGAGTACTCTCACCGCTCTTATGGTGCTTGGTGGTTAATTCACTCTTAGAACAACTCAACAAAGGTCCGTACTTAACGGTCGGATATGCGGATGACTTGGTGATACTTGTCAATGGAAAATTTCCGAGCACAGTATCCAGTCTCATGCAGAGGGCCCTGAGTATGGTAGAAAAATGGTGCAGTAGTAACCATTTATCGATCAACCCAGGGAAAACTACTGTCGTGCCGTTTACTAGGATGAGAGATCCGACCGGCTTAGGAACTCTATCCATGTATGGTACACAGCTACAATGGTCCACGGAGGTGAAGTATCTAGGCATGACCTTAGATAACAAGCTAACGTGGAAACCTCATGTAGACAAAGCCATAGTGAAGGCCCAGCGGGTCTTCGGTATGATTCGTTCTACTTATGGGAAGACCTGGGGCCTGAAGCCCAAGGTCATCAAGTGGCTATACACGATGATGATAAGACCCATAATCACATATGGAAGCGTTGTCTGGTGGCCAAGAACTAAACTAGCAACATGCAGGAAAGCGCTATCGAAGGTGCAGCGATTAGCCTGCATGACTATAACGGTGGCGTTCCCTACTACGCCAACGGCTGCGTTAGAGATCCTGCTGGACCTAACGCCGCTACACATTGTGTGGAGTTAGAGGCGATGAAGGCGCTACATAGACTATCTATACATGGGCTGTGGAGCGTCAACATGCCAGTAACTCGACACACAAAACTGGAGATCTCGAAGGATCTTAAAGAGATTATGAGCATGGGATGTGACAAAATGCAACCAATGCACATATTCAAAAAGAATTTTAAAATAAAGTTCCCCACAAGGGACGAATGGAGACGAGGTCTACGATCCCCTGACAAGGGTTGTCTCATCTGGTACACCGATGGTTCCAAAATGGAAACAGGATCAGGCGCTGGTATTTATGCCAACGACTGCAAGGTGAACCAAAGCATGGGCAAATATGCAACGGTCTTCCAGGCGGAAACCTATGCTATAATTGCCTGTGCGCAGGAGAATATTAACAACAATGTCACTGACAAGATTGTTTATATTCTCAGTGACAGTCAAGCTGCTCTTAAGGCTCTGAACTCCTGTAGGGTGGACTCAGCACTGGTCCTGAACTGTATTAAAGCCCTCAACAAACTTGGCAGGAAAAACACAGTCAGGCTGGTGTGGGTTCCGGGGCATGCAGGGGTGCAGGGTAATGAGGAGGCTGATGTATTAGCCAAAAAGGGCTCGGAGCAACAATTTGTGGGCCCCGAGCCATTCGTAGGTCTCTCTGAGAGTACCGTCAAGGCAGCTTTGAATGCACATGGCAATGATAAACACAGGCTGGAGTGGATGGCCCTTAGGGGTCTGGAACACTCCAAGAAATTCATTGCAAACAGAGCCACGGGCTTTACCCGGAAGTTCTGCGGGTACAACAAGGGCCAAATACGCCTACTCACAGGAGCGTTTACTGGTCATTTTGGCACCAACAACTTCCTGTGCAGATTGAGATTGTCAAGCAATTCGATCTGCAGAGCCTGTGGTGAACAGGACGAGTCCATATCACACCTACTGTGTGAATGTGACGCGTTGGCCGGACTAAGGATGGGTCTGATGGGATTGGCATATCCGAACCCTGAAGACTTCAGGCTTCTTCCTCTGAAGTGTACGCTGCGACTGATGCAGTACATTCATAGGGAGATAGCTCAAGGATAAACCTCGGGGCCGACACAAAAGATCCCACTGGGTCGAAGTCTCGCCGGTCTGCAATGACTGGCCCCCGGATCAAGATAAGATAAGATGCCAAGCAAAAACTTCACAAACATAGAAGCTTTGAAAGCACTGTAAGAGGCACTCGTAAAGAGTCACCTGGAGTGTAATGCCGATGGTCACCACACAAGGAGAAGTACATATTGATGCTAGAACGTATCTAGAACAAATTTGCTAGGTTCGTGTATTGGAAGCAATATTGGATATACCCAGGCTACCCGTTCCTGTACCCTACTCTATTTGTTCCGGGTATGGTGGGGTATTACAGGCTTGAAGTAAGAAGGGAGGTCGCTCTCACCGTCTGCCTATTTAAAGTGATGCGTGGAAAAATTCATAATCCGAACGTCTTGGAGGTACTCCAGCTGTGCGTCCCGAACGAGTATGTAGGGCGGCTGTGGCGCACGCGTGCGCTGCGTGCGCTCAACACGCTGGCTCACAGAATGGATCTGTTTTCATGTACACTGAACGAATTCACACGGTCCGCTTATTGTTCCCCTATCTTCAGGACCCGAGTAGATAGGGTTTCGTGGGGAGAACTACGGGTCTCCCCCTTTGGACCAGGGTACTGCGGGGTCAGGAAGCCCACTGCGCCTCGAAAGGCGTGTTCTATCGACCGCTGATTAGAGTGCGCGGTGCTGAAAATGGTGTTGGACTTGCAGGGGTATGTGGTTGGCCGCTGAGGACGACATGTTCGTTTGCTCGGCAAGCACGTTGCGTTCGAGCGTCGGACTCAGACGCGGCCAGTGCGAACCAGTCGGTCGCTTGAGGCACGGAGTTGCCTTTAGCGAAGTGGCAGTGTGGTTTCACTGCCGCAACGCATCTCGGGAGCTTGCCTGCTCAGCAAGTAAGAGTCATAGCTGGAGTGACTCGGGCCACACCCGGCTTGTAGGCCTATTTGGGTAGGCATACGGATGTATGTCGGGAAGTGAGCGTGCCTTACACAGCTCCGGTACCATACTGGAGATATGGAAGGCGGCTTCTCCGTCGGCTTCAGTGAGGTTATCGTTAGCAACTCCTTGAGTTGCGAGTAGTGAGCGGCTTTATTGCTCCGGTACCTATCTGGAGAATAGGTAGTGTCACTTGGGCACGAGGTAGCTCGCTTACGAGAACCGGATCTCTGAGGTTAGGGTGGAGAGTCGGGATTTGGGGACAAGACCTGTCTATAACTGGCCCCGGAAGGTGCTCTCGGGCACTGGAAGGTACAGCGGCTCCTCTATTATAACCTAACGGTTGGTGTAGGGCAACGCTATATCATAAACTGGGATAGTCGTAGAGGTCCGCTTATTGTGTAATTTGTTTAGTTTAGTTTATTATTGAGTTACCATTTTGTTTCTCTTTTTATATTTATGTACATAGGCAATAGCCTATAAAAACTAAACTATTATTACAGATACTTACCATCTAATCCAATAGGATTAGATGGTAAGTATCTGTAATAATAGTTTTATGTGTGTGTGTGAAATAAATATAAATAAATAAAATAATGATCGAAGGTACAGGCAGTGGTGTAAATATCTACCCAATACCAAAATACTTGAGTAGAAGAGCCCACTGTACTCAATTACTTTATGAAGGTATAAATACACTGTGAAACTGGCGTAAAAATAGCAATACTGTTACCCGGTATGGCTTTCATTTGCTCACAGATTGCGACCCGCCCCGGCTTCGCACGGGTAGTACGAAACCTTAACAAACTATATACATAAACCTTCCTCGTGAATAATTATGTCTATTGGTGAAATCCGCATGAAAATCCGTTGAGTAGTTTTTGATATTATCGCGAACAGACGCAGCTTGGGAGTTTGTTTTATAATATGTAGGTAGTAATTTTCATCTTAATTTATTGAGATTGGAAATGTGGCAGTATTTTCTCTAGTATTAGAAGCGATAACATGCAACAGTAAACGCTTGCCATCATACAGGCTTTAATCTAGCATGACACCATTATCTTGTAAAAATTTCATCTTTCTAACGGTGATATTTTGTACTTTTATTGTAAGTAATAAGTAATTATCATTCAAGAAAATTCTAATAATATTTTCATATATTTTAAAAGATATTTTACTCACGTAGTAAATGACATATAAAAATCCTTATAAATACCTAAAAGAGAAAATCTCAAGACCTTGTTAGTAATGAAAACGTAGTTTGTTGAATAAAATATTAACTCACCAATTCTCACTGTGTTCCCACTCGACAAAGTGAGACAAAAGAGGTGTTTGGGTTGACACGGGAAATTCTATTTTCGGGTACAAAACGTCCACCTTAGGACATACACCCGCTTGATATATCCTGAAAATGATTGCGTAGCTAAATTCTTTGATTTTATTTTCCTTTATAGACATGTTCGATGTAAGATGTTTGACTTTCTGTAGAGAGACATGCTTGGTTGGCAGAGACTTTAACACATTTTTTTAGTCACATATCACAAATTATATATGAGCAGGTCGAATCAAGGGCACTGTGGGATCTTGAATGTAACTTTTTATATATGCATTGGTTCTTATTGTACAGAAGCGTCGTAGTCCTTGTGTTGTATTGCATATTGTCAATATTGCCAAAACGAAAGCACACACACGTGTCTAGCAGTCTCAAATCGTATAACAATATGCTATTGAATGTTGCCTTATCCAAATGTGTATGCATCTATATTGCCGAGTTGTACTATCTTATCTTATCTTATCTTGTGTGGGGGCCAGTCAGTACAGACCGGCGACACTTCGACCCAGTGGGATCTTTTGTGTCGACTTCCCCAATAACGACTGCCATAGATGTTCATGGCAGTCGGGACCGACGGCTTAACGTGCTCTCCGAGGCACGGAGCAGGCGATAATTGTCAATCAATACGCACAGAATTTCGAAAAGTCATATAACTTCCGAAAGTCAGAGGTGCGCGACGTGGGTTCGAACCCGAGACCCTCTGCATTGCAGTCCGTTGGTCTCCCCACTGAGCTATCGCTGCTCTATAAGCGAGTTGTACTAAATCAGTTATATGTTTCTATATAATTTCCGGTAGGCGTATGAGCTAGAGCACCTTTAGAAAGGACTATAAGCAGAGACAGTAGTCTAAGTCAGCTAGCGTTAGCAGATATTTGAACGTGCCAATTATTTCCATGATTTTGGTGATGTCCAAACGTTATGGAATACTTTTAGTATGCAGCCTCACTCTTGCTTGTTTGTCATCTTAGTTGTGTATTAAAAAAACGAAATATATGACTTGCAACTTCGGCAATACAGACACAGTACATACATAATTATATATGTGTGTATTTTTATATGTATAAGGATAATATTGCAGTAAGCTTGACTACCCTGATGCTATGTAAATAATATACATATATGATCACTCACTTGCCAATAGCCTCCAAAAGGAATTTCACGCCATTTGGATTACCACGCTTGGTGAGAGGTATATGTGTGCAGTCTTTGTGAGACCTCTTTAGGATAGCTTGCAGCAAACCATGTGGCGCTATTTCTACCACGATAGCGTTATCTGGGATGAATTTAGACATTTCTTCAAAAAGCACTGGTCTCTGTTGAAAGCAATTGTTAGTCTTAGTGCCAATTGTCCCATCATTGTATAGCTTACCCGGAGGTTTAATACACAATTATGACAGATTCTTTAAACAAAAACTGTAATCACGCCTTATGATTAAACGCTCACACTTTAGCTCAGTAGGTCTACCATGAACATAACTATCTGCAACTTTGGGCTAAATAAAAAACCTTACTAAGAAGTTTCTTCGGATTTCTTTCTTTTAAAACGACATTACTCCGTTGTTCGAACGACTTCATGAAAAGATTTAGAACAATCAAGAGAAAATAAGTTTTACAATAGGAACAGTCGGCCCACAATATTAACATTTACGTATCATTGTAGCCCTGCTAGTTCGCCTGAGTTTACGAAGTCTGGAATAAGAATGTGATATGTATTAAGTGAATAAGAATCGGTATTCTAACCAGATAATCAGAGATAAAATCGAACGTGTACTGCTGCTTTATGAAAATTTTAAACAAAAAAAAAAAAACAAACAGAGGGCAAGTAATTAAAAGCATATTATATTAATATTATGTACCTATAAGTAATGTTTAATTATTTGAATGAAACGGTTACATGACTGTGTTGAGGCATGTTCAGTATTTGTAACTACTTGACTCTAAATTACGATTAAAACTTCAAAGAAAATAATTATACTTTAAAAAACTTTACTACATGTATTTAAATCTGATTTGAAAATGAAGCATGCATTTGTTGTTGTCCTGCGTAAAACGTTATATCCAAATTCTTACCAACAGGTTGTTAGTATGGTACTCAGCGGACGAATATACTGCGGCGGGCTCGTCCCATTTGTTTTGCGGTACAGACGTTGATATCCATTTGTTGCTACGTTTCTTTGGATTCTTGAGTATTTTGCCTAAACGTTTCTGAAGTTCCGGACCTGGTGGAGTATTTAATATTAGATTAGTGCGCTTTATAGAAGAATCACACCTATATCTGGAAATAGAATTTAGCGAAATGTGAAACGACTGTACTCGTTCCACATTTCGCTAAATTTAGTTTTGGATCCCAGTTACTGTGAGGCAAGTCTATTGCCGTCTGATACGCCAAAAGTTGGCCAATTCCATATTCTATCCGATCTGGCACGAGTCTTTCGCCTGACTGATGGCAAGAGGTATCAACTAATTACCATCAGCCAGGTGACAGTGACGGCCCTATTACGTGGGATCAAAATCATACCAAGCAAAACGTGTGTGGAATTCACGTTTGCCTACTACTACGGGAATATAGGTTTGAGACTGTTTATATATTTATTAGCCACTCGAACGAAACTTGTAACTGAGCTTAAATGTTTTATATATGTACTCTTCTAAAAGTTCTTAATATAGAGCTTACTGAATTTATTTTCGACCAATGCTCATGGTAACCGAGATTAATCACTTTTCGCAAACAGCCAAGTCATTCGGCAGAGAAAATGAAAGAAGTATTTTCAAACTGTATGTACCCATGGCGCTATGATTTATGTGCAATGTGTAGTACACCAAGAGTTTCGGGTACGAAGAGTTAAAAAAAACATACTAAAATATTTTTCTTGTATACTGTTAAATGATAACTTCTCGTTTTTATAGTGTCAGGATATCCGACATAATAAAATATTATAAGATATTTTTTGTGTAACTTCAGACGATTACCTATTGAAACGATTGAGTTCTATAAAGATAGGTCAAACAGACATAAGAAAACTGCCGCTAGCACATTTTAGGTACAATACCTTAAAAAAGTAGTCCGTAATGCTACTAAAAGTTTCTTTATTAGAAATGTTAATAACTGCTGGTCAGATTCAGATATCAAAATTAATTTCTGATATTCTTTGTATCAGTGTACCAATTATCAGTGGGAAATGCTACATACAGGAAACACTGTAGCTATAGCTTGCGACGAGAGATGCTGTGGTTAATTCCACAATACGCCACACAAACAGTTCTGGGTCCAAAATCGCGCTTATAAAGTTTGCACAGAGAGTTAACATTCTGTTTTTCTATACTTTACAGGTTCTAGACATCAATTGTTGGAGCGTGGCCTGCCATGATACCATCACCCATGGTCTAAGAATCCTTCCTTCGTGTTGGAATAATTTTATAACCTGTTTTCCAGATACTTACCACAGTGAGCAACATACCGCGAATGATACGCGATACCACCGCTAGGCACTTCTCTGGCAAAGATGCCACGTTTATTCAATTCTGCCACGAACTCTTGCATTTTATCAGTCGGCCCTGATAAGGTTGTGGATTCTGAGCTGTTGTGGCAAGCTATGTCAATCTCTGGTGGACATTGGTTTACGATCTGCAAGAAAGTAAAACATAATTCTAAATAATATATAGGTATGTAATTGAGTGTTGTGCTTCTACTAAAGACGAAAGTAAGCGTAGATATTACCATTGCGTCGCGTCGTTTTGATTATTATCAAAAGAACGCGACACATCGGTACTGTTATTACAGTGTCATATTTGTAACACTTGAATAGTCGTAACAGAGATGCTTGACTTATCTTGACTATAAAACGCGGGCCGCTAATTTGAAACTGGCTTATTTCGTGCTTCACATTTTGGTTTTAACTGATTTATAAACAAAAGTCACGGCTTAACTTATCAGGTTTAACAATCGCTTATATTCAGCGGTAGTGAATGCGGCTGCTTTTGGGGTAAATTTTATTCAGAAATTCACAATAATAGTACGGAGTCTAGAACCGTGCCCGGCAGACGGCAATAAGTTATTATGTGAGAACAAAAGTCATAGCTTTTAAAATAAAGAAAATAGAAAGACTATGTTGAAATCAAATGCAAGGTTTACAAGAGTACATGAAAACAGAATGCAGGATGCTTGTATCTTTTTATATGAAAATCCGAATAAGCAAACGGATGCCTAAAAGCGCAAACGTTACACGGGACATACTTTAATATCATAATTTAATATAATATGTTGATTTAAAATAAAAATCTATAAGACTGTAATAATATCTAAACTAAACTGTTCATATGCAATGTCGTATTGGGTTCATAAAATATTATTGTATACTTTCAATAAAGGTTTATTTCTAAGTTTTAATACGAATGTATAAAAAAAAATATAGACCTAAAATGTACAGCAATATAATTAAGGTGGTCTTCTTGTAATGTTTTTGATTTCTGATGATCGTTCAAACCCTTGAATATCATACAATAGGTCGACGTACCTATCACTGTTTAATACCAGTCTTACTAGAACGTTATATATTGTTTTTACCTGACTACGGCGAAGCCAAAGCGAAGGGTAATGATTTTGGCAGTCTTGGTATGTATGTTTGTATGTTCCACCGTAGCGCCTAAACTACTGAACCGATTTTAATGAATGAGGTGTCAATTCGTAATAATGGCTCGGGTGACATAGGCTATATAAATTGTAAATTCGTTCTTTTTATACCCCTTTTTTACGTAGTCGGTTTATAGTTTCAAACTTTTATTTAAATGTCGTTCTTCTACAAATACTATTATTTGTGTATCTTGCAGAATAATGACGACAAATGAATTCGCAACACAAATATGCAACAGGCATACCTGAATCATACAGGTTTCCTAATAATACTTTTGTAACATGAAACGTTCATAAAGTCTCTGTTGTCAAAAGTTCAAAGATTATATTTATTCCTTCTTACCGCTTGATATCCCAAACCAACTGCAGCCATCGAGCCGTGAATTTTTGGACTATCAAACACAACTTTTCCTCGGCTGTAAGTGGCTAAAATCAGTTCTTCAGACGTAAATGTGTCGTCATGATACGCACACGCCATTTCACCTAAACTGTGACCTGTGAAATGCATCATCATATAAAAAATGAATCAATAGAAGAATTAGATTTTTCGTATTATTTGCTACTGATACGCATGAGTTGGATCGAGGATCAGCACCCTTTTGTAGGAAAACAGCATTATTATACAAATAGTTATTATACTATATGTAGAATAATGCTGTTTTCCTACGTACATATAATTATAATAGCAGCCCTTTATTTAACTGCTGGACACGGACTTCTTCTTAGTGAAGGGTTTGGCCGTAGTTCACCACCTGGTCCAGTGCAGGTTAGCTGACTTCACATATCTTCGAGAACATTATGGAGGACTCTCAGAAATGCAGGTGTGTCTTCGCCATGTGTTTCTTCACCGTTAAAGCGCAGATAATTAACTATTTAATACGCACATACATCATTTCGCAAAGTCTGAGGTGTGCGCCTTGGGATCGAATTCGAGATCTCTGCGTGGCAGTCCAGCGATCTCCCACTGGACTATACAAACAGCATTAGTCAATCTTCGACTTTAACTGTATTTTGCACGGCAAATATTAATATATATGTTCGAGAGGCTTCATAATATATTTTATTCCTTTTGTTTAATAGGATCGTCAACGCGAAAATAAATTCTCTGATATTTGAATTGAAAGTGATTAGACCTATAGTAACATTTTGCTATCAGAAAAGCTATGTGCCTGTTTAACGTAAAAGAAAGCGAATAATTTTCACTAAAAGCAAGATTAATGAACCCATGATTTTGGATTTAGTCTTTCTTACTCCTGTATAAATTGTGGTTTAATTACTTTTGTTGAATGCTTCATTAATTCTCGTTTCATTATCAACAACCTTACATTTTTGAGTATATCAAATAATTTATGTGATCGCAGCGTTTACCATTTTTCATACAAATAAAGTTTGTGCGACTTTTTATACGAGTGTACATGTGGTATTTTGTCCCCAACAAAAACATTTTAAACGCACTTGTGATTTACTGCCAGCGAAACGATTTTGATGAATGGCTATAAACAATTTGGTGCTGAATATTTTGAACATTTTATTCACAAACGAAGTAATGCTCTAAAATGAACCAAAAAAAAACTTTTTAACGAACAGTTTCTATAGAATGCTAACTCATACAATAATTTATATAATTACGAGTGTATTTGAACAAGAAAATTTTAATCTAGGGTAAGTAATTCAATTTATGGCTCATTTTAAGTTCATTGTAGAGAAAAGGAGATGTTGAAAATAAAACATTTTCACGTTTCGTCGAATAATTCACTTACCAATTATTGAATCTGGGACAATACCAATTTCCTTGATCACATCAGTCAGTCCGATTTGCACTGCGCCGATACCGACAAAAGCGTAGAGTGTATTATCAAATATAGAATTGTCTGGTTCCGTTACAATTCTTATGAGATCGATTCCTTTCGGTTCCAATACTTTGTGGCATCTGAGAAATGTTAGTAAATTTAATTTGATGGATTTTGTTAATTCAACGTTCTATTCATGATGTTTTTGATATAAGCGAGATTTTAGTTTCTAGTCGGTAATTATTATTCGTTAAGTATTTATTGACCAGGCATAAATATATACTTTTAAAGTTGTTTATTTATAGTAAGTGTTGCCATTTTCCTTGCACGTAAAATATTGTTGCTTTCACATCGATGTGAAAGCCCACCACGATAGAATATTACAAATATGTAAGTAATTAACAACATTATAATAAAACTACAGATATATGGCATAAATAAATAGAAGATAAATCCTCCCATTAAAAGTTTGTATGTATGTCTGAAGAATTGTATTATCCCAGTTTTTACCAGCTATAGGACATTGCCAGACTATGTGCTGCTATTTAAAATTTCGAAGCAAGGCAAACCCAATATTGCTTTTACCGACCCAGGAATCCGACCAGGAACTTCACAATCGTTGAAATTAAACTACTATATACGGATTTTATCGCGTTGTTTATTTAGCACTGTATTACAAAATTTTGAAAATATTACACTACTACTACTATTGATTTTATTTTACTAATTTATAAGCTAATAAAATTATTGAAATTATTAAATCTATTTATTTTTGGTTTACACTTTCCCCGACGTTTCGGTTGCTTTTCAGCAGCCATGGTCACGGGGTGACTAAGATCTTAGTCTCCCCGTGACCATGGCTGCTGAAGTAGTGTAATACAGTGCTAAATAAACAACGCGATAAAATCCGTATATAGTAGTTTAATTTCAATGAATAACATTCGCGTAAACAGAGGACAATATAACTTCACAATCGATAATGAACATAAGTGTAAATTTATGCTATGATATTATCAACAACACAATTATAGTACACATTTCTAGTATACTATGAATTTTATGATTGCATTATCTAGTGTTATATTCCTTTGAAGATCATTTAATAGAACTTAATATCAGTCTTGTCATTTTTAAACTTCAACCGCATGTTCAAAGTGATTAAACATTATCCTCCAAAATCTTATAAAGGAACATCGAAGTATTTGACCTTAATCACTTTTCTAACTATTATCAAAGGCAATCTATCATAATAAATGGATGCCTTGGCCTGGAACTCTTGAAAGTAATTGAAAATATATTTGGAATTAATGACTTGTATTTATATAACATGTTTAGCTTTTAAAAGTTCTAGGTATACGATTCAATAGCTGTATTATAAATTACTCTGTTCTGTCTGAGGATTCACGAAGGTGAATCCTTCGAAAACGTGTAGGAATGTATTATTGTACGATATAGTTTAAGCGCCAAATACCTAACACGTCTTTATGACTGTTAAAAAATACACCTCAACATTATTTCTATCTAAAAACCACGTTTGAAAGGAAGTCTTTCTCTGTGAATTATAATTTTCAATTAAAATAAAAACCTACTTGGTTGACAAGGTAACCTACAAGTAGAAATTTAATAAGAATATTAACTTAAGTAGCTGAACATTTAACAAAATAGTATTTTATGAATTTACGGTCAGAATTATTATTCTGTATTTTGGACTGGGATTTTAACAACTACCCTTTATTATTGCTATGTATAAAAAACTGGCATTGTATGGATTGACGTAATCGGAATATTTGTCTCCTAATGTTGCTGACTGTACAGATTCTACTTATCTATAAACGTAAAAGTATATTTGTATAAATATTTCGGTAGGTACTCAATCACTAAACTGTTTCTAACTACTTTTTATTCCAATAATGCGTTTCTGTGAAATAACAGTTTAATTTAAATGCTATTTTATCAATACTTCAGTTTGGAGCATTGCTCTATGTTCCCCTCTATAAATAAGAATAAAAAAGCATTCAATGGAAACACTTTCTACACGACATGACAGGCAGAAATTAGTAGCAAATAAGATTTCATTACATTCGTCATTGCATTTAACTACGCATTACATTAATTCATTTTGCTTTTAACTCATTGTTCGTACATATGACGGCGCGCGGTTCGGCTGAATATTATTTTGTTAACTTAAAATAATAAGCGATTAAAATGATAATTGATTTAGCTAATATAAAATTGTTAAAGATTTAAATCGATACGATTATCGTTAAATTATATTGGACTAAAATTATGGTTACAATTAAAATAAGAGCGGGTGACCCCGAATAGGGTAGAAGGTGGCGCCAAACTTAGTGACAGCTTGTCATTCGATTGACATCTGATACGCGAGGCCGACACGTGTTAACCTATTGGTTCTTCATCGAGTTTAATCCACATCATTGTGATTTATTTCATGCGGTAGCGTGATAAATTGAAATTATACAAGATTAACTGGTGCAACTGTGTCTTTATATCGAAACACCCGTCATCTATACATCACAGTGGAGAATGACAGCTGAGACCGCTCCGCAGGCACTTCTGATGCTCTATGATTTAATAATGGCAAATCCCGAATTAGGAATAATTCGTGTATCGCGGGGGATTTTACAAACATTCAAATAACGGACACAAAGAACATCCAGACTCAAAACGGCCATTTGTGGATCACACAATTTTTTTATCTCGTGTGGGAGTCGACCTCACAACACTCGATGAGTGTGGTGATGCGACTACTTAACCGCTACGACATCAGTTTGATACCAAAATTTAATAAATATTCTCATTAAGTACTATGAGATAGTTCCTTGTAGTACTGCAACCCTGTATTAATATTCGTTTCAGTTTTTATTGTATTGAAAATCCAGAATATATTTACGATTCTGTGAAAACGTGAGACTAAAAAATAATCTCCTTTTTACACATGACGTAACAATATAATACGAAGTTAATGTAACGAAAACTAGAAGCTGCCTTGTAAATATTAATTTTGATAAGAAAAATAGGTCTAAAAAATTCGCATAATATTATGAATATTATGCGAATTTTTATTCTGAGATATATTTTAGTCCGAAGATAAATAGATTTAGTAATAATAATAATATATAATAATAATAATAATATTCTATCACATACACACAACACCATCTAGCCCAAACTAAGCAGAGCTTGTACTATGGGTACTAGACAATGGATAAACATACATATATACTTTTTTTTTGTAAATACATACGTATTATACATAGAAACACCGAGACCAAGACAAACATCCATGTTCATGCACACAAATGTTTGGCTTGTGCGGGAATCGAACCCGCGACCTTAGGCGTGGCAGTCGGTTACACTAACCACTACGCCACCAAGGTCATCAAAGTTTTCACAATTTGCCCGTGTATCTAAAAACACATAAACACACATCCTTTGTTTGGTATAAAATTTAACTTGTTTCAATAGATCAATATGGGGTTTATCATGTATTAATCATGTTCCTATGATAAAACAATATTATTCGTATGCGCTGTTTAATTTTTCATATTGAAATTATATACGCAAGTTACAGACTAGATAGCAAAGCGCGAAATTTCTACCACACATATATGGTAACAACTTCCAAACACTTATTATTCCAATTTATAGATTTTACAGAAAGAAAACAGCTGGCTAGTTAGTCTCGTTGTATAAGTTCTCTCACGGATGATTCTGAGATCACGGGTTTGATTCTTGGATCAGGTAAATTTACTGGTTTGGTTTGTCTGGATATTCACCAGGGTAAGACGAAGTATGCAAATATGCTAAAAGGTTTGCTCATTACTAACTTGCGTGCCTAAAAATATTGCTAGTAATATTTTATCACACCTTTACTAGAAGACCTACGCCTATCAATGTTTATATTATTCTCAACAAAAAACTCTCAACGTAAATATTAGTATCAGATATGCTTGTAGGTGTCGATATCAATATGCCTTTAAGTATTTGTGGTTTACAAGAAATACATGTATGACTTACTTGTGGATAGCGGCGGCAAAAGTTGGTATCCTCATTAAATCAGCTCCCATACCAGCCCATTGGGAACCCATACCACTGTAGACAAACCATAACGGGCGCTTGACGCCTGGATAGTAGTCCACATTCTCCGATAGACTTACTGTTTCATTCTTCTCATTTGTATCTGTAACAAAAATAAGTTTAGTATTCAAGCTTACACTTATGTAACGGTAGCCATGGAACAGATAAGGTATCGGATTTTGGATTGAGAAATCGTTGGTTCCAATCCCACTTGCTCTGGTGTGATTCCATTTCCAATACAAGCATAATACTTTGTAGCCTACCTAAATAATTGCTTTTCAAATCGCGGTTAGTATTTTTAATCGATGAATCTTTTACTAAGCATTACTCTAGAGTTGCAATTTGAAACATATTTAATTAAGGGATTGCAAAAATTATAGTTTCGTGTATGAAGCCACAACACTGTTTTTGGTGCTGAAAGTCTATTCTTAAGTACCCGGGTATCGTGCGCAAGTTGAGGCACTTACGCGAGTTTTATGCGTTGTATAACCGACCGACGCAAGCCACCTGCTTGCGTCACCTATAATATGATTAATAAAAGCATGTAACATGAACGAGTAGCTTGCGCATGTAGCCCGGGCACGCTACTGGCTTAATATACAAGCCATCGTCGTTTATTAAGGTAAAAATGAGAGATGAAGGTAACAAGATGAGAAAACACAATTTTCTAATGGAAAATATAATATGAAAGCAGCGACAGCTCAGGAAACTGTAGAATTGCCGAGTCAGTGCTCTCGAGGTCAAAATTACAATACGCGCCTCTGACCTTTGAAAGTTATATAGTAGAAAGTTATAAACAAGGATATTACCGAGCGAAATAATGATTGAGGCTATTAAAATAGATACAAAAAACTTAAGTTAAATTTTTAATATTTACTTTAATGAGTAATAAAAAAGAAAGATGCAAATCTGGACCAATATTTTTTAAATTGCTCATTTCTTCAAATTCTAAATATTATTTTACTAATAAAATTATATAAAACGTGTAGCAGTAGCGTCATATTTTGAGATCTGAGGTTTGACATTTTATAAAAAATCAGGGCTTTAATCCAGAAAAATATATTATACAGAAAAACATTTATCAGGTAATTAAGCTATCTTATATTGTCCAAAAATAAGTTATGTTATCGATATTAAATAATAAGAGCCATAAGCTTGCGGAGTCAAAACTATTCGACAGAATTTTGATGTAAGTGGATTAAATTAAATTCTTCAAGCGTATTTAATATGTCATACCTAGACCGGGATTACAGATTTATAAAAGTCTTAAGATCATCAAAGAAAAATATTTGTACTCTACAAAATATAGGTATGCGACTATTATGCGCGCCTAAGTCACTAAACTAAACTATTTTAATATAAATCAGTATTAAAGGATCGCTATTTGAATATATTAAAATATTTATGAATTTTCATTTTAAGAATTTTGACAAAGTCAGCTGTAATGGACTAAAATATCAGATTTTTTTTGTATAATCTGCTTTTTATATTATAATAAAGATACAAAATAACATCTACATTAAATTAAACATTTGCCAGAATTATATACCTACCTATATACTATATTAAAAATGTAATTATACATTAAAAAGGTAAAATACCAAATCTCTTACAAGAATTTTACATAGCACGGAAATTGTAATACAAAAATGCCTTACATCTTAATTATTTACGTAAGTTTAATAAAAATGATTTTTTTATTATTTATAGCTTCTTTATATTATTATAATTTTTATAATAATAATCTATTGAAATCTAAGGCACGGTGTCTATTTAAGCGCCTGCAATATTGAAAAGGTGTATTAAAGAAAATGTATTATAATATAATTATATTTTTAGGCGACGATGTACTATCAGCAATAACAAAAGTATATAATTATTTTTTTGCGTTATAGCTGCTTTAAATATATTATTTAAACCCGTACTACTACATACTGAAGTATTGCACATGATTAAATTGTAATATATAGGTTAAATTAAACACGGTGCGTGTTTAATTTAACCTATATATTATATTTTTTTCCTCTCCCCTCTACCTTGGAGTACGGTCGTTTGCACTAGAATACGCTACGTTTTTATTTAAAATTACAGTAAAATAATTAGAGTGTCAGAAATCGGCTATATACTAGGCGCGCATAAGCAGTGAGGAAGTTAATGAATAACGAGTGAATAGGACAGTCTCTAATCAAGCAGGATAGACATATAGCGAACGCTTCAACTGACAGTGACTTCCACCCATCTTTCACCTTTCAGCTACGCGCAAGCGAGAACGAGACAACCATCTTTCCTGATATATCGAACTACACCTCATTGCCGTAATCGCGCCGACCCGACCAATTAGTCGGCGCACACACATCTGAACTGATAAGAAGATAAGCTTGTAAGGTTTTTTGCATTTCTTTATTAAATATGTCGATCCAACGCACCCCACCGAAGTTGTCAAACCAATCCATTATTACAACGGCGCCTGTAGCAAGCTACGGATCGGATTCCCAGCTGTATGTTTCACCAGCTCATGATGATGAACATAATGACTACATCACCCGTAGAATGAAGCGTAAGCTTTCAGGTAATAAATCAGTTGAGACTAACACTATCTTAAGCCACATGGAGGAGATGTTTGCAATATTTGAAGCCCAGCAAAATAATAAATTTGATAAACTGTTGGATTCTGTTTCGTGTATCAACCGCTCAAACCCCGTTGACGCCTTAAGGCGTCATCACTTTTGTACAAAAAAAAAGGGTCGCGCGCTAGTTTTTGCCATTTTAGTATTGAAAGGCCTGTATTTAAAGTCTTGTATTGTATATCATTGTACTCGGAATGAACTGAGCTTTTCGAACGAACCATTTACTAACTGAATAATAATTGTCTAATATTGTTATTGTTATGTCACGTGACTTCGCGCCGAGCGTTCGTTCGTCGATGTTATTTGTGCCGCTGTTTACTGTCGTTTTTTGTAGGGCAAGTATATAAGTGTAATACTTTATTAGCAAGCTTATTCTTTCTATTTTTAGACACAATAAAAACAATACTGACTTACGTTATTTTTGTATAACAAACTGAAGCCCAAAGTAACCTATTATCATTTATCAGTTTTCCCGCGCTTTTTGATATTTGTTGTTTTTTAGTATAGTATTATATCGTATTTCAGGTTTCAATCACTATAATAGTGTTATTTATTAGTGTTTCTATAAAAATAACTGAATACAACGCACAAGGTTAAGACGAATATTTTGTAAAAACAAAAATAATATTTACTTTTGCCGCGCTCTAAATGTACTCGGTCACGCACGTCATTGCCACTTTCAAATGTCCATATCTTAATTTTTCTCACAGCCATATATAAATACTTCATTTTACTATAAAGAGTATTTATATAGGAAATAGAAAAAGTAAAAACTCTTTTTATAACATTTACATTTCTTTAGGAACAAATATTTTCAATAACAAACAATTTGTACAGTTCTGCTTAGTTTATCCAGGCGTATAAACTAAAGTATACACTTCAATGCGATGATTCATAATACTTGTCGTAGCTTACAATGTGTATTTCTAAGAAACACGAGCGATGTTATCATAACTCAGAGTTCAAAAACATAAACATCGATAGGGCGTGTCAAGTGGCGCTTTAAGTGCCGACCGCGCGACGGGTGTCCGATTACCGGCTTACCTGTTATTGTTTACATTAAGTGCGCGCGGGGCCGGAAAGGTCAAGGAACAAAACTCTGAAATACATAAGAGTATGGAGTTCCTAGCTGCAAAATACGACAAAATGTTGACAAAAATGTCCGAGTTGGAACAGGCAAACAAGAACCACGAACGTCACATTCAGTTACTCGAAAGCAAGATCGAGCAGTTAAAGTTGAAATTCGCAATGTACCCAAACAAGCTGCTGAAAATAAACTGATATTGCGTTCAGTGGTTAAAAAACTGGGAGAAACAGTGGAGCTACCTATAACAGACTCTGATATAAGGGATGTTTACCGCCTTAAGTCCAAAAATGAGGCGAGTAATCATATCCTTCTGAACTTCACGTCTACTCTATGCAAAGATGCCTTTATCAAAAAAGTAAGGATATACAATAATACAAGAAAGAAAAACAAACTAAGCATCACCCATCTCCAACTGCCAGGACCGTCGAAACCAGTTTATGTGGATGAGTCATTAACGACACAAGGAAGGAGACTTGCGTATCTGGCAAGACAGTTCGCGAAAGATAATAAATACCACGGGTCATGGACCTCTTATGGCAAGATATTTTTAAAAAAGCTTCAAGATTCACCCGCTATCTATATTAGATGTGAACAAGATCTAGAAAACCTATCTAAATGACTATCTGTGGTAATACTACTATTCTTAATCTACTTTTTATTTTATATCACTTGTTATATGTACACTATACGCCTACACAATTACCTTTTACATACCTTACATCTATTCTCAACACATTATACACACGTAACACTCTACTTGTACACGTCCCACCAACACTATTACTATTCATATACCATACTTATTCGCCCATCCAAATATACACATTTAACGCTCAACTTACATACTCGAATTTATATTGTATTCCTTATACCTATCTCTGACCAATCGATTAGTATATCTCTGCGCCCGCAAGCATTATTATACTATCCTATAAATATTGTCTTTCCCATTCTGATATCACATAATTATACTAAACACTTACAAATTCGATAACATTAATGATATAAATGGCTACCTTGACCAGTTTAACATTGCACAAGCAGCCACTTGCGAATTGGATGATTGTTCAAAGTTGTTGCAGGCACACAATCCATCGTTAAAAGTATTTCACTAAAATATACGCAGCATTAATCGCAACTTTTCTGGTCTGTTGGCTTTGCTAGAACGCTCTGATGCAGACTGGGATATAATCGTTTTATCTGAATGTTGGCTACGTTGTGCACCCTATATCCCATCGATGGACGGGTATAACTTTGTAAGCAATGACAATAACTGCACTCAAAATGAGGGCGTTGTCGTCTATTATAAATGCCAATTACGTGTATCAATATTAGAGAATACCATGCAAGATGCGAACTGTTTAACTTTGCTAATAGACTGTAACACTACTCTAGTTGCAATATATAGACCACCAGGTTACAAGAATGTTCAATCCTTCATAGAATCCCTAAATCTTCTACTTAGCAAAGTAAGCACCCCGAATATAGTGATTATGGGTGACATTAATATTGATATCTCACCTAATAGCAAAGACAACAACTCCTCTATGTATTTAAACCTTCTGGCAAGTCATGGCATACTACCTGCGCACCAGCTCCCTACACACGGTGTAACCTGTCTGGATCATATCATGTTAAAAAGCAAAGTGGCTGCATTTTGCTATGTTGCTGAAACATCACTCACCGATCACGAAAGTGTATTCCTTGTACTGAACCGTTATACCTTCACTAAAAATTTTTACTCCATTAAAAAAATCAACTATCCCGGATTAGATTCAGACATGGCGCACATGTGCTTCGGGTTTATATACGAGCAATCTGATGCTAATGCGGCAACTAGGCTACTTATACATAAACTGACGGCTACAATAGAAGCCAATACCTCCACTATTGATGTGTCTAGTCGCAAGCGTATGAAAAAGCCCTGGCTAACTACTGGATTGCTAAGGTGCATAAGAAATCGCGACAAACTTCACATCAAATTTAAGAAAAATCCTAACGTAACAAATAAATTAATATATGTAAGATATAGAAATTATTGTAATTGGCTACTTAAAAAAATCAAAATGGAAAACGAAAAGGACTTAATCAATAAAGCAACTAAAATTAGTAATAAAACGTTATGGGATACGATACGTAAAGTAACACATTACACTACCAAATCGAATCCAGCCACAGATCTTCTTTTATCTCACAATTCTCACACTTCAGTCAATGACGTTAACAATTACTTTGTGTCTATTGGTAAGAACCTTGCCGAACAGGCCCACAATTTTAATTTATCAAATACTAACCATATCAACTCTCAACTTCATTCTTTTGCGCTCATTCCTACCAACGAAACCGAGGTCAGCAATCTCATAATGAATCTGAAGAAGGTCAATACTGTTGGACGAGATAACATATCTGGTAGCTTTCTAAAACGTTATTACCAATATCTTGTGCCTCCTCTAACATACTTGTTTAAGTTAATATTCACAACTGGCGTCTTCCCTGACCAATTTAAACTTGCCGAGGTAATACCCATCTATAAGAGTGGTGACAGAGGCTGTGTTAACAACTATAAGTCCATCTCTATTCTGCCTACCTTATCTAAAATCTTAGAAAAGTTACTAAACAGTCGTCTTACAAAATTTCTAGAATCAAATAACATCTCGTCCAATTCCCAGTTCGGATTTAGAGTAGGGACTTCGACTAATAACGCTGTTCATGAACTGATAGACCATGTTGTAAACAAATTAGATAAGCGGAAAAAAGATATCTCAATATTTATCGACCTGGCTAAGGCATTCGACACAGTCTCTGCCCCACTCCTATTAACTAAACTTGAAAAGATGGGTATTCGCGATACCCAACTTGAATTATTTAAAAGTTACCTCACAGATAGGCAGCAAAGGGTAAAAATTGGCGAGGTTACTAGCGATGATAGGCAGGTTGATTGAGGCGTTCCCCAGGGCAGCGTGTTAGGCCAGACCCTCTTTCTAGTCTTTATTAACGACCTGTGTAATCTCAAATTATCGAATGGCAAAATTGTGACATTTGCCGATGATACAGCCTTGATCTTTCATGGTGACACTTGGGATGCGACCTTCAATGAAGCTCAAACAGGTTTCAATGCGGTGTCTATATGGTTGAGAGACAATGGATTAACCCTTAATGTTGATAAGACAAAATACGTAACATTCTCAATGAAAACCATTCCAACTGGTACTCTAAGTGGGTATTCAATTTTAGCCCATTCATGCTCTCTCAACAATGAATGCACTTGCAGGCAATTGACTTGTGCCACCAGTGTTAAATATCTAGGTGTAGAACTAGACAATACTTTGAGCTTTAACTGCCATACAGACTTACTCTCATCTAGGATACGAAAGCTGATATTAGTTTTTAAAAACTTACGCCACGTTGCAGATAAAAACCTAATTAAGATGGTTTACTTATCTTTATGCCAGCCAATACTTGCGTACTGCATTACGGCTTGGGGTGGTACCAGCAAAGTGAACATGATTAAAGTAGAGAGAGCACAAAGAGCTGTCTTGAAAGTAGCCCATTTCTTATCTTTCCTCTACCCAACCAGAGATGTTTATCGTCTTGCTGATGTACTCACGGTTCGTCAGCTCTTTATCTTGCAGATTACTCTCAAACAGCACTCATCTCTTCCATTCGACACTTCCACTTCAAGCAAGAGAATAAAACACAAAGTCTGTCAAACTATTAGTAACAGATGGTCGACAGCATTCTCTAGCAATTTTTTTGGGTTTCTGAGGGGATATTTGTATAATAAAATAAATGGGGAGATCTCGATATACCATCTTACCAAGTCCATCTGTAAAAAACCTATCACATAGCCACATAAAATCTTGTACCTCGTGTAGGTACCATACAGCTAAACTAACATACCATCTATATTTAATTTTTATGCTCCTATCCACTATTGTTATTAGATCTGTTATGACACTAAAAATTTTCTGGTCCTGAAGACACACACATACACACACACACACACACACACACATACACACACACGCTTACACACAAAAACACTCCCACATGGACACACACACTCATACGTATATCCAATAACACATCTCCCACAATGACGTACATTCTCAACACGAGCATACTAGCCCTACTCATACATATTCCACCTATTCAGAGCACGGAGAGGCTGGTAATCTGTAACATAGGACCTCCTAGTACAGAGACCAGTCTCCCACTCAGACTATACATTCGCTGCTTTCTTGTATGGACTGTTTGTTTATGTTGTTAAATATTATGTACTGTGTGAGAGAAGAAAATAAACAAAAAAAAATATAATTATTATTATTTGCAATTGTTTTCACTTGCGCTGACAATCCAAGGCCGCATGAGTAGAGAATGCATTAATAAACTGAAAAGTGACGGATTTGATTATTACCTAACATTGACATATGTACGACGTGAATCAAAACTCTATACAAAAAAATTTAAGGGATTAGCTTTCGGGATGATCTCTAAACAACAAACTACCTGGTATCTGCAAATTCAAAGAGCCTTTTTATATTTCCCTTCACAACTAAATCATTGTAAAAGTACAAAACGGGAATATTAAACAATGAAATAGAATTAATGAAGGTACTTCATTTCCAAGTTGACTGTGAAAGACTAATGGCTGCAATTTGTACTCATTACGATCCCAGAAATTTCTACCGTCCGTCAAGATAATAATTAAAATTAATTATCAGAAGAATGGCCGTGAGGTGTTGCAAAACAATATAGTAAACATCACCTGCCAAATACCACCTGAATAAAAATATCGCAACGACTGGCTGTTTAAAAATAAATTGTGAAGTAAATCTGCTTTTGCTTCTTGTTTCGAAATTATTCTTGTAATTGTAAGAATATCAAATTATAGCAATTTAAAACCTGAACTTACTGAAATGAAATTTACCAGAATATGTATATTTATGTTTATTTTCAAAAGAAATGTAAACATATTTGTAAGCAATAAATATTATTTTCATTCGCGTGAGGTAATGGTATTAATTCCGAGTCGAGCATAGTTTTTTGAATGTTTGTTGCGAGAATTTTCTCAATAGTAGCTCGGATCTTGAAATTTGTACCAAATAATGGCAAAAAAAATAATAATCAAAAAATTAAAATAAAAGAATAATAATAATAATGGCCTCTTCTCACAGTGCAGACAATTTAATACAGGGCTGATATTATTATTATTATTAATGGCAAAAGGCTCGGCTCTAATTACGCGTTATCAAAAAGCTTAGTGGTGAAATGAAAACTTCATACATGTTTGGTTACTCCATCTAGAATCCATTTATGTATGTAAAAATAATAAATAGAATTAAGACATAAAACACAGTGAATGTATTTGATCCCATCGGACACTCGTGGTTTGCCAGGTTAAAATATTCTATGACGATAAGATTGTTTGAATAAGTTATGATAACGACGAATATTCAGTATTGTGGTGTGTTTTTCCATCATTCCTCTACAAGAAATGGATTTAAGCAATACGTTTAATTTTTTCTTATAGCTGTGTTACTGTTTTACGGCAAAATACTGGCATCTGTATCAACTGCCCTGAACTATATATTAATTACTGTAGATCATCCGTTGGTGATCTACTGTACTCCTTATTGTGTACCGACGTAAACACACTTATAGCATAGAGCCCTGTATTAAACTGTCCTAATACTGGGCACGGGCCTCTCCTCTGTGTGAGAAGAGTAAGGCCATATTCCACCACGCTGGTCCAGTGCAGGTTGACAGACTTCGCATATCTTCAAGAACATTTTTATAGAACTCTCAGACATGTAGGTTTCCTCATGATGTTTTCCTTCACCGTTAAAGTGAGTGTGTAATAATTAACTATAAATACATACCTTAAAAAAGTCAGAAAGGCGCGCCTTGGGATCGAACTCAAGATCTTTGCATAACAGTCCAACGGTCTCCCAATAGGCTATATAAACATTATAATAAAAATAAAACTTACCAAGTATAGCATAACCTCGTCCAGTATGACCGGGTATTTCTGTCTCATAAATTTTGTGAAGGAGGCCAATTTCTTCTGGATCTATGGGGTGACTCTTCATGATGTCTATTATCTTTTGTACACCAGATTCTTGTCTACCAGACGCAATAATCAAATAAGGAATTTGACATTTATATTTTTCAATGTTCTGTAAAAGAAAATGTACTATAAATATACAAACAAAATTCAAAAATAATAATTATGTAGTAAATCCGTGTAAAAAATAAAATCCGTGCCTAGCAATATTGCTATAGCCATATGGCTTATATTATAATATAAGCCACATTGCTAGGCAGGAATTTTATCTGGTTATGTCCATGATATAGACCCCACCGGCCCAGCGTGGCTCAACAAAACGTATCTACGAGAAATTTATTTGGAACTTTTAGGCATACCAATTTGCTAAAGATCGATACGTAGGTAATTTAAAAAAATCTAGCAAATGACATGGTGAATATTACCTACTAATATTATTAATACGAAACTCTGTGAAGATGTTTGATTTGTTACTCAATTACGACTTAATCGTTAATCAGGTTTGGATACAAGTTGGCACATAGATTGACCATCTTCGGGATTAATGCACAAGATATTACCTCACCAGGCGTTAACGTTAGATTCATGCGGACGAAGCTGCCATATCGAAACTAGTAGTTTATAATCTATGTATTCAATACGCCATGTCAAATGATATTGATGTAATATTATTTAGTAAAAAGCATACCTTCTCTTTATGATGTCCCTTTAACAGAACATGATAATTGGCGCCGGTAGAAGAGAAATTGTTGAGCGCAGTAAACCCTCTATCGAAATTTGCTTGCTCGGATAACACCTGGATCCTACCGTCACGCACTGCGGGAATTTGATCCTGAGGCTCGTTGTAGTGTAGATTCGCGGGCAGTTTCCCTTTGTGATAGGCTAGACAGAGCTGAAACAAAGTTACTGTTTCATTTTTTCGTCTAGTTTTTTCCTGTATCTATTCATTCCAGTGGTCAAAGTAAGGCCAGCGACATAACTAGCCAATCATTAAACAAGTTTGTAAAACTACATGATGAACTTTTTGTTATTCTCCAGTTACGAAAAGTTATTAAATAAATTATTATTTACCAAATACTGTTGTAAATACATGAGAATGATCATTAGTGTGTAGCATATTGCAAAGTTTTATCAATTTGTTTCTTAATATTTTATAATGCTTTTTAGGCAAATTACAGAGATTTAATATCTGCTGTTCAAAGAATCTAGATTGCAATAAACTTATAAGTACTTAATTTCGCGTGGATATTCTTACTTCTTAATGTGATTTATTAGTACAAAAAATAACTGGGCGTTATATAATTTGTGTAAATTAGTTTCATAGTTAACCACGTCTCGACAAACCTAGACATGGTTTATTATTCGGGTTCCTATCCATTTGCATAAAATTTTAAGACATAATAACATGCCATACTTTTGTTTGTTTTATTTATATTTACGTATTATTATGCGTAGGTATAATTAGGACAATAACCAGTTTATGCATATTTTTTTAAATATAGTTGTGCTAGTGCGCTAGTGGTGCCCCACGGGCCACTCCGCGGCAACATGAACCTATATTTCGGGTTCACTAAGATAATTATGACAACATAAACTATATGCGAAAGGCATTAATTATAACAATTTATTATTACGCCAAAACAAAATATGCTAAAAAAATATGCCAAGCTATGTAGTTATGGCCAAAGTATATTAGGAGGAAAACTTTACGCGAAAAGAAGAGATCCTTCAAAATTCAACGAATTCACAAAAGATTAATATTTGTTACATATTTATTTTAAGCATTAAATGCTTCACCTTAGTGACTGCACATAATCCAGAAGCCGCTTCACTATTGCCCATATTGGACTTAACACTACCAACTTTAACGGATTTGTTGCCAGCAAAAATATTACTTATAGCTTTCAATTCATTTTCATCCGCTTTTGCAATTGCTGTAAAGAAAATAAAATACTATATTAATTAAAAATATTGAAATGTATATGTACTGAATATGGTTTTATAGTATTATTTAAACAAAGCATAGCAACAGTAGTAAAGGTATCAGCTTTATTTTTAGAATTTAGTTTTATATGGACAGTGACATATGGCATAATGACTGCAACACCTGGTACATAAATGAGTTGTAAAATACTGAAATTATAAGTTGACGGCGATTTAAAAGACTGGCCTTGAGTTTCTTTCAGGTATCTTCTCATAGGCTCAACCTTTTGCCTGAACCTTGCAACTAACATAAATGTAAATTCAGTAATTTAATAAACTCACTAACCCCTTTGATGTTCATAAGTGTTACTTTGTGACCTAAGTGAATATATCATTTTTGACTTTGACTTAACTATGCTTAAAGTCTCGGATTTTGACCCATGGGCGGTACAAAATGGTATCGGGATTTTCTGTCAAGAAATTTTTTGAAGCAACTTAAAGTTTGGATCGGTCATTACGTTATGTGGGAACTTGAACCATAGTTGGCGAAAAGTTAGTGTAACTTTGCTTGCCCCTTTCAAGACTATATTAGAATACCTATATTAGTAAAACAATGTCACTTTACCTGCACCCTGAGCTTCAACATATTCTACTTTTTGCGGATCTACATCAGTTTCTGAATAAACATCACTTAAAAATTCTTCTATGTCTTCAGGTTCCCGTAATGGTAAAAACTGTGCATCTGGTCTCAATTTGTAGTTACCTTTAGCATGGTATACTTGAGCGTATATTCTGAAATAAATAAGACCGTGATGCAGCAACGTTTTAGTATATGTTCTCTTTTATAGGTTTTTACATCAAATGAAAACAATACAAAATAATTCATTCAATAGGCGACTCGATTAAGTCCTAATATGATACTATTAAATATTTAGATGATGATCAAAATAAAAGTAGTCTTCTTCAAAAAGTGATGAAAATATTGCATTAATTATTTACAGTTTTAGGTTGAATTTTGTATGTATGTATGTATGTACTACTATTTAATAAAATATTTTTATATGACTATATTTCATATTTTCTCGGAAATTGTTCACTATATTTAATTGGTACTGTCAGTGACAAGAAATACAGTTATATTTTTTTAATGTACTGTACATAAAAAAATAACAATATTTAATTAATGAAAATTTTCCAGAAAATGTTTGTCGATTCATATCGCTGACTGTATCTGAAGATATCTTATGATCTCTATTTAATAAGTATTTTTATATTATACGAATTGATTTCGAGTCCTCTGTCTGTCATTGATAGTATACGGTGCCATTAAATGTAAGATCTCATTATAAGTTAAAAGGCAAAGTTAAAGGCAAGTAGAAATTTACATAATTCAAAATATTTCTAAATTTAACAATAAAGTGCATTGAATTTTAGGGCATAAAATGTATTCCCTCTTTTGTCCCTAAATAATGATCCACCACAACGAAACATTTTGAAATGTTAGAAACCATATCTAATAATAATCTAGCTGCTATGTTCAAAATTTTATACTTCATTCTATAAGATCAGAACTCTATTTTGAAAAGCGTTTTATTGTGAAAATTAGCCAATTTTTTTTTTTTTATTTTGTAATTTCCAATGTTTCATAATTCCCAAAATCAATATTCTAATTCACAATCTATACTAATTTATATAAATATAAAATTATTAAAAATTCTTTTAGTGTTGGATAGCCCATATATAAACATAAGACAATATTATACAAATAGAATGGATTAAGCAATCAATTAATATTCTTGCTTGTCACTTGTATATGTAAATGAAAACATACGTCAATGAATATTGACCGATGTTGTTACAACGTTTACAATTACAGCAATTAACCAATCATGTTTTTTGTATAACTATGTTTTGTAGTTGTGTAATTATACTTCTGAGTTTGTATCGACAACTGATTATGATTGAATAATAATTATAATTGTTTGAATCGAATGATGATTTAAATTTCATTAAAAAATATTTTTATATAATAATTATATATTAATTTCGCTCGCCGGATGGCAAAGCAGTTGTTGCTTCGTCATGCATTTTTTTTAAATACAGCTCTTGCACAAGGCATAATTTCTGTACCGCGAGGGTCTTTACAAATATTAAAAAAATGGACACAAAAAATACCAAGCTCGAAAATCATTTGTGGATCACAACAAATTTTTGACCCGTGTGAGATTCGAACCCACGACACTCGATGCAGTGGCAGGGGCGAGGTACACTTAAACCACTTTAACCTTCCTTCCCTTCATTTAAAATTATTAAAATAAAGAATGTATACAATGAACATACGCCATATTATAATTTGTTACCGATTACTTACCGGTGTGCATCTGCAGCTCTTTGTAAAAATATAACATTAATAGCATCGGCTCTTACATATCCATCTGCGTTTTTATCGAAACATTTTGTCTTCCCATCCAAACATAAAAGGCCAGCTCTAAAAAATCACAAAAGTTTAAATATTCTTTTATTTGCTTCTTTATCTATTGAGTACAGCTTTTCGAACTAGTATTTGAAGTTATATAATTCACAAAATGATTCCATTATTATTTAGCTTTTCATTTGACTTATATTCCTCAATACAATATTAAACAACAAACATATATTATTATCTAAACTCTTATTACACTATTTCTGAATATGTACTTTAAAAGCATACCATACGTATTTTTTAGTACTCTTTCTAGCCTGAAAGCATCTAATAAAAACCAAAATAAAATAGAATCTACCTTCTCATATTCAATGTTACATTAGGATGAATACCATAATTACATCCACCAACAATAGCGGCGTCACATTCTCCATTTTTTATATATTTGTACGCTAGCTCTAAGCAAGCAGTTGAACTGGCATCCGCATAATCTAATCCATACGAGGGACCTTTGCCATCTATCCAGTAAGAAATACGATTAGCCAACATTGCTTTGCTGCCTCTGAAAGTGTAAAAGTACATTAAAAGTATTCTTTGTAAGAGGATACGTACCAGCACTAATTGCTTACGTTTCGAAGTATATTATAGCTATTTCAAATGTGGTGTTTAAAAACCCTAGGTTGCTACTAAGACTTGCTACTATGAAGGTAGTAATACTGTTTTAAACTCCGAATCACAACTGTATTTACTTTTAAATTCAAATACCGTCGAAATATTATTTGATTACCTTCTATATACCTCCTATACATACCTATACCTTCTATATAACTCCTATCTTAATTTGAATATTATTGAAGACTATAAATCCACAACCGCATTTAGTTACGGACTGCCTTTGCATAGTCATAAAGTGTAAGTGTATGCGCCATTATGCCATCATACTGTATATTTTAGATTTATATAAAAACATTTACCTTAGCCCAAATTATTTCATCTCTATAATATTATTAAGTTATTATAGTTATTATCTTTAGTTTTTTATAGTCAGTAGTATATGGCATAATGGCTGCAACACCTTGTTAATCTGAGTTGTAAAATACTGAAATTATATTTAATTGTCGATTTAAAAGAGTGGCCGTGAGTTTCTTGCAATTTCTTCTCATAGGCTCAAACCCTTTGCCTGAATCTAGCAACTAACCTAAATGTAGCTTCAGTAACTTAGTAAACTCACTAACTTATATATTTTAACGTTCATAAGTGCTACTTTGTGACCTAAATGAATAAATGATTTTTGACTTTGACTTTGACTACCATGTAACAGGGAAACTTTATTTAAAATAAACCTAATTTTAAGGAGAATATTTATTTAATTTGTTTCCTATCAGAACATTTTTATCTGATATTTAAAATTTTATAGAATAGGCGAAATAATTACTTACCCATTTACAACAAAATCGCTGCGTTTGTTGATATCATACATAATCAGTGAACTGTTGTCTATAAATGATGAACCAACGAATACACCGACTCTCTTACCTCGAAGAGATTGAAGACTTGTACCTATAATTTGATAATATAACAACATGTATTTTGTATCAGAAGGCCAATTATCGTAATAAAATGTTCAAAATCGAGTTTCTTCTATTAAAATAAATTGAATGTAAATATAATATATTGGATTAGAGTTCAAATTTGACGTTAATTAGACAAAAAGGGAACTCTATTTTAAAACTGTTTCAAATTTATTACAAGAATTGGCCCTCCGTTGATAAAGCATGCCAATAATATAATTAATAAAATACTTAAAATCTAATCGTTATTATCGATAATGGACTGAAAAAGTAAACATCGTTAAAAAAATATGTTATTTTGTAACCGAAGTTGCTATTAATTTGATTACTTTACTCTTAAAACTTTACGTATAGTAACTAAATTACAATTTTAAAACAGTTCATTGGAAAATTACCTGAATCAAAACATTTGGCAGTTAAATATTTTTATTTGTTACCATTATATAAAATTGTATTTACATCCACTAATTAGTATCCACTTCGTTTAAAATCTGAGTTTTATAATTAAATATGGTTCGTAGAATAAAGTCTTACCCGAGTCAAAAATAGCACCATAAGTATGTTCTAAAAGTTTTCTGCCCATCGGATCCAAGACACATGCTAAATGAAAAGTGACTCCGAAAAATTGTGCATCAAATTTGTCAGTGCCTTTGATTTTGCCCATATGTTTGGGAACATCAGGATCGTTGAGATGCCATTTTGGTTCATCACTTGTGATCATATCAACCTGTATCACATAGTATTAGTATAAATATGGATCCTTAATCTTAGTTCCAATAATAGTGTAGTCTTTGAATAAATAAGTAAGAAATTGTGTAGAAATTTATTAAATTAATTATGTGATTTTAACAAAAACATATATAACATTTTTGAAATTATGTAAGTTGTTACAATATAAAATGTAATAAATACCCATTACAATATTTTGTTTTAACACAGCGACTCCAACATCAAATTAAGTAAAACGAAAAATAAATTTTAGTAAGGGTGGATTTTCCGAAATAATATGGTATTACTATGGTATTACATCACCACATTTCAATTAAAATTGAAAAGTGTAATAATGTACTAACCTTATTATAAAGATTGTCCATAAAATCCAAAACACTATCGGAGTTGGGGAAGACCCCAGATATTCCACTGATGACCACTTCATCTCCATTTAGAGAATTTGGAACATCTTTTCCATCTTGATCAATATCAAGAGGAGCCATTATGAAAACAAAATCTACGTAATTCCCCAACAAAGTCGGTTGGACAATTAATTTTATTAATACTCATTAAGAACGATGTTTCGCTAAGTATTTATATCAAGGTCTTTTATTACGTATGTATGTTAGAGATCCCTGGGAAGGGATACACCAGTAAGTAAGTTTTGATAAATTCTCAGCTTCATAATTTTATTTATGCGTTATTATTTCCTACCAACGATGAAGTGAAGCGCAAAGCCAAAATCAATTTTATTAAGTTGATATACAATAAGCACAGAGTAATCATTAAAAAAAAATATGCATAGGCAGCAATTTAAACAATATCTTAACCCATATCTGGTATCGGGGTCAAAAGTGAACCCACACACCTGAGCATAGTAATAAAAAAAACAAGAGTTAATTTTAAATTCTATGTTTTATTTAGGAAAAAAAGAACTCAAGACGTAAATATTAATTAAATTTTTGACATATTTTAACAAGACATCACATGTCTTACTTCCAAAACCCCACACATCACTTATGTTGCCTTTTCTAGCGATACCAGTTAACGCATGCGTACGATTGTCGTTGTTTGTTTGATACCTTCATTTTCATACCTTAACTACTCGATTGATTATCATGATTTTTTTACATACACGTTGTCAGTGGTACAGAAAAGGACATAATGTATCTTTGATCCAGGAAATACATAATAATTATGTACTGTATCCAAGAAATAGCTAGTTGGTAATATTTTTTACTTTCCTGCGTAAAATTTATTATCAATTTGGTGATTTATTTTAATAACTGAGTAGTAGTAGATTAAGTTACCAAAGATCCTTTTACAATGCTAAGTGGTGTAAAGTTTAAATACACTTATAAGTAGAGTATAATTAGTATATCTAAGACAATAAAACCTTTAGAAATCGGCATACGTAAAACTCATGAGAGTTAGTGGGTAGACAACACAATAGTGTAGTCCCTTTTAATAAAAAGGGATTTTTTTAAACATCCGCTCCGAATATTTTATCTCTATCCATAAACTATAAATCCGTAATCCGGACCTATCTGAAATACAGTATTTAGGGAGTAAACTATTACATACGGCATTAGAAACACAAGAACAAAAGAACTCAAGACGTAAATATTAATTAAATTTTTGACGTATTTTAACAAGGCATCACATGTCTTACTTCCAAAACCCCAGACATCACTTATGTTGCCTTTTCTAGCGATACCAGTTAACGCATGCGTACGATTGTCGTTGTTTGTTTGATACCTTCATTTTCATACCTTAACTACTCGATTGATTATCATGATTTTTTTACATACACGTTGTCAGTGGTACAGAAAAGGACATAATGTATCTTTGATCCAGGAAATACATTATAATTATGTACTGTATCCAAGAAATAGCTAGTTGGTAATATTTTTTACTTTCCTGCGTAAAATTTATTATCAATTTGGTGATTTATTTTAATAACTGAAAAGTAGTAGGTTAAGTTACCAGAGATCCTTTTACAATACTAAGTGGTGTAAAGTTTAAATATACTCATGAGTAGAGTATAATTAGTATATCTAAGACAATAAAACCTATAGAAATCGGCATACGTAAAACTCATGAAAGTTAGTGGGTAGACAACACAATAGTGTAGTCCCTTTTAATAAAAAGGGATTTTTTAAACATCAACTCCGAATATCTTATCTTTATCCATAAACTATAAATTCCTAATCAGGATCTGTTATAAAATACAGTAATTTGGGAGTAAGCTAGTACAGAGGGCATTAGAAACACAATTTCAAAACACAAATTAGTAACGTACACTCAGTAGTCGAGTTAAAATAAACCTAGGCATGCTACGTTCGTCAAACAGTATGCAATAGGAGATATGGGTGGGAGCAAATTGCGAGAAGCTAGAAGATAAGCGTAGAGGGCTCAGAATAATAAATGAATATGAGCAAGACGCCAACAAAAGTATTTTGTTTCTGCTGTAGATAGCGACAGAAGTAGAGAAAAGTGGTTGCCTTTTACCTACGAAACCAATTGGCTGTTGATAATATGAACACAACGAATTATTGGAATGTGGAACACATAAATATACTAAATAATATCTAACCACTTTAATTTAGTGTAACATAACCATATTGCTTTTCAAAAGAACCAAGTGACGCAATTGCCCGAAATCATATACGTCGCAATACCAACGACATTATATAAATCATCATTTCAGTTTGACATACTTCCATGGTCAATATTTTTATTTAAATGTAATGTCTCTGATGACATCTATATCTATGTGTATTGTACGCTTCGCGTATATACATTTTTTTAAAGTCAACACTCCCAATAGTATTAATTCCTGACTCGCTAGTGTCTTTACAAACATTCAAATAAAGAACACAAAGAACAAACTAAACTTTAAACAGTCTGGAGACTGTTTAAAGTTTACCCGAGATATTTAATTCGATGCGACAACACGGTCGAGTCGAGCAATGTATTTAATATATTTTTGACATGGAAATCTTAGAATTAGCACAGCATCTAGACCTGTTTCCTAAAGATAGCAGTAGGCTCCTCCTCTTTAAATTGCGATATATATAGCCTGGTTTCGGCATGAATGGGCCGAATCGACCGGGGTAGTACTACCCTCTCACAGAATACCGGCGTGAAGTAATGGTACCCGTACTGTTGCGTTTCGTATTGGTGAGTGAGAGAGCCAGAGCCCCAGTTACCCCGATCCTTTTCCTATCATTTCCTTTGTCCTTTCCCTCTTTCATTCCTTCTTAAAGGGCTGGCAACGCACTTGTATCTCCTTTGGGGTTGCAGGTGTCCATGAGCGGCGGTAATCGCTTACCATCAGGTGATCCGCCTGCTCGTTTGCCAACGTATACCATAAAAAACAAATGGCTGTGATTCTTCAATGCCCTTTGGATTTTTATTGAAGCATGAAACATAATATGCTTTGAAGGGCAAGTTGTTGACCACATTTTCATTTAGAATGCTATGTTTGCGGTTCCTGTGAATCTAATTACTGTTTGACCCACAGTTACACTTGTGTGCTAGTAAGACATGAATCATTTCCTTACATTAGGTATAGATACAGTTTATATGACACAATTCTAACATCATCATCACATCGACAACAGCGATAGCCTAGTGGGAAACCGTTGGACTGCCACGCAGAGGTCTCGAGTTCGAACCCAAGGCGCGCATCTCTGACTTTTCGAAGTTATATGCGTATTAAATAGTTAATTATCATTTGCTTTAATGGTGAAGGAAAACATCGTGAGGAAACCTGCATATCTGAGAGTTCTCCATAATTTTATTTATTTTATTTATTTACATTTACATCCAAAGCTTACATCTATTATTACAGGCTTAGCCTAATGCAATAGAATTAGCCAACTTACAATCTATAACTTATAATATACAGTGATACTCTAGAGAATTCACTCAGAGAACATGAAAACAAGTCAATTTCCTCCGCAATTAGGTTAAGGGTGCGCAGCCCTCGCGTCAGCGGCGCGGTGGTGATCAGTGCCGTGCGGCCGCGCGGCACGGCCAGCAGCGACGGCCGGCGGCGGCGCTCCACGTACCGCTCCGGGACACAGAACCCTATCCACTCCAATATTGCCGGATTGCTAACCATGCCACGTATTAATTTAAGTATATAAGTTACAAGAGCCGACTCTCTTCTCACTCGCAACTCGTTGTATCCTACCATACCTAATATAAATAGGGTAGGATACATCAAAGGGTAGAAGGGATAGACCCCATATTTCCTCAAATATAAATATCTAATAAATTTATTTTGAATTTTCTCCAACATCGAGCTATATTTAGCTTGGTGTGGAGCCCATACGATAGCATTATGTTCTAGCTGACTTCTCACCAGCGCGTTGTACAGATTTACAACGGCAGTCAAATTATTAAAATTATTTACCTTGCGTAGCATAAAACCCAAGTTCCTGAATGCCTTTTTGCAAACAGTAGTCACATGATCCCTAAACGTTAGCTCTGTTGTAAGCTGGACTCCTAGATCTTTGACTTGTGTAACTCGTTTTGTGACCTCTGTACCTACTTTATAATCATGTAATATTGGAGCCCGCGCTCTCGTAAAAGTAATTGTGACACATTTAGATGTGTTAAATTGTAATTTATTACCTACGCTCCATGTTACTACTCTGTCAATATCGCTCTGTAATTTATCACAATCCGTCTTATTATTAATTGGCAGATATAGTTTCAGATCGTCTGCAAACAGTAGGCATTTTGCATGTGTGATGACTTTTGGTAAATCATTAATCATGATGATGAACTGCAGGGAGCCATATGCTGTGAAATCAGGAGTTAGCCAAGGAAGCAACTTCCTTGGCTAACTCCTGATTTCACAGCCTATGGTTCCGACCGACACCCGGCGTATTCGACATACTGCTCCCTGTCTCGCATATAACTAGCCAAAAACATAAGTAAGTGAGGGGTACAGCCAACGCTAGCTAACTTCCTAAGCAATATATCATTATCCACTATATCGAACGCTTTTCGGTAGTCAAAGTATGCTGCATCCACCTGCCCTCTATTGTCAACTACTGGTATAATTTGCGTCATGTAGTTTAGAATGTTGCTAGTCGTACTACGACCTGGGCGGAACCCATGCTGTGCATCTGAAAGTTGTACGGCTACTTGTTTAAATATATTATTTTGTATAGCGGATTCGAACGCCTTAGCCGGTGTGGATAGTACTGCCACTGGTCTATACTCTTCTACTTTCACTCCAGAGCCACCCTTAGGGACTGGCACTACCCGAGTGATTTTCCATCTATTCGGAAATACAGCAGCTTTTAAACTTATATTAAATATGTGAAGTAGTGACTCAGCCAAGACGAATCGACAGTCCCTAAATAGGTAGGCCGGGATTCCATCCGGACCAGCCGATCGCTTTGGCTTCAGCTTCGCCAGTGCCAGGGTCACGTCAGCCAGCTTCAGCTCGTCCAGATGGACTCGCGCCGATCCATTCGCTCCATCTGCTTGCTCAATCGCTGAGCTGACATTCAGTTCCGCGCTCTCTGTACTATATACCGAATGAAAGTACTCAGCAAATGCTTTCGCGGACTGATCTGCTGTCAATATCATGCCGTCTTTCGTTATTTTATTAGGGTTCCTACTACCTTTTTGGGATTTTATATAATTCCAGAAAGCTTTTGGGTCTTCTAATAAATGTCTTTGAACCTTGTCCCGATATTGATCATGAGCATATTTAATCATTTTTTTAACCCGCGCCCTACACAAAGCAAACGCCTCGTAATCTACCGGTAATTTAGACAATTTATATTTTTTATGCAATCTACTTTTAAATTTTATTTGATTAATAATGTCTCTTGTATACCACAATGGATAGACACAACTCGAATCTATCCGTTTACTATATTTTCTTGGGACTGAGTAATCAAGTATTTTATTTATATTATCATACAACATATTTTAACATTGTTCTAAATTATTTAATTCATACAACGTACTCCAGTCTATGGCAGCTATTGACGTATATAATAAAGTAAAGTTAGCTTTTGTGAAGTTCCATGTACATGGATTCTGTTGTTTATCTGTATTTATAAAGTTAGTATGATCATGGCGCTGAGGGGGCTGAGGGGCGCCGCCGCTCGCCGTCACCGACACCTCGAGCGGCGGATGTTGCGCGTCCACCGGCACCAACGCTTCGTCCGCGGCGACCACGCTCACACCTTCCTCTAATGTAGTTAACACTAAATCTAATTGTCGACCGTTACAATTACTTACATTATTTCTCTGAGTGAACGCACAGTACGTTTTAAAATACTCAAAATAATCACAAACATGCGATGAACAAGAATACAAGTTAAAATCGCCTATTACTATTACTTTCTTATATTTTAAACAAATACTTTCAATTATTTGAAACAACAACATATACTCATTATCGCTAGACTTCGGCGGAATATACACTATACAACATAAAAACAAAAATCTGTCACGTAAATATACCTTTGCACATACTAGTTCGAACACACGGTCGCTGATGTTTACTTCAACCGGTATAGGCACGCTCCGCAAGTCAAAACGCGGTGTGGCCACGAAGCACGCGCCTCCCTGCTTACGTCCATCCGTTCGGTCACATCTCAGTATTTTATATCCTGGGGGAATTAATTCTGCATTCTCGATTGATTCGTTGCAACCTGTTTCTGTTATTGCAAATAAATCTGCTTCATAACAAGCCAGTCCTATATAAAAGCTTTCCAATTTGGTAATAATGTTCTCGAAGATATGTGAAGTCTGCCAACCCGCACTAGGCCAGCGTGGTGGACTATAGCCTTACCCTTCTTACAGTAAGAAGAGGCCCGTGCCCAGCAGTGAGACAGTTTAATATAGGGCTGATATTATATATATTATAATTCTAACATAAACCTATTTTATAAATGTAGCTTCCTGAACAGACTAATCTACTGATGTTTTCATCCATATTATGAAGAAAATACACTGAGTTCATTGTTTATTTCATTTTGCATTTAGTATTCGAGATCGGCGATTTATTGTAAGTTGAACACAGTAACCAAATGTTCTTTCAACTAGGTAATACCTAACTAATATGTAATTAAATATGTTATATAGTATAAGTTGTTGCTTTGTATTAAGAAAATCGGTAACGTTGTGGTTTTTATACTGACTATTTCATCAATATTTTTTTGAATAGCCTATTAAAATTCTGTTTTTATATACCTATATATAATTGCCTTTATTTAAACCAGTATGGTTTGTCTTAAATTAGCAAAAACATCAACCATCTTGTAGTTATGACGAAATGAAACAATGAATATGGGCAGACAGTAAGCGATATACCTTTAAATACAAATTGTATATACATAACTTTATCGATGTTATTTATTAATAATACATGTTATTAGTAATACATACCGTTAATTCTCAAAATATATATAAATTTTTAAAATAACCATTGCATTTTGCACAGAACCCACGAAATTAGATGTTGGACATAAACGGCAATTTCATAGTTAAAGATCTAATATATTTACTAACGCGTAAACTGTAAAACGGATTTGGTTGAAATTGGAATGTATTCAAAGTTTTATCCAAATCCGTCCGCGTGATAAACAATGTCCTGTTTTAATGCCTTTTGCTTGGTATGCGAGCTTTTTATTGACATAGATATATGACGCGATAGTCTAGTGGGTAACCAATGGGTTGCCAAGCGGCAACTCACGTGAGTTCAATCCCAAGGCACCTCTGATATTTCGAAGCTATGTGCGTATTTAATATTTTATTATCGCTTGGTTTAGCGGTGAAGGAAAACATCGTGATTTAAAGTGTATGAGTGAAAGTTCTGCATAATGTTCTTTAAGATATGAGGAGAAGATGTCTGCCAACTGCACTGGGCCAATGTGGCGGATTATGTCCACTCATACTGAGCAGAGGCCCGTTCCAAGCAGTGAGCAGTTTATATAAAGGGCTGATACTGTTATATAAGGCAAACGTAGTGCATTTTCCGAATGCATCTTACGCACCGATCGACGCATAAATAAACTGAACGTTTAATAAAAATGAAGGTAATAACATAAAAATAAATAACCATATATATATGAATATTAAATTGCCGTGAATAAAAAGGAGATGATGCATAACATTAAATTTATGACATATTTGCATTACATTCAATTTGTCAGCGATAATCTATCGACATAAGTAGCAAAACAGAAGACCTATTCTCTTATATTTTTTTTATCTTATGTCTGATAAAAACGCCCTTTTCATCTCGATATTAAATATGAAAATAGTTTGTGAAGTAATCTATAATAATACATTTAAATTTAATGACAAAAAAGACATAAGTCACGAGTAGACCTTGTCTTTTTAATAAACAAAAAGACAGAATAGTTTATATTAACTTTCACTTTAAGGGTGAAGTACATAATATTCTCTAAGATACTGTTACACCCAGTGCCATCTCTCGGCATTGTAGGGTAGGCTCGGCAGTTCCGTCTAATAATTTATTACAGCGCCATCTATTTACGTCTTACGGAACTACTTCGTCGGTACGAGAAAAGTAGAGAGAACGCTGGCACATTCTCGTATCTTCGTACTATTACGTACCGTGTATGACGTTTCTAGAAAACTCCGGAAACGCTTTAACCGCGTATAAAAGGGGAAGGCCAGCGCTCGCCGGGTCAGTTTACATTCGTAAGCGGTCAAGTATTCATCGAAGCGAACGGAAGCGAAAATACTACGGAGTTTAAAGCAGTTACAGTGGAAAAGTGTAGTATAGTGTTTATTGTATTTTAAATTTGATTGTGTGCTAGAATAAAACGTGTTTTAGTCAGTAATTTTTTTTATATTCTAATCCCTCGAACCCAGCACGTAACAATACGTATGTGAGGTTTATGTGCGCTGGGCCAGCGTATATAGCTTAACTTTTCTCACACTGAATAAAGCCCGTGTTCAGTATTTGGCTGATTTATAAACAGATTTTATATCATAAAAATCCAAAAAAACCTTTTATGAATTTGTAAATTTTAAAGTAGTTAAACCACTCTTAATTCTTATTAATTAAACTGTAAAGATTTTATTAATTGTTGCTTTGCCTGGATGATTTAATTGGCTTTAATGTTCAACATTTTATTCCAAACTGTTCTTTTTACGTTGTATCCTCAATTTAAACAAAAATTTGACTTAAATTTGTATAAATCATTTTCTTTGAATATAAAACAGTAGTATTGACCTCTGTCTGCCGTATTTGTAGCAATTTTAATGTTTTTACTCGTGTTTCTGTAAGTACATTAAAATTTTATATTTAGATAACAATAGACCAACAAAAGCTTTTGTATAGAAGCATATTTAAAACAATCGAAATTTATATACTATAGATTTGTTGTACCTCGGGTGTAAAGTAAGGTAAAAATGTGATAAATAATTAGACGGGATTGTGATGGCGAGATGGTTTATTTACGCCATCATTGTACAGAGGGCAGAGCAGTGTCTGTCAGCTGGTAATTAATATTATGATTATATAAAATTATTCTGAGAAAATATTTTACTATGATGCTCTTTTCACGGGCATCAGGACCTATTATCTTTTATACGTAGCCTTTTGGGATACTTGCATGGATCCAATATGCAGAGGCCGTTTGTGAGTTTTGGTGTAACTACGACAGATTGGTGACAAATTAGTGCATATTACTATCAGGTTGTAGAATATTTGGTGCATATTACCTTCAGATTGTAGGACAATTATACAACCACCCACCCTTTAGTGACTTTACAAACTAAAGGGCCGCTATGCTGAACAGATAAGAACTACTGACCTGTCTTTTTATAGTAGAGAACCGCGTAAGATCACCTTATGTACTAAGTGTAGGAACATAAAAAATATTCGCTGCAAACTTCTTTAGATGGAGGAAGGTACTTACCGTATAGGTTGATCTAGTTAAAGTAGAGAATTTGCAGATAATTTTACTCTACTTGACGACCCGGTGAATTTGTACGAAATTCACCGGTATCGGCTTTGCTAATCCGAACGCATGGCAATTAGTGTTATGATATATTATATAGATTTTAGAAAACTGTGTCTCAGGACTAGCTGCTTCGGTGACGCAGCAATAGGGCTGTCGCCTACTGTGCGTAAGGTCGGAGATTGTGTTAGGGATTTTCTCAAGCAATTCTCAATAATAGTATGGATCGTAAGGTTGCCAGTCTTTTGGTTTTCTATCGGATTCATTTCGGAGAGTGTGCTGAGGAACTGCATAATTTGATGCCTCTTCCCCCATTTTACCATCAGATGACCAGACAATCAGAACAGGTACATGGTGGATGTACCACATTTACGCACGAAGCGCTTTACTTCCACTTTTATATATTTTATATACCGCAAAGGATTGGAACTCGCTATCTAAGTCTGTGTTTTCCGATGAGTACAATCTTGGTGCCTTCAAGTCAAGAGTGAATAGGTGTCTTCTAGGCAAGCATGCTCCATCGTCGACTCCATCTTCACCTAACATCAGGTCAGATCGCGGTCAAACGTAAGCCTATTAAAATATTAAAAATAAAAATACAGGTCTGAAATCTAGCTGTTATATAGTGGGTGTCACTCTGCCTATCCCTTAGGAAATATATGCGTTGAACTAATTATGTATATGTGTGTCCAATGCTAATTCAATCCACTATGTTACGAGGTCCGTTAACTGGTATGTATAGGGGTCAATGTAAACGTCATAAACTTGACCTATACTGAAACAATAGAAGCAACTATCGTCTTGCTATAAAGGTCGCGAGTTACTTGAAATATTTGGAATTCTATTTCAATGACTATTAACAAGGACTTTATGAGTACTAAAATACATACTGATATAAAAGTATGTTTTAAATAGACATTACATCATCATACATTTTATTTATAACTACTTTTGCACGCGACTTCGATTGCATAAATCTCATGCGAACGTATACCGCTTTCAAAAGTATGCAATGCTTTAGCGCATTGCATACTTTTTAATCTATTGGGTTAATCTAAGTTAAGATATCTACCAGCTGACGACCTTCAGCCACCCTGAGGTTTGACCTGGGGGTGGCGGGCTGTGTGGGCCTGCCCGCCATCCGTTCAGCACCAGGTACGCGAGGCGGCGTGCGTGTTCCCACGCGCGCCTCTGTTTCGAGTCCGTCTCCCCTCTAGGGGGGAGGCTGTAGGGTTTTATAATGAGTGAGTGCCTTTGGGTAGGTCTCTTCGTGCAGTGGTCTGCCGTTTCATACGGCGGGCCGAAACCTCGGCGAGGTCGCGACCGCATGCGAAAGTGATTCGCGCGGCCCCGCCGATAGTGGTTTTGTCGAGGAACACCGTGGTAGGTTTAGTCGGTATTCCGTGAGGTACATTATTCTATTCCATCTTACTTTTACCCCGGCAAGTCCGACATAATCCCTCCGCCCGCCCCCGCGGAGGGGTATGCGTCAATGCATTACCACAAGTAAAAAAAAAACTACCAGCTAAGATTGATCCAAATAGATTCGACTGTTTACGCATAATTGATAACATCGTGTCAAAATTAAACATTTGTTAAGTAATTTGTGTTGCTTTTGCTAAGTCCGTCCGTAAATCACAGCAGTTGATAATTATGCATTTGACTGTCTAGTAACAGATAGTTTAAAAAATCGGCCTCGATGGCGTAGTGGTTAGTGTAACCGACTGCCACGCCTGAGGTCGCGGGTTCGATTCCCGCACAAGTCAAACATTTGTGTGCATGAACATGGATGTTTGTCTTGGTCTGAGTGTTTCTATGTATAATATGTAGGTATTTACAAAAATAATAGTATATGTATGTATGTTAGTATAAGCATAGTACAAGCTCTGCTTAGTTTGGGCTAGATGGTGTTGTGTGTATGTGTTAGAATATTATTATTATTATTAACAGGATTGGTTATACCCATTCAGATGAGATACTATATATCCGTCCATATCAGGTGTTCAACCTCAAGCTGAAATGTACTTTACTCTGCTGGCTTACTGCACAGATTGCAGTTTCTATTTCCATCGGGACAATAATTGGTGTGATGCTCAAATAGTTGATCCGAGCCTGGGTGTTGTAGCGGGCAAGTCATCGCCACGCCGTTGCCGGGGTGCAAGGTATTCTTAACGCATAGGTATTTAATCCCACACGGAATAATTATTAAAGTGATCCACGTATCAATTGTGTGATTCTGGGATAGTTTGTTTCCGTTAACTTTATTTTTGTTATTGGAGTTGTCTTTTTTAAAGCTATTTGTGTCTGATATTATAAACTTTAATAAGACGTCACCTACGATTTATACAGTATTATCTCTTTTTTTGTATCTATCTTATATTATTACCTCTACATGTGAGCAACTTTTGTTTGTAATAAAGATTAAGATAAAGTTTTATAGAATAATTTATTTTATGTTTTGCTATAGTAAAACAGCCTACTAACAATTATAAATGATAACAATGTTTAAATTTTAAATTTAAATGTAATTATTTCGTTGACTTTATTTTATTTGGCTGTGTTATTTTTAATTAAATTGAAAGACATCGGTTTTACTGCTTACTAGAAGTAGAATCTAAATTAAGCACACTCACTGAATAATTTATTGTTGAAATAGCAACTCTGCAATACTATCAAATGAATTTAATTATAATTTTGTACTGGCAAGTCTTACTAGAAAGCTATTATGAAATTTGTTGACTATGTTACTAAAGCGGTCTAAATAGCCATAATGTTTAGTGCAATTTATGGCTGCAAAGTACTGGCCGGTAAAACTATATTATAGAATACATATAAAAATATATAGCACAGGTCAAAAAAAAACTGTATGGAATAGATGACGCGTTCAATTCTTTTAAGTTATATTTGGCAACATTGCTATGAAAACATTGCCCGTTTTAAAATCCTTTAAAGATAATTGCAGATATGCAGTCATTTTCTCGTAATAAATACTTACAGCATAGAATAAATCGAATTTAAACATACCTGGCGAAATAAAGATGTATAATACTCTTCTACCTACTGTTTCAGTTGATACATTTTAGGTATATACGTACACGGATTTTATGTATGTGCATAAAATAAAATATGTACATATACAAGAAAGTTCCAATATTTATTTTTAAATTTGGACTGGCAATTGTAACTATACCCATTGTGACTAAAGAATAATGATAAAATACTATTTAACTTTAACTTACTTAATGTAAAGTATATTATATATGTATAAGGACTACCTTACCACGTGCAGACGTATTGAAAATTGTGAAAAGTGTTTTGAGTTTGATAGTACAATTAAGAGTAATGCGGCCAAAATTTTAATTTTGTGATAAGCATTATGACTTTCTTTAAGCGTGCATCAGGATTGTGAGTGAATCACTCAACAATTTTATTGTAAAATGACCAAAAAAAAGTTATAACGCCCAAAAGAAAATCTGTTAAAACCTTTTTAGTTATTTTTGTTCATAACTTTTTTATTTTCCATTTTACGATAAAAATAATAGGAATAAAGTTGTAGACAATTTAATTTGCTACAATTAATGTCTTACAAACTTTTCTGTAGAGTTGCTAGTTTACAAGATACAGCGCGAAAACCCTTTGCACCCCTTTTCCCAAAATGGCGGCCGTGGGACAAGGGTGGCGACCCCACAAACTTGAACTTCAGCTTATATGTACTAAACACCCCTCAAAATCAAAAAAATTAAATTCTTCCTCTGAAAAACGTAACCCTAAATATAACTTTTCAATGGACTAATTCTCATTTATAAATTATTACCTATTTAATATTTATCCGGTAAACGATATGTTTTTAGATATATTTATAATATTTCTCGCCTATTGTAAAATTAAAGCGATACAAAAAATTATTTGTATTTTGATTTGTAATAAATAAACACAAATACTTATGGAGTCATTTTAAAATTCTAACCATTAGAAAGCTACTTTAACCAGAAGTAAGAATAGGCTTTACAACATCACCCTACGAACTACGGGAGTGGAGAAATAATTATAAACGTGAGTAAAACTACAGCTAGCAAATAAAAAAAGATATATATTCTATAACCCATACATAAAAAAAAATATAATAATAATAATGTTTATTTGCAAAAGGTTTTACAATATTTACACTTTGATTATGTACACTGTATCTTTAAATAATAAAGAGAATTACATGAACTAAAAAGTGTTATGTTGAATTCTGGTACCCATGGTAACATTTAACTTGTGTTATGGGTACCAGTGCCCTTCCACATAGTTACTAAATTAAATTTAGGAGCGATTATATATGATGTGCAATATTAATATTTATGTAGAACCCTATTTGATCTTCTGACATAATTCGATCAGCCTCATGAATAAATATATAATATGTTATATTGTGTGCGTGTGCGTGTGCATGTGCATGTGTGTCTATGTGTGTGTGTATGTATGTTAATGTGGAGTGTTTGCGTGTTTAAGTGTAACATAGTGTTTGGATCATTGTGAGCAATTTTATTATAGAATAGACATCTTTAATAATTTTCAGAGTCATCATAATTCAACATTTGTAACAAATTATACACCTTTCTTTTACACTCTTGCCTACAGAGGGGGTAAATATTGCAAAGCTTATTAATTTGGTTATACAAGTGACTGCTGATGACGTGATAATGGTGTTGAGCAAGGGATGTTCTTGAGTTATGAGTGTCACATACTTTATATTGTCTACGGGTTTGAATGTCATTTACGTCATATACTAAAGAACAGTGCTTGCGTAATATGGTTTGAAGTACAAAGAGCTGTCTGACTCTAAGAAACTTACACTCTGCGTAAAGGATTTGTGTGGGACATCTGAAAGGTTTGGACATCATGACTTTTAGGACTGCGCTTTGTGCACGCTTGACTTGTAGTAGATGCGTCTTATGAGCCCCAGCCCAGACTGTAATACAGTATGTGAGTACGTGAGGAGCTTTCAAATAAAAGGCATATAACAGTTTTTTAAAGATTCAATGTAAGGACATTATTAGAAAGCCAACCTATTACTGTTCTAAGACTCCCTTCCGCGCTGTCAAAAGTCTCACACTAGTTCTTACAGTGGTACACGGTAAAACAAGTGTGAGACCTTTGCCGTGTCATCTGCATAGGAGTAAATATAGCAGTTTTTGAGGGGTAAGTTGCAAAGGTTGTTAATGTAAATTAAAAACAAAGTCAAGCCGAGAATTGAGCTTTGGGGCACTCTAAAATTCAGTGATTCAGTGTCACTAATGACGTCATCTATTTTGAAACACTGAGTACGATTACTGAAATAATCTTTGAACAGTTCGTGTATACACACGAACTGTGTTCATGTATACACACGAATTGATTATACGACCACGAATCCCAATTAATTCCAACTTGTTCAAGAGATGAGGAACAGACACAGTGTCAAATGCCTTCGAGAGATCCAATAAGATGCCCAGACATTTTGAGTTGTCATCTAGTTTCGAGACTGTGGTCTATTAGTGAGGCAACGGCATCTTCAGTCGGTTTTCCTTTTCTAAATCCGTATTGATTAGGTGTCAAAAGTCTATTGGATACTAAGAAACTTATCAAACGTTGGTTAGTAATATATCTAGAATTTTGGAGATGGCAGGCAGGACTGATATTGGTCTATAATTATCAACACTGTCTCTGTCTCCACCATTGAGGATTGGGAAAACAATCGACTTTTTAAGTGATGTAGGGAAACAGCCAGAAGATAGACATAATGTTACAGATGTGGGTTATAACAGGTACAAGAACAGGCAGACACGATTTTAAAATTCTTGGTGAGATACCATCCCATCCAGACGCAGCGTCTGTGTGGAGACCAAGAATAAGTTGTTGTACCTTTTGTTCATCTGTGGGAAAAAGCACAAGTGAATTGATTGGACTTGCTTTCTCTGGTCACTCATCAGTAGTTTGACTGGGACTAAACTTAGAAGCTAATTTACTGCAGATATTTGTAAAAAGTTATTGACAGCATTGGCAGATGATGTATTATTATTACACATAGACAAAAGTTCGTTTGGGGGTGTGATATTACGGTTAGTGGTTGTGATATTTTTTATAACTTTCCAAGTGGCCTTAAGGGAATTTTTTGCTTTGATGAATTAGTTTTTTCGTCTTTATATTTTTAAGTTGCTTATTGCAGAAGTTGCGATATATTGTGTAAGTGACTTTAAGAGCATAATTATTTGGGTCTTTTATTAATTCGGATAACAGTTTATCCCTGTTGCGAATATAGTGTAATAGCTGTTGGTAATCCAGGGTTTAAGTGTTCTACGTTTGGATGGTAAATGAACAGACTTCGAATGATTTATAATGCATGAACTAACGGTGAAAATCAGAAGTTCTGTAGGGGTATTAGCGTCCTGTGCGTTCATTATATCACTAAAATCCATAGAATTAAGGTCTGAGATTGTGGCAGAGTAGTCAACAACAATTTTGTTGACTTTAGGAGTTGCGGGCATCCGTTCACAGCCAATACTGATGTAAATAGGCTTATGGTCAGTTATATATGTATGTGTCATATACCAGGGTCATTGTTTTTAGGCTGGATTTAACCATAACATGATCTAAACAAGACATGTCACGAGTAGGGAATAAATGAGAGGGTAAGAAACCATGCGATGCGATCATGTTTAGGTATTCGTTTGATTGTTGAGTTGTATTGTTTGGCGTTATATCTATGTTTATATCACCCATGACCATTATATTTTTATGTTGTGATATTAGGTATATAGATGTAAGAGTGTTATTTAACTCATTGGTAAACTTATCACAATTTCTTACCGAAGGTGAACGATATAGCGCTACTACAGATATATCTGAATTTGTAAGGTGACATACTAGACAACTAGAGTCAGTAATTGAGGGCTCTGTTGTTGTATGTAGTAGTTTAAATTTTACATAAATTATTACTCCGTCATATTGATTTTTAGGGTTGCTCGTGCGATAGGAAATATAGCCTTTTAACTGTGGAAATGTCGGCGATGCACCCAACCAGCATTCTGTTAAAATTATTAACTCACACGTTATTGTGAAGAAACACAGAAGTCAAAATTGCAATTAACACTGCGAATATTAATGTGGATATTTACAGACTTCGGTATTATTTGCAATTTGTCTTTATAAGAACTTGGTGTACAAATGTGTGAGTTTGGGACACCGAAAGAATCTATTTCATTTATTATTACCGGATCAATCATTTTGTAATTGGATATAAAATACGCAGTTCTTGAATTTATAGTATATGATAACCTGGTATGTAGTGTATAGTAAAACATGGGTGGTGTTTAGTTAGTAATGTGCAGAGGTGGTTGTGGTAATGAGTAAATTGTTTTAAATAACCAAAAGTGTATAAAATGTCTATTAGATAATTAATTAATCTATAATTCATAAAAAAATGGCAAGTAGTATTTATTTTTAGTTCCAATAGAAAGCAGTTTATAATATTGAGGCTGTAAAGTAAAGCTGTAAAGTTATCATTAGGTTATTTCTGTATATTTAAACAATATTGGCTTGATAGTGATTAGCATAACGAAGGAAAGTTACAAAAAACTGACCATATGACATAATTTAGTCCCATATACGTGGATACGTAAGTGAGGCCGTTATTTTTTAGGTATTTATAGTTTTGTGAGGTATCAAGAAGGGTAAGCAGCAGGCGAACACATTGGTATACTTTCACGTTCATACAAATCACGGTAAAAAAGTTTGGAGAATAGCAAAAAAACTAGTTTACTTAAACACTTTACGAAAGAAATAACGTGATGTTACCAAAGAAGTCGGTATATGAAAGGATATATATTAATAAAAAATAGAAAACATTTTATCTACATCTAGCATAAAACCTAACCTGAAAATTGGGTGCATAATAATTAACCGATGTAATGTTGATCTCGTTTTTAGGGACGTGGTCGACCAGGGAAGTTTATATAGCGGAGATAATTCAAACAATATACTTCGCAATTACAAGATCTATAATTAGAGTTTTACAATAATTGGTAACAGTACGCGAATTATATTTTATACAAAAAGTAACAGAGTGTGGTTCTTATAGTAAGGCTTCGTACGTGGTCCAGCGGATAAGCACAATGGACCATTTATTATTTTAACGGCAGAAGAGTCTCGAATCAGGGCGTAGCCATGTTTATACAGGTTGTCCGGTAATTAATAGATAACCTGGAAATGTCTTATAGTGGGACTGATGGCCGTTCAGAAAAAAATATGAAAAAAAATCTATCCTAACTAATCTGAGATATGTGATTTTTTTTAAATTACCATGTATAACTTTCATGCATACTACGACCATAAAATAATGAAATCCATCGGTTTTTTGTTGTTTTATTATAAAACACTAATTATGCTAATAGATAGACAGTCAAAAGTATGCTATGCCATAATAGCTTGCATTTTATATTCTTTTTTTATATATTTTTTTTCATTTTTTCTGATCGCCCTTCAGTTCTACTATAAGACATTTCAAGGTTATCCATTAATTACCGGACACCCTATATATGTCGCCGCTGGGAGAAAAGCGGCGCTCCCACTCCGACGCGCGCGCAGCCGTTGAGGCGCAACCGGTCCGCGTGACACCTAAGAGAACTCGAGATGAGTAAATAATGCGTAAAACTAACGCGGGCTAATTACGTAGCGCCGGGGAATCGGGCATAGTAATATATTTCACAAGAATAGTCCTTGAGAATAATTCATTAGCAAATTTTAAATTTATTAAAATGGGCGATTTTATATGCATTGTCATTGAAATTCAAACTCTATTTCTTTGTTACGTGGTAATAAGGCTTTCCAAATTAGCAAATAAATATAGTGATGTCGTAGATATACACGTAGACTCGCTTCGCATGTTTCGATCCACACTCATAAAATATTGCAAAATCCCAACTGTATAATCTTACTGTGAGAGTGACTCCCTTTAGATTTATTTTTACATATCGTTTAAGATTTAGTTTATTAAGTCAGTACCTACAATTAGTTTTGTTCATTATTTGCGTGTTGTGTTTATCTTTAATTATTTGTTACACTAACGACATTTTAGCTTATGTGTCTACAATGTTTGTAACGGTGTATACGAATGTTGGCATTCTTAAATAAATAAATAATAGAAAGAAAGAAAATATTAATTTAGCTCACAAAAGGGCGCACCCAAAACAGGGAGAAATAAATTAAGAATTAAAAAGATACAAAATAAAACAGAACCAAATAATAAAATCATAATAAAACTAGAAAATAAACCAAATACTAACACTATAAATTAATTTCTGTATAATAGCTACATAATATTCTATATAATTACAAAATATACTATTTAAAAGTTACAGTGTGCCAATTTCAATATGGTTGCGATTTATACATACTTCTAAGTGCAATGATGATTTGTAGTTTGAAGTGTTACGCCATAGTATATCTACTTCTTTACTAATATTATAAATGTGTAGGTTTGTTTGTTACGTTTACACGCCTTAACTAGTCAACTGATCATCATGAAATTTCGCATACATGTTGTCAGGGATACAAAAAAGAATGTTTCTAATCTAACCTAATCTACATTTACATATGTGAAACCGCAGGCAAAATCTAGTTTTCTATAGTTTCTTGCAGGTTTTTTCAACTAGGCTCAACTCTTTGTCTGCTAGCAACTAATGTAGCTTCAGTAACTTAGTAAACTCATTATCCTACATAATATTTTAACATTCATAGGTGTTACTTTGTGATCTTAATGAATAAATGATTTTTGGTTTTAACTATTTGTAATAAGTTACAAGTTATGACCTTGGTTCATGACAAACACGTGCCGTACCACAACGAGGCGATTTATTTAAAATTCTCTTGTAACACAACTAAGAATTTAAAGCATTACCTACACGAGTGTAGACGGTTAACGTGTTCTGTCACAGCTCGATGACACTGTACGATATCTGGTCTGATTTGGCTAATGTTGGTTTTCATGTAGGAATTTCTAAACAAATGCCATGTCATCCTTGACAATGCTTTGAACATTGCAAGTAAGAGGTGGTGGCACCCTAGCTAAAAAAATCACCTAAAACGTAGTCCTCATAACTGAACAACGTGACAACAACATGCAAATTTAAACGTAATGTAAGTCACTAGGTATCAAAGCCGCCTGCGCACATTCAATTAAAAGAAAATATATTCAAATGTTATATAGGCAACACAACACGTATATAGTTATAAGCCTGTTAACGTGTGTCACTAAATATTGTCTTCTGTTTACGCGAATGTTATTCATTGAAATTAAACTACTATATATGGATTTTATCGCGTTGTTTATTTATCACACGCAGAATGAGCTCAAAGTATCATGAAGTCTAGCTGAGCTCATTCTGCGTAAAAAGAAACACCAATAATTAAATTATGTTCGGGTACTTTGAAATAACTACACTGGAACATTGAGACAACTACCATCTTAGTCTCCCCGTGACCATGGCTGCTGAAAAGCAACCGAAACGTCGGGGAAAGTGTAAACCAAAAATAAATAGATTTAATAGTTTAAATATTTTTATTAGCTTATAAATTAGTAAAATAAAATCAATAGTAGTAGTAGTGTAATATTTTCAATTTTTTGTAAGACAGTGATAAATAAACAACGCGATAAAATCCGTATATAGTAGTTTAATTTAATGTGCCGCTAATTTTTGTAGAGAGTCACAAAGACGCACAAAGATAGATATAGATATGTTCATCCATATATCATAAAAGAAAAACGCCATCCCACTTTTTACGACACACACCACGTCCCATCTAGTCACTTTATATGAATATCATAAACTCTTACTAATTGCTTTCAGTGCTTTCAGCAATTTACAATTTACTTTGTTGCTTTATTTCAGCGGCGTTTTTTAGACAATTCTGTGTTTTTTTTCTAAACTCGCAATTGGATTTTAAATGCATTTTCTGGTCGAAATACTTTTCTACTGTTAAATCCTAATCCTGATTAGTATTTGTTTATTACGCTTTCACGCCTTAACTGCTAGACAGGTCATCATGAAATTTTACATACACGTTGTCAAGGGTTTCTGAAAAAAAAAGAAATTTCCATCATCTTCATCCAGAAAAAAAAAGAACTGTTCCCGAACAAGCTATGCCGCGAACAAAATATACTTTTAAAATATAATAGACTTATTATAGTGGCTTATGTGACGTTGAAGCAAATAATAAGCAAAACGTAGCATTCATAGTACCTACTTTGAGCTCATTCTACGTAAATCGAAACATCAATTAATTATGAATTAATGTTTGGGTACCTTGAACTTGACGACCACTGGTAGCTGTTGAAAGGCAAATGAAACTTTGGAGCAAAATTTAAATGTAAATAGTTAATGGTATAAGGGTATTAAAAAAACCCGCAATAATATTAAATATTAAGTACCTAATATAATTTAATTTTTATTCGTCCCACCACGTCCTCATTACAACTGAAATGGTACCGAGGTATCTACTTTGATTACCTAAGGAGGTGTTTTTCCCTACCCCGCTTGACCCTGAATCGAAGGAAACTCATGTTTCGGTAGAGACTTCCAAGTTTTAATAGTGCGAAAAAATATGAGGAGCTTAATTTCTTCGTAAGCGCTTTAATCGGTCGTGTTATGAATTTTGCTATACTCTTCCTTTATGGATACAACGAGAAATCACATCATAGAACAAGTCAGCGTGCCCTGCTTATGAAGACTTACACGTTCTACGAAAATGGGTTAATTTAACTTCCTTTATTTATTTGAATGGTATTTACCTCTAAATGTATTATATTCACATGATAAATTTAGAATTATAAGCCGCTAATAAGCTTAATAATATTCATGACCATTGGAATTTTGATTTGGTATCATTGAAATAATATTATTCTACAACATAACACGTCAATCAAGCAATTCAATTAAATGTTTGTAATGTATTTAAATTAATACCGATAATAAGTATACATTAAATTAAATTAATTATTTAGTTAATGTACTAACCTAGTGGGAAGGTCGTGGGCGTAGGCCGCAGAAGTCTTCAGTTGGATCCCAAGGCAAGCACCTCTGACTTGAGGAAGTTATGTTCGTTAGCCTATTACAGCAGAGGCACACCAGTAGCGAGCCATAATAGATTAAGATTGGCTGCCGTGACTGAAATTCGGTTTGGAGGACATTATTAGACCTTCATACCTGCTAATTCCCCATAATGTTCTTTGAAGGTAAGTGAAGACTGCACGTACTGGACCAGATTATTATAGCTTAACCGTTTTCATTGTAAGAAATCTCATGTTTTGTCATGAGACTACGTATGAACGTCACATGAGCCAAGATCAAGGTCGATCATTTAATAATAGTTTTTGTATGTGGCTTCGCTTACTCCCGAGTTCTTTTTTCTAGATGAAGGTACCCTATAGCCTTTTCAGAACCGCTGACAACGTGTATGTGAAATGAATCCATCGAGCAGTTAAAGCGTGAAAATAAACAGTTTGAGTTAGAATTCAACAGTAGAAAACACTGCATATTTCAACCAGTAAATTTATTTAAAATTCGGTTACGAGTTTTGGGAAAATACACAGAATTGTCTAAAAACTGCGCTGCAATAAAGTGATAAAATAAATTGTAAATTGCTGAAAGCGCTGTAAGCAATTAGCAAGAGTTTATGATATTCATATAAAGTGGCTTGCATTACTGGAAGTACAATATACACTTTACAAATCTGCAAAATGAACTCGGTACGTAGCATGCGCAAGAAATAAATTCTACAGCAAATATTTTCCACCGTTCCTTAATCAGTAAAATACAACACAAGATTCAATTTCATCTTTGTCAGTCTGTTGCAGTCCACCGTTGGACATAAGCCTTTGCTATATTACGTCACAACGTCTGGTCTTCTGCTTACTGTATCTTGTTCGACAAAACCATCTTTTTCAGGTTATTTAGTCCCTTCAGACAGGGAAACATTATACCATACGTTTATCTGTTCAAGATTTTATATTATACGTTTTTAAGCAAATCTTGCACTACGGATAACTTGGTTTTACTTGGAACTTCACATACATTGAAACAACGGACTCGTAGACACTTATGTAGGCGTCGAATTCTTAACCCTCTCTGCAATGACAGTGGATAGGTGACCACTTAAACCACTGCGTTATCCGTCCTGCCTGTAAGAGATACCACGTCAGTCGGATGTCTTATGTGTATTTAAAATCAAATCTCTGTATATGGAACTCATTCACAATTGGCTAAGTAAATACATTTATTACACGGCGAATCACACATACATATATGAATTGTAACCATTAGGTTATATAATTTATTCAAAAAGTTCTAAAATATATCGGCCGTTAATAAATTGCGAAAATTTACTACGTAATCGCATCAAATTCTTCATTTATTATGTTTATTGAAATTAAACTACTATATACGGATTTTATCGCGATAAAATCCGTATATAGTAGTTTAATTTCAATGAATAACATTCGCGTAAACAGAAGACAATATTATTATGTTTAACCAAAAAATAATAGTTAATGCCACTATTATGCATGAGGTTTCAAGTTTAACTCCCAGGTTGGAATTTTTTATTGATTAAAACAGAATTGTATATATGTAGTACCAGAAATTCATTCTATATTAAAATATTCAAGATTCTAAATGTTTGCTGCAGACGAAAACTACAAAGAATATGGTACTATTTAAAATCCAATGAACGTCGTCACGTGATGAAATACTTATTTAGTTATCATTAAATAACTTATACTTGATATTTCCTGTCATCTTGTATGGCAACTGAACAAAAACGGTGGATGTGGTGTTACCAATAAGATTTCTTTAAACTTTTACCAATAGTTTTATTTTAGAAAGGCGCCCGTGACACTTTAATTTCCACTTTAGTTTTATTGGCCGTGTAGCGAGGAACTTTGTAGACATTCAAACGATGGACACAAAGAGCACGATTAGACTCGAACCATCTATTTATGTTACTACCCAAATTTTTGTCCCGGGATTAAACCTACAACTGTCAGCGATGTGGCAGTGGCGAGGTTATAACTTAAACCACGCTATCCATGCAGATAACTGTAGTTTGTGGTTAGTAAACTATAGACTTAACCTTCTAGATGTAGGTGAAAAACAATATTTGCTTGAATGCGTTATTTGTATCGAGTTTGGTTTTACGATAAAGAAGATTCTTACAGCAAATCCCCGAACCTTCAAAGGGTTTATAAAGGGACAATTCCAGCATAAAAGGGCCTTTAGTTATCAGACCTAGATTTTTATGTCTACACCATATATTCATTAATATAATTACGATAAAACAGCCTAATGGGAGACCGTTGGACTGTTACGCAGAGGTCTCGAGTTCGATCCTAACGAATGAATTAAGGCACACAACTCTAACTTTTCTTAGTTATGTGTATATAAAACAATGTGAAATGACATAATCGAGCATTAATAATAAACAAACTTCCATATAATATTAGTTAGGATAACCAATATAGCTCATAGCCAATTGCACTCACTGATCGGTAAACGATTAGCGAGGTTAAGCAACGTTGGGTGCGGTCAGTCTATAGATGGGTGACCGCTTAGTGGTATTTCATCTGAGCGACTTCGTGCTTCGGAGGGCACGTAAAATGTTGGTCCCGGTTGTTGCCAAATTGACAGTAGTCGTTAAGCCATATCAGAGGCCTACGGGCGGCTTGAACAACTCTTGACAACAGGTTGGCCACTAACCTCACGAAAAGAAGAAGAAGAAGGATAATCAAAAACATAAAACTGCTAACTCTATGATGAAGCGGTAAGGATTGCAATTGTTGTGCATTAGGGGGATTTCTTGTCAATATATTTTTGATATTAGCACAGAGCCGGGAACTATACCCGACCGACGCCAATAGGTAACGGTGAAGGATAAATATCATGAGGAAACCTGCTTGTCTGTGAGTTGTCCATAATGTTCACATGGCTTGTGTGATGGAATTTGGCCTAACCCTTCCCACTCTGCTAAGAGGCCTGTGCCCAGCAGTGGGATAGTTTGCATACAGGCCTAATATAATTATAATATAATATACTATTTAGAATGGATACGGGCAGGCAAGGTTGTTCTGTGTGGCAATCCTTAAGGGAGGTTTGTCCAGCAGTTGAAATCTTTCGGTTGAGATGATGATGATGAAAACTAACATTATGATACACGGAACTTGTTTAGCTAAGAATTTCCTAGCAGAAAACCTAATAACTCTGTGTCGGCAATCGAACCTGGGACCTCATGGTCACATGCAAACATGAGCTCAAACTTAGGCCACGGGACCAACATGACAATCCTAAGTACACTTATTAATGTTACATATTCTTCAACATCATAACAATTGCGATAGCTATTTCTTTCTGTACATATATTTGTCGGAGAATAGGACGGCAACTCGCTTTTGACATGATGAAGCAACAAAATATAGGCGTGGTATTAAACTTCGTACGTATACTAATGATATGCAAATACAAGAGAAATAAAACAATAAAGGTTGACTGTGATTATCTCTGATTTGATCCGTAACGCAGCGAGTTCGCTTATATAACGTCAATATGACACTGACAGTTATAACTGTCACTCCAACTGACACATTGGCTCTGTGACGACCTCACTCAAGCTTACGCTTGACATTCCGAAACAAACCAATAGATGACGCTTTATACAAATAAATTACATTCCAATGATTATTTTCTTGACGATCCGACATATGTATTTATTTTTGTAAACCGCCAAAGAGATGATATTTTTTTAGTCACGTATAGGTGTCGAATTTATATCATTCAATGTAGAATAGTTTGGAAGGTGACCATATATGCTACTACATGTAATACCACTAAATATAGGTACATGTACGATATAGGTAGCTGTCTATCCATACTGCTACTAATTTGCCAACATACAAACCGCGGTGGAGTGAGGCAGGCGATTTTATCGCAAATCTTTAATCATTTCATATAAGATCTTCATCGTGGCTTCACCCATGTTTATAATTACTGCTCCGGTCCAGAGACTCGTGCCATGATGTTATATGTATTTCTTTTATTTCTATGTTTATAAGGGACTTCTATACATTATGCACATCAGTCCCATCGTACCCTAATTATTTTTTTTTACTTTTCTTTACAATTAATATTAATAATTTAAAAGTAACAAACAAACACTTTTATTGTAGAGTCATCAGTCTAAACAGATTCTTTGCTGCTTTGGAATTATCAAAACCGAAAAAAAACCGCAATTGGTTGTTCCGAGCCTCGCTGTCCGTTGTTTGCTATTTTAAAGACTCGATAAAAAAATTAACACGAACATCATTATAGAAAATGCTACATGAATTGTTAGTATTTAGACATAAAACTGTTTACGGACTTTCTAATAGCCTATTACTTAGAGTCAGTTGAAAGACCAGTTAACACATAATATATTATAATGGATTTCAGCCAAGTAATATACCTATATCCATATTATACCTATTTTAATTTATGTAGTCGTCTTGAAGCATATTGTAAATGTATCTGTCTGGGAACAATAAATTAATAATTAACTTTCTATATATAAGTCTTTAGTACGCGCACTAATTAAAATGAGTTTCAATTTACATAATATTATGACGATGTTCGGGTATCATACATTCTGAACGTTCAATGTCGCCGTATACACGTTTCAAGTTTCGTACGAAATCTACTTTAGTTCCTGTCAAATGTAAGAGATGGCGTTACTTGTCTTGAAAATGAGTGAAACAATTTTGTTTTTACTTTTCATTTTTTTATGGAATGAGTATGTTCTATAAGTTATGTATATTACAAAATAACGAAATAATTTTATCAGAATATTTTACCACAACCATTTATAAGAATTGTGGTGCATTGTAATTAAGCATTATACAGGGTCTGCCGTAAATAATAAATAACCCGTTAGTAGGTGGTAGCCCTGAGGCCAGGCTGTAAGAAAATCGCTTTTCTAAACCAGGGTTGCCAACGGTCTGAAAATAGTGTAAAAAATTTATTTTTAGTATTTTGATATATTGGTCCTTATATTTTTTGCCATTTCTTGAAATTAAGACATTAATTTCAGCCTAATTTTTTTGTATCATTCTCCTAAATACTTGAATTATTTAATTAGATTACCATTTTTGGCGTAATTAATGTGACACATTATCAAAAATAATACTACAGGCAATTTTTTTTTTCACTTCAACTTTTATCCTTCGTCTGTGGAAAAATATGTACATCATGATAGCTGCTCATTATCTCAAAATCATGTTTAGTTTGTGCAAATTTTAAAAAGGTATTACAATGTATGCTTTCCTTACAATACTGGCGATAGGATCGAAATTACTTAGCAAGGTCAGAATTCTAAGTTTTCAAAAAATGTGTCAAAGCAAGATTTCAGCTTTGTAACAGCATGGGTAGATTTTATTTAATTAGGATATTACTATTCAACTGTTATCAAAACACATTAATAAAAAACAATGACATTTGTAACAAAGGAACTTTATTGATAAAATTAAACTAAGTGTTCAAAATGTCCTCCGCCTGCAGCTATGCAGGCTCTACAACGTCTAATAAAAGATCTTTTAATTCGAATTCAGACCATAAAATCCTGTCGAAAAAAGTCGGATCTTGTCATCTTTCGCACCATTGTGTGACAAAATGCTACTCTTAATGCGGAGTCTCTCGGTAGTAAGGTTTGGCGTACAAATCTTATCAAAATATAATGGTCAATAGAAAACTTAATTAAAACTTAAGAATAAGGCATGTATGTAGGCAAATAAGAATTTTCAGTGTTTCTAAAGACGTAATTGTATATGTAGCTGCTAGTGAGATATTCTCTTTGATAGTACAAGGAGCACCATAACAATTTTTTTGTTGGAGGGTTGGCAATGAGTAGATGATACCCTTATTTTTACGGGCGTCTATAAAGGTATCAGTAACTCCTTAGTATAAGGCTGATCGTATGTTTGTTAATCCTAGTAACACAAAAAAAAGGTAGGTATTATAAGCTGCGATTTTTCTAAGGTTTCTAACAAGTCAAGGTCGGGAACAACTTATTACAAAGAAAAACCTACACAGCAGAATACAGCTATCTAATATAAACATTGACAAAGCCATATCCTAACTCATTCGGCTAAAACTACATGTTTAGGGAAAATATATTGCGAAAATAACTTTGAACCTTTACGAGATCCAACAATAGAAATACAATAGATTTTTCCGCCATTTTCTCGAATAAGAATTTATAAGATAGGATGAATTAAGGCATATTTGGATTCTTTGGTATTCTGAATAAAGAAAGGACAGGAGCATTCTGTGCCATTACCCCGGTAATACGTAACTCAGAAGACGCAATAGAATATATTTATACTAGTTTTCAGCCTTTACTAGGATAAGCTTGTAAACGAGAATGAAAATGCCCTAAGGGTAGCCTTCTTATAAATGAATTATCATTAACCATTTTCTTAGCAAAATGGGGCTCTAACTTGTTAAGTTACATTCAAAGTGTGATCAGGCAATTTTCCGGATTTGCACCAGGCATAGAAAGTGTACGTCTGCATTTAGATGCAAGAGCGTACACAATTCTTTTTATCGATATTAATAGATATATGACTTGGATGCAACAAGTTGATACATTACATTATTCTATAAACAAGGTACTAGGTGAGAGTTTACCAAAGAGGGTGCAAGTGTGTCATGCAGGATTTAATTGTTTTTGACATAATAGGTATGTAATTCACATTATGCTTTGTTTACTTTTTGATTCTATTGAAATTATTGATTTACAAAAGCTTCACCTTTAGCTACTTGAAGATTAATATTAGAATTAAACTAATGTTCATTCTAATATTAATCTTCCAAACGGCTTTGTGGTTTTTTACTTCATGTAAAAATGTTCTTATCTACAAGATTCATGGGTATAAGTTTCGAATAAACAAGCTGCCATTGATTTTCAAGTAGCTAAAAGTGAAGCTTTTGTTAATAATGCAAAAATGACACTGATGTTACCAAAGGCAGCAAATTATATAAGATAATTTAAATACTGATTAATCGTCTTGTCTTAACGATTACAACATATCAGAGATCCTTCTTCCCACATAGTCTGCTATTACTTCAACGTCTTCCTTACCGATTGATATTGATAGTTTTACAACTGTACGACAGATGACGCATAGCCTTGCCTTTTATGTGAAATACAGAGATAAATATCAATACCTGACGTAGAACTACAAACAGTGCAGTTGGTAGAGCGACGACACGGTTTATACAGTCACAGGTTCAAACCCAGTATTGCTTTTTTCTTCGTTCATAATTTAGATTGTTTCTTCGAAACGGTTTCTTTTTCATTGGTTGTCAGTCAGTTTGACTGGACATCATATGCAGAATGGTGACCACAAGAAGAAAGAACAAATTGGCAAAGCAAGAAAAATAATGTCTAGCATAATATTTTTGTATATTATATAGCGTGTAATATAACTAGTATTTATTTCTGTTATGTATATATATATATCAGAAATAAACATTATTTTTAATAATCGTGTACGCTATTGAAAGATTCACAAATCAACTATGTATATTGTGTCTATTTTATATCAATTGTTGAAAGATAACATTTTGTTAGAATGTTTCAATAGAGTATCCATAAAGGTCTTTCTATGTAATCTTGTATCGGAACAGAAATGTTTTGTGTTTCTTCGTAAAAATATATATTTTTTACGTCTGCTTGGATTAAATCAGATAACACGATATACGTGTGTACGCTTATCGTAAACTTCGTACACTTTATGCGCAATCTGAAGGGTTGCACATGAAACGATGTTGTATATTTGATATAGGGATTATAGAATAAGTACCTACCTATATGCTTTTAGCCAGTTTTAGTGAACGTTCATCAAATTTAATTGGTGAATAGTAACAATCAAGAGTATAAGATACTAAGTTTATTCCGCGGCTAGACGTTGTCAATACATTTTTATCCCTCGGGAACAGGCTTTTTTCTGGATGAAAGATATGTTCCTATGTTTATTTCTGTACTCGATCCGTCGAGTAGTTAAGGTGTGAAAACGTAACAAACAAACAAACACACATACTTTCACATCCTTACTAATATTATACATGTGAAAGTTTGTAAGGATGTATGGGTGTTTGTTACTCTTGCACGCAAAAACTACTGGACCGATAGCGATGAAACTTGGTAAGCGGATAGCTGGAGACCTGGTTTCACACATAGGCTTTTTATCCCAATATTCCCACGGGAACGGGACTTATGCGGGTGAAACTAGTTTATAATATTAGTTAGGATTGGATTCATGAATCAAATGGAAGAAGTGGGTTGTTGCATATTAGTGGAAAAAATCTTAAGCCAAAAAATGAATTGCGAAACGAACCTCCATCATTTAAATGAATTATGTCGAAACTATGTACTAATTAAGAAAAATAGAAAAGTGTCTAAGGCTCTATTCTCTGGAAGATAATTTTGCTCCTCAAAATGCTAATGAAATTAACTTCTCAAATAAAATTTTCACTGCACTTAATAGAAAAGACTACTGACTTAGAATTAAAATATTTTATTTTCATTAAATAGATCAAGTATAAACGGAGAGAAATTTTAATGAAAAAATTAATAAGAGAACTAGGATTTTTTTTTAATAGGAGTAGAACTCTTATGAGAAGAAGCGAACAAGAAGGTTATAGCTACTGTTTTCATTCGCCATTTGTATGCTTTCGCTTCTATCTCAGGTAAACTAAAACAAACAAGAAAGTATTTGGATTTAATCTCTTTTATTTAACCCTGTCAAGCAACACAAGTTAGTACGTTCGTATGTTTAAATGCTAATCACTTCATAACATGACTAGAATCTACATAAGTCGACTACTGGACTTACTCAAACATATCTTATGCATACGCTAGTTTTACATATTGCAACGCCGTCCCAAACAACACAGATCTTATGGCACTTAGCTGTATGAAAATTCATGTAAATTTTCAAATGAAGATGTTCTTGCGTTAGACAAAGAGAAATGACGGTTGAATTTATAGTTCTGTTGGTGCCGAGAGTAAGGTGCTAAATCCTTGGATATTATTCGTGAATTTATTTTAGACATTTTTGGCACGGAAATGTGCGGCAGCTGTGCATGTTACATACGACCTTCTGACAATGGGTAAAAATAAAATTAAGATTCTATAGATAACTGTACTATATATTTTATTCTTACTGATATTATATACCTACGCGAAAATGCGTTCCTTGGTGTGTTCTTCTTTTATGCAACAGACTAGCAAGCGATCAACGTGACTTTTTGTTAATAAGTTTTACAAAAAGTCACGTTGTAATATTCATATGTATTTATCAAGCGTGTTTTATTTTATCTTGTTCATTGCAAAGAAAGATTCATGCATGGAGTAGTGGTTTATGTGGGCGCCTCGCCGCGCCGAGTGTTTTGGGTTCGATCCCTGTACGAGACAAAAATTTGTGTGGTCCACAAATTGTTGTTCCGAGTCTGGGTGTTCTTCGTGTTCGTTGTCTGAATGTTTGTAAATTTCCCCGCGACACAGGAATTATACCTAAAGCGGGAGTTTCGTTTCGAGAACGTAAATTGAATATCAAGTTCACAGTTGACATTTAGTAGTCAAGATCGAAACTCTATTTTGAACAGTTTTATGACGGGAGTTGGCCATCTGATTGGTGTAACTACCGACATGCATATATTTTTAAGTAAGTATCTATATATCTATAAAAATAAATAAAATTGAAGTCTCTGTTTGTAATATTAAAATAACAGCTTTTCACGAAATGTCTGTTTATTACAAACACTTTTTTGTTAAATTCCACACGGATAAAGTCGCGGGTAATGCGCTAGTTTATATATTATATATTTTGCCATCATTTCTTTTGTTCTTATAGTTACTTTTCAAATATGTTCCTTTTTTCGTGTATATTTTTTATCAAAACTAAACCGTTTCAGAATGCTGTAACGTTTGATAGTACATATACGATACACGAGCTGGCATACAAACGATTTTAAAAATGTCTTCAACATTCAAGCGTGGTTTCACAATCGATAACGCTACCTGGTTGGAAATAGAAACATTTTCATCATAATTTTAATTTGACATAAGAAACGGTCACTTATTCAAATTTAATATATTTTATTTTAGCAGCGGGGCAGCAACATAATTTGCAACCATCTTATATGAGGTTTTGTCTTCTATTCTCGGGTCAGGTAATTTGTAATTGGATTTTTATGACAAAAATTCTTAGCGGAGTCGGCACTTTGCCTGATAAAGGACAATATCCCCATAATTGTACTCCTACTAGACTTTTCCCGTGTTTCACTCGCATAAATATAGATGAGGTAAGGTTATGTTAGGAACAGTACTTTTTCCTAGATAAAACATACCCTATGCCCTGTACCCCTGAGAAGGAATATGCAAATTTTAAAATGATCGATAGAATTGATAAGGCTTGAAAGCGTAACAAAGAAATAAATAAACCAATAAATTCACATTCGCTTTTGTAATATTATTTAGGATTAGGGTAACAGGACTTCAAATTTTAAGTGGCCACATGTAGAGTATTATACTTCGCTAACTACCCCTTTGGGGATATGTAGGTATATAGGCATGAGACTAGATATGTATGAATCTTGAGAGTCAAGGAAGCTAACAGCTATGATATAATTATAATAATAATTGCGATCAACGAATGGTCATTTCAATGTCGAAAGGTCATTCATATAGTCTGCACCACACAATGTTGCTCAAAACATATTACTACAAATAGTATTTTGCATTTCTAGGGCCATTTTTATACAATAGACTAAATAGAGAATTAAGCATTTATAAATTAACTCATTTCAGCTGTAATAACTTAATTTCTACCTATATTCAAATTTTGTCATATGACCAAACCGAGCAGTTACTTGCAATCTGTAAATAAAATTTTGCTAATTTAGTATTAAAGTAAAATATTAAACTTAATTTCATTGCTTTTAGTTTTACCTTTAGTTTATTATAAAAGTTATTATAATGTATTGAAATTAAACACTTTATACGGATTTTATCGCGTTGTTTATTTTACTTTAAACACTGTTATTACATAATTATGAAAACTCTAACACTACTATTATTGAATTTTACTACTATTTAAGCTATATATTTTTTCTAATTAAAACTATTTGTATTTAAGTTTACACTTTGCCCCGATGTTTCGGTTGCTTTACAGCAGCCATGTTCACGGGGAGACTAAGATGGTAGATGTCCCAACGTTCTGAAGTGTAGCTAGTTATTTTAAAGTACCCGAACATAATTTAATCTTCGGTGTTCCTATTTACGCAGAATGAGCTCAAAGTATCATGAAGTCTAGCTGTGTTTTGCTTCTTCTTGGGTTTGACTATTTGAATGACTGGATCCCAAGCTGGTGGTACATTCCAACCATCCTCTCTATTGAAATTAGGATGTTTTTTAATTTCAATAGCCTCGCGAAGCATCCTTGGTAGGAATCGGTGTTCTTTTGCGAGTATATGTGGTTTGTCAAATCGTAGGTAGTGGTTGGTCCCCTGTTTCACATGTTCACACACAGCAGACTTCAACGAGCGTTGGTGTTTAACATCAGCTATATGTTCTTTTAAGCGGGTGCCTATGCTTCTCTTGGTTTGCCCAATAAAAGTGTTTAATTTCAATGTATAACATTCGCGTAAACATAAGACAATATTATTATAATGTAATTTTATTTATACTGATGATAGTATGTAAGCTGTTTGTTGCTCGAAACACAGGTTTAACCTAGTTCGGGCAAATATCTATAAGTGCACTTTATGTTATTGTTAAGATGCAATTGTAATAAAACTGAGAATTTATACTAAAATAAATAAATTATTAAAATTATTATTAATATTTGTCCAGGATTATGATACAAGCCAAAAGTGTGTTATTTTTCAATATTACCTAACACAATTTTAAAATACAGTTTCGATCTAGTGTTATTAATATCACATGTGAACTGAATTGCAATTTGTGTTCAGATTTGACGTTTATTATAATTTAAGAACCTATCGTATGTATGACACTAAGACGAGATTCGAACTTTATTTTGAACAGCTTTTATTATAAGAACTGGATTCCAGGACAAAATAATAATCACGACGTTCTCAAATAAATCATTTATACAAGAAAGATAGTATAAAATCATCATCTACCACAAAAAAAGTCCTAAGTTCACAACTATTTAGTATAAACATACGCATCATCCGCAGACATATAAAAATACCCATACACAGTGTAACACAGTGTTCAACACTACGGTCGAGTAGAATGCTTTTAACCGAGCTCATAATAATTCCCACTACAGAGGTTTAGTGTTAGAGCCTGTTTTCCATTATGTCATGCATGTAGATGGCTGAAACTGAATGTTAGATCTTAGTACTGTATGATACTTGTGATGTTAATGCATGCCAGCGGCTTATGAAGATGGGATTACTAATAGTATATGTAAGTTAAAGAGGCAATGGAAACAGTATGGCTATCAAAACACTATCGTTTGTATATATGTCCCTGTGTAAAGGATAGGCAGAGTTGTTTTCATCCATATTTTGACAGCTATTATAGTCTTGCATGGCGTAGCGATCAGGCGGTCGGCTCGCCGCACCGAGTGCTGTGGACTTGAATTCCACACGACACTATTAATAGTGTGATCCAGAAATATTTTATTTTGATTTTGAGTGCACTGTGTCCGTTATTTTTAATTTCCCTGCGGCAAAAGAATTAAATTATAAAGCTATCTTATCTTATCTTGTGTCAGTCAGTACAGACTGGCGACACTTCAACCCAGTAGGATCATTTGTGTCGACTTCCCCAATAACGACTGCCATAGATGTTCATGGTAGCCGGGACCGATGGCTTACCGTGCTCTCCGAGGCACGGAGCAGGCGGTAATTGTCAATTAATACGCACATAATTTCGAAAAGTCATATAACTTCCGAAAGTCAGAGCTGCGCAACGTGGGTTCAAACCCGAGAACCTCTGCATTGCAGTCTGTTGGTCTCCCCAGTGAGCTATCGCTGCTCTAATTTTAAAAATATATATATTATAAAATTATAAAGCTAAGGACGTCTTTAAATAAAATAGTTACATGCTAACAATAACATATTATGGCTTGCCAGATGTGATTTAAGTAGCTTACTATATTTGCTTACAGTACCAGGTGTATTAATTTCAAGATGTTAGTATTCCTTCAGTAATACCCCTAACGCCGATAAAAATGTGTCTAAGATTTCGGTACTTTATACACTTTATATGGTTTTGCGTATAAAATGAAACTAAACACCAGAACCATATGGGACCTATAGACACAATTTTAGTATATGTTCTAATTAATATATGAATGTCAAAGCACCACATGCTATACTTTTTCTGGAAAACGTGCAAAACATGCCTTGGTTATAAAAAAAGTTATGTCTTCTGGAGCTCTTTTTCACTGGAGAAAACTCAATAACCAAATTACTACACTTAAGCCAGTTGCGTATAAGGAGATAATACTTCCTTAGGTGAACTAGCTTTTTAGCGCCATGAATTGATGACGGCCAGCCCGCGCACACATAAGTTTAAAAATAAATATTATAAAGGTATTGCCTTCTTTTTTTTTTCTAACTTGGGGAAATGCTCCTTATGCATACCCCCACGGCATAAGAGGAGGCAAGAGGGTAATGTCGGGCTCTCCTGAGACACTTTTGTATTACTACTGCTTTGTATGGTGGGTGGTTCGCTGGAACTGAAACTACATCAGCGAACTACCCAGCCGTGCCTAATGCAGAGATGTATTGTCGACGACGCCCTTGTAATAATTGTCCAGCGATAGCCTAGCAGGCAACAAAACTGTAACGCTACGAGCTTTCAAATTCATCCCCACGTCACGTATTCCATAGATGTGTTCGTATTAAATGTTAAATGATCACTGACTTTAAATGCGACTATAAACTTCTAGACGAAACCTACACGTCTAAGATTCGTCTTTATTGTTTTCTAAGATAATTATGTGAAGTCTGCTTACATCAAAGACATTAAAATAATTACGAACTACACTAACTTAAATGTTTTTGACTGACGTGCACTGAACCGGTGTAGCCTTTTCATAGCGAGAAGAGGCCCGTGTCCAACACTTCGGCAGTTTATGTAGAGGCCTGATAATATTATTAATTGAATAAACAATTAACTAAATAATATTCTTGAAACAACCTCAAGACGTATACAATATCGAACATTGTGTATTTTAGCTATTGTGCCACATTAATAGATATTTATTTAGATTCTAAATATTATCTCGTGTGATTTTGTTTAGATTCTAATTATTGTGATGTTTTATATAGTTATACATGAGATTCAAAGATATTTATTTGCAATCTAAAGGTGCGGTCAAACAGCCAGCGTGCGCGGGGCGTGCGCGTGTCCCGCCGTGTTGTAATGTACTGAACACAGAGTACTTTTTATATAGGGGGATAGAGATCTAACTTCATGATTTTTTAAGGCATAGTGCACCAGCGACATCTATGTTTCTCGGATGGAAACTTTATCATAGTGTATATATGCATAGATAAACTTCAATAATCAATATAAGTATCACCTATCCTCCCTTCTATACTTACTTTTATTTTCATTTATTTTAGTTATTTAGGATATATGGACTGGTAGACTTCATAAGCAGTTTAACTTTATTAAATACATACATGAATTGCAAAATGAAACAAAAATCATAAAATACAATATATTTTATTTACGTGGTCTTTTCAAATGCTTTTTATAATAACATTTGGCCATTATTATTATTATTATTTACAAACTCGGCGATATTTGTAAATGTTCTCATTAGTCAACGCCAAAATATCCCCACCAATATTAAACAGCCATGACTTGAAACGATCCAAATCCTTTCCAGGGTTTGGAAAAAGATGCAGAACACTGCCAGAAGCTAAAAAGAAAAACAAAAATATGTAATCAGTTTTCCTGGCATAACATGGGTTTATAACATTATCACATGTTTATTAAGATAAACCTTGGCGGAAAATCGATAAAAATTACGTTAATATCCATTCATAACAAACAAAAAATGCAAGACCTCTTAAGTTGGCTTCGCACAATTGCTAAGAGTGGCGTTATGTTTAAAACCGCAGACTAAAGCATGTAAATAGGTGTCTTAAAGCATACCTGAGCTCCCGGAACACCCAGGCACACAGCATTTCTTTTCAGAAGACATGATTATGCACTTGTTACCGCGAACAAGTACACAATTCACTGGAGTCTCTATCTCAAATCAGTCACTAAACAAGCTATCACTGGCGTAGTTACAATACTAGTTCGGAGGAGCAGGGGCTCGACTCAACAAACATAGCATTTAGCAACACAAGGATAATCTTGAATTAGCACAAAATACAGAAAACAACGAATCGCACCGTACGGTAAACGAACGAAATTTTTCTGCAATGTCAGTGACAACGAGTAACGACTCAACATTTGAAACTCAATAATACCAGAACAGAAAAAAGAAAAATTACTACCTGCACCTGAAAATCACAAATAATCTTAAATTTCTCATAAATGACAAAAATAATATCCGTGAATTTTATTTTTTATACATTTTAAACATAATTATATCATTAACAATATCTAATCATCAAAATTTTTATGTATTTTACTGCACTCATAGTAAATAAAACCTACTATCGTAGTAGTTATGAAAATATGGGTAAACATTGTCTGTTGTATAACCCCACTAAATAATATTGTCACTTAAAGAACAAAACAATAAAGAGATTGAGTATTCTTTTTAATTTGTCTATATAATGTTAATAGCGACATCTGTATCCTTCTGATGGCAACTTTTGGATTAAAGTACTTGACCTTGAGTTGATAGTGCAGCAGGTTTTTAGTTAGAAGATTGTAGGCCCTGGTACTGAACTATATGAAAGCGTTCACACAGCCAGCGCTAGAGCGAGCGCGGGGCGGGCGCGGGACCGGCGCAGCGCGGCGCGGTGCGGGCGCGCGTTCGGCGCGCGTATTACGCATGCGTGGTATAAAGCTTTCAACACACTGTATCGCTATAAACTAATTGAAAATAGTATGAAATGAAAATAACATACCGTGTCAATTGAAAATAATAACATTTTATTTGACATTTTTCATTAGTTACTACTATGAGATTTATACACAAATAAAGAAATATTACCTCCATAAAATATATATTAATATGAAATGTATACTTTTATTCTGTATGAAACATAGCATGTAACATTAATGTGTGAGGGTCGTATTATATACTGTCGGTTATATAGCAGTATCATGAATTAAAAAGAAGTATTATTTTTAATGCTTCCTGTTTTTTCCCCATGATCATCATTCACAACTGTGTAAATATCAGTAAATTTACTTATTTTGTACTTTGGAATTATTGGACTACAATGTACTTATGGAACAAAGGAACAGGGATGCAAAAGTTAGGTATGTGAGTGTCCAGATAACCCATTTGAACCAATATGGCGTACAGCCATACATTTATATACATGTATTAGATATTTACACTCATAGAATAAGAGTGTCGTGCGGTTGCCTTGTTGTTGCCGAACGGCAAATCTGATATCTTGTTAAATGAAAAATCCTTGATGATTTTGAATATGACTTTCTTGATTCACGGGTTTATCTTGATAATGACTTATTAAAAAGAGAATAATTCAAACAAATAAATGTACATGTATGGTAATGCGCTGACGCGGGCGCAGTATGTTGCTGACGCGGTAACTTATGAGGTTAATAAACCGAACATATTCCCGGCCCAGACAAAGTGAGATGATGAGCATAATTTAACAAACATATATATTTAAGTTAAAATTTGATCAATAAACTCTATTTTATCTATATTTCTATTTCGGCCTTAATTACATAATATTATCATTAAAGATATTATTTCAGTAATCGCGGTCACTGTGGGTTGGTAGCTTTATATTTATTGAACGCACACGCGTGACGTCACCAAAACGCGTCGGGCCGGCGGCAGGCACGCCGCCGGCCCGCCGCGTTTTGGTGACGTCACTCCCGCCCCGCTCACGCCATGCTCGGCGTGGTTTATCGCATGCGCAGTACGACCTAGAATACTATAACATAAAGCCGCTGTCACAGTCATCGAAGTGTATACACGTCGCGCTGACCTACTCAAAATCCAGGCAAGACTTTTAGTCCACAAACACATAATTATCACAGCGCGAGAGCCTAAGTGAGCGTGAGAAAGGACAGCGATAGAAAGCCTAGTACCTATTTTAATTATTGATGTCGAGCGATTCAGACGTGGACGCGGCTCTGCTTATGTTTGCAATAGCTAATTTTAAAAAGCGCAAATGGATATGGATTCAGGATTGAATCAATCACGTCATATGTAAGGAAAATATCATACGCTGTGTCAAGAGTTATAATAAACACATGAGGACACATTTTATGCCTATTTTAGGATATTTCAACATTGTTTTGAGCATATACATGGCTTAATAGAAGCGAAAATAAATAAATTTGACACAAATTGGAGACGCTATTGGTTCAAGAGAAAGGCTGGCAATTTGTCTGAGCTAAGACATTTTAATAATAATATTTACAATAAAAAAATAAGTTAATTCTAAATATAACAGCTTAATTAACGCAAAAGGCTTGACACATCTTTGTAAGAACCTAATACAATATAGTATAGCCTCGATGATGTAGTGGTTAGTGTAACCGACTGCCTGAGGTCGCGGGTTCGATTCCCGCACAAGTCAAACATTTGTGTGTATGAACATGGATGTTTGACTTGGTCTGGTTGTTTCTATGTATAATATGTATGTATTTACAAAAAAATATAGTATATATGTATATATGTAAATATGTTTATCCATTGTCTAGTACCCATAGTACAAGCTCTGCTTAGTTTGGGCTAGATGGTGTTGTGTGTATGTGTAGAATTTTATATTATATTATAGTAGAATAATAAAATAATTACAAAATAGTACTCCAACTCGACATAGGCTTTAAACAAACAATATGCATTGAACTGTGTTCGCCTCCACATAAAGCATCCTCAAGACTGTTTAGCAATAAATAAGAAAATAGTTCTTTATATATTTTTCTGACACTGTGATATTGTATGTCAACTGTTTGCACCTTTGAATTCCAGACGCGTAACCGAAACGCTCCACCTATAGAGCGACATATTTAAATATATAAGAATATATTATATTATATTTGACATATTTTTATATTCATTTTTTTTTGACATCAATGTGACGTATTCTGAATGTCAATTTCTTTAAAGAAATATATGCTTATTTATGTAAATATGTATTCTATGGTTAGTATACTACAGAGTAGTTGTTATGGCTTTAAAATTTTAGTAGGCATATCCAATTAACATTGGAAATAAATTTTATGGCATATAATAGATCTTGTAAAACATAAATAATATAAGAAGCTAAACTTATAATAACAAAGTATTTATAATCACCGAATAATAATATTGAACTAAAGAATGAAATTAATACTAAAACAGAGTTAATTAATACTTCACTCAATTCTATTAGAACACGGCAATCTCTTTACTCTACACAAAACTCAACTTCTCTTCAAACTCACTATTATTTGGCTAGCTACTATGATGGCTAGCAAGCATATGGCGCGCCTTATGGTAACTGGTCATGGAAACTTACGATCACTTGCAATAGCCTTGTGCAATAGTGATAAGACTGATAACACATTGCTCGTGCCTATTATATGGAAAATAAATCTCATCTTTATTTCAATTGCTCTAGAAATATCTATGTGCCGATAGTCTAGTAGAAAGTCGTCGCTGGTTGTCGTAACGGCCATCAAGACGCGTACAAATTTCTATGCCTGTGACCGCGGTTTTATATATAATGTCGTTCGTATCACGCATGCGTCAGCAAAGCGAAGTTTGACACCCGCCGGCAGCAGCGCGTGCCCGCCCCGCTGCCGCCGGCTGTGTGAACGCTCTCATACAATTCGGTACATTACAACACAGGCGGGACAAGCGCACGCCCCGCTCACGCCGGCTGTTTGACCGCGCCTTAAGTGTACATTTGAAGGTCTTGATATTATGTGCTTACAAGTTAGCAACCTTTATCAGGTATAGCAAACTTTCGCAGACATGCAGGTTTTTTCAAGATGTTTTCATTAACCGTTAAAGCAAGTGATAACTACCTATATTATCCTGGAATCGGACTCCCAACCTCTGCCTGGTAGTCCAATGATATTCGACTAGGCTATTGCTGTGGGGGTGGTGGGCTTTGTGGGCCTGCCCGCCATCCGTTCAGCACCAGGTCCGAGAGGCGGCGTGCGTGTTCCCACGCGCGCCTCTGTTTCGAGTCCGTCTCCCCTCTAGGGGGGGGACATCCCCTTTCTCTACGACTATCCCAGTTTATGATATAGCGTTCCCCTACACCAACCGTTAGGTTATAATAGAGGAGCCGCTGTACCTTCCAGTGCCCGAGAGCACCTTCCGGGACCAGTTTTAGACAGGTCTTGTCCCCAAATCCCGACTCTCCACCCTAACCTCAGAGATCCGGTTCTCGTAAGCGAGCTACCTCGTGCCCAAATGACACTACCTATTCTCCAGATAGGTACCGGAGCAATAAAGCCGCTCACCACCCGCAACTCAAGGAGTTGCTAACGAAAACTCTAGGGGGGGGACATCCCCTTTCTCTACGACTATCCCAGTTTATGATATAGCGTTCCCCTACACCAACCGTTAGGTTATAATAGATGAGCCGCTGTACCTTCCAGCGCCCGAGAGAACCTTCCGGGACCAGTTATAGACAGGTCTTGTCTCCAAATCCCGACTCTCCACCCTAACCTCAGAGATCCGGTTCTCGTAAGCGAGCTACCTCGTGCCCAAGTGACACTACCTATTCTCCAGATAGGTACCGGAGCAATAAAGCCGCTCACCACCCGCAACTCAAGGAGTTGCTAACGAAAACTCTAGAGGGGGGACATCCCCTTTCCTCTACGACTATCCCAGTTTATGATATAGCGTTCCCCCACACCAACCGTTAGGTTATAATAGAGGAGCCGCTGTACCTTCCAGTGCCCGAGAGCACCTTACGGGACCAGTTATAGACAGGTCTTGTCCCCAAATCCCGACTCTCCACCCTAACCTCAGAGATCCGGTTGTCGTAAGCGAGCTACTTCGTGCCCAAGTGACACTACCTATTCTCCAGATAGGTACCGGAGCAATAAAGCCGCTCACTACTCGCAACTCAAAGGAGTTGCTAACGATAACCTCGCTGAAGCCGACGGAGAAGCCGCCTCCCATATCTCCAGTATGGTACCGGAGCTGTGTAAGGCACGCTCACTTCCCGACATACATCCGTATGCCTACCCAAATAGGCCTACAAGCCGGGTGTGGCCCGAGTCACTCCAGCTATGACTCTCACTTGCTGAGCAGGCAAGCTCCCGAGATGCGTTGCGGCAGTGAAACCACACTGCCACTTCGCTAAAGGCAACTCCGTGCCTCATGCGACCGACTGGTTCGCACTGGCCGCGTCTGAGTCCGACGCTCGAACGCAACGTGCTTGCCGAGCAAACGAACATGTCGTCCTCAGCGGCCAACCACATACCCCTGCGAGTCCAACTCCAATGTCAGGCACCGCGCACTCTAGTCAGCGGTCGATAGAACGCGCCTTTCGAGGCGCAGTGGGCTTCCTGACCCCGCAGTACCCTGGTCCAAAGGGGGAGACCCCTAGTTCTCCCTTTAGGGGGGGGACAGTAGGGTTTATATGTGAAGTGAGTGCCTTTGAGTAGGTCTCTTCGTGTAGTGGCCTGCCGTTTCATACGGCGGGCCGAAACCTCGGCGGGGTCGCGACCGCATGCGAAAGTGATTCGCGTGGCCCCGTGGATAGTGGTTTTGTCGAGGAACACCGTGGTAGGTTTAGTCGGTATTCCGGGAGGTATATTATCTTTTCAAAAAAAAAGGCTATTGCTGTACTCATCTTATACACAACTGTAACTCTTTGTTTATTTATATAGCTGCTATCATGAAATACTAAATTTATTGTATTGGAATTTAATAAAAATAAATGTATACTTATATTGTAATTTTGTTTTGAATGTCATCTATGTAGACTAATTTGTATTTATGAGATGCTGTATAAAAGTTTTATATTCATAGCTAAAAGTTTTGTATATGAAATTATTGGTGTTATGGTAGTTCAACATATCATTGCAAATAAAAACTAAAATTAAATACCTATATAAATAATACTCAATAAAATTGTATATTATTGAAAAATGGCAACTGTTATTTAACTAAAAACACAAGTTGAGTACAGTCTTGTTGAGCAGTTGACAAAATAATGACTTAATACTAGGATACATTAGTTTATATGTGATTAAATCTTATAGATGTGTGCTGTCCGTGTGAGATCCTACGGATTGCTTGTTTATTTGGTTCAAGTGACAGGATCAATTAACTTAGTATTTCGTCACCTTTAAGTTTATGGTCATTATTTATGTTATGGTTTACTTAAATTTAAGATCAAGTACTGTTTGTAAGTGCGGTGAGTTTATGGTAATTATTTAAGTTATGGTTTACTTTGAACTTAGATCAAGTACTGTTACTAAGTGCGGTGACGTAAGGCATTCTTAGCTTACTCATAGGAACGTGGGAACGCATAACTAGCTATATTCGATGAAAATCTATTGCAAATATACAAAGCAAACACTATTAAAAACTACTATTGAATAATATTTTGCTTCTGATTTAAAAATGACAGTTTTTTTTTTATTAAATTGCTCTTAACAGTATTTTACCAGCGGCTTAGCTTACGTTAATGTAGATTTTATAAATAAATTTCTATCCCTCGGGTACAGGCCTTTTTCTGAATGATGTTACCCTATGTCCTATTCTGTACTACTCACAACTTGTATGCAATTTCATGACGATTGGTCGATTAGTTAAGGCATAAAAGCGTTCCAAACAAATAAAGAAATTGTCATTCACTTTTATAATATTGTTAACAGATTTAAAGATATAAAACCTTACAGGTAAGAACAAAGAGTCTATATCGCTGAAGCACTAATACTTTGACTTACTTTAGAGGGTTTGATTCTAAGAAAGCTTTCTAAGCTACAGTTTGATTGAACTTAAATTCCAAGAAACATCCAATCATTCACTACGTAGACGCTCAGTTGAAACACTACAAAGGTTTAATTAACTAGGTCACCAATCCAAAGACTAACTGCAGAATTTACTATTAGATACGGATTCTCAGATAATTCTGTGCTTTAAAGATTGCTTACAAACACATCGAGTGTTGCGAGAATTCTAATATATCTTAACAAACACATATACAATTATGATCGTCAATAGCTTATTTTAGTTTTAATTTTGATGTTTTGTACCCGCTATTTATATTATGCCTCAATTTTTTTAAGTGAAGTAATTCGCCCCGTTGCGCGCCGGATGGGTAAAATGGTTGTCACCGCTTTCCAGGTCTATTCCATGAATGCTGGCTTGCCCAGCGCTTATAGAAGTCAGAGACCGACCAGCGTTTTTCGGATACCGCTGCGTCTATGCATATCAGAATAACAGAATTCTGATCTGCCTGTTCCTCTCTTGTTCACTTTCTACTGCCTTGCTTGTAAGCATCATTGCCTTGCATATACATATATTGAAGCAGAAGCTTTATACTCTCAAGTTATACCGGCAAGTGACTATCCACTTTGTCTGCTTCGAAGTCACGGCACTCATTCTGCTAAAGTTATGCGGGGAGTCCAGCTACTGACAATCTCCATGTACGTGATTACATTACTACGTCTTTGATAGACGTATGTCGTTGATACAGCTACGAATTCGATTATCTATTCAACGGTGACTCACACGTAAAAACAGCAGGCACTGGCATCCCTTAGATAATCACCACACGAGATCCAACAAAGTCCCATCTGTTGAGTGGGATGCTATTACCATTTTCACCCACAAGCTAACCTAATATACAATGACACAAACATACATTTTAAAGCTGTAACATCCTTTAATTAACATAAATGTTCACAAACATATGAAAATCCTTCAATTAAAACTACAGTAAAATATGGTAAAGATGCGACTTCTAAACAGCGAACAAGATCTTCAAACAAACTTGTGTAAGAAGCAACAAAATTCAAAAGCACGTTATGAACTTGTACGATGCACAAAAGGAGTCCAACGTTAACTTGCAACATGTGGCTCGTCAGTTCTCACGTCTTGTAGCCGCGGGTTGTAATATAGATACTTGTGTATTGTGAATTCTACGAGTACATATGAATTTTTATGATACCAAGGCGGTAGATCTATAACTAATGGATAGAATACGCGATAGAAAAGTTGTGGATCTGAAACTTCCAATTCTATTATAGAAAGAAAACTAATTTAAGTACAAGTGTTTAGTTTAGTTGAGCAGAGTACTAGTATTATTTGTTATTTTTATTAAATATTTTGTTACGAAACCCTTATGTACGAAATAGCAGTTTCCAAGGTCTTCATATTCTATAAGTGACGCGGCAACGAAATGCAGCGTCAACGGAATATTGCTTCAAATGAATCAATGCCACAAGCAGGGCATGGTAAATATTCCTTTCATTAGTCATTATTATTTTACACTTCGAGTAATAATCATTTATCATATATTATTGCTAAAGATATTATTATATTTACATAAACAAAGCAACAATCATAATTTACAACTTAACTAATATTAAAAAATCTAAACACTTATAAATAAAACAAAATGAAAATTAACAAAATATAAGACTGTAAAATTTAATAAAAAGAAATGGTTAGTTCAGGTAGAAATGGTTTCAGCTGTCGACTGGGAAAGTGCCCAGAAGACTAGCAACATTGCCACGTTAAATGGCAATGCTGATTCTTTGAGCCAAGAAAAGTTCAGCCTTCTGGTCACGCGAAGCTTCGATTAGCCGCTTAGATATATCTCTAAAAAGCGCATGAGCGCCCAGACCCAATGAACCTAGCGTCTCCACCCCAAACGGCTCAAAAATGTAATTACCAATTAAATTACTGTATTTGTGCCGTTTAAGGAATTCTGCCGTTACAACAGCAACACTGGCATAGCTCATTGTGCTCGGAAGATGTGATGGCGCAAGGGTGTCGACGTATGCGGTGTCCCACACCAAAGGCCTACCCATTTTCCAAGGTAACAAAGACATACCATCGGGTCTCTTCACATCGTCACGTACCATACCCATAGGCTATGGGTTCTAATACTGCTGGTACGCCGGTGGTGATAAGAGCACGACGGATAATGTCATTAAGGTAAACGTGTCGTGAAATACGCGCTTCTGCTGTAGGACAGCCCATGATGTGCGAGGCTGTCAACTGCTCCTCCGCGAAGACAGCGATGCGGAGAAACACACGGGGCACATAAAAGAATGGCGAGTCGGAATATTATATTGTCCAACATTGTACCTGTGTTGGACGATGGAAGTGCCTGAAGCCATAAACCCCATGTATTTATAGTTGTAACTTTCCTTTATATTAAATTAAATTATTAGAAGCAATTGGTTTTTGTGTGACCTTCGGCTGTAGACACCTTAATTAATTCCTGTGTCGCGGCTTTACAAACATACAGACCACAAACACAAAGAACACTCAGACTCGGACCAAATGTTTGTCTCGTATGACGACCCACATCACACGGCGAAGTTGCTGTGGCAAGCCGACCACCACAATGTGTCCGTGCAGTCAAAACAATCATTATGGTAAATCAGATAGGCAAAGATAATGAGTATGGAATATGAATACTAATAGAAGTGATAGTGACATGGCAACTACTTAAACCACAACCTCCTCCATGCAGTCTATATTAGTTTAGGATAATATAAATGCAAGTATATTGCCGCAGTTTATTAAGCCGGCTATATTAATAATATTATTAATTTAAAATGCCTTTACGTTAACTCATCAATCTTTTAAAAATATTTCTGTAACAAGTACTTGTACAAAACTGTATTTTTTGAAACTACATATGAAAACTATTTTATGAATTTTTTAATGAAAAAGAACTGCACAAAACAATTTATTTTATGATACTAAGCCTCTTCAAACTGAACAGAGCGAGGCTAAATGCTAAAATAAAACGAGTAAATTCCTATTACATCTCTAACCCGTTCAAATATAGGTTTCCAGTAAACCAATGCAATAACTCATATGAGGGGTTCAGAGCAGATCAGTTGTATCCTGCAAAGTCCCCTCATATTGCAATATACGATAGTGTGAATTGTAGTTTAATATCCCGACTACACTATATTTGGACTTGCCCGCTAGCACCGATTTAGAGATTTAGTTCATTCTATATAAAATGTTTTGCTGCCTGAGTTAGCTTTGTGAGTTATAAGTTTTATTAATTTTTTGTATTTTGGCAATATTCTCGATATTGTTTCGTTGAACCGATAGCATGAGATTGCGTTATTGTTTGGGGCTGATCGTGAGATCTCTAATTTGATCAGCATGCTAAGCAAAGTTTTATTGGGTTTTACTGTAACAAAAATCTTAGTGACAGCAAGTAGCCTAGAAATTAGTGGCATCTGCCCCTACTTCGTGAGACGCAAAACATAGTCGGCGAAATATAAGTATTAGACATCGATATAGTAGAAATTTAAATATATAGGAAATATTTTATTAAAGACTGAGGTCAATATGATAGATGGGTTTCCTCTATCTGGCAGAATCTTGATACTCCGAAACTTATTTGGCATAACACAGTTGGCATAATTTTCCTTAAACGAATATTAGTAAGGCATAAAAATTATTTAATATATACATCGTTTGGCCGAATGTTTATATGTGCGAATTTACAATTGGCATACTTTTAAGATGGCAAACTTTTATCTGGCATAATTACCTTTGGCAGAATTAATATTCCGTATAATTTTGTTTAGCATAACGTTCGTTTATATCGACGATTATATGGTATAATTTCAGTTGACATACTATGAAGATAGCAGAATTTCATTTGGAATAATTTTATTAGGCATATTTCTATTATACAGCATTTTAAACCTAAATTAAAATTAAAATACTGTCTTAAAAAAATGTATGTACTGTGCTAAAAAAGACGGTGACAGAAATGAATCGCTGTAAACCCGATTCCACGTAGTCTAGTTTGTCCTAACCCTAGAGTGTAATTTAGAATGGCGTAGGCGCGTAGGGTCGAGGCGACCTGCGAGCTGAGGAGCAGGTGGTTTTTCTACGTGGGCCGCCGCGGTTGAGGCTGGACGGCCAGCAAGCCGAAGCTGCGGTGGTGATCGTTAAAACCATCTGCGATGATAAGCTCGCGTGGGACCGCCGGAGCTCCGCAGCGCCGGAGCTGTGACAGAAACCATGATTCTAAGTGTAAATTTTCTGAAATATGATGGTTCTGCCTTTTAATGACTATAGATATTAAATTTGTGCCAAATGATGATTCTGACTTTATTTGAAAATTATGAGTTTTAAATCCATACTTATATTATAAAGCTGAAGAGTTTGTTTGTTTGTTTACTAGAACGCGCTAATCTCAGGAACTACTGGTCCGAATTCAAAAAATATTTTAGTGTTGGATAGCTCATTTAACGAGGAAGGCTATAGGTTATATAACATTACGCTATGACCCACGGGGGCGGCGCAGTAATTATAAACGCGAGTGAAACCGCGGGCACATCTAGTGTATGATAAATAAGTGTATGCCAAACGATTTTCTGCGAAATAAAGTTTATGCTATCCATTGTTATGCAAAACAATATTATGATATAAAAAGTTCTACCATAAAAGGTGGACCCATGATAGATATATTTACAAATGTTTTATATGAACTCAATACGAGCTCAGAAAATTCAACAAATCACATGAAAAGAGAAAATACTATAGCAATATAAAAGAAACCAAAATACATATCCCATTATATTACACCTTTACTTTTACATATATATTGTAAAAAATGACAGAAAGGGAAGCAAATTGTTATGTCAGTCATATATTTTACTGGATAAACAGGTCTATAAAACATAACGCTGAGAAACCGAAACGATGTTCACTTCTTTCGAATTGATTTTTATTTCCCCTAAAATAATTGGGGACTTCATTACAATGCCAGTCATTAGTAACAAAATACAAGTTAAAAATATTGATTTGAATGAACAAGATGTCTCTCTGTTTGCTATTTGTTAAATTAAGTACTTATATGTGTTAGTAGACTTATACCGAAGAGTGTTTGTAAGTTGCCTTAAACTTACAGACGTAGACACTTATTCTGCTGAGGGTCGAGCGAAACTACTGATTTGTTGGTTTGGTTCAAGACATATAATATAACAAGTAAGGAGTAATGTGAAGGAATGAGAAAGGTAGGTATTTGCGTTGAGTAGTTTCTGTAGACAAACAAGATTATGATCGCTTAGCAATATGTAGCAATGGATATGAGTCGGGCGTTGCCAAGCGTATGGAAACAGAAACAAAGATTTTTCTTTAACCATATTGAAAAATAATGAGGTAGGGAACTGTTACTGACAGACCGAAACACTATATTAATGTTTATTTTCCTACATCATGCTGGTTACTTTTAATAGATTAGAACTACCTCAGGCAAGCCAGCAAAAGTTGGAATCCGGGTTGTACCTATCAAGTGAAACAGAAAGAAATAGTTATATCAAAACATATGTAGAAGATATCATACAAAAGTTTAATTGTCAATATTTTCTTATAGCCCTGGCTATATTAAATATATAGTAAAGACACACGCAAGTAAATTACAGTCTCTCGTCTGCAGTAGGCTGAAATATCTCACAGAAGATCGCAAAAAAAATAAAATTTGATTTCATTCCGTCGGTAAAAGGTATTGTAGTTTCAGCTAAGGTGTTAGTGTCAGTCGGCCTTCGTTTATTTTTCACGGTCGGTGTAATAAAACGTCTTTTGTACATTAACACGCAAGTCACACCCTTAGCATTGCAGACCACCATAAGTTACAATAACAACATATCTGTTCGAAACAGTCTGCTTGTTTGTCACTTTGGTAACCATAAAAATTGAGTGTCGATCTTTTAAAAACATTTCGATTTAGTCTAGGTTGCGATTTAACAATATTATTATCAAAAAATCCCTGTTTATTAAATGAGTTTAACGTCTTAATTATGGTTATTGTAAACGAGAAAAAGTTGACCTGCGTTCAAAATAGTGCACATTTACTGCAATGAGTTTAATAGTTTTTGTAGATAAAAGTCTTCGAATCCCTATTGATAGCAAAAATCAATGAAGAATTGTAGAGTACCTCAAATTTACTTTGTAAACATCTTAGGTGATACTGATCGTCATGGTTTGATTATTTCTTCATTTATAATTTTCATAGCATGCAGAAATTAAAAAAATCTTGATATAGATCCTGGTAATATATTCTGATGTCTACGAAATATTGAATTATTCATCTAGATAGATTCTAGCAGTATATTCTGATATTTTATCTAAGAAATATAGAATTTCTATTCCACCACAAATATATTAGAGTAAACCAAACCAAATAAAGCGATATGAAATTGCAGCTAGAGAAATCCACAAATAATTGCAGTAGAATTGTGTTGCTATACAACGTGTGTGTCGACAATTATCTACGTGACGCTGTAACGCTTTCAACTTGCGATGTTGACGTGACCTGCATGTTGTGTGTTCACACTTGTGGTGTGATTCGTTGAGTTTTTAGTCAGTAATCACAGGTTTTTGGACCCAGTTCATACTGACGAAATTTTGATTTACCTCCCTTCTGCGAAAATACATACTAAAAAGTTTTTTTACTGATATTGATTTATTTTAATACTCACATTCTTTGGAATCTTCAATGAGAATTGAAGATAAATGAATTATGGATTTTCTGGGAAATAGAGCCCAGTGATATAGGTATTTTTATTGAGAAAGTTTGTTTGTTCAAATTGTTTTTATTTTATTCATATTAAACAGTGTATTAGGTGTACTTACTATAGTAATGTGCTTTAATAGCTGATAACCTCTATTTTATTTATTGGTTTACCAACAATCGTTACACTTCATATACATGTTCAAAAATTATTGCTTACTATATACTATCTGAGCGTACAATATCAAGCGGTAAACACAACATTCACAAACTAAAAACGGATAGATAAGAAATAATGTTTTGTTTATATAAGTACATATATTAAGCATGCTACTTTATTATTGTAATGGTAATTATAGAAATTTGTTACAAATTTCACGGAATTGGTGCTTGAATCCAGAAAGAAAAGTGCCAAGAATATGAATCTGATGGACAAATAGATTATGAAGGCAAAGTTTGGGATTTGGATAATTAAAGCCTAGAACTGTTTTACGGTGAGGTGGATATAGGATCTTAACATTATTTCGGGGATATTAAATTTTATTTTTCAAGTAATTGGAGACAATCGATTTTGAAGTATCGGCCCGTGTGATTATAATTTCTGGTGTTACAAGCATCTACAAGCTACTTTACAGCTTATACAGCATGTGAGACTATATGAAAAAAACAGTAATTCAATTTTTTTTAAGTAAATGTAGATATATGATACCGATTAGTCGTCGTATGCTGAAAGTTATGTAAATATGGCTTAAAGGATACATACATTTAAAAACGGGAATGGGACTGCTGGCAACATCTACCTTTTATAATTGTAAGTATATATTTATAAGTTTGAAATTAGACTTTAGTGCTTCTGTGTATATTAATAACCAAAATTAATCTCATCCTCCTTAACAAAATGTATCTACCAATCAAAGGGTCGTATATATATAGAAACACACAAAGAATGTACATCAACAATTACTACGTGCCGTCGGTAACGCTTTCAACTTTCCACTGTCGCACGTGACTGGCATTGTCTGTTCTAGTGTTCACACTTCTGGAAATGTAAAGGATTTTTATTTAACTTGGTGCGTTATACTTAGAAATATAAAAGTGTGGTTAAACCTAGTAATAGTCTACGTTTTATAAAGGAACTTGTGTAAAATAGACTAAATTATCGATGCACTAGACTCTGTGTAGACAGTTATAAGAACCCGTTAAGGTTTCATATTCAAAGTTAGACTACTTAGGAACGCGTAAAAGAATATTAAAGAAATATATATATTTATTTCAATCATACAAAACATTACATACATTTAAATTACATTGTTAAGAGATCACCGTTTAAGCATGGAGTTGCTTGTATAAGGTGATATTACATGAAAGAAAATGGAAAAACGGCAGTATTAAAATACTTTTGGTGTCCAGCAATAACCTTAGAACATTGTATTCAATATAAATTAGTAGCTCTGCTGATTTGAGTAATAATGCCAAATAGCCGGCTTGACCATGGAAGTACAATCCTCTTACACAATATTGACGTTAATCTTCTCCTTTCTTTTCATGTGGTTAGTGACCAACCTGTTGTCAAGAGTTGTTCAAGCCGCCCGTAGGCCTCTGACATGGCTTAAAGACTGCTGTCAATTTGACAGCAACCAGGACCGACGTTTTACGTGCCCTCAGGAAAGAAGCACGGAGACGCTCAGGTGAAATACCACTAAGCGGTCACCCATCTATAGACTGACCGCACCCAACGTTGCTTAAGCTCGCTAATCGTTTACCGATCAGTGAGTGCAACTGGCTATGAGCGCCTCCGATCAGTGAGTGTTTACGTTAATTAAAAGTACGGATACGGCTTGGTGAGAGGAAGTGCTGGAGTTCCTCTCTCCTGTAACAATAATTCAATTCTGACGAACTTGTACCAAGATTTTATACCACCAATGTGCCCAATAGGCATACTATGCGACTAATCCGACTTTAGCTAATGTACTAGATGATTGCAAACAATGACCCTAGAGAAAAGGAATTAAAGATAGAATGGAAGAAAAAGAATGGGTGATGTAAAAAAGCGTCTCCGAAACTCTTATTGACAAGGCAAAGCAAAGTCACGTTGTTATTAAACTTACACCAGTTTTCTGTAAGAATTTGATAATACCAAACGTGCAAACCGCCTTAATCATGCTGACATCATTTCTTTCAAGAAAGGAAAAGCCCGTACTCGTGATCAAACCCGGGCGTGGCGAACTTTACAAACATACAATAAACAGATACAAAGTACATTCAGGTTAAAAACAATCCTTTGTGGGCCACAAAAATAATTGTCCTGTGTAAGATTCGAATTCACAACACTTAGCGTGGCAACATATAAGCATTTTTTTTAACCTGCGGCAATTCTTCTTATGCATACCCCTCGCCACAAGGGGAAGTGAGTTGGTTATGACGGGCTCTGCCGAGACTTCGGCCCTACCGACTAAAACCACCATGGTGTCCCAACTCGCTTGTATGGTGGGTGGGTCGCTGGAACTGAAATTGCATCAGCGACCCACCCAGCAATGCCTTATACAGACAGGAAGGTCTGTGGGCGACGACTCTTGGGTAACACCCCGGCACGACAAAGGTGTCACTCCGATTCAATGCCTGTCGAGCGAATTCCCGTTCTCCCACCCACGGCCTTCACTACGGCGGTATAAAGCGCGCATAAGCGCGCCTGCTCCGACCCGGCCGGTTCGCCGGCGACGGCATGGCATATCCACCAGGATACTTTCCTCACGGATCCGCTCCGCTACCTTCTTCTGCGAGACAACATCGTCGCAGAAGGAGGCGGCGTATAAGCCTCCTATGTAATTTATGCCATTGACAATTCGGCAAGCTCTTACGCTCTATAAGAAAATTATAAATAGTACATCTTACTTACATTGAAAATAAATAAAACAAAAATACAATATTTCAACGCGCTTGAATTAATTCAATTAGTGTTTCCACTCGAAAAGTAATGTTTTAATAAAGTTGGAGGTGAAAGAAACTACAAATAAATTTCTGGACTTGAGTTACATAGTTCATAAATAATCTTTTAAAAGTTTAGTCTTCTGTAAATAAAAGCAATAATTAAATAGGAGAAACTTAATGTTAAACTTATATCTATAAAATATGATTTGTCTTGCAGTAATTAATTAGATGTCTGATTATAAGATTAACATAATAGGTATATCCAATAGAAGAGACGGGTCGAGATGGAAACTTAAAAAATGGACTTGTAATAATTCCTGCGTCGCGTTCATTCAAACTACAGACACAAAGATCTGCTAGACTCGTAAAAAAAAATTGTGAATCACATAATTTATTGTCTCATGTTGAGATCGAATACCCAACACCTGGCGCCATGATGAATGAACTTAAACTTACTGTATAGTAATATCCACATTATAGGGTTATTGCCTATGTTTGATTTTGTACAATATTTTATATACGAGAGCAAATAGCAATCAAAATAAAAGCTTTATGTGCAAACAGTATAAAAATTGGTAACAAAATAAGTAATAAATTATTCAAATTTTAATTGGATATAAGAACAAGTTTGGTGTTGTGGGGATATCTCACTATCTGTTTGAGACAGCTGCATTTGCGAGATGACCTCCAGCCCTGACGTTTGACCTGGGGTGGTAGGCTTTGTGGGCCTCCCCGCCATCCGATCAGCACTAGGTTCGAGAGGCGGCGTGCGTATTCACACGCGCGCCTGTGTCGTGTGGTCCCCGCTTCCTCTTCCTCAAGAGGGAGACAGTAGGGATTAAAGTAGTGGTGATTAAAGGGTAGGTTTTTGTGTACTTGCTGTCGTTTCATACGGCAGGCCGAAACCTCGGCGGAGTCGCGATTGCATGTGAAAGTGATTCGCGCGGCCCCACCGATTGCGGTTTTGTCGAGGAACACCGTAGTAGGTTCAGTCGGTATTACCAAAATGTCCTCCACCTTCCCCCGCGGAGGGGCCTGCGTCAATGCATTACACCACGTAAAAAAAGGACACCTGCATTTATATAGCGGTTACGTCACTGTTTATACATATTATTATCATTCATCCTTTATCTCTCATTTGCCAATTATCCTTACTACCAGATTTAAAACTCTTTTACTTATTAATATTTGAGAAGATTTCAGAAATTATTCGAATTTAATGTTTGGGCAAAATTTTGACTTAAAAGATTAAAACTTATGAGTCAACTACCCTATTGACGTCACTTGCGAATTGTACATCACGCAAAGTCACAGGCAAAGGGTACCCAGCTTATAATTATATATACAACCAAGCAGTCAATCAATACGAAATTCACTACAACACTATAGATATCAAAGCATATCTGAGGTTTCAGTTGCTTACATTATGTTGCCACAGAATTAGGGATGGAGGGCTAACAACATGACGTAGCCGCCTCTATGTCATATGATCTGGGCTCCTTAATCGCGTTTCATATGTCTAGTCCATGTCTTTGTCTTCATCAATTAATCTGTGTGTGAATTAACCGAATGGATTGTCTACTACGGCCGTGTTGGTGTTGCGTTAAGATGCAAGTCACGGTGACTGAGATACGCTTGTGGTTTGCGTTTGCGTTTATTAAAGAGGTATTTATGTTTTCAGATGTCTTTTTTGTGTTTTGTCTTAATTGAACATATTTTTATACAGGATAAATTAAAAGATATTATAAGCTATATATAATAAGTAACTAAGGCATAATAATAATAAATTTAAGTACATGTTATTCACATTTCACGCACTGAACATATACTAATATTGTAAGGAGGAAAGATTAGATTTTTTAGAAAAGGATATAACTCAAAAACTACGCCACCGATTTAAAAAATTCTTTCAACATTAAAAAGGTTTATTATCACCGGCCCTAAATTGTTTTTAAAAAAAATATACCGTCTGTTACTAACATAGCCTAACCTACTTTTACGCAAGCGAAGCCGCGGGGGAAAACTAGTATGCAATAATTATACTACTTCTCTCTTAAAAACCAAAGACTCATGCCTTTATAATGACTTTACATAATAGGTAAAACGATAGACAGGACTGTATTACAACTACGAATTACCAACGGCTTATTTAGCTACCATTATAATTATAGAGTCATATTAAAGACCTACCGGACAAATTGCCAGGTATTTTGCTGCCACTTAAGATTTTCTATAAGAATATTCTTATTCTTATAGAAAATTCACCTGACCCGGGAATTTAACTCGAGACCTTGTGATCAAACTCAAATATATCAGTAAACATATGCCACGGGACCAACGGGTCAATCTTAATTATACTGTATCTAGGGTTTGCTCAACAGAAAAATCCCATAACACTTTTCCTCATCCGGGAATCGAATTCGAGAAGAAGTCGCTTGATCGCCCATAATCACAAACTTATTCCACAATGCTGATTGGCCAGTCTTAAATATATTTTATTAAGAGTAAATAAATATCTCCAAGTCTATTATCGCTTAAAGTTTTATTTTTAAATTTATCTTTGAGTAACATCATTGCGAATAAAATTAACTTTGTAACAAAAATGTTACGACTTCGATAAAGTGAACTTAGTAGACTTTAAAAAGTAAATAGAATACGAATCGAACTTTGTTCATAAATCCGAAGGGTGCTTTGGGAGAAATCTCACTTGAAGCTAATTTGCTTTGAGAAATAACACTTAAATAAACGAATAAAAGCCGGTTTAATTTGAGAATATAAATGTTACTACTGTTTGTGCTATTCACAAATACACATATGCACATTGTTTTTATTGAACAACAACCTCCATAACAGTAAATTAATGCTTCTTTAAGCTCTCGTTTTTTTTCGATGCTCCGAGATTACATTACAAAAAAAATAAGTCAGAAATTAAATATCTGTAGTAATAGGAGTGAAATGATCATAAAATAGCGTGGATTTTTTTGAATTTTTTGAGGCGCCTATAATTTTTTAAATTACGTCACTCATTTTTTATATTTTTCTGATAGCTATTATAACTTAGCCTGTTATCTGATTCCGGCTTGACGTCCGCTTCTGGGACATTCTGTATATATAAAAGAACAAAGAGGTATGCCCATCGAGGGGTGCCTTAGCAAAGCACATGATATTCATTTATATCAAAAACCTTGATTGATTTAATAATTATTATTTATATAACTGTTACACTATGTCATATGCGTAAGTTTAAGCACGGCTCTCACAGTTTGATTTTAACTTACTATTTTAATATCTAAGTGACGCTTTATCTTAAACTGCTTCATTCACGTAAATACTACCAGTTGAAGCCGTATAAAAATGCTTCAATATTATAACTAATTTTGATACAAAGGTCAATTCACTCACAGCAAGTAAATTGGTTTAAACATCTAATTTTTTTTTACCTTTGACTAAACTATTAACTTGTTATTTATTACATTATATATGTACATATATATTACAGTAATGTCTACTTTAGGCCAAAGTTTGTATGGAATGTACACCCCTTTATTCACAGGATGAAAACATCTTTTATTTATTTATTGAAATTAATTAACAGTTAAATAGTACAATACTCTTTAAAATAGTTTTTTTAAATTATGGATATAAATATAGGTTTGAAACACACAAATATGGTAAGGTAGCCGGACTATGGATCTCCACTTGTTACGATCGTGTAAGATATCGTATGTTTTATACACTCTCAGTACATTCTTCATGCACACTTATTGGTGAAAGACATTTATGACCTATCTCCAAAACGTTCTATAATCTGGTCAAGGAACGTTCGTTAAGGTCTTCTGCTTCTAACTATCCCATTTGTCATCATATACCTCTATGATTTTTTTCACATGCCCGAAGTATCTTAGTACTCCTGTCACAATTGACCACCTCGATGGCGTAGTGGTTAGTGTAACCGACTGCCACACCTAAGGTCGCGGGTTCGATTCCCGCACAAGTCAAACATTTGTGTGCATGAACATGGATGTTTGTCTTGGTCTGGATGTTTCTATGTATAATATGTATGTATTTACAAAAAAAAAAAAGTATATATGTATGTTTACCCATCGTCTAGTACCCATAGTACAAGCTCTGCTTAGTTTGGGCTAGATGGTGTTGTGTGTATGTGGTAGAATATTATATATTATATATAATTCTAATCACTACTTTTTCTTTTTCTTTCTCGTGTAAGATATAATGTATTGTTATATAATTCACTTGCTGCTACCGCGAATTTAGTCGCATTGGGTGTTAAGGTTTCCTATATTATTTTTTTTACATGCACACAACACTATCTAGCCCAAACTAAGCAGAGCTTGTACTATGGGTACTAGACAATGGATAAACATACATATACATATACATTTTTTTTTGTAAATCCATACATATTATACATAGAAACACGCAGACCAAGACAAATATCCATGTTCATGCACACAAATATTTGTCTTGTGCGAGAATCGAATCCGCGACCTCAGGCGTGGCAGTCGGTTACACTAACCATTACGCCATCGAGGCGGACGTATGTTCCTTCCCCAGGGTGTAAGCTATCTTCACACGCCAAAATGCAGTAAAATTGTGCAGGTTAGTGGTTTAAGCTTGGCTATGTACCAAACAGATATAGGTAATTTTGGTATCTATAGTCATGGATATACTCTATAACCATGGCGAAGGAAAACTATCCGAAAGTTGGCAATGGTGTATTACACACACATATCGCTAAGTATGGTTTTAGGTCTCAAATTATAGGTAAGAGAGCTGGATAGAGAACAGGGCTCTTCTCCCTAGCCTTTATTATTCCCAAGTTACCTGGAGTCGGCTTTTCTAGTCTAACCGGATTTGACTGGATATACCCCGAAGGCTAACGATACCCTAAGGCTAGACCAGTGTCAGGATATTATAAGGCACTGACTTCCCAATAACGACTGCCATAGATGTGCATGGCAGCCGGAACCGACGGCTTAACGTGCTCTCGGAGGCACGGACCAGGCGTTAATTGTCAATCAATACGCACATAATTTCGAAAAACCATATAACTTCCGAAAGTCAGAGGTGCGCGACGTGGGTTCGAACCCGAGACCCTCTGCATTGCCGTCTTGACAGAAAAACCCAGTACCACTTTGCTTGGCCTAGGTATCAAAGCTCGGGGTGTGTGGCCAGAGAACCTCCTAGTGTGCCTGACGCCTGCTGGTCCCTTCTACACTTTTCGTGGATGGGAACAGCAGTCGTTGGGCCGGTACACCCCGGGCAACACGGGTAATAATGTCCTTTCGGGGGCATTATTACTTGTGGCTAATACTCTGGCACACGCGTAGGGAACCCGAGGCAGTTTGTCTCGGGGTCATCGGCCCGCGAGGGCCGCGTTTGGGGGTCTCTCCACGTGTTCCTCTGATTAGCAGAGGACACGTGGATTTGAGGCAGGGGGGATAGAGGAAGAAAACCTCGGTAAAAAATAACCAGTAGGGGCCCGTAAGGCCAGGGCAGGCTTAGGTAGGTAGGGATGTAGGATTAGGTTAGGTATATATGTATATATATATATGTGTGTGTATATATATATATATATATATATTTAGGGTTGTTAGGTTGTTAGGGTTTTAGGTTAGGCTTGTTAGGTTAGATTAGGTTTAGGTTTAGGAGTCCTGCCCAGGTAGGCGATTTTGGGGTGTTGGGGCGGGTGGATTGGTCCAACATGGACCCCCATCCGGCCCAACACGGGGGGATAGAGGAAGACAACCTCTCTAAAAAATCACTAGTGGTGGCCGTTAGGCCGGTTTGGGAAGCTTAGGCTTCCTGCCCAGTCGGGCGGTTTTGGGGCGGGTGGATCGGTCCAGCATGGACCCCCATCCGGCCCAACCCGTAATCCTGAACTGACAGGACCGGGGGCCTTTGGGCTGCGAGGAAGAAAACCTCTATAAAAATCACCAGTGGGGCCTGTAAGGCCCGGGCGGGAGCACATAGGGGAGGGGAAACCCAATCCTGCTCCAATAAACTCGTTACCCGTTGAGTGTCGTTGAACATGTCTAGCGGCTCAACGGGACCGAGGGGCTTGCCTTAGTTGGCCGGCCCGCGAGAAGGAAAACTCACACCACCCAACAGCGAAGTTGTAAAAACCTCTGGGCACCTGCCGTCCCCCAGCAGTATATAGGCCTTCCCCCGGAATGAGCGTCACCCGGGGGTCGATTTTAGTTCGTCTCTTCTCGTGGGAACAGTATGGAAAATTTAATGTCAAAAAACCCAGAAGATGAGAAGATGGAGAAGACGGAGGAGCGCGGAGTGCCTTTGCGCGACTCCAAAGGGCGCTTTAAGCGCCCTTTACGACCACGCACCAGCGATGCTGGAGCTGGCGCATCAACGCCTGACGGAAGCCGGAGGAGCTCCGTCAGCGTCGAGTCTGGATCCGAGGCGGGCTCCGGCTCTGAGGCCAGTCGGCCTCAGAGCCGGTGCTCGTCGACGGCTCGACGGGAGAGGGAGGAGGGGGGGGATAGCCCTGCTTCCCTCTCCCGCAAGCTTAGGGCGACGCCCGGCGCTTCCGCGAAGCGCCGGAAGACGTCGCATCCCGTGCCAACGCGTTCGTGCTCGGACACGGAGGTGGAGGTAGTGGAGGAGATGCCCTGTCGGGAAAGGGCTGGTTCCCCGATGCCGCCTCCCTCCACGAGGAGGCTCCCCGGGCAGCCTTTGCCTGCCCGTCGAGACATCTCGAAGACGGCTGGGGTCGCGGATGCGTCCCCCTTGGGAGAGGACTCGGTTGCCGACCTCAGGCAACGGTTCGAGGCTGGCGCCGAGACCGTGTTGAGGGTGGCGGCCCGGTCCGGCAACCTAAAGGGGGGATTCGTCCGCGACCTCAAACAGGCTACGGAGGATATGAGGGAGGCCTTCTTCGGCATGTGGGGACGGGCTTCCTCCGACCTCCAGAGGCGCTGGAGGTCGGAGAACGAGGGGCTGCATAGGCAGCTCGCGGAGCTCCGAGCGGAGGTGGCGGCCATGAAGGCGGCCGCTGCCACTGCCGCTCGGGCCAACGCCGCCAAGACGCCCTCGGCCGCCGCCGGTGCGCCTGCCGGGAGGCCACGGGAGGAGTTCCCACCCCTCCCGCGGCGCACAGCGCGGCCCCTCACCCCCGCGGAGGACCGGCGTCCCGCCTGGGCGGACGAACTGATGCGGGCCACGGTGGCTCAGGCGCGCAACGTAGTTGATGCGTGCCTGGCCAACTATGGCCTCACGCCCGTTCCCACCCTGGGCCCTCCGCTCGGGGGCCGCCCCCGGATGGTCGGAGGCACGCCGGCTAGCCCGGCGCCCTCCAGTCCACCGGTTGCGCGGCAGACATCTGCCCCCACACCATCGGCCTCCTCTTCTAAGGGGAAGGGGAAGGGCAAGGGGAGGGCGACCGCTGCTGTGGCGCCGCGGCGCCCCGCCTCCCAGCCCCAACCCGCCCCGGTGGCCTCTACTTCGGCTGAGCAGCCGTGGACAGAGGTCGTCGGGAAGAAGAGGAGGAAGAAGAAGAAGAAGAAGGCCTCCCAGGCTCCCCCGGTGAGCAAGAAGAAGGGCCTCCGCCCAGCTGACCTGCGCCCCCCGCGCTCCACCGCCATTGTGGTGGAGCTGACAGAGGAGGGGCTCCGGCAGGGCGGCAGCTATGCGGGCGTCCTCCGGCAGGCCACTCAGGCTATGAGAGACAATCTCGCCGAGATGGGCCTCGCCGGAGGCGTCCAATTCAAGGTTGCCGCCACTGGGGCCAGAATTCTGGAGGTCCCAGGTGCCACCTCCGGCGACAAGGTGGACAGGGTAGCGGATAAACTCCGCTCCCTGTTCTCGCCTGAGGAGGTCAAGATCTCCCGCCCGGTGAAGTCCGCAGAAATGCGGATAACCGGGCTGGACGACTCGGCCTCCTCTGAGGATGTCGCCGCTGCGGTGGCACAAGCCGGAGCCTGCCCCCTGGTGCAGGTCAGGGTGGGGGAGATGCGCCGCGGCGATAGTGGCCTGTGCACGGTGGTGGTGCGCTGCCCCATCGCCGCGGCGAAAAAGGTGGCGGCCGGCCGTTTGCTGGTCGGGATGGTCTCGGCTCAGGTGAATCTCCTGGAGCCGAGGCCTAGGCGGTGCTACCGCTGCCTCGAACCGGGGCACGTGAGGCAGCAATGCACCACCGAAACTGACTGCAGCGATCTCTGCTATCGCTGCGGTCAGCCCGGCCACAAGGCCGCCGCCTGCTCCGCCGCAAAACCTTCCTGCAGCCTCTGTTCTGCTGCAGGAAAGCCGGCGGAGCACCGGATGGGGAGCAAATCTTGCTCCCCACCGAAACGACGTAGGGCCAGAGGGGCGGTCGCCGGGACTCCGGCCGCCCCGGCCCCGTCCCAAGCAGGGAGCAGTACGGAGGCGATGGACACATAATTAATTATGGCCCATCGCCTCCTACAGGTGAATATTGACCACTCCGCCAGGGCGCAGGATATCTTGCTGCAGCACATGGCGGAGTGGTCAATAGACATCGCCGTGGTCGCCGAGCCTTACTGCGTCCCCAGCCGACACAACTGGTTTGGGGACCTCGGAGGCTCGGCGGCCATTGTTTCGTCCGGACCCTCGCTCCTGGTGATGACAGACAGGGGCGAGGGTTATATATGTGTTGATTGGGAGGGAACCGTCCTGATCGGGGTGTACTTTTCTCCGAACCGGCGCCTCGCCGAGTTTGAGCAATTTTTGGGCGCGGTGGGGGCCGTTATTAACCGGTACCCATCGCGTCCGATCGTGGTGGCGGGGGACTTCAATGCCAAATCAACGGCTTGGGGATCCCCTGTCACCGACGCTCGCGGCGACGCGCTGGAGGAGTGGGCGATTGCGACCGGTCTCGTGGTCCTTAACCGGGGATCGGTCGCCACGTGCGTGCGCTGGCAGGGCGAGTCCATTGTGGACATTTCGTTCGAGAGCCCTGCCGTAGCGCGCCGCGTCCGGGACTGGCAAGTGCTGGTCGAGGCGGAGTCACTGTCGGACCACCGTTACGTGCGTTTCGACATCTTTGCCTCGCCGGCGATCCCGGACGATCGCCCGAGGAGAGTGCACACCCCGTCGTCCCCACGATGGGCGTTGAAACGTCTCAACGTAGACGTGCTGGTGGAAGCCTCCATCGTCCAGGCCTGGACCCCAATGGGCGAAGGGCCTGTGGAGGTTGAGCTGTGTGTGAGAGTGGTTACGGGGCGCGATGACGCGGATTTGCGACGCGTCGATGCCCCGGGCCAGTGCTCGACCTCCTAGGCGTCAGGTGTACTGGTGGTCTGACGACATTAGTCAGAAACGCGCCGCTTGCATTGCGGCGCGTCGCCAGTACACTAGGTACCGCCGACGCAGGCGGTACCGTGACCCGACCGTGGAGGCACGGCTGCGGGGCGATTACGTACAGCGGAAGCACGCCCTGCAGTCCGCCATCAGTGAGGCCAAAACCCAAAGATGGGAAGAGTTCCTGGGGACTCTCGAGGCAGATCCGTGGGGCCGCCCGTACAAGGCGGTCAGGGGCAAGTTGCGCCCCTGGGCCCCACCGGTCACCGAGAGTCTCCAGCCCCGGCAATTAGAGGAGGTGGTCTCCGCTCTCTTTCCTTCGAGAGCGGAGCACACGCCTCCCGAAATGGCGCCGCCCGATATTGAGGAGGGCGGTGCCGATGCCGGGGCGCCAGAGGTTACAATGGCGGAGCTCGGCGCGGCAATGGTTCGGCTCCGGGGCAAAAACACCGCCCCGGGGCCGGACGGAATTCCTGGCCGCGCCTGGGTTTTGGCCTACGACGCCCTAGAGGACCGGCTCCTCAGGCTGTTTAGCGCCTGTTTGGAGTCGGGACGGTTCCCTGCCATGTGGAAGACGGGTAAGCTGGTCCTCCTGAGAAAGGAGGGCCGCCCCGCGGACTCTCCCTCCGCGTACCGCCCCATAGTGCTGTTGGATGAGGTGGGCAAGCTCTTTGAGCGTGTAGTGGTTGCCCGCCTCTCCAGGCACCTGGTGCGGGTGGGCCCCGACTTGTCCGAACTGCAGTTCGGATTCCGAGAGGGCCGATCGACGATTGACGCGATCAGTCGCGTCAAGGCCCTCTCGGATGAGGCGGTCGCCTCGCGCGGGGTGGTGTTGGCGGTGTCCTTGGACATCGCCAACGCGTTCAACACCCTGCCGTGGGCGACTATTAGGGAGGCGCTCCGATTTCATGGAGTGCCTCCCTACCTGCGCCAAATAGTCGGGGACTACCTGCACCAGAGGAGCGTATTCTGTGTGGGGCGGAACGGAGAGACGTTCCGGAGGGAGGTGTCGTGCGGTGTTCCGCAGGGTTCCGTTCTTGGACCGATCCTGTGGAACATCGGCTACGACTGGGTTCTGCGGGGCGCCCTGCCCCCGGGCGTCGGCGTAACTTGTTACGCCGACGACACTCTGGTCACGGCCCGGGGAGAGGATTACGGGGCAGCTGCCCGTCTTGCCACGGCAGGGGTGGCCCTGGTTGTCGGTAGAATTAGGATGTTGGGACTGGAGGTGGCGCTGGAAAAGTCCGAGGCCCTGTTATTTCATGGGCCTCGGCGGGCGCCGCCACCAGATGCCCACATCATAGTTGGAGGGGTCCGCATCGGGGTGGAGCCGAGTATGAAATACTTGGGGCTCCACCTCGACGGCCGCTGGAACTTTCGCGTCCATTTTAGCCGCCTGGCCCCCCGGCTGATGTCGGCGGCGGGAGCGCTTAGCTCTCTGCTGCCGAATATCGGGGGGCCGAGTGTCGTCTGCCGCCGCCTCTATTTGGGGGTGGTGCGGTCGATGGCCCTTTACGGGTCGCCCATTTGGGCCGGCGCCCTCGATCGCCGAAACATCGCCCTCTTGAGGAAACCTCAGAGGGCGATGGCGATCAGGGTGTCGCGGGCGTACCGCACCGTCTCCTTTGAGGCGGCGTGCATCCTGGCGGCATCGCCGCCCTGGGATTTGGAGGCGGAGGTCCAAGCGTCGGTGTATCACTGGCGCGTGGACCTCCGGCTCCATGGTGAGGAACCCACTCACGGGGCGGTGGAGACGCGAAGGTCCCAGGCTCGACTGGTCCTCGAGGCCAAGTGGGAGGAAAGGCTGGCCCAGCCCCGCTACGGGGTGAGGACCGTCGAGGCTGTCCGTCCGGTGCTAAGGCAATGGATGGACAGACGGCGCGGACCGCTCACCTACCGGCTTACTCAGGTGCTCTCCGGACACGGCTGTTTCGGAGAGTACCTGTGCAAGATAGCCGGTAGGGAGCCGACAACCAGGTGTCACCACTGCGAGGAGTGCGACCGGGACACGGCGCAGCACACGCTGGAGGAGTGTCCAGCGTGGGCCGAGGAGCGCTGTGCCCTGGTCGCCGTGATTGGCCCCGACCTCTCGTTGCCGACCGTCGTATCCATGATGGTCGGCGACGACAGGTGCTGGGGTGCAATGAGGTCCTTCTGCGAGGCTGTCATCTCGCAGAAGGAGGCGGCGGAGCGGGGGCGTGAGGAAGATCCTTACGCCCCGGACATCCGCCGCCGGAGGAGGGGGCGCAGGAGACGCGCTTATGTCGCTCTCCTGCCCCCCACCTAAGGGTTCTGGGTGGCAAGGCCTCAGGGGACCCTGCCACCCGTGAGTAAGAACCCATAGAGGGCGCGCGCGGTGTTCCCGCGCGCCTTCTAGCGTCGAAAGGGGAGAGCTGTGAAATGCTCTCCCCCGGGGACGAGAGGAGGTCGGGTCCCATTGACCCGGCCGGCACCCACACGGGGGGGCCTGCTATGGATGAATCTTTTTAGACTCCCAACAGGCCCCCCCCATTGGGTGGGAGAGGGAACACCCCAGGTTTTTTTAGTGGGTATCCCAGCACTAGGCTGGTCAGTCCCACACGCCCCGCCGGTGCCGTCCCCTAGCCGGCGGGTAGTGCATCAAATCAAGCATTTTTTCCTGGGCAACAAAAAAAAAAAAAAAAAAAAAAAAGGTATCAAAGCTCCCCCACACCATCGGCCTCCTCTTCTAAGGGGAAGGGGAAGGGCAAGGGGAGGGCGACCGCCGCTGTGGCGCCGCGGCGCCCCGCCTCCCAGCCCCAACCCGCCCCGGTGGCCTCTACTTCGGCTGAGCAGCCGTGGACAGAGGTCGTCGGGAAGAAGAGGAGGAAGAAGAAGAAGAAGAAGGCCTCCCAGGCTCCCCCGGTGAGCAAGAAGAAGGGCCTCCGCCCAGCTGACCTGCGCCCCCCGCGCTCCACCGCCATTGTAGTGGAGCTGACAGAGGAGGGGCTCCGGCAGGGCGGCAGCTATGCGGGCGTCCTCCGGCAGGCCACTCAGGCTATGAGAGACAATCTCGCCGAGATGGGCCTCGCCGGAGGCGTCCAATTCAAGGTTGCCGCCACTGGGGCCAGAATTCTGGAGGTCCCAGGTGCCACCTCCGGCGACAAGGCGGACAGGGTAGCGGATAAACTCCGCTCCCTGTTCTCGCCTGAGGAGGTCAAGATCGCCCGCCCGGTGAAGTCCGCAGAAATGCGGATAACCGGGCTGGACGACTCGGCCTCCTCTGAGGATGTCGCCGCTGCGGTGGCACAAGCCGGAGCCTGCCCCCTGGTGCAGGTCAGGGTGGGGGAGATGCGCCGCGGCGATAGTGGCCTGTGCACGGTGGTGGTGCGCTGCCCCATCGCCGCGGCGAAAAAGGTGGCGGCCGGCCGTTTGCTGGTCGGGATGGTCTCGGCTCAGGTGAATCTCCTGGAGCCGAGGCCTAGGCGGTGCTACCGCTGCCTCGAACCGGGGCACGTGAGGCAGCAATGCACCGCCGAAACTGACCGCAGCGATCTCTGCTATCGCTGCGGTCAGCCCGGCCACAAGGCCGCCGCCTGCTCCGCCGCAAAACCTTCCTGCAGCCTCTGTTCTGCTGCAGGAAAGCCGGCGGAGCACCGGATGGGGAGCAAATCTTGCTCCCCACCGAAACGACGTAGGGCCAGAGGGGCGGTCGCCGGGACTCCGGCCGCCCCGGCCCCGTCCCAAGCAGGGAGCAGTACGGAGGCGATGGACACATAATTAATCATGGCCCATCGCCTCCTACAGGTGAATATTAACCACTCCGCCAGGGCGCAGGATATCTTGCTGCAGCACATGGCGGAGTGGTCAATAGACATCGCCGTGGTCGCCGAGCCTTACTGCGTCCCCAGCCGACACAACTGGTTTGGGGACCTCGGAGGCTCGGCGGCCATTGTTTCGTCCGGACCCTCGCTCCTGGTGATGACAGACAGGGGCGAGGGTTATATATGTGTTGATTGGGAGGGAACCGTCCTGATCGGGGTGTACTTTTCTCCGAACCGGCGCCTCGCCGAGTTTGAGCAATTTTTGGGCGCGGTGGGGGCCGTTATTAACCGGTACCCATCGCGTCCGAACGTGGTGGCGGGGGACTTCAATGCCAAATCAACGGCTTGGGGATCCCCTGTCACCGACGCTCGCGGCGACGCGCTGGAGGAGTGGGCGATTGCGACCGGTCTCGTGGTCCTTAACCGGGGATCAGTCGCCACGTGCGTGCGCTGGCAGGGCGAGTCCATTGTGGACATTTCGTTCGCAAGCCCTGCCGTAGCGCGCCGCGTCCGGGACTGGCAAGTGCTGGTCGAGGTGGAGTCACTGTCGGACCACCGTTACGTGCGGTTCGACATCTCCGCCTCGCCGGCGATCCCGGACGATCGCCCGAGGAGAGTGCACACCCCGTCGTCCTCACGATGGGCGTTGAAACGTCTCAACGTAGACGTGCTGGTGGAAGCCTCCATCGTCCAGGCCTGGACCCCAATGGGCGAAGGGCCTGTGGAGGTTGAGCTAGAGGCGGAGTGGTTCCGGGGCGCGATGACGCGGATTTGCGACGCGTCGATGCCCCGGGCCAGTGCTCGACCTCCTAGGCGTCAGGTGTACTGGTGGTCTGACGACATTAGTCAGAAACGCGCCGCTTGCATTGCGGCGCGTCGCCAGTACACTAGGTACCGCCGACGCAGGCGGTACCGTGACCCGACCGTGGAGGCACGGCTGCGGGGCGATTACGTACAGCGGAAGCACGCCCTGCAGTCCGCCATCAGTGAGGCCAAAACCCAAAGATGGGAAGAGTTCCTGGGGACTCTCGAGGCAGATCCGTGGGGCCGCCCGTACAAGGCGGTCAGGGGCAAGTTGCGCCCCTGGGCCCCACCGGTCACCGAGAGTCTCCAGCCCCGGCAATTAGAGGAGGTGGTCTCCGCTCTCTTTCCTTCGAGAGCGGAGCACACGCCTCCCGAAATGGCGCCGCCCGATATTGAGGAGGGCGGTGCCGATGCCGGGGCGCCAGAGGTTACAATGGCGGAGCTCGGCGCGGCAATGGTTCGGCTCCGGGGCAAAAACACCGCCCCGGGGCCGGACGGAATTCCTGGCCGCGCCTGGGTTTTGGCCTACGACGCCCTAGGGGACCGGCTCCTCAGGCTGTTTAGCGCCTGTTTGGAGTCGGGACGGTTCCCTGCCATGTGGAAGACAGGTAAGCTGGTCCTCCTGAGAAAGGAGGGCCGCCCCGCGGACTCTCCCTCCGCGTACCGCCCCATAGTGCTGTTGGATGAGGTGGGCAAGCTCTTTGAGCGTGTAGTAGTTGCCCGCCTCTCCAGGCACCTGGTGCGGGTGGGCCCCGACTTGTCCGAACTGCAGTTCGGATTCCGAGAGGGCCGATCGACGATTGACGCGATCAGTCGCGTCAAGGCCCTCTCGGATGAGGCGGTCGCCTCGCGCGGGGTGGTGTTGGCGGTGTCCTTGGACATCGCCAACGCGTTCAACACCCTGCCGTGGGCGACTATTAGGGAGGCGCTCCGATTTCATGGAGTGCCTCCCTACCTGCGCCGAATAGTCGGGGACTACCTGCACCAGAGGAGCGTATTCTGTGTGGGGCGGAACGGAGAGACGTTCCGGAGGGAGGTGTCGTGCGGTGTTCCGCAGGGTTCCGTTCTTGGACCGATCCTGTGGAACATCGGCTACGACTGCGTTCTGCGGGGCGCCCTGCCCCCGGGCGTCGGCGTAACTTGTTACGCCGACGACACGCTGGTCACGGCCCGGGGAGAGGATTACGGGGCAGCTGCCCGTCTTGCCACGGCAGGGGTGGCCCTGGTTGTCGGTAGAATTAGGATGTTGGGACTGGAGGTGGCGCTGGAAAAGTCCGAGGCCCTGTTATTTTATGGGCCTCGGCGGGCGCCGCCACCAGATGCCCACATCATAGTTGGAGGGGTCCGCATCGGGGTGGAGCCGAGTATGAAATACTTGGGGCTCCACCTCGACGGCCGCTGGAACTTTCGCGTCCATTTTAGCCGCCTGGCCCCCCGGCTGATGTCGGCGGCGGGAGCGCTTAGCTCTCTGCTGCCGAATATCGGGGGGCCGAGTGTCGTCTGCCGCCGCCTCTATTTGGGGGTGGTGCGGTCGATGGCCCTTTACGGGTCGCCCATTTGGGCCGGCGCCCTCGATCGCCGAAACATCGCCCTTCTGAGGAAACCTCAGAGGGCGATGGCGATCAGGGTGTCGCGGGCGTACCGCACCGTCTCCTTTGAGGCGGCGTGCGTCCTGGCGGCATCGCCACCCTGGGATTTGGAGGCGGAGGTCCAAGCGTCGGTGTATCACTGGCGCGTGGACCTCCGGCTCCATGGTGAGAAACCCACTCACGGGGCGGTGGAGACGCGAAGGTCCCAGGCTCGACTGGTCCTCGAGGCCAAGTGGGAGGAGCGACTGGCCCAGCCCCGCTACGGGGTGAGGACAGTCGAGGCTGTCCGTCCGGTGCTAAGGCAATGGACGGACAGACGGCGCGGACCGCTCACCTACCGGCTTACTCAGGTGCTCTCCGGACACGGCTGTTTCGGAGAGTACCTGTGCAAGATAGCCGGTAGGGAGCCGACAACCAGGTGTCACCACTGCGAGGAGTGCGACCGGGACACGGCGCAGCACACGCTGGAGGAGTGTCCGGCGTGGGCCGAGGAGCGCTGTGCCCTGGTCGCCGTGATTGGCCCCGACCTCTCGTTGCCGACCGTCGTATCCATGATGGTCGGCGACGACAGGTGCTGGGGCGCAATGAGGTCCTTCTGCGAGGCTGTCATCTCGCAGAAGGAGGCGGCGGAGCGGGGGCGTGAGGAAGATCCTTACGCCCCGGACATCCGCCGCCGGAGGAGGGGGCGCAGGAGACGCGCTTATGTCGCTCTCCTGCCCCCCACCTAAGGGTTCTGGGTGGCAAGGCCTCAGGGGACCCTGCCACCCGTGAGTAAGAACCCATAGAGGGCGCGCGTGGTGTTCCCGCGCGCCTTCTAACGTCGAAAGGGGAGAGCTGTGAAATGCTCTCCCCCGGGGACGAGAGGAGGTCGGGTCCGATTGACCCGGCCGGCACCCACACGGGGGGGCCTGCTATGGATGAATCTTTTTAGACTCCCAACTGGCCCCCCCCATTGGGTGGGAGAGGGAACACCCCAGGTTTTTTTAGTGGGTATCCCAGCACTAGGCTGGTGAGTCCCACACGCCCCGCCGGTGCCGTCCCCTAGCCGGCGGGTAGTGCATCAAGCATTTTTTCCTGGGAATCAAAAAAAAAAAAAAAAAAAAAAGGTATCAAAGCTCGGAGCTCAGTTGCATTTACTGCAGCTGCGCCATAACACAGAACTTAAAGATAATGATAACTGTATATAAACAAAATTATCATAGTATGTCGGACATCATTATCATGGCCGTATCTCCGCGACCATGGCTAATAAAAAGTCATCATAATATGAGTTTTTAAAAATACTAGATTGTGTCTATGCTCGCTTTAATGTAGGCTAGGTTAGGTAAATAACAGCACTTTTTGCTGGATAAAAGATATGTCCCTTTCTAAATCTCTGACAACGTGTATACATTATTTTACGATGATCGGTCGAATAGTTAAGGCATGAAAGCGTATCAAACAAAAAACTTACATTCGTATTCATTATATTAGTTAGGATTTATATACAGGGTGTCCGGTAATTAATGGATAACCTGGAAATGTCTTATAGTGGCACTGACGGCCGTCCAGAAAAAAATATGAAAAAATATCTATCCTTACTACTACCTGAGATATGTGTTTTTTTTTAAATTATCTTTTATAACTTTCTTGTATACTACGACCATAAATGAACGAAATCCATCGGTTTATTATTGTTTTATTATTAAACACTAATTATGCTAATAGATAGACAGTCAAAATTATGCTATGCTAATATAGCTTGGACTTTTTAATATATATATTTGTTTTTTAATATTTTTTTCATTTTTCTGAACGGGCTTTATTTGTACTTTAAGACATTTCAAGGTTATCCATTAATTACCAGACACCCTATATATATATATATATAACTAGATGTCCCAACAGAAGTTATACTGTACAGGCGAAAAATAAAAAACCTAATCTAAACCATCCTCGAATCCACTTGAACACACACAAAAAAATTCATTCAAATCGGTCCAGCCGTTTAGAAGGAGTTCACTGTCAACACACGTACAGAAGAATTATATATATAAAGATTATGTATAAAGGAACTAAATGAACTGAACAATAATAAACTACACTTAATACACTTCTATGAAACGTAGTTAAATTTGATTCGTAACAATGGCATTAATGATCGACGTGATCAAATGGCCGTAAATGATTCAATCTCAACTAAATAGTTTCAAATTCTGTCCATTATTGATACTGCAGAACTGACGGGCGGCAGCTTTTGTAATAAATAGAACGTGAAGCTACGAAAATGACATTATTATATATTAAAATATTTAAGATTTTGTTAATATTATATTGCCTTACGTGTACGATTTTGTTAATATTATATTGAAATTAAACTATTTTATACGGATTAGGCCACGGTTTATTTTTTAATATTTTATTTTATTGATATTTATACAATTTATCATTTGGGAATTTATGTAAGTAAGTAAGTACCCATATATATATATATAACCATATTAGGGTTTTATTTTGGTAATCCGAACTGGCGCCCGGACGTACATCAGCTACTCTTGTAATATTTTACAAACACAAAAATATACGAAATATATATACACACATATATATATATATATATATATATATATATATATATATATATATATATATATATATATATATATATAAATTAAAATAAAGTGCCTATTTTAATATTCAATTGTGTATTAATATTTACTTTATAGGAAATTTTAGAATAGCGCGTAGATAAGAATTCTGGATCCAACAGAAGATTTAATCAATGAAAATTCAACAAATAAACCAAATTTGATTAAAGGGATAAAGGAAGTAGTAGTCTATCTGTTTGCTGAGTTTAATCCAACTCCGTTCACCACTCTAAAAGTAATTTAATAATAAGTATCTAAACCAAAAAAATGTGAAGTTCTTTAAACCACCTTCACATTTTTTGACATTTATTTAGTAAGAATGTTTATTTAAAAAAAATCTCACACAAGCCATATTTCTATATAGTGAGGCAATTTCCAATATTCAAACAAGGGACACAAAGATCGACCCGACGCAGGATTATTTTAAACACAAACATTATTTTATTGCTTATGCAAGTCAAACTCAAAATACACAGTACGATGGCAGTGGTAAACTTTTAAACCAATATCCTACAATACACACAACCCTCACAATCTAAATTAAAATGGTCGTAAAGAAAAGCAACTCACTAAATCCCCATTCCATGTTCACATTCGTACATCTACGCTCACTGCAGTCACCAACAAAATGTACTATTCCCGAGACCAATTGATAGTGGAAGTCTAGCACCAGGACAGTCTTCCCCGGCGACTGATTATTGCATTTCAATATTCAATATGCAAGACGGACCTACAAGTTTCCGATGAGAATTAGTTTCAAATTGGTTCCAGCGTTCCTCTATCTAGTATTAGCTTTTGAACAAAGAGATGCGTTCATAGTTCTGATTGGGTAGCTGTAAGTGTACGGTAACTTTAATTAGTTTAGTAACGTTTGAATTAACGGTGAACGGTAGTTGCGAGAAAATATGGCTGATGCGACGATTGTACAGAAAATAAATTATCATTCGAAACGACGACGCAAGGCGTCTAATTTATCCTAATATTATAGCAAGGAAAATTTGATTCTTTGTTTGTAAAAGTTTAACTCAAAAACTACTTAACCGATTGTAAAAATTATTTTATGATTAGAAAGCTATATTAAAAGCAAGTAACATATGCCATATTTTATTTTGAAAATTACTGTTACTATTATAACTTAACCTACTTTTACGAGAGCGATGCCACGAGTGAAAGCTAGTATAGATTTTCTAGCTGGCTTCGATTTTTATTCGAATACAATTTTATATTCGAATAAAAATCGAAGATGTGGATGCATATTTGCGAGAAATTTTTAAACAATCATTTCTTTATTAAGGTCGCATAGCATTATGCATAATAGGTCAACAATCAAAGAATCTTGATTAATATTGCGATTTTAGTAATAGTCGTGCATCACTATTAATTTATGTGCACGGATGGCGTAATTATATCTTTGACCTTTTGCATTTGTATGTAAAATTGCATATTATAATTTCGTTGTTAATATCTCAGTGCGCAGGTTTATCTGGATAAGGGATCAACAATCAAAGAACACAATGCTTTCGAATTATTCGAATGTTTTTGTTATAATAGCGCATAGCTAGTTTAATTCGGTGGCCTCGATGGCGTAGTGGTTAGTCTATCCGACTGCCATGCCCGAGGTCACGTGTTCGATTCCCGCACAAGTCAAAAATTTGTGTGAATGAACATGGAGGTTTGTCTTGGTCTGGGTGTTTCTATGTACAATATGTAGGTATTTACAAAAAAAAAAGGGTATATGTTTATCCATTTGTTACAGAATAGAGTAGATTTAAATAAAACTTTACTTTTGCTATAACTTGTATAATACTCGTTTTTTACAATACTTTCAAAGGGGGTTTTAGATAGAACAACGTTAAAAAGTTAGGTTGAGCTCTGCGCGTGGCGACTGTCGACTCGCTCCTTTTTTTTTTTGCCTCGCCGTCCGCGGCGCGGCCAATCACGCGCTCGCTTGTAGTGGCGGGCGCGCAACGTAGTGTGTATGACGTCGGCGGCTGTTTATGCGTGTGTCTTTGAGCATAGCGCGTTGCTTTAACATCCTCCCACGCCTTGAAACGCCCGTTTTCAAGCTTCCATGAGAGGACATATACGATTCACAGCTCTACGCAGTGTGCCTTTTGTTGTTTTTATATCAGCAACTCTGCATGCTCCATCCGACCCTGGGTACACGGCCTCTATTCGTCCCAAGGGCCACTTAAGTGGTGGGGTCATCTCTTCCTTAATGAGTACTAGCTGGCCCGGTTGGAAGTTTGGGTGGCGCTTCTGCCACTTGGTGCGCTGTTGTAGCTCGCAGACGTATTCCCGGGTCCATCTAGCCCAGAAATGCTGACGGGCTTGCTCGATCCTCGCGTACCGATGCAGGCGGTTTGGGTTGTCTTCCGTTAGGTCCGGTGCTGGCAGCGACGTCATCGGTCTTCCGATCAGGAAGTGCCCTGGGGTGAGAGGAGACAGATCGTGAGGATTGGAAGACATAGGGGAAAGGGGCCGTGAGTTGAGAATTGCCTCAATCTGAGTGAACAGAGTTGCAAGTTCTTCGTATGTTAGATGTGAATTTCCCAAGGCCCTTTTCATGTGATATTTTGCAGATTTTACAGCTGCTTCATGGAGTCCGCCAAAATTAGGAGAATATGCAGGTGAGAATTTAAATTTAATGCCTTCCTCTGCAAAAGGTTCTGACACAGAGTTCCAGCTAGAGTCAACAAACATTCCTAACTGACGGTGAGCCCCGACAAAGTTAGAGCCATTGTCACACCAAATTTCTCGGGGTTTACCTTTTCTACTAATAAATCTACGTAATGCTAGAATAAAAGCCTCTGTACTGAGGTCACCAACTAGTTCTAGATGTACAGCCTTAACTTTAAAACATACGAATATACATAAATAACATTTGATTAACCTAGATCCGCGTCCCTTTCTATCATTTATCAGGAATGGTCCTGCAAAATCCGTGCTTGTGATTTCGAAGGGATAGCCTGGAGTTAACCTACTAGATGGCAAATTTCCCATTATTTGCTTAGCAACTACTCCATTCAGACGAGTGCAAATAGTACATTTCCTATATGTCTGCCTCGCTAAAGCTCTGCCTTTAATAGGCCAGTAAATTTCTCGTATAAGTGAAAGAAGCAGTTGAGGACCAGCATGCATATGTTTTACATGAAAATAATAGAAAATTAGCCTTGACAAGTGATGCCTAGAATCTATAATAATTGGATGCTGTTTCTCGTAACTGAATTTCGAGTTTTCCAGACGACCTCCCACTCTTATCAATCCCTTATCGTCAAGAAATGGTGTCAAACTTAGTAGTGGAGCTGCTTTACTTTGTTTTTCAAAATTAGGAAAGCTTTCTTGTTGAGAAAGGTATACCAGCTTACTTTCGGCTATTGCTAATTCTTCTACAGTTAAATTGTCTTTATTTTGATTCTTTACATTTTTAGTATTATTATAGAACCGAAATATATAAGCTACTATACGACGTAATTTTGAAAAACTAGAATATTTTGTTATATCAATCACCAAATTAACTGATTGTGACGTGTCAACACATAAAGTGTTGACAAGTAACTCAGGTCTTGTTGTGTGGGTTACTGGAGTACTTTGGCATGGCCAATGTTCTTCCCCTTCTTGTATGAATGTAGGTCCCTGCCACCATAATGATAATAATTTTATCTCATTTGGATTTACACCTCTAGATGCTATATCAGCAGGGTTTTGTGATGTGGGGACATACAGCCATTTACAGTTAATACATAATTCCTGAATAGATGCCACTCTGTGGGCTACAAAAGTTTCCAACTTTAGTGAAGGCGTGCACAACCAACCCAGTACAATTTTAGAATCAGACCAAAAAGTTTTACAGGCTATTTCCCAACGCAGTGATTTAGCAACTTTATTACATAGTCTTGCGGCTAGAAGAGCACCGCATAACTCCAGCCTGGGTATAGTTGTAGTCTTCAGTGGCGCCACCTTTGCTCTAGCGCATAATAGTTTCACGGTCAAGTTGCCTAGAGCATCAGTTGACTTCATATAGATGCAGCTGGCATAAGCCTTCATGCTAGCATCAGAAAAGGAATGCAATTCTATTCTTACAGGATTACTACAACAGGCATGTCGAGGTATCTCAATGGTTTGCAAGTGGTGAACATTATCAATGAATTTCTTCCATGACTTATGGATATACATAGGTATTTCATCATCCCAGCCTAATTTCAGAGACCATAGGTTTTGTATAATCATTTTACATGCAATAATACAACAGCTGATCAAACCCAATGGATCAAAAAAACTAGAAGTTATAGATAAAATGGAACGCTTAGTGAATGGCATTCCATTATTACAATCTTGCAGTTTAGAAGAAACCATTAGAATGTTGTCAGTATTGGGATTCCATTCTATTCCTAATGCATGACTTGGTGATGAAATTATTTTAAAATTATCTTGATTACAGTTAGTGTTTAAAATAGAATTTAGAAATTGAGTGGAATTGCTTTTGATTTTTCTAAGAGGTAGACAAGCTGAGTCAAGTTTTTTTACTATTTTCTGATAAATATTAAGTAGCATTGATTCATCATTGCATCCAGATATTAAGTCATCAACATAGAAGTCATGTGACATTATTTCTCTAATCTCTGGATCATCACATTCCCGACTCAACTCCACCAAACATCTTGTGCTGAGGAAAGGTGCCGATGAGGTACCGTATGTTACAGTATTGAGTTGTAAGTACTTCATCGGCTGATTTTCATCATCACGCCACAGTATCACTTGCAAATAGCGTTGAGATTCCTCTAATAAAATTTGACGATACATTTTCTCTATATCTCCAGTAATTATATATGTATGTTGTCTAAATCTCATTAGTATGGAGAAAATGTCGTCCTGTACAGTGGGCCCAATCATAAACAAATCATTTAAAGAGACACCTGAATCCGTTTTTGATGAGGCATTGAAAACTACACGACACTTTGTTGTTTCACTCTGTTCTCTAATGACAGGGTGATGTGGTAATAGATTGGCGGTTTCAGGTTTCTCAATTACAGTCAAATGGCCCAAGTCAGCATATTCGTTAATAAAACTCACATACTGCTCTTTTATGTCAGGTTGCCTTTTAAATCGTTTTTGTAGGGAATCAAGACAATGCTTTGCTCTAGGATATGAATTTCCTAACAATTGAGGATTATCACGTAAAGGCAACGTGACACAAAATCGCCCATCCTCCATGCGGTGGGTGTGTTGCTTGAAGTGCTCCTCGCAGGCTAGTTCCTCCAAGGTGAGCTTCGGTTTGTCTGGCAGCTCCTCTAGCTCCCAGAACTGCTTCAGTTGATTTCGTATAGCTTGACTGAAATTACAGCTTATTTCCCTATTAGGTTCATTCATTGGACACATGATAGGCCCTACCACCAACCAACCGAACTGGGAGTTTTGTAATACAGGTTTATTGTTTCCCAATTTAATCTGATTGGCAGGACAAATGACATCCCAAAAAACGTCAGCTCCCAACAACATATCCACCGTTGATGGATTATAGAATGTAGGATCTGCAAGTGTGATATTTTTTGGTATATCTAGTGTCATTACATCAACTTTAGAACTAGGTATGGTGCTTGTTATTTGTGGGATAACAAACAGCTTTACATCTTTACAGTAAGAATTAGTGCATGACTTAACCGTGAGATTACAGCACTCAAGAGCAGAAAATGACATATTATTTATGCCTGTTACAGAGATTGAATTTATAGTATCACTGTTTATACATAACTTAGCTTTTAGTGATGCAGAGATGAATGATGATTGACTGCCACAGTCCAGCAGGCACCGTATTTCATGGCATTTGTTGTTTACATGCAATTTTACTATTGCTGTTGATAGTAGAACTTGGTTCTCGATACAGGATGATAGTACAATAGGATTACAGGTACTACTAGCACTAGGACTATTTTCTATGGTAACTGGTGTGGACACTTTTGCTTTGTGAAGCAAGGTGTTATGTTTGCGCTTGCAAAATCTACATGGACCATACTTGCACTGATGAGCAAAATGACCACCCCGTAAACAGTTTATGCAAACTCTCAATTTAGCTACTTCTGCGTTCCTATCCTCCGGTGACATACTATTAAATTTCTCACAATAGTACATTACATGATCTCCTTCACAAATGAGGCATGCATTAGACTTTGATTTAATAGCTTTATTGTCGCAAGCAGCAGCAACAAATGTTTTATGTTGTTTGTCAACAGATTTATCTGACTTTACATTTTCTCTACGTGGCTTGTCACTGACACCGGCATTCATCATTTCCAACACATCAGCCCTACTTCTCAAGAATTCATAGAAGTCTACTAATGTGGGTTTGTTCAATAAGCTATTCCTATGTTCTTCCCATTTAGTATTTGTTACCTGATCTAACTTTTGACTGAACATAAAAATAATCAATGTATCCCAATTTTCAGTTTTCTCCTCTAAACTATTTAATGCCCGAATGTGTTTTGAAATGTGATCAATTATAAATCTTAGAGATTTTTCAGACTCCTTAACAGTTGGTATATTAAATAATGATTTTAAATGATTGTGAACTAATTGTCGTTTGTTGTTGTAACGATCACAGATCAATTTCCAGGCAACCGCATAATTATTTGAAGAAATTTCGAGAGATTCTATTACAGAAGCTGCTTGCCCCGTCAAGGATACTTTTAAGTACTGAAATTTATTTATCTCATTTAAACCCACATTCTTATGAATAAGTGAGTTGAATGTGTCATGAAATTCTAACCATTTGTTGTAAGTGCCATCAAAGATGGGTAGCTTTATAGTAGGCAACTTTACACTCAAGTTATTCCCGCAGCAGTTAGTGGATGCCTGACTATCATGAGAATTAACACTCTCTGGATTCTTACTTTCCTGACTTTCAATTAGTTCTTGAGCAGAACTTATTACAAAATAAAATAAGTTTTCAGTTACATTCCTCTCTGAACTTTTTTCAGGTTCATAAGAGGTTTCTCGAGTCAATTCACTTAAAACTTCATCTTGTAAAAACTCAATCCTACATTGAATTGTATCATACTCATTAAACAATACTTCTATTTTGCTCAAACGGACTTTTAACTCATTTACTTGTTGCTTCGAAACGTCTTCAATTTTACGAAAATCTGTCAGGTAATTATTAAAATAAGTAAGTCTACCTTTTACTGAAGCTCGTTTCCTAATCAACTCCTTTACCTCCGTGTCAGACATAATGCAGAGAAAACTTTCAAATAGATTAATAATGCAATTTCTAAATACCTGCACTCCACGCAAACCTCTATGAAACAGCTGCACTATCCGCTGGCACTGCTAACACGCGGCCACCACGTGGCTAGTAGGCCCGTCGCCGGGCGACCCCGCCTGAGGGCACGTGTGCAGGCCGCGCGCGGTATTCGTAGGTATATACTTATATTTCGAGCTGAAATTGCAGAAATTTATGCGTCAATCCCCAAGCAGAGCAAGCGTGCAAGAGAGAAAACGTTATGCATGTGCATAAAGCGGATTGCAAACGTTGCTGATGGCAATCTTAATAAATTACGAAACTCGCACTTGTTCAACAAGTCAAGGTCAAATTGTTTTCTTAGCCATTTCTGTTATTTTTGCAGTGAAGTTAGATTACAGACAGACAGATAGTAGTTGCAGTTGAGTTAAATTACAGATAGGTAGATAGTTTAACATTAACTTACAACAAAATTCACACAGTTGAAACACAAAGGATTGTAGGACAAAGAAATAGGGTTAGGATTGGGCGGAATGAGGAACGGGCAAACTTCCCTTGAATGAAGCCGACGTGCTGCCAAGCCACTGGATTCCACACACCAAGCGCCAATCACCCACGCCACGTGCACGTGCTTCTAGATTCTTCGAACGCACGCCCTCGCCGCGTGCTTCTCAGCTTCGTAGAATGAGAATGGTCGTCTAACTTGCTAATCCTTCGCTTCGCTGCGTGTTTCTGAGTCTTCAACCAGCCACGCCTTCGCCGCGTGCTTCGATTGTTCTCGTTCGTCGAGTAGGTATCTGTGCTTCCCGCACAGAAAGTCCTGTCACGGTCGCCAAATTGTTACAGAATAGAGTAGATTTAAATAAAACTTTACTTTTGCTATAACTTGTATAATACTCGTTTTTTACAATACTTTCAAAGGGGGTTTTAGATAGAACAACGTTAAAAAGTTAGGTTGAGCTCTGCGCGTGGCGACTGTCGACTCGCTCCTTTTTTTTTTTGCCTCGCCGTCCGCGGCGCGGCCAATCACGCGCTCGCTTGTAGTGGCGGGCGCGCAACGTAGTGTGTATGACGTCGGCGGCTGTTTATGCGTGTGTCTTTGAGCATAGCGCGTTGCTTTAACACCATTGTCTAGTACCCATACTACAAGCTCTGCTTAGTTTGGGCTAGATGGTATTGTGGGTATGTGATAGACTAATATTATCATATTATTAATTACATGAATGATGGTGGAATGATGGAAATGTTTCTACTAATGTGTTGAGTACCTACTTTGGGTTCGACATCCATTCCTGAAAGTTGTATCACTTAAAAATAGTAATTATGAGCTTGTGTCTTTTATGGCATGTATAAGATTATATGATGTTTACATTTGCCTGAATTTCAACAAATTAGTTAAAACAAACTATTTATGATATCTTCTAACTTTCCAAAAAGTAATAATAATAATGTCCTCCAGACCGAATTTCGGTCACGGCGGCCAATCTTAACGGAGGCTGGCCATCTGCGCAGCAGATATTATAGTGCACAAGCGTGTGCGCAAACACAAGTGCACTAATCTGACACGACCGGAGAGAGATCAGGTGCAGGACCAACGGCTTCACGTGCTTTCTGAGGCACGGGGGTGTCTAACACCGCCAACTTCCTAACTCCGGGCTGCTTTTGAGATTTCTTAACAGAAAAATCCAATAACTTAATGTAGGCCCGACCCGGGATTCGAACCCGAGACCTCATGCACAGCAGTCGCATTCACTACCGATGCGCCACGGAGGCAAACAAAAAAAAAAGTAATACTAAACATAGTTTCCTATTAATGTCTAGTAGTCTGTATAAATGTCGAAATAACTAGGATAAGTCCAATTCATCATGACAAAGTTTAAAGCATTGAAAAAGCCTTGTAACAAAAAAGAAACTTCCCCACTTTATACATTCCAACCCCCAAATACATGGTTACAAAAATTGCCTATTTCGTAAAGGACCGGTATAGACTGGGACCGAAAAATCAAAGCTTTAAATGCTCATTGCCTACCAATGTGAATTCTAACAAACACAGGTGTTATTCAGTAGAACAAACCTTACGGACGGCCACAGAACACAAAGACCCACTTAGAGAGGTCCGAAGCGAGCATCAAAGGAATCGAAAACATCACGATTATTCAACCGAATAAATACACCACAGACAAAGTGATGTAGCTTAAAATTTCAACGGGAACGCTGTGTCAGGCCGTAAAAGGTTCCGGGTTGGAGTCCCGATCTAGATTTAAAGAGCTGACCGGTTGGGGCCTGCAAGCAAATGTTTATAGCATCGCATGCATGAAGAGTTAGATGTGGTATTTTATTTTATTTTTATCCTAACTTAATATTATAACCGTGAATGTGAGTTTTTTTGCTTATTTGTGTGTTTGTTACGCTTTTCTGCCTTAATTACTCGACCGATAATCATGAAATTTCGCACACACATTGTTAGGAATCCAGAAAAGAACATAGGGTACCTTTAATCCAGAAAAAACGGTACTGTCCTCTGTGATGCGAGCAAAGCCGCGGGATAAATCTAATATTATATAACAATAAAAATCTGTAATAACGCTGACCTTTCGTCAGATTCGTTTTAGGGCTCACGTAATAATTTACGTTATGTGTATGAGTAGTTATGTAATGGAGTGCTTTTGAGAGATTATTTTTATTAAATATAATTAATAATATAATATTTTTATTGACTCCTATATGAAGAAGATGAACGCCAGCTAAGAGAAAACACGCGTAGAAAAGATTTTCAGTGTAGAAATATACCTAAATTGAACATAGTCAAGCATAGCAGTTACAGCTCTATTAAAATGTTTAATAAGTTACCCATTGGTTTAAAGAGCTTGCTATATGAAATTAGTTTTAAAATGGATGGAAGGGTGTTATATTCTCTATATGACATGCAAAACTGTATTTACTGTGAAATGGAACAGCAATAATAATTATAATTATTACAATAATTTTTATTTCCAGAAAATAATTCATAACAAATAATATTTTTTATTTACAATTTTTAATAATAAGTTTTTAGTAAATTTTTAGTAATACAGTGATAAATAAACAACGCGATAAAATCCGTATATAGTAGTTTAATTTCAATGAATAACATTCGCGTAAACAGAAGACAATATTATACAATTTTTATATTTTTATTGACATTGTTATTTTACAAAGTGCTTTTTTTATTATAATTAATTATAGACCACTGACTATTCTCTTGACATATATGTTTAATGGTGTATGTGTAATGTTTAATGTAATTTAATTAGAAAATTATAAATATGTTACCTTATAAATATTTTTATAACTATGCATTCAAACACAATGTGAAAATTGTTTATGAATAAAGTTTGAATTTGAATTGAATTTGAATTTGAATTTAACAAATATATTATAGTAATCCTACTATAACTACTGCCTACTAATCCTGTTAATATTATAAATATGAAAATGTATTAAGATATTTGCAAGTTTGTTGTTATTCACGCGTATACCATCACATAGATACGCACGAAACTGAGCACACAAATAGACCATATACTAGATTGAGACAGGATACTTTTTGACTAAGTATGTGCTCTTGTATTATTATATACAAAGGTATCTTATCTTATCTTATCTTGTGTGGGGGCCAGTCAGTACAGACTGGCGACACTTCGACCCAGTGGGATCTTTTGTGTCGACTTCCCCAATAACGACTGCCATAGATGTTCATAGCAGCCGGGACCGACAGCTTAACGTGCTCTCCGAGGCACGGAGCAGGCGATAATTGTCAATCAATACGCACATAATTTCGAAAAGTTATATAACTTCTGAAAGTCAGAGGTGCGCGACATGGGTTCGAACCCGAGACCCTCTGCATTGCAGTCTGTTGGTCTCCCCACTGAGCTATCGCTGCTCATATACAAAGGTAAAGCAAAATGTAGTTCAACATATCGTTCTAAGAGAAATATAGATGCCACATCCGGAATCCTTCGTATCACCGTCCGTACCCTATGTGGATATAACAGTTTGTGCCTTTACAAGCTCCTGTATCGGAGATCGATCAACCCGTGTGCACATACGACCTATTTACGAGTTACGACTATGTAACCCGTACCCAAGCTATGTACATGCAAATTTACTGGCTGAACTTGTCTAGGTTAGCATCATGAGGAGTTTGAAGTCTTAGATAACATGTTAATTTGAAACAGTATACATAAGCGGAGAGAGCTCGACTTATGCTTCTTTAGAAGCAGTTATGCGAATAATTTAGAACTGCAATGTTACTTTATGCGGTTTCCTTCATGAATTATGGATTGGTTTAGACTCTTCGTAAGAAAGGGTATTCGAAATATGTGGCTAATTTGCTTTTTATTTCAACGTATTAATTTGAACATTTAAGACTATTGATGCTTGTTATACAATCAAACAGAATATACCATTGAACGGATTAGGATAAAACAGATTAATCATATTCTGAATTTGCACATACACTATATTTTAATCCCGGTATGCGTTCATATAGGACTCAGGCAGGCGAAGTGGCGGTCAGAAGCTAATAAATTTGTTGATATCAGACTTGTTTATAAACTATACATTGCTGTGCACGAGCCTATTCACAGTGTGATTTTACAATGCGAAGACGCGTGAAGTGTGGTTGACCACGGCTACAACATGGTTAAGTATCATATTTCCAACAAGGAGACGGCGGAGCAAGAGAGGGAGCGCTTAAACGCTCTCCCCAACCGCAGCACCGAGCGCCGGAGGGCGTGAGATGACCTCCAGCTACTCTGAGATTTGACCTGGGGGTGGTGGGCTGCGTGGGCCTGCTCGCCACCCGATCAGCACCAGGTCCAAGAGGCGGCGTGTGTGTTCCCACGTGCGCCTCTGTGTCGTGTGTTTGTTCTCCCCCCAGGGGGACGGTGGAGGAAGTATTTTCGTATAGTGGCCTGCCGTTTCACACGGCAGGCCGAAACCACGGCAGGTTCGCGATTGCATGTGAAAGCGATTCACGCGGCCTCGCCATCTATGGTTATGTTGAAGAACACCGTGGTAGGTTTAGTCGGTATTACCGGGGTATCTTTTCCCCGGTGAGGCCGAGATAACCTCTCCGTCGGCCCACGGAGAGGTATGCGTCTAAGCATTACCACACGAAAAAAAAACACTTAAGTTTCATACTGAGCGCAGGTATGGGTCTGCTCTTACTGTCCAACTACTGAAAGTTGGACAGTTTATAAGCGTAACTAATATTATTTACGAGATTTTGTTCGCGGTTATGCTGACGTAAAAGTAGGTTAGGTTAGCTTGGCCCTCGCCTGGCCCCCCGGCTGATGTCGGCGGCGGGAGCGCTTAGCTCTCTGCTGCCGAATATCGGGGGGCCGAGTGTCGTCTGCCGCCGCCTCTATTTGGGGGGTGGTGCGGTCGATGGCCCTCTACGGGTCGCCCATTTGGGCCGGCGCCCTCGATCGCCGAAACATCGCCCTTCTGAGGAAACCTCAGAGGGCGATGGCGATCAGGGTGTCGCGGGCGTACCGCACCGTCTCCTTTGAGGCGGCGTGCGTCCTGGCGGCATCGCCGCCCTGGGATTTGGAGGCGGAGGTCCAAGCGTCGGTGTATCACTGGCGCGTGGACCTCCGGCTCCATGGTGAGGAACCCACTCACGGGGCGGTGGAGACGCGAAGGTCCCAGGCTCGACTGGTCCTCGAGGCCAAGTGGGGGGAAAGGCTGGCCCAGCCCCGCTACGGGGTGAGGACAGTCGAGGCTGTCCGTCCGGTGCTAAGGCAATGGACGGACAGACGGCGCGGACCGCTCACCTACCGGCTTACTCAGGTGCTCTCCGGACACGGCTGTTTCGGAGAGTACCTGTGCAAGATAGCCGGTAGGGAGCCGACAACCAGGTGTCACCACTGCGAGGAGTGCGACCGGGACACGGCGCAGCACACGCTGGAGGAGTGTCCGGCGTGGGCCGAGGAGCGCTGTGCCCTGGTCGCCGTGATTGGCCCCGACCTCTCGTTGCCGACCGTCATATCCATGATGGTTGGCGACGACAGGTGCTGGGGCGCAATGAGGTCCTTCTGCGAGGCTGTCATCTCGCAGAAGGAGGCGGCGGAGCGGGGGCGTGAGGAAGATCCTTACGCCCCGGACATCCGCCGCCGGAGGAGGGGGCGCAGGAGACGCGCTTATGTCGCTCTCCTGCCCCCCCACCTAAGGGTTCTGGGTGGCAAGGCCTCAGGGGACCCTGCCACCCGTGAGTAAGAACCCATAGAGGGCGCGAGCGGTGTTCCCGCGCGCCTTCTAACGTCGAAAGGGGAGAGTTGTGAAATGCTCTCCCCCGGGGACGAGAGGAGGTCGGGTCCCATTGACCCGGCCGGCACCCACACGGGGGGGCCTGCTATGGATCAATCTTTTTAGACTCCCAACAGGCCCCCCCCATTGGGTGAGAGAGGGAACACCCCAGGTTTTTTTAGTGGGTATACCAGCACTAGGCTGGTGAGTCCCACACGCCCCGCCAGTGCCGTCCCCTAGCCGGCGGGTAGTGCATCAAGCATTTTTTCCTGGGTATCAAAAAAAAGAAAAAAAAGCTTAAATTCAAGGAGGCGGCGGAGCGGGAGAGCGGTCTTTAAACCCTCTCTCGAACCCCAGAGCCGGGCGCTGGAGGTACATTATCTTTTCAACATTTTCTTTTACCCCGGTGAGTCCGACATAATCCCTCTGCCCGTCCCCCACGAAGGGGTACGCATCAAAACATTCCCCAACGTAAAAAAAAAAGGTGTATGCGAAATTTCATGAGGATCGGGCGAGTAGTTAGAGCAAGAAAACTTAACAAACAAATTAACTCACATTCGCATTTATAATATTAGTTAGGATTATAAAAAATAAGACGGTAAGTAAATATACAATCGGCCTGATATTTAGCAACCTAGCCTGCAACACATGTCAGTACTGCCAATGGAAGGTATAAACGGTGGTGCCCTGCTAATAGTTATAGAATCGCCTCAAGGAGCCTTACAATCTCAGTTAGTGCAGCGACACGACAGAAGATTATCTTAATTGGGAAGAGAGGACGCCGCCACGCACCCTTGAATTGCCTACTCAAACTAGTGCAGTAGAAAAGGCTTGATAGTACCGAACTCCTCTAGTAAGGGACAGCCCCGTCTGTGGGAAACGGGTTTACCCTCACTTGCAGTATTTTTCCACTAATACAAAAAAGATGACGACGTATCGTTTCTCTTTTCTCAATTATTTATTACAATCGATTTCCAATGCCTTATTTGATTTAATTTTAATCAATTAATTCGTAAGTAAGAGCGTTAGCACGACTGCTTTTTCTATTATTTTGGGTATGTTGTTCATGTTAGACAAAATGTTAACAGGAAAAAAGCACTGCACAGCAGTTGACAATTGCCTATTACTTGGAATAGGCAATATTGCAAAACGTGGGTGTGATAAAATCTTTGAAATCTACCAAAATACAGATTAAATCCTTTGTATACACAGCAGAGCTATTTTCAATACTGTGTACTAAACATTTTGTATAGATAACCAACGACTTTTGTCCCTTTTGACGAGTGAGCCTTAGTGACGCAGCGGTAGTAAATAAATAAATAAACCTCTGGCTAACGTAAATAATTATAATAATAATCAATTTCGAAATAAGAAGATAAATACAAGAAAATCCGAGATAATTATTATGTCGAATTATGATTATATATCTAATGTTTCTGTAATTATACTAGACAGGCAATTTCCTATAACATGATTACAATGCGTCATCATTACAAGTGAACGAGAGCTTAACCATTTCATACAACTAAAACCCGCGGTTTCACTTCCGTTTTGTCTTGTACATAACTGTTGTGCCTCTAAACTGTATTTATGAAAAATCATTTGTTCTATAGGTAGATTATACAGTACCTTAAAATAATAAATTCTGTACAGTAAATAGAAGCACGAAACATTCGCATAGAGTTAAAAACGAAAGAAGAGAACACAATTCATACAATTTGTGAAATAAAAACTGTTGTCTATTTTGTGTAGAAGTCGGAACAAATTTTTCTCGTTTTATTGAAGTTGTCGGGAGCACAGGCTGTGTCAGTCAGTCGCTATGCACCTGCAATTTTAAGCTTTTAGGCTTTAATTTAAATGTTAAAAAGAACAATGCTTGTTATTTATTTTGTTCTACGTTTATTTCGTTTATGTCCTTGTTTTAGTGCTCACAATTATTACTAGGTAGTCGTAGTATTTGTTACTAGCTACGGAAGTAAAAGCAATGTTAGTCGAGGTGGCAGATTTTGTTAGATTTTAATTTTGATTTCACGGCACATGCTTACAATATTTGAAATGATGGTAGGCAGGTATATCAAACTTCCTACAAAAAGTATAAAAAAGTTATGGAGAGAGAAAATCTGCATGTAGTAAAATCAGAAATAAAATCAAAATAAACTTATTCAAGTTAGGTTACAAGGTAACACTTATGAATGTCAAAGTTACACGTAAATTTTTCCTGTGAATTTACATTTACTGCCACGTTCAGCAAAGCAAGGGTGCAGGGCTCATTAGAAGAACGGGCAAGAAACTCATAGCCACTCTTTTTAATCGCCAAGTGTACAATAATATTTCGTTTACAAATCATAACTGTAAGGTGCTGCAACCATTTCTCCATGAACTACTACTTTTTTTCTTTTTGAACATACTCAAGTATTTAAATTTGATGGTAGCCTCTAAAGCAGCAGTATGGTAAATAGGAGCATCCACTTACATGTACATAAATAATCAAGGCAAGGCATGATTGTAGTCCGTAATTTAATCTAACTGTTTAAATAAAAATGTAGTCACTAAATTATCGAATTCCACGAAACCAAGGTCCACTAGTCACCGCAAGTAGCACCCGTTCACGAGTACGACGCATGAGCCAGCCATCGCCCCCTTCGCCATATTGGAGGGAAGGGAACGACCTGCTCCATGACGCCACCACAAGCAATGACATTTGAGTGAGCATGACGGTCCTTGGCATGCGAACTCAGAACAAGACTCAAAAGAAAGCTTAACGAAAATGTCCATAATCACGAGTTGTCTTCATTGCACATTCTTCTTGATTAAAATACGACTGAGACTGAGACAATGTAAATTCTAGCTTGAGTGTAACATTACAAAAAAATATATATATATAAAAAAATATATAAATATTAAAAAAAGAAATATAAGTGTTAGTATTTATTTTGTCATTTAACATCCTGTGATCTGGTGCAAATATTAGTGCCATGGATGTTTGTCATTCAAATAATCATCTATATTATACTATGCTTTAGAAATTAAGCAAGTTTTAATTTTAACTTTAAATGTATTCTCTGGTAATTCTAGAATATTACTCGGGATTTTATTATAAAAACGTATACCAAGACCCATGAAAACCATGAACTTTATGTAGACGGTAGAATGGAACACGTAATTTATATTTATTTCTAGTATTGATGTTATGTATGTCACTATTTTTATGTATAAATATATATTTTGACTGACGTGCATAATATTAAAATAAATATATTGTGATGCTACAGTTAAAATACCTATATTCTTAAATTTTTCTCTGAGCGAAATTGGAGTTCTTAATTGATAAATTGCATGCACAGCTCTTTTTTGCAATATAAATATACTTTGTATATCAGCTGCTTTTCCCATAATCATATTCCATATGACATAACGCTGTGAAAGTGACTAAAGTAAACTAATCTGGCTGTATCAAGTCAGTTAATCCACGGACTTTTCTAATGGCGTAATCGCCCGAACTAAGTTTCGCTGAGAGACAAGATATTTGCGCACCCCACTGTAACTTGGAATCAAGTATAATGCCCAGAAACACTGTGAATTCTATTGCTTCCAGTACCTTACCGTTCAATGTTATGCTAGGACCAAGATGTTGTAGTACAAGCATCTACGGGTAGATCTTTTGGAGGTGCTTCTATGCCACTAGCAAGAGGGATCATATGTATTACTTGTCGTGTCATTACGTTGTCCTGTTATTAGGTGCGAGTCTTATCTCGGTGTGTGAGAAGTGGTGGTGAGGAGCCATAGTCCACTTCACAGGCACAGGAAGATGACATCACATATCTTCGAGAAGTTTAACCAGAACTCTCACATGTACATGTTTGATGTACATGTTTTCTGGCGATGTTTCTCTTGACTGTTAATGAGAGCGATAAACTATTAACTATTCAATACGCATATACTTATAATTTCGAAAAGTCAGTTATTTGTGCCTCGGGATTGAACTAGAGATCTCTGCACTTAAGACGATGAAGAGAGGTGGTCTCCCACTAGACTAGATTTAATAATAAGATAGAAGAGATAGTAATAACAAAATTGTGCAGAATATTTGTAATTTTATCATCGTGCCGCTTCTAGCTGAATTCTAGACATCCGTTGAAGTAAATAGAGTAATAATGGAAAAAATGTGTGCATTTGAAACAAACATTATGCAAGAAATAAAAGCTACCGTAGCCCTACTCGCTTTAGAAAACAGTAATATAATAATAATAATAATTTATTTATTGATTACAGTGGTAAAACATGAATACAGTCCATAAAGTACTTAATATAGGTAATATAATATTGGTGCCTGTACTAGGGTAAACCTGTGCCACAGGCGTTAAGGGCACTTACAATATACTACTAGGAACTAAATTATATACAATTAACCATACTTATTATATAAATATATGCAAAAATAGGCCAAGATTATAATTATTAACATGGAACTTGTTATTACTTATTTAACAACAATCAACAAATCTTCAGTATCCTCATAATTTAAAGTTTGTAAGTACTGACAGACTATCCGCTTAGATCGTATATAACTTAGGTCATATATAGCTGTTTGTTTATTAATCTTGTTATAAAGAAAAGGCCCTAAGAATGCGAAAAATCTATTTGTAAAAACAAACTTTGATTCAGAAAGTGTGGTACAACTCTTACGAGCAACAAATTAAAACATTACGAACGGAGACACACACAAACACCAAACGCGAAGATCGCCAACTCCTTCAGGCACCATTATTATCATTACCAAAAAGTACTTCCATCACGACTGCTTTGTCTAGCACCAGCGGTATGGACAGCGGTGTGCAAACGCATGCGGCGCAGAAGGATGCTATCCAGGAGACTAGCTACGCAGCGGTGGCCATGAAAACAGCGGATTTGAGGATTACTGGGGATAACAATTGGACAGTCGTTAAGACTACTCGCAGGAATAATCCCATAAAAAGAGGGGATAATAAGTCAATCAATTCGCTAAAAGCAGTGGAGCGAACTTAATATTTACATGTTTGGAGACTAGATAAATGTACCTCGGAAGACAATATTAAGGACCATGTCAAGAAAATACTGGGTAACGCGTCTATAGTGACCGTTGAAAAATTAAAACCGAAAATTGAGCGTGACTATGCATCGTTCAAAATTGGTGTTACTTTAAGTAACTTTGAAAGGCTCTGTGACACAGAAATATGGCCAGTTAATGTGGAGTTTAATAAGTGGATTTGGTTTCGCCCCACAACTAGAACAAAGAAACCTGACACCGAATAGACATTTAAATATTTTGTATCAAAATGCAAGAGGAATGCGAACGAAGACAACTCAATTTTTATCCCTACTAGAGTCCTCCGAAGCTGATTTATTCGCCATTACTGAGACAGGTTTAAATCAGGCGGTTATGGATGCGGAATTCATGCTCCCCGGATACCAAGTTCTGCGATGCGACAGGGCGGATGGACGAAAGCAGGGAGGCGTCCTTTTAGTGGCCTCACCGCGGTTTGAGTTACGGCGAGTGGCCGTGCCAGGTGATATTGATTTAGACAATCATAAATTCGAATTAATTTGTGCGACTATTTATTTACAAAATCATTTTTTATTTACTTGTTGTGCTATATATATTCCGCCACAGACTGAAGAGAGCGAATATTTGTTGATGTTTAGCTTATTAGAAAAAATATGTGTGAAATATAAGACTAACTTAATTGTTTTGGGAGACTTTAATATGTATTCGTGCAATAATAACATTTATAATTATTACGTATATTTCATAGCCTTCTGTGAATTCATTCAGTATAACGAAGTACGTAATTGTACTAACAGACAGTTGGACCTCGTGTTAAGCGCACGGGGCGGCGTGTCGGTGAGCGCGGCGGACGAGGGCCTACAGCCCGTGGACACGTACCACCCGCCTCTCGCCGTCAGCGTCGAGCTCAGCGCGCGAGCGCCACCGCCGCCGTCCTCCACGTCGCCTACGTCACCCTTGTCTAATGAGTCGCCTAGAAATCCTTCTCACTCCCCGGAATCTTTTAAATTATGGAATTTTAATAAAGCCGATTATTATAAAATGTACAGACTGTTAAGTGAAATAGACTGGAGCGAGATTTATCTATCACACGACCCCGACGTTAAATATATTTTATGATAAGTTATACGAAGTTTTTGATATATGTGTCCCTCCAAGAAATATTCATTCGATAAAAAGTAAATATAATTATCCGGTATGGTATACATCTGATATTATTAGGGACATTAAACATAAATATAAATTACATAAACAATTTAAAGCAAGTAATTCACCAAGTGATTACGAGGAGTACGCACGATGTAGGGCGAAAGTTAAAACTGAGACTGCACGAGCGCATGACTAATACCGCGACCGAGTCCAAGCGCATTTGGCACGGGATCCACGGGCCTTTTGGGGGTATATTAAAACTAGGAAGGGTAGCTCTAATGATCGAAAAATTATTAAGGTCGGTCGCGTATTATCTGAGCACGAATGTGCTAATGAGTTTGCCCGATTCTTTCAGTCTATATACACACCGAAATGTCCTGAGTTGAGCGTGGCGGCGGCGAGCGTGGGTGCGTTGATGCCAGCTGCATGGGCGCACTTGTCTTGCTTGCGTCTAACCGACGTGCGACGCGCGCTCGCTCGGTTGCCGCCTTAATCCTCTGCCGGGCCCGATGGTATACCAGCATTTATATTTAGGGACAGTCGGGAAGTGTTAGAGAAACCGTTATTACACTTATTTAACGCTTGTATCACAACTGCAAGATTTCCCTATCGCTGGAAGCTCACTCGGGTGGTACCTGTGCCAAAGAGTAAGGGTGGTTCAGCAGTCAGTGACTATAGACCTGTAGCAGTATTATCCACCCCAGCAAAAGTGTTCGAGTCGACGATTCACAGTAGCATGTATACTCAAATAGGCGCCCTGTTGTCTGACGCACAGCACGGCTTCCGTCCGGGGCGGGGGACTACGGGACATTTGTTGGACCTTATGACACAGTTGGTACCGACGGTAGACGCCGGTCAGCAGGTTGACGTTGCCTACTTTGATTTCAAGAAAGCATTTGACACAGTAGATAATGATGTCCTTCTAACGAAGTTAGCTACAGTAGGCTGTACACCGCATACGTTATCATTTTTTGCTTCTTATTTAAAAGATCGATGTCAATATGTTGATTGCAGCGGACGATTTTCTAAACCTTATTTTACTAGATCAGGCATAAGTCAGGGAAGTAATTTAGGGCCTCTTCTCTTCATTTTAACTATCAATGACTTGCCCCAGGTAGTCAATAAAGCCACACCCTTGTTATTTGCCGATGACCTAAAATTAGTTCTTAAAATAAAGCATAATACAGATCATGAAATTCTGCAACAGAATATAACTAGAATCGTAGAGTGGAGTTTGGAAAATAAATTATATTTCAACGTAGACAAGTGCTCGGTGATGTCGTTTAGTCGCGCGTGCATTCCTAGTCATCATCAATATCAGATGGATGGAACACCGCTGCACCGTGTGTTTGAAGTTAAAGATTTAGGCGTACGATTTAAAACAGATTTAAACTTTAAAAATCATGTCTTGCAAGCTTGTAAAAAAGCATACCGCAATCTCGGAATGGTCATTTCATTTCATTTCATTTCATTTATTCAGGAACAATATTTACATCGTATTTGAATTTTGCACTATACATAACAGAAATTGATTTTACAAAATGGCACTTAATGGAACACTAAATAAATAACAATATAAACATTATTCGTAAAGATGTCAACAGAGTAGATTAAATAATACAAAAATGATAATGTTAAGGTGATAACTGATAATTCATTCACATAATATAAAAAATAAAAATAACAATTTAAATAATAATCAAATTAAATAAAATTAAAAACAATAATCCATTAGTAAAAATAATTCCATTTTGCAATTTGTTACTGAGACTCTTATTTAAATGTCATTTCAAATATTTTACAACTTTAAGGTATGCTATAAAAGCATTCATTCAACAAAAAATGCTTTAGTCTGGTATAAAATTCTTTAGTATATAATAATGTCTTAATTTCTGAGGGCAATTTATTAAATATATTTATTGATTTGAAACCTGCACTATGTTTAACAATATCAAGCTTAGGTAAACATTTTGATTGGAAATCTTTTCTCCTTGTTTTCTCTCTCCTTATCCTTTTATTTTCAGACTCATAGTCATGGACATGTTTTTTAAAACTACTAAGTAGAACAAGAATGTACAAACTTGGAACAGTCAATATGCCCATTTCTTTGAAGTGTGGTTTGCATGATTCCTGTTGCCTGATTCTAACTATTGTCCTGATTGCTCTTTTTTGTAGCACAAAAGCTTTTAGTAAATTATACTCATAGCTGCCCCCCCAAAAGAGAATGCTGTACCTTAACCTCGCCTCAACCAATGCATAATAAACTAATTTTTGGTATACTAAGCTGATCTCATTTCTGAGACTCTTAAGCACATAACAAGCTGAGCTAATTGCTTTTTCAAGATGCGAGTTCCTGTTTCCAATTTAATTGGTCGTCTATATAGACTCCTAAAAATTTAACAAATGAGACTGGAGTCACAGTTTCACCATTTATTCTGCAAACAATGTTAGCAACTTTCTTTGAAGTTTGCCGAAAAAGCATAACATTAGTTTTGCTAGCATTAACCTTAAGACCATTTAGTGAAAACCAACTGTAAAAGATGTCCAAACTTTGATTAATCACGTGATTAAGGTCATTTAGGTTATCAGCAGATACAACTGCATTTGTATCGTCGGCAAACACTACCAACTGAATAGACCCTGGGGCACTTGCATGCATGTGTTCAATTAGGTCATTTATAAAAGTTATAAAAAAGATAGGTCCCAGAATGGAGCCCTGTGGGACGCCAGTGAGAACAGGATACAATTTTGACCTATAAGTTTCTTCATGAAGAGTATTACTATTAGTTGTCTCATCATTTCTCTCTGTGTATTTCAATTCTACGAACATTTTCCTATTTGTTAAGTATGAAGCGATAAGTTCCAAAGATTTTCCTCTTACACCATAGTGTTCTAATTTCCCTAATAGAACTTTATGATCCACTGTGTCAAACGCAAAACTTAAATCTAAAAAGAGAGCCGCTACTTTTTGTTTGTTGTTCAGTCTATTCACTATATCATTAACTAAAGTATGTATTGCATCTTGCGTGCTAATGCCTTTCGAATAACCAAACTGTCGCCTACTAGGTACTCCATTTCTATTAAGATGTCTTAGCAACCTTGATTTAATAAGATGTTCTAAAATTTTGCCCACAGTGGGTAGTAGGGAAATAGGTCTGTACATCTTGGGGTCAGTTTTTGATCCCTTTTTGTGAATTGGTATAACTCTAGCAATTTTAAGTTGATCAGGGAAAATGGCTTGGTCAAAACATGCATTGCAAAAAGTACTTAAGGGCTCAGCTAATATGTCTAAGTTGTCCTTGATGACTGATATCGGAATTTCATCATAGCCAGAAGACATTTTATTGACTAATTGCCTGACTACTTTGTGTATTTCGTATGGGGTAGTAGAATCCAGAACCAAATCATTTGTAATTCTTCTTACGGTCTTACGGTTAGCGAACAAATTTACGAACATTTTTGCGTTGAAATCATTATATGAGGCGCTCGTAAGAAGTCATTTAGAATGCAATGCTGTGATTTGGTCACCACACGAAGCTAAATATAAATTAATGTTAGACCGTATCCAAAACAAATTTGTTAGATTTATTTATTTTAAGCAATATAATATATATCCAGGCTATCCATTGTTGTATCCAACATTATTTATATTAGGAATGACAGGCTATTACAGGCTAGAAGTAAGAAGGGAAGTGGCTCTCGCCATATACGTATTCAAAGTGCTCCGTGGTAGGGTACATAACCCAAGCGTACTGCAGACAATGGAGTTGTGTGTCCCGGACGAGTATGTTGGTAGAAGACGGCGGCCGCCGCTGCTGTGTGTACCGCGCGCGCGCACCAACCTACTGCAACATGCGCCGCTAACGCGCGCGCTGCGTGCGCTTAATACGATGTCTGAGCATATTGATCTATTTAGCTGTAATTTGAATGAGTTCACAAAGGTAGCCTATTGTAAATTCTCTAGTAGTTTCGTATAAGTCATGTCATTTTTCATTTTTATTTTAAGTAACTACACTATTGCATTAGGTAGTAACCTGTAATGATAGTTGTAAGTTTTTAAATAATAAATAAAAAATAAAAATAAAAAAAATAAAAATATTAAAGCAAAACTTTAATATGTCATGAGGCATAACAAATGCCATGTAATTGCAAAATAATGTACAGAAAACCTACCAAGTATAAAAAGTTAAGGCTACCTTAACACGAAACTACAAAGCCAGTCCAAAAGCCAGCTATAACATTAGAAACTACTACACTCATTGCATTTCGAAAGCTCCCTAACGAATATTAGGACTTAAGCCCTGTTTAATATCCAACTAAAAAGCATCGCCTATTCTATCTCTACCTCGGATTTTCAAAAGCTATTTTTCAGAGTCCGTCTGTCCATCCCGTTTCCTCATTAATCTGTGTCGGACAGAGGGTGACGAACACTGCGATGGACGGGTGCACTGATATAGAAACTTACTGGAAAATGCATAAAATCGTTCCCGTTTGATGCTGACTGAATTGAAAAATTGTGAAAATAGAAAATACGATTCTAATGAAGTTGCTGTTTTGATATTTGAATATAATGCTTTTTACTTCAATAAAATGCAAAAAGTATACATTTAAATATTGATCGCTTGCAATATTTCAAGATCTTGTGCAACGTTAGTTGATTTAGCGTCTGTCTGGGTTTGCTGGGTATAACAAAAACTACACTTAGACTCTAAAATATTCACCACACAGAGGCACGCGTGGAAACACGCACGCCGCCTCTCGCCCACCATCTCTAGGTAAAACCTCAGGTTTGGCTGGAGGTCGTCTCGCACCCTTCGGCGCCCGGTTCTGCGGTTGGGGAGAGGGTTCCAGTAATCCCTCTCCCGCTTCGCCGCATCCTTGATGGAAATAACTTCCTCACAGAAGGAGGCGACGGCGTTCCACGACTTCTCACTCCGGATCATAGACTGCACCAAGGCCGGGAACGAGAGGGCAACCATTTCGACTGCCACGACCAAATCACGGCGCTGCGAAGCCCAGGCAGGATAATCCGCCAACGTGTGCAATGCCGTGTCTGCAACAACATCACGGCAGTCGCCGCAGTGGTGACAACCGACGATTTGGCCGAAGCAAGTGTGGCCAGTCATTACCTGTGTCAGCCGGAAGGTGAGGGCGTTATGCCGCCTCGCCAGCCACTCCTCAAAAACGGGACTTACCACAACGATCGTGGCGTGACCGGAACTGGGGTGTACAAGTCGTTCCTTCCACTGTTCCACCACGACCTGGTGGAGCCCGGAACGTACCGCCTCAAAAGTGGGCAGAGTTGGTCCTTTACCCCGAGCTAGCGCTGCCTGGCACTAACGGTAGAGCAAAGACAGGAGTGCCGCGTCTAGGTCCCAGGGCATCGATCTGGCAAGTAGGCTTGCAGCCTCGTACGAGATCGTGCGGTATCCTGTTACTAACATAACATAACCTTCTTTTTTTATTTTGGTTCCCATGAAATATGCTTTATGTACTATCCGCCAGCTAGCGGACGGCACCCGCGAGGTGTGTGGGAAAAGACTCCCAGCATGAAGTGCTGGTATACCTACTAAAATGCCTGGGGTGTTCCCTCTCTCACCTAACCTAACCTACTTTTACGTAAGCGTAGCCGCGGGCAAAAGCTATTATTAAATATAATTTCGATAAAACCGCAAATTTAACAATGAAAACCGACAAGAATAACACACATCAAACCAAGCAAGAATTGCACACTCTTCTCTCTTATAAAGAAAACACTTTTAAAACGAATAAGACAGTAAAATAAATGGCTTCTAACAAAGGGTAGGAAGATACACAACACCCTACAACTGCATCAAAGCCTTAAGTGCTTACTCGTGTTAGAGGATCTTGTCAAGGGCGGGAAATTTTTGCAGGGGAAAATATCGTAGTTGTTTTCGCACGGGGCGTGTTTAATGTTCACTATGGCTAAACATGGTCTGATTGATAGACTGTTTTCTATATTGGTAAAGGCATTGCTTTCAATTACACACACAATATTTTTTAATATTTTGAAGACGTGTGTAAGAAATACATGTTTTGCTTTGGTATCTATGTTTTCTTTTTTTTATGATATAAATTTAGTTTCATATTATATAATGTTTTTTGTATGACATCATCAGCTACACACATCAAGTATGATAGGAAAACATTTACGTTAATCTTAAAAATAACATAATTGCATGTTAAAAATATCTGTACTAGACTTCTTTACTATATTTCTATCCCATTTTGCTTAATTTATATTCCTTGGGAACAGTTTTCTTGGATGAAAGGCACCCTATGTCCTTTTCTGTATCCCTGACAACGTGTATGCGAAATTACAAGATGATCGGTCAAACAGTTAAGGCGTAAAAGCGTAACAAATAATCAAACAATCTCACATTCGTATTTACAATATTCGTTATTCGTCGGTTCAATGAAATTCTAGCCAATCTCTATACTTTCTAGAATGAAATTCAAAAGATCCGATAACGCTAGAAATCGGACCGAACAAGTATCGTGAACAACCTAAAATGAACCTGGACCAGAGCACAACAATAGTTTTTGCACATGACTATCAGGTTCCCACATCGTGTAAACAAACTACAGAAGCCCCTGTGCAGGTAACCCATTTATATAACTCGTGTATGTAGTATGTGTAAGAAACTTGCTTATGTGCTGTTACTTACGTCATAATATACGAGTAATATAAATATAGAATTATGGATTTTGTTATAAATACCTCCCCAGCTTCGGACGGGTAATACAAAACCTTAGCTCAAAAATTTATAAGTCGTTCAAAGTGTGCGCATTTACAATAAACTCCCAAGTGATATTCAAAATCTAAGTTTTAATAAATTTAAAACATTTGTAGAACGTAAATTATATTCGAAAGGTTATTACTCAGTCACTGAATATATAAAAGATAAAAATACTTGGGATTGAGTTGCTTCCACTCACAGGTTATTTCTAATCATATTATTAAGCTAACTGTAATATGAGTTGCTGTGACTATTATTTCATGTGTTATTAATATGTATCTTAGATAAACGAATTTTTACTTCTTAAATCTTATTGAAATAAATAACTGTAACAACTACACACAGCAGCTGATATAAGGAATATAATATAACATCGAATCGTATTGATCTAAACATTTGGCTATTGAAAAAAGTGGCTATGAGTTTCTTGCCTGCTTCTTCTTATTAAAGCTCTACTCCTCGAACAGGCTTTTTTCAATGCAAAATTTTTATTTCCATCTATTTATTTTTATTATTATTTTTTATTAATATAATAGTGAATCGACGTGTCCTTGAATCGTTTGCACATTTTTATGGAAATAAAGATTTTTGACTTTGACTTTGACTAACTATTTATAATGTAGTTTATTTTATACTCTATTATTGCATTACTCCATATTTCGAAACCAGTAACACGCTGTTATTACAGCAAGCCATAGACAGAATATACCACGGGGAGTGCTCTGAAGAGTTATTCCACCTTATCCCGCCCTCCCCTTTCCTATCCAGAACAACGCGTGATGGGCTCAGATGCCATCCTTACACGGTGGAGTCGACTAGAGTGCGTACCAACAAGTTTGGGTCCTTATACCTCTGCCGAACGATCAAGGCATGGAATTCTCTGCCAAGGCACGTGTTTCCTTCTTCCTTCAATCCTGGGTCCTTTAAGCGGGGCGTGAAAAAGCACCTTCTCAGGCCGTCAAAGTAGAGTCTCAACATCGCCTCGGCTGCTATGGGGACGATGTGGAGGCCACTGCTCTTAAACAACACGACTGCTAACATCAGGTGGAGTGTGGTCATTTTGACGAGCAAAATGAAAATTAAAAAATATATGTCATAGTTATTGACTAAAATAATATTCACTTCCAGAATCTGTATAGCTTAGATAGAACCTAGGCTTTGTTTAAAAGTGCTCTTAGATTGATTTACAGCAACCTGGCAGTCTGTTCACAACATCTGTCCTTTTGATTTCATGATTTATTAGAACCATATTTTTGACTGAGTTAAAAAAAATGCTATACGTTATCATATCGATCTTCAGGCACAACTTGGTTGAGATATTGGAACTGTCCAGTACTTAAGGTTTTGCAATGATATAGATTCCATATAATATTCTAAATGGGATAGTAGATATAAGTGAAAGATAACCTTCGTGGCGCAGTGTTAGTGCATGGGACTACCGACATGAGGTCTTAGGTTTCATTTTTGAATCATGCAAATTTTTATTAATAAGAAAGAAGAGAGGAACCCATCGCACACCCTTGGATTGCCCACCCCAACCATTGCCTAAAAAAACGTTGAAAATACTGAACTACGGACGTTATCCAATTTGCAGTATTCCGCCTCGAAGTTGTATTAGGTATTACTGTCAGTGAATTTTTTATAACAGCACGGAGTCTGCAACTATGCCCGATAGAACAACAGGCAACAATAGGCAATCACGTAGGACCTAAGATTATAAATGCACCTCTCGATGGCAGAGTGAAACTAAGAGTAAAAGCTAGCAATATATAAACGCAAGACGCACAGTTCTCTGCTTATGAACCAATCATAAAATTTAATTGACTAAACACGCATTGAATCTTAAATATACATTATAGAGTTAATTTTCGGGATCCCTCCTTTTCGCATAATGTTTTTTGTCCTAATATACTTCGGCATAACGATTTTGGCACAATTTGTTTTGGCATAATAATACTTTGGCATACTTTTTTTAGGCATACATTTTATGTTGGCATAATCATGTTAAAGACTAATTTGTTTTGGCATAAATTTGATTCCCATAACGTTAGTAGGCCTAATGACTATTAGCATAACGTTAGTAGGCCTAAAGACTTTTAGCATAATAGAAGTTAACTCAGATAGAAGTTAACTGATTGAAATAGTAGTCCTTAATTATTTATTTTAGGTGTATATTTTTAGCAATTGCTTGTAAATATTCTAGTTGGTGGTGGTGAACTTGTAGTGCCCCATACATAATTCTTAGCAAACCAATTAGCTATAGTATCTGTAACAATCAAATAATATTGTTGGTTAAAAAATTAATATGCTGTGCAACAAAAGTTAGTCACAGAACCGAATTGCTGCAAAACCGACTTCACGTAGTCTTGTTTGTCCTACCCCTAGAGTGTTATTTAAAATCGCGTAGGCGTGGGGCCGCCGGAGGCCCGCAGCGCCGGAGCCGTGACAGAAACTCATTCAACACATCATCAATTTATGCTTTAGGATATTATGCTTAAAAAAGTTATGGTTTAGAACTTTATGCTTAATAAATTTATGCTTTACAATATTATGCTTAATAATTATTATGGTTAGAGAAATTATGCTTAAAAAATTATGCGTAAGCTGTTATGCGTAATTATATTATGCGAAAATATAATTATGCCAAACAACATTATGCTAAGTTATATTAGGTCTTAAAATTTTATGCTAATGGATAGGGAACCTTAATTTTCAAACAATACAGTCGAAATGTTTTGTTTGTTTTTTATAAAATACAACTCGCGCTCTAGGAATAATTCTTGGATTGCGGGGGACATTACAATCATTCAAACAACGGACACAAAGAACATCTAGACTAGGGACAACCATTTATGGATCACACAAATTTTTGTCCCTTGTGGGATTCGAACCCACAACACTCGGCGCGGTGACAGTGGCGAGGCAACCACTTAAATCAATATGCCATCCGTGCAGAGGTTATTTTTCCGTGCAGAGGATATTTTTGATTAGCTATACAGGATGTACCAGAAGTCGATGTCAACCCAAGCAAGGACAGGTAACAGGCTAAGTTATAATAGCAAACAGAAAATATAAAAATAATCTAAGTTACGTAATTGTCTTCTGTTTACGCGAATGTTATTCATTGAAATTAAACTACTATATACGGCTTTTATCGCGTTGTTTATCGAACACAGTAGTGTAACAGTTTCTAAATTATGTAATAAAACATAATTTAGAAACTGTTACACTACTATACTACTATTGAACTTTACTAATTTTAAGCTTATTAAATTATTAAAACTATTAAAACTATTTATATTTAAGTTTACACTTTCCCCGACGTATTGGTTGCTGAAAAGCAACCGAAACGTTAAAGTTTAATAGTATAAATAGTAATAAAGTGTTAAATAAACAACGCGATAACATCCGTATAAAATCTAAGTTACGTATTTTAAAAATTATAGGCGTTTAAAACAAAAACAAAAAATCTACACCCTGTGACGGTCTTTTCACTCCTGTTACCGACCGTCACACGGTGTAGATTTTTGATTTTTAGATATTTAGATATTTTTCTAATAGCTGTCATAACTGTTACCTGGTTCCGGCTTGATGTCGACTTCTGGGACATTCTGTATATATGTTTTTTTAGGGCTTGTTATCTATTAATGTGATTTTGGGAGGTTATGTTTTTAGGGTCCCGTTTATATTTGATCAAGATCAGCCAGAGATATGGCGATGCGTTGCAAAAATACAGCTATGATAATATTTACTTTTTATGTTTTGATGCGCTGGTTAACAAAGTATTTAAATCATTACTGGTCATATTTATAAAACTTACTAGAGTTTTATAACGTCGTTATAAGTATAAATTCTAAAATGTATTGTTCATAATAATGCATAAGAATGCTAGCTTGTCTAATAACGATGCTACTTATAATAAAGGTTTACAGAAAATTATTAAATAAAGATTTTTTAGAATGCATTTATTAGACATACCTACTTTTTAACTACTAAATGCATGCATTTTTAACTACTATAGTCTAAACCAGCGATAACCAAGTGGGAGACCGTTGGGCTTCCGCGCAGAGGTCTCGCGAAACCGAAAGCGCGCATCTCTAACTGTTCAAAGTTATGCCTATAACTTTGAACAGTCAGTATTAAATAGTTAACTATCGTGGATGAAAAAATCGTCATAAAACCATATATTTGAGAGTTCTCCATGATGTCATCAAAGATTCATATTCTGTGGATTAAGCTATGAGTGCATATTTAGTCACAGTTAATTTAGCCATTCATTGTAATTGTCCTTAGTATCTATAATTGTTTGTAAATCTCTATTAAATAAATAATAATAAAAATAGATATGTGAAGTCTGCCAACCCACACTAGGCCAGCGTAATAGTTTATGACCTAACATTTCTCACACTAAGGCTGATATTATTATTTTTACGAAATACTGAACTAAATATTTCACGCTGTAAATTAAAACACCCTATGTACCCAGCAAAGTGCTGTATACTGTTTACAATATCATTATAATAAGGACACAGCGGACTTGGCAGCGACACTGTGTATTCATAATTTGCATTGCAACTCAACTGTATATCAGTGTCGGTGGTACCTTATGCACTCATACATTAAACGTAACCCGTTATATTTGAATTATTGCACCATTATTGTGCAAAATGTGCAAATTTTGTGCATTATGTGCGGTTATCGTTTTGCTAACAGGGCCGGACTTTGCGTGGTTTATGGGGGCCCAGTTTGTTCGGGCCCCGTACGCTGATTCGAATTTTCAATGTTTGTTTAATTTTATATTACCGAAATGGGATATTAATTTGTGAATCGGCGTCATATTTTGTGTATGGTACCTGAATTTATTTAAGCTGCTGTTATTAATATTAATATCAATAATATAATACAATTTTTAATTATACACAGTCATGTTTACGTTTGGCAATATAGTGTTGAATCTGCATTATAATATTTGCCTACAGTCAGGATTAATTCATGCGATTGTTTTGTTGCTTTATTTTACTGGCTACCGTTTACGATCTAGATCTGTATAGAATTTGTGATAAAATACGCATGAATAAATTTAAGTTTTATCAAATAATCTGTAATTTCGATATGTTTTGTCAAGATATAGGTAACTTAAATTACTTTTTAATTAATAAGGACTTAACATTTGTAAGTAGTACTTCAACGATAACGTAATCTACATATGTATAATCAACTCGAGGCTAATAGCAGCTTTATTATATTAAGCGTAGGTCGTATAGTCGCTTGGAAGTTGATTTGAAAGACTAAACGCTAAAAGACTGCACCTCACACTGTCGTTTAATGTCTATAAACGTTTATATGTATACAATCGCCAGTCAAGTCGCTTTCTGGTTCAGATAAAGGCGGTCACAGCATCCATGCAATCGCAAAAGTCACCGTTTTGCCATCTTCATCAAACACATAGACTCGCAAAAATAGATTCACCATGGTTACTTTCCCAAAATCTACAACATTCGAGGTCTAAGTGTCACGTATCTTTCGGTTCTAAATTAGAATTTGTCATTCAAAATCCGTCCCTGCAATAGCCCAGTACGTGTGTTACCCGTCGAAAATATGCTCTGTGACACACAAAGTATTTTATTTTAACCGCTTAATCGCGTCTCATGTGAATTTTAAATGTGCCGAGCAAAAACCATGTTCTTTGTGGTGTCTCGAATATGATGTAAATTTAGCTTTTCGGGCTGCACGTTACACCGCACTGTGTGTTATGTTTCATAAGTTTTTATTAGGAAAAGTTGCGCGTTGAGTTAAAATATTACGATAGATAAAGGAAAACTAAGCCTCGAGCTATTTTAACGCTTTAGTTTAAAAAGTAAATGTTGTGTTGGAGGTTATCCTAACAACTTAATAATCATAATATTTTAATAAATATTGGTTAAATAAGAGACGTGACTGTTAATGGAATAGGGATTAATAATAGTTTAGGTTCGATTAAACGAGGTCGAATATAATCAAGTCTAACAAAACTGATTGACAAGAAATCATAATCATATTTCCTGCTTAAATGGTTGCCTACTTGGGCGACACTATACCTCAGCAATCCAGTTTCCATATCAACATCAAATGATCATGTTGAATATAACAATAATATGAGCCAATTGATTCTCCACGTGTTTTCAGAATTTTTTATAACCTTGATGTTGTCAGACGGACTTATGATCAAATAAAAATTCTCGAGTCTAGAAGGACAGGGTATGTTTCAGTGTAGATATAAGTACGATAGATTATATATTCGTCGATTTATTGGCATACTTATTGTATAAGAATACTTCTATATTCTCTTTGCTGTTGGTTTCCTCATTCTGCACGTGTAGAGATTTCTAATAAATATCGACACTCAAAATAAATAAGGATGGCTCTTTATACATTATGTATACATAGAGCATAGATAGCTTAGTGAACGCCTTTGAAGTAACACAGATTTTTGCTGTATTATTGCACGTGATTTAATTGACATTTTGTTAATTTGGTTTTCTATCTGTAACTAGAGGCGTCACTGTACCTTGAATAATTCGGAGGGTACTAGTTATCTATAAAATAATATAGCTGTGTCAAAAAATTTTGCTCTATTGAATTCAATTACCTGGTCTGGTCATAATAATTACTGTGTGACGTCATAGTTAGTCAACCAGCTTTAGAGGTATGGTTGACTTAGGAAGTGAACTAAGCGGAGATAATTCAAACAATATTCTACACGATCTAAAGATTTTTATATTTGATAACATTTTGTACTAGTATACAAACACTTTTATAGTTAACAATAAATACTTGAAGTTAGATAGAAAAACAATGCGTGGTTCTAAGAGGCTTGTTGCGTGGTCTTTAATAATAAAGACCACTAATTTATATTTTTTTTGATAAGCCCCTACGGTGTGACAGACGTCTCCTCTCGGCACTCGAACGCTATTACATCAAAGAAAACTTTCAGATTATGCCATTCCCCGCCATCGCATTCTACCTAATGCTACGCCGAAGTTATCAACGTAAAATTATTATGTTTCCGACATTTTCCATTCAAAATTGTGTATTACACGTAAAAGGATATAAGTTAAGAAGTCATTCAGAACTTGTACGAGTATCAGATGAATAAAATTTAATTAACATGATGTAACATTATGTTTATGAGGAATATCTTCTTTTATACGTTAAGATTTTAATACTATCCTCTAAACGTAAAGGATGCCCAAATATTTTTGGTGTTTAGTAAAAGCATAATTATAGAGCTGTCTTAGGGGACAGCCCTTTGAACGCTAGGTTAAAAAAGTTAAAGCATGCTCTTGGTGCTTATGCATCTACGCGGTGCATATGGCGCGCAACGAGTTAAGGGTGTATGCCTTGTAAGGCATATCCTAAAGAGCACAATCATTCATGACATTGCGCAAACATTCACGAGTATGGCAGGAGCTCATAACAGCATAGCCAAATTCTCACTCTAACTTTGACTAAACCGATAGCCGAGCAGATGTATCACCGCCTACAACAAAATTGCAGCTAAATATTATCGAGATGCTCTTCTGCGGTGAATATGATCATCGGAGTTTGTTAAGAAAGTGTTGTGCTGGTGTAAAGGTATCCAGTCCATTAGGCTCTCAGCGCCTTCTGTATCGCAGGACTAACAGCGCATTACTGATAAGTCTTTACGCATAATTTGACAGCTACTGCTTAAGAGATCAGATACCATTACTAATTAGCTAAGTTACCTAATCCCTAAAGGCAGCCTGTACAGTCACCAGTATTATCAATTGACAGTGATGAGCATCACTAAGCAGACCATAATTATGCCCTCAGACATTATTATTATTATAATTTTGTGATTATATTAATGTATCAAGTCCATAGACTTTTAAGTTGTTAATTAAACTTTTTAATTAACTTTTAATAATTGCAGGGCAGCTTGTGGCGGGCTGAATGTGAGTGGCGACACTGCGGTCCTGAATGCCTCAGAGAGTTGGTTAGGGCCTCGTTCCCGGCTTGCCGTTACTGGTTGGTCGGGGTGGAACTTCAAGAGCGCCCGTAGGACTCTCAACTCTGGTTTGCCTTGGTCGGCCGGCCAGAGGGGGGCCGCTAGAGCTATATGCTTGGGGGTGGAAGTGTCATTTTCAAGGGCATAACTACGGGGAAACCCGCTCCGGGTCTCCGTTGTCACGAGACCCGTGATGATGAAACCGGCGCCGCACCGCTCGACACCCCTAGCCACTTGCACCGGTGTTGCCCTCTGCTGCTGGCTTGTATGTCTATAGTGGCTATTCAGGGAGCCCATCTAGTGAGTTGGCGAGTCACCGTCTGCCCATTGCATTGATGCTATTAGAGTATTCAGGGCAGACGCTTTCATCCATAGTTAGCAATATACCGGTCCACCAAACATATACCTATAGCCCATATATTAGAATCCATATGTAGCAATAGTCCTACGCCTGCTGCGGCTAGTGCCGCTGTAGGTGTTCCATCACACCTTCGATTAAAACTCTCGAAGGGCCTCTTCCCGTTGGACCCATGTCTCCGTGTAAGCCTCCCAAAGGGCCAGGTATTTTCTAATATAATATGTTAGAAAGTACCTGTGATAAGAGAAACATAATAATAATAATAATTTATTCAATAATAATACATGGGTATACATTTTTGTTATTAGTCTAAAATAATATTATACTACAATAAATGATAATTATCCTTAATCTAGTACATGTTTTACTTAGGTATACTTTAATCGGCCGACATTGTGCATTCTAATTTCATTTCAAGCGCTAGATAAGTGGTTGCTTGAACTAGATTTAGACCTGAGTTTCAGGCTATTTCTTTACTTACAAATATATATATATATATATATGCCAAATAATATTAGGGTTTAGGTCAATATGCATAAACTTAAAATAAAATATGTATATTGATACAATAAAAATAACTTAGATTATATATTATTACAAATTACTGATGACTTAAAGCTATTTTACAACTGTAAGCAAATTATAAAAAAATATATTTGATTCCTAATTTACGTATCGGAAACGAAGTCATTTTCTTTTATAAACAGCAACATTACGTCGCATTATTTGAGAACTAAACATAATATGGACCTAGAAATATGTCGCTGTGATACTTTTTTACCTATTCCTTCAAGTTTATACAGTCATTATGTTATTTTTCGCAACAACACGACTGTTATTTATTAATGCCGTAGTACAATGTTTTCAAAAGACAGGTCACTCAACGACATTCAAAACCACAGCTAAAAATATATTCTACAAATACATCTTTAAATTAAAACTGTAATAGTTTTACTGTTCTTGCCAACCTTGCAGCTACTTACTTTTGAATTCTTTGTAGATTGAAGTTCCTCTTGCAAGTTTGAACAAATTAAAACAAATTTACTTGAGTTAACTGCAAAGTTACTCTTTTGTTATCCCTAAAGAGAAAATCTGGTATCGTTTAATGCTTCTTCGTAGCTGAACTCAGTTTGAAAATGGAATAGTTTATGGTCAGGCTTATTTGAATTTTAATGTAAGCTGGCATTTTAGTTATTCGAAATATGAATTATTCAAAAATAATTAATATTCAACTTGAAAACTTTTTGGTCTGATCACAATTTTATATTTTTACGGTATTTGAATTGTTCGTACTTTTGTTTAATGTTTTAGGTTCGAGAGTTGGTAATTTGAGTTATACTGTCCAAACTGTATGGCAACAACTACCTAAATGCAAATAGCAGGCTCAATATAACAAGTGAAATAACGCGTAGTAACACGAGAGTACAGTGATTTTAGATCTAGTGAACCGAATGTCAATTAACGAACGGAATAATTATGTGTTTGTGGTATTGCAATTTAAGACTAAATCTGTTATTATAGAATCCTGTGTGTACATACAATCGATTTCTACTTAACAAAACTCTAACACTGGCTGACTGGCAAATAGGTAATTTTGTTTTGTGGTCCTACAATTTTCAACATAATGTCTTTGTCTTTACAGTATTCGATTAATAAATTAGAAACATAGTTATGTCGGGTTTTGTGCTAAACTTTAATATTATTGGCTTTTCAGTAACGATATATATTTTTAATGCCTGTATTAGTGACGTGACGTTGGCCATAGGGACTGCTATGCATCAAGTCTCGGGTTCGATTCTTAAAGTTTTTTTAGGTTATGCCGTCAAGAAATTATTTTGTATCAGCATGAAATCTGTAAATGTAAATGTGGGTGTTGTAAACCTTTACCCTACCTCTTTGGGAGAAATTTTTAAAAGACAACTCCTGCTCCTACACCATCCGACAATAATTATTCATGTGCCGCGAGGGACTTTACAATCATTCAAACAATGGACCATTTATATATAATATGTATCGGGTATTAACGCGATCATGCATGCTTACCTTTTTAAACTTGACTTTTCGACCAGGTTATACCGACCGTGGTCGCAAGCTGACTGATGCGGCGATGTCATATCTCCGTTTGTGAGGCAGAAGAATCTTGATCCACCCTCACTTTCGACATGTTTTTATTTGTCCATGTACCATCACACACTACACTCACGGCATCCCTATTACGTATGCAAGCCGACGTGCCCGTATTCTGCGATTTACCTAAGTTCTCAAGGGAATTTAAACAACGGTATACGGAGAAAAAAACGTCACCGAAGGTTCCAGAACAACTAAAGGCGACTGTTATAAATCTATCGCATGTGAGTCACTCTAGATGAACTTTGCATTAACACGCGAAAACCGTATGAAAATGTAATCAGCAGTGTTGACGAAATGATAGTACGGAATAAAATACCGCCTAATGATGCCGATGCATTAAGGCAGGACATCGCGGTGATATGACGGAAATCGAAACTGTCGACTAAAAACGTCACTATGGATGATGAGCGTCAAGCATTGAAATATATATATATATACTACTCAAAACAAAATAAGGACCACTAAGATTTTTTGTTCTACCATGAAAACAATAAAGACATTAAATTGTTTAACTTATGTAACTACAAAATAACTCCCGCACGATGTGTAATTCCTGTGTTGCAAAGAATATTAAATTTAAAACAATTTGATATTTGTGGATTATAAAAAGTTTTAAAACAGTGAAGAAATTATCACATTAAAAACTGCGTCAAAAAAAATGTTTAATCAATATGTTTTGAAGGGATAACCCTTAAAACATATCGATTAAACATTTATTATAATAACATGAAAAGAAACTTGTTTTCTGGTCATCACCCAAATTTTATTTGTTTGTCGGTTTAGAATTCAAATCCGTGACTAAACGTAGATAAATTAACGCTAACATTAATACATTCGAATTTTTATCAAAACTTTAGAAATATTCAAGTGACTACTTTATTGAAATGATTTGTATAGATACATAATCACTCATCTCTAATGTTAAGTATCCTAAGTTGTCTCAAAAACTGTTTACACCAATTTCCAAGAAACCGCTGTAGAGTAACATCGGTTACACAAAATATAAAGTTCCTTATAAAAGAGAAAAAGGAACAGGATTTTAAAACACGCCGTATTTTTCAAGAACATGCGTTGTAGTACGAAGCTTTAAGGGGAATTCTCGTTAAATGCAACATGATTTAGGCGACAGTGAACACGGCTAGACACGGAGACTAGGTGAGCGTAATAGAGCAATAATTCAAAATATGAGCGCAACGTGCGCGGGACATTATGCATATTGTCAGCGTATCCGATGCTGGTTTTATTAAATTCGTCGTATGTCAGGGATGAGGATGTAAAAGAGCTATTATATTTGCATGTTTTTTATACGTTACGTTATATTTGTGCACTTAATTAACTTAAATATGAAGAATAGTATCCCACGAGCAGCATTGCCAAATATTAAGAGAAAGAAAGAAAATTATTTAAAAAAATTCAAGTAAGTACGCTTGTGGTTTTTTTTTGGATCTTTGTTCCACGCTAGGTTAGTATTTTTGTGGCGCGGGACTTTACAAAGATTCAAGTAACGATAACAAAGCACACCTAGACTATATAGGAACTGCTTCAGCAAATAGCTAGTAAATTTCTCCCATAACTGCTTCTGCAAATATGATAAGAAGTACTTGCTTAAGATTTTGTTTAGGTAGACTATTCCCACGCCAGGTTAGTATTTTTGCGACGCGGAACTTTACAAAGATTCAAACAACGACTATAATACATTACTATACGATATCCTGGAACTGCCCCAACAAATAGCTAGTGAGCTGTTATTTTAACTGCTACTGCAAATATGAGAAGTACTTGCTTATACGTACTTTTCTTTTTAAGTTTACTACTCCCACGCTAGGTTAGTATTTTTGCGGCGGGAGAATTTACAAAGGTTCAAACATCGACTACAATGCACAGCTAAACTATATCGTGGAACTGCTCCAGCAAATAACTAGTAAACAGCTCCGGCAAGTATGATGAGAAGTACTTGCTAATGGCTTTTTTCTTTTTAGATTCACTACTCCAACGCTAGGTTAGTATTTTAGTGGCCGGAGACTTTAAAATGATTCAAACAATGACTACAAAGCACACTTAGTTTATATTGCAGATTGCCATTAATTGAAGCCAGATTTAATGCGTCGCTTATTTTAAAAATCGCTATTATTACATAATTTTTAAATAATTAAACTAGTACTGTCGAACTTTACTACAATTTTAAACTATTAAGATTTACGCTAACGCTAGGTTCATGGGATCCCAGAACACGAGTTCTCTATAGAGAAATAGCAAATTGCCATTCAACGTGGCAATGCTGCAAGTCTTCTGGGCACGCTACCAGTCGACTGTGATGCGGAGGAATTCTATGACACCTATTAGAGGGTTTTAGTTTTCTTTTTCTTTGTTATTTCTGTTTTATAATGTTTTAGGTATAAGTTAGTTATAAAGAATTGTGTTTATTGATAGTATCCAATTAAATTTTAGACTTTCCACACACTTTCTATACTTTCTCCGGAATTTCGGTTGCTTTGGTGTAGCCATGGCAGCATGTAACAACAATGCTTTTAGTAGTAAGAAATTTCATTTCAACGTTTTGAATGAACGTTTGAAAACAATTTAATAAGAAAACATTACCAATACCAAAATAATAGGTTATTTTATTTGCAATACGTATATTGCTTTGAAAATAAAAAAGGAACATATATCGCTTTTACTTAAGGTGCGCTGAAGACTGGACAGCGCATTAGCGCTAGGACACTGTGTACACGTGTCAAGTTTCATTTGTAATCCCTTCACCGACTGCATCGTTGAAAGAAAAACTATTTACCTACTGTAGTATAAGAAATAAATTTTTTAAGCAAGAAGAATGAACGTTTTGAATTTATATGCTTACTGATTAAATTCCTATTGAATATATCCATAATGACCTAATTTGTTTTATAAGTCCATCTTTGTATGACATTATGGAATGCAATAAAATATCGAGTATTGTGTAAATGATCGGTTGCTATGCTATCTGCAATTCTTGATAAAATACTAGAATAATATTAATATACAAGTGCATTTATGCGGAGCCGCATGTTTCTAATACAGATCTCGAGCTTAGTACATACATACTTCAGCTGCAATGCTCTCACTAGGCACAACTATTGTGTCACGTATCTACCGCAAAAAGATTCTGTAGACATCAGCCTATGCCAGAATCTGTCTTTAAACGAATAAAAAAAACGGATTATTTTCTATACATTTATTTCAATGGTGATTGATAATAATAGCCTTATATATAAAATAGATAGTTAAATATTAAGTCAAATGCCAGTGTAAAAAGTTAAGAATATTAATTACAATGATCGGGTTAGAATTAGCCCATTGTACATATATACATAGTCTCGCATATACGACGCACGGATGGCGTAGTAGTAGTAGATTAAGTGGTCGCCTTGCTACATATAAATAAATATTCTATCACATACACACAACACCATCTAGCCCAAACTAAGCAGAGCTTGTACTATGGGTACTAGACAATGGATAAACATACATATATACTTTTTTTTTGTTAATACATACATATTATTATACATAGAAACACCCAGACCAAGACAAACATCCATGTTCATGCACACAATTGTTTGACTTGTGCGGGCATCGAACCCGCGACCTCAGGCGTAGCAGTCAGTTACACTAACCACTACGCCATCGAGGTATATATATATATATACTACTCAAAACAAAATAAGGGCCACTAGTTCATTTAGGTTCATTTAAGTGCACTTTAGTAAACTGAAAGTAACTGATAAGTAGCATTATATTGATATTACGAATTCTTAAGTGTTTGATCTCTTTAATGCTGGTGTTCGTGTTCCTAATTTGAAAAGTATTTGCCATCGTTTTAAGAAAAAATAATTGGTAAAGAATAACTCTTATGTTTTTCTTCGATTGTCTTCTTGACTTCTCTTACTTTTTCAATTTTAATTGATCCATTTATCATCTTGCGTTAATCATGCCACCAGTACAAAGGCACGTGGATACAATTACAGCAACCTGAGCCATAACTATGATTCAAGAAGGACGTTCTCAGTGTTACGTGGGTTTGCAGTTGGGTTTTTCTCGAAGAGCTTTCCAAAATGTATGGAATCGCTTCCAAAAGACCGGCAGTGTTGCCAGGAGACCAGCTTCAGGTAGATTTCGTGTAACAACGGCGTATGAGGATCGGTACATCCAACTAAGTGCTCGTCGTGATCGTACAGTAACGGCCCGTAAGTTACAACACAACCTACGGCTGACAACGGGTACCCGTTTTAGTGATCAAACTATACGTAATCGATTGCACGAAGACCAGCAAATGTCAAGACGACGAGTTGTTCGAATTCCTCTGACCAGGGTTCAACGTGCAAACCGTTTAAGATTCTCCCGTCAGTATTTGAACTGGGGGATTAATTAGTGGGGCAAGGTGCTTTTTACAGACGAGTGCAAAGTAAATTTTTTTAATGATGATCGGCGTGTTAGGGTTTGGAGACAACGCGGCTAGCGGTTTTCGGAGTCCTGCATCCACGAAGTTGACCGTTTCGGTGGTCCCAACGTAATGGTAAATGGGTGGGATTAGTTTACAGGGTAAAACCGAGCTCACCATTTTAAATGCGGGTACCGTAACTGCAGAACGTTACATCGAGGACGTCATCAGGCCACAAGTGATCCTATTTGCACAGCGAGTGGGGCCTGGATTCATCCTGATGCAAGACAATGCCCGTGCACACACAGCTCGATCGACCCAAACTGTCCTAGAAGGGTCTCGTATTGAGGTATTACCATGGCCAGCTAACAGTCTGGATTTAAATCCAATCGAGCAATTGTGGGACCAATTGAAACGAAGGGTTAGAGAGAATGAGCAAGGGGTTTACAACCAACAACAGCTGATTGACGCTTTAAAACGTGCCTGGGAGGAGATTCCAGATGAAAACGTGAGGAATTTGATCCAGAGTATGCATACGAGGCTTCAAGAGTGTATTGCTAAGAGAGGAGGACATACTCGTTACTAAAAAGAAGAAACAAAAGTGACAAGAACAGTGTTTTGTCTTTTGCCGGTGATTTCTTTTGTTCACGTGTTTCATTCAAAATGGCCAATTTCACTATGAAATAAAAAAAATTTCATGATCATTATTTTAAACAATTGTAAGCCTATATTATAACCAATAACATTTTATAATATAGGCTTACAATTGTTTAAAATAATGATCATGAATTTTTTTTTTAAATAAAAAGCAATATCGGAGTTTCCTGGTCATATTTGAAAAGAAAATGTAAACCTTTATTCAACCACACAATATAGAGTAATATTCTTTAAAATATAGCTACTTTTCAATGTTTTTACAACCTTGAATAATATCACAAATACTCCTTTTATTTTTAGGTTCACTGATAGTTTCAACTAACATAGCATTATTGTTACAATTTACATAAAGATAAAACGTCCTACTATTTTGCATATAACACAGCATGGTCGCCTTTATTTGGCTTCTTTATTAAAATAGCAGACAATACACATCTAGTTATATTTATTCTGGGATGGCCATCTCATCTCAATAACTCACAGTGTCCTCAAATATTTCTTGTCTCCCTCCATTTCATTTTCATTACATCAACGCCCAACAATAATTATGGAGAAAATGACGAAAGGAATTGAATAAAAAACGTTTTTCAAACAATTTGTCCCTTTATAGAACAACGAGGCGTCTCTGAGCAATAATTTAAACATGAACGTCTAGAAATTGGCCATAAATTATAGTGGAGCTTAAGGATTTTGAACGCTTAGCAGAAAAACCTTAGACGCATAATCAATAAATGTATGACAAATGCTGGCATTGAGTTTTTGCGCTTGAGAAAACTAAAGCCTGTGTAAAAAGTGTGTGTGACACTAACTAGGTAATTGGATATTTATAACCTATTGTTACATATTATATTTATATAGATTAATGTTAACAATAGTGTCACTGGCAATTTTCTTAGACAGAATGCGCTTATGAGATTCTCATCCAGCCATATTCCACTAAAAACTAATACTATAATCATCTATCTACGATATTTCCCCGTGAAATGTTTGGAGTAGTACATGTACAAAATGTTCTTATGGAATGAGTTCAGGGCGAGCAATTTAGAGCTATATATAAGCTTGCTATCTATACAACGATAGTGGTAAACAAGCAACCATCTGGTGGTAATCAGTTGCCGTTGGTCATGGTAGGTGTCATCAGCATCAGCATCAGGACCATCATTTAAAAAAGCAGTACCTATACATTGTCTTGTATTACCACATCTTAGATATTTTACGATAAATATATAGGTATTGTTTGTATGATTGATATACCTTTGTGGGTAAGTATACAATTATAATATACCATGCTGTAAGCATGTTGGTTTCTAAATAAAATAAACAAATACAATATGGGTAGCTCACTCTTTAAAACATATTAAATATTTTGATTTGAGTTTTGACGTTTGAATATTTACTATTAAGTATACGTACATTATTATATAGATGCAATGTATGTAAATGTGTATTATTTAACCTTCTTTTAGAAGTAGCTAGTCCGTATAAGATGTAAAATAAGCACATTAAACAATGTATAGGCATAGTTATATTTTGACCAAGCTTCTTGAATACAGAAAAAAGTGTTCCTATCATAATATCTGAGCACCATCATATTTTCTAACGCAATACTGTGCTGGCGCATGACTTGAAATACGAGCTGGTGAAAAATCACGCCGTGGGCAATTATATATTTTTTCTTAATTAAGAAAGTTCATAAAAAAATACACACCAATCTAAAACTGTTAGAAACCCAAACCTATTTCGAGCGTGTTAGGTTTCTAAGTTTTAATATGACTTATATTTTTTTGTAAATTACTGTTGCGTAAAATTAATAACCTATCTTCCGATTGTTACCTACTAGGGATAGACATTGGACGCAAGCTCTATATAAGTTATGTCAAGTATCAATCTCTGGTAGACCTATCTAAAAATCAAAATAATAATAACAATATTCTTTATTGAAATAAAATAGATAGGTCATTAATGTTGGTGTTAAGAGGGCAATCAATACGCAATAAGGTTTACTTTTTAAATATATAATTAATTTAAAAAAGATAAATTATTTAATTTTTTGTTTGTTTGTAACGATTTAACTCAAAATTAAGCAACTAATTTTAAAAATTCTTTCTCGCTGGTATTTATATGGTAAGAGCACTGAGAACCTACTAGTATGATCCCTACTTCTTTATTACACACAATAAAATCGTGTCGTCTGTGTTAATTACACAGGTGACACTCATATTATCGAACTGAAGGTACTACCTAAGTGCCTGTCCTTTACTCAGCATGAATATTATTTCGTTTCGTCTTTAGCAAAAGCGCAGCGCACAGTTTTCCGTGCTCTGAAGGTTGCTACGGCGCACTGTGGGCTGAAAATCGACCTCCATAGACATAGAAATGAAAGTTGCTAGATGTTCGTTTTGTTGACGGATATGGCTTCTATTAGCTATTATACACATAACAATGTCATCTGAGCTAACTCCGCACAAAAATGAATTTATTATAAGGTTTTTTCGAAAAAATGTATGGAGCTAGCATGAAAAATCTGAATATCTCTGAACTTGCAAGGAAAACCGTAATATCCTCAGAGATGGTTATAGGACTAATTATTTGTGATTTTTTGACATACTTCATATAACGGTACCTGCTGCAGAATTTTTTTTAAAAATCATCTTATTTTTAATTAATTTTTTTTTAACATTAAACGATTTGTTTTGGTGTATAAGTAAAGAAACAACACGTTATATGCATATAATACTAAATCTTCGCCAGTTATTTGTTAAAATATCAAGAAAATTATTTTTGCCTAACATAGTATATATGTTTTAAAACAGTTAATTGGATACCATTACTGAACTTTGCATACAGGTAAACTACTGAATAATAAATTAGCCTTCTAATGAGTTCTGAATAAGAGATTAAGTGATTTGCAAAGTCGCACAATGGTAACTACGGATTACACTAATTAAAATCTTACAGTTAAGTACATAAGTAACTTAAATAGTTAATTAGATATGTTACGAGTTCTAAGAAATATTTTCGACAACTGTCTAATGAGGTCGTTAACTAATGTTGGACTGAAATATAAAATGGTTAACATTTTGCATCATAATTTAGTTTATTCTAAGCTTTGTTAACCCTAACATATCACTGTGAAATTTTATAATGGAAAGTTTAAATACCAATTTAGACCCATTCGTTCTTCTAAAATGTAAGAGTACTTCATTTGATCATGAGGTATTGTTTAGTGAAGTTATATCCCGCATAGACGTTTGTCTTTCCGTTGAAGATCAAGTGACTCTAAAAGAATTTTGTCGGAGATTTGTACGAGCTGCATCACAAAGGTGGCAAAAATCTCACCGAATTCTTGATACTTTTAGAAAACAATACGAAATTTGGCTGCAAGCAACTATCGATTGGCCAAGTTGTATAAATTTAGTCGCTCAAGAACCAACTGTTGCTGAGGGATCAAGATCAATCTCTCCAGAACCCTCAACATCATACTCTGTTGGTACAATGACAAAGAGGTCACGAAAACCATTCGAAAATCTGGAAAGCAAACAGAAGAAGAGAAGATCTGATGAGCATAAAACTGACAATCCCAGTGAATTGGCATATACAGCAGCAGCGCGTTTTAAGGAAGAAGGTTGTGAGGATATCGCATCTGTAATCGAATATATGCTGAAACATCCTGAAGCAGCCTCTAAAATTAAGGAAACGCTTAAGCAACCGGTGAAAACTATCTTATTTACACCAGAAAAAGCACTTGGATTACTCCTTTCATTAAAATTATCAAAGTGGCAATACATCACTTTACGAGAGTCAGCTATTCGGGAAGGTAGAAAGGATATTTATCCATCCTACTATAAAGTGCAACAAACCAAGCTGGCATGCTATCCTCCGAAGCAATCAGTGTTAGTGACCGATTCATCGGCAAGAATAACCCTTCAAGCTTTACTCGACATTACGGTCAAAAGAATCCTCCAAAGTTTTCCTAACGATGATGTGCAAAATAAGGATTTAAAATTGATATCTAAATGGGGTTTCGATGGTGCGTCAAACCAAAGCCGATACAAGCAGAAAATGGATAGCGATCAAGACGATTCAAGTATTTTCATGACTTCCTTGGTGCCACTAAAACTGACTGATGGAGACAATACTTTGTGGATGAACCCAAAACCATGCTCAGCAATGTATTGTCGTCCAGTTCAATTTACTTTTGTGAAGGAAAGCGAAGCAGTAGTCATCGAACACAAACGACGAATGGATGAAGAAATTAAGGCTCTCATTCCTACAGAGTGCAATAATAGAAACAGGGTGAATCATCACCTAATGATGACAATGATCGATGGTAAAGTCTGCACGTATTTGTCTCAAGCCAGATCAAGTTCATCATGCTATTTGTGTCTGGCAAAACCGACAGAAATGAGCCGTTTGAGTGTAGTAACAGCAAAGACCGTATCTTCTGATATATACGAGTTTGGATTGTCATCTCTACACGCCCGTATAAATTGTATGGAATGTTTACTACATATTTCGTATAGACTAGATTTTAAAGAGTGGGCTGCGAGAGGTAACGAGCACAAAGAAATGCTAAGTAAGAGAAAAAAGATTATTCAAGACAAATTTAAAGAGGAATTAAATCTATTGATTGACATTGTTAAACAAGGTTCCGGAACTACGAATGACGGCAACACTGCAAGAAAGTTTTTCAAATTTCCCCATAAAACTGCAGCCATTACTGGGTTGGACGAGGACTAATAAGAAGATTTGCTGTGATTTTACAGGCAATAACTTCCGGGGAAAAAGTAGATATAATTAAATTTAAAGATTATGCCTTCAAAACAGCAGAGAGGTACGTGGAATTATATGACTGGTACTATATGTCATCAACCGTCCACAAATTACTTATACACGGGGCAGACATAATCGAGAAGAATGATGTTGTACCCATAGGAAGTCTCTCGGAAGAAGCATCCGAGTCTCGCAATAAAGATTTTAGGAGGTTTCGGGAACATCATTCGCAGAAAAAGAGCAGGCAAGATTCGAATCATGATATCCTTAATATGTTAGTTGTTTCTTCGGATCCTTTTATAAATGTACAAAGGCCCAAGTTAGATGCCAAGAAAAAGGAGGATTTATTTCCTGAAACCCTCAATTTAATTCAGTTTCAAGAAACTGACTTTGAGTTTCTAGGCAATCTAGATTCTGATTCAGAAATCGACGAGAGTGATAAGGAAAACTAGAAACTTTTTGTGCTTTTAATTATAATTCTATTCAATGTAATTTTTTCATGATCTTTCGTTATTTAGCTTTGGTACGTAACTATGTTTTGCAATTGATTTATTTTTAAATATTTTATATTACTATTCTTGTACCCATTTATATTTTTGCATACTTTTGTACCTATGTTTTGTTTTATATAAATTTTATCAACTATTAAAAAATACCTTTTTAATTTATTTTTCTTTTTATTTAATGCCTATTATTAGCGTTAATAAAATAACTAACTTATCGATTGATCTTTACTTTGACATTAGTAGAATTTAATGATTTAAAAAAATACCTTCATTTAGACATAATAATAAAATAATTAGACAGTTGTCGAAAATATTTCTTAGAACTCGTAACATGTCTAATTAACTAATTAGTTTACTTATGTACTTACCTGTAAGAATTTAATTAGTGTACTCCGTAGTTACCATTGTGCGATATTGCAAATCATTTAATCAATTAATCTCTTATTCAGAACTCATTAGAAGGCTAATTTAATATTCAGTGGTTTACCTGTATGCAAAGTTTAGTAATGGTATCCAATTACCTGTTTTAAAACATATATACTATGTAAGGCAAAAATAATTTTCTTGATATTTTAACAAATAACTGGCAAAGATTTAGTATTATATGCATATAACGTGTTGTTTCTTTACTTTTACAATAAAACAAATCGTTTAATGTTAAAAAAAATTAATTAAAAATTAGATGATTTTTAAAAAAAATTCTGCAGCAGGTACCGTTATATGAAGTGTGTCAAAAAATCACAAATAATTAGTCCTATAACCATCTCTGAGGATATTACGGTTTTCCTTGCAAGTTCAGAGATATTCAGATTTTTCATGCTAGCTCCATACAATTTTTTCGAAAAAGCCTTATAATAAATTCATTTCTGTGCGGAGTTAGCTCAGACGACATTGTTATGTGTATAATAGCTAATAGAAGCCATATCTGTCAACAAAACGAACATCTAGCAACTTTCATTTCTATGTCTATGGAGGTCGATTTTCAGCCCACAGTGCGGCGCAAGTTAACCATAATTTGCAATATTACGGACGTGTTAATACCACGTACAACATAGGGTAAATGTATAAAACTCGTGGCTGCAAAAGCTCGGTACGAGGATATCGTTTGTCATACAATTACCTCTGAGCCTGCAACCTTGTTAGTTGAAGAACGAAGATGTAGGTAGAAATGGAATATCACAGCTGGATTTTCTTGAGAACTTTGTAGTTCATACCAGTATGGATCGAGATGGATGAGATCATGATATAAGTTATTTCAATCACCTCTTTCAATCAATATTGAAAGATAATAAGCACATTTTCAAAAGGATTTTTGAATAAAGATTTAGACACTAAAGAAACATGTATCTTGTAGCTGTGTATTATTATATTCTAATACCACATTAGATTCTTACTAATAACATATTTTTACGTACAGACAGCCAATTTCCGTATTTAAAATTATTTAAATTAGTTTGCCGATCAAGTCTTGTAAATATTACAAATTGTGTTCTCTTAAATTAAACTTGATATAACATTTCTTCTTCTTTTAAAAAGACACCCAGTCGGGCTCAGGAATATTTCCTGTGTCACGGGGGACTTTATAAACATTCAATGTGCATTCAACAGTGCTTTCCTGAGCTACATATTACGGTCAATCTTAAAAAAACAACAAAATGGGTGTCGCGTGGTATAAAAACTTGCAGCAAAATGAAACGTAGTTTATTATGGCAGTATAGACGGCAACCTACTATACACAACAAAAATCTGTTTACAAATTATTCTAAGCTTTATCGAAAAATTATTAAGTTAACACAAAAGGCTCAGAATAATCATAAAATAAAAACAGCAAATAATAAATCAAAAACTACCTGGCAAATAATAAACCGTAACCAATTAAATATACCAGTGAATCATATAAATAAACTTAAAATAAACGATGAAATTATAACTGACCCTAAAAGAATTGCAAATGCATTCAATAACTACTTTGTTGATAAGATTAATCCTATATTATGTTCCGGCGATAAAGTTACAAAACACATATCTAGCAGAAAGGAATCTATGTTTATGGCGCCAAGTTTGCCACAGGATATACTGAGAATTATTTTATCACTAAAAAATACACATAGCGTAGGGTATGATGGCATCTCCACGAGGGTAGTCAAAGCAGTAGCTTCTGAAATTAGCGGGCCATTAAGTCACATAATTAACTTAAATATTAATGAAGGTGTATTTCCAGATGCTCTTAAAGTCTCAATAGTGAAGCCTCTTTTTAAAAAGCTAGATCGGAACTTAATGGAATTCTATAGGCCAATTTCCTTAATACCAGTATTTTCAAAAATTTTTGAAAAATTTATATATAAAGAGCTCAATACGTATTTAGAAAAGAAAAATATTTTATGCAATGAACAGAAAGGCTTTAGACAAAATAAGACCATTAACATGGCCATATATGAATTTTTACACAGCGTCATAACAAATATGGATAAAAATACGCCAGTCTGCGCTATTTTTTGCGACATGACACAGGCTTTTGATTATGTCCAACATGACATAATACTGCAAAAGCTGGAAAAATATGGTGTTAGAGGGAATGTCTTAAACATTTTTCGTTCATATCTCGAAAATAGGAAACAAATAACGCAAATAAATAGAATAAACCCTAAATCAAAATTAGAAGAAATATTTACATCTACTGAACGGGTAGTGAAGTTCGGTGTCCCACAAGGGAGTGTACTAGGACCTCTTCTCTTTACGATATATATAAACGACTTGCCTAGATCCAATGAACACCCTATGACACTGTTTGCAGACGACAGCACAGTTGTCATTCCTTGCAAAAGTAAGGAGATATATAAAAATGATGTCACTGAGACACTTATGAAAATTATAGAATGGTTAGACAATAATAATTTAAAAATAAACTTATCTAAAACAAATATTATGCATTTTAGCCAACGGCCATTGACATTTGATATTGACATTAATTATAATAGTAATCATATTGACGCAGTTAACTCAACAAAATTTCTAGGGCTAATTATTGATAGAAATCTCAATTGGAAAACACATATACAAGCTCTAAATCAAAAAATTTGTAGTAGTGCATACGCTTTGTACTCCCTGTCGCGAATACTTAGTTTAGACGCACTTCTTACAGCATATTATGGACTAGTTGAGTCCAACCTCCGATACGGAATAATCTTTTGGGGAAACTCAACTAATAAAGACATCGTATTTAAAGCTCAAAAAAGATGCTTAAGAAGTATGTTAAACTTACAAACTACCGACAGTTGCGTGCCCCATTTTAAAAAATATGGTATATTAACTTTACCTTCTCTCTACATTCTAGAAACCTTAATATTCATCAAGACTAATACTAATCTGTTTCCTCGCATGGCAGACGTAGTACCAAGAAACAGGCGTAATAAATGTAAGCTATGCTTACACACTGTAAGAACTGCACTTATGCGCAAAAGCGTTTTTTGTATGGCCCCGGTAATTTATAATAAAATACCTGAAAGCTGGCATGAGTTACCTGTCGATACATTTAAGAAAAAAATAAAATTATTCTTGGCTGAGAAAGCGTATTATAATGTCACCGATTTTCTACAGGATTCTTTATAACTAGTCTACTTTATAAAATATGACAAGATATTTTCATTATGTATAATAATTATATATATTTTAATTCAAATAATAAAAAAGAATAGCATTTGAGTAGTTAGTTAACATTTTTAAGACTACTTAATTTAAACAACACATTTCATTTTTCTTTTTTTCTTTTTTAAACTTTATATTATTTTGACATTGTAATGATTATTTTTTGACATATTTGTAATTCGATTAATGTCCTTATTAAGGTTTTAAGACATGTTTAACTATATTTACTTTATTATTATATTAATTCTGTCAATGATTAATTACTATAAAATTAAACAACATTTGTACGCCACGGTGTGGCAAACATGTAAGAACAATAAGTACCTATCTTGTAACATCCTACATGCCTGAAATTGTATGTATACACATGTTTATGCAAATAAATATTATCTTATCTTATCTTATCTTATCTATCAAACAACTGGCACAAAGAACACTGAGACTCGGGACAACCATTTGTAAATCACATAAATTTTTGTCCCGTGTGGCGTGTGAACCCACAACACAAAGTGCGAGGCGTCCATGCTCCCATCCACTATTGGTAATAGAGTATGACACGATACATTTTCTGATCCCGAAGACTACTTGGCTCGTAGGGTTATCAAATCATATCACTCTCTCACACACACACACACACACACACACAAACTAATACACATACACACACACACGCATACACATGTACACACACACGCACATATACATACAAACACTCTCACATCATCACACAAACTCAAACGTGTACCCACTCACACATCTCCCAACATGACGTACATTCTAAACATGAACATACTAGCCCCACTCATACATATTCTACCTATTCAGAGCATGGAGAGGCTGGGAATCTGTAATACAGGAGCTCCTAGTACATAGACCAGTCTCCCACACAGACTATACATTCGCTGCTTTATTGTATTGACTGTTTGTTTATGTTCTTAGATATTATGTACTGTGTGAGAGAAGAAATAAATAAATAATAATTATTATTAAAAATTAGATTATATTTTTCTATTAAATTTATTTTTTTATTACGTGAAACGGATTTCTGGTCTAGTTGGATTGCACAGTTCCACTCCTTCAAAAGTTTGCAGCCGTCTCCAGTAGCAAGTACATCCGCGTTGCCATAAAACTTGCCTGTTTAGTTTCTGCGCTAAAAACCAAGTTGTAAAATATTTTTACACAGTGAAAATTAAGTTTGCGTAAACTACGAAGTTTGTGGCAATTTGAGATTTGCAAGTTTATTATGCACTTGGACTTACAGTCGTTACATTAGGAATGAAGATGGAAATGTTTGTAGCTTTTCTATTTTAGGTCCGGAAATTTTCTCGACCTTCTTTTAGCTATGTAGTTTTAAGGTTAGGCTTGATTTTAGCGTCTGGCTTGCAATACAATGATATGAAATCGTGTTTATGTGTCCTGATTATAATGTGTATCCGATTTCGTATTTGTATAAGATAGAGAGTTGTTTGCTGTTGTAATTGATAGTTTTTATATGACAGCTCAATTCTGTTTTAGAATACAAGTATATAAGTCTTATGGAATTAATATAACAAAATGTAGGTGCTATATATTACTGACAAATCAGGTATTATCAGTTTGATGACTGTGTGCCGGGTATTATAAATTCGATCTATATAAAACTGATACATTGCGTAATCCATAAATAGTTACTCCAAGTTCTAGTAGATATTGGTGCCAATTCTGTTGTCACAAAATTCTCTTATCTTAGCTAAAAATCTCTAAAATTTATTTTAGTCCTGTCACTTTTGGCGATTTCAGAATACGAAATGTCGTTTGATAGGACTAAACTAAATTTTAGAGATTTTTAGCTAAGATAAGAGAATTTTGTGACAACAGAATTGGCACCATTGTCCGTTACCTGAATATTTAGAAAAGTCCCTCCTTGTGTTCATATTATCCTTGTTAGCCATTCATTCATAGCCAGTTGCACTCACTGATCGGTAAACGATTAGCGAGGTTAAGCAACGTTGGGTGCGGTCAGTCTATAGATAGGTGACCGCTTAGTGGTATTTCATCTGAGTGTCTCCGTGCTTCGAAGGGCACGCAAAAAGTCGGTCCCGGTCATTGCCAAATTGATAGCAGTCGTTAAGCCATGTCAGAGGCCTACGGGTGGCTTGAACTCTTGACAACAGTTTGGCCACTAACCACACGAAAAGAAGAAAAGAAGAAGAAGCACCTTTAAAAAGCTCAATAGCTGAAAGACAGATTTATTTATGATGAACTGCTTACTGCTCTTTTAGTGTAAATTTAGCATGCAGGTCAGATGCTGGACTATGTCCTTTAGTAGAATATATAGGTTTAATACGCAAGTGCCTAATTCTTAAACGCAGGAGACTTAATTTAACCCTTTGTTGTTACTATTTTTCAAAAATAACATTTGCATCCAAATTTATTTCCAAAAGTAAATAAATCGCCACCACAATATTTACTTGGAAACACGACCATTTTAAAAAGTACTCACGTTGAAAGCCCATTGTCCTACCTACCACTTACAATTTTAATCAATTGCATTAATTGCATCCCGCTGTTCGGTACGAGTAATTCTTGCATTCATTGATTGTCAACATTGTGAATTAAAAACCAACTTTATCTTTATTAGAATAGAGTTCAGAATCACTTGCAAGTTTTTGATGTACAAAAGACAATTTTATTTTAATGACTCGTATCGAACAATCGGCCAGCACCACAGACAATGAGCTGTAATTACGTCGTTCTCTTTAAAAAATATTTTGTTTTGTATTTAGGATGATGTTCTTTTCAAAAGTGTGACATTTTCCATGGATTTCATTCCATTAATTGAACAGAGTGTATTACACCCACATTATTTTAAGACCCACATAATTTCAGATGCGATGTTTTAAGTGACACACCACCACATTTCGAAATTTTTACTAAAAACTATTTAAGAGACCATCAATATTCAATCCGGCCAAGTTACGTAAAATGTATTTAAAATCAATCTAGTCATTAGATTATCGTCTTCAAATTTGGCACAAGTTTTCAAACTATGATTAATAATATTTGGCATAGCAGAAATTACCTGTGAAGTTACTGCAAAAATTGATCATAAACGTCATTACTACAATGTATTGCAGAATAGGAATTTATAACCTTCCCAACCTACAGAAACTTACTTTAAAATATTTTATTTATTACGTGAGGGATGAAGAAGAGATTTGTTGTTTACGACGTTTTATTGTGATCATGGTGATTACATAATATATTCACCAAGTCAATTATATAGATGCTTGTGCTGAGTACCTGAGGGCATGTGAACCAAAAACCCAATAACACTTTTTATTTTAACTAAATATATTTATAAAATAAAATTTGTAAAATACTCGAATGAAAAATATTCGATAAAAAAGCTAAAATGCGTCAAAATACAGTGTTGAAAAAAATATCTGGTATGAAAATCTAAATGGCGAAATGCTCGCGTCGACTAGCAACTGTAAGCAATACTCAATTTGCGAAGTTTATGAACCACGCAGTACCTAAATATCGCTTACATTTGCAAAAATAAATTTTATGTACAACTGTTTATTCAACCATTTCTAATTGTTCGAGTATTATATCATATAACAGTTTTATGCACATGGTTAAAATTGTTTTCAATTCAATACAACTAACAAGCTTATTTTTATACTAACATTGTTTGCGCACTTTTATTAAAACATTGACCGCACAAATAGTTGAAGACCTTGTTACTACCCGTACACTAAGTATTATAAGTTCCATCAGTACACGACATTAGAATTAGTGTAATCGGTAAATTATCGATCCAAATTTATGTGTTTCAATGATAGTAAAGTCCCTCATAGCATTTAGCTTTAGCAAGAAAAATAATACACAATTTAGAAACAAACTAAATAAAAGGCTGTCATAAAATCATACTTAATCCTTTTCTTAGTGTATTATGTACTTTTAATACACTTTTTATTCCACACTAAAACCTCAATAGGCGCATTTAATTAAACGAAGTAATTATATTACAAAACGTAATAGAAAAGCCCGTTCTGTTTAATAAGATTTAAAAAATGTGGCTATAAGATAGATTTTTAAAATTAATAGAGGTGTCTAAGGCGAAAACGCTAAGTAAACATTATTTCACGTTTGTGTTTCATGCCTACATAACACAAGCGCTTAAACTCAACCGGTCAAAGCAAATACCCGGCACTCTGAATTTAAAATACTAGGACGCTATTTGTCCGATATTTTTGGCTCCGGCAGGAAAATATTGTTGGTATAAGTTTAAGGCCTTTTTCTGCCTGTTTGTGCAATCGTAGTTTTCAAAAAGAGGAAACAAATTAAATTTTAAGTTTTTATTTGAAAGAAAACTTGATTAATACCTGGAAAGAAAAATGTTGTACCCCTTTTCAAGCATATTGAGCGAATGGGGGAGTGCACGTTTTGGCATAGTTAATTAAGCAGACGGATCGCAAAGAGATAAAATAAAAATGTAATATTGCGGTCTAATTTCGACCATTAGGAGACCCCGTGCTTGATTAAAACGAGTGATTCTCACTCAAGAAATCCATGAGTAGGGCCCATTATACTTTGAGCCAACTGCATGTCCACTATGCTAACCGCGCAATCACAAAAAGCAACATTATATTGTGGTAAGAATACATTAGTTCAATTGTTTAATTAATTTGGTTTTAAAATCACAAATTAGTTGTTTGTGTAGAAATAGAATCGACTATATAATATAACGTTGTCGTCTGATAATCCAAAAATTAAACCGAAGACCGCAGGATTGGTTGCAGTAACTGGGCCATATGACCAGCCCCATTGTTATTATACCACATAGGTAGATGGTCAGAGAATAAATAAATATAAAAACACTTTAATTAAGATAAAGTCCGCGTCGCTTGCAATTTGCTTTCACAGCAATTACAGTGTCGATGTAATAATATAAATCACACGAATGGCCGACTTACGAAGTAACCAAAAAGGATTCTAGTTTATGTTTTCCGCAATTATATTTAAAAAGCCATGATGATATTTGGACTCGCTCTATTTGTGAGGAGTTATGTGAAGCTTAATGTATTATTTTGGTTGAATATACACGTTTGTACAAGCTTTTCCAATATTTGTTTGTCGTTTCACGTGTTTAGGTCAAATATCTCTATTGAAATTGAAACAAATTTTTGTTTTGGTATTGACCTGATTTTTGCATATAAATTCAGATGACAATATATTTGTATCATAATTAATATAATGTGATACTGTGGCCTGAATAAAGTTCTCATAAACATATTTAAAATTTTCGCGTTGCATGATATGTTCGATACCAATTGTATATATGAACCTCTTTATTACAATTTTCGAGTTCATGATCATGTATATGAACAAAATACTTTAATACCTTTAATACCCGATTTCTAAAAGGCTAAACAGCTTGTGTTCCAATAAAACTCATGTCAAATGAAAGATAAAGTTGATTTGATTGGTTTTTGTTAATTCAGGCAGCCAATCACAGCAGGTGATATGCGTTTGACCGTCTTTAAACACATTTTTGTATTTATCTACCTTTCAGAAACAGGATACAAGTGAGGCAAATTTTGTTGTGTTGGTATCTTCGCAGCTTCTTCTAAAAATTATGTGATCAGGTAAATTTGCTTCTGTTATGTAAACGGTCAGAGTGTTATTAGTAGCATTAGCAAGATTAGCCATTACGTAAACACAAACTTAATTAAAGCGTGAAAGCCTTGCTTGTACACATACATCACAATGTAGGCTCACGCTTTTAAATTTTAAAGGGATAGGCAGGAAAGTGCTGCACACACGTATCGTCAGCTATGTTTTTAAGTCCCTCATATTATGACGTAAGTAATGTGTGTTTTGTTGCCATAAAATGGGGTTCCAACAATGAGTATAAACTGTATACTAGAAATCAATACAACCATAAAATCTTAGCGCGCTATAAGAGATATAACAGAAAATCACAGCTATGATCATAATATTCACCATTATTTTAGCGGTCCATTTCGTCAAATTTCATAACACGTTGAAGATTTTAATAAACATAGCAGTATAATTAACTAACTAAGCAGAGAATACATAGTGCCTATAGGGATAGTTTTCTAATAAATATGTATACCCCGCCCGTGTATTCCAAATCAATGCATCTGCAGAACATGAGGTCTTTAGTTCCATTCCCAGATCGAGCAGTGTTATTGGGGTTTTCTGTCAAGAAGTTCTCCTAGACGCGATCAGGCTCGCGTATATTATGTGAGACCTAAAACCTAAGTTATGAAATGTGAGTGTTATATGCCACTGCCTGCCTTCGAAGATCTATATCTCATGCCGATGCATGAGCCTATGTATAAAAGTATACAAGAGTTCACAACATGTTTTATGTCTCCATCATCCAGACTGAACAAGATGTCTGTTAGTAATTTCTACACTAGGAATAAATCTTGTATAGTGGGAGACTTCACAACAATTCTAACGAAGGACACAAAGAATATCCAAAGTTGGAATAAAAATGAAAAGATTGAACCTACAGCACTTGGCGCCGTAGCAGTAGCAAAACGATCATTTAAACTACAAAACTATACGTGCCGTCAATCTGATATATTAGTCTTATTATTTCCGATCTATTAGATTATAAATCTTTGGTTTGAACAACTCTTTAAATCTGACAGAATAATGCAAATTTAATTATACATTAGCATTTTACGCCTATCAACCAAACCTGCAGGCTCTTAATACCAAAATTCCATAGTAATGAATGGTAATAAAACAGGATGTTTGTTTCCACAGTCAACAAAGGATTGATAATGATTGAGAATGACGGTGACGATTATGAATCAGAGTTTCGTTGCATTGTTTGCGTTAGTCTGCATCCAGGAGAATAGAAACGATGCAGGGAGTTCGTTACCGGAGCCTGGTGCATACATGCATAAGGTTTACCTATTGATAAATGCATAAGTAACAGCGACCGATTTACGTTGAACGATATTTATGCGAAGCGACGGGTACTTTACTTGAATTGCCGTCTTTATTGAAATAGCTAGATGTGGTTTTTCGATGCTTTATTTTTGGATAGCTATTATACTCTACCACTTTTTAACTAAATTTTTCTTACTTTGGCTGTAAGAAGAATCTGGTCTATAAACATAATACTCGACTTTTAAGATGATGATTTAGCGGAGTATTAAGATGAAACATACACTAAATTTTAAGTCAGACCTCCAGCAATACGACTGTGTAAAACGCATTAAATCCGTGCAGCAGTTTTTGCATAACGCACGTACAAACATACTGACAAAAAAGCAGACGACAATACTAAATATATATAATTGTTTTGGCTTCTATAGCCCTTATAAAGACTCCCCACATAATTTTTTCTTAAATATCCTTACGTAAAGACATCGGACAGTTATATAATCGTTTTCCTCGGCTAGATAGCAAGAAGACGACCCTATTGCTGCCTAATGGGATCAGATCTGGACTCAATGTTGCTACTGATATTTTTTGCCAGAAAACTCAAATCACTACCTGATTCGTACCTAGTGATTGCATTGACTGCCATTACGCTGCCGGGGTTAGGTGGATAGCTACTCAAGTGATGTCATTTGATTATCTTTAGCAATATTGTAATTATTTAACAGCACGCATGGCCCACTAGTTCAAGTGTGTTGCGGGTTGGTAGTGTTGTGGGTTCGAATCCCACACGGGACAAAACTTTGCGTGATCCACAAATGGTTGTTCCGAGTCTGAGTGTTCTTTGTGTCCGTTGTTTGAATGTTTGTAAAGTCAGTCAGCAAAACAGGAATTATTAAATTAATAAAAATGAACGGAATGTACTATAAAAAAAAAACACTCGGTGCAGTCTTTGGGGACTGCCGATAGAAGTGAAAACTGAGTAACTAGCGTGCGGTGAGAATGACGCGAGTTTAACGCTTTTTGTTTACCCAAAAAGTACACATATATACACAGTATATATATATATGTAGCTCATGGAAAGCGTTCGGTGCCGATGACGCGAGATCCATGATTTTTGTTCACCCAAAAAGTGCTTAACGCGCCTAACGAAGTTTTCACTTCAAAAATATCTTACCAATCTTAATCAATTATGATCTTGCCAATCAGAACTTTTATTCAACTAGTGTAAAATTGTACGTATAAAATTATATTAATTTAGTATCTAGTTCCACTTTTTACAACTAGATGGCACTGTATAAGTTGCTATTGAATATTATGCAGTTGACTATGGTTTGGTTTTTGTATTCAGAATGCTTAGTAAAAAAATTAAAATAAACAGCTTTATTTTGTTTATTATTGTCTACCTAGACTTGAAACATACGCCATACGCGAGGCAAATGTAAGTATTTTTCACATCTTTCTGTAAGTTTGAGGAGTCATAACTTTTTTTCTAGCTAACATCTGAATAAAGCAATAATTTTATAAGAATCTGTCAACATTAAAGATTAAAAAAAAACAGAGCTTGTTTTACCCATTTTTAATAAAAATTATACTTTAAACTTAAGAAAGAGGCGAAACTGGAAGAAAACAAAAAAAAAATTTTAGAAACATCCATCGGGCCAGAGCCAAATAAATTAGGGCTGAGTAAGTAGCAGATAACCCCACCCCACCTATCCACCATTTTCGTATGTTCAACGTTCTGCCAAACACCCTGTATATCTATACTAATATTATTAAGAGAAAAGATTTAATTTTTATTTGTCAGGATTTAAAACAATAACTACTAGACCGATTTAAAAAAAAATGCATTCACCATTAGAAAGCTATATTATTACCGAGTAACATAGGCTTTATTTTATTTAAAAAAGTACTGTTACTGACATAACCTAACGTAACCGACTTTTACACGATTGAAGCTGCGGGCAATAGCTAGTGCCATATATTTTACAAAATTTAAAGTACATTCTGCTAATAATATAATAAACTTGTGTCATGATTTTTTATTTTGTTAATAATTATGTTCGGGAGTTTTTATTTAACCAACTGGCAACACAGCCAGTTGTCATTTTTAAATAATGGAGTTATTGTGGAATGGAAAAGGTAACTCGTCTCTCGGCGAAAGATCGCTAAGTAGTAAGAAATTAGCATTCAACCGAGTAAGACGTTCTCAACAGTCCGAGTAATTGCCGTGAATTTGGTAATATAACCACATACTATTTTAGACGAGTGAGTTTCATTATACTTGTGTAATTGTTTGTGAGTTTCTTACATAATCACTTTAAACAAATTTGGCACAAACGTAAAACTTATTCTGCATTAACAAATTGGCTACTTTTTATCTCGTTATGTATCTACATGGGCGAAGCCGTAAGCAGATATATCGCTACATTGCCCCCTGTTCGGTGGCGTCATTAAATATTTTTACAATAACTATCCTTAACGTTAAAACGACTAAAACTAGAACAATCCGGCACATGCTCCGAATTTGTTCTTTTACACACAGCACACCTAAATCAGGTTGAACAGGCACCCTGTGAGTGTGTGCTCATGCATCTCTCGAACCATTTACCTAATCCCGTGAAGTACGACTGAATTTTTCACGTTATTCGCTTTACTCCAGTTTTAAATAGCACTTCGCTTCCTAAAACAGTTTGAAGTTCTAAAATATTTTAAAGTACGCTTTTGAACGCGGTTACAGGACGATATTTTACTATCCATTTCGAAAGTTTAATATTTTTAATGTATGTGATAGTTTTTAAGTGTTTGTTTAATTTTAATGTGACAATTATCGAATGACAGTCAGTAGAATACATATTATAATTAAAATTTATTGTGTCCGGCCGCCGGCGTGCCACTGCTTCTCAATTATTATATATATAATTCTTAATGAATTGATATTATACCATGAAATGTTAATGCCGAAATTTCGGGCCTATGGTTAGTACTACCATGATTCACATGAAGTAACATTTTGATCATTTTAAACCTTACAATGAAGTGGTCCGGACAATGGTGTAATGCCATTTTTAAAGGAAAAAATTCTGAAACTTCGCGTTTGGTATGTATATGATCTCATTCGCCCGAAGTTTGGAAAATACATTTTTATTGTCAACCTATTGCTTGTTTCATAAGTTTATCAGTGTTTAGATACGTCTTCTAATGTGAGGCAAACAGACCCAATGCTGTTCAGTATTAGTTTTTGTTTCATAATGCTGTGATAGAATAGAAATATACGGTGCGTCTGAAGATAAACGTTTATTACATAATTCCAGAGATATATAACAGTTTTTTTTTTAATCTGGAATTATGTAATAAGCGTTTCCGGAAATATATGACAGTTTTTTAAAATACGGTTGCTGTATTTTATTTTTGCATTAGAAATAATAATTCCTGTAATACGTGGAACTTTACAAATATTCAAACAAAGAACGCCCAGACTCGGAACAACCATTTTGTTGATCGCGAAAAGGAGAATGGGCAATACCAGTATCACCCTTCAGAGTTTTCTAAAAATCGCTTTTCATAAATCATATTTATTTTTCTTCAAAGTATTTATTATACGCTATACAATGAAGTAACATTCATCTTGGCACAAAAAATATTTATAGCAATATAAAGCGATACTGGAATCCATACAAGCCAGCGCATTCTCCTTTTGTTCCGTGTGGAATTCCCAAAACAAATTTTATTATAATATAATCATAGTCTCACACCTATATCCCTCAAGATCCTCACGCATATTTCCCACTTAATAGAACAAGATTATTGCCACCTAGCGAGCCCAGTTCCAGACATGTTGCTACTGAGAATTTTCCATAAGGCGATGATCGAACCCATAATCGTTGACAACGTTCAAGCGTTAGATAGAACTTGTTTACAATATACCTACTTTCTAGCATTTGGTTATTACCTTTGTAACGACACTGCCGCTAGCTATTTATTGTTGAGATTAATATATCATTGTGTTGTTTTAATATGTTTACCCCACTATGAATGATGTCATTGTTTAGATTTGCTCGAAAGAGAAACTTGAGTTGGAATTTACAGTATACATGTATCTAAAACGTGATTGTAAAGATATTTCTTTGTGTTAGCTTTTAATCTAATTATATTATGTAGTGTTGTTTGGTGTTAACATTAAGCTGGATTGTTTGACTTTTATTGAATTTTTGAGCCACCACATTTTTGAAGTGATAAAGCTAAAGCTAAAAGCTACGCGTTGAGCACTTTTTGAGTGAATAAAAATCATGGAACTCGCGTCATCGTCACCGAACGCTTTCCATGAGCTATATGTATACTATGTATATATATGTACTTTTTGAGTAAACAAAAAGCGTGAAACTCGCTTCATTGTCACCGCACGCTAGTTACTTAGTTTTCACTTCTATCAGCAGTCCCCAAAGACGTTTTTTTTTATTAAAGGACGGAATATTGTAGCGGCTCTGCTGACACTTTAATTTTGTATAGTTAGGTGCAAGTATATAGTAGCGCCGCGCGGCAGTCGTCTTTCCGCAACCGCTAAGTTAGTTCGTTGCTCAATAAGTAATTATAACTGGTACCATTGAATATATATCCACACAGTAAATCATCAAATTATTTCATTTAAACACTCGTAATAAAAAGACTTCTGGCTATCCTCACACCATTCATATATACATAGATTAATGCCTGTTTCCCAGAGGCTTAGGCAGAGACTATGGATTTACATTTGCTACGATCCTAACACATTTCTCTGGCTTCACTCACTTTCCTCATACACGCGCGCTGATTTAAGGTGCTCTTAACCTCGCCTTTATCCAGAACGTTTCCGATCTGATCAACGTTCGCCTAGGTCTTCCCTTTGCGACTGTTCCATTGTTATAATCTTTCTTAGTCAGTCTTTTCTCGTCCATTCTTTCTACACCAACACCTTTCATGTTACTTTCTTTTGTTGTTTCCTTTTAAGTTAGTAATAATTAATTATGTTTCTGTAGGTACACTCTTTTAAGCTTATCTTGTGAAAATTGTTCCTCAGTAATTGAATCATTGTGAATTCTTATGAGGAAATAAAAATCTTAAATCGTATTACCTCATGCACAGCAGTCGTATTCGCTATCACAGTGCCACCGAGGTAGTTATAAAACTATTATTTTCGAATTATACTCACGTTGCTCTAGGATCACTATAGTCATCTCTTTAACCATGAGCAATGATAAAATGCTCGTAAAATAGTCTATTACTAGAAGGGTACCAATCACAGAGCACTTGTCCGACACGGTATTTAACCTGAAACCTTATCCACAAGTCATATACAAAATCGCTTTGCCACCGAGGCAAAAATAATAATAATTTCAAAAACCTTGCTTCTCTTTTCCACCAGCCAGCCCAAAGCATCCATATTGATGATCGCTGTCCTGCTGCCAACTGGTGTGGTGTGGTTCCAATATATTATGGCGTATAGTGCCAAGAGATTGTTCAGCGTGATAGTAACAGTTTATGAGATGAACCTAAGTTTAATACTGGTTTAACGGGCGCTTTATTGAAGATGTGATGATGGCAGCGTTTATAGCGTGGCTGTTAACAATTACTTACCTAGGTTGCGTTGAACGCGGTTAAGTTTGTTTTCGATAAAGTATTTTTTAATATCATCATATTATTTTTGTTTTAGTTTATTTTCAACAAATGATCAGAATAAGAGCAGTATGATACCGTTGGACTGCCACACAGTGGTCTCAAGTTCCATTCCACGCACCTGAGACATTTTGTAGTTATATACGTATTAAATAGTTAATTATCGCTCGCTTTACCGGTGAAGGAAAACATCGTGAGGAACCTGCATGTCTGAGAGTTTTACATAATGTTCTCGAAGATATGTGAAGTCCGTCAACCCGAACTGGGCTAACGTGGTTGAATATAGCCTAATCCACTGAGAATAGGCCCGTGCCCAGCAATGGGACAGTTTAATACAGGGCTGATATTATTATATAATATATTATTTTCAACAGATGAACAGAACAAGAGCAATAGGATACTGTTGGAATGTCACGCAGACGTCTCGAGTTCGATACCGCGCACCTCTGAGTTTTTGGAGTTATATGCGTATGAAATAGTTAATTATCGCTCGCTGTAACGGCAAAGTAAAACATCTCGAGGCAACCTGCATGTTAGAGATTTCCCTATAATTATCTCGAAGATATGTAAAGTTTGTCACCCGCACTGGGTCAGCTTGTTAAACTATGCGCTAAATTGTTCAAAATAGAGTTCCGATCTAGTTTAATAAACGTCGAAATGTGAACTGAAATGCAATTCATGTTGACAATTGACGTTTTCATTTTGGGGAATACTATTTGTGATGTTTATCGTAATGAGGAGAATAGTTATTATTACGAAAATTAGCGCTCTGAATTTTAATTTCTAATTTATAATGATTTATATTTTTGGCTACGTAGGTATAGTTTGCCTTAAATTATCAAAAACTGCAATCACCACGTAACCAAGACAAATTAGTATTTTCTTAAAATAAAAGTAATTTTTTTTATAAGTAGCACGAAATTAGATGTAAAAAGCGGCCATTTAAAGACCTCATTCTAAGAATATTTTCAGCTGGTTATTGGCAAGGAGCTAAAAAATATGGCACAAATTTTTGACTACAAGAGCTGTGTCTAATTTTCCATTTTATTGAAAAATAAACACATCTCTAGCCAAAAGTTTTATTAGTCTATAGACTACAAAAACTTTAACTTTTTTAAATTTACAAACTTACGAAGGAATACTTAATTTAAATGTAATTAAATTAAGTATTTTATTGTAATTCGAAAGCATTGGGCTTAGAAAAACGATGCACGTTTATTTTATATAATTATAAATGTTTTCTTGGAAAAGATAGGGTGTGGTAGCCTCCATCCACATAGTACGTTTGATAGAACTTCATTAACGGCTATACCTTTATTTAAAATTATATATTTAGAAGCTTTAGTATATTGTTATTTTTTTTCAATGTCTTTTAAAGTAATATTGTATAGTTTTGTAACAATTTAACTTACTATAAATAATGGGAGCGTTCTAAATAGTACAGAACACCTACCTGTTACGCCATCTATTACGTAACAGATGAACTAAAATTTGTTTTATGCTAATTTCTAAGACTGTTAATTATACACGCGTTCTAGTAAGTTGATATAATTATTATGATTACTTTTCACCTTGTTTAGTGTAGTGTATGATAATCTTGTATCAAAGCTATCTAAGCAGCATAGAAGTAAATATTCATAAGAAGCGTGTCTGTATCTTACCTAAGCATAACGAGTATTTTATTAGGAGTACCCAACAGAGAAAATACCTCAATGCTACTAACAGAAGCCAAATAACATAACGTTACATTTATGCACTGCAAATATTTCGGCAACGTTTAGAAAATGTGCTTTTCTGTCTCCCGAAGGACTTTTGTGAAGGTATTTGCTTCTTAACGTTAGCGCGACAACTAAGCATCAGATAGGTCATATGCTTATTTAGAGGATAACTGTAACGAATATAACAAAATAATAATATCTTCTTCTTGTCCCTTAGCCTTCATTATTCCCAAGTCACTTGGGATCGGCTTTCTAGTCAAACCGAATTTGACTGGATATCAGTTTTTACACGGAGCGACTGCCATTTGACCTCCGCAATCCGAAGGCTAACGATACCCTAAGGCTAGACCAGTGTCAGGATATTAGAGGGCACTGACTTCCTAATAACGACTGCCATAGAAGTTCATGACAGACGGAACCGACGGCATAACGTGCTACGGAGCGAGCGTTAATTGTCAATCAATACGCCCATAATTTCGAAAAGTCATATAACTTCCGAAAGTCAGAGGTGCGCGACGTGGGTTCGAACCCGAGACTCTCTGCATTGCAGTCTGTTGGTCTCTCCACTGAGCTATCGCTGTATAATAATATCAGCTCTTTATATAAATTGTCCTATCCCAAGCACGCGCTTGCTCTCAGTATAAGACGGGTTAGGCTATAGACCAAGTCCTTGTTGGCAGACTGCACATATCTTTCCTCAGGATGTTTTCCTTCATAGTCGACAGGTAGTGTCCAGAAGATTTGGAGTTTACTTTTCTTATTTTTCTAATGACGTTTCATTGCCAGTGAAATGTGGATGTTCCTCTGCCTACTTTATAAATCTAATTAATTATTATCTATTAATCATCAATCACAAATGTTTGATTTAACGAATTTATGTACCTATAAATAGATTAACTTGTGGTATTAGAAACATCGTGACATCTGAGAGATTTCTTTAAAGCTTTCGAAGACGTGAAGCCCACCAGCCCGAACGTAATTAACTATCTCCTATTCTAAAAGGAAGTTTAACAATAAACTGTTTAATACCAATGCTGATGTTATTAATAATGAGTACAATACATTTATATTAATTAATGTAACTTAAATAAACATTGTAATATAGAGATAAAGCTAAGAAATATAGCTAGCAAACACATTACAACCAAAAAGCGTTGTTTAAATTCATTTACATTCAACAATAAATATTCTTTCGGCCATTATTTACGTCCTCGCGCAGTAATTATAAGCTGATAAATGTTTCAATAATGATAATTTACATTTTCGCACCTTTTTATTATTATCAAATTCATTATTTATGTTTGTGTTAATACTTTATTATTGCATGATTTAATGTTTTAGGTAGTTCTATATTCAGGTAACAGCGGTGCAAGTATCATAATAGGTAAGTATTTTATTTTGGTTTATTATGCGACAGTCGCATGGCAAATGAAAGTATAGGTCGTATACAAAATAAAGACTTTTATAAAGCATCGCAATATAGGAGATTGGATAACCTTAGAGTAATAAGATTCGCATGGTAAATGAGAGCATAGAAATCCTAACTAATATTTTAAAAGGTAGTATTTAACTGTCCCTAATTTTTTTGGTTTTGTGCCATCAATAATACTAATTACACAGCAAAATATGCTTACCAAAAATACTAATTGCACACCAAAATATATTTAAAGAGATCAAACTAAGTCGACGGCGCCCCGCTTTGCAGGGCTCCTATTTTTGGGTGGATTTAAGAAGGAACCTAACATAACCTAACCCTTCCAAGACAGAATGCAGTGATTTGAGGCGTATAGGTGCTCGTTATGATATATTTTGGTAAGCATATTTTGCTGTGCAATTAGTATTTATGGTGGTCATTATATTTAATCCCTATTGTAAATGATAAAGTGAGTTTATTTATGTGTTTGTTATGCTTTTACGCCTTACCTTCTAGATCGATCATTAAGAAATTTCACATACACATTATCAGGAGTACAGAATAGGACATACGATACGTTTCATCCAGTATAATATGCTGTTTCCCAGGCATAGAAATTTATTGACAAATCTAGATTAAGTAAGCGAAGTCGCGGGCAATATCTAGTACATAATAAAGGCTATTAAATCTTCGCAATATGAGACATTTGATATCCTTAGAGGTAAAAGGTTCGCATGGTAAGTGAAAGGATAGGAATAATATATAATAGAGATCTAAAGCACCATAATATAGAAGACTTAGATTTTACTAATTTATTATTTAAGATCTGCTAGTTACTACATACTTAAGAATTATGAGCAATATAATTTGTTTTTGATTTAGTTTCTCTTTATATTGTAAATAGCAACGAAATATTAGACTATTTCAATAGGAAAGCTAAAGCCTAATGCGAGTTGCTAAAACTTGTATTAAAACGAATAAAAGAACTTTGTGAAGAAGCGTTGCTTATTCTGATTACTAATGGCCGAAACTCATAATTAATCTTACTCAATATTTCTAGATTGAATACTTTGTATGCTGTCTCATCGCTGTCAAATAATTAGAAAACATGAAAAGGAACGACGAAGTTTTCTGAAAATTTGTTTTCCTGGCTTTATAATGAATTTACTACGTTTGATGGCAAGGATATAATGGAGTTCACTAGCTATCATTCTCTTACCCTGATCCTCAATATTATGCTTATCAGTTGTCAGCTAAGCATTAACTCCGTTTTCTTACATATCATTCCTCATTCACTCTATCCATCTTTTCTTTGGCCTTCCTCTACCTATCCTTGGCTACAATTCCAATCAGCAACATTGTGTTGATGGCATAATAGTCCCTACTTTGAAGGCCATTAGATATATTTTTATCATCATCATCATCTTGGCTTAACAAGCCAGGATTGTAAGATGAAGTACCTACATACGCCGGTAATGAATTCCAAGCTTCCACTGTACGACAAAGATACTTATGCTTTCAATATTTCTTTCCAGTTTCAGGCATCTCGAAACTTAAATACATGCAATACCTCTCACTGTATGTTGACTATATTGTTTTTATTTTCTCCATCACAAAAAACAGACATAAAATACGTAAATAAAAAGTAAATAAAAGAAAATACGATCAAAGTTTCCACACCAACGGTTTTCAGTATAAATCTGCTGGGTGCCCTTAAATCGTACAGATAAGTCCGCAAAGTTACTTAAGTTTCCCCAGTTTTATGATATTATATCTGTGCTAAGATCGCAGGTTGTGGAATTCAGAAGATGGAACTTTTGAAAAATATTAATATACTTCTAGTTTGCCCTGGTTTTGCTTGTATAACAACTTTGTGTCGATACGGCAATATGTCACTTGGAAATGTGTGTGTGACTTCGTTCTTTGAATTTCGTACATATGCAGATTTAATCTTAAACTTCACACTTCTTAATCTTAAAGCAGCGACAGCTCAGTGGGGAGACCAACAGATTGAAATAATATTAACTGTGTCTAAGTCCTTGCCCAATACAACTAGGTATTTTAATACCATTTATTTTTGTATTTACTTGCAAACAATTTGAAATTTATGGTATTAATTAGGATCAGGAGGTTTCCTGCCAGCAATTGGATCCTCTCTGATTTTCAGAATTAAGGAAAATAGCTGCAGAAATAAAACCTTCATCAAAATTCCTCTTTTAAAAATGAAGATAATATTACCGTAAGTGGTTTAAGCGGGTTCATAGGCATTTAAGAATTCATTACGTTACAAGGAAAATGTGCTTTTTAATCAAAATGAAACCTAAAATGCTCCTTATAAGAAAAATCTTTAGAAAGTATTTGTCAGTGGCAAACAGTTTAGATTGGTATTCATATATCAATGAATTGTAATTACTAACAACGTCTTTTCTCAAATTTTTATTCTACCACCTCATCTGGTTTAGCGGTAGTCTATGCAATTGATGTGATCGGTATGTCTGACCAGATTTTTTTAACAACAGCTGGCGCTGTCAACGGTCTTCGAATTCCACATAGATTTCAATTTTAATTCAATTTCTTAACTTATTTCTCACACCAGATACATACAGTTTATTTTATTATATAGTTTCATAAAATACAGAGTAGTAAATTAATATATAATGATAAAAGACGTAACAATTGTTATGTGCCTTAATAAGAGCTGGAGTCTGTACTAGGCTCAAGGCCTGTTTTACAAATCCTTAATTTCTAAATGAAATTAATGCGAGTGTAGCTTTTATCCAAACACAAAAATTTATACAATATTACTTTAATCATTCAGTAAACTAAGTACCGCATAAAAATTGTATCTTTTAAATCGTGAGTAACTAGACATAATTTAATAATAAATAAGATACCAAGACATTTTATCATCCATACTTACCAATATACCAGTCCCACAAACACCCATAGTCATAGGCCATATATTAGAATCCATACGTAGTAATAGTCCTTCGCCTGTTATGGCTGTAGGTGTTCCATCCCGCCATTGATTAAAACTCGCGAAGGGCCTCTTCACGTTGGACCCATGTCTCCGTGTAAGCCTCCCAAAGGTTCGGGTATTTTCCTAACGTATTAGGGAAATACCCGTGAAAGACAAACAAATAAGATACACAGTCTGCTGCCTATATTCTTGAGGTGACCACCTTTCACCAGCGACGGTTTTAGATCCTACGTAATGGTGGACGAGCATATTATCGTCTAGCGGACATAGTCCCAGACACCGTGCTGCTACTGAAAATTATTTAACAGAAAAGCTAAGTTATGCTTCGCCTAAACAGGGCATTGAAGCCAAGACCTCATGCACAGCAGTCGCATTTACTAACGCTACGTCACTCGAAAGCAGTCTGAGGTTGTATTAAGGTATGAAATAAAAAAGTATATTACTGGATATCACTCACAGAATCTATATATTAATACGTGAAGCAAAAACTTTGCACCCCTTTTGACGAAAATTCTGCGGATGAAGGAGTAAAAAGGCACAGTTAAAGTTTATATGGAGAAGGAGGGGCGAATCCTAATATTATTATAAAATATGCATTAGAAATACATTAAATTAATGAAAAGAGACTACACGCACACAACTATGCATTTTACACAAGCAGTCGAATCGCGTTTGTAGTATTTTGGCATTGTTCGGTTGACTTCGTAGAATGCTTCGTAACTATGGTTACATACATATGTATGTGGAGTAGGTGACTATAATAAATGAAATGTGATTATAAGTGTATTAAGTTATAGACAATAAAACTTTAATAGCGATCAATTTTAAAATTTATATAATTTATGGGCGAATTTCGACCACTTGGCGACCGCTAGTATATTGTAATATCCACCAATAAAATGGTACACCTCTGTTGAAAATCACTCTAAACCAACAAATAGTATTCAAATTCATTTAAAAACATACCCTACTTATTTTTCTTTTAAGTCGACGCAGCGCTACAATTTATATATCTGCGACTCAGTATCGCTATTCCTATTATATAATTAATGTAATAATCCTCCGGGTAACTACATGAGCATCGCATAGTTTAGCTCATCAATTAGCTGGAAAATAGATATAATAATAATTATCAACTCTGTATATAAACTGTCCCAGTGCTAGGTATGTGTCTCTTCTCAATATGAGTAGTACCACACTGGCTGAATGCGGGTTGGCAGACTTCATATATTGAAATGAAACTACTATATACGGATTTTATCACGTTGTTTATTTGACACTTTAGAATTTTACAATTTAGAAACTGTTACACTACATACTAATACTACTAAACTTTACTAATTTAATTAGCTTAAAAATTTAATAGTGATAGTATAAAAGTTTCTAAATTGTCAAATAAACAACTTGATTAAAACCGTACATAGTAGTTTAACTGCAATGAATAACATTCGCGTAAACAAAAGACAATATTATAGACTTCATATAACTTCGAGAATATTATGGAGAACTCTTAGACATGCAGGCCTCAAGATGTTTTCATTAAATTAACCATTTAATACGCATATATCTAGGAAAAGTCAGAGATGCATGTCTAGCCTACTAGGCTATCGCTAGAAAACAGACGTAATGAAAAAGATTCTGGATCATAGCCAAAAGATTAATCAGAATAACCACATTCACATTGACTATCTAACTAATTTAAAAACAGTAATATACTGATTCCCTTTATGCCTTCAAAAAAGTGAAAAACTATTTAAATCTAAATAATGTTACAGATTTTTATTGCTAAGTCTTCGAGACTAATAAAAATCTGCTTCCCATAAAAATCAAACTTCCAACTAATAGGACTCTAGAGACTCGAACTGTAGTCTTTAAAATCTTATTCCAACACTGTTGCTTCTTCCCAGACAATATTAAAAACAGAAATTGTGCTTACAACAAAGTTTTTAATTTAGCCTCACCTAGGTCCAAAGTATTAAGTACCGCACTAATTGGTGCTTCGTTCTACATAATTTCTGACGTTACGGCTAGCCAGCAGGTTATTAAAAAGGAAGCAATGTTTTTTCACAATGCAGCTACTTTCAAAGCACCTTTATTCTAAACGAACACCTTAGGATGTAAAACTTCGATTGCAGCTCACACCATTACAAAGTAGAAAAGTTAAGTAAATAATGTTTTTTGCTTTATTCTCTTTTAATATAAAGAGAACAGCGTACCTTGAGCGGTGAGGCAAGACAGTGTTCTTATTTTGTCTGCAGCATGGTTAAGAAAAATATTACGTGCTCTATTATTTTTGCGTTATATCAGCTCGTAGCTCTACGAAGTTAATGCTTAGATAAAATATAAGGATCAGCATCGTATAGTTTAAACTTGATGGATAGGTGATCGCTTAGTAGAATATAAATTAGCACTTTAGGATACGACCTGGTTTTAATTGTAGGAGTAATAAATAGGTACATACATGGTGCTTACATCATGTGATTTATTTATACGCTTGTATTATTAAGTATGTTTCAATAAATTTAAGACAGTATAACAGAAGAATCTGTTTCCTAAAACTTACTATTCGGTAACACATTGTATATAAACCAAAATGTTTGGCATTATACTGCTCTCATAAGCAGGATATTTCTAAATTATATATTAATAACTTATACTTATTTGAATATATTTTATATTACTAAATATACACACAAGCGTAAAAAATACAATAATAATTAAGTTATACAATACAATACAAATTTACTCCGTAAACTGGCTTATTTAATTATTTCCTATTTTATTTGCTACTAAATATTGACGTGGCCAAAACTGTTTGCCTCTATCTAATGTAAATATCTTGAATCTTGAACTCATAATCCACCGGGTCAACGACACACAATAATAATCCATAGATATTATTACCAAAACACCAAATACCAATTATCCAGAATTACAATAAAACAGCGAATAAGCAAACTCGAAAGCTGAACGTTTCGTACTTTCGTTTGCAAAAGAGAAAACAATCCGATCCTCAGTCGGGAAAAATAAATAGCTGATACACAATAAACATGAAGAAACTTTCGGTTCGTTTGAAACTTCCTAAAGGCCGGCTAAATGTATTATTGTGCAAAGTTTTAATGTCTGCAAATAAAGACACACTTTAGGTCCTTTGGGAACGTCGAGGGTTATGAAAAGTGTCCTTTTAGAATAGCCGTGTTATTCAGTCCTAGGAGAGTAACAGCTAAATTATTAATAATTATTATTTATTTAAAGTAACGTCATGTAGTGTTATTAAATGGACAGAATGTAGATGAGGTGATATTTTAGAGGGGTCAAGTATTGGAGATGAGTGTAGGCAGCATATTACGCTGCAGGCTATACCCATATTACGCTGTTTTGTATGACCTTAGTAAGGAAGAAGCAGCCTGGCTATCTTCATTGCCCATCCTACCTAAATTTCTACACTCCGTACTGTTGTTGAGGAATTATCTAACAAATGACTCATTTTGCTCGACCCGGGATTTAACCACACAATCTCACGCAAATATATCCCACGGGACTAAAGAGACGCCATCAGAGATTCAATATAATGTTTACCGTCTCAACAGTCAATAAAAAAAATTAAGAAGTTGTTACTTTTCACCAGATATTTTTTGTTTATTTACCATCTAAAATCGTGTTTATAAACTAATCTGATAGTTTGGAGTCATTGTCTGCTAATTAGTAATGTATAAACAGATAGTGTTTCTATAGTTATCTATATAATACTAATATTATAAAGCTGAAGAGTTTGTTTGTTTGGTTGAACATGCTAATTACAGGAACTACTAATCCGAATTGAACACAATTTTTAGTGTTGGATAGCCTATTTATCAAGGAAGAGCTATACAACATCACATCGCAGTAACCATAACAGCGGGTGAAACCGCGAGCACAGCTAGTTAGATAATATATTAGAATATTAACCTTCTCCATGCACTATATATGTATTTACCCAGACCTGGTAATAGTATTTCTGGATCAGAGGTGGCCACTTAAATCACTGCGTTTTATGTGCTGCCATATAGCAAAACTGACCAGGAAAATGAAAACCAAGAAAATCCATCATAATTCACTCCCAAATCACAGATCTCGTTTTACTGCACCAGTGTTCTATAAGAAATATCAATCGAATTAATTCAATCTTTTATAATAAAATAAAACGACAACTGTTAGGGACCGATATCATAGCACGAACTCGAATACTAGGTCACGACGTTCAATACTTAATAAATATACTGGAAATTGTAGATGAATCGAGAGAAAATTCTAGGGAAAATAGAAATAAAGGAAATGCTTTTTCGACTGATGACGTCAGCTATCTGGAGACGTACTTTGAGATGATTTAGTTGTATTATATTAGATTGAATAAACTTGGAGTTGATTGAAATATGTGTGTGATGGAGCGAGTTGTTTATCGGAATTTGGTTGACGAAATACATTTGCAAGATACCATTTTTACATTGTTGAATAACTCGTTATATACGTGTTGTTTATTTTAAAGTAGACTAAACAAAGTTTTTATATTTTCTAGCCTATTGACGCGATCACGCCCAGTGTTTACAAACCTTTTTAGCAGGCTTGACGTTTCGGCCAGGTTGCATTGACGGTGGTCACAAGTAGAGTGACGCAGTGATGTCAGGCTTTCTTATGTGTGGTTGATGTTTCTAAATCCACCTACACATTTTATTTATCCATGTACCCCAACATACTAAACTAACAGTGTCTGTATTTTGAGAAACGTCAAGCCTTTTTTAAATATATGTAAATATTGAGTATGATCGCGTTGATACACGTTTTTTGTTATATAACTCATGCAACGTGAAAGTACAAATGTGATTAATAACTATCAGCCTAGATTGTAAGCAAGGTAATTGAATTCTATGTGGCTTTTACAAGGCCATGCTCGATGAAGCTTTAAACGTAGAGGTATTTTTTTTTTCGAGTAAAGAAAGTAAGAGTATGTAATTATTATATCCTAACTAATATTATAAATGCAAATAAATTACTTTTCTTTCATTCTTTCTTTCAAATGTGAGTTTTTTGTTTGCTACCCAAAAAAGAACATAGGGTATACCTTATGTCTTTTTGTCACATCCATCCATGCATTTCTCCCATTCATCCAAATATAAAATACTCTACCCGAGGGATATAAATTTATCAACAAAATCTAGCAAACATGCGGGCAAAATGTAGTCATTAATATTTTATACGAGAAACTCGGTGGTGATGTTTGGAAGTTTGTTTCTCAATCACGCGTAAATCATTTAGCGCATCTTGATGAAACTTTGCAGGCAAATAAACCATATCTTAGACTAGTGACCCGTGCAACTTCGTTTGCTTTACATAAGAGAAGTTTCCCCATTATTGCAATATTTTCATTGACGCTCCGCTCCTTTTGGTCGTAGCGTGATGTTATATTTTTATTATTTGTCAGCCTCTATGGCGTAGTGGTTAGTGTAACCGACTGCCACGCCTAAGGTCGCGGGTTCAATTCCCGCACAAGTCAAACATTTGTGTGCATGAACATGGATGTTTATCTTGGTCTGGGTGTTTCTATGCATAAAATGTATGTATTTACAAAAATAAGTATATATAAATGTTTATCCATTGTCTAGTACCCATAGTACAAGCTCTGCTTAGTTTGGGCTAGATGGTGTTGTGTGTATGTGATAGAATATATATATATATATATAGCCTATATGTTATATAGCCTTTCTCGATAAACGGGCTATCCAAAACTAAAATAATGTTTCAATTCGAACCTGTAGTTCCTGAGATTAGCGCGTTCAACCAAACAAACAAATTCTTCAGCTTTATAATATTTGTATACCTTTTTTTTTTTTTTTATACCCAGGAAAAAATGCTTGATGCACTACCCGCCGGCTAGGGGACGGCACCGGCGGGGCGTGTGGGACTCACCAGCCGAGTGCTGGTATACGCACTAAAAAAACCTGGGGTGTTCCCTCTCTCACCCAATGGGGAGGGCCTGTTGGGAGTCTAAAAAGATTCATCCATAGCAGGCCCCCCCGTGTGGGTGCCGGCCGGGTCAATGGGACCCGACCTCCTCTCGTCCCCGGGGGAGAGCATTTCACTGCTCTCCCCTTTCAACGTTAGAAGGCGCGCGGGAACACCGCGCGCGCCCTCTGTGGGTTCTTACTCACGGGTGGCAGGGTCCCCTGAGGCCTTGCCACCCAGAACCCTTAGGTGGGGGGCAGGAGAGCGACATAAGCGCGTCTCCTGCGCCCCCTCCTCCGGCGGCGGATGTCCGGGGCGTAAGGATCTTCCTCACGCTCCCGCTCCGCCGCCTCCTTCTGCGAGATGACAGCCTCGCAGAAGGACCTCATTGCACCCCAGCACCTGTCGTCGCCGACCATCATGGATACGACGGTCGGCAACGAGAGGTCGGGGCCAATCACGGCGACCAGGGCACAGCGCTCCTCGATATACTCATAGTCTTTTTACTGTTTTGAGATTTATTAAAATTGCGGGCACTAGTTAGTATAATATTGGAGCGGTAATAATATTACACACGTAATATTTATTGACAATATACATATATTTTTGTTTGATCCGCGAAGTAATGATACGCAAATATTTGATACAGGAACTTCGTGTATTGGACGTATACGTATTGAAGAGATATTTCTATTTAAACATAGCATTAGTTAAGTTTATATCAATATAATAATAAAATATCGTCTCTGTATATAAACTGTGCCACTTCTAGCACAGTAGAGAAGCGTTAAATATATACACCACGCAAGCCCAATGCAGGCTATCAGACCTCACACATTTTTGGAGAATGTTTTGAATAATTCTCAGACATGCAGGTTTCCTTACAATATTTTACTGCTTTGGTTCGGAGAGCATAGTAATATATTTAACATTTAATGAAATTTAGAATTGTAATCACTGACATGAAATTTATGAAAATATGTGTTTAAAATCACAAATACAGACACGATTTACGTTTTCTTGTAAAATGGCCAATATCATCACAAAAGTGGAATGCTTTTTTCTAGTCCTCTCATATTTGTTTAAATTCGTTGTGGATTCCGAGACAGTTTATCGTTGATGCACTTAGTTTACCAGTATTGCATCTATATCCTTTAATATCTAGACAGGGTTTACAAATTAACTAAATAATACATTCTAATATATTCGTTAACCAGTTCAAGGGAATCTGTTTGGGTCAGCAATGGATTAATTGTAATTTATCAGCGCGGGCTTTATTTACTGCCTTCGTAACGGAAGTCCGTACCGTTGCCGGATGGCTTTTGTTGTATTATGCATGGAAATCTTTTATAAGCTTATCAAGAATTTTGCTATAACGCTTTATATATTTATGCGTACATTATGATTCATAATTATGAACTATTGAGACTGCAAATATGTAATTGTATGCCTGAAGGCAGCTCAATACAAATATTAATGAGTGAACTATGTGGTATGCAGGTGAGAATGGTGAAGACAAGTAATGAAACGGTATGTTTTGATTACTGCACTGAAAGTCATTTCAGGCAGAGTCTTATCTGAGTGTTTTGGATTTAATAAATATAAACTCTATTGCAATTACTTAATATAAATATAATAATAATATCCTCCAGACCGAAATTCGGCCACGGTAGCCAGTCTCAATGAAGACTGGCTAACTACGCAAGAGACATTATAGTGTTCTCTGTTCCCTAACTCTCATGATTCGATGGGACGGTAATCCGACACGACCGGCGAAAGATTAGGCGCAGGACCAACGGCTTTACGTGCTTTCCGAAGCACGAGGGTGTCTTACACTGCCAACTTCCTAACTCCGGGCTGCTAATGAGATTTCTTAACTGAAAAACTCAATAATTTTTTTGTTAGCCCGACCCGGGATTCGAACCCGAGACCTCATGCACAGCAGTCGCATTTACTATCGCTGCGTTGTCTAACTTTAAAATTTCGATTTAAGTGTTTTTTTATTAAGAATTCGATATAGTGATATCCTAAATAATATTATAAATGAGAATGTGAGATTATTTGTTTGTTTATTTGTTACGCTTTCACGCCTTAACTACTTGACTGAGTATTTAAAGCGCATTTTCACTTCACATACACGTTGTACGGGGGGTACAGAAAAGGATATAGGGTACCTTTCATCCAGAAAAAAATACTTTTATTAACCTAACTTAGCCTAAATTTGCGCGAGCGTAGCCGCGGGCTTATGTTGCTGCATCTTTGTTATAAACATAATGTGTAAAATAAACATTATAATAAAACAAGGCATTAAAAATTTAAATTGCAGTTGAATGCTCTTGAAAATAAAACGCACTATAATTCGGCAAGTCCGAAGTTCAGTGAATTTGGGGTTTATGAAAATGCGATATTTACATACGTAAGTGTTCATTATTTAATCCTCATACATATTTCAGTGATGCGTACCGATTATTTATTCTGAGAGTATTTAAAAAATGTGATATTGACCTGGAGTGGTAACAGTGGGAATATAAAATCGTATATTTATTCTCGCATCTATCAGCGCAAGAGATAAAGATCAACCGGCAGCACAGATATTTCTACAGAAGGATAAAATTTACTTACCACCCTACCAACACTAATTTATTGGACTTCGTAGCATGGATGACTCAAATTTGAAAATAATCTCAATTTGAAGTAGTTATTCCCAGCACCATCACGATCTTTTAAAATGATTGTATGATTTTTATTCAGTATATATTAAAAAAATTAAAATCTTTAGATAAGTGACTTAAGGCTGTGATTACGGTCCAACTGACCTTTTGTTTTTTTAGTGATGAGTAGGGCCACTAGGTCCTCCTGAGTATAACTCCTTAAGGTGTCAATAACGTAAGCTTTATGCAAAGCGATTACTTTTTCAAAGGTGTGGCTCTCCCGGTATTGCATGCATCTATAAGCTACCGTAACAGCTTATCATAAGACGGACAGTGTTGTAATTGCCTCGGTGGCGCAATTACGCTTGCTGGGCATGAGGTCTCATTTTCAATTCCTAGGTTCGGCAATGTGTATTTAGGTTTTCCTGTCAAGATATTCTCAATAGTAGCACTGATCCTGGATAAGTGCCCGGTAGATGGCATTAGACGCGCCCTCAATTAATCCGGACCTAAACATTATGACCAAGGTGGCAAAATTTTCGTAGAGATATAGCGTTGGTCTATGTATGTATGTAGACTTTCATCATGTACCATCTAATTAGATCTCCATTCTGTTAAATTGTATTTAATATTGTTTTCTTTTAAATTATATATGTATGGAGATTCAAATAAAATATTTTTCTTTCTTTCTTAATTCCGTTTAAAGTTCACTTAGCTTAAGAATATTCAACAAAAACCTAGCTTTAAGTCTGCGAATAAAAGTGCAGTGTACAAAGGTGTTAGTGGCGTGGTATATTCGTCCATAGGTGTCATGTTACGAGGCAATTTAAATCATTCTGACGGTACAGCAAAAGATGCATCGCGCTTTAATGGGTCGTGTAATTTAACACCTAGCGTACGAGGATTTTGTGAAAATCGTGCTTCCAGCGTAATGTAATTGGTATATTATTGTTTTATGTGTCCGGTGTTGTGTTCACTGTTGGCGATTATCAAAATAAATTATGCTGAATGTTTGTGTAATCAATAGAAGTGTTATTTGACAGTACCTGTACAGGATGTCCTTTTAGAGTTGGAAAAAGTCTTATACAACAGCTTTGTCCGTCCGCCTGTCTGTTATACAACGTTCAACTCAAGAACCGTAATCAGCATAGTTCATATACCCCCGAAATGACTATGACCTTTGACCTCTGTATATTACTTGAACCATTTTTCGAACTCTAAGATTTACGGCAATTCATTGCCGTTTCTCACTTGTTTCAAATAGAAATATTTTTACATAAATGTGATAACAATAATATTATTTTGCTAGTGAGCAGAAATTTAATTTATAGTGTTGGTATTTGTTTTATTATTGTTCTATTTTTATTTTTATTTTGTATACTATTGTTTTCTTTTTTAATTTTCTTGATTTATTCGTGTGCCCTTGTGTGCCAAAATAAATATTTTCCTTTCTTTCTTCGTTCTTCTTCTTTATATAAGCTTTATTTCGGGATAAAAGGTGTGAAATTATGTATTTGTTCTAAATTTTCTCAAGACGCAAAGAATTAAAATGTTTATTTTTCTGCATATTATAAGTTTATAGTCTGACAAGTGACATCATTTCCATACCAGATTAATACAAGGTACACGTTATCGCCGCCGCGAATGTGGATAATATTTTTTAATACATAGGAGCGAAGCCGTGCGTAATAGCTACAAAAATTACTCTTGCAATTCTTGGAATGCCACACATAATTGAAAACTCATTGTGTCGCCGGTGTTCCACTGCGATTAATAGGTTAAATAAATACTTTCAACCAATATTTCATAAAATACTAAAGGTTCTTCACTTTACAAATATATTATGTGAGTATAAAAACCAGACGTTAATTGAGAGTAGGAAATAAAATTTATTTTAGAAAATAAAGGATGACAATGAAAAAGTGCTCAGGTCTGTTCCAGAGTAAGAAATGTTGTATGTCGCCGTTCCATTATCCAGCTGAAAGAACGGGTTACACGATGTGGCGGGAATTTTATATTAAACTAGGAATTTCTAAGTTGAGGATATCTTTTGTAACTAAGGACGTTGATGTACATGCTTGTATTGATTAGATATGAGCTCCAGTAGTGTCAATTATTAACACAAAAAAATTAGTTTATGTTAATTGATGCTGTCTAGTAATATCAATTAACATAAAATCATTTATTTTATGTTTTAGAAGTCCCGGAGACGGTGATTTTTTCATGTGATTTGAGCTAGAAATGTTACGTAAAACATTGTGTTACATTTTGAAATCGTCATATCATCTATGAAGATTTAAGAATAAAAAGTATGTTTATTTAAACTTTAAAACGTCGTTCCACATAATTTAGAAACCCCATAGACGGTACTTTTCTGATGTCATATAACCTAGAAGTCTTATATAAATAAACTGTGTAACATTTGAGAAGCCCCGTAGGCAGTACTTACTATGATGAGATTCGATCTAAAAGTCTTAAGTAAAAGTAATGCGTTACGCTTTAAAAGCCCTCTATACGATGTTTCCTCTTATGTTGACTATCTCCATGGCGCACCGGCAGTAAATGCGACTGCTGTGCATGAGGTCTAGGGTTCGAATCCCGGGTCAAGCTAACAAAAAGTTATTGAATTTTTCAGTTAATAAATCTTAATAGCAGCCAAATAGGTAGGAAGTTAGCAGTGCCTCGGAAAGCACGTAAAGCCGTTAGTCCTGCGCCTGATCTCTCTCCGGTCGTGTCGGATTACCGTCACATCGGGTCATGAGAGATAGGGAACAAAGAGTGCACTTGTGTTTGCGCACACACTTGCGCACTATAATATCTCCTGCGCAGATGGCCAGTCTCCGTTAAGACTGGCCGCTGTGGCCGAAATTCGGTCTGGAGTACATTATTACTCCTATGTAATTTAAAGTAATAGTCTTACATGAAACATTGTATTACATTTCAAGTCTCCGTACACGATGTTTGACTTATTTTCCAATAAACGTATTATATAAGCAGCCCAGCAAGGCGACAAAGATTCTGTCACGACACATCTTTGCCTATTTCTTTGACGATTCAAAGATAACTTGTGTTCAAACTCCAAACTGAAGTGAACGATTCTATGTTACCCTACAATCGCATACATTATGTAATGTGTTGCTAGGCAAATATTCGAACATAAACATCTTCACAAACTTTAACATTTATGATCCTAATCTTAACTAATATGATAGTCGTGAAGATGAGTTTGTTTGACTGTTACTCTTTCACGCCTTAACTTCTCGACTGATCATCTTGACATTTTACATACATGTTGTCAGTAGTTTATTGACAACATAACGCGAGCAAACCCGCAGTAATAATCTAGTAATATTATAAATGCGAATGTGAGTTTAACTATTCGTTACGAAAAAACGCCTCAACTACTCGACCGATCATCATGAAATTTTACATATACGTTTTCAGGGGTGCAGGAAAGGATATAGGGTGCCTTTCATTTTAAAAAAAGTGCTCTAATACTCCGTAGCAAAGCCGCGGGAAATAACTAGTAGTAAATAGTAGGGTTTGACTAAAACACAAGAATAAATAGTCGTGTTTATGTAAAATAATATTAATAATTAATAATAGGATTTAATAGTAGAAATGGTTCACTACGAATCGTCCATTACCAGCTGTAGAATTTATAACGCATTAATGAATTGTTTTTAATGATTTATTAATTTCGTAACATTTTACATATAATTTACATATGATAATAGGAAAATAAGTGTTATTGTAATTAATATAATTTCTTTTGTAGCAGCTTTTTGTTTAGTATACTTTTTGTGTATCAATTATATTATCATCGATATCGTAGTAATTGAGTTTGAATACCGGATCGGGCAAAGTTTTCCGTTTTTCCTTTTCAATAACTAACTGGAGTCTGAAACTGAACATGGTAAGCGGCAATTGGGCCATCCCTTAGTGAGATCTAAAACTACACATATCTGGCAGAATATGGATGTTGGAGACCTCTGTTTACAATATAACCTCTGTTATATAGTTGCAAGACAATGTGTTTGGGTATATTTATAAAATAACCAGTATGTAGTAGAAACCGCATAGATCAATCAAACCGCGTATTCATCAATAATCTGCGTGAACATTTACAAAAAGTCTCTTTATCCTCGCGACTCAAAGAGAACATAAAGCCGTCAGTTTCGGTTAGCATCGAAGGAAATGGTCTTTATCATAACCCGCGATCTACGGTAACCTCGTCAATACGACCACGACGTATCAATAATGCAATTAACGAATACCTCGTTTCAAATATTTGATTGCGTTTCGAATTATATTCAGAAATAATGAATTAATGAATATTCTGAAGCGTAGGTACTAATGTGTGCGTAAAATGTCCGAATATTCGAATTCATTGTAACTTTATATTTTATTTTATTTATTCAGAAAACATACAGTATCTTATAACTAATTACATAAATATTTTATTGAAATTAAACACTTTATACGGATTTTATCGCGTTGTTTATTCTACTTTAAACACTGGTATTACATAATTTTGAAAACTCTAACACTACTATTATTTAAATTTTACTACTATTTAATCTATATATTTTCTAATTAAAACAATTTATATTTGAGTTTACACTTTGCCCCGACGTTTCGGTTGCTTTACAGCAGCCATGTTCACGGGGAGACTAAGATGGTAGTTGTCCCAACGTTCTGAAGTGTAGCTAGTTATTTCAAAGTACCCGAACATAATTTAATCTTTGGTGTTCCTATTTATGCAGAATGAGCTCAAAGTATCATGAAGTCTAGCTGTGTTTTGCTTCTTCTTGGGTTTGACTATTTGAATGACTGGATCCCAAGCTGGTGGTACATTCCAACCATCCTCTCTATTGAAATTAGGATGTTTTTTAATTTCAATAGCCTCGCGAAGCATCCTTGGTAGGAATCGGTGTTCTTTTGCGAGTATATGTGGTTTGTCAAATCGTAGGTAGTGGTCGGTCCCCTGTTGCACATGTTCACACACAGCAGACTTCAACGAGCGTTGGTGTTTAACATCAGCTATATGTTCTTTTAAGCGGGTGCCTATGCTTCTCTTGGTTTGGTTTGGACAACTACCATCTTAGTCTCCCCGTGAACATGGCTGCTGTAAAGCAACCGAAACGTCGGGGCAAAGTGTAAACTCAAATATAAATTGTTTTAATTAGAAAATATATAGATTAAATAGTAGTAAAATTTAAATAATAGTAGTGTTAGAGTTTTCAAAATTATGTAATACCAGTGTTTAAAGTAAAATAAACAACGCGATAAAATCCGTATAAAGTGTTTAATTTCAATGTATAACATTCGCGTAAACATAAGACAATATTATATAAATATTTTAATAACTAATAATCATTTACATTTACATTTATAGTACTTGATCTTTAAATTATTATAGACGTTTTTTTTATATTACACATTACTTACATAAAAATGAAAATACAAATCAAAGAACCGATTCGAACCACTGGTTGGCCATAACACGTCTATAACTGTAGGCACTTGTATTAAATAGGTCTAGACTGTCCAAATGAGTTAAATTATTTATTTAGTCGGCCTCGATGGCGTAGTGGTCAGTGTAACCAACTGCGACGCCTAAGGTCGCGGGTTCGATTCCCGCACAAGTCAAACATTTGTGTGCATGAACATGGATGTTTGTCTTGGTCTGGGTGTTTCTATGTATAATATGTATGTATTTACAAAAAAAAAAAGTATTTATGTATGTTTATCCATTGTCTAGTACCCATAGTACAAGCTCTGCTTAGTTTGGGCTAGATGGTGTTGTGTGTATGTGATAGAATATTATTATTATTATATATTATTATTATTTATTTTTCTATAATTATTAGTGATGCGAGCAACATGCAGAGGATAAGGTACTCTTACTGATCTAGTAGGAACTCTTAAAATAAAGTTGCTGACCAGACGGGGAAAGTCAATTTTAGATTAGGTTATCTTTACTAGAAGTGTGATGTTTGCAATTTTTTTCCTTTCAAAGAGTGGGAGCATGTGTTGCCGCTTACATCTTGCCTTATAACTATCGTCATATGTCTTACACTATTATGCAAGTATCTAATAAACTTACGCTGAATTACTTCTAGTCTTCCTATATGCACGTCGTACTATGGACTTCAAATATGAGAGCAATATTTGAGGGTGCTGCGAACGTATGAACAATACAAGACTTTGATGGCTTTTAAGCTTAAAAACTGAGAGCAATAAATCTCATGACAAAACCTAATGCTTTGTTAGCTTTGCTAGCGACGTGATCAATATGTTTTTCATTAATTAATTTGGCACCCTGGTCGCAGATTTTATTGACTCGCTTAAGTAGTACTCCTTTTAAGGCATAGTTAAATTCGTATAGGTGAGGTTTACGAGAAAAGGTTATTGAGTAACAAATATGCGTGAGATTTAGAAATAGGTACCTTCCTATATTTTTCAGCTTCTAGATGGCGTAACAAGACAAACATGTACCAGATTTTAAGTTAGACTTCAAGCAATACAATTGTAAAACAATAATTCTATTAAATATTTTTTCGGCTTGTATAGCTATTATAAGGATTCCTCACATTGTTTTCTCTTAAAGATCCCCTATGTACATACATCAACCTGTTACCTACAATTTAATTTAATATGTATAGATAACTATATCGTTAATGCTCACAGTGCTAGCATAAACCTATTAATTCCCAAAAAGAGACAATTATTTATTATTCTAGTTGAACACGTAAACGTTTAACAGTAAATCTGTCGAAACAAATCACTGTTTAAAACAAACTTCAACTTTATTTTAGCTCAGCTTAATTAAAATATAAATCGCCATCATGTCTGTCTATAGGACAACTACGAAAATGCAAAAAGTGTAGCGAAACGGAAAACCAAATTGAACATTTGAAACATACCTATCAATGAAGTGAATAAACTGGGACGCGTATTTATTAACGCTAGTTTCGATTGCGGCTGCAATAATTTCGATTTTGTTGGTGTGTTTTTGATTGTTTCGATAGAGATAATTGAAGAAGTGGTTTATAATGTTACTGTAGTTTCAAGTGTATGTTGTTTAATTACCACTTGTTGACAAATGTTGTAACCCAAGGATTGTGATTCCAAGTTTGCGAGTTATATTTTAATTCCGTTTATATGTTTTATAATAATTCAATATTAGAAGGTTAAAAAAAAACACGAATGTTAGAGGCAAACAGGAAATATTTCTAGTAAGTAATAAATAAATAGGTAAGATATTTCATTAGAATATTCAGGAGTAAATAGGGATCCCTAATATGCGCATTACTTGCTAACTAATATCTGTATACAAAGACTGTTTATTACAGATGGTATCTTTAGTGTTAATATTTTTGTGCAACCGTGAGGTTCGATTCCCAAGTAGAGTAGTGTTATTGTGTTTTCTGTTAAGAAATTCTCAGTAACCGATAGAAAATTAATAGCAGTATCCCTACCGTTGTGTTTCGTACGGTGAGTGAGAGTGCCGGAGGCCCAATCACCCCCTTTCCCTCTTCCCGCTCCTTCTCCTTGCCGCTTCCTTTCCTACAGGGTCGGCAATGCGCAAGTGTTGCAGGCGTCTATAGGCTACGGTGACCACTTACCATCAGATGGGCCGTACGCTTGTTTGCCACCTTATATACACAAAAAAAAAACAAATGAGACCGATAAATAACAATTGACTCACCTGCATTGGATTTCAATATATTTTTATGGAATGGCGATTTTGTTTCAACTGTAATGTCATAATATTCAGGTATAGTATACTGTTTATTTAAAACTACCTTGCAGTCTATTCCCTCAATCGTAAATTAAACTATGGACCTACCAATCTTCAATTAAACATAAATTACTTTACATGATTCTACTTTAAATTCAGAGCAATAATAAACAGTTATCTTAAACAAAAGCGGTATATAAATTAAATGACCTGTTAAACCGAATGCCCGGTTTCGTAAATAAGCGTCATCGAACCGTATAAATATTCACCAGTGCATCCGGAAGTTTCGTTAATGCATGTCGACGTAAATGTTTTATTTCCTTTTGTTCAGCTCTGAGTCAATCGTGTTCATCATGAATATAAATATGTTTTAAATAACTGTTTGCTTTTAGAGTTTTATTTTGAGTGTTGTTTTTTTATGAAATAGCAGCATTGGAGTTTTGTCGCCTATTTGTGATACTGTTATAAGAAGCTGGATTTAGACAGCTCTGGCCATAAAACGGTAACCGACTGCCACGCCTGAGGTCGCGGGTTCGATTCCCGCACAAGTCAAACATTTGTGTGCATGAACATGGATATTTGTCTTGGTCTGGGTGTTTCTATGTATAATATGTACGTATTTACAAAAAAAAAGTATATTTGTATGTTTACCCATTGTCTAGTACCCATAGTACAAGCTCTGCTTAGTTTGGGCTAGACGGTGTTGTGTGTATGTGGTAGAATATTATTTATTTATAATTTTTTGTGTCCGTCTGTTTGTTTGTTCCAGCGTCACTTGAAAACTGTTGAACGGATTATGATGTTACACAATTTTGTAGCCAGAACTTAGAATTAATATTCAAGGTAAGTTTCATCTGATTCCGTTTCGTGTTAATCGAGATATGATGCATATAATATGGTTTAAGTAAAGTCGTCGACCGTTAATTCTAATCCAAGGAACATGTATTAATTTTAAGTAGAGTAGTGAGAATAAATATTATGCCAGATAGCGATGACAAGTAATAGTATGTCTATTAAGCTATACGATATAATTTCAAGAAGGCGGTATAAACCTCCCATCTCATACTTCAAAGACCTTAAAGCCTTCAGTCCGGACTCTCATGAATAACTATGACGATCGAATAGCGTAGTCAGTTCCCATTTGAGAGAACTGATTCGGTCAGTCAGTTAAGCCTAGTATAAGGCCTTTGGTTGCCTTAATCTGATCTAACACTAGTTTAGCTACACAGAGACGTTGGATAAAATCACACACTCCTTAGATTTATAAATGTTTGCTAACACTTTTTGCGGCTATGGACATCCGTCTTTGGCACTGGAGATTACGTATTGAGTTCCTTTTTATCAGTTTTCCAGACTAGAAAAGATACATGTATCACGCTAGACTTTACTAGCATTAAAACAAAGGACCTACAGTGCAATTTCAAAAAACGTAGTCCAGTAAAAAAAATAGAAGACTAAAAACTCTCCGCGCATTGGCACTAGCGAGTTTTTAGATCGATCATTTTATAGTAATTTATTTTATACCTATTTCTTTTCCAGTTCCAATATGGCGTTAAACCTCTTGAATTTATCCCATATTATAGTATATTGCTTCTCAAGTTCTTGAAGATTTTTACATAATATTTAATGGTAGAGAAGCATTGTAGAGAACTTTCAGTCAGGCATATGCAAAATGATGAAGAAAAAGGTGTCTTCTTTATATTAACTTAGTAGGTACTTCATACTCACGACCTCGATGGCGTAGTGGTTAGTGTAACTGACTGTTAAGACTGAGGTCGCGGGTTCGATTCCCGCACAAGTCAAACATTTGTGTGCATGAATTGCATTGGTCTGGGTGTTTCTATGTATAATATGTATGTATTTACAAAAAAAAATAGTATATATGTATGTTTATCCATTGTCTAGAACCCATAGCACAAGCTCTGCTTAGTTTGGGCTAGATGGCGTTGTGTATATGTGTAGAATATACTACATCGTAAATTTCGATTGTCTCTATCTTTCAATAACCTACTTACTCCATTTTTCTTTCTCAATCTTTCAATAGAATAGTTAAGAAACAAGCAAACAAGCATTTTATGGCAATAATAACTAAAAGTTAGTTTTAAAATTAAACTACTTTATACGAATTTTGTCGCGTTGTGATATAAGACAATATTATGTCAAAGTTAGCTGATTACAGTTAAAAACAAGGAAGTAATGATTATTTCATAAAATACTTAAACAAATTTATTATATATTCACCTACTTATGTTGTTTATGTACTTGTGTATAATCTGTGACTTTGCTTTGAGTGTAATGGCCGTCCTACTAGAGTTTCTAGACTATTACCACTCCATTACCGAAGTAAGTCAACCAAAATCAACGGATCCTCGAAACCAAACTCCAGAAGTAGAAACAAATCGGTCCACGTACCGCAAGAGTGATTGAGTCGTTCAACTGATTCTAACGCACGTCCATCCCTTCATTATAGGTACTTAGTATCGTATCCTTAACCTCTGGAGTGGTCGTAACTTTGACGTATACCATCATTTGTCCGAACTGCGTCCCTGAGGCGACTTAGCGCGGTAACTTTTTATTTTTGATGTTGAACAATAAATCTCTGATATGATCCGCCTCTGAGATAGTTTCGTTTTACGATATCTTCTTCAGTGTTTTTTGCTTTGTTTTATTTATATATGTGAGAACATTTGGATGAAAATATTGATGCACAGAGCTATTTGTTTCATTTTTGCTTTCTTGACTCATTGAACTAACATTATTATTATAAATTAAAGTAAATGTGAGTTTGGTTGTGCAATACGCTTTCACATCTTAACTACTCAACAGGATCATTATGAAATTTGGCATACACGTTGTCAGTACAGAATAGGACATAGTACCTACTTATTCCTTTCGTCCAGAAAGACAAAATCTGTATTAACACGGCAAAATCTAGAATATTATTCATTCAGAGCCAACAGATTTTAGTCTTATATTTAAAATAAATAAATAAATGAGAAAACTTTTGCTATGCACAAAAATCTGTTGATAGCGAACCCAGCTTAAGTCACCAGCGTTCTTATCGTTTTAGAAGATTAAATATGCGTCGAAAATATATCAAAACAAAATTGTGAATTTATTTTATCTAGAACAGTTTTATATACATACACGTTAATCCTTTTACACTCTACTTTGGGTTAACGTTAACGTTAACAGATTATTCAGAGCTTTTAACAAACATACAATTTCAATAATTTGTGGATTACACAAATAGTTGTATCGTATGGGATTCGAACCCAAGACACTCAGCGCGGTAGCAACGGTGAGGCAGCCGCTTGTAATCCGTGCTTGTAACATCAAGAAAATTAGGAATAATGTATGAATCACAGTAACAGCAAGGGAAAATTGTTAATACGTCCACCACTCCGTTGGATGTAACTCTGCTTATGTAATGCATTTTTTTTGCTGCATATAACATTAATTTAAAATTTTTTATATACCTACGTACCTTCCTCTCCGTTTTCTATTTACCATCCAGTAGGTAGACTTGTAATGAATAAACAAAATACTTATTCAAAACGACACCGAATTTTGCTTTGATCTAGCATTGACATTCAAGAAAACACAATTACCGTTCAACTTAATAAGTGTCAGCTACTTTAGCAATCATTATACTAAATTGCAGTATAATCTTCACTACTCTTCAACCTTCCAAGTTGAACACCTACATTTGAACTCACATTATAAACCCGAAGTCAGCTCATTACCATTTTAATAAACGACCAAAATTGCCAAGTGGTCCGACCTTTATTCATAATTATTTTCTTATTAGTCGACTCGAGAACGCCACCTGCAAGCGACGGTTAGGTCGAGATCAGTATTAGGGGCCTGTAGTCAAAATTATAGGCTGGTATCGAACTTTTAGTTTATAAAGACTCCAACTGTTATTTATACTGGTCGATTTGGTATATTAACACATCTCTTATTTATATCATCACAACACAAAAAAATATATGTATATCTGGAAAACGTGTTACCTTCGTCCTTCGATCCTGGGTCTTTCAAACGGGGTTTAAAAAAGCTCCTTCTTCGCCCGTCAAAGTAGTTACCTCGGCACTACTTTAGCTGTAAAAAGGACACAGCGTGGATGATTCTACTGACTCTATTTGTGACTACACGACTGCTTGCCATCAGACGGAGTATAATCATTTGGCTGGCAAAATATAAATGTCATCATACAATCAAACGGAGTATTGGAAAAAAGGTTTTAATTTCAACTGGCAAATGGCGGCTAAGTGAGTGCAATTTTGTCAGCTGAGAGCAGACGGTAGCAAGCAAAGCTTAAAAACCTTTCAAAGCTTGATTTGATTTTGATGATTTGTGATGGATTTTTTGGCTACAACTTATATATTTTTTACCTTATATTTAAATAATTTAAGTAAGCTTTTAAACAAGCTTTCCATTTACTGGAAAATAATAGTTCAAATTTTGCTGTAAAAGTTTAAAGGGCTGGATTACATGGAATATTCTTTGACCAAATAGAGAGCACTTTAGAAAAGCAGTGTGTTATAAGCTATGGAACTCAAAAATTAAATGAGATTAAGTTATATACATGCTATGTAGAGATCGTGGCACAAAATGGCAATCGCGATGTTAAAATGTTTGCTTGCTTATATATGTATACTTCTAAACTTCTCGTATTATTTTTCAATAAAAACTACCTGTTACCTGTTGTTACGGATATACAAAAAAACATTATGAAAAAATAAATGTTTGTGACTTAACCATCCTTATACGAAGGCTTTTATATCGATGTTATAGGCATAACTAAACATCGACCCATTTAAATATAGATATATATTTTTGTATTCAGATGGTAAAATATATTTTTTGAGCCAGACATTATCAATCACGCCTCACTTCATTCTATAAATAATACAGTTTCTTTAGAATTGCACTAGTCTAGAACCGTTATTTGAAGTTTATTAAAATAATCTTTACAGACAGGCATCTTGCTAAAATTACAGAAAATCAATCAAAAGCACGCTTTTGTTGCAAAGTTCATTCAATTTCTGTTAAAGTCACGATATCTGCTTTCTATCTTAAAAATAGTGAATTATATTTTTAATTTTGGTACATAATTTATTGAACTCTGAACTTACTTAATTTGAATTTAACCGAACTAGATTTAATATTAAAATCTATCAAACCATAAATAAGTACAATACATCGGGATAAACATTATTTTATTTTTATTTAGCTTAGAAGTATAATAGCATGCCTCTAATGTGAAAAGGTGGGCCGAACGAATAGAAAATATAGCGTCAAGTAATTTGCGTGATCTTGAGAAAATGTTTCGCACTTGTGTTGTTTTATTTTCTGGATCCTAATACTATCATTTCTTGGGCAAACAAATAATACAAGCGAAGAAAATAACCGGACGGAACCCGGTATACACCATGTATCTACGCACACTTACCGGTATATTTTATGTTGTTAGCTGCGCGAAAAAAAGAGCAATTTTCGGCAGTGAACGTAATGCGTAATGTAATAATGAAAGTCAGTACGAAGAAAGTTATTAGTTAGTTAGAAAAATAGTTTTTTAGCTAGACTAGGAGTTTGGACGAAAACAATATAAGCTAGAGTAGATGAAATCGCTTCTATTAACGCTAAATTGTTTTGGAAATAGGCATTAGTGGAAACCCGATCTACGTTTTATGCTGATTTGGTAGTGAACGAAATCTGAGACCGTATTCCGAAGGAGCCAGTTACAATAAATGGAAAAAGAACCTGTGTCTTGTTGGAATCCGCGGACAGCACAGGTGGTTTCAAGTTAATAATCTACACTTCCAATATTCTTTCAGGTACCATTCTAGAACTGAAATTTATGCCACGGATGAATAATTGATTTGGGTCTGGGTGTTCTGATATTCATTTTGTGTATGCATTGCTGAAATTAAAAATAACATAATAATATCATCACAAGTAAATAGGAATAGAAAACATGCTACGCAGAATTTAGTATTTTGTAACTTGATATTACATATTTTTAACTTACTGACTGTTGTATATTTTCCAGGTCCATGAATGGCATAGGAAAGCATATGTTTCATAAAACTAAACATCCAATTTTAATGACGTGCTTAGGCACTTTTAATTCATTTCACTCATTCGTTGTGAAAGTATATGAACACTGTGTTCTGTGTATAATATTATAACTTAACATTTGATTTTACGTCCCATAAGATATGATATAACTCATTTATGTTACATGTTATTTAATACATACACTATTTGAGTATCAAGGCAATTAACCCTTATAATATTATAAATGCGAAAGTAAGTCTGTCCGTCTGTATGTTACGCTTTCACGCTTAACCACTGAACCGATGTTGATGAAATTTTGTACAGAGATAGATTATACCTTGAGAAACGATACGGGTTACCTTTTGTTGTAAAAAGGGAATAAAGGGGTTGAAATAAGGAATGGAAGTTTGTATGGGTGTTCGTCATTATCGACGACAAAACCTTGAAACTTTGTATTTAGGTACTTGATAAAAAGTAAATGAACATTTGTTTCAGCGTTATTGAAGACCTACATGGGGATGAAATAGGCGATGAAAGTTCGTATGGACGTCCAAACAAATCTATGTTACTCTACGTAACAGAAACATGTGTATGATTGGTAAGCAGTTTATATGTGTTTTATTTGCAAAATGTGTATCCTAAAAAATTTAAAGTGTTGCCCCAAGTTACTTTTCCATGCGGACGAAGTAGCGGGCAGAAGCTAATGTTTTATATATTTTTTACCTAATAATTTTGTTAGTATCACGCAGGTTCGCATTTTTATCCGCATAGCATCTTCTGTATGCATTTTTGTCTCTTTTACACATATTATCTACATCTGTAGGCACTCCGCTTCTTTTGATCTTCGTTTCAAATTAATTTGCCTAGTAAAAGGTTGGCTTTGCTTTTCTTCACCTTTTTAAATAAATAAGTTTACTTACTTTCGACATTAGTTGGAATACATTGTAATTTAGTTCTTTTTATCATGAAATTATCACTGGCAGTACCGAAGCTAGATCTCTGCTCGATAGACGCTGCTTGTTACGTCAGACCGTTAAATTAAATAAATGTTACAGCTAGTGCAATCTGGGTGTGTAATATAACTCTGTCCTTATACAGGCGTGAGATTATGTGTTTTATGTAAGATATTACTGGACTGCCTTCATAGATTATTCTCTATAGTGGCAAGAAGTCTGGAATTGTACTAAGTAGATGGCAATATAATCGCTCTTTCTTATAAGGTACCTAAATGCATAGCTGGCAAAAAGTGAATTTTATTTAATTAGACGTCGGCAAGCATAACTTTTATATCTCTTAAACAGCAGTTGTTGTATCCAAGTGAAACCACATTAAAACTAACTTTAGAACGGTTTAGATATTTGCACAATTATATGAGTTTAAATTCGGCACAGGTGGTCGTTCCAAAATTAGCATATCTGCCCCTTATAGTTCACACCTAATGATTGTTTTTAAATACGACAGTTTTCGAGTACTAACTATTTTGCTTTCCAGCGTCAATTATGTAGTCTGCCTACCTCTCCGGGACATAGGCATTACGCTATGTATGTTTGTATTTGGTAAAATTTAGTTAATCCAAAATTGCCAGACAAATTATCCTGACTGGTAGGGTAAACATTATGTGAACAAATGGGTGTGGAAAATCTAGTCAGAAATAAATTTAGTTCAAAATTAATTTAGTCATAGCAAATAAGATTTGGGGATCATCAAAATACGCTCGAGGCATCAACCAGTTTATTAAGGGCTTAAAATGTTTGTCAAGGCTTAGACGATACGTTAATACACACTCGTATTACTGAATATTTAACTGAAAATATAAACTAGTAAAGCTTGTAATATTCTTGTTATTTTGGTTATACGATTTTTAAGTTGGCTTATTCGTTGATTCGCATGAATCTGTTCACACGAAATGTATGAAATCACACTCTTAAAAAATATTACTCTTCCAAGTGTCGGTTTGCACACCTTCTCTTTTAGATCGGTTTGTTTCGCACTCAAATTATATGGATGAGAGAGAATCAGCACTTTATAAGTTTCGTTTCGCGCAATTAGATAATTGAAAAACGACCAGACATTAAGTTGTATATAATTATGTTGTATTATTTTGTTTTATGTATATTTTAATTACTCTGCGATATATTGGAGAAAATTTAAATTTGTAATAGAAGATTAGAATTATATAGTTGAATATAATTATAAGCATTTATAATCTGCAAACATTTTAGAGTACAGATTGCCGATTCCTTTTGCATGTTTTTACATTTTGGTAATCTTCTAATCTACAAGATATAAGACTATTTCTTCCGACAATAGTGATAAAGAATGTACGCAGGTGAGCTCGTAAATCTTTCTACCCACATCTACGTATAAATTGTGGGTCCCAATGACCTCTAACCTTGACATACTAGGACAGTTGAGACCTTAATTAAGAAATATGCAGCCTCTTTTATTAAACCTTGGTGAATATTGGATGAAACGTTTTTGTGGAAGAATGATAAATTTCTAAGAGGCTATAGTATATTGTGTTGTCCCTTAAGTCAAGTCACGTTTCTTTTTGCTTATGCTGTAAGCGCATCAATAATTGCTAGTTAGCTTCTTTTTGGATTTGTAAAATTTAAATGATAAGCCTGACTCTCCAGATTACCGGCCCACATGATAGTACGTAAACTTCTTTGGATCCTTGGTAGCATGAAAAGCATATCTTTATCGTACCTAAAATATAACATAGTGTACTTAAAATACAGCAATGAGTGCCAATTCTTGAACTGTTTGTCCTGTGGTTGTCTTGACCTGTCATCACGTGGCATATGTTTGTGGTAACGTTTCTGTGTGATCAAGAAGATTCAAAACCTAGGCTGGCAAAATGCTATTGCTTTTTGCTACCAGAAAATTCTGACTAGCAGTACTAATTCTAGAAACGTACCCGGCAGAGTGAACTTTAGTTCATACAGACAATGGCTAGTATACTAATAAAATAACCAATTAAATAAACTTATAATCAATTATTTAATATCATGTAGGTACTAGAAATTTGCTATCGAACAATTTCGCCTCATGTTTGGAGGATACACGAGACACTTAGTCAGCTTGGTGATTGATGATTCCATTAACTGTTTATTAAATGTACCCTTAATCATTGACGTGACTAAAGTTATTATTTCATTGGAAACAATATCTTATCTTATCTTGTGACCCAGTGGTATCTTTTGTGTTGACTTCCTCAATAGCGACTGCCATAGATGTTCATGGCAGCCGGGACCGACGGCTTAACGTGCTCTCCAAGGCAGAGCTGGTGATAATTTTCAATCAATACGCACATAGTTTCGAAAAGTCATATAACTTCCGAAAGTCAGAGGTGCTCGACGTGGGTTCGAACCCGAGACCTTCTGCATTGCAGTCTGTTGGTGTCCCCACTGAGCTATCGCTGCTCAGTAATATATATCTTGGAAACAATATACTATAAATGTCAGTAAACCTTAATCGTTCAAGGTAGTTCAACTTTCCCTGGCACATCACGAGTATCAAAAGTCGATGTTTTCTATAGTCACCACTGCTGAATCTCATCTTACACAGATGTTAAGTAAATAAGGAAGTTCCTCCAGACTGAACCTCGGTCACGGTGGCCAATATTAAGACTAGCCATCTGTGCAGGAGATATTATAGTGTACAATTGTGTGTGCAAACGTAAGTACACTCTTTGCTCCCTAACTCCTAACCGAAGGGACTGCAGTCCACCACGATAGGAGGGAGATTAAGCGCAGAACAAAAGGTTTTACGTACTTTCCAAGCCACGAGGATGTATGATACCGCCAACTTCCTAACTTGGGACTGTTACTGAGGATTTGTCGTCAGAAAAATCTTTTTTGGCTCGCCGACGAATTCGAACTTGACCAGTTTCACACACTGTCGCAGCGCAACCAAAGCACACACACAAAAAGGAGTTACTGGGCAGACTGGTTTCATAAAATTATCTTAATGTCTACACGTAAGTGTAGCCTTTTTCGTACTGAAGAGATGTATAACAAATTTAACTTTTATTACAATTGAGACTGGCAAGTTAATAAAAAAAAATAAGTGCTTTACTGATTCTAAATTTAAATTTTATTTGCAAGTAATTATTAACATGTATATAATAATATTATAGACTTATCACAAGTACAGAACATATATAAATAAGTCACAGGGTTGTGTGTATTCATACATAATTCATACAATTTATGAGATTGCCGAGTTAAGAAAGATTTGCAGTATGTACATTTTCTAAATTCAAATTTTTATTCATGTATTTATTTACATAGAAACATAGACTTATACGCGTACATAATTCGACAATACATCATAAAATAAATTAGATTAGCGGGCTAAGAAAAAGGTTCTATTCTAATCAAAGATTCTCGCCTGTCTGTTTAAGTATACAGCGTATAATAGAAAGATGTGGTCATATTTAAGCGTCACGTAATATAACCACTGTACTACGGAAAACGCGATAAATAAAGCCGTGTACATTATTCTCATTACAATATAGCATTTTTATCGATTTATAAAACAACATTAACAGATGACTCGGTGACCTCCGTAAAGCCGAAAATGACCAGGCACATTTGATTGATTTGGTAGTGATGTAATGCGTTTGTTTCGATACTATAATATATATGATATAAAATATTCAAAATTTTCATAAGAATTAGGTACTGTTATTTATTGAAATTGAACTACTTTATAACGATTTTATCGCGTTGTTTTTTTGACAATTAATTACATAATAATTTTGAAACTTTTACACTACTATTATTTTGATCTTGAATACTTTTCAAGTTAAATATATTATTAAAACCATTAAATCTATTTATATTTAATTTTACACTTTACCTAACGCCGAAGTTACAGTTTCTTTTCAGCAGCCACGTTCACGGAGAGACGTAAGACAATATTATAATTATTTATTTAATCCGGGGATAGGTCACATAGGTTATTTACCAGATATATTGTACATTACAGTTCTAAAATATGACCACACCTATCTGTAACATGCTGTATATAACACAATTATATATTATATAGGGGTTTTAAATTCATACACGAAATGACCATAGGTTTCATTCTCATACATGGGATAGGCAGTGTAGTATTACGCATAGATATCGCAAATTATGTTTTTAGATTCATAGTCAAAAGAAACGAGCTCATTGCTATTACCATTTACCAGGAATATTTCCAAATTACTTGCTGCTACTGACAATTTCACACAGGAAAAGTCATTAACACTTTCTCCGAGCCCAGGAGTCGAGCTGCAGATCACACGATTCCACTCCAACAAAAACACATAGGTACTTATGCCAATAACGAGACACTCGATCTATCGAATAACTGTTTTATAATCATTTGCATTATAAACAGTAGTAGTAATAGAGTAGTTTACAACTTTAGTTATATATTCCGATTGAATTTATACATCAATTATATTATTTTAGGTGAACAGAGCTATTTACCACTGTAAATATTACAGAGAATCATAGTTTGATCGAGAATCAATTAAGTATATACGAAACTTAATTACTTATTACAATTTAAATCTTGTTTATACTTAATTATTCAATAATTCTATTTATACCAATTAACTAATACGAATAGGAGGTATTTTATAATAATATAATATTCTATCACATACACACAATACCATCTAGCCCAAACTAAGCAGAGCTTATTATTATGGGTACTAGACAATGGATTAACATACATATTAAATACGTTTTTTTTTTATAAATTCATATATATTATACATAGAAACACTCAGGCCAAGACAAACATTCATGTTCATGCACACAAATGTTTGACTTGTGCGGGCATCGAACTCGCGACCTCAGACGTGGCAGTCGGTTACACTAACCACTACGCCATCGAGGCCACCTAAATTATACCGTTTTACATTTTGTAACACATGACAGGTACACGTGGTATAATTCTTTTATCGCGGCGGACTTTACTAACATAGACAAAAACGCAAAAACAACCAGAATCGGTACAACAATTTATGGATCACACAAATTACTGTTTGTCTCGTACACGAGATTTTTATTTAGGTTCATATCCTACAGGATATGAACCTAAATAAAATAAGTAATGTGGCAGGGATATGGCAACCATTTAAATCTCTACGCATTTCGTGCAGTCTATTATAATGTACATTTAGGTACTCAGTGGGATATTCAAATGAAAGAAGTTCATGTAAAAACTGGGCACTGTTTATTCACTATTGTTTACAGCGATTACGATGCGACAGCATACGATAGAGTGCTCTTTATAATAACGTTGCATTCACTTAAATAGGTTATACAATATACTTGTGTGCGTGGCTTGTATGACTACGCGCAACACTACAACATTCCTCACTTTTTTGAAAAAATTACCATTTTATTCTAAAAACATATACAGAGATAAAAGAAATAATAACATAGGTATATAAATTTCACAGTGATAAATTGATAACACATCACCATACTTATAAGTTACAACATAACAATTACATAATCTAACAAATTAAAGGCATAAGTATCCCATTGTCAGCAAGTCACGTATGTGCGCGTGCTTCATTGCGACGTTTTCTTCTAAGGCTGCGTCTTCATCACGTCGGGGTCACCACTTTAGGGACTCCGTGGGATATTTGAATGAAAGAAGTTCATGTAAAAACTGGGCACTGTTTATTAACTATTGTTTACAGCGATTACGATGCGACAGCATACGATAGAGTGCTCTTTATAATACCGTTGCATTCACTTAAATAGGTTATACAATATACTTGTGTGCGTGGCTTGTATGACTACGCGCACCCCTTTATACCTTTTTAAAAACACTGATACATATATAGTCGTAGACTAAACATCTAAATCTCCTGTAAGGACCCATCTTAACAAATGTAGCGAGGCATAACTGAGAACATGTTATTATTATTTAAATTAATAATTTAGGTTTAGTAGCAATTTGCTCGATTTATACTTATCCTAATATTTTAAATTACTTCAAGAAATACTAGTATTCTCAAAATGCATCTCGTGTTTGTGCAAATAGCTTGCGTCGATTACATGCACAAGTCGATCATACGGGCCTTGCACGGGGATTTGTATCGATCGTTTACATGTAGCATATAATGCATGCATGCCTTAACATCTGTGACGTGCGTATTAATATGAAAAAATTAATTGTAACTAAAAATAATCAATGATAAAAAAAATATTTAATAAAAAACAAATCATTTGGATTGATTTTTGATGTATCGCTGTGATTTTTAATCAGAAGACAAAAGTATGTATAATGCTTAATTATATTTCTACACGTCGTATATGCATTTGAAAAACGAATACAATGTGAAAACATAACCTATATCGGCCGTACAAAACTTTCGCTCACCCCGGGGATAACGTAGTTAGCAACTGTTAAACGCGTCCGAAATTCGTTTACAAAATAATTTACTGGATTCGATTTAACTCTTAATAAAATTACACCGTATTACGCTAGCCATGCTTCGTTTAGTTTAATTTACAGCTATCGAAAACGAAAATAAATTGTAAGAGTGTCACTAAATCAGTGTTAGATTTCCTTAAGACGAAATACGATAAGCTTGTTTTGTGTTTGTATAGCTGAGGTTTCATTTCAATTTAAAGGAATATTTTGTTTTGAATTACGTTCTACGTTTGAATTTCTGATTTATTATATTGTTTGTAGTCAATTTACACAACTAATTGGTAGGTAAGCCGTGTTTGGCTCGTGGGTGTGTTTATATTTGTGATCTACCATTGCAAGTATCATTGGGTTTTGCTAGGAGATTGAGTTGCAGTGCAGAATACACATTAATTTATAAGTGTTACTTTGTGAAGTGAATTAATAAATTATGCCTTGGTAGATTCAAATAGAATTGTTTTTTATTAAGTAGCCTTGTGTAGCTGACGAAATATGAATGTATACCTTTGCTTACACTTTCGGGAACTTACAGGCATACGCGTATGTAAGTAATGGAATTGTTAACTGTTGGTTAGATGAGACTGGGAGGATCGGTTGTCGCTAGTTATGATATATTTACGATTTGTTTTTCAAATACTAGTCTCTTAAATCATAATGGTTATTATTAAAACATATAATTATATAAAAGCTTTGTTTAGCTGCGACTGAAAACTATGGTAATATTTTCTTCTAAGTGTTGTGTTGTACTTTGATGTCAGTCAAGCCTATGTCTTCGTAAATTCTAAACAAATATTGCAGCCTATTGAAATGTGCATCCTTCCGTTCCTCCTGCGTGCTCATGTAAAAACGCGCTCTGTAGCATCACACGTTGTCACTGACGTTACTCGTCGATTGATCAGAGGGTCCATCTGGGTTGCGTGAGAATGCTTTTTTTTATTTTACGTGGGGGAATGCATAGATGCATACCTCTCCGCTGGGGCGGGCGGAGGGGTTATTTCGGACTCACCAGGGGAAAGATGGAAAGCGACATCCCGGTAATACCGACTAAACCCACCACGGTGTTCCTCGACATAACCGCAATCGGCGGGGCCGTGCGAATTACTTTCACATGCAATCGCGACCTCGCCGAGGTTTCGGTCCGCCGTATGAAATGACCTACGCTATGGTCATTACAAAATTTTAACCTTACTGTCCCCTTGAGGGGGGACGGACACACGACACAGAGGCGCGCGTGGGAACATGCACGCCGCCTGTCGGACCTAGTGCTGATCGGGTGGCGACCAGGCCCACGAAGCCCACCATCCTTAGGTCAAACCTCAGGGTGGCTGGAGGTCATCTCGCGCCCTCCGGCGCCCGGTTCTGCGGTTAGGGAGACGGTTCAAGCGCTCCCGCGCACACGCTGCCGCCCCCTTGATAGAAATTACTTCCTCACAGAAGGAGGCGACGGCGTTCCACGACCTCTCACTCCGGACCATGGACTGAACCACGGCCGGGAGCGAGAGGTGCGTGAGCATGCTAGAATAGGTGCGTTTAAGCAAGTTTGGTTGCTAAAATAGGAAATAACAATAGGCGCGTTTCGTCAAAGCGTCAATATACAAGCATATACTCGCCAAATATACGTCTAGTAACTAAACGCACCTAAAAAAATGCCGGTACTGCTGGCGCATGTGATAAAATATAATTTTTATTTTCCAAAAACGTTATAGGACTTCGAAAAATAAAATATATATACGATATACTAAAAGTAGCCAAAGTGCAGTAACATATATAGCGGTTTAGAATTGAACACCGTTACGTGATAAATTTTCTGCACGACAGCGTGTCGAATAGTGAATATAGCATACTTTTAATGTCTGTGTGAACATGTGATATGGTTTCTCTTTTTGTCATTTATTCCTTAAAAGCTTCTTAGCACTTTTACTATATCTCAGAAACGCCAAGAATAAAGGCGCCTAGAAATTATATTTTAAATTAAAAAATAAGGCTTGGTAAAATATTTTTGGCATGCATTCGAATTTGGAGTTCGGTATCAGTAGTAACATTTTGTTAAAAAATATAAAATAAATACAAGATATAGAAGACACATATTTTTTTATTTATTAAAATATTGCAGCAATTGTAGGCGCCCATTAGAGATCACAAGTCCTATTCTCGCACGCACTTCTCTCTTTTCGAATATATGTGCGGATTTTAACGGTGAAGAAAACTATAGTGAGAATTCTTGCATACGTGAGAGTTCTCGATAATGTTCTTAAAGATATGTTACGTTTACCATTGGAACAGCGTGGTGGATTATATCTTACGGCAGAAAAGAGTTAGCTCTCATGTCGCTTTGAGACGCCCGTGCCCAGCTGTAGGACAATTTATATACTCACCTGATATTATTATTATTAATGTAATACTTATTTACTATAAAAACTTACTTTTTAATGTAATAAAATTTAGCATATTATTATGTTTGTAATATTCCAAGCCTTTTCTAACTAAAAAGACAATGTTTTAGGTTTTTAGAACTATTCACATTTCATGCATACATTTTCTTTGTTAGTTATATGTGTACCTCAAATAATAGTCTTTTCTATTGTTTATTTTACATGTGACCAAAATTTATTCTTGATGAGCATAAGTATTCTTTCACGGTAGGCAGCGGCTTTGCTGTGTCCTGACATTGCTAAAGTCCATGAGCAGTGGTTACCACTTTCCATCAGGTGGGCCACTTGCTCGTCTGTCAACAAGGACAACAAAAAAAAAATAAGAATCCATGTAACTAACATTTTTGTATGGATTTACGTTGCCTAAAAAACCAACAAATTATTATTATCAATAAAAAATTGAAACAATTAGTTTTCCTTTTTGTGTAATTGCTATTGACGAACGAATGTAAATGTAAAAATAATGTTGGTAAAATGAAAGTTCATATACGTTTTCCTGAAATGAAATGATTAACCTAGCACAAGTTAACGTTTATACAGGGTGTCCGGTAATTAATGGATAACCTTGAAATGTCTTATAGTAGAAATTAAGGTGTTCAGAAAAAAATAAAAAAATATATATACTTCAAAAACATATATATTAAAAAGTGCAAGCTATATTAGCATAGCATACTTTTGACTGGCTATCTATTAGCATAATTAGTGTTTAATAATAAAACAAAAAAACCGATGGATTTCATTCATTTATGGTCGTAGTATACAAGAAAGTTATACATGGTAATTAAAAAAAACACATATCTCAGGTAGTAGTTAGGATAGATTTTTTTCATATTTTTTTCTGAACGGCCATCAGTTCCACTATAAGACATTTCCAGGTTATCCATTAATTACCGGACACCCTGTATTTGTAGTCATGTGTGATTTTTCAGTGACTCCTGTAACATGAAGTCCTCACTTTGTAAATACTACAAGATATAAAGTTATAATTGCAATATTAACGTAATGAAACTACGTTTACCTTAAAGTTCTGTACTCTAACCTACATTCAGCGTTGCATGTTTGAAACAGCTTACTATTTACCCGCATATAGCAATACTCTTTACACAAACTACTTCTGAAACATTTTGTTCAGTACGAAATCACATGAGATACAGCGCTGTACTTAGTTTCTCTATATAACCATGTTTTCTTTACGAGTCATCAGTGATTCGTTGAATTTTGGATAGATGTCGCTTTGCTCAACTTAATTTTATCTGAATACTTTAGTAGCTGCATACATTGTAACTGCTTTTAAGTATTAATTTTCTACATTGTTTATAGAAGATAATTAATAAATAATAAATTTCGAATCAGTAATACTTAGTATTGTATATAAATTAATTACAATTGTATATGCATATCATAATATTTTTGTACTTATGTATTGATATAGGATGCTATTGACATAATACCTTTTATAAGCCCTTTTCGTATTAAAAAAGGCATGTGCCCAGCAGTGTAGGACAAATTGTAAATAGGGCTGCAATTATTATAGAGTTTAATATAATTAATAATTGGTATTTTATAACTTAATATTTGGATAACAAGCTTGAGATAAGGCTGACACTTACTCATTGGTCTAGTGATAGTGAATGTGATAGTCGTGCATAACGTACCTGGTTCGATTCCCGGGTCGAGTATTTTTTTATTCGGTTTTCACTGCATCTGTCCTTCTGTCCTTGTCGTCTATTATGTGGCAACTAATAATAGACAAATTGTGATTGTTTTGTATGCATGAAATATTTGATAAACTTATTGATATTATTAGTTAGTCCTATTTTCAAGCTTTCCGTCTGCTAGGATCAGACTTTCTTTTAGATTAAGAAGGCTTAGACTGAAATTTAAAACAACGATGAAAGATCTTAAAGTCACTTCCTACTTTTTTATGAAAAGACTTAATCACAATGTTACCTGCTGTTGGTGTTACAAGTATATCCCTTAACATAAAAGCATTAATAAAATGGCTAAAAAACTTCAGTAGCACTGAAGAGTTAATGACTATAACTTCATAATAATAATTATTATTTTATTCGCAAACACACACAGACACACTTACACACATCCACACACACAAACGCACACACACACACACACACACACACACACACACACACACATACACTTACACACAATTTACAAATATAACTTTTTATTTTTATAAGTTTATATTAGTTGACCAATTGTTTAAAGTAAAACAAACCTACTGTGGAGCTTTTGTAATTATATTGTAATGTGAAGAGCGGGGTCTCCTAACACAGGTAATACGTACTTAAAAGGACTGGGTAGTCCCGTAGTAGTTGGGTGAACTACTTATTATAAAATAGCATGTGAGAAAACGATAATAAACTATTTTTAATTTTAAGATACTTTAACCTGGAAAATTTAATCTTTCTGATCATAACAACAAAATTTAAACTAACTGCCCAACATACACAAACTAACCCACACATAATCCCTAAGGAAATACAAATACAAACAGCTGTACATAGCATTAGGAAGAGATCAGATCTCTACCATAGAGACTCGTATCCAATGCGCTTTTACTGTCGTTTTATGGCCGGCTCTACACGTGACTTCAAGATACGTTATTAAAAGCTAGCGCAGCTCTATTTATTCAGATGTCTGTTGCATTTCAAAGACTGGGTATACAGAAGGTTTTTAATTTGAAAAGTTAATGGCTTTTACTGGTAAAGAAATAGTTTAGCCTCGGTATACAGGATTATTTTTGCATGTGTGTTTTATTATAGAACACGTGATGGGCTAGGTTGTTGTATCTATAGCATTATAAACAATTGTATCCGGTCGGTGTTTGTACATAAGAGTTTTCTAGCCCAAACTAAGCAGAGTTTGTACTATGGGTACTACACAATGAATAAACATACATAGATACTTTTTTGTAAATACGTGCATATTATACATAGAAACACCCAGACCAAGACAAACATCCATGTCCATACACACAAATGTTTAACTTGTGCGTGAATCGAACCCGCGACCTCAGGTGTGGCAGCCGGTTACACTAACTACTACGACATAGAAGCCGTCAAATATTTAATAATGTGTTGGTTCTGTTGGGATAAGCGAGTCCTAGAGTGGAGACTGCGACTTCGTAAACGTAAGGTAGGACCGGCCCCGACCAGATGAACCGATGGCCTGAAAAAGGTAACTGGATCAGACTGGATGCGGATGGTGGAAGACCGGATGTTGTTGTGTAAAATAGGAGAGGCCTATGTCCAGCAGTGAACTGCGGTGGGCTAATTGATTGATCGATTGTTGGTTTTAAATAAGAGCTATAGAAACTACTACTGCATACAATTTCAGTCAATTCTCAAAGTTACATTGCTGGAGTTTAAACTTACCGGTGCCTGTTTCATAGTTGAGTATTATGTGTGTAAATCTGCTTCTTCCTTCATGTAAAGAAAATGTACTTCGAAACTACTTCGAAATTCAACTCGTACAAACTGTATGTACGATATATGGACGAGGGTGGTTTATAAGAAAATATGATACAAGACCATGGGATCCATTTCAAGAGTCAAATGTTATTATTTGCTTCGAGAGTTCTTGGAAGACAAGCATATAGAACATATTTAGAAGTATGCCAAATTTGCTTTTTGTATTTACAGGCTACAACGTTTTATTATAATAGTATGACAGAATATAATTTTATTTTATAATTGTATGACATTTTATAATTATCGCTTGACATTATTTTAAAATTATTATGACAGCCTGACATTAATTATTAATTTATTGCTATTTTTAGACATGTAGTATTATTTTTAATGTTAATCACAATGTCTTTTCTCTCTTTTTTGTCCTTTTGCATGCCATATGATTGAATCTGGTGAAAGACCAATAATTGTATTAGTTAATAAGATTTGCAAATGTATATATATATATAATATTCGTAAAAGAATAAATGAATTATGAATGAATTATGAATTATGAAGGTTTAACGGGTATACAGTAACATTGTAGGGTTCTGTATCTAAAATAGTGAAATGAAATATTTATGATGAGATTTTCATATTTTCTTTAGTTTCTAGTGCTTTAAATTGCACTACTATTCTTAATTTATCTAGTGTTACTTCGCAGTAGATATACAAATTATTGATTTCTTTATCTAATTATAGACTCTAAAATGACGAATCTACCATAACAGTAAAGTAAAAAAAATATTACAAGAAATACTTCCATATACCCACCGCAATCTTCAATCTGCCCAAGTTTCACATTTACACACATAAATACACATATATGGCGACAAAGGTCGTTGTTTAGAGCCTCTTAGTGTCTGCGTAATAGATAAACGTTGTTTGTAGGTCAGGACACAATTTTGGGCACTGAAACCATTTTTCACATGGCGCAATTAAAATTAACCTATTATGACTTGAAATGTTAGACAATTATCTAAAAACCTACTGCATCACGGCATCACTTGCGCGTTGCCGACTCTTTAGGAAAGGAAGAAGAGAAAAAGGAAGCGGAATGGAGAAGGGGTGGGAAGGGGAAAGAGGGTAATAGGGCCTACGGCACTCTCACTCGCCAAACGAAACACAACAGTAGGAATACTGCTATTTCACGTCGATATTCTGTGAGAGGGTAATCCTTCCCCGGTCGAGCCGCCCAGTCGTGCCGAAATCAGCGAGGCTCTACTACTCTGACAGACTTTACATATCTTCGAGATCATTATGTAGAACTCTCATACGTGCAGGTTTTCTCACGATATTTACATCACCGTTAAAGCGAGCGATAAATAAATATTTAATACGCACATAACTGCGAATCAGAGATGCGTCTTTAGATCAAACTTAGGACTTCTGCGTTGCAGTTTTCCCCTAGGTGATTGCTGCTTCACTTCTTAATCTAATTATTAGTATAAACATTGTGTTTTAGATTTATAACAAAGCTTTGAACCTAGCAATAATAAATTTGTAGTGAAAACTACGATTGCGTGTTCAGAATACTTGTTTATTCGATAATCATATAAGATAACATAACAGTATTTATAATACAATATTAAGCATATACAGACATGTAAACAGAAATTATATGACTAAGTTAAATATCATATAATAATTCAGCACAATTGAGTTATACAATTGAGGTCGTAAGTACATCTAAAATATTGAGGTGACATAGTCGTAATATGCCTACAAATTCATTGCAGAATTTGGAATTCTGCGTGTTCTTCAATTAAAGACTAAGGTATCAAACATAGAGCATAGTCATCAACGCCATTTTGAAAATAGTCTCATATTTGTATTCGTTGTGTAGGTATCATTAAGATGCTTGGATTGTCCATACGATCTAATATGTATATATGTAAACACATCTATATGTGTAAAGAATATAAGAATTAGTACGTCTCTCGTAAATATCTATTGTGTTCCGGGCTCAATGAACTCTATAGTTTAGGCGCTGCATATTACTTCGATTTTTTTGAGACCTAATTGGAATCTGCACTGGTACCTAATTAGTAATTAAAATAATTTATAGAAATACTAACCTACAGCCCGCGGTTTCGATCACAAAAAAGTAGGTTATGATATGTTAGTAACGGTACTTGAAAAAATAAAATATAACCAATGTTAGTCGTTGATAATGTAGCTCTCCAATGATGAATTGTTAAAATCGGTTGTGTAGTTTTTGAGTTAATCTTTCCAAACAAACGAACGAGCAAAAGATCAAATCTTTCCTTTTATAATATAAGCATAGATGAGAAGTGGTACGTCTCTCGTAAACATTTATTATATTCCGTGCTCAATAAACTCTATAGCTTAGGCGCTGCATTGACATATTACTTAAATTATTTTGGAGACCTAATAGGAATTTCATCAGTAATTTGCAATCTCCATAAATTATAGAAATATTTCAAATAAATATTAGTCTACGTATAGCTACAGAAAGATGCTGGAACATTGATTCATGTAGTTAAGTCATAAGCGGCCGAGCTTTCTACAATTCGAGCAATGCTGAGTTGATATTCAGTTTCAGTTTTAATACAGTAAGCGTGTGAATTCTAAGAATATAAAAAATATCGTTTGCTTCTTACTACTACTTGTGTTTGTTCTCCTCTACAATGATATTTACTTTATCACATGTACCTACTATATTTCATCGCCGCATCACCTCAAGGAAAGACTGACAGAGAATGCCTATCGTATAAAGGCATATTTACATTGTGCATATTATGAAGTAAGTAATAATAATAATAATGTCTTCCAGACCGAATTTCGGTCACGTAGGTCAATCTTAATGGAGACTGGCCATCTGCGTAGAAGATATTATAGTGCACAAGTACGTACACATACACAAGTGCACTCTCTGTTCACTCACCCTCATGATCCGATGGGACGGATAATCCGACACGACCGGAGAGATCAGGCGCAGGACCAACGGCTTCAACGGATTCAAATTATGTAGTAAGACAACCATGTCGTTCCATATGAAGTGTATGTAAGGCATCCAACCAATCTTTAATCTGCCTCCGTGGCGCAGCGGTAGTGAATGCGATTGCTGTGCATGAGGTCTCGGGTTCGAATCCCGGGTCGGGCCAACAAAAAGTTATTGGGTTTTTCTGTTAAGAAATCTCAATAAGAGTCCGGAGTTAGGAAGTTGGCGGTGTTAGACACCCCCGTGCCTCGGAAAGCACGTAAAGCCGTTGTTCCTGCGCCTGATCTCTCTCCGGTCGTGTCGGATTATTCGTCCCATCGGATCATGAGAGTTAGGGAACAGACAGTGCTTTTGTGTTTGCGCACACACTTGTGCACTATAATATCTCCTGCGCAGATGGTCATTCTCCGTTAAGATTGGCCGCCGTGACCGAAACTCGGTCAGGAGGACATCATCATCAATCAGATAAACTTTCTCTCATTACAGAAGCATAAATTCACATATCTCGCGACAAAGGTCGTTGTTTAGGGTCTCCTAGAGCTGCTATAAATCCAGGAGACATTAACTGCAGGCACTTAATTAGGTGGATCCGGACACTGCAAGTGGTCACATAATATTATCATAGAGTAATGCGTTGTGTGTAGAGACGGCATAAGGTAGAAAAGTATTAAACCAACTGGAGACTTAGAAATGGAGCGTAGTTGGCTAGAGAGACGATATAGGTACAGCAGGCTGCTGTCAGTATTTAGGAAAAGAACTTTACAAAGTAATTGCGCTCTTTGAGAGAGGCCGTCAACCAGAAATTATGGTAACGACTATGATACCTATATATATAAGTAGAAAATAGACTGTCTCAGTAGTAGTGAATGCGACTACCGTGTATAAAGTCTCGCGTTGTTTCATGGGTAAATGTTAATGCCAGTTTCTGTAAAATAAATTTCATATAATAAAGTGTCTTAACTGTGTCTAGAAAACGGCAATAGCTCGGCCCCTATAACGTAACACCTAAAACCAAAGCGAGCAAAGTTATAGGCATTAAACCATTGTTACAAACAAAATCCCACAATAATTATATTCTATGCATCGTGTTGAAATCCTCAGGGGCTAGCTCAGAGCAGTAATTTTGCAGTAAGTAGGTGTCTAAAGGCCGAGATTAGTCAACGTCATTGTTATGTTAATATATTATTTATTACTATCCGCACAAAGGATGTGTTGTATTTGCATGATAATAATTAAATGTTCTGTAACTACAGGTAAGATTAGGTATAATTTATAATTTAATACGTGAAGCAAAAACTTTGTACCCTTTATATGAAAATTGCGCGGATGGATGAGTATGAAATTTGGCACAGTTAATGTTTATATAGAGAAGGAGGGGCGAATCCTAATATTTATATAAAATTAGAAATACATTAAATTAAGGAAAAAACTCTACACGCACACAACCATGCATTAGACACACGCAGTCGAATCGCGTTCGTAGTATTTCGGTATTGTTCGGCTGTATCAATATACAGGGTGATTTTGAAATCGTGTAATTCCTTTTAACCACGCATTCTACTGGTGATATAGAATAACCCTGACCATATTTTTATTTAATTAGAATTATATTTTTTGCAAAATTATTGTTCCGTTTTTTTCGTGAAAAGGTGTCAGATAGTCATATGTTAACCAACCGAGGCAATTTTAATTTTTTACTAAATAAAATAAAAAAACATATTAATAATTAATGTCGTAAATAATAACGGGCGGTCCTTTTTATTGCCCCTTATTATTTACGACATCAGTTATTGTTATGTTATTATTTTTAAATTAGTAAAATATTAAGATTGTGTCAGGTGGTTAAAATATGACTATTTGAAAACATTTCATGAAAAAATCTGTACTCTAATTTTGCCGAAACCATTATTCTAATTAAGAAAATATATTGTCAGGGTTATTCTATATCACCAGTAGAATGTGTGGTTAAAAGGAATTACACGATTTCAAAATCACCCTGTATAATGACATATATCAGCAATATCGTACGTTTATAGGCAAACTTTGGGCTGATTGGAATGATATGTACTATTTATATTATTATATATTTACGTATTTATATGTAATAAAGAAAAAAGAAAACAAATTAGCAAGCTTAGGAATATCGTCAATTAAAGTGTATAGTTTAGTAAATAATAATTTGTTTGATAAATGTAGGTAAATGAACATATATAGGTCGAAATCTAAATTAAATGTGATTACAAGGGTACATTATAGTTCTGACAATAAAACCTTAATAACTATCAAACTTAAAATTTAAATCAATAATGATCGAATTCCGACACTAGGCGACCGCTAGTAATGTTAAATACATAATGTGCTTTTAAGAAGTGATAATCTATGATAATAGTCATTAAAAAAAAAACATGTGCGTCGGTCTTATCTTATTATCCGAATAAAGAAGTAAATAAAGGACCTTCTCACCTTGTCTCTCCACGGGCCTTTGACCTAATGAAGCTACCTATTATATTCAGGAAAAATATTATAGAAATATTAAATTATTCCTTTATACCGTAGAATCAAAATAATTTGCCAAGCGTTCTTAAATGAATGATCTGCCACAAACACAGAGGTTCTGATAACTATGTACTCTGCCATAATTTTTCTATAGTCAGTATATCACAAAGTTAAATGCTATCTAGCCACTTGCTATCAGGTGTGATGTAAGCTATTTTGCCACCTTATTGCTATAAAAAAGTCTGGCTTCACTTCTAGTCTCGCACACAGACAGCATTTTTTAACCTAACCACTATATTTGCCTGCGTCTTTACCCGCCGGTACGTATACTGTGGTAAACTTTATCCTGATACGGAGATAAAAATAACGTTTTGTACATAGATAGTAGGCCATGCTCTATCTGTATGCTAAGTTTTGTCCAAATCCGTTTAAAGGTTTATGCGTGATAGAGCAACAAATATCCTTCTCCCGAGCCTTTGTTATTCGCAAGTCACTTGGTGTCGGCTTTTTCTAGTCTGACCAGATTTGACTGGATATCAGTTTTTACACGGAGCGGCTGCCACCTGACCTCCGCAACCCGAAGGCTAACGATATCCTAAGGCTAGACCAGTGTCAGGAAATTATAGAGCACTGACTTCCCAATAACGACTGCCATAAATGTTCATGGCAGCCGGGACCGACGGCTTACCGTGCTCTCCGAGGCACGGAGCAGGCGATAATTGTTAATGAATACGCACATAATTTCGAAAAGTCATATAACTTCCGTAAGTCAGAGGTCCTCCCCGAGACCCTCTGCATTGCAGTCTGCTGGTCTCCCCACTGAGCTATCGCTGCAACAAATATCCAAATACATATATTCACAAACTTTCACATTAATAATATTAGTAGAGTTACAATCGCTACTTCAGTAATTGGATACGTAACAACATACACCAGAGCAGAAAAGCATACCAATCAAAACAAATAAACATCGCCCGATTAACATCGTATCACGCAGGAAATGTCTCTTAATATGGAGAGTAAAAACAAATATTCTTCACCAAAACACAAACGTACACGTGCCAACAAGAAGTAAACACACACATTCGTATTTGAGTTGAACTCTAGTTGGGGATAGTAAATTAATTAATACATAAGTACTAACGTTTCTGGATCTCATATCTAACAATAATTGTCTGAGTATGGCTTTGTTTGTTTGAGGTACACTCAGTCTGGATACCGGTAATTGCTCTGTTATTATGCAAGCTTCAGTTCTAAATGCAAATAACTTAAATGTAATACACTGAGGTGTTCTATCTTCTTTGGATTAAGAGACGTATACAATTGGCTTTTTCAACTGGCAATTCTTATGTCGACATATCACGAAGTAAACTAAGATGTGTTCTATTTAATTTCAGATGAGACATTTACAATATAATATACTTTATTCATTATAACAATAATTAATCTAATATATATTTACAAACGTATTAACAAAGACAAAGAAGATATAAAAATAGTAATTATTATATTTCCAAATATTTATAAACATGGTTTAGCCGTCGACGTCGTAGAATTCGTCAGTATCGCTGAAATAAGTATTATAAAATATTCTTGTTTTAGATGTCACAAGTAATTTTTTTTTAATTATTGTATAAATAGAAAACGCCTGCACTAGGAATAAATACTTAGGTCGCAAACATAGAAAATAATTATCTTTCTTTAATGTTTTATAAACTCACATCATTTATTCCCTTTTTTATGCAATTGTGTAGAGGACTAGTTTTCGTTATAACGACTCGTTTAAGTTCAAAACTAAGTGCCGGTCTTGTCTAATAAATGTCAAATGTAAACTGAAATGCAATTTAATATGTTCACTTCTAACGTGATTTTTTAATTAGTAAAATTAAATTTGTGATATTTATGACCTTGAGACTAGACATCTAAAGTAATAAACTGGTATATAGAAAACTAGCTTTTGCTCAGGGCTTTGCTCGCGTAAAGGTTAGGCTAGGAGAAGTTTGTAACATTACGTTTTTTAAAATAAAATATTGCCTATGTTACTTGGTGTTAATATAGCTTTAGAAAGCTATGTTATCACCACGTTACATATATTTCAAATGTTTGAGATAAATCCTTACAAACAAACAAAAATCAAATCTTTCCTCCTTATAATATTAGTATAGATTATCGCTCATTGGTCGTTTGTGCGCGTATAACTTGAGAACCACTGGTCCAATGAGGTAGTCCACTTAGGGCACCCGTCCGAATGGCACCTACGCGAATAGCACCTAGCCTACACGAAACGCACCCATCAACATTTTTGGTAGGTGCTCTTCGTGGATTCAAATGTATTTTTACATTTTTGTCCACGAAGAATACCTACGACTCGCCAGCCTAGTGCTGGGATGTATTTGTATCGATAAAAATTACTAGAACGTTAATTAATTACACATGTATTTACGTACATACGAAATCCGTCTAGGCGACATTTAAAATAAAAATATTAAAAAAAATCACTATGTCAACAATTATTAATCTTACCAAATAATAACACTTTCTTATTTTTAATATATCACATCAGTCTCCATATCACATTTATTGCAAAATATACAGTGTAGTGAATTGTCACAAGGTAGTATGGTATAGTATTAGTAATAAAGTATTGTAAAATAAGAAAGTGTTATTAACACTTTCTTATTTTTAATATGTTCGTTCACGGTATACCTACAATATAATACAAACGCATGTACGTAAATATGTGTAATTAATAAACGTTCTAGTGATTTCGATATCGATATATTTCATTTAATAACGTCCTGTAAAACAAATACATCATTTTATTTTGCTGGTCGACAGTACGTCTTTAACATATTTAATGTTTAATCATTGCGCTTGTGTAATTAATGTTGGTGATTTATTCCATGTAAAGGACTTTTCATTATAACTGACGCATTGAAATATTTCCAATAAACTAAAATAATTTTGTGTATGTATCATAAAGGTACTTAAAACAAGCTAACGATTTCCAAATAAAACCGTCATCGATGTACACAAAAATGATTCGGATGCCGTTTGATCTGAATTTTTTACGCAAATTAAAATCGTACAGTCATATAGGCACGCCATTGAGCTTCGCATAATGGGTGAACAGGCAGCAATAATTGCAGTCGTCATTATCTCGAAACTCTATACTTGTTTAATTTAGTCGTGTGCAGATAAATGGATGACAGAGACATTCATTATTTTTTCATTGTTCACATATTATAATGGGTAGGTGATCGCTTCTAGCTTAATTGTATTTTATATTGTTTGTTGACTTTGTATTTTTTGGATATTTTGATAGATAAATATTATTTTGTAACGCAGTAATTTTACCTCCTATTTATATATATATATATATATATATATATACATGGTGGGGCTTTTCTAATATTAGGGGAATTACTGATGCTGTGCCGATACCAAAAAAACTGCATAGCCAGCATGTCTGAAAGATCAAATTTACAGTCCTACTGATCGGCATTGCGAAGAAGACTCGGCAGTTCCGTCTAATAATTTATTACAGCGCCATCAATTTACGTCTTACGGAACTACTTCGTCGGCACGAGAAGAGTAGAGAGAACGCTGGCACATTCTCAAATCTTCGTACTGTTAGGTACCGTGTATGACGTTTCTAGAAAACTCCGGACACGCTTTAACCGCGTATAAAAGGGGAAGGCCAACGCTCTCCGAGTCAGTTTACAATCGTAAGCGGTCAAGTATTCATCGAAACGAACGGGAGCGAAAATACTATAGAGTTTGAAGCAGTTTCGGTGGAAAAGTATATTATAGTGCTTGTTGTGTTTTAAATTTAATTGTGTGCAAGAATAAAACGTTATAGTCGGTAATATTGTTTTACATTCTTATCCCTCGAATCCAGCACGCATGCATGCAGCATGCTCATGATCTCGTACCTTGCCATTCCTTTCTATTTCATCCTATCCTTATCTCTAGGTTCGCTAATGTGTCATTGATTCTCTGATATTGCAATCGATGACAGGCTACGCTAAACGGCTTACCATCGGGCAAGCCGTATGTTTGCTTATCAATCTTATTTTATAAAAAAATATTACACAGCTGGAATGCTTAAGTTATTTGACTAATTGTCGTTTTCCAGATAATAGGGCAAATTTACTGAACCATGTTATATTTTTCTTAGCCTATAAAATTATTCAAATAAATTTCAAGTCCAGGGACAGAGTTTCCAAAAACAATTGTGTTTAATAGCTGTCCAAATTATTATAAACGAATCCATTTTTTTACACAGACTGTTGTTGCCTCAAAAAGTACAATTAAATTATTAAAGGGCAGCAAGCTTTGAAATTAAAACATTCCGTTTATAACAGTGAGGCGAGCAACGAAATTAATATACGTCAATCAAAAATACCAGTTTTAATAACTTTAGAACCAGCCACGTACGAAATTGCTGGAAATTAAAGCTGACTTTTCTTTTTACTCGTATAAACGACTAAATTGTAAGGTCATTGTACAGCTGCTAAAGCAAAAGGCAGCAACGAACATTTACTCATTTAAACTGAGCTTAACACAACTTCAAGCAGCAAGATTGAACAATTTCTAAGAATATAATTTTGGAAATGGATTACCGCCAAGTGAATTAACTGTGTCTCAATGTTTTGTTCTGTAGTGCAGATTAAAGGTTTTGTTGCTATTTCGTTTTCGCCAAAGTGTTAATAGATACTACCACTTATAGAAATCAATAATACTTAAATCGCAGTCAAGTCTTTACATAAACGATAGAGATACCTACAAATGTGATAATATCGCGAAAAAAAATTCAAACTACAACTACATATGGTTTATTCCAATATATTCACCTGGTTGTTCAACTTGGACTTTTTGGTGTCTTCAAATTACCTCGGGATCGTCAAATAATAATCAGTTAAAAAGTATTACGAAGTATCGGATGCATTATTTGCAATCAATCGTATACGATCGCGATCAATTTAAAAAAGTGTTATTGGGATTTTCAGTCCAGAAATTATTAGTAGCATTACGCAGTCTGGAGCTGTGCACGTTAGGCATCATTAGACCAGAGATTTCGAGGGCCTGGATGGATGAATGCAATAAAACTATTAACTAGGTTATCTAAATCGGTACAAATATATAAACCGATAACAAAGAAGATTTCGATGATATAAAAACCAACAATCTCATAGAAACTACGCCACAAAAATAATAGCCACAATTTTCTCCTTAATACGACCCTGGTGTTCAAATAGTAAGTAATTAACATTGTTAAGGAGGGCCCGTGGAAGTTTTCTCACTTATTTGTTAGATTAATGCGGCAACTTCTCTTAGTAATTCGGTTGCGTTTCCGCAAAGTCACGTATTGAATGAAGGTTATGTGATTTCAGAGATTCGTCTCGGTAATAGTATAAATAAGTTTTGGCAATGTTGAGTTGTTGCTATTGTTCGTTGTCATTTAGTCCTTGTAAGGAAGCTGTGTGTTTTGCTGTACTGTAGGTGGTAATGACATAATCTTATTTTTTACCTTGTTGGAGACCTAACCTAGGTCTATAAATAAAATCTAGTGGTCTCAAAAACTGGTATAATAACTGTATAATAATTGATAGTTACAATACAATAAAAAATACGCGTGCGTCGGTAACGGAATATGGTAGCGAAGTGAAGTGCGAGGGTGAGGCGTCCGCCCCGCACCACCGCGTGCCGCGCCGGCGCAGGCAGCCGACGAGGGACGGAAAGGCCTGAACAACCTTGTATTACTGTTTTTGTAATGTGTATAAAATTATCAAATTCAGAAATCTTCTATTGCCCTATTAATCATATTCACTAAGAAAAAGAAAAATAAATAAAGTGATTAAAAAATCGTTATAATTAATTTAGAAATATGCTTAGGCCTATTTTTGTGTCGCTGTATTTATTTCCCTCAAGAAACTGTCAGTAGTAGAACGAAGTTTGAAGCGAAGTCCGGTGAAGTCTAATATTAGTAATAATATATAGCCTAATATTAGGCTTCATTCAGCCTAATGGCTTAACCCCTATTACGTGGAACCAAAAGTTGTAGTTGAAATACGCTTCTGCCTATCTCTTTGATAATAAAGGCTTGAGACGATATTAAAAATAGTCAAACCCAAGAAAAAGCAAACCACAGCTAGACTTCATGATACTTTGAGCTCATTAGAGATAGAAACACCAATAATTAAATTATGTTCGGCTACTCTGAAATAACTACTCTGGAACATTTAGACAACTACCATCTTAGTCTCCCCGTGACCATGGCTGCTGGAAAGCAACCGAAACTTCGGGGAAGTATAAACTTAAATACAAATAGTTTTAATACTTTTAATAATTTAATTAGTAAAGTTTAGTTATAGTAGAAGTAGTATAAGAGTTTTAAAATAATAATTATGTAATAAAGTGTTAAATATAGAACGTGATGAAATCCGTATAAAATAGTTTAATTTCAATGCATAAAATTCTGTTAATACCAAACATATTAAATGAAACCGAGCCAAACTCACCGTTGTATTTGAACTTGTTCAAACACGAGTGTGTGTATTGCTTTTTCTAATTCGTTGGACACCAATTAAACTATCAACAGCTCGCAGACATCCAAATCATTTAGATACAGATATGGTTTAGTTTATAATTGGTTATGGTTTTATATTATATTGATGAACTGCCTCTGTGGCGCAGCGGTATTGAATGCGACTGCTGTGCATGAGGTCTCGGGTTCGAATCCCGGGTCGGGCCTACATAAAGGTATTGGGTTTTTCTGTTAAGAAATCTCAATACGAGCCCGGAGTTAGGAAGTTGGCGGTGTTAGACACCCCCGTGCCTCGGAAAGCACGTAAAGCCGTTAGTCCTGCGCCTGATCTCTCTCCGGTCGTGTCGGATTATTCGTCCCATCGGATCATGAGTGTTAGGGAACAGAGAGTGCACTTGTGTTTGCGCACATACTTGTGCACCATATCTCCTGCGCAGATGGCCAGTCTCCGTTAAGATTGGCCGCCGTGACCGAAAATCGGTCTGGAGGACATTATTATTAATATTATTATGGAAAACATGCCGCACACCAATTTGTGAAATGACAGAGAATATGAATTGTGACGTTGTATTTATGGGTAGGTACGCAAGCAAGAAACTCAGATTTATTTATTTATTTAGACATCCAGTAGTTGTTACATTACTTTTTTTTTCTCTCTAGCCTTTATTATTCCCATGTCACTTGGGGTCAGCTTTTCTAGCCTAACCGGATTTGACTGGATATCAGTGTTTACACGGAGCGGCTGCCACCTGACCTCCGCAACCCGAAGGCTAACGATACCCTAAGGCTAGACTAGTGTCAGGATATTATAGGGCACTGACTTCCCAATAACGACTGCCATAGATGTTCATGGCAGCCAGGACCGACGGCTTAACGTGCTCTCCGAGGCACGGAGCGGGCGATAATTGTCAATCAATACGTACATAATTTCGAAAAGTCATTTAAGGTGTCACAGCATGCATAAATTATAATTATTAAACAAACAAAAACAACAAAATAAATACTAACTAATTTTCAAGGTATAAACTTAATTATAAAAATTTAAAGGAATTAAAGAATTTTAAAATAAAATTAGGTAAGAAAATAAATCTACAGATTTTGTCTGCCTAATGTGAAAAGCATTAAAACAACTTTTTAAAATTTAATTAATAATAATTTATAATTTAATAATTATAATAATTTATTTATTTTAGTATAAATTCTTAGTTTTACAATTGTGTCTTAACAATAACATAAAGTGCACTTATAGATATTTGCCCGAACTAGATTAAACCTAAACCTACTTAAAATGTAGGTTGCTTATCCGCAAACACATCCATTTTGCCACAAATAGCATTGTATGCTTTAGATAAGCCGGATATGGACGAAAATTGTTTTAAATTTGTTTTGGCAAATTACTGGTGCAACAATCCCGCATTGACGAGCACTCGTCTAAGCACCCTAATACACAATATAAATTATTCCAAAAGGGATGGACAGTCAATTTCATTTCTTAAAACTTTGTATAGAAATATCATGTGGTGAAGTTGTCTACGACACGACAGACTATCCATTCCAAAGTGTCGTAATTTATCATTAGATGATGGCAGTTCTTTATGCAGCATACAATAATCTATATATATCTATATATCTAGAAAGTATCTTAGGAATCGCTTCTAGATTCGCTCTATTCTTAATCCATGTACGTTGTATTGCGGCGACCAAACTACAGATCAGTATTCTAGATGACTTCATACGTTGCTATTCTATGGCAATAGTAATGGCAATTTTTGTGGTTGATTTGCGGAAATGTCTACCATTAAGTAAGAGAAAGCCCAGCATTGTGAAAGACTTATTGATGATGTTGTCGAGGTGGGATATAAATGTCAGTTTGAAGTCGAAAAGCACACTTAGATCCAAATCAAAACTCTGTTTTGTGAATGAGATGCCTCCTATTAACTGTCACTCCAATTTGCAACGATTTCATGCTGCTTTTGCAAACTATGGTTGTGAATGTTATTTGTGGTTCGAATAAAATAGTAATAAATGGAATATTTTTTTTTTTTTTTTTTTTTATTTTGCTCGTCAAAATGACCACACTCCGCCTGATGGTAAGCAGTCGTGTGGTCTAAGAGCAGTGGCCTCCACATCGTCCTCATAGCAGCCGAGGCGATGTTGAGGTCTCTACTTTGACGGCCTGAGAAGGTGCTTTTTCACGCCCCGCTTAAAGGACCCAGGATTGAAGGAAGAAGGAAACACGTGCCTTGGCAGAGAATTCCATGCCTTGATCGTTCGGCAGAGGTATGAGGACCCAAACTTGTTGGTACGCACTCTAGTCGACTCCACCGTGTAAGGATGGCATCTGAGCCCAGCACGCGTTGTTCTGGATAGGAAAGGGGAGGGCGGGATAAGGTGGAATAACTCTTCAGAGCACTCCCCGTGGTATATTCTGTAGAAACATGCCAAAGAGGCAATATCCCTACGGAGTTGCAGAGGTTCCAGTGAACTCGTGACCTCTGGATCTCCGATGATACGGTCAGCCCGCCGCTGTAACCTGTCAAGAGCGTCTAGCAAGTACTGCGCGGAGCCATCCCAAAGATGAGAACAGTACTCCACGCAAGGGCGCACTTGTGCCTTATACAATAGGCACAGCTGCCCAGGCGCGAAGAACCGCCTCACCCTGTTCAGAACTCCGAGTTTTCGCGAAGCTTGCCTAATGACGCTCTCGATGTAGGTTTTGGGATTAAGGGAGCGGCAAAGATCCATACCTAAGATGGAGAGGCTGCCACGTATCACCAGTGGAGTGTTCTTCAGAGAAGGGAGGGAAAGGAACGGAGACTTTTTTGTTGAGAACGCGCATGCCTGGGTCTTCTTGGCGTTGAACTGGACCAAGTTCTTGGCACCCCATTCAGAGATGCGGTTCAAGGTCTGGTCAAGTTCAACGACAAGATCCTGCCTTTTCCCCACAACCTCAGCCTGTTTGGCTCCAGGACGTCCGAGATATCGCCCATGCACGGTACTGTCGTCTGCATAACAATGTATGTTGCCGAGATTCAACATATCATTGATATGCAGAAGAAAGAGCGTAGGGGATAAGACGGACCCCTGAGGCACTCCTGCATTGACCTGCATAAATTTGGAAGCGCGACCGTCGCAAAGGACCCGAACACGACGTTTCTGCAGGAAATTTGCAATCCAGGTGCACAGTTGAGGGGGCAAGCCATAGGCCGGAAGCTTGGAAAGAAGAGACCGGTGCCAGACTCTATCGAAAGCTTTGGCTATGTCTAGGCTGACAGCCAAAGACTCGCCGTGCTTGTCCATAGCTCACCCGTTGATCGTTTAGCCCGAAAGCCGTATTGGCGATCATTGATCAACGAGTGATCCTCCAGGTAGCGGACAATTTGGGTGTTAATAATCCGCTCGAACACCTTGGAGAGCACTGAGGTGATAGCTATGGGTCGATAGTTGCCTGGCTCGGAACGGTCCCCCTTTTTGGGAATCGGTTGAACGTTCGCCTCCTTCCAAGCCTCAGGCACAATGCCTGCGGCGTAAGACGTCCGGTATAGGCGCGTAAGTGTGGGAGACAACTCCGCTGCACATTTTTTGAGGACCACAGCTGGGATGCCGTCAGGTCCACTGGCTTTCCGAACATCGAGAGACTGCAGTATCGCACGAACGTCACGTTGCCTGATACGTATATCAGGCATGGTGTAGCCGCAGTTGGCAATGTTAGGCGGCTGCGAACCGCAGTCATCGATTCGGGAGTTGGCCGCAAAGAGATTTGCAAGCAGATCTGCTTTCTCTTGCGGCCGATGAGCCAGTGATCCATTCGGATATCTCAGAGGGGGCAGCGAGGTCTGGCAGAAGTTGGACTGCACGGCTTTGGCCAGGCGCCAATAGCTACGACTGCCCGTAGGATGGGCCATGAGCTCCTGGCCGAACCGTGCGACGCGCTGGGCATCCGCTCTTAAGTATGCCCTCTTGCAGACCTTTGTGGCTTGGTTGAACGCTGCCTTCAGGTGATCCACGTTAGAGTCGTGGAGAGTGCGAGCCCTGGTCCAAGAGCGGTACGCTGTCTGTTTGCGTTCAACAGCATCAGCGCATTCACGACCGAACCAGGGCCTTTTCCTGCCACCGCTCGTGACATCACTGTATGGAATATAATATTCCATACCCAGGATGATTTCACCAGCGACAGCAGTAGCGCTCTCTGAAGGATCCCTGTTCTCAAAGCAGCGTTGAGCCCAAGGGATGGATGCGAAGTACTCCCGCATTCCATCCCAGTCTGCTGACGAGTAGTACCACAGTCGTCGTCTTGCCTCCTCGGGTCGTGGGGGCGTAACAACAACAGCTGTGGCACAAACCAGACAGTGGTCTGAGGTGCCCAGAGGAGCACTAATCGACACACTGTACCGGTTCGGGTTACTTGTCAGCAGCAGATCGAGCAGAGAGGGCGCCTGACCTGCAATGTCCGGTATCCGGGTGGGCTGGAGTACCAGTTGAGACAGGTCATGCGTGAGAGCGAACGCATGGGCAATTCGTCCCGCGTGGTCTGTTTTGGGAGAACCCAACCAGGTCTCATGGTGGGCATTGAAATCTCCCAAGAACACCAACTCAGCATTCGGAAACTGCTCCTGCGCGTCGTCTGCCGCCTGACTCAGGTAATCAAAGAGTCGAGTTGTCTCAGCGTCTCCTGAATGGGATCGGTAGAGGCACATGTAGATTTGGCTGAATGAGCCGTGATCTACGTGTACCCAAAGGACAGAGAAGGAAGGGTCCTCTAGGCAGTGTAGACGGCGACAACAAATATCCGCCCTAACAAACAAGCATACCCCGGCTTTCGCGAGGAAACACTCCTCTAGCACGTAGCCGGGATATTGCAGGTAGGTCGTGTCTGCAGGACGGCGTATTTGTGTCTCCGTTAGAAAAAGCATTGCCGGCCGAGCCGTCTCCAGGTGGTGATGGACAGCATTAAGGTTAGCGTGGAGTCCTCTGATGTTAATGAACTCCACGACACCGGAAGAGGAAGCAGCGGTGGGGTTACGGCGATTGGCTGCTGTTAAACGACAATGCTTTGTTCGTACTGCCATAGAGTGAATGGAAGGGAAAGCGTGAAAAAAAAAAGAGGCGGCTATTCTCGCAACAAAGTGGGGCAAGGCGCAGAGCAAGTTTCGTCATATTACTGTGTGGTATGGCGATAGCCGATCCGACGGACGGAAGGACCCCCGTACCCTCCCGAAAGTGGTCGCCGGGACCCACCCTCCGGTCACCATCCGGCACGACGAGCCACCTCGAGATTATGCGCGGCATGATGAGGCAGCCAACCAAGTTGGTTAGACTCGGTTGGGCCTCTGGACTATACCGCGGGCGGCCAGCAGAGCACCGTTTCTACGGCTCTCCCTGGCCGCCGGGTCGACTCGCGCCACCCACACAATGACTCTACGGATACTCTGCAGGTCCCTCGTAAGCTGCGAGAATCGTCACCTCATGCTTAGGCCTCCGGCACTCTCATTCACCGAACGAAACACAGCAGTGAGACACTGCTATTTCACGTCGATTTTCTGTGAGAGGGTAGTACTTCCCCGGTCGAGCCGGCCCATTTATGCTGTAACCAGCTTGGCTCTACTACTATGCATATATTATGTCATTAACATAATCATTAAAATTATGGCATTTAAATGAAATAATACTTATACAATTTATATCTTCTTTCACATATCAAGATCCGTAATGAGTATCTAGGTGTACCACGCTGCCGACCGGAACATTACATCGGTCTCTTGCAAAAATACATTGATAAGTTTTCTGCCAAAATGTTTACTTATGTAAACTGTGAAGTAAATATTTTTACCTTGCTAAAATTTGGAATCAATGTTGGATTTGTTAAACTAGAAAATAATATATATTCCATAGAATATAAGTAATTTTTTGTTTGAATAAATGTACAGTTTAAGCTGGAATCATTCATCATCATCATCTATTACTTTAATTGATCGTTTGTTTATTTTTTTGTTTGTTTGTTATGCATTCTTGCCTTAACTATTCAACCGATCATCATTAAATAAACGTTGCATACACATTGTCAGGGACACAGAAAAGAACATAGGGTACATTTCATCTAGAAAAAAGTACTTTCAGAAAATTTATATAACTTACATTTACGCGAGAAAAGCCGCGGGCAAATTCTAGTTAATAAATAAAATCAAATATGAAGTGATTACCCTTACAGTACCAAAGTAGGATCTAATTGGGTACCAAATTAAACCTAACTCGGTTACTGCAAGTAAGCACTCTACGTATATAAGTGTATGGTTCAACAGCGACCAATCTGTCAAAAGATAATAAACTGAATGTTTTCCCAAGGGACTGTTTTGAGTTCACTCTCGTCGAACCAAGTTTACGATGCGATTCTGCTATTCCCTGAAGTGCAAACGTCATCTGTTGTAAAGATGATTGGCGTGCCAAGATTAAGGTGCATTGCATTGTTTGAATGTCCTGCAGTGTTTTACCAAAACGAGCCTTATAGAATAGTTGAGAGAAAAACAAATACATTGGATACGGAATCTGTTTTTAAAAACAGATTGGAATCTGTTTACTTTCTCGGTGACGCATGTATAAGAATATACAGTGTGTATAATAAACCCTGTCCGATCCATTAAGGACTTGTTCCTCACTTAAAAACAAGCTGAGAAAAATAAAAAAAAATCTATATCACCGTAAAACGTCTTCATAATATTTAGTACAGTATTGATCAGCATGTTTACCCTTAAATTATCGAAGTTTCGCACAGTCTAGCAACATTTCATTTGACAAGGACGCGGAGCGTGGTATACCTTTGGCGGCATTTTTCTAGCGTAGCGCAATACCTAGGTATTATGATTAATAAGTTTTCGGTGTTGCCATAGGTAATGTATTAACATATTATTTTAAATACACTAAATTTACTGGGGTAATTTTTTTGAACGATTTATATAAAAGGATGTCACTTACATACTCATAATCAGCTACTGTATAACACCTTTAAGGATCGGACAGGGTTTATTATACACACTGTATTTTTTTTTACATAATCTATCACATACACACAACACCATCTAGGCCAAACTAAGCAGAGCACAAATGTTTGACTTGTGCGGGAATCGAACCTGCGACCTCAGGCATGGCAGTCGGTTACACTAAACACTACGCCATCGAGGCCACAGCTCGGGGTCTGTTTTTGTGCTTGATGACCTAGACCCATCCCTATTACGTGGAACCCAAAACCGTAGCTAACGAACGTGTATGTAATAAACTTCTGCCTACTCCATAAGAATACAGCTGGGAGACTATTTTTAAATTAGCTAACAAATTATCGGTGACCTTTTTTTGCCTACGCTTGGTCTCGACTGAATACGGTCTTCTCTTGTGCATAATATAACAACTATTGCCATCTATCGAGGTATAGCGGAACTATGCTTTGTATTTTGTATGCGAGTTTATATTTCTAAATTAAACTACGATTATTTATCTACTAATTTAGTTACGTTTTTATATTGTTGTTTATATAATTGGTATAAATTTTGTGCCTGCTAGTTAATTTTGTAAAAGCATAACAAATATATTTCTTTTGTGCATCTATGCATATATCAGTTGTAATAAAAATATGTTTATGAAGTTTATTCCTATTTTATTTGAAAAGCAATTAGGCTCAAAGAATTCACGAGGACATTTTTTATACCTGAAATATTATTAGCAGTCCTCGTGCCAAGGATTTCCATTTCAGAATATTTTCCTTGACTTTAATTTTACGTGGGTAAGGTATTTAGCGTCTCGTTGTTTTCTGTTAGAAGAATATTACTAAAACGACAGCTAATTTTGCTTTTAAATTGAAATTTATATAAGTAATATAAGTTATTGAAAACTCAAGAATTGTTAAACAGCAAAAAATATTGAATATTTTAGTATCTTTGTGATTTCTTTGTTAATTTATATAATATATGTAGTTACGGACAGGAAATGAAACAACATATTGATACCAAAGTTCCTTTTTTGAAGGAATAATCAATGACAACTGAATAAGTTTAAATTAAGATTTGATTGGTTATTGCTAATTTAGTCATCCAATCACTGCAATTGACGATATGTACCGTGATCGTTTCTTAACTAATTTGTGATGATTTGCCTTTTAGAAACAAGATTTAAAAAGCAAATAAGCATTATACGCTTAGAACACAGTATAAAAGAAAAGCTAGTTTAAGTAAACGAAAAATTAGCTTTGTCTGCCGTTTTTCTTGGAAACACTATTTTTCTGGTTGAAAGGTATTTTATATTTTTCTCTACCCCTGACAACGTGTATGCGAAATTTTATGATGATAAGTCGAATACTCGTAGTTACGGCGTGAAAATGTCACTAACAAACAAACTCACTTTATTTACAATATTAGTTCAAATTACGTTTAATACTAAAGATATTATTAAACGTAATTTGATTCGGTCCTTTACATGATATACCTTTGAAAGATCGAAGGTATATCATGTAAATGACCGTTTGTTGTTCGGAATATTTGATCTGAAACCTTTTAAAATGTTAACCGAGCTTTGTTATTATTTAGTATCATTCATTCAAAGCATACAAAGATTAAAATTCACATGAAAATGCAATCAGCAAAACTTTAAACAAAAATACATATACAACAAAATTAAAAGTTCGACAAATTAAAATCTGGCGTATCTAGGTGATTGCAGCCATTTTAATTATGCACCGAGTGTAGCCGCTGACCGGCGAGTATATTTCAAAAGGCTTCAATAATGTACACCTGTATCAGGTTCACCTCGATAGCCTTTTCATTTATTTATGAGGAATCGTTTTTGTAAATGTATTTTGATGGATTGGTCTAGACTTCTGTTGTTATTCGCAGGAATGGATCTGAATAAATTGTTTCATTAAATTAATGTTCCCGATGGTGAGTTGCGTTTAAGATGGCTTCTCCGTCGGCTTCAGCGAGGTTTTCGTTAGCAACTCCCTGAGTTGCGAGTGGTGAGCGGCTTTATTGCTCCGGTACCTATCTGGAGAATAGGTAGTGTCACTTGGGCACGAGGTAGCTCGCTTACGAGAACCGGATCTCTGAGGTTAGGGTGGAGAGTCGAGATTTAGGGACAAGACCTGTCTATAACTGGTCCCGGAAGATGCTCTCGGGTACTGGAAGGTACAGCGGCTCCTCTAATATAACCTAACGGTTGGTGTAGGGGAACGCTATATCATAAACTGGGATAGTCGTAGAGAAAGGGGATGTCCGTATCTAAATCATCGCTCATTTTTTACATAGAAACCGCGCCTAAGATAAGTATAAGTATAGTAATGCTAGATTTTATTATCCAGCTCAAAATATGTTTCTCTTTATAAAAAATATGAAACGTTATTGTTGCTGACTCGTCTACATGCATATTGTACTTTGAACGCATTACCTATTGCACGGAGGTTGACCCCTACATGCGTGAATATGCGAACACGCATACAGTACATGAAGTAAAGCTACAAAATAACTGGGACACGTAAATGAAAAAAAAAACTACATATGTTATTAAACACTTAATATAAAATTTACCTACGAACCTAGAACGTACGCCGCAATATGTAACATTAGGGTGTTCATTTTTGTTTCTGTGACATTCACTTTTATTTCTAATCTTATAGTGATGAATGCGTCGTGGAACCTTAACCGATCAGTGACTTTTGCCGTTATATATATATACAATACTAGCTGACCCGGCAAACGTAATTTTGCCATAAAAAAATGATTTGACCAAAAGATTAAAAAAAAAAGTTAGGGGTGGACAACCCTTATCACTAAGGGGTATGAAAAATAGATGTTGGCCGATTCTCAGACCTACTCAATATGCTCACAAAATTTCATGAGAATCGGTCAAGCCGTTTCGGAGGAGTACGGGAACGAACATTGTGACACGAGAATTTTATATATAAGATATAGCAGCGATAGCCTAGTGGGAAACCGTTGGACTGCCATACAGAGGTCTCGAGTTCGATTCCAAGACATGCATCTCTGAGATTTCGAAGTTATGTGCGTATTAAAATAGTTAATTATTGCTTGCATTAACGGTGAATGAAAACATCGTGAGGAAACCTGCATGTCTGAGAGTTCTGCATAATGTTTTCGAAGATATATGAAGTCTACCAACCCGCACTGAGCCAGCGTGGTAGACTATACCCTAACCCTTCTCACGTTCGGAAGAGGGTCATGCCCAGCAGTGGGACAGTTTAATACAGGGCTATTATTGTATATACATACAATACATGTCGGTTGACTTATGTTACTGGCAGTATTTATCTGAAAGCATATTCAACATTGCCGTGATCTATTTTTATTTAGAATAAATATATGTATTTATTTATAGTAATATAAATCTTTATAGGCAACTGTATCTGGTGACATTCAGGGGTCTTATATTAATTTATAATCCTTATTATCATGCATAATGTCATATGCTTGAAGTTAGCGGCATAGCCGACTTCACTAGGGTTCCCTGGTAGCGGGTTCATTACAAAACACAACTATACACTTCTTCCAAACGCTTTATTCTACAGCAATTACAGTCGTTGGTAAATGAAATAGTTCTAGAGTAGAAATATTACTACTAATTACAATTGGAGCCCAGAGAACCAGCGATCCCGTTTTCATAGTCCAATCTTCTTCGTAGCTTCCAAACGAATGCCCCTTGAAGTTCGTCTCACATCAAAATACGATTCTGCTCATGTGAGTCATCGACGTCACGGCGTTCTCCGCTCTTGCTCTTACAATGTAGTCAATTGAGTGTCTTGTTATCACTAAATTATCGTAGTCGCATGCATAATAATTTTTATTAAGTTTTACAAAACATTTATCCTTTCTTACATATTTTGTTTACATATTTATAGCTTAAAAGAACCTAAAGTAAGACACTAAATAAAGAACTTTAAAACCAACATAACATTTTACAAAATAGAAACTTGCTAAATAAGATAGCGCAGTTGTCGCAAAAATTGAATTGTTCAAACATTTCTAGTACAGTCAGTCAGATAAATCCCGGTTCACCCTTGTCAGGCAAGATAAGTGACCGAACTTCTTTGGCCATTTCCAAACAGTTATCGCAGTAGCGATCACGTAAATTTTTCTAATCTCCAGACCATACCTCTTTTCTTTGTCTCTCGCACTTTGAGATGGTAGCGAAATTTTAATTGATTCTTTAAAGATTTCTTCGTGCCACTTTGGTTTTCAAAGTGATTTATTATTGTATTAACATGTTAATAGTGGAATTTGGAACTAGTCTCTCATAAATCCCACAAATGAAATTCTCCTAGATTAAATGTTAAATGTAAATTTAAATTGCATTTGAATACACATTTGACGCTTTCAGATTTTATCTTTTTTGGCCTTTGAAGTATTTACATACATACATACATAAATTCACGCCTGTTTCCCAGAGGGGTAGGCAGAGACTACGGATTTCCATTTGCTACGATCCTGACACACTTTTCTGGCTTCATTCACTTAAGTATTGATTGTTCTTATAATCAGTTCTTCGTTAAGTTTAAATATATTTTGACTAATGCCTTTTATTGGTTTTACTGGAGTGAAAGATATTTCGCATTTGTGAGGATGCTTTCCAGCCACTTTGCTCTACTGGCGTTAAAACAAAAGACGTAGAAATGTAAAATAGCTCACTAGTTCACTGTTAATGTCTTTCAATATAGTGAATGGAAACACGTAGTCAATGTCTACCTCTCCAAGATATAGTTAATTTAAACAGTACGCAATCTTATAATTATTTAAACTAATTTATTAATAATAATAATAATAATAATAATAATCTTTATTTCAAATAATTATACAATAACCACTTACAAGTTAGCTACAGTAAAACTAAAAGCATACAATACAAATTGCAAGTAGCGTTATTGCGACTCTGGTGCCCAAGGTAAGATTTAACTTGTGTTATGGGCACCAGGTCTCCCACGTAATGCGGAATAATTACATTATTTCTAGGTGAGGCGTGGTATCAGGAGGTATGAATTTATATAATCAATATTATAACTAAATAAACTAATAAGAATATGTGTGTAATAAAAAAAACAAAAAAACTTAAGCATGTAATATTATTAGCCTCTTAGTGTTGATGCATGTGTTTGTGTGCGTGAGTGTATCTGTGTGTGTGTGTATGTGTGTGTGTGTGTGTGTGTGTGGTGTGTGTGGTGTGTGTGTGTGTGTGGTGTGTGTGGTGTGTGTGTGTGTGTGCATAATTATGTACAGTAATATACTTGTTTAGTTATAGAATTGCAACTTTTATCAGATTTTCAGTCTCATCGTAGTCCAGAGTATAAAGCCACTCCTGTACTTTAATTTTGCAGAGATACTTGGTTAAATTGAATATGTCACACCGTTTGTTCAATTTGTTATATAGATAATTGCCAAGAATATGATAGTGACGTTGAGCAGTAGCTGTATTAGCTTTGTGTGTGGGATAGATTTTATAGGGGCGACGTCCTGTAACAGCATTCACATCACATTCTAGTTTGCCATGTTTCCGTAGTATGACATGAAGCACAAATAGCTGCCTAACTGTCAAAACCTCACATTCTTTATATAAGAGCGTGGTCGGGAACTGGAAATTTCTGAATGTCATTACTTTGAGGACGGCTCTTTGTGCGCGTTCCAGTTTTAAAAGATGCGTCTTTGGTGCCCCACCCCATACAGTTATACAGTACGTAAGCACTGATTGGCAGAGAGCATAATAAATTGTTTTAATCATAGTTGATTCTGCAGAATTTCTAAGCTTTTTAAAAATGAAAATTAATTTTCGCACCCGGGCAGTGACATTGTCAAGAAATAACTTCCAGCTTAGTGAGTTGTCTATTTGTATTCCTAGGTATTTAACTACATTGGTTTTAGTTAACTGTGGACAATCACATCTCGACTTTGGCGAATTCAGGTGACAGATGTTGGTGTGGGCTTTGAGAACCATGGATTCAGGGAAATTAGATGCACTTGGTTTCAAACAAAATGGCATGTACATGGTTTTGCTTAGGTTCATTGTTAGAGAATTTTCAGAAAGCCAGCTCATCACCTTTCTAAGAGCATTTTGTGCATGCACATTTATATCAGTCCAGTTATTCCCATGTAAAAGTAGAGCCGTATCATCCGCGTATGTATAAATGGAGCAATTTGGTAGTGGAAGCTTACATAGATTGTTAATGTATATTAAGAAAAGGGACGGACCCAGAATTGAGCCCTGGGGCACCCCGCATGTTAAGGTTCGAGCGTCACTTAGCAAGCCATTTATTGTAACACGCTGAGTTCGATCACTAAGGTAGTCTTCAAATATTTTATGAGTGATACCACGGATACCGATACACTCCAGTTTCCTGAGAAGGTTCGGAACAGACACAGTGTCAAAAGCTTTAGAAATATCCAAGAAAATACCCAGACACTTCCTGCCTTTATCCAAAAGTGCTACTGTATCATCAACAAATGAGGCAACGGCATCTTCAGTAGATTTCCCAGCTCTAAAACCATATTGGTTGGGAGCCAAGATGTTATGGGATTCTAAATAGTGCACTAAACGGGTATTAGTTATTTTCTCAAGAATTTTAGAAATGGTTGGCAAGATGGATATGGGCCTGTAATTATTGACACTGTGTCTGTCCCCACTCTTAAAAATTGGGTGAACGATTGCTGTCTTAAAAACCTTGGGGAAGCAGCCCGAAGATATACAACAGTTGCAAATGTGTGTAATGGCAGGTAGAAGGGTGGGCAGACAACATTTTAGAAGCTTCGCCGAGATTCCGTCCCAGCCCACTGCCGCATCTGATCGGAGACCTTGAATCAGTCTTTCAATCTCAGTTTCGTCAGTAGGTAGGAGCACAAAAGAGCTACAAGGTCCATGATCTGATAAGTGCTCCGAAGATGAGGGGGGAGGGTTCAGGGTTTCAGCTAAACTTCTGCCAACGTCAACAAAGAAATCGTTAACATTGTTTATTGAACTGTTATTATCAGGAGTTATGTTAAGAAGTTCTACAGGTGAGGAAACATTACGGTGGGTCGAAGTGATATTTTTAATGACTTTCCAGGTCGCTTTGGGGTCCTTCTGAGCTTTAAGAAATTCTGTTCTTTCATAATCTCTTTTTAGGTTCTTAAGTAACTTATTACAGAAGTTCCTGTATCTTATATATGTTACTTTAAGAATATAGTTTTCAGGGTCATTCTTTGATTGCCGACATAAGTTGTTCCTATTACGTATACAGCGGAGCAATCCGTTGGTGATCCAGGGCTTGATTATTCTGCGTTTACAGGATATGCGTACTATTTTAGAATGTTTTTTAATTATTTACACAATTTTATTTATCAATAATTCAGCGGCCATATTAGCATCACTGATATTCAAAATTTCACTAAAATCAGCACACGAGATCTCAGCAATGGCAGATGAATAATCAACTTTATTCCGAAATAAAATAGTATTAGGTCGCGATTGACTCCATTCAATATTAATTAATGTGGGTTTATGATCTGTAATATCAGTATCAATTACTAATGTTGTTGATCTTAGGTCTGTTTTTATCAGCACATGATCCAGGCAATTGTTATTATGAGTTGCGAACAAATTCGAGAGTAATAATCCATGCGAGGCAGTTAAATTAAGATATTCGTGGGCTGGTTGGCTGAGATTTTCAGAGGATATACTTATGTTAATATCTCCTAAAATCAGAACATTCTTTTGAGCTGAAATGGATGTTAGAATATTGTTTAGCCCCTGAATAAATTTTTCGGTATTACGTATAGAAGGAGACCGATACATTGCTACAATCGAAAGGTCATACTGTCTCAGATTGCACAGCAAACAACTAGCTTCTAGTATTTGGGGTTCTGATATACTGTGTCTTAATCCATTTTTAATAAAAACAATAACACCATCATTCTGGTTTTTAGGGTTGCTTGTGCAATACGAGACATAACCTTCCAATGCAGGGATGACTGAGCAAGATTTTAACCAACATTCTGATAAGATTACTATATCACAGGATATGTTCAGAGTAGTCATAAATACCATAAGACTATCAAAATTACGGTTTATACTTCGTATGTTGAGGTGCATTAAGTTGATGGACTTATTATTGTCCGTAATATATGTTGAGCATTGTTCGGGCAAACAGACATAAGCGTTTACTTTGCCAAATGAATCAATTTCATCTAAGATATTAGAATTAAGCATAATAAAGAAATAATGTAAAAGGCACAAAAGATTGTCGCTTTTTCAAAGCATATACGTAATACTCGTTACGAGTAGGCATATATCGGTGATATTGAGAGATTAATGGTTTGTTATGATACAAGTGGCAGTGCATTATGCATGGTGTGTAATTGTAAGTGTGTTTTAAAAATTCAGTTATACTGAGTTTGTATAAATGTAATGGATAGTATGTGTGTGTAAGTTTGAATATGTATAGACTAAGTTTACTATAATATGAGTACAAAACTAAATTACGAACGAAGTAGACGACATACATGCAGTAAAAAACAAAGTAAAAAGTATACAGTTTTGACTTAAAATTACTCAAACAAACATATAATGAAAGAAAATTAAATGATATTACTTTTGTTAAAACATTATTTTTGCAGTAAATCAAGAAAGCTTTTGTCAGAAAGGATGCGGATGGGCTTCTCGCCTTCCCTTTTTTTGAGAAAAATCTTGTTATTGGATGTCCAGCAATAATTAAATTCATTAGCTCTAGCAAACTTTCTAGCTTCATAGAAGAGTTGCCTTAGAGAGAGTGGAAGGCGGTCAGATATATAAATCGGGACGCACTCACCTGCAATCCCCAATAACTCACTATTCAATTTTAGCGATCTAGGTTTGCCCTTATTGAAGTCCCGTGCAGCTTGCAGGAGCATATTTTTTTGAGATACAGAGTGAAGTTCAACAACCACCTGTTTAGACGTCCCTTGCTTGGACTGCGTTCGATAGATATCCCGAATCTGTGCTGGTTGAATTGGCACATGAAGCAATTCACCTGCACTTGTTACTAACTTTACTAAGTCATCGGTAAGTTCCTTTTCCTTGCAAGGGATATTCCGAAGTTCAATGAAGGAAGATCGCTGATACGCCTGCAAGTCTTGAATTTTATTCTCCAGTTTATTTATGTACACACATTGTTCCGATCTCTCGTTTTCAAGTTTCATTATTTTCGACCTGATCTCTTCATATTGAGAGTTCATTAGGTTAGCCGATTCCTCAATTTCTGTCTTAACTTTCTGTAAGTTTTCATGACGTGTTTTTAGATCAGCTAAATCCAGAGTAATTTTCGACATAAAGTTTTTTAATGTGGTCTCTTGTTCATGGTTCCATTTCGTAAGCATATCCCGAATTTCCTCCTTAAATGCATTCAGTTCATTTGTCGGGCTAGATTCAGAGCGCAGCCGTTTTGTTGATCTTCTCATAGTATTAACGAAATCAGTTTCAGGATCAGTTGCCGTGATGTTAGGACTTGATGTTGAGCGCTGTACCTCAGTTTGTGGTATAGTTGGGGGCGAACGTCTAAGGTTAGGCATTATTACCAGTTAAAGGTAGGAAAAACTGTGTGCAACCAATTTTCAGGAAGTTGTTGCTTCGTTGAATGTGATGGTAGATAACACGAAGTACTAGGATTGCAGAGATAAGGTGGTGGTGTGGCCTTAGTTTGTTGCAGTGTCGAGTTAATCCACTTAGGGGCGGTTCCTTATCGCGTTATTATATTAATCTATTTATTATATTTGTTTCGCCGAATTATTACCTTCTTTGTAATTTCTGATTGGATGGTTCAAAGCACTTAATTTGTAGTACATAAGTCATGTATCTTTGTGTCCATTGTTTGATTTTTTGCAAGGATATAGTCCTATCCCCCACGACACAGGATATACGCGTAGTGCGGATCTTGCCTTCTCTCAAAAAAAATTGCTTCAAATAATACCAAAAAATTGTTTGAATATATTAACTACTGCTAAGTATAAACGGTAAACTCATGATGCCATGTAGTCATTCCTCCGCTAGTAGTAGGGCGAGTGTTGTGGATTCAATCTCCACTGGATATAATTTCCCTGACTCACAAATCGTTGTTTCGAGTCTATGTGTTGTTTGTGTCCTTTATTGCAATGTATACATATATCACAGGTGTCATTCCTTTTACGGCATTGTCGCTGTCTTTAGTAAACATGCAGAATACTAATCATATCATAGAGTCATGTAACAATGACACGACATATTTCATCAATGTTATCAGATTTCTCCGTACTACTTTATAACTTAATACGGCATGATATTAACCATCATCATAATATACATCAAACTAACATGAAGATATATGACGATAACAGAAAATCATTTATCAAAAAGTATCACAATCGATTGTATATCATCCATCATAAAAACTACATGATATTATAATAATGTTCAATATTTATCAGACTCGCTTACAGCTTATACTATAACCTAACAAAAACATGATAATATAATTATATTACATTTAATTTGCTTCTAAATTTCATGATTTACGCCATATATGTATATATATTTAGAAAGTTAGATACCTACAGGTTAAAGTGATACAGTGAACAGCGATAGCTTAATGGAAGATCGTATTAAATAATAAATTATCACTCACGTTAACGTGAAGGGAAACATCGTGAGGCAACCTGCATATCTGAGAGTGAGTAATGTTCCTAAAGATATATGAAGTCTTCTAACCCGCACTGACGTAGTGTGGACCCTAACTCTTCTAATACTGAGAAGAAGCACGGGCCTCCGCCCTGTATTTAACTGCCTCATTGCTGGAGATGGGCCCAGCAGTAGGACAGCTTAATACAGGGCTGATTTTATATAACGTAGTACATAAAACAAGTCGTAAACAAGAGTCACTTAGAGACTAAAACGAACTCATAAGCCTCTATATTATCTGGCTAAAGAAACTCAAAAACAAGGTTACAATATATTTCAAAACGAATTTTGCTCACAAGCATTTTCTTCATCTTCGCTAACTTTTTGTTAGAAAACCTAGTTAAGTGTTCGTCAAGAAAAACTATGTCAGGTTTCAGAGCTGGATTATAGCTGAGTCTGCGGGTTTATAAGACATGCCCTGAATTGCGATATTGCCAAGCTTTAAGAACATCTTTCTTAGTACCTTGTTTTTCCTAAAAACATAACATTCAACAACGTATAAGAACATAGTTTACGTTTATTGAAAGATTTTTATCTCATTGTACGAAGTTTCAGAGCGAGTAGAGTCTAGACCTGCGTCATTTTAGCAAAGCCAAAATTTTACAGTACTTGTGTAATATGCAGGTTAACAACGTAAAGGGTATTTGATTGAAGCAGGAAATATTTTGATATTCTTGAAGCTGGTAGGCTATTCCCATCGAACTGTTGCCTTACAAATTGGCTTGATGGGTGACCATCACCCAAATAACATATGATTGTTCCCAATTCTAGCTTCGAATCCAATCTAGAATTGCACAGCGTTAAAAGTTACAGTAGTAAGTTTTAATTTGGTCTACCTTAATAGGCTTTAGGATCTTAGTCTATCAAATGACAATCTTATAATATTTACATTTAAATAAAAAACGTAAACAAAAACAAATGTCCTCTACAAAGATAATTACAAATATGATATGACAATTTAAATTTACATAATCCCGTGCAGGTCAATATAAATATTAACTGAAATTGTATCACTTGAAATATTGACTAAATGGAATAAATAAATGATAGTGTCATTATATAAATAGAAACAATATAATATGTATTATAAACTTAACTATTCTACAAACGTCCTCAAAACTATGTTTTTGTTAATACGAAAACATATTATGGTATAGATTGAATATAAATATCTTACGGCAAACGTAGTTTGAAGTTTTTATATCAAAGTGTACTTCTTCCCTTGTTTGTGCATTAATCCAGATACACATGTGGAAGAATGGAGTTATGATGTTCCTTCAACACAATGAGAGGATCCTTCGACCAGGCTTGGTGATCATGCCTGGTGGGCTGCGTTGATAATAATAATAATGTCCTCCGGACCGAATTTCGGCCATGGGGGCCAGTCTTAATGGAGACTGGCCATCTGCGCAGGAGATATTATAGTGCACAAGTATGTACGCAAATACAAGTGCACTCTCTGTTCCCTAACTCTCATGATCCGATGGGACGGATAATCCGACACGACCGGAGAGAGATCAGGTGCAGGACCAACGGCTTTACGTGCTTTCTGCTCGTATTGTTTTCTTAACAGTAAAACTCAATAACTTTTTGTTGGCCTGACCCGGGATTCGAGCCCGAGCCCTCATGCACAGCAGTCGCATTCACTACCGCTGCGCCACGGAAGCAGAGGCTGCGATGATACGATTGATGTAAATATAATGTAATTGATGGGTTTTGTAATTGTCTATATAGCAGCTCGTAGTGTAAACCTCGCTTGCGACATTCGGTATTGTATATATATATACATGTTATGTATAATTTTGTTCAGCGCCATCTTTTGTGTAAGTGTTTACGATACTTGATACGAGATGGCGCTTCTTGAGTTGTGTCGCTGTACACAAATCTAAATTCAATTATATAGATGACTACGCTTCATGCCAATAGGCTCTATTTCGGGGCCTAATGCTAAATGTGACCTATAACATTATAGTTGGAGAAATGTCGGTATATGACCCCTCTAACTGTCTGTATCCATGAAGGAGCAATTAATGTTAGGTGAGATATAAATAGTATGTATACCTTACCTAACATTTTACAAAAGCGGTGTTTTATAAATAAAAACCGACTTCGAAACTCGTATTCAACCAATTGCTACAACAGAACACGATTACGGTTTTACATAACCGCAAACCTTTTAAAATGGAACCGTCACGAATTATACGTCAACTATGCGACAGTAGACACAAACGCGCACAACAGTGTGCCCGGCAACAAAACAAAAAATCTCGAATATAAGTCTGGAGTCGCAAAGCTTTGTCCCGGCTAAGTTCGCCGTACAACCTGATTCAATTTCCATGTTAATCCGTAGCACGACACAAAGTCTCCTTTGTACTGTACAAGTCAAGTTTTATCGTGTAAGGGGTTTTTTGGTGAGCGTACTCTCTAGTGATGTTTTCATCTGTTGTAATTTGCGCTAGGTCAGGAACAGTGTTGAATTTAATTTCCTCTGCTACATTTATAAAAAGAAACATTTCATGACTCGGTTGCCTTGGATACATAACTAAAAAACAATCGAGATTAAAAATAGCAATATAAGTAATCATATAATGTAAATCCATACTAATATTATAAAGAAGAAATATTTGTTTGTTTGTAATCGATAAACTCTGAAACTACTGAATTGATTTTGATCTTTCTTTCAGCTACAGAATGCTACTTTATCCAAAAGTATCATAAAAATTATGACATCACGATACGAGATATGGAATCATCATTTTCCCAGCTAGCCAGAAAAATGTACACTGCTGGATATAGGCATCTCCCAAGGCTCTCCACACAGATTGGTAACGAGCCGTCCGCACCTAACCACTTCCCTTAATTAACAGTTTGTTATTCCACCTTGAGAGAGGCCTACCTCTATTGCGTCTTTGGGTGCATGCCCGCCACTCCAGAACCTTTTTGCTTAACGACCATCGGTTCTACGTGCTATGTGCCTTGCCTTGCCCACTGCTCTAGACCCTGGCTATCCGGAGAGCTAAATCGGTAACTTCGATTTTCCTGCAGAATTCTTCAAATCTGATTCCATCCCGCAGGGAAACTCCGAGCATAGCTCTCTTCATAGCACTTTAAGTGACCTTCAGTCTACACATGGAGCCCAAAGTGAGCGACCACATAGTAATCCTAAACGTGAGTAAAACGAAAAGTGACTTATGCGAATGTATCTCATATCTGCAGCATCAAGAGTTCGGTTCAGCACGTGCAAAACCATTGTTTTGCACGTGCTGAACCAAACTCTTGATGCTGCAGATATGAGATACATTATTTGACGATGATTTGGGATTTGACGGTGGTTTTTAACTGAACTATATATAACATTATGTAATTATTGATTTAACTGTCGAATTATTATCAATTCAAAAATAATTTATGCTTTTAGGTTAGTAACAAAAAAAATAGTAGTTGGTAAATTTATTGAAATTCAAATGATCCGAATGTATTTGAATAATGTTAGATCATTAATTGAAATGCATTAATTACATTTCATTAAATTAATAATTGGTTGTGTATTAGTAATACCTAAATTATTTTACAATTAAATATCAAATACAATGCCGATGTAACAATCAAAAACAAACCGTTGGCCGTAATTAAACAAATTAGGTACATAACACATTCATTATCAATGTGTTTGATTTGTTGATTTTGTCTGTTATTCAAGGTTCGTTAAGTGACGTGCAATAAAGGAATTATTGGTTGGACAAGATAGTATATTTAATGAAAGAAACAAAGTATACAACGATTTCGACCGCGGCTCCACTCGCGTAAATGTAGGTTTTTAGTAACATTCATTTTTTCTGGATGACAGTTTATGTCCTATTCTGTACCCCAGACAACGTGTATGCGAATTTTCATGATGCACTAAATAACATGTTTCAATAAATAAGTATGTATTTATCTTATCTTATCTTGATCCGGGGGCCAGTCATTGTAGACCGGCGACACTTCAACCCAGTGGGATCTTTTGTGTCGGCCCCGAGGTTTATCCTTGAGCTATCTCCCTATGAATGTACTGCATCAGTCGCAGCGTACACCTCAGAGGGAGAAGCCTGAAGTCTTCAGGGTTCGGATATGCCAATCCCATCAGACCCATCCTTAGTCCGGCCAACGCGTCACATTCACACAGTAGGTGTGATATGGACTCGTCCTGTTCACCACAGGCTCTGCAGATCGAATTGTTTGACAATCTCAATCTGCACAGGAAGTCATTGGTGCCAAAATGACCAGTAAACGCTCCTGTGAGTAGGCGTATTTGGCCCTTGTTGTACCCGCAGAACTTCCGGGTAAAGCCCGTGGCTCTGTTTGCAATGAATTTCTTGGAGTGTTCCAGACCCCTAAGGGCCATCCACTCCAGCCTGTGTTTATCATTGCCATGTGCATTCAAAGCTGCCTTGACGGTACTCTCAGAGAGACCTACGAATGGCTCGGGGCCCACAAATTGTTGCTCCGAGCCCTTTTTGGCTAATACATCAGCCTCCTCATTACCCTGCACCCCTGCATGCCCCGGAACCCACACCAGCCTGACTGTGTTTTTCCTGCCAAGTTTGTTAAGGGCTTTAACACAGTTCAGGACTAGTGCTGAGTCCACCCTACAGGAGTTCAGAGCCTTAAGAGCAGCTTGACTGTCACTGAGTATATAAACAATCTTGTCAGTGACATTGTTGTTAATATTCTCCTGCGCACAGGCAATTATAGCATAGGTTTCCGCCTGGAAGACCGTTGCATATTTGCCCATGCTTTGGTTCACCTTGCAGTCGTTGGCATAAATACCAGCGCCTGATCCTGTTTCCATTTTGGAACCATCGGTGTACCAGATGAGACAACCCTTGTCAGGGGATCGTAGACCTCGTCTCCATTCGTCCCTTGTGGGGACCTTTATTTTAAAATTCTTTTTGAATATGTGCATTGGTTGCATTTTGTCACATCCCATGCTCATAATCTCTTTAAGATCCTTCGAGATCTCCAGTTTTGTGTGTCGAGTTACTGGCATGTTGACGCTCCACAGCCCATGTATAGATAGTCTAGTATGTATTTACTTATTTATTAAAACAGGACACAACAAACTTTCACTTAGATCGTGAATCTATTTAGATTCACGGTCTAAGTGAAAGTCCAAAAACAATACTCATAATGACTTTAAAATGTAAATTTTTTTTGTTTCACATAATTGTAATTGATTTTGTTTATTTCTTAATGATTATAATTATGTGTAATGTTTTGTTTATAATAATATATTTAATTTAATTTACTATGTTATCTGACATATAAAGAATATTGATAGACTATTATTGAACGTGCATTTATTATTGTACACCCTATGGGTATGTTGCAGTGAAACATAGTAAATCCTACCACCTGTATCTATATTGTACCTGTGACAAACAATAAATTTTCATTTCATTTCATTTTAATATATATTGTTCTTTTGATTTAATTTGAAGAAAATGATAGGTTAAAGTTAGGGTTATTCGTGTCGTCGAGCTTTTCGTTTTTTTCATAGACTGCATATTATGTATTACTACCGCAATAGTAATTATTTCTGTGTCACGTGGGTCTTTACCAACATTTAAACAACGGACACAAATATCATTTAGACTCTAAATCACTACGACATCCATGCAGTCAGTTAAAGTTGAGCCCTTAAGCCCATCCAAATATTTTTTATTTGTTTTTAAAATTCAATCTACTCGCTCTCTAGTAATATATCCTGTATCGCGGGGGACTTTACAAACATTCAAACAACGGACACAAAGAACACCCAGACTCAGAACAACATTTGTGGATCACACTAAGTTTTGTCCCATGTGGGATTCGAATCCACAACACACGGTGCAGTAGCAGTGGCCAAGCGACCACTTAAACCGCTACATCATCCGTGCAGTCCATTTATGAATACGGTCCAAATATGAATACGATATTAAATTCTAAGTAATTTCCACAGTTTTGATCGGGATCTGCTGCTGTCACGAGACAATCCTCGTGATACCGACGTCACACCTCCAATATCGTAATTACACCGAACTGCGTTCGGTAAACCGACACGACTGGCGCTGCAGTGCAATACTCGATTCTGTATTGGACATTTACGGATTAATACTATTAAGACTGACGGCTTAACGCGCTGTCATTGACAGAGACATGCGATATGTAGATAGTGGTTACGGATAAGTCAGTACTTAACCAATACATGTATGTGATATTTGATAATAAGATGAGTGACTGCATGATGTGGTCTTATTTATTCTCAAACTGGATTTGCCTGCGGCTTCGCACGCCTAAATGTAGGTTAGATAAGTAACAGTACTTTTTCTGGATGAAAGGTATGTCTCTCCTCTGGTGTTGCGGGTGTCCATGGGCGGCGGTAGTCGCTTACCATCAGGCAATACGTCTGCTCGTTTGCCTCCTATAGCATAAAAAAGGTACAATTTCAGACGTCGGCCTCTTGATAATGACTAAAATGAAATTTTGCTTAGCATGACTCGGACATTAAGTCTGAGATCTCATTCACAGCGGCCGTATCCACTACCACTGTATTATCCTAATATTATAAATGCAAATGTGAGTTTATTTGTTACGCTTTCACGCATGAACTACTCGACCGATCATCATGAAATTTCGCATACACATTGTCTGTGGAAGAGAGTAATTATAATCCAGAAAAAAAGTACTATTCGTAAGAAAATTAAATTTATTGACAAAATCTACCTACATTATAACAATAAATGAAATATGTTTTATAAATATTTAAGAATAATATATTTTTGCATATCTTCTTGCCCTCGAGTCCATTAAGCTCGAACAGCGGCACGTATTTTGATGAAATTTTGTTTGGACATTTTGAACTATGGGGAAGAATTTTAATGAAGTTCGAAACTGCGAATTATTTAGTATAAATTAATATTAAGAGTATGGTGTTGTATTACAAAAAAAGTTGAAGGTTTGTCACGTCGAGGTTTGTTATATGTATCTCTTTTATTTATACGGCATTTTGTATCATTTGTATGTTTCTTAACCTGTCAAGTCTTGGAATACCAGACAAAATCAAAAATCTAATGTCTGGCCCTGGTGTGCCGCGTTAACTCAATAGGTTAAGCGAATAATAGTCAATCGCCAGTTGCTTACTCGTTGGTAAGGATAACGTTTTTATAATGCTATTGGTGCCCGAATGTTGATCAAGTCAAATGGAATTGACTTTGGAAATGCTTCTCTGACGTCTCACAGTTGACAAAGAAGTACACGCTCTACTTGATGGTTAGCAGTAGCTACAGCCTACTTGAAGATACAAAAAGGCTTAAGTCAAAGTCAAAGTCAATAATCCTTATTTCCATAAAAATGTGCTAACAATTCTTGGACACGTCAATTCACTATTATATTAATAAAAAATAATAATAAAAATAAATAGAAGGAAATAAAAATATTGCATTGAAAAAAGCCTGTTCGAAGAGTAGAGCTTTCATGAGAAGAAGCAAGCAAGAAACTCATAGCCACTCTTTTCAATCGCCAAATGTTTAGATATCAATACAATTCAATCTTATATTATTTTCCTTATATGAGCTGCTGTGTGTAGTTGTTAGTTATTTATTTCAATTAGATTTAAAAGTAATAACACATGAAATAATAGTCACAGCAACTCATATTACAGTTAGCTTAATAATATGATTAGAAATAACCTGTGAGTGGAAGCAACTCAATCCCAAGCATTTTTATCTTGTATATATTCAGTGACTGCGTAAACGAGTATCTCAGTAGTACATTTAAATAATAATTTCCAAAATAATACGGCGGTCTCTTAGATATCAAAATGCTTATATCTATATCATTTGTGCAGTACAATTTAAACCCAACCTGGGTTTGAAACCTCAAATTAAACACCCTCGAAAGTCAATATTCATTTATTTATTAATCTTACCAATATTAGAAAATATGTAAAGTTTTGTAGAGTATCTTTCTAGATCATATTCTTATGTTTATGCGATTGTTATTCATTGAAATTAAACACTTTATACGGATTTTGTCCCGTTGCTTATTTTACTTTAAAACACTTTTATTACATAATTGTGAAAACTCTAACATTACTATTATTGAACTTGACTACTATTTAAGCTATTTAATTTATTTAAAACTATTTATATTTAAGTTTACACTTTGCCCCGACGTTTCGGTTGCTTTACAGCAGCCATGTTCACGGGGAGAATATGGCTGCTGTGTTTTCAAGTATTTTAAAGTAAAATAAACAACGAGACAAAATCCGTATAGTGTCTTTTTTAAATTTTCTAGATTATCATGCGATAACCGTTGAATATATTTTTATAAAACCTAACATACAGAAAGACTATATCCCTTGTTTTTTTTTCAGGCGAGCGAAGCTACGTTCAGAAACCAGTATGTCATAATTCCTCTGTCACATAATATTCCCATCTCTACGGCACACAAAATTTGTAGTCCAGGAACAAATACAATGAATGAGTTAAGCTATGTTTTTCATGGTAATTTTTGTACGAGAGTTTGTGAGATGCATTCTGAATTTTTACTGTTCCGTTCCATTAAATTGATTAAGTAAAAGCATTGGGAAAATATTGGCGAGTTATAAATTTATGGCTATCACTGAAATTGATTCTGCTTTGTCTGTTTTTATACGACTACCAAAGCTCACTAAATTATTTTTGCGTCGTTAATAATAATGCCTGGTTTGTTTATTAAATGTAAGTCAGTAGGTATAAAATAAATACACCTACATACAAATGATTATATAGTCTTATGCATATATATCTAGAGTCATGAGTCGAAGTATGATATACCAAAATGTCGCTAGCTATGACTTTATAGGTGGAAGAGCCTCGTTGATTTCAGCATGAATGGGCTGGCTCGACCGGGGAAGGACTACCATCTCACAGAATATTGACGTGAAATAGCAGTATTCCTACTGTTGTACTTCGTTCGGTGAGTGAGAGTACCGGAGGGCTAATTACCCTCTTTCCCCCTTACCACTCCTTCTCCTTCCCACTTCCTTTTTCTCTTCTTCGTAGCCTAAAGGTCGGCAACGCGCAAGTGTCTATCTGTGTCAAGTCTGGTGTTGCAGGCGTCCATAGGCTACGGTGACCACTTACCATCAGAGCTGTATGCTTGTTTGAGCATAGTTTTAGCTTCCCTGCTACTGGAAACTTTTTGAGAAAAATCTTAACGCTTTGCTCGATCCAGGATCAAGATCCGAGATCTCATAAGGCACTATATGCATTATATACTAACGTAGTAGTTGCGGCACTATGGCTCAACTTAGACATAATAAATATCTTAGTTGGGCTACAAAAATCGGTAGCTTACACATTTTTTATCCCGTGTGGACTTACAATAGATTTTTTATATTTTATAAAGTTTGATCTGCATACGTGATAAAAAAGTGCTCGTTATATATAAAAATGCATTAACTTGTGATATTGATTAATTATTTGATGTGTTAGCCAAATGTTACGCAAATAGAAATATAGATGCCGACAAATTATCGACGCAATATGAACGGTAGACCAAAATTTTGAAATTTAGATTGTGAATCGAATTATTATCACTGCAACGAATTTATTAATACTCGAATGCGGTTTCATACAAGCTTCAAATATTTGAATTTAATTTTACGTGATTATTACACATCGGCAGCTTATAGGGAATATATATGTAATAGAGGGCGATCCATTCGCTCAGGAATCTAAACTGATACTTCATGATCGGTCACATACTGGAACGCAAATTTATGCCGCAAGCTAACGAGGCAGTCAAACCGAGCAAACTAAATGCAAATTACACTCACTGTCTCCAATTAATTTTAAAACTTTAACAGCCAATGAGTACCTATAACTAGGCGCTATCGTACAACTGTTCAAACGATCTCGATTTGAAAGTACTTAAGGCCTTCGGGGAAATTTATTTTGTCCCCCGAAGCGAAGCAGCGAACTAAGCCTTATCATCCACCTAATAGGTTTCTACGAAGAAGCCTTTAGAGGCAATATGGGCACCTAAATTTATTGTTTAGTTAAATAGAAGATTCTAGGTGCCGCGGCAGTACTGTCACACAAACCAGGATATCATGTTAAATAATTAAAATTTAATTTTCTTGGTCTATAAGCTTTGTTTGTCCCGTGACATAAATTCAGAGAGTTGAATTATCGAGTTGGATGAATTGTTACTAGTTTCCAGGGGAATCTCTGCTAGTGACAGGTAGTCAATAAGAGGAGGAGGAGGAGGTAAATGACTATAGCCTCGTTTCTCAATAATGACGTCATCTAAAATATATCTTGCGAAATATGGTTAAAATACATCTCTCTACATACCCTGATGTAGAAATACAAACAGATGTTCCTGTAAATATATTTAAGTATAGGTTTAAAATCGGATATTATGTTTTCATAATATGATTCGTTTTGCCCGCGGTTTCACTCGCATAAATGTAGGCTAGATTAGATTAGAAACGGTATTTATCTGACGAAAAAGTATCTTATGTAATTTAGTGGTCAGTGTAACCGACTGCCACGCCCGAGGTAGCGGGTTCGATTCCCGCACAAGTCAAAAATTTGTGTGTATGAACATGAATGTTTGTCTTGGTCTGGGTGTTTCTATGTATAATATGTATGTATTTACAAAAAAAAAAGTATATATGTATGTATATCCATTGTCTAGTACCCATAGTACAAGCTCTGCTTAGTTTGGGCTAGATGGTGTTGTGTGTTTGTGGTAGAATATTATTATTATTATTATTATTTTCTTTTTCCCGACAATGTGTATAATATAAAATTTCATGATGATCGGTCGAGTAGTTAAGGCATGAAAGCGTAACAAATAAACTCACATTCGCATTTATAATATTAGTTACGATTCAAGCAGTTCGGGGGCACAGTTATTCCTAACTAATATTTAAGTAAAAAAAAGAACACAGGGTACCTTTCATCCAGAAAAAATACTGTTACTTTTTTTTTACTTGTTATTATGCTTTGACACATACCTCTCTGCGGGGCGACGGAGAGGTTATGTCGGGCTCACCGAGGAAAAGATACCCTGTTAATACCGACTAAACCTACCACGGTGTTCCTCGACATAACCATAGACGGCGAGGCCGCGCGAATCACTTTCACATGCGTTCGCGACCCCGCCGTGGTTTCGTACAAAACACACACAAAAAATACTTCCTCTACCGTCCCCCTTGGGGACAAAGACACGACACAGAGGCGCGCATGGGAACACGCACGCTGCCTCTCGGACCTGGCGCTGATCGGGTGGCGGCCCACGCCCACGCCCCCCAGGTCAAACCTCAGGGTGGACTGTTACTAACCTAAACTTATTTAACCTACATTTACGCGAGCGCAGCCGCAGGCGAAATCTAGTTCAATAATAAATATTGCATAATCTTTAGATAAAACACAATAGCCTCATTTGTTAGTAATATCCGCGCATCCACTATCTTTCATCTTCAACGTTATGTCGTGCACGTAGTGCCTTCGCTAGAGTCCCATCTCCTATGAAAAGGGTTGAAGATTTATAGCCATTTGTAACTCGCTAGCTATATATTCCATTATATCAGGTGACACGAGCAATTTTATGTTAAATTGGGCGACGTTTTTATCATTTACCTGTAGATAAGTCAATTTATGGGTAGCGGGGTTTGTTATTGCTTCTAAAGGTTTGTTGTTGAATTTATGTTTTATGTGATTGCGTAAATCTTTGTTTTCATTTAGGTATTTCCAGTTTGGATATATGTAGTTAATTTATACATCGAGTAGTTAAAGCATGAAAGCGAAACAAACATACAAACAATCTAATATTCGCATTTATAATATTAGTTAGGATTAAATCAAATCAAAAAATAAATAAATTTATTCAAGTTAGGTTACAAGGTAACACTTGGGAATGTCAAAGTTACACTAAATTTTTCTATGAATTTACATTTACTACCACGTTCAGCAAAGCAAGGGCTTAGAGCTCATGAGAAGAACAGGCAAGTAACTCATGGCCACTCTTTTTAATCACCAAGTTTACAATCATCTATATAGAGGAAGGCACTCCTCCATATAATCTTGAATTATGCGATTATTGCACCGCTGAATTTTTGAAGTTATATGTGTATTAAATAGTTATTTACATTAAAACATCGTGAGGAAACTTGCATGTCAGAGAATTCTTCATAACGCTCTCGAAGATATGTGAAGTCTGCCAACCCGCACTGGGCCAGCGTGGTGGACTGTGGCCTAACCCTTCTCACACTGAGAAGAAGGCCGAGTCTAGATGTTAGACAATTTATACACAGGCTGATATTATTTATATATAATAATGTTGATGAATGGCATACTTTACTAATTTATGTGTCTCTACTGTTAGTAATTGACTGAACGGTTGGCGTAATGGTGTAAACCCTTGCCGCTGTCTCTGCTCTAAGTGTTGAGGGTTCGAATCTCACAAGGGACAAAAATTTGTGCGATCCACAAATGAAATATGTTCCGAGTCTGGGTGTTCTTTATGTCCGTTGTTTGAATGTTCGTAAAGTCCCCCGCGATACATGGTTTATTCTTAGTGCGGGAGTTGTCTTATAAAAAATGGTCATGGATCTAAACTAAAATTAAGGTATTGCACTCATTAGCTTTACACACACGTGTTTTTATAAGATCGAAATTTATTTAGCCTCAAGTTCATTATTTCAATACCATTTCCACAACGATATGAGAAAATAAAAAGAAAACTTCGTGTAGTATCTCTGAAGACAACAAAACTGTACCGCTCCATAGCAATCAATGTCATTTACAGGATCGTAACAGGTGCTAACTAGCACCAGAGTATTAATGCACAAAGCGCTCGTTAGGTGCGGTCGCGTTCACTGTAATGAAACTTCAACCCTTGATTACTGGCGCATCAGTGAACAAGCTTTTGGTAAATTAGAAAGATTATTTAATGTTTCACGTTGAGTTGTTTTGACTAGAATGTTTTGAAGAATTATGACACTCTTTCTTTGTTAGTTTTTTGATATGCAACTCTTGCGCTAGGAATAATTTATTGTCACTTAAGAAACATACATAGAACGGACGGGAAAGCCGCCCAGACTTGGAACAAATATTTGTGGAACACAATATTTTTTGTGCCGCGTGAGATAGCGACGGGCCACTTATACCAATACGCCATCTGCGCAATCAAAATTATTTAAGGTCATACATACATTTTTGGACTACATATTCTTAAGGTGGTACTGCTTATATACCACATTAAGAACTTCATACAACATGCCTGATGGTCAGTGGTTAGCGTGGCCTATATACTAGGGTTTTCATCGTCGTGTTACCCGGTGTGATGCCCGGGTCGGACAGTGTTATTTGTTTTTCTATCAAACAGTGCTCATTAGCAGCCAGGGTTTAAAACTGTGCTTGGTAGACGACAATAGGGCTTATCACGTGGCACGAAGGCATCAAATAAAATGGTTACAACATGCTATTCTATTCTTAATAATATAAGAATAAAGAAGTCTGCCCACTACCCCATCTCATACCATGACCGTGCTAGGAACATGTCAGGCAAAAAAATATTCTTTGTAAGGAAATGTATAAGACTATGCCCACTAGACCATTCCTTCACCGACCAGCAGTTCTTATAGCAGGGCGTATCGTGTTGCTTTTCGTGTCTGATACATTCCTAGCACGGTCATGGTATGAGACGGTCTAGTGGGCTTTCCTTAAATATCACATTGAACCGTTGATCATCATCATAAGGCCAGGTAACTATTTACCATAATGCAGACCACATGTTTATATGCTATATCTATACGTTATGTAAAAAAGAATACCATCAAACATTGGCGAATATTTACAAAACTCATGACTATTCCAGTGCAACCAAATTTTTAATTAAGTTTGAAGCTGAATATATAAAGTTATTTAGTGACTAACGAGGTTCCGAAAACGAGTGCAGAAATGTGCGACAGTAGTTAGGTAACAATAATTTACGCTAACAATTCGTTCGTGTTAATTCTGTTAGTATCGAACCGTGAAAGAAAATATACGAGTGTAGAATTTGTTGTTGCTAAATATTGCATATGACCTTTACATGGTACAGATGTGAAGTTTAAAAGGATTTGTTTGTTATGTCAATGGTATCTTAGCTTCAAGATGTAGTACATGATTCGGAAGGAGAGGTAACCCAATGAATGTTTGGTTTGAAATCCTACCTGATTTAACATCGAACTGAATCCACTGCTAACACGAGCATTCTAGCTTAGTTGGAAGGCTTAATAAGAATACTAGTAATTCGTAACTAAAATTGTTAATAAGGTCAAAAAAAATGATTTAACATAATAAACAATCCACTCATACAAATCCACTCATACTTAGCACACACAGACAACGGTATATTGAGCGTTGTGCTGAAAAACATATTAGTGATGTAAGTAATAAGAATATTTGTGCCGAATGGCAGGTAGCGTCGAACGCAGACAGCACTGTTAATGCGACAGTATAAGTCTCATATTTGTGTAGCATGTTTCTTTGAGAGGCCACGGTAATGTTCTCGGTAATCTAACAGTATTCTATCTTCATACATACGGTCGGAATGCAAGTCATACCTATGCGGCTCGAGGTCGGTATACACTCGGTACACAACCAGTCGTGAATGCGCGTGACGAACGAACGGTGTAATGGTTTTGTAAGCGTGCTATTTGTAAATATTTGATTGAAATAAGTACAAGAACTTACATAATAATTATGGCAAAGTGCAGTTGTAAACAAAAGTATTTTTAATTAAATTTTTTATCCGATTGCGGATATTTTTATATTATTAAATTATTTAACAATAAAGCTTTTCGTACGTCTCAGTCGAGGCACAAATATTTTTAAGTCTCAAATATATGAGGTTGTTTTTTATTTAATCTACTAATCAATAAACACAACATAATTTTTATTGAACCCTTCCTATTTCATTCACAACTAATTTAATTTTTTTATAATATGAAATATAATATTTACAATCACTAAACTAGAAAGAAACTCAAGCAGGTAGATAAAATTATAATACTGTAGATGGGCAGCTCTCTTGCGTGTTTGCGTACCGCGCGATTATAGGTAATGATTTCAAGGACAGAGCCAAGTTACAATCCTGTTAGATAATATTAACGTGGACAGGCTTAGATTGTGTAAGACCCGTCATGCGCAGTCTTCTGCATTCACGCGCATGACGACATATACCGTCGGCATCTACAATGCCTTAAATTATACAGAACAAGGGCATACACAAAACGGTATAAGGGTACACCCCTTATAATGTCTTGTGTAATTGTGGATATTGTTGGGCTGCAAAAATTCCCTATGCTTGTGTCTACCGGCTAAGGAATGGCAATCAGTAGACAACTAGAATCATAGAGTATCTAAGTGTACCTGTACTTCCCGTCTGCATAATCGAATGAATGAATGAATGAATGTTTATTTCATAAAAATTAGGATACTGTATGTATACTAGGATAATATGAAATCATTATTTTCATCTTATCCTTGCTAATCAAGATGCTTGCAAGATGCTGATGCACATCAAGTAACTCGGTAAGTTGCACAGATGCTAAGATTGCTGTGTTGCACCAAGAAATGCAGTATAACATTCCATTTCCAGAAGTGACTTGTAAGACTCAGCCCATTTATGATTTTATACTATTCAACATATATTATTATTTTACATTATTCATTATAACAGTAACGAATCTAATATCGGTATATTTACAAACGTATTAACATAATTCAAAATGCGCACAACTGTATTATTTCAGGCAGATTCAACAGAAAAATACAAAATACAAAACTCTTAATTTATAATCTATGTTTATACTCTACGATTTAGTGGAATATAGATTCATCATATCCCAATTGATAATTAAACAAGACTATTACCATCCTCAGGAAAAGGCTTTATATTATGTGAGAATTTCCTGAGAATTTCTTACATACAAACCTACGACTTTTCTAAACCACGAACGACAGGAAACGTACTCGCAAACTTACGTCTCAACTATATAGCTACTTGCAAGATCAAAAGTATCGCTCGTGAGCTGCTAACTCCTCATTAAAGGGGAATCGAATGTAATGTAATGCTCAGTCAGACTATCTGTCTTTTAAGTTTACACAGCTAAATCGCAGTACCGATTTTTGTGAAACTATAAATGTGATTAAGAAGTCGTACAGTCGGCCAAGAAAGTGGTCTACCAGTTTTGACAAAAAAAAACTGTGAGATCAAATTGTCGCTAAGGTTGACGTTTCTAACTTGACACACGGCATGACATAAATATAAACAAGATAAAGATAAAGAGAGTAATGGTCACTGTCATATTGTAAGGGGAAATCGACCTTGTTCTTCAATGACATTCAAATGAACCTCAACCGGTGGTAGACCACATTTTTACCGACTATACCATATAGAAGTAAACATACAGGCTAACAAATTGTATTGATTTATCGCAAACAAAGTCACAGCACCGTATAAATAATCCATTAAATCCTTCGTCGTTTTCCAGGTATATTACAAATGAACACAAGAAACAATGTTTCACAACAGAACCAACTAGTCGTAATTTACTTCTCGTAATAAATCTAGCTGCTGTACTGAGCTATGCAACTGTGCAAGTTATCAAAAGTATTCCTACCCGCCAATTTGTTGGTAACAAAAATTTGTTGTTAGTTGAAAACAATTAAGCGGTCTAACTGCTACCGGATAGTGGGCTCGCTGAGAACTTTGTTGGAACTCATTGCAGCGTACTATAATGTTCGAAATAGGCATTCATTGGATATGGTTTGTGTTGTAAAATCGGGGTTGATACGAGAAGAAATAATTATAAAGATTTTAATATTATGCACAACACGTATTTATTATAACGAATGATAGCGATGAAGTAAACAGAAGTGCAGCCAACATAATATACTTCATAAAAAGTAATTGTCGTTCTTAAATCCCAACAGTTTGATATTTTAGATAATTTTGTAATTTGATATGATATCGTTTAGGGGAGTTATTTAATTACAAAAGAAATATGTAGATAAGTTTGAACAGTAATTTATATTACCAGAAGACTTTTCTCACAATACAAAAACATTATATGTTACAACATTTATTGCAGTTTATATAATATTATGAAAGTACTATAACCCAAAAAATTCAGAAATATAACTTCAAAAATATGTATATAATGGTAGCATAAATACAACGCTTTGCATGGCAGTATAGCTAGTTATATAATATCAGCCCTGTATTAAACTATCCCACTGTTGGGCACGGACTTCTTCTCAGTGTGAGAAAGGTTAAACAGCAGTCCACAACGCTGGCCCAATGCGGGTTGGCAGACTTCACATATCTTCGAGAACATTATGGAGAACTCTCATACATGCAGGTTTCGTCACGATGTTTTCTTCACCGTTAAAGCGAGCGATAATTAACTATTTAATACGCATATAATTTGGAAAAGTCATAGATGCCTTGGGATTGAACTCGAGGCCTCTGCTTGGCAGTCCAACGGTAAAACGGAAATTATGTGCCATATCATCGTAGCTCGGCAGGTATAGCAAAAATCCGTAATTCTGGCGCTATGGCTCCCTAGGCATGAGAACTGTGACAAACCATATATAGTACCAACATACTTTACTTCGAGAATATCTAACGGTAGTTTAAAATGTCTTTGAATCTTTAGGTGCTTTCAAAATGCCGTTCCTTATACATTATACCTCCATTTTAAATGCCACATCAAGTGTTTTAACTTATCAGACATGGAGGTAAACAAAAACCAGTGGAGTGCAGACTCGTGGTACAGTGAAGAGCTTATTACTTTTAAGTTGGTTCAGTACGGGATTAGATGGAATGCTTGTTGCAAAATGTGCCGTAGTAACAAATGTCATATTATTATTTATTATTCTTGACAACAGCACTATTAAATTGAAATTCACCATTCTTTGCATGTATTGCAAATAATCGATTTAAAATATAAATTGTGTCTGCACAGATATAGGTGGTCCCCTCGGCACTGCCACTGCACCGAGTGATGTGCGTTCGAATCCGACAGGGGACAAAATTTTCCGAGTTCCGCAAATGGTCGATCTTCCATTTTTGTTTGTAAAGTCCCCCGCGACACAAGAATTATTCCTAGAGCGGGAGTTATCTTTTTGTAAATAAATAACATAATATAACTATTTGAGACACTAGGACACAAGTCAATAACACGTGTATTCAATTAGTTTTAAATATAATGTAGCAAATTATGTATTCAGGTAGTCAAATTTCCCAAAATATTTCGTTGGAATGGCAGCGTAGTTTTGTTGTATTTTTTAACAAAACTTGATTCGATTTAAACTTAGAAATTTGATGAAAATACTTAAAATATCTATGTATATAATGAACTATTTAAAATTTGCATTTAATAGTATTAAATGAAGCAGGGATATCCCGGTGGACGACCGTAACACTGCCACGCAGAGGTCTCGTGTTCGATCCCAAATCTCTGACTTTTCGAAGTGATGAACGTATTAAATAGTTAATTATCGCTAGCTTTAATGGTGAATGTAAACATCGTAGGGCAACCTATATGTCTGAGAGTTCTCTATAATATTCTCAAATACATCTAAAGTCTGGCAACCCGTACTGGGCCAGCCTGGTGGACAATGGCCTAATCCTTCTCGTACTGAGAAGAGGCCCTAGTCTAGCAGTGGGACAATATAATACAGGTCTGATATAAAAAAATATGAGTATAGCTTTCTACACTCAGATTTTTCAGATATCAGTCCTTGTATTACCTCAATTCTTTTATTGAGGTATAGCAATAATACGAGTAAGAGGATTGTGTATTTTAAAACACATGCTTCTAGAAAAATCTTGATTATCTCTTTGCTGTAGTGATATAAGTTCATACCTACAATTATGGTTACACTCCAAAGTGAATGTATATGTACAGTATTTTTGGTGTAAGCTGTAGACCGTTCATAATTAAGTACAACTTAGAGGAAGATGCTTTAACAAACTGTATTTGGTGTTTTCAGAAGTCTTGTCGAGTTATTTGTAGATGTTTGAATGTTAGATTACAAGGAAAATAAAAATACTAAAGTGAAATGTAATTTCTGTATAATAAACGACAAACCAAAATGAATTGTATACTAAACCAATTTTAATTTAGCCCGAACTATAATTAAAATATATTAAAGATATAATGTGAGCAAATATTATTTTTGTTTATTAATTCTCTTACAAGCTAATTATATTTTAATCTTCAAAGTACACTTCACAGAGATTCATTCTATTATACTTTTCTAATAATTCAGGCTCGAGCATTTTGTTCACAATATTTGATATTCCACAGAAATACGGTGCTGATAAATGATCAGCTTGTATTGGAAACACTCTGACTGGCTTCTCGCTGTACTTAGATAGATTGTAGTCTTCAGAGAGGTGCTTTGCTCTTGAATGTGGGATGCCCTTCATGAGCACCAACTCTGACTTTAGTTTGTAATTCGGCTCGTACTCCTTTGAAAGCTTAATTCTTTTGTAGATAGATTCTATGATTCCTCTTTGATAGTCATGGGAGTAACTAACCAATGATTTTAAGTATTTCAAACCTATCCTAATTTTCTCCGACCAATTGCTATAATTATTTAATTCATCATGCAATGCATAGCTATCCTTCCCAGTTATGAGTTTAAATATTTCTGTTATTAAAAGATTCTGCAATGCTGTTTCAGTTAGATTTCCTAAAGAAGATTCTAGATGAGCACGTACTAAATCTGGACTACTGTCTAGGCAATATACAACACCTAAATAACCTGAAAAACAAGAAACAAAATAATCAATGTAATGCCTTAGTTTTCTAAAACAGGTTTTAAAGATTTCATAGGATACGAAATAAAATAAAATTTTATAGCTATGCTAAAATCGTATTCCACCATACATTTGATTTAAAATATTAATGAATTTATCCAAAATCTCGATATAATATGTATATTATTACTCTCGTATCGATAATATATTATTTATCATCTATGGAATATTATTGTGATAGTATGAAAATCAAATAAATAACTATATTGCGAGCTTCTTGAGCTCACATTTAATAAAAAATGTAAATATTATATACCACTTTAAAGAGAAAAACTGTACACGTGGATTTGTAGAATCAACCAAAACCTTATTAGCTTCTAAAATAGGCAAAATTATATCGTATGAAACAGCCAAATCTTTGTCATTAAAATTATACGCATAACTAACTTCTTGTTTGACTAATTTGTGAATATTTGAACCTACGTAAATTTGAGTTAAAGTGGGCAGGTTTTCGATCTCAGCCTTAATGTGCTACATACCTTCTTTCTCCAAAAGAGCTGCCAACTCTAAAGCAATGTTGACACCAAAGGAATATCCCAGTAAGTGGAACTTTGAATTGAATTCAAATGTTTTCTTAATTTGCTGAGGGAGAATAAATAAAGCATTAAAATTATAAGATCGTGAATAATATTTAAAAAAGTTATATAATTTTATTTTACCATACCTTAAATAACACTTCAGCCATTTCTTTTATGCTGTTACCTTCTAGATCTGGAGATAGCTGAATACTAACGGCTTGTATTTTTAACATTTCACCAATCGATGAAAATATTCGAGGATGCCCTTCAAATCCTGGTACCGTGATTAGGTAAGATTCTTTAGATTCCATTTCATTTGCTGTCTATAAATTTAAAGGTTTTATTATTCCGATTTTGGACTTTCCCATATATCAAAATTTCAAGAAATTACCAAATATTTTAAAATTCCTTACCAACGTATTGCAACTTGCAACCTTGCTGGGCAACTTTACTATAGGTTCAGATGCTTGAATTTCATCTTCTTCGATATAATTGTAAAATTCACGTAAACCGTCTATCCTCATTTCTTCTGTATTCTCGCACATGCTTTTAAATCTGAAATAGAATCTTAAATAATTATAATACACAACAAATAATCATATATGTATTTTGATTTATTTAAAAAATTAGTTTACTCGTTTACAGCAATAATAGTTTTCTATCAAACAAGTAACTAACAATTAACTTAATCTGACCGCAGTGGCGTAATGGTAGTAACTGCAACTGTGTTACTGACAGTCTTGGTCAAGATTGGTTACTAAATAGAAATTGCTCCCAACCCAAGATCGACTGATCGTGGGTTGGGACAGTAACACTGTACACTAACATCTTATAATTAATTATTTGTATTCAGTACACAAACTCACTACTGAAATTCTAAATAGATGGGCTTTCTCCCAAGGTATTATTAATAGTAGCATGATGCAATAGAGTCTGACGCAATTATAGTAGGTTCTTCCCCTGAAAGCTGGGACTTATAACCGTATCTAACATAATTATTGTAGTAATAGATGCCTTTATAATAATATATAACTATGATTACATAAAATATGAATGTAATCACAGTCTTGCGTTTATTAATCTTCATGTAATTGAATAAATTTAATATTACCTTGCATATGTAAATTGTTGCAACTCTTCTTTGGAATAATCGATTTCAAAAGTTTTATTTATAAGACTTCTAATTTCGTCTAAACAAAATTGATTGATATTTACACTGTTTATACTTTTGTTTTCTTCAATTATTTCATTGCCAAGGGAATCTGGTAAAAATTAATACAAAATATTAAACATTTGTGATATTTATGTCTTATGAAACTGAGCTTGAAAATTGGAGATGATGAAATGCGCACATCGATGTTTCTATGAAATTTATTTTAATTATAATTATATAAAATCTACACAATTAGCTATATTATTATGATCTCGATTTGTTCAACAACGGATGTTAAGTGTTGAAACATGCGCTGACGCATGCGAAAGTGATTCGCGCGGCCCCGTCGATAGCGGTTTTGTCTTGGAACACCGTGGTAGGTTTAGTCGGTATTCCGGGAGGTACAATATCTTTTCTCTTTTCAACATCTTTCTCTTACCTCGGTGAGTCCGACATAACCCCTCCGCCCGCCCCCGCGGAGGGGTAAGCGTCAATGCATTCCACCACGTAAAAAAAAGACAAAAAAAAAGTGCTTTTAAATCCATATTAAAAATGTGGGCATTTAAAAAAATACGTACCTAGAATCTTAGTAATTTGCTTCAGAAAATCGGTTTTGTTATATCTTATAGTATCACTTGCTATAACATTGTCGTATTTATATTTAATGCTCGTTTCCAATGTGTTAAATAATTTTGATAATCTCACCGCCAAAGTTTCATCGGTTGTCTAAAATATATTTAATGTGTTTAAATATGGATATGCAATAAAGACATTACTTGTAAACATACATAAATAATAATATTCACTTCAATGATAGTGTGCATAATATGAATGTAATACTCCTCAGCTTATCTTTTCTTATCTTAATAAAACGTTCGTATCTTATCTTTCGTCTCTTTATATTCGAAAAACTCGAAGAATCGTCGAAGAATTGATATGATTTTCTTACACAATGTATTCTTATATGATTGTTTTCATATATTTTTATCCCGAAGTTCTAATGAGCATGAGCAATTAATACATATCAGTCTTAACCACAACGTTTCATGACTGACAACGTGTACCTACGCAAAATTTCAAAATGATCGGTTGAATAGTTAAAGCGTGAAAGATAAGTAAAAAAACAAAATCGCATTCGCATTTATAATATTAATTATTTTGATTGGGATTTTCTTACCTCACTGTCTGCATGAGTTTGTACTATTAGACCTGGTAGCTGTTCTTCGTTTCGTAGTCCACAAATATGTTCAATAGCAGAAAGTTCAATATCTTCTGTACCATTTCGTTTGCAATCAGATATTATTGCAAAATTACTAAAATATATTTTGTATATAATTACAAATGTAAAAAATATTTATCAGTATCTGGTTACAAAGCAAATATATGTAAGTTCTTTTATTGAACAAAATAAAAAGCTAAAATGTATTTATTACAGTCATGACCAAAAGCTATATTTATATTTTAATGACGAAAGATTTGTATTTTTTTGTTATAACAAAATCTACTGGACTAATTGTAATATTCTTATACCATTAGAAACTCCTTTATCTAGTATCATAGCTATATATCATCATGAGAGTGGAGAAGTAATAATAAATAAAAGTACTAGTATTCCTTAAAATATAGATAAAGATTAAAAGACGAAAAAGATGCATCCATAGCCAAATCACAATATTGATTAACATTGGGATGCATATTTTTTTATTTATTTATTTATTTGGATCTCCAACAAAGATTACACCTTACATGCTAAAAATAAAACATAAATAGATACAAATCCTTGTGCATCTTCAATTATAGGAGACCACAGCTTGCATTAAGATATCAAACAATCAATTTTTAATATGGAAATAAAGTATACAATTTAAAGTAAAAATAACAAGAATTAAAATTAAAAAAAAAAAATACTATATATATTGAGTTGAACAGTGGGGAGGTAGGTCAACACTTACTCAATATTAAGTTTTGCGTGTAACAGCAACTTAAATTTACTTAGGCTGTTGGAGAAAATGTCTATATCGTCGGAAGAACATGACAGTGAGTTGTATTGATTGGTCATCCTAACAATCGGCGAGTGTTTACCTAGATTTTTACATTATTAGTATAGCCTTATGCCAACACAAATTAAGTTACTGCCAAGTTATTCACGCGGTATGAAAGGCATATGCGAGTCATCAATAACTAAGTTGCAATCGATACTTATTTGAATTATAATAGGCGACTACGAATTGATCAAATTGTAATTTTAATTGTAAATATGAGCTCGCACCCTGCGAGCTTATATAATTTTCGAATATTCGATTAGTTAAGAAGGAAAAGCTTTTTATAAGATTACTAGCCGATTCGCGCAACTTCATCCGCGGCACGTAACTTTTGCCCGATTTAGAAAAAAAAATTCATTATTGCTCCGCTCCTATTGGTCGTAGCGTAATATTATATAGCTTATAGCCTTCTTCGATAAATGGGCTATCCAACACTAAAGAAGATTTTTGTTCTATTCGAACCAGTAGTTTCTGAGATTAGCGCGTTCAACAAAACAAACTCGTCATCGTTATAATATTAGTATAGATTATGGACCTCGTTAGACATGGCAACACATAATACAAGGGGATTCATTATTTAGAGATAGATGAAAAATAGAAAGCACAACGCAATATATTTTATATTCTGAAATAAGATATTGTATCTATCTAAATATATATTACTCAATTATAATATTGTTAGGAATTTAACTGACGCGAGTGACATCGTGCCTATATAAGGAGCTGTCAAACGGATAACAGGCGCGTTACGGGTTGGGAGCCTTCTGCGCTCACCCACAATCCGCGTAAAGTTGTCAAGGCCATTCGAGGCCAACAACAAACACCATTAAAAAAAAAGATAACACGCGCATTTGCTTGTCGGTCGTCGGAGCGTTCACACGTATCAGCTGTGTCGTTCGAATTAAGTTCAGAAATCCTTGGTAATAATTTATTTATATTTGTTAATTGTTATTATTAATTGATTGCATTAAATCGTTTGTAACCGTCATATTACTTTTTTTATATAACCTGCTTGCGGTTCCTAAAAATATAATACTTGAATACCTTATCTGCTGACATTTGTTTCTGGATGCTTTATCAAGATTTGATACTACTGCCTTTATTTCTTCGTGACTGTTACTAACAGCATCGTGAAGTATAAAAATGCCAAGAACTGGCCCCAACGCCTCGCATTCTTTGAGTATAGTGTCACAATCATCATATATATGCAAATTTCTATTGGACAGCATTGAGAACACACCGTTCCTTGTCCATAATCTGAAATAATTTATATTGCATGAGAAGTTCATTTTTTAATCAAAAAATAAAATGAAGGTTTATCAAAGAGTAAATTCGGCTTTCTGATAAGCTTATCTTATCTTATCTTGTGTGGGGGCCAGTCAGTACAGACCGGCGACACTTCGACCCAGTGGGATCTTTTGTGTCGACTTCCCCAATAACGACTGCCGTAAATGTTCATGGCAGCCGGGACCGACGGCTTAACGTGCTCTCCGAGGCACAGAGCAGGCGATAATTGTCAATCAATACGCACATAATTTCGAAAAGTCATATAACTTCCGAAAGTCAAAGGTGCGCGACGTGGGTTCGAAACCGAGACCCTCTGCATTGCAGTCTGTTGGTCTCCTCACTGAGCTATCGCTGCTCTGATAAGCTTAACACAGAGCTCAGTGTAAAGTTAATTTAAAAATCAGGTGAACTACAATGTTGAACAATTAGACTTAGAACTTGACCTTTTTAACAGTGGTTTAAGTTTAGAATATTAATAATATCAGTAAAATATAGTTTTCAAATTAATTGGTAACTAAGAATCATTATCACTAATTTATTATTTAATTATGTATCTCAAAAACAAACCGACTAATACTGTAACAATGCTTGCATGGCAATAAAATTTCCAGTCACAAACTGTATATGTATAATATACCGAAAATAAAATATAAAAATACGGCAGCTGGCCAAATAATTCATGTGGCAGAATTAAGTTAAAAATAATAAAACTGTCCTCATGGTACATTAAACAAAGTTAAAGAGTTTATTTAAATAAGTTTAGGACACGAAGGCAAGTGCAGGAGAGTACAGGACAGGAAATGTTAAATAACTAAATAAAATTTGCAGTGCTTGTGATGGCGGCTAGCTAGATATGTAGATGCTTGCCGGACAGCCACTGACTCCCACACGTTTTCTCACACGCACGCCACAAGCCGTAATGCGGCGGGGCGTGTGAACTACATACACTAATGAAGTGGAGACGCTTTAAACTATAATACGCATTATTCTACTTACTTTCGTCTGGCATGAATATAGGAATCTAAAGAATGTTGCTTTCGATGTAGAACCACGTTTCTCGCTCCTCGTTTTATTAGCCAATTAGTTAATTCCACTCCTAATTGACTTTCACAGCCAATAATCAAGTACGAACCTTCTGGTGGAAATGATACCCTGAACATAAAAGTATTATTTCACTTTAGATTAAGTTGAAATTAATTATCTATCTAATGACTGACTGCACGGATGGCGATGTGGTTTAAGTGGTCGCCTTGCTACTGCCATTGCGCCGAGTGTTGTAGGGTCGAATCTCACATGGAATAAAACTTTGTGTGATCCACAAATGGTAATTTTCAGGCTGGGTATTCTTTATGTCTGTTGTTTCAATCTTTGTAAAGTACCCCGCAACACAGGAAATATTCCGAATGTGGAAGTCGTTTTTTTTAAAAGATGAAAAAGTATGACTTACTAAACTTACCGAGTCAATACTTTAAGATCTTGTCCATCTGTTTTATCTTCCATGTTTATTAACACTTTGCCTATCCGTTTGCTTGAGGTCAATACTTTAAATGCCGTAGAAATTTTAGATGGGGAATAAATAAACCTTGTTATTGGCTTCACTGTGCCTTGAGCAATGCCGTCAGCAATCAGTTGATGAATCAGCTATAAAATAAATGCAGCAGTATTAGCAATTAATGAACTATCAATAACTGTTTGGATCCATCTTATTTATAGTTAATAATTTCAGTCTTTATGAGGTAGATAAGTAAGTAAGATTGTTTTGTGTTTGGGCTCCGGTGCTAAAAACCAGTGACAGTTCAAATTCAAAAATTCTGATATTTTTGGATACCTATAAACGTAGCTTACATTACGTAATGATGAGTGTGACAATTAGAGACGCGTGCCTCTAATTATCCACATCTTCTGGTTTCAATCTTGGAAGTAAATATTACACAACTTCCGGAGAAAATTAGGGCCAAAACTCTTCTTCTTCTCCCTAGCCTTTATTATTCCCAAGTCACTTCGGGTCGGCTTTTCTGATCTAACCGGATTTGACTACTTATCAGTTTTTACACGGAGCGGCTGCCACCTGACCTCCGCAACTGGAAGGCTAACGATACCCTAAGGCTAGACCAGTGTCAGGATATTATAGGGCACTGACTTTCCAATAACGACTGCCATAGATGTTCATGGCAGCCGGGACCGACGGCTTAACGTGCTCTCTGAGGCACGGAGCAAGCAATAATTGTCAATCAATACGCACATCATTTCGAAAAGTCATATAACTTCCCAAAGTCAGAGTTGCGCGACGTGGGTTCGAATCCGAGAAAAATCCTCTGCATTGCAGTCTGTTGGTCTCCCCATTGAGTCTTCTCAATATTCCTAAATCGTATTGTCATAGGCTTTGTGTAGAACATACCTTTTTCTGGTGATGATATTCTGATTTAAATAAACTGGAAAAGATTATTGATTTATATGACCTATCTCCACGGCAGAAGGACATCCCGAAATCCAAATTTTCTATTGCATCGTGATTATTTACATTCATGAAGTGGCCAAGCTCACCAACACATTTCATTGCTTCCTGAAATTAACAAAACGATTTAATGCCGGTGCTTTATTGCTACTCAAATTGAAATTAATACTTAGCTTGTTGTTTTGTGTCTTATTCTAAGAGAAGTTATGTGACTAACTGTCAAAAGAAGAATACAAGCTAAAGTGTGAACATAATAACGGGCTTTCGGTCAGTTACTTATATTACATTTCTATCATCATAGCTTTAGAATACGTACATCTAATATAGATTTAAGCAATGGTATTAAATTATACAGAAGACATAGTAAAATCCGCAATTTGAACAACTCTCATCCACATGACTTTAAAATATTGTTATTTCTTGTAATGGTCATAATCGACGTTTATAATATAATTATAAACGTCACCTATGTCATGTATATAAAGAGCATCGTAATTACTACGTATTAAAAATTTATGAAATTACCTCTCTCATTTCTCCAGTAGCACAACTTATCACATAGTTGCAAAGTATTTTTTTTGTATATAATGTAACTAAAGCGTGGCAACTTGTTGAATCTGAGGTACAAACGATGTATTCCGCTGAAATAAAAAATATATCCGTCAGTTGCCGTAGGTATCACCAGTTTAAAAAAAAAGTAATTATAATTAATAATGAAGGGTTAGAGCTCATAATATTGTCTTCTGTTTACGCGAATGTTATTCATTGAAATTAAACTACTATATACGGATTTTATCGCGTTGTTTATTTATCACTGTATTACAAAATTTTGAAAATATTACTCTACTACTACTATTGATTTTATTTAACTAATTTATAAGCTAATAAAATTATTTAAACTATTAAATCTATTTATTTTTGGTTTACACTTTCCCCGACGTTTCGGGTGCTTTTCAGCAGCCATGGTCACGGGGAGCTCCCCGTATATAGTAGTTTAATTTCAAAAAAGGGTTAGAGCTCATCTAGATTATCAAACCCAATATAAAAAGTATAGCAATGTGCGCTAACCGCGAGTCGATTAAAACTCAATGTATTAGTAGGCAAATTGAGCTATTTGAATCATTGATAAACGTTGAGTTATACACAAATAAATACGATGCACATAGAGCTAGGACATAGAGCCATAAAAATATTAGAAGGAATGTCTAAAATAAATAGGAAATTACTGTGATGCGTCGCAATAAGAATATTCGCCAAATAGACTACAACTTAACAATCAAGGTCAATGTTTGCGAAACCAGAAAATTGGACACAACTTTCTTAAAAAGAAATGTTTGGTGCCATGGGTAGTAGCACAACTAAAACAACCACTGTAAGTAACTATTGGAAAATTATTTCCAATATTAATTACAGTGATTGATGATTCGTTCGAAATTGGGATACATACAGCAAAAACAATGAAAAAGTAATTTTAATAAAAATTATGTACCTTTTAATTTGGGGAATAGTTCAAGAAGAAATTGTTTCTTTTGATTGTTACTGACAGTGGTAAACACTGTGCAATCTAATGCTAAACAAATAGAAATAACAGCTTGACCTAGTGCTCCTGCTCCACCAACGACTAAAACTGTATCGTTCCTCTGCAAGTTTCCTTTGATAGTCTGAAACGTAACATTTTTAATGTAATTGGTAAGAAAATAAGAAAATAAAATTATATATCAATTCAAATTAAATTAAATATACCAGACAGTAGTAAGCCATAGCATAATGGAGTGGTACTGTTGCGGCATCCTGCAAGGTCCAGTGTTGAGGTACCGGCCATAACAGGACTGGATCAGCCTCTACTGTACTGGCCAGAGCACCGCCAGTCACCAAACCCATTACTCGTTCGGCCCTGACAACAGACAATACATTTTATTGTTGATTTATTAATGTCTGGGAAACAAAAAACAGATTTTTGACCACTTGCATACATTGCTTGACAATGAATGTAGATGACAGAGCTACCACAATGTTAATCTGCAATGGCAGAATAGTTTAATTACTAGCTGGATCCTTTCAACTTGGTTCAAATAGGCGTCGTGAAGCTTTTTGCAACATATAGGATATGCAAAGTTTCAGGACATGCTAAATGGTTGATAAAATGTATTCTACTTCTAAATGTCTCTTCAAAAACACCTTCAGTTCCTCGGCATTGTTCAAGTATAACATTACTTGTAAAATTCAAATAAACTGTATCAATGCATCATTACCTGTCTATTAACGACAGGCAATATTTTCTATACCTACCTTTAAATTATTCTGATAGTTTGCCAAGAAAAAGAGATCATGAAAAAAGTATGTGAGAAGAAATCATATCTTCCTTTACATTTACAAAGAACACATAAGATTTGATTCTTCAAAATGTATGTTATGAGACTCTGAAATAATATAGAATAAGGAATAGTGTGATTATAGAGAGATGTCGCATGAAAGTGGATGTAGCGACAAGAATAGAAAAGTATATGTTAAGCTTAACATATCCTTTTCTATTCTACATAGAAAGAATGGACGAGAAAAGACTGACTAAGAAAGTTTATAAGGCTAGTGTGAATGGAAAAGTCGCAGGAAGCATATCTAGGTAAACGTTTCTTCATTAGATCGGATGCCAAGTTAAGAGCACCTTAAACCGGCGAGGGTGTATGAGGAATGTGATGAAAGTGAATGAAACCAGAGAAGTGTGTCAGGATCGTAACAAATGTAAATCCGTAGTCACTGCCTACTCTACTACCTGCCTCTAGAAAACAGGCGTGAATCTATGTATCTATGTAATAGTATTATTACAGAAGTGCACTTGCTACTAGGGCTAACATAATTATGTAGAATTTCAGATCAAAAATATAATTTAAAATACACTCAATGAAATTATTTAAAATATGAGCTTTTATTATATAATAATAATAATAAGTAGAAGTTGGTACAAAATGCATAAATTCTATATTAACAATAAAAATTAAATTATGTTTTACCTGAAATTATAACCGCTAAAGTCCATTCCATAAGTTTTTTCGCCGTTTGCTTTGCCAATAACATTTTGGTAATCGTATAATGTCAAGCCTGCGTAGGTTACCTAAATTGATAAAAAATAATTTATTATAATTAGGATTTATTCATTAAAATGCCATCGCAAATTCTTGTTCATCCAATCCAAACAATTAAGAAAGATACCTGAATTAAATTCTTGGTGCATGGATTAATAGGCCTTTCTTCCCATGTCCAAGTCTCAAACTTATTTAAAGACTTATTTGTCAAAGATATATTCATATTTTCGAAACTTGGTTTATCAGCAGGAAGGTAGTAGTAACCACCCCAATTTCCCTAAAATAACAGAAAGATTTCTTGTTTTTACATTTTACTTTATGGACCATAATGTTTAGCATTGTCTACGTATATACTTGCCTTTTCAAAGATGTTGAAAATCAAGTCCTTTTCTATCTGTTTTGCATAAAATTCATGTTGAGCATTAAATTTTTTTGCTGGGTTATCATTTAACATAATAAGTCGTATTTTGCCGAAGCCTTCTTTTTTAAGACTTTTTACAACACCTGAAATAATCGAATACATACATTTATTATAAATCTACTTAATTCTTGTAAAATAATAAGTATTTATTTATCAAACTTTACAGATACATTTATACTGACAAGATGCAGTGAATTTGGTTAACATTTTAATTTCCTTACAAACAACTTAATAATACTACTGGTAATTATATTACTTACTAATTAAGTAGTACTGATTTTTTTCTGAAACCAATATAACCTTTTCTCCTTTCTTCATTAGATTTTTTGCCTTAGACACCCATGATACATTATCTTTATCATCTACCACAATGTATGATATCTTCGAATGAGGTACACGTCTTCTAAGTACCATCATTTTCTGCTTTTCAACTTTCATGCACGTAATCAGTTTAACATCCTGAACATCATTGAAAGAGTTTTCGGGAATAATGCTCAATATAAAGGTACCACTGTCAATATAATCGAATATTTTCTAAAAACAAAAACACTTAAGTAACATTCTTTTAAATGGACGTAAATTTAATAATAAGGAAAGATAGAATCACTATTTACTTTTGCATCTTCTGATAAATTATGAATCACGAACATATTTATATTGTTTAAGTCTTGGTTACGTAAAATTAAATATTTTAAATTACTCGTTTCGACTCTTATACAATTTATATCCACTTCAATGTTTGGCATTGTTTTACAAATATTTTTTATTTCACTGCTTAATATGTTCGTATTGGAATCTGTTAATAATTCCGTGATTTTCAAACGCTTTTTGGTTAAATTTTCAGCTACTATTTGTAAGTTAATTTTAAGAGCGTTATTGACCTGAAAACAATGTTCAATAAATAATTTAATAAATGTTTGTGCACATAGTATACATATAATTAGAAGTATGTAATAATTTTAATTAGCAATTTTACTTACACTCATCATATCTGTACAAACATGAGGAATAAACGTCAATTTATTTACATCTGAGGTTTTATCTACAATCGGTTTGTTGTAAAACTCAACACCATTGATTTGAACGCCACCACACCTACAAAAAAATAAAGTTTAAACAACATGAAATACTATTGTCAAAAAATAAAATAACTTATTTAAATCTTACTTGATCGTAGCACTCAAATCGTTGTAGGTTGCATTTAAGCAAATGACGTCACCAACTAGAATATGATCAGTTTGTTTATGGAGCGATGTGTCAATTGACAGCCGTGTTATATATTTAGGTATCGATACATCATCATAATCTTTTGACAAGATGTTGAGTTGTATTAGTGAGTCGAGGAACGTCACCCATTCATTGATCCATTTAATACTTGCTTTGTTGCATTTCATGTTTGTTGAAATAATCGATTTGAACTCATTTCTAAAAAATAAGACACTTAAATTATATAATTTGTTTTGAACACACATAGGCAAATATACGCCAGAGCTATCCTGTTATAACTGTCTCGCTTCATCCACGAGCTTGCGTGAATAATGTAGTGACATTATTCATGCAAGCTTGTCAATATATGGTCTCATTCCAGAATATTTTCAGGCAAGATTTGATTATGTCTTCCTCTTCCAAATTCTGTTGCGTCCACATTAACGTCTAACACAATCTGGTAAATATTTTACCGATACCGAAACCATCACTTTTATGCTTTACTCTAATCTGGTCTAATTTTTAAATACCTTCATTTACGCTACAGCGCTCTATTTTCAAACTATTAATTAACCTATCCAAATTATGCTCCTTCTTTTCAAATACTTATGATAATACTAGTACCAACGTATGTAAGTTTACTTTTTGTTACCATAAATAATGCATTTGATGTACACTCAGCGACACATCAACCTAGTGATGGGTAATTTTCCGAAAAATTTCAAAACTCGGAAATTTTTCAATTTATTTTTCTGAAAAATTGAAAAATTGGAAAAATAATGGAAATATATCTTTTTATCGAAATTATTAGTTTAAATGAAATAGTTTATAAAATATAGTTCATAATAAGTTGAAATTCAAAGGGTTTAATGGCTTTACATGTTGTTTAAAAAAATAACAAATGTGCAAAGTTATATTTTAATACAGATTCATGGTCAATGGTTTATTTTACACATAAACATATATAATTACGTCACTCATGATTAATCTGAATCCAAATCTGAATCATGATCATCATAAAAGAATTCGTCATCAACATTTTGTACATTATCTGCATCTACAAACAGTAAATCTTCAGTTGGTGGACTGATATCGTCCTCTTGATTATTGTGAATATACAAATCATCATTATTTCTATTTTCCATATTACAGTTATATGCAATAAAAGCCATTTTTTCAGCTCGCTCCGTCAACAGTCTATTACGCTTCTTTGTGTGAATTCCACTTATTGTACTAAAAGAACGTTCACAAGCGGCAGACGTTACAAGAGCCGTGAAGATAACTTCAGCCACTTTTCTCAGTTTCGTAAATTTACATATGCCTTGCCACCAAGAAAGGGGGGTGACATTATTTACTGGCGACCACACAAATCTTTGACTCCAAAAGTTAGATTTTGATTTAAAATCGGCAATTTCCGCCATTATATTATCAATATTTAAGTACGTTGCTAGTTCATCGATAAAATTCATTGCTGCAGCATCTTCTTCACTACTTAAGTTATCACCACAGATCTTAGGATCTAGCAAACATGCAGCAAAATAGATAGGTTTTACAACTGTTCCTTTTCTGGATTCAACTTTGTCAAGCAGAGTTTGCTTTTCTTCTTCATTGATAATATTGGTGTGAGCAAAAACTTCTGTTATTTTTAATTTTAAGGTATTCCACACTGAAACTGATTTCTGAATTAAAATATCGTTACCTTCTAGTTGGGAGATGCTAACAGCGATTGGTTCTACAATTGCAGCAACTTCATTTGTCATTGTCCAAAATCTTTCATCTAATAAATGTGATTTGTTTTCTGACGACAACTGTGCTCGTTCATGCACCGCCAACGTTTGCATTGCTGGTTTGACTAATTTCATCACTTGCAGCGTATCATGTACACTGCTTCATCTAGTTTTAACAGGTAGCTTCAATTTTTTGTTGCAGTTTTTTTCAATTGAAATTTTCGTAAAAAGTGACGAGAGTACTTGACTGTATTTTATTTCTTTTACTACATCGACTATCATTTTCATTATAGTTTTAATCACATTAATCTTTAGAACGTCATCTGACAATAAATTTAATGTAGGTATGTGCTGTGCAACGTAATGTGATTATATGTGAATATAATTCTTTCACATTCAACAGAGCTCTTTGAACATTATTTTCGTTATCACCTATTAACACAAAGAACTTTTCGGGGCCAATATGATTCATCACTTTAAAAATCTCTGTGGTCAAGTATTCTGATGTATGACGATTATCAAGCGTGTTTACAAAGTCTACGAGTAAAGGAGCAGGTGTGGAGACTAAAAAATGAATAATACCTTCATTTTTTATATTGGACCAGCCATCTAGCTGAAGATGCAGTATCGAAAGAGATTTCAAATTAATATCTTGACTCTTTTTCATTTCATCATAAATGTTATCCACGTAAGTTGTTAAAGTTTTTCGTGTTGGCAATGTGTAGGATGGCGCTAAAGCAGAAAATACTTTTTTCCATAATGCATGAACTTGACCGGTATACCGGTGATGAACGGTATAATCTTATGCAAGATATAACAAGATAAAAGTCTTTAAGAAAAATAATAAAGTCTTAGTAATAGGGTACGGAATCCTAAATATGAGAAATTTTAGTATTTTGATAAAAAGTAACAAATAAAAATTTGTTATCTTGTTTTATTTTCTGATCTTGGTCGACTTCCCATTTTTTCCAATATTTGAAAAATATTTGAAAAATTGGAAAAATATTGGAAATTTTTAATTTTTTCTTTTCTTTTCATTCCGAAATTTTTCCATTATCCATCACTACATCAACCTAGACTGTTTGGACTTTGAACTATTAGAAGTTGAACGCTGCGAATCGTGCGAGAGAGTGCGTTATATTTTTGTTATTCTGTCTCAATCACGCTGAACGGCCCGCACTCTATCCTTACCATACATGTAATATATCCAATATACTATATGTATATTTTCTGAGCAAGTTTAGCTCGGCGTGAATATTATATTTTATAAGTTTGGTGTTCGATTTGCGCCAGCGTCTGAGAGTTAATACGTCTATTACCATCACATTATTATTATTACTGGTGCTAATGTTACAAAAGAATAAAAAGAGTCTCTAAAAGAGTTAAAATAGGTAATAAGTTTTACATTTACTCATGAAATTAATAAAAATGTTGAAGAATTAAGTTAAATAACGATAAAATGTTGAAGCATTACGTTAAATAAGTAAGTTAGAAGGTTAGTGTGAATGGAACAGTAGCAAGGGAAAGATCTAGGCGAGCGTTTCTCGATCAGATCGGAGACGTTCTGGACAAAGGCCAAGGTAAGAGCACATTAAACCGGCGAGCGTATATGAGGAATGTGATGATAGTGAATGAAGCCAGAGAAGTATGTAAGGATCGTAGCAAATGGAAATTTGTAGTCTCTGCCTACCCATCTGGGAAACAGGCGTGAATCAATGTATGTGTGTAAGTAAACGATAAAAATGTATTTCATTATTTCCTTTCATAACTATGCACTGGAAAATATAATAATAAGTAATTTTAAGATATTCATTAAATCAAAAAACCCTGTAGTCATTTTGATATACGTTTCGATTTACCTACTAGTTAATTTGCCATTTGATCATTAGTGTCAAACTGCTCAAAGTAAATAACTAGGTAACTTTATAAATAAGATAACCTTGTAATTTTGTAAAATGCATGCATATTCTGTCCTTGTTATAAAAATAAATTAATTCATTTTAAAGTATGTAATAAGCGGAAAGCGCCGAGAACTCAACCTTGCTATTACAAGTAGCTATAAGGTTCCGAGTATACCACTCGTCCCCGTCTTATTGATAGGACCTAGTCCTCGAACAGTCGCTTTGAATATTGTCTCTTATGTAATTGATAAAAATTCAATCTCCTTTATAGTGAATCCACTTCATGCAACATTATCTGGCGCACACAATTATCACTTTAAACTGGAGCGTGCTGGTGTGAGAGGAGCTCAATTGGAATTGTTTAGGTACTACTTGACCAATAGAACCCAAAGCACAAAAATTGCGGACAGCGTGAGCGAGGACCTCCATGTTCAATACGGTGTTCCGCAGGGCAACATTCTGGGTCCTACCCTCTTCCTATTATATATAAATGAACTCTGTAACTTACCAATGACTAATGGATCTAATGTTGCCTTTGCGGATGATACTGCTTTAATATTTAATGCACCCACATGGAAGAAGGCTTTCACTCACGCTCAAATTGGCCTTAGCGCTGTCACTGACTGGCTTTGTGATAACGTCTTAACGTTAAATACGGAGAAAACAAAATATATGACATTCTCAAAACGAGCCTGTCCCCCTAACGATCCCTGGACTATCGTGAACCATTGCTGTCCTCGCCCACGATCCGTAAACTGCTCGTGCAATTGTCCTACCTTACACAGTGTCACCAATATAATGTACCTTGGAGTTCTTATCGACAGCAAACTAATTTTCAACGGTCACATAGAATTGCTTTCTGGTCGATTGCGCAAACTTATGTACGTCTTTAAGAGCTTGCGTGGGGTTGCTGACGTTAGTACAATTAAAATGGTATACGTGACGCTTTGTCAATCATTATTAATTTATTGTGTCACGATTTGGGGAGGCACCTATAAAACCACACTCCTTAAACTGGAGCGAGCACAACGAGCAGTTTTGAAAACATCCCTATCTCTTCCCTTTCGCTTCCCCACAGTGGAACTATATAAAAAATGCTCCTTACTTTCGATTCGACAATTATTTATATTATACACAGTTCTTAAGCAGCATTCTTTGCTATCTTACGATACCACAGTTTTGTCTAAGCGACGCAAATATAACGTATGTCCCTCCTCAACTTGTTCAGTTTTCTCCCACAGATCTTTTTCTTTTTTAGGCGGTTACTTGTATAATAGACTAAACAAAATCTTGAACATATATCCGCAAACAAAAGTGTGTGCAAAAGAAATAATTTCAAAGTTTTTACTTGATCTGGATTATAGTCAAACGGAAACCCTGCTAGAGGTACAAAAATAATAACACGCACGCCATACATACACATACACGTACACACATACACACACACACTTAACCATCCATTCACATTCACACACTCAACCACACACACACCTAATTCATAAACAAGATAATTATCATTATCTACATGCCCATACAAATAAATTGTAACTTTGTATATGTTTATTTTAATTTTACTTACCTGTTTTGAGTTTCATTATTTATTTTTCTTTTTATGTCTACGTCTACTGTTAGATACAATTTCTCACTGTTTTAAGTACGACTTTTCCGTGGAATGGAAGCCTGGTTATCCATAACACAGGTTTTTACCTAGCTTGGAAACCAGTCTCCCAGTAACTTTTATTGATAACATTGTACCTTTGTGTTTAATTGTAATAATATGGGAGAAATAAATAAATTATATTAAAATTATACCTAAATGGCGCCACAATTATCTCCACAACAGCGGCAGCATATAACGTATGCTGCCGCTGTTGTCAAGATAATTGCGGCGCCATAATAAATAAATAATTATTAAATCGCACTTTCACGTCGTCACAGTATCGGTCGACGATACTGTTTTGTTTGACTGACGGCCGGCGAAAAACAACAATGTCAATAAAACGTGCGTCAGTGTACATAAGCACAACATCGCCGCACGCGCTAGTGCACCGTGATTGGTCGACATCACGATGCACAAGTCTCTTTCCGACAATTCTCTATTTTGTACATACATATATAGCGTAGTTATGCGTATATAGGGTATCTAACTTGATATGTAGCCGTGTGTACATAATATATCACCTTCCTTTGATATCAATCCATAATCACTATATTTAAATATATAGGTACATAAACTCACGCTTGTTTATCAGATTAGTTTCCAGATATTATGGATTTCTACCTACGACCATGATAAACCTCTATGACTATTTACAATCAACTGTCAATTATTAGCTTTAACAGACACACTGACGCTGGATATACTTGTCTATCAAATTCTTTATGTTAAACTATATACGTGTGTACTATTAATTATATCTATAATCCTCATAAACACATTTGGTTGGAGGTTGTTACTTACCCCATACATCAACGATATTTTGTATTTCTTTAATAGTTTTATTTTTAGTATAACTTACTTATAAGAATAGCCTTTAACTCCTAAAAGCATATATATTTGTTCCGTGGTCAATATAATATCATCATCAACATCGTTGCACTGTATTGAATTACATTTACGTTGGATTTTCTTTACATGATACACAATGCCACATGCAATCTGAACACCATCTTGGCATATCTATAATTATACATAAGTTCTTAAGTGCAATATACTCGTATGTATGTACTAAAAGTTAGTTAGTTTTAAAATAACATAAATTACTTACCTCGAATCGACTATTACCAACTTGTAAGCCTATCGTAAATCTTACAACTTCATCCTTTCTTAGATACAGCTCTTTGTCAAATCTTATATTTTTGAATATAACAGACATATCAGCATATTGTAAGCCCAAATGCATAGCTAATGTTTCCCATACAAGCACCAAGAAAGCTGATTCAGGAAAAATAATAGCTCCTGAAACGCATGATATCTTAAGTGTTTTAATTAAACCTAAGCCTTAATCGAGTTTATTATAGAAAACCAATTTCAAATATTAACCATTTCTCACATGTCCTTGGAGATATTGCCAGTTATCATCGTATAATGTTATAGCAAAGTTTCGTGACGTTTTTCTTTTTACTTCTTGCATTTTATATTTAGTCATCTGCCTGAAAATTGCGGCGATAAAATTAGTATAAAACAGCCTTAATACATGATTTATAATGTAATGCCCTTCTTTAAAAATACTACTCACCAGTCAGTTTCGTGTGCCCATCCTATTAGTTGTGATAGAAATGGTGTCTCCGTAGACACAGGATATTGTACTTTTGGATACAAGAAGTCAATTTTAGGATTGAGTCCCACCTGATACAACCTGTAATGATGAAAAAATAATAGCATCTTTCCAATTCATATGTAATATTATTGGTATCAGTGGTATTTGTCTAAAGTTATCATTGATAAATCGATTAAACGCATTGCCTTTAAGAAATTTATTGCTGCTTAATGATTTCCCCTAAACATGTCAAGAGGAATGGTTAAGAAGCAATAAATTTGGCTATTATTAAAATATAAAAGTAGACATTCACGTAAACTTTTTTCCAAGAACGGTAGATCGGATAAGTTTTATTACTTACTTTCCAACAGCTTCAAGCAAGAAGTTTATAGGGTTTGGATTATTTTGTTTAGTTAATGGAATATTAGTGCACGTGCTGTGAGACCGTCTGAGGATAGCTTGCATTAAACCATGTGGTGCAATTTCTATTATCGTTGAGTTTTCTGGTATTTTTCTAGCGGCTTCCTCAAAATACACGCTATTCTGTAAAATTAATCTATGTTTGTTATTTAGAACATAAATCAGAAGGCAGGTAACTTTTTAAGGTACTCGTATGTATGTAAGCTTATAATAAAATGTTTAAGACAAATTTATATTCCAATTGTAATGTATTTCTGTAGTTAGTAATTAAAATATAAGCAGAGTTCCTTAATATGTTTCTTGAGTAATTGGGGCAGTCATAATGCACTACAAAGATATTCTTTTTTAATTTAGAGTTAAAAAGAATATTCTGTCTATTATATTTTATAATTTTATTACAAGAAATGTATAACAATTAATATCTAGAATAAATTATTAAATTATTTATTGCAACAAAGACGAACCTGTCCTGTGCGTGCCTTGATAATAAATATGTCCAAATAATAATTTATAGAAATAATCTGACAAATACATACCAACAAATTATTTGTGAAATATTTAGCTGATGAATATTTAACATCCTCTAAATCCCACTTTTCTGGAGGTTCTGACGTACAGAGCCATTTCTCACTTCGCAATTTCGGAGTCTTTATGATCTCACTTAGTGTAGACAATAAACGAGGGCCTGTATTTTAGAAAGAACTTTACTTGTATTCGTTTAAGTAAGTACGCTGTAAGTATACACAGTCAATTTTGGTACGCGTAATTCTGGGCCTATAATTGAATTAGGCCCTGTATCTAGCCAGCGAATCACAACAATTGATCGTAGCACTCAGGTTGTGATTTGCTGGCTCGATTTAGGGCCTCACATGATATTGTGCCTTACTGCCAAGGCTAAAGCAAGCCAACGGTGCGTTCTCGCTTAAGCAACTGGCTCCGCGATAAGCACGCTTTCGCAACCGCTTTAGCTACGGCCAAATATTAAGATACTGACTGTGCCCCATGGCCGCAATCGACCTACCGTATACTTTACTTGGTCGGAAAATTGCAAGCCTTTCGTGTCGCAAGCAACATTGTTGTAAATCTGTTTTGACTGGTGTACACAAAGGGTGTACACTACATGATACCTATTAAGCCCTGTTTTGTCTGAATAAAACAGGGCTTGATACCTATCAAGCCCTATATTTTCTGGGTGTTCATTGTATAAGATAACCCTGCTAGGTAGCAGAGTAGTCTTGTTAAGAGAAAGAAAACGCCTTTATACTATATGAATAAAGCCATAGTGCAGAGAGTAATATATCTTACCAGCATCAGCAATATATCTAGAGTGATAGGCTATATTCGATGTCTGAACCTCCTTAGCAAAGATACCTTGGTTCTTAAGATCTTCAACAAATTTTGCTATGATTTCTGCAGGTCCAGATATGGTAGAGGAAACTGAGCTGTTGTGGCATGCCACTTCTACTTCTGGAGGACATAGCGAGGCAATCTGCAAAAATATAAGTGTATATAATGATACAACAAAATATTATTATTTATGGATTTACGTGCTATCCGAGGCATGGAGATATGCAATACCACCACCATTCTGACTCCGGACTGGTATTGAGAATTTCTTAACAAAAAACCTAATAACTTTTGTTGGTCGAAGTCTACACTGATTAAAAATACAGTTACGCAGTGTACGCATAATTGTATTTTTGTGAAAGATAAGATATCTAACTTTTTTTTTTATTACCAGAAATATAGGAACAGCGTCGGTCCAAAGACACTGCCCTGTAGAGTCTTATAGTCCTACTGTTTGGAAACAACTAACCTAAGCTTACTGGTATGCTTTTTATTTAGATTTCCAGAGAAGAATCTATTGATAACTATTGTATACAAAAATTGATTTAAACAAGAATTTTTAATAGATTACTTTAACTTAAATATGTAACTCAGTGTAAGACAATACTTATCTATCTTATCTTATCTCGTGTGAGAGCCAGTCAGTACAGACCGGCGACACTTCGACCCAGTGGAATCTTTTGTGTCGACTTCCCCAATAACGACTGCCATAGATGTTCATGGCAGCCGGGACCGACGGCTTAACGTGCTCTCCGAGGCACGGAGCAGGCGATAATTGTCAATCAATACGCACATAATTTCGAAAAGTCATATAACTTCCGAAAGTCAGAGGTGCGCGACATGGCTTCGAACCCGAGACCCTCTGCATTGCAGTCTGTTGGTCTCCCCACTGAGCTATCGCTTCTACTTTATTAAGACAATACTTAATAAAGTATAAGAGTAACTATCTTAAACAAAACTAGATTATTACTTACTTGCTCATATCCAAGACCCACTGCTGCCATAGAACCATTAATAAACTTTGTCTCAAGGGAAATCAAGCCACGGTAGTACGATACCAAAATCATCTCTTCAGCGGTGAAACATCCGTCTGCATAAGCGCATCCATGTTCACCTAGACTATGTCCTGCAAGTAGATTAGCAATATAAAATGTCATATTATAACCAATGTAAAAGTAGCAAAAATTTACTCTGTGTTTCAGTAACTGAAGCTGATTATGCGTTATACAGTACAGAAGCAATCAAGAATTTCATACAGATTCTAAAATGGTAGAAGACCAATATTAATGCCAAGAAGTGCCTTATTAAAATTAACTGTTAACTTGTTTTCTTTTATACTACCAAGGTAGATGTAATTCTACAAAATGTTTACTTAACAGTGAAACGTTTTGATATCATAAAATGGTACTACTTTTGATGATGGGCGTAAAGAGGACATTTCCACCAAAAAAATATAACTGCCCATAATTACCTATGATATTGTCAGGAACTATTCCCATTTCTTTTAATAAGTCTGTCAAGCCAATTTGCATTGCACTTATTCCGACAAATGAGTGCAATATGTTGTCAAAAACATTTTTATCTTCATCAGTTATAATCTTGACAATATCAATCCCTTTTGGTAGCAATACTTTACGGCATCTGTAATAAGTAAAAATATATATCAAAACTAGCTGACCCGGCAAACGTAGTTTGCATAAAAAAAAATATTTTGAACAAAAGATTTTAGTGTTGGACAGCCCTTATCACTAAGGGGTATGAAAATAGATAGTAGCCGATTCTCAGACTTACTAAATATGCATATAAAATTTCATAGAAATCGGTCTAGCCGTTTCGGACATTGTGACACGAGAATTTTATATATAAGATTATACATTTCTATCTGTGTTATTGTAATATTACTTTAGCAAGACAACGAGGACTATACCCAGAATAGACAGCTAACTAGTTTTCTAGCTAAAATTAGTACGCGGTATGATTATAGTGGCATGAAAACCCATTTATGTATGATTTAATAGTGTATATACGTTATTTAATTCCAAACAGGGCTTAAAATGATTACATGCCCCGGTCACTTTCAAAAATGTCCAGATAATCGTACGATAAAACTTTAATTTTTATCATTTTAAAAGCGCACTAGTAATGTTTCCTGTATTGCAGGTAATTTTATAACTTTAAAACAAACTTCACAAAGTACGTGATTTTTTGTCTCATATGGGGATCGAACCCATAACACTCAGCGTAGTGGCAGTAGCGAGGCGAGCATTTACGTCACTGCGCTATCCATATAGTCACTTTAAATAACTCTAGATTTATATAGATAACACAATAAAACGACATAACAATCTAAAAAGACCAGGCACCTTAAAGTTGTCCATCAGCCTTGTTAGTTTTAGATATATATTAATTAACACTGTGTTCGTCTTACGAGTACTACTCACCCAATGTGTTTAAAGTGTGCGCGAAAACGCTGGTACCCTAAACACAAGTTGAATCTTATTCTGGGTACCAGAGTTTATCGTAAATACTAAATATAGTGTTTGTGACGCTGTTATTGTATTTTTGTGCCAAGTTAAGAAAATAAATCTTATTATTATTATTATTATATCTAAATAATCTATGTATGTGCAGAAAACATCTAAAATAAGAATCGTATCAAATCAAAACAGTCAACATTGATTTATTTATTCAATTTACGATGTGATGTTTACGATCGTACGTTCACATCATATGATTTTAGAGATAGAACAGCTTTAATATATTTATATTAAAGCTGTATTATAGTACCTATTTAGTATATACTATTGGCAAAATGAACTGCTTTCAATTGAGGAATCGATATCATCTTCTTGCTATGCCCTTAGAAGTTTAAGAGATGAAGTTAGTATCAGTCAGCTAAAAACTGTATATTATGCCCTAGTAGAGTCCAGGCTAAGATACAGTATTCAGTTCTGGAGTAATAGTTACAAATACAATTGTGAAAAGACGTTCATAATACAAAAACGGGCCATCAGCACTATGGTCCGTATTCCACAATAAGAATCTTGTAGGGAACATTTCAAAGAACTGTCTATACTAACGGTACCTTGTCTTTATATACTGACTGTCCTGAGCCAGTTGTCGAAATACATAACTGATTATGAAAGTGCAGATGAAAGGTTAATCAGAGAAAGTACTCGAAGAAAAAACTTAAAAAACAATGTCACACCAACCTTAAACATAACAAAGCATTGTGCGCAATATCAAAGTATAAAATTATTCAATTGTCTACCAATAGAATTAAAAAAATATATTTTTAAAACACATGTTTTAAAAAAAAAGATTAAGGCCTTCCTATTGGAGGGGTCATTTTATTCTGTGGACGAATTTGCTGGCTTGTCTTGTGGTTGACATTGAAGTGGTGGTGGATATATATTTTTATTTTTGACATAATATTTATACCTGAGATTAACCTACTTTTTAATTAAATTTATTTTTCTCATGACATTACTTAATTAAATTATTTTGGTTATTACAACTGATAGGGTTGACATTTTATTAATAATAGTTATAATAATTATGAATACGTATGTAATGTAATGTATTTGAATTAATAATTAATTACTATAATTTCTTTTAATGGATTGTTTATTTAAATGTACTCAATATTTTTATATTCTTTTAAATTATTTTTCTATTATTTAATATTCAGACACAATTGTAATAAATTGTTAAGGAATTAAATAAATAAAAATAAATAATAAAATAAATAAAATAAATATCCTTATCTAAGACTGATGTAAAAAAACAGTAATAACCTTTCAATTGAAGCTGCAAATGTAGGTATTTTCATCAATTCAGCTCCCATTCCAGACCATTGGGAGCCCATACCGCTGTACAAAAACCAAATATGGCCAGTGGCACCCGTATCATGGTTTATGTTTTCTGCCAAATGTACTGTTTCTTGCTTTTCATTTGTGTCTGCAAACAACACAATTCTCATGAGCTTTTAGTATTTCTTTAAATTAAAATTAATTAGATTTTTTTGTAGACGCTTTTTAACTTACCAAGAATAACGTAACCTCTAAAAGTATGTCCAGTTATATCATTTGCGAAAAAATCATGTAGTAGTGCAATTTGTTCCGCATCAACTGCTTGATTTTTTAAGGTATCGAATATTTTTGATACGCTTCCCTCTGTTCTTCCAGATACTAATATCAGTCGAGGAATTGGCGAAAAGTAGCGATCTAATTGCTGACGAAAATAAAATATAAGAGCATAAAATAACAATTACCCGTGGTTTAAATAATGTGGTTTATGTAATACTTAATAACTTATCAAATATAATTTTGCCATTTAACTAAATTAGTTCAGGTACTTAGACATATACCTACCTTTAAATGAATAATTTGAAATATATTACGAATTGATGACCTGGTACACAAAGCTCTTAAAAATTAGATCGTGGTCCTAATTATAGTGAAACTGACATGTACTTTTAAGGCACACAATGTATAAGTAGAGTAAGTAAGCATAAGTCAATTCAAATCCATCATCCTCCTGCCCTCATCCCAAACTATTTGGGGTTGGCGCAACATGTCTCTCTCTTCCATAAATCTCTATCGCTCGTCATGTCAGCACTCACACCCTTCCTGGCCATATCATCTTTTATGCAGTCCATCCATCTTTTCTTAGGTCTTCCTCTACTAGATAATCCTTGCATCTCCATACTCAGAGCAAATAACCTACTCAAGGAGGGTTGACGTCAGGCAGGCGGCCGGTTGTAAAATAAAGCCAAAACCAGTCAATTCAAGTCCATTGAATACTTTTTACGAGAGGCTTACTAAGAACACGCGTGTAAGTGAGAGAGTTTTCGGGAGGTGTGTTTTCAAAACACGGCGTTGAAATAATAATATTCTTTAATATTTATATTCATTACATATTTTCCAAATACCACCTGTGAAAATGTACCTTGCCATAACTTATTAAACTTACCTTCTTTTTGTAATGTCCTTTCATAAGAGCGTGATAAGTCATTCCTGTTAATGAGAAGGAGTTAAAAGCTGTGTATCCTCTTTTAAACGGAATGTTTTCTGTGACAACTTGGATTCTGTTTTCACGTACTGCAGCTACGTCGTCGTTGGGTACATTATAGTGCAAGTTTCCCGGTAGTTCACCTTTGTGGTACGCCAGACAGGCCTTAAGACAATAATCATTTTGTTAAATACAAATTTAGCACCCTGAATTTTGTATGTTACGATTTGATATAATTTTAAATATATTAAAATGATATCAAATCGTTACTTATTTAATCGTTACATATCGTTAGTTTTAGGAGTAAAACGTACTTTTGTTATAGAGCATCCATCTGACGCTGCTTCGCTATGACCCATATTTGACTTAACACTTCCAATTTTGATAGATTTTTCGTTGCCAAAAATTCTGCCGATTGCTTCTAATTCATTCGCGTCTCCTTGAGAAATACCTAAATAATAAAAAAAAGCTTTAGCTTATTGATTATTTTGTAAAGTATCAATTTTATATACAAATTAAGTATTCTATTTATTGTGTCAATATTTGGTAAATACAAATAATATTCCATACACTATTAAATAATTATTCTATACACAATTATCTTAAAATTCTTACCTGTACCACAAGCTTCCACATATTCTACATCATTCGGTGAAATATTTGCTTCTAAATAAAACTGTCGAAGAAATTCTTCTAAATCATCAGCATTTCGAATAGGCAAAAAATTTATGTCGGGCTTCATCATGTAATTGTGTTTCATGTGTACAACTTCTGCGTATATTCTAAAAGAATAAGCTTATTAATTGGTGTTACAATATTGCTATTAAACAGGCTTGCCTTATTGAAATTTGAAATTCTATCGATTTCTTTTATGATATCGTGACTGACCGTAAACAAGCACAAACGTAAGCGATTACCGAGGTGTTTTAGAAACAAATTGTGTATAATAATTTATTTTTGACCACATGTACATAATATACCCTAACCAGTTAGTAACGACTCTGCCTCCATATGTGTTAAATAAATGCACTATTAATAGTACAATTTAATAATATTAGAATAATTAGAATAAAATATTAGCCAATTGCGATCGATGTATGTAGATATCGAATATTAAAACAATATATCAAGTCATTTTTCTGCATATAAAATTAATGCCCGCGTCCAACATGACTCACCACAACTTGTTTTTAGTCTTACCGTTTTGCTTCGCTAGCCCGTTGTAGGTATAGAACTGATATAGCTTCAGATCTTACATAGCCATCTGCGTTTTTATCAAAACACTTTGTTTTACCATCTAAACACAAGAGGCCGGCACTGTAAACAAAAACCGCTAATGTATATAATAAATTTTGGATTTTTACTAAAAGTTTAAATTAAATACTAAAACGTTTATTTCAAAGATGTATTTTCTTGTTCTTGTTTTAAAAGATAACTGCTGTCCTATGAACAATTCTTGTATTGCGGGGGACTTTACACATATTCAAAGAATGAGCAATGGTTCATTCTTTGATGGTGGAATTTTTATCCAGTGTTGTATTCGAACCCACAACACTCGACGCAGTATAAAATCGATTATGAAAATATTGCATGTATTTACCGTCTTAAATTAAACGTTAACATTGGATTTATGAGGTAATTCGATCCTGCAACTATGGCTGAACTACACCGTCCACTCTTGATTAACCGATAAGCTTCTTCTAATGCCATCATAGTACTGGAACATGACACATCGGTGGAGTAAGACGGCCCTTTACCATCAAGCCAGTAAGAAATTCGATTAGCTTGCATTGTTTTACTGCACCTGTGAAACACCATTTTCATAAAATAGAATATTTCTCCCACATAAAGATAAAGAAACATTATTTTGCAACTACAAAGTACCAAACATTGTAGTTGCAATGTTTGTCTTGGTCTGGGTGTTTCTATGTATAATATGTATGTATTTACAAAAAAAAAAAGTATATATGTATGTTTATCCATTGTCTAGTATCCATAGTACAAGCTCTGCTTAGTTTGGGCTAGATAGTGTTGTGCGTATGTGGTAGAATATTATTAATAGAATATTATTAATCAGCTGCTAGAATTGCAAGTTAAATTACACACATTTATATGTTTTATGTACAAGACTTATTTTAATTAGGTGCACAATTATAACACGAGGCAACATAAACTACATTTAAAGTAGTAACATTCGAAGTAAATATCAATTAAGTATGCAACAAAATCGATTAAATACACAGTTAGGTACAAATTTCACTAAACTATTATTATGATGGTTAATAGGTATGTCTACACTTTTGATGGCAGACCAAGAGTAAAAAATTAGATGTTTATTTCAGAAAATGTTAATTTCAAATTAATAGATATATCGTTTTTTAAAATTGATGATATCTAGTGTCATCGGCAAATTATGCATTTTATTTTTTTTGATAACGAAGGAACATTAATGGTACCAGTATGTACTACCTTGAAGAACACCACATTAACATATTTTTGGTTTAGAAACAATTGGCTCTAAGCTGTTTGTCAAATAGTAAAATTTCGATAACCATGCTGTGTATTTCCTATCACCGAAATATGATTAAAAGCATACTTTGCTAGGCGTCTGTTATTATATATTTTTATTGATTCCACAAGTCTCAATTGTTCCATGACTATGGCAATATACCTCGAATGCCATACTCAAGTCCAGAGATATATTTTAAGGGTTAACTTGAGGTATATTAATTTGTTAAGTTAAAATAATTCAATTTCAAATGTTTAGTCTTAAATGTATTAAGAGATATGACTTCCGTTTCACAAAACTGATGATTTTAATTTGGATTTTAACTTTTTTGCAACCAACATTGTTAAATACTTATCTTGGTCATTTTCGTAAATAATATTTACTTTTCTTTAAAGAGTTAATTATGAACTGACGTTACATAATATTGGTATGAGCCGAAGTAATAAATAAGCCCGCCGATTCTCCTTTGCCTAGTTGTGAATGTACATAATTATATTAGAAAGTTATTCTTCTCCCTAGCCTTTATTACTCCCAAGTCACTTGGGGTCGGCTTTTTCTAGTCTAATCGGATTTATTGACTAAAGATACAATGTATCTTTCATATTTTTATAAAAAACAACTTGCTAAGTTATTAGCATTTAATATATTATTATTTAGAGACACAGGTACCAGTACGGTAGTGAAGATTTTAGATCATAGTAGTAATATTACTACTAATTCCTATATTGATACTTCTATTAGTTTAAACTATTAGATGAGACAAAGGATAGGCAGTCACATAGTATTAGACTTATTCACCAGAATATTCAGGGTCTATCCGGCAAGGAGTTAGAATTAGATTTATTTTTTAAAGAACATGACATCCAAATATGTTGCTTAACAGAACATTGGTTAAGAAGTAGTCAACTAATATTTAATAATGAACATTACACCGTTGTAAGTGCGTTTGTAAGAAGGAATTCTATACATGGTGGCTCTCTAATATATGTATGTAATAATCTTAAATTTAAGGAAAGAAATGATATAGTAAATCTTTCTATCGAGCGCACTGTTGAATTATCTTGTGTGGAGCTAGAGCAACATGTCATACTTTGCGTGTACCGACCACCGCAGAGTGACTTTAGTGTATTCGAAACAGTAATGGAGGATATTTTAAAACGCTTAAGTTATGGTAATAGGCATATAGTAGTATGTGGTGATTTTAATATTAATTTACTTCAGCGATCAGTTCTTTCTGTAAGACTTATTAGTTTATTTAGATCATTTAATTTAAATAATTTATTTTTCGAACCAACCAGAATTACATCACACTCTGCTACGTGCTTAGACAATATATTTTGCGAATGCCAATTTCTAAATAGGGCCATATTGAGTGATTTGACATCCGACCACTGTGGGCAAAAGGTTGTATTTCCTATAAATACAATTAAAAAAGAAACTATCATCACATGTAGACCAATGACATCTAATCGCATAAAGGAATTTAAGAATAACATTAATGCCAAGGTTGTCAATATGGACCTAGATTGCAATAGTCCAGACGAACTATACGAGTCTTTGCTTAACGTCATTACACTGGAATATAACAAAATTTTTAAAATGAAGACATTTTACAAAAAATTAAAAGTTAAGTTTTGTGATTGGGCAACACCTGGGATATATACAAGTAGAGCTAAGTTATATGAATTATATGGAATAAAAAAATATAATTTTGATCCAAATTTTATTAAATATGTTAGAAATTATTCAAAATTATTTAAAAAGGCTTGTGCTACAGCCAAGTCCCTTTATTTAAAAAACAAAATTCGAAATGCCGACGATAAAATTAAAGCTACTTGGAATATTATTAATAATGAAATTGGACGCACCAAGCAGCGTGATAATACTATTAAACTTAATGTAAATAATAAGATAATTTCAAATAACTTGCAAGTAGCTGAAACATTTAATAACTACTTTGCAAAGATACCTGTTAATACAACTAGTTCCTTAAGGTCTTGCCCAGTAAAAGCAGAATCCTTGGTTAGGGATAGCGTGGTGGAGTGTAAAGTCCTGTTTAGTTTTAAATATGTACATCCGCATGACATAATAAAAGTATTTAAGTCACTTAATTCAAAAAAATCAGCTGACTTGTGGGGTATTTCTATGAAATTAATTACAAGTATTATTGATAACGTAGCGCCACACCTAGCTGCAATATTCAACGGATGCATTGATGTGGGCATTTTTCCAAATTTAATGAAATGTAGCAAAATAATACCATTATTTAAAAATGGATGTAAAAGTGATCCATGTAATTTCAGACCGATTTCTATATTACCTGCTATAAGTAAAATATTTGAGAAAATTATATTACAGCAATTAGAGAGCCACTTTAACGTAAACAACTTATTTCATACTCAACAATATGGTTTTAGAAAGGGTCGATCTACAATAGATGCGGGTGTTACACTTTTAAAACATATTTTTGCTGCTTGGGAAAATTCGCAAGATGCCATTGGCGTATTCTGTGATCTCTCAAAAGCCTTTGACTGCGTTGAACATCAAACGTTATTGCGAAAGCTCAGGCATTATGGAATTCGAAATGCTGCACTCGACCTCGTTGGTTCTTACCTAAGCGATAGATTACAACACGTTGAAATCAACGGAAGTAGATCTTCTGGATTACCAGTCGCAATGGGCGTGCCACAGGGCTCAATTTTAGGACCCTTTCTGTTTCTAGCGTACGTGAATGATTTGCCGTTCTTCGTACAGAATTTGTGCGACATTGTATTATTTGCTGATGACACATCACTTATTTTTAAAGTAGACCGTAGGACACCAAATTTACAGGGTGTTAATTCTTCACTCGCGCAAGTCCTGGACTGGTTCACGGCGAATAATTTACTACTCAATTAAAAAAAAACAAAATGTATTAAGTTTACATTGCCTAATATAAAGAGTCCTAGCATAAACGTTAATTTAAATAATGAAACAGTAACATTTGTACAATCCACAGTTTTCTTAGGCATTACTTTAGATGATAAAGTTCAGTGGGGCGCTCAAATATCGTGTCTTGCAGGGAGACTTAGTTCAGCAGCATTCGCGGTTAGGAAAGTAAGACAGCTTACTGATATAGATACTGCGAGACTAGTATATTTTAGTTATTTTCACAGCGTTATGTCCTATGGCATACTATTGTGGGGTAAGGCAGCTGATATTGAAACAATTTTCATTCTTCAAAAGCGTGCAGTACGTAGCATTTATAATTTAGGCCCACGAGTTTCCCTGAAAGAGCGTTTTAAAGAAATTGGTATACTTACTGTTGCGTCGCAATATATATTTACGAATATTATGTTTATAAAACATAATATTCACTTATATAATAAGAATAGTGATATTCACAACTTAAACACTAGAAATAAGCATAAGTTGGTAGGTCCGTATCATCGTTTACATAAAGTTCACAATTCATTTGCGGGACTCAGTATACGCTTTTTTAATAAACTACCGATTGATATTATAAATTTACCTTTACTAAAATTTAAAAGTGCTGTTAAAAGTCAGCTTATCCGGAAGGGCTATTATTCAATCAATGATTACTTAAATGATAAAAACTCATGGAACTAGTTGCTTGTTTCATACAGGATTCAAACAATGTATGTATTATATAAGTCAATTTAGTTATGTGAAGGTACTTCGTGTTTATTTGGTGGTGTTAAAGTATCTTTCTTTTCTTTTAAACAAACTTTATAAGTATTAACGTAAATTTTGTTTTAACTACATTTAGTCACGAACTACCTTTTCATGTCACAAAGTGTAAGTGTATGCGTCCTCATGCCATACTACTGTCTATTACAAATGGCTACGTACTGATAAATATGATTTCAAATCTCAAATGCTTTTTACATAATATTACCAACTTTTCTTTATTTTAGAATTTAGTTTTATATGGACAGTGACATATGGCATAATGACTGCAACACCTGGTACATAAATGAGTTGTAAAATACTGAAATTATAAGTTGATGGCGATTTAAAAGAGTGGCCTTGAGTTTCTTGCAGGTATCTTCTCATAGGCTCAACCTTTTGCCTGAACCTCGCAACTAACATAAATGTAAATTCAGTAAATATAATAAACTCACTAACCCATTTGACGTTCATAAGTGTTACTTTGTGACCTAAGTGAATAAATTATTTTTGACTTTTGACTTTGACTTTGGATTTGACTGGATATCAGTTTTTACACGGAGCGGCTGCCACCTGACCCCCGCTACCCGAAGGCTAACGATATCCTAAGGCTAGACCAGTGTCAGGATATTAAGGGGTACTGACTTTCCCAATAACGACTGCCATAGATGTTCACGGCAGCCGGGACCGACGGCTTAGCGTGCTCTCCGAGGCACGGAGCAGGCGATAATTGTCAATCAATACGCACATAATTTCGAAAAGTCATATAACTGCCAAAAGTCAGATGTGCGTGACGTGGGTTCGAACCTGAAACCCTCTGCATTGCAGTCTGTTTGTTTCCCCACTGAGCTATCGCTGCTCATATTAGCTCATATTATTATTATTGTGTTATTTTTATTATAGAATTATTAGATGTAGAGAGGCTAAAATTGATAAATTATGCATATAGAAGAAAAATTAAGACACTGCAATAGCTTTAGGAAAAATATTTATTACTTATTTGTACCTATATTAAAATATAAAAAAACAAATAAGTAAAAATCATTAATATGGTAAAATCCGAATTTTATTAAGAGAGAGAGAGAGATAGCTGTCGTAATTATTTTTAAAATATTCATATTTTAACTATTACCAGGATCTATGTAATAGTTAAGTCGATTACTTTTGGAAAATTCAACGCAAAATTAAATCCCAAAGTTTAAATAGTAAAACACTTTTTAGATACCAAGTATTGAAATGTTTTCATAAACTGCCTGAAGATATTAAGATAGTTATTTCCAAAGATCTGTTTATAAATAAATAAAAAAATAAACTCCTAAATAACATTGGATAAAATAAAATAATTGTAACAATAATTATATGAATAAGTATCTATTTTCTAACTACTATTTATTTCAGTCTTAAGTATAATTTTAAATACAAATGTAATTTGTTTTATAAAACACTAAATTTTGCCCGCGGCTTCGTTTGCCTAAATATAGGTTAGTAACAGTACTTTTTTCCCGGATGAAAGGTACCCTATGTTCTTTTTTGTTCCCCTGACAATGTTAATGCAAAATTTCATAATGATCGGTTGAGTAGTTAAGGCATGTAAGCGTAACAAACTCACATTCGCAATTACTTATAATATTAGCTAGGATTAGGATTACTATGATAAATCCATTCTCATATCTTAAACTTGTCAGTAAATGTCAATTTAAGTCTCTGGCAAAATGAGGGAATTAAGGCAGGTTAGTATTTTATATAATGTGTGGTTACTTACCCTGTGATCAAATAACTACTATCTTGACTTAAATTGTACAAATTGAAATTCGCTATTTCACAAACACTATTTCCCACAAACACTCCTAAATTTGTTCCAGCTACAGTATTTGGACTGACACCTGTTGAAACATAACGAAACGTTTATCAAATTATTGCAAATCTGATTAATGTAAGGATTATTTTTATCTATTTATTTTTTAAAGAATATAAAATGATATTATTTTGTAGTAAAATCAAATTGGATCAACGTTTTTTAACAACTCTAGTATTTTTTTATTTCGCATGGTAATTTCTACACGTTATTGTCTTAGTATTTTAACAGATAAATTCAGTTTCATTAGCAATAGACATTATATCATAAATATTGTACAATTTTGGCAAATGCCAATAATTTTTATTTACCCGCATCGAACAATGCACCATAAACATTCTCCAGTAGTTTCCTTATCATAGGATCCATCAGTTCTGCTTGTCCATGCGGTACTCTAAGGAATTGAGCGTCAAACATATCAAAACCTTGGGCTCTACCGCTATGCTTTGGCATTTCTGGATGGGCAAATGGCCAATGATGTTCATGACTTGTTACCATATCGACCTAAATAGAAAATAGCGAAATAATTACGATTAAACATTTATCTGTCTTGGTTATAAACTTACTTAATACATGAAATAAAAACTTTTTACTTCTTCTTTAAAAAAAGACATTATCTTATTCCAGCGATAATCTTACTGTCGCGAAGTAATTGGAAAAATATTAATACGATGGATAAAACAAATCTGTGTCGTTACAAAAAGGAAGGTATCGCACCATAGTATGATGGTTCCCATAATATTAATCGCATTGGATATACTGAAATAATCCCGTATAACTTGTCACATAGATTGATTAAACCAACAAAATAATACGGATAAAATGAACTTGTTTCTATTATAAAAAAGAAAAAGGTGTAAATATGTTTAAATGAATGCATTACATAGATTTTACCTTATTGTACAAATTATCCATAAATGCCTCAACATTATCTGATTTCGGAAATATTCCTGAAATACCGCTGATCACAACCTCATCACCAGTTAAATATGAATCTTGTTTAAGAAATATTAAATCTTCCCCATGACTTGAAACATATTTTTCTGGATTTGGAGCCATAGTTGACTTAACTGTTAAAGCACTTAATATCGACTGTGATGTATTACAATGTATATGTGTATAAGGAATCACAATAGTAAGTAAATGAGTTTCACGTTATGTAAAAGTATATATACACAAGAGGCAGTAATACATATGCCTTTGAATTTACTTGTCGAATTTTCGCTAAGTAATTTTGGATGGTCAATATCGGTGTTGGTTTTAATTATTCGGTCTATAATTAAATAACTATATTTTATTTACGTTACTACTATGGTTGACATTTTTGTTATTGGTGACCTTGTTGAATTTTTCATTTTGGCTCGACTGATATTATTGGTATACTAATAATGTATCTATTAAAATTCATTTAGCTCATTAAATTAAACTTATGAATGTCAAAGTTACGCTATTTAGAATATATTATGGATTTACATTGACATTCTACCATTATTTTCCCATTATGTTTTTGTAGGCGTACAAGGCCAGGAAATTACGCATTACCCATGACTTAATTCAATTTATGTAAGGCATGAAATAATAACAATCATAATAAAATAATCAATCAATAACAATCATATATATATATATATTAGAACGAAATAATGAACAAACAAAAAGACAATATACTTAATGAGAATAAGTTTTCAGTTCAGTCAGTCTTAAATTTGCACACAATTGAAAATTACGGAATTTAATTTATCTCTTAGGTAACTAGAGCATTACTTTCACTTTTTTTAGTTTTCTGTTACTTATAATAATAATAATAATAATATTGATAATATTATGCCGGTAGGGTACCATATATTTTAAATTTTTATAGGTATATGTATATTTAAAAATGAAAAGTATATTGAAAATATTTGAATAAAGAGTATATAATAATAATAATTCTTTATTACAATTTGGTACAATAATAATAATACGTGTTTTAATAATGTATGGTGCGCGCATGTGTGTGTTTATGCATAAATATGTGAAAAATGTGTATTTATGATTGTACGATTGTGCGCGCTTTCGTGTGTGTTTGTGTGTGTGTGCGTGTGTGAGTGTATGTGTGTGTGTGTGTGTATGTGTGTGTGTGTGTATGTGTTTTTTTATGATGTTTGAGTCAGAGTTGCAACTTTCATTTCATTTCACAATATGTAGTAAATTTTCCACATCATCCTATCCTAAATGTTTAAGCCATATTATAAAAATATTTTTAATTTCATAGTTAGATAGCTTTCTTGTTTTATAGGTTGAATTAAGTTTATTATACAGTCTAGGTGCAACGTTACCACAGTGTTGCTGGGCAAATTTGCTTTTTACTCTTGGAACTGGACAGTTATCTATTCTTTTACCTGAAGGTTTTAGAAGGGGTACAATAGTCTTATGGTACTTATGTATACTTTGGTAGATAAATAATTTTCGCACAGTTCAAACATCAGCTTTTCCATAAAGTAAATGTGTAGAGTGACGAAACGGAAGGAAAAGAATTACTTTGAGCACAGCCCGCTGTGCTCTTTCGAGCTCAAGCAGGTGTGTTTTGGCTGCTGAGCCCCATGAACATATACAATAGGTGACTACAAATTCAGCTAGCGCTTTGTATGTTTGTATCAAGAGTGTAGTATCTGGAATCAATCTCAAGTCTCTAAAAATATATGTAAGTTTCCTAAGTCTATTGCTAACTGTAGTTATATGTTTCTTCCAATTTAATTTTTATCAATATTTACCCCAAGTATTTGATATCTTTAGCTCTTGATAATGTAGGACAGCAACAATGTGATGGCAAAACTCTAGATTGGTTGCATGGATAAGAGTGTATATGAAACAGTAAATTATTTGGTGAAGAAACCATAGTCTTGCTAAAACAGAGGAATTTGGTTTTGTTAGTATTTAAAGTTAATTAGCTGTCTTCAAGCCTTGCGGTCAAAATTGACATACCTTCTTCAGCTAATTGTCGTACATTGTCCCATGAATTATTGTGAAAAAATATGACAGTGTCGTCAGCAAACATTTGTATCTCTGCACCCTTTATTTGATATTTACATAAATCATTAATGTACGCTACAAGTTGAGAAGCGCGGGTGTGCCGGTGGGGTATATAGTCCTTTTAGATACTGGTATGCTCACCAGACTAACCGAGTGAGATGGGTCCGTACTATGTCGGATGAATACAGGATGGAATGCGGTGTAAGGCAGGGGGGATTAAGCTCACCTTTGTTGTTTAATGTATATATGAACCAGCTTGTCAAGCAACTGAACAGCACACATGTCGGCTGCTACATTGATGGCACCTGTGTTAATATCCATCGATAAGTGGGTTGAAAGAGTTACTGTCGACCTGCGAGATGTATGCAGAGGTGCACGGCCTTAAATACAACTCAAAAAAGAGTGAGCTCTTGGTGTTCAGAGTGCCTAAACAACGGCCTCGCCGTGTACCTTTGGTATATCTCAATGACGCAGTACTCAATGTAGTAAATAAGTTTAAGTACCTGGGCCACGTTGTCACCGGTGACCTACGGGATGATGAAGATATAGAGCGCGAACGTAGGGCGTTGGCGGTGAGAGGCAATATGCTTGCCCGCAGGTTCGCTCAATGTACGGTAGACGTTAAAGTAAGTTTATTTGAGGCGTTCTGCCAGTCTTTTTACACGAGCGGTTTATGGGCATCATACACGAGCCGAGCCTACAGCGTCCTGCGTGTGCAATATAACAACGCTTTCAGGATGCTATTGCGGCTGCCGTGGCGTTGTAGTGCGTCGAGCATGTTTGTAGAAGCACATACGGATGGTTTTCATGCCATTATGTGTAAGAAAGCAACATCCTTATTACAACGTTTACGTAACAGTCGGAATGGCATCCTGAAGACTATTGTTGCGAGACCAGACTGTCTCATCCAAAGGCACATGGTTGGAGTGGCTTTGGGTATAATAAAGTAATCCATTCGATCGGTTCGAGGGAAATCCCTAACCACAGAGCTGAAATTGATCAAATATAAGAACGGAAGTTTACTGAATGAAGAAAAGAGCGTACTGAATCGATGGAAGGAATATTTTGAAAGTTTATTTGAAAGAGTGGAATGGCAAGGGCAAAGTTTCGAAATGAATGATAATGATAGGAATGATGAAAGCCCTATTAGTATAGATGAAATAATGAAAGCATTGAAAAGCATGAAATTAGGAAAGGCTGGTGGTTATGATAGGATTACAGTCAAAATGCTGACAGCTGGACAGGGTCTCATAGTAAATCAGTTGTGCCGCCTTTTTAACTTGTGCTGGAATACCGGCCGTGTACCTAGTGATTGGTGCAAGGCCGTCATAGTACCTTTATACAAGGGAAACGGCTCACAGCAAGATTGCAAAAGCTATAGAGGCTTGCTTAGCGTCGTCGGTAAATTGTATGCGAAAATGTTAATTGAAAGGATTGTGAAAGTAACCGACGAGAAAATATGGGATGCACAAACGGGATTTCGAAAGGGTAATTACTAGGAATCAGACCGAAATCTACGACACGCTAGTGAAACTTCTTACCAATTTTAAAAAGGATAGCGCCGATAGAAAAACCATAGATTACTGTAAGCGCAAGTTAGAATTTTTAGAAACGTACTGGAGAGAGTATGAAAGTAACCATAGATCATGCTGTGAGCTTGCTGAGTTTGACCATGTGTACTTTACTGAGAATTGTTTCGAAAAAGCAGAGGAAGTTTATGTTACTATTAAAGAGCTGATTAATAAAACCATTGGAAAATTGCTTTCCAAACAACCAAAAAGTACGCTGTCTCTTGCGGGGGAGGGCTTATCAAATCAAGCAGAGGGCTCAACTGGTTTTGAAGCCACCCGGGATCACCAAAAAGACGTTAACGTATCGCTGGGCGTTGGCAAGTTAGATGAGATGATAAGGAAGCAGACTATACATTTTAGAGCGTTTATGAGAACTGTAGCTACCATAGAAATTGATCAATTACAAAACAACTGGGAGTTCGAGGATGCACTAAAATCTCTTCATAGCCGTTGGTCTATTATCGACAATCTACATTGGGAAATAGAAGGTGAGAATGGCAGCGAAGATTTTCGTTACCAGGCAGAATTTACTAAGCACGAAAAAATAGTTAAAGAAAACCTTAAACACGAAAATGTGGTCAGTATCATATCGTAATAAATCTACTCCTAAAATAGATATCCCAGTATTCCAGGGAAATTATCACCACTGGACTTCTTTCAAGGATCTTTTTAGTGAGACAATACACAAAAATCGATCATTATCGAATGCACAGAAGATGCAGTATTTAAAAAGTAAAATAGCAGGAGAGGCCGAGCGTCTGATACACCATCTTCAGATTAGCTCGGCGAATTATGAAGTAAGCTGGGAGATACTCAACCATAGATATGTGAATAAGCGGCTTATATTTACGTCTCATATTAATATATTGCTAAACCGTCCCTGTATGCAACAACAATCAATAGCTATGATTAAAAACCTGCATGATGTTACCAAAGAGTGTCTACACGCTATAGAAAATCTAGGAGTGGACATTTCTACCTGGGATCCGCTTCTAGTCCATTTGTTAGCACGGAAGCTCGATAGCGAATCATTTACTGAGTACGTTGAATCAGTTAAAAAGCCTAGGGAATTACCAATCCTTCAAGATTTCCTAGATTTCTTAGAGAATAAATTTACTGCATTAGAAGCATCTCGGCGTAAACAGGAATCGCATAATACAAAAGGAATCGCTCAGCCATCATACCAATATCATAATTACCAAGCAAACCAGAAAAATATCCATAACTCGCACAATCAATTACCGTACAAAAATCAAACCAATAATGCTAAAAATATGAAGGCATTCCATGTTTCTAGGTCAACCACTTGCGCAGTATGTAATGCTGAGCATGGATTATGGATGTGCTCTCAATTCTTGCAAATGCGAGATGAACAAAAATTAAAAACTGTCACGCAATTGAATTATTGCTTGAATTGCCTATATAATCATTATAATAAAAGTTGTTTTTCAAATAAAAGATGTCGAAAGTGCTAAGCATAATACCTTATTGCATGACGCCATTGTGATGAAAAACAAATCAGCAAAACCAAATCAAAAAGCTGAATACACAACGCCTACACCGACTACATCTGGTCTAAATGCATCTCACGTATCTTGGGATGACATGAAGGAAACACTTTTAGCTACGGCCATGGTGAAAGTAACAGGAGCAGATGGAGAACAACATATCATGAGGGCTTTGATTGATCAAGGGTCACAAATTTCCCTTATTACAGAAAATGCTGCACAGATGTTGAAAATAAAGAGAAACCACTGTAATGGAAAGATTTTCGGTGTCGGCGAGAAAGCAAACAGCTGTAAAGGTGTGATAACAATTCGGTTGCAATCAATTTATAATGACGTTTCGATAGAAGGTGACGTGATTATAATGAATAGTTTAATTAAAAGTTTACCAAACAAATCTTTCGTAAAACCATCTTGGCCACATATCCAGAATATAACTTTGGCAGATCCGGAATTCTACATTAGCCGTAAGGTAGATCTACTTCTAGGAGCAGACGTTTATTGTAGGATAATGATGGGTGGTATTTTGAGAGGAGAAAGCGATGATCAACCCATCGCCCAACAAACACGACTAGGATGGCTGCTTTGCGGAACTATGAAGCCGCAGTATATGTGTAATGTCGTTCTTCATGATACTGATGAGCTACGCAAATTTTGGGAATATGAAGATATCAACCAGCCGGATGAGATGTCAAGCGAAGATCAAGAATGCTTCGACATTTTTTGAACACCACAGTACGACACGATGACGGCAGATATCAAGTCAGGTTACCATTAAAACCAGACCTAAAAGAACAACTAGGATCTACCAAACCAATGGCTTTAGCACAGTTTCGAAGTTTAGAGAAAACATTAAATAAAGACCAGGCAATTAAAACGGATTACGTCAAATTCATGAATGAATATAGTACGTTAAGACATATGATACCATCAATAGCGAATATGACACCCGAGTGTTATTTGCCGCACCATTGTGTCATACGTGCTGACTCGACTACTACGAAGTTACGAGTTGTATTTAATGCATCCGCTAGGTCATTGTCCGGATTGAGTCTCAATGATGTAACGTACAGAGGTCCTAACTTACAACAAGACCTACAGGAATTGATATTAAGATGGCGACAATATCGGTTTGTTTACACGGCGGATATTGAAAAAATTTATTGCCAGTTAATGATACATCCTGACGATCAATGCTATCAAAAGATTGTGTGGCGAGACTCACCAAACAAACCAATCAACTCATACCAACTTACCACTGTAACTTACGGAACAAAGGCAGCACCATTTTTAGCCATGATGTGTTTAAAGCAATTAGCTTCCGAGGAAAAAACCAATTATCCCGACGCAACAAAGGCATTAGAGCAGAGTTTCTTTATGGACGACTATTGCGGAGGGGCCCATACTAAGCAAAAGGCACATAGGTTAAAAGATGACTTAATTACATTACTAAAAAAAGGCGAATTTAACCTAAGAAAATGGTCTTCGAACGACCCTCAATTGATAACTGGTTTAGATATGGCAATGCGTAACCAGCAAACATACGAGTTCAAACAGTCGAACTCAACCAAAACATTGGGACTTGCCTGGAATCCTCAAAAGGATGTTTTTATATTTGATTCCAAATTGGCAGAATCAAAAACCAATCCCACAAAACGATCGCTTCTCTCAGACATCTCTAAATTGTTTGATCCATTAGGATGGCTTACACCATTAAGTACCACCATGAAAATGTTATTCCAGAAGTTGTTGTTGTCAAGTCTAGACTGGGATGATACGTTACCCGAAGATATCAGTTACCAATGGACCAATTTGAGAAGAGATATGGGAGAAATAAATACCATACAAGTGCATAGATGGCTTGGCACAAAAGAAAATCAATCGGTGCAGTTACACGGATTTTGCGATGCGTCAAACAAAGCTTATGCCACCGTAATATACTGCAAAGTTAGGAAAGGAGATACCTTTACTGTGACTTTGGTAACAGCAAAGGCTAGACTGGTGCCGTTAAATAAAAATATTTCTACACCTAGGCTAGAGCTATTAGATGCTCAACTTTTATCACAGCTGATGCAAAAGGTTCGTGTTTGTTTAGAAAGCTATAAAATAGAAACATATTGCTGGATAGATTCAACAGCTGTCCTTGGATGGATTCAAGGAGACCCGGGGAGATGGAAAACATTTGTATCCAATCGCGTACTAAAAATTACTAAAATAAAACCAGCAAACTATTGGCGATATGTTAGTACAAGTGAAAATCCAGCCGATTGTGCCAGCCGGGGATTAACCATCAAGCAATTGAGAAACCATACATTGTGGTGGCATGGGCCCGCATGTCTCCAATCGTATGAAAACATAGATAGTTGTCCAAACAATTACATAACCAATTTAGAAGTTAAGAAATGCACACAAAAGCAATGTAATACAATGACATTGGATAAGCAGAATACATCGACCATTACCAGTATAACGAACCATTTATTAAACAAATATAGTTGCTTTGTAAAAATATTACGTATTTTTGCATGGATACTGCGATTACCTACTTTGAAACAGGTGCGTCCGACATACCTAACAATATATGAATTACGGCATGCAAAAATGTTAGTCATCAAAACTGTGCAACAAATGCAATTTAGCGATGACATAAGTTATTTAAGTAAATATAATAAGGTGCATTCTAAAAGTAAGCTGTTAAATTTAAATCCCTTCCTGGACCAATCAGGAATTCTGCGTGTGGGCGGTAGATTGAGAAATGCCCAGAATCAGAGCTGAAATAAAACATCCTGTTCTGTTACCCCATAACCATCGGCTTACCACCTTAATAATAAAATACGCTCATGAATTCACATGTCATGGTGGAGCGCGCCTAACGCTTGCAAATATTCGTCAGCAATATTGGATCATTGGCGGATATATGGCTACAAAGAAATTTATACGTCAATGCATTACATGTAAGAAGCAGAAACCGATCAAACAGTACCAGTTGATGGTGGACTTACCATGTTCTAGAGTCAACCCGGAAAGTGCGTTTTATCATTGCGGCATAGACTACACAGGCTTCGTGGATGTTAAAGCAAATAAGGGGCGCGGTATAAAAACGACGAAAGGATACATAGCAGTTTTCGTGACCAAAGCCGTACATTTAGAGCTAATATCCGATTTAACCAGTTCGGCTTTTTTGGCGGCTCTAAAAAGGTTGGCAGCGCGACGCGGAGCTCCCCGTCACATCTACAGTGACAACGGGACAAACTTCGTGGGAGCCAATCGTATTTTACAAGAAGAGTTTGACCGTCTACAAAAAGTATTTAGCGACAGTTTTTTTAAGGAGATAACCGAAATGCAGATTGAGTGGCATTTCAATGCACCATCGTGGCCACAAGCAGGAGGACTTTGGGAAAGAGCTGTGAAAAGTCTCAAGCACCATCTCAGACGGGTAATAGGCCATCAAAAATTAACGTACGAAGAATACAGCACACTGTTAGCAAGAGTGGAAGCTTGCATGAATTCAAGACCACTTTGTGCGTTATCAGAAGACCCTGAAGATCTTGAAGTCTTAACACCGGCACATTTCCTATCTATGAAACCAGGATTAACTGTAATCGAAACAGCGCAAGATGCTAGAACCAGGTGGCATTTAGGGTCTAAGTTATTCGAAGATTTGTGGAAAAGGTGGAAAACGGAATACTTGGTGCAACTATCGGCTAGGAACAAATGGAAAGATTCTCAGAAAAACATAAGCGTGGGGGATTTAGTCACTATACATGACGAAAATATACTAGCAGGAAAGTGGCCAAAAGGAAAATATACTAGCAGGAAAGTGGTCGAGTAGTAGAAATACACCCAGGAAAAGACGAATTCGTTAGAGTAGTCACCCTGAAAACCAATAATGGTTATATAAAACGACCTATAGTAAAATTGTCAGTTTTACCCATAGAACCTATGAAAAATGACAATGAAAACCAGCGAATAAGCGAACCAACGCCGAAAATCACTACCAGAAAATCGCCAAGTTATCCAAAACTTGTAATCGTGCTTGCATTATTATTATTTATTAACATTATATCACCTACGTCCGCATCCTACAATTTTACGCAATTAGATAACAATCAAACCATATACTTTGAATCGATTAGCAAGTTGCAATTAATTCGTGACAAATGGAACCTTGTCACATACTATAATATGACACCATATTGGCATGGTTGTGAAGCAATTGATGGATTCATTAATTACTTAGGAAAAACGTGTGAAAGAATAAAGGAACCAAATCACTGTCATAATTATGATATTGTTACAAATACGGCACGATTATAATGAACTGCAATATTACAACCTGTTGTTACTTAGTCAGCATTCCGGCACAAGACAACGAACCCGACGCGGTCTTATCAACGCAGTCGGCTCAATTGCGAACTCGTTGTTTGGTATATTGGATGACAGTTTCGCAGAAAAGTATAAGCGGGACATTGAACTTGTACGTCGTAATCAAGATCACCTAGCACAGTTGTGGAAGCGCCAAACGTCTGTAGTCGAAGCGGAAAACAATATTCTACAAAGAACAGAAACTTTGATAGAAAAACAGCATAAAATGATAAATAAACATTTAAACGCCTTGAATACCGCAAACAATAAACTGCAAAAGGAAATCGATGTGTTGTCCAATCAATAGGACTTTACTCTGGTATCTGTAGCCATCATAAATATGATGCAAAACTTAAGACGCGTGCAGGATACACTGATAGACACAATATCAGACATTTACCATGGTCAAATTAGCTTACATTTACTTACACCAAAACAACTCAAACAAGAATTGTAAATTATTTATGCGCAAATGCCTAAAGAATTGTCTTTACCAATAAATAATATTGAAACAGACTTACAATATATATACAAATTATTGAAAACAAAAGCTCGAGTTACCAAGGATTACGTTATTTTTGAAATAACTTTTCCACTTATGGCTCAGGAAAGGTTCCAGCTTTACAAACTGTTACCAGTTCCGCACCAAATAGATACAAGCATGATTAGTATAGTACCGATCTCAGAATATATTGCTGTGAATTTAGACAAAAATTCATATTTTATACCAACCATTCACGAGCTCAATACATGCTTACATTACGGAGAATCATTCATGTGCGAATTGTTTAAACCCATTCGGAATATAGAAAATGACAACAATTTTTGTGAGAAAAATCCGGTAACCAATAAATGTAAAGTACAAAAATCTAAATGCAATAATATATGGCTTGAATTGCACTCGACTTCACAATATTTATACTTTTGTTGTGATAATTATACTATTAAAATAATATGTGGCGATCAAATAAAGATTCGTCAGCTAAGTCGAGCAGGTGTCATTAGCATGAATCAACAATGTGTTATTAAGGGCAAGAACTTTGCACTTTATTCATTACAACAGCAATCCAATAAATTGAATGTTTCATCAAATATATTTATACCGGAACTAGACCAGATCAATCACATTGTAAATATTCCAATGCCCATGGAGGAAATGATGATACCAGATGATGCCGGCATAAATAAATCGTTATCAATCCTGGACGAACAAATAAAAACATTAAGAGAAAGTAAAGCGGAAGTCGATGGTGTATCGTTGCACGATATCCACCATTACACAGTAGTCTATATACTGGTGGCGATTGTCATATGTGCAGCAGTAGTTTGGATCTGGAAGAGAGCGAGAGGAGTTTCGAGTGGTGCGCGCGGGCGTGGAGAGGCTCGTGGCAGACACGAGCCTCCGCCGATGACGGACCAGTCGACTAGTGACGGAGTGAATAGGGAAGTGCAATCGCGAAAGCAGAGTAAGTGTAAGTGAACAAAGTGAAAGTGAACAAATAGGGCTAAGTTCATTTTTGGCCCAACGCTGGCCAAGTGCTATGCGTAGTGACGGCAAAAGGAACAGGGCATCGTTGCCTGTGCCTCGAAAAGACCGTATTTTTACAGTAGAGGACTTATTAGTGTAACCATTATCTTTTAAGTTTTAATTGAATGAGTTTTATTTCAATGTTTCATTTTATTGTTATTTTTATTTCTATTTGAATTTAACATTTTTCTGTACTATTTTTTACTATATTGTTTATTACCATTTTTACATTTTATCTTTTAAATATGCAAATGTGTTATGTTTTAAATTTTACAATTATTTTATGATTTGATCTTGATTATTTCAATTCTTCTCATCTCATGGCTGGGAGTATGTTCGGTGCATAGCAACGAACAGCTCAGCAGATTTGTCTTTGGACAATGTATAAATGCATGGACATTTATTTATACAAGTAGTACGCAATCGGCGTTAAAACCCAATCGTTAAACCAATCGTCACGTAACTCAAACCAAAAAAAATCATAATTAGCTCTAATTTTACCATTTATAATTTATCATTTATATAAATCATTATTTTAATGTAATATCACTTTTACCAGTTTTCAATATATTATATTAACCGTAAAAAGTTCGTATAATTTAAAGATCCAACCAGAGAGATAGTTTCGCTGAAACCAGGCGCAAACACATCTCTTTTCAATATTAGTTGTAAACAGTCTGAGGGTTCATTTAACCTTCTGCACACAATGCCTTCATTATCAACGTCATTTATGACTGTAGTATGTAGCGGATTAAATTTTGTTTAAAATTAATCCTACGTTGCAATTCGGTGGTAGTAAGAGGGTAGTTGTATATTTATGACAGAATAATAAGCTATTATCATAGTATTTTGCAATAGTTAAAATCTCTTGAAAACATGTAATTAAAATAATTAGTTGGTTATGGCGAGTAGTAACATAAAATGTAGCATCATAAAAAGTGTATCTATAAATTGTTTTGTTTATCAGACAAAAGTTGCAAGTTTCAACATAATGTTTAGTGTAGTGTTATCTACGATGTGGTAGGTTGTTGTGTAAATAGTGTGCGATGACTGTAATGAGTAAAGTAGTAACTTATATAACATTAAATTACCAGTAGCAATAATGATGGACTTATACAAAAAGCAGGCATGAATTATCGTGACAGTTGTTGCCCAGCCTGTCAAATTAAAGTAATTAAAAAAAAATCCTTCGACCGTTCTTTCTGAACGACAGAGTTGATTCGTCAGATAAAATCATTCGTATGTATTGAAATGTTAACGCTAGTACATCTTCAATGACAAGAAATATACAGGGTATCCCAGAAGTCAGCGTCAAGCCGGAATCAGGTAACAGGCTAAGTTATTATAACTATCAGAAAAATATAAAAAATAATCGAAGTTACGTATTCCAAAAACACACACCCTGGGTGCCAACAACAATGCTTTTCATTGTTGCTGGCGGCTAATATTCTGACAACCGGTGCCATTTGTCGCGTTTGGCACCGGAGGCAGGGGGATGGATGCTAGTCACATTCCCAGGCCAGAGGCCCTGTCTTTGGGCCCGGCTCGCCCAGTACCGCTCTGTCTTAGAGTGGACATGGAAGAGCCCCTTTGACGGGTTCGGCGTGCTCTCACCCTGCCGCTGAACAGACAACGGGGTCTCTTCTCGTCACTCTGACGATTCTTTCCCCCTCTTTATCCCCCTTTTGTTTTTATCCCCTGTTTTGGTTTTGTTCCCCCCTTTTGGTTTTGCGTTCACTTTTGTTTCTTGCCCCCTTTTGTTTTTGCCCCTCTTTTGTTTTTGCCCTATTTTGTTTTGTTTTCTTTTGACTTTTGTCCCCGTTGTCACCGTCTAGAACGTAACCCCGTATTGTGCAGCGTTGTGGATCACGTTTCGCGGCTGCTGACGGGACCGAGGGTCTTGGCTTTACCGCCCGGACTGCGAGGGAGTGGCCCTCTATAAAAACCAGCCCGAATCTCAAGTTGCTGCCGCACGGCGAGGAGATGCATGGCTGATGGGTAGTTCAATCACTAGTGCGGCCCCTCAGGGTACCTGCCGTCCCCCTGTAGTATCAGGCTCCGGGTATCGGGATCTCTGCCCGGGTTGACCTTTATTTCTCCCATACTCGTGGCAACGCCAATATAAAAAAAAAGACGTTGAGAGAGTCGCGCGCACCTAGTTCTGCGCGCTCCGAGGAAGACGAGGAGTATGTTGCGTCGAAGCACGAGGTACATGTTGTGTCTTCGGATGCTAGTCCGGGGAGAGCTACTCGTAAACGCTCACCGTCTGTGCAGCCATCGGAGAAGTCGGATGGCTCAAGTGAGGATGCGGTTCCGGCACCGAAAGTCACTACAGCAAGACGCGGACGCGGTCATCCACCCACCCACGACAAGTACGTGGGTCTGGGCCAGGTGAAGCCCAGCTTGCCGCTGCATTGCGAAAGGTTGATAAGGAGGAGCGTACGTCTGGCGAGGATTGCCACATTGCCGCGGCAGCCTAGCGAATCACTGCAGCCTGCGATAGGGCCAAATGCCGAGGACTTGCCTGTGTCACAATTAAAAACCCGGCTCAGTGATACTTTGGAGGCGATACGATTGGTTTCGCGGAAATCAAAGGGTCTGAAAGGTACATGCCAGAAGACCCTGAAGGAATCAATCGAGGTGATCCGGGAAATTGCAGAGGCAGCCTTCAGCCGATCAGCCAATGACGAGGTCACAAAACTGTTGGCTGAAAATGCACGCTTGGCTCAGGAAGTGGCCGATCTCAAAAACCAACAGGAGGAGCTTGAGAAGCGGCACGAGCAAGGTACAAACAAGGCGGAATCGGGAGCTTGTGGCGCTAGTCCAACAGGAACTCGGAGAGTTCCGTGCCAAACTCTCTGTCATGGAGGGTCGGCTACTGCGCCCTCCTCTGGCCACAGACAAAATCAGAGGGCCTCCCCCTCTTTCTACCCCGATGCCTGCGCCCCCAAAGTACAGTAAGGGCCTCGCGGCCCCCAGCAGCTGTTCCAGCGGCCGCCACAAGTGTTCCTGCCAGTCAGGGCAGGAAAAGACTGCAGGCTAAGCACGCATCCGAAGCTGCCAAGGAGCGCCCCGCCGCTCCCGTGGAAAAGCCAGCAGCTACTGCACGCAAAGCCGACAACTGGGAGGTTGTCGGCCAGAAGAAGAAAAACGCAGCCAAACAAAAAAAAGAAGGCGGCCAAGAAGGCTAGACAGGCGGCTAGAAAGGCGGCAAGGAAGCTCCAGGCCCCTTGCTCCATTGCAATTGTTCTAACACTGCAGCCGGCTGCCATCGAGCGAGGGACAACATATGCGGAGCTCCTTAAGAAGGCGCGGACAGCAATCGACCCCGGTAAACTGGGGATAACAGCAGGCTTGTGGTGCCGGACTACCCAGACCGGTGCCCGCCTTATTGAAGTGCCGGGAGTCGCAAGCGGCAACCAGGCGGATCGCCTGGCGGAAAGTCTCCGCCAGGTTCTGGAATCGGAGGAAGTCCGCGTCTCCAGGCCCCAAAAGTGCACCGATTTGCGCAACACGGGCCTGGATGACTCTATAACGAAAAAAGAGGTCGTCGCTGCCGTCGCCAAGACCGGAGGGTGCCCTGCGGAACAAATAAAGTGTGGAGAAATTAACCAGGGCCGCTCCGGAATGGGGACGGAAATTATTAGCTGTCCCGTCGCCGCCGCCAAGAAACTGGCCGATGGCCGACGTGTTTTGGTGGGGTGGGTATCGGCGCAAGTAAAAGTGCTGGAGCCCAGGCTTGCCCGGTGCTACCGCTGCCTATTCAGCGGCCATATCGGCTTCAAATGCCCCTCACAGGCTGACTGCAATGGCCGCTGTTTCCGCTGCGATCAGCCTGGTCACATGGCCGCTACATGTGAGGCCACGCCGCACTATATTTTGTGTGCGGTGGCGGGCAAACAATCGAAGCACTGGGCAAGAAGTGCGCCGCTACCCATAAGAAATTACTCCCTAAGACCCCTGCCTCATTGTCGGCAGCAGCTAAGGTCGCCGCTCCCGCGGTTGGAGGGGCAGAGGTCAGTATGGAGACGTAATGCCTCCACGCCTCCGTCTCCTCCAGACTAATTTAAACCACTGCGCCAGGGCTCAGGACCTTCTCCTCCAGAGCATGGCGCAATGGTCAATACATGTCGCCGTTGTAGCCGAGCCCTCTTTCGTCCCTCCCAGGGTTGACTGGGTAGAGGACCACGATGGCTCGGTGGCGTTAATTTCGCCGGCCGCCGCCGGCGCTCCGTTCTTCGAGAACATCGTCCGAGGACGGGGCTGCGTCACAGCACTCGTAGGAGAAGCGGTTGTGGTGGGCAGTTACTTCTCACCCAACCAACTTCTCGCCGACTTCGAGGAGTATCTCGTCGAACTGAACGTCGTCGTCGCTCGAAGCCACCCTCGTCCCGTGCTTTTCGTCGGGGACCTCAATGCCAAATCTTCGGCTTGGGGTTTAGCGACCACGGACGCGAGGGGTGAATTGCTCGAGCAGTGGGCCGTAGAAAACGGCCTGCTAGTCCTCAATCGTAGGTCAGTGCATACGTGCAAACGTCAGCGGGGCGGGTCAGTTATTGATGTCTCTTTTGCCAGCCCCATACTAGCACGCCGTGTCCAAGGCTGGCGCTTCGTCGAGCAGGTGGAGACGTTGTCGGACCACCGCTATATTTCGTTCGACGTCTCCGCCCAGATCTCCGATCCCCCAGCCCTAAGGGCCCCGATTGGGGGCGGTCCGCGTTGGGCTTTGAGGAAGCTAAATCGGGAGGTCCTCCTGGAAGCCTCCATCGTTTAGGCCTGGGTGCCAGCACCGGCCAGGCCTGACAATGCCCAATGCCAGCTAGGCACCGGGTATACTGGTGGTCGGAACATATTGCCAATCTGCGTCATTCCTGCGTGGCGGCTAGACGCCAGTACATCCGGCTTCGTAGGAGGCGTCGCCGCCCTCCCGATTTTGACGCCAGGGAGGCAGAACTGTATGTATATAGAGCGGCCAAGTAGATCTTGAAAATCTCCATCAAGCGGGCCAAGGATGAGGCCCGCCAAGAGCTGCTGGGGACTCTGGACCGTAATCCCTGGGGGCGTCCATATCTTATGGTCAGGGGCAAGCTTCGCCCCTGGGCGCCTCCCTTGTCCCAGAGTCTCCGGCCACAGTTGGTGGAGAAGGTGGTGGCCGCTCTGTTTCCCTTACGGGCGGAACACACTCCTCCGTCGATGTTTCCGCCTTCCTTGGCGTCCAGCGCGGGCTTTGACGACGACGTGGTTCCCGAAGTGACCCAGGTAGAGTTGCGAGCGGCGGTGTCGAGGCTTCGCTCGAAATACACCGGCCCAGGGCCCGACGGCATTCCAGGTGTTTAGCACCGAACTATTGGTACTATAATTCGCGGAACACTAATATTTGAACTGCAGAGGTCGACTAATTGTTATAGAAATAAATCAAACAACGGTATCGACTTGATCTATTGTAATATGTTCAAAATGTAACAATATTCGTTTGATCTTATATACTAGTGGCGGAGAATCTTAACACCGACTTCTAATTTGAATGGTAACGCCATCTATCGAGCGCGTTCACAACTTATGCTCTAATTGCTCTGAACATACCGCCCACCAAGGACAATTAATGCCGAATGTCCTTCTTAAATTGAACTATAACTACATATACACTAATGTAGTGAATATTGTGGTGGTATTTGTTTTAAACATACATACAAAATAGATTGCAGCAAACAAAGTGCAATTGAACTAAGATATATACATCAACAATGGAAATATAGTAACTTTTCCTACACATAACATAACATAAACACAGTAAATCAAAAGTTAAATACATCTTCACAAAACACATAAATACACATAGAAGTTAACAGTTTGACCTAAACTATAAACAAAACATAAATCTTAAATTAACACAGGGGAGTCCTCGGGAGACCGAATTTTCCCGAGGAAAAATTCTCCCCTAACGAGGGGGGTGTGTGACGCGGACCGCGCGACCTTGACGGCTGCGCGCGAGTCGGAGTGGTGGCTGTCGCCCCCCCTTCCCCTCCTGCCCGGCGGTAGCCATATATAAGCCCGATCGCGTCCTGGACGTGTCTCCTTGCGGTCCGGCTCCACATCTTCAGTTAAGTGTTCCTGACTACAAGGACACGCAGCAAGCCTTTAAGTGACCCACGCCCTGTCTATTTTATATTGTTAAAGTTCTACATGTGAACTAAACGCATTAAAAGTGTAATTGCCATACCTTCTCTTATTTGTATCTTTTAATTAAATTCACCTAGGGACACCACGCCCCTACGGCGTGGCCTGTTCCTCTAAAATCTACATTCCTCATAAAGAAAACCTTAAAGGTTACAAGTTCTTAATTAATAACAGGTAAAATACATATTTTGGATGTAGGCCTTTTTATTGTTGAAGACTTTGTGCCTACTGTGACCACACGGGTGATGCGATCATGGCCTGGGTGTTTTTCTAAAATTCTACCTAACAACCAACGACTTGGCGGCAAATCGTCTTCCTTAATCAGGACAATGTCGCCAATTTCCGGTTCAGGAACTTGGAACGACCATTTGTATCTATTTAGTAGTAAGATACTCTTGAGCCCAACGCTTCCAAAACGACTGTACCATTTTTTGAATATGTTGCCAACGGGTTAAATAATTAACGTTAGAATTTTCAAATTGTTCATCCGGTACATTCACTAATGGTTCTCCAATTAGAAAATGTCCAGGGGTTAATGGTAACGGTTCAACAGGATCAGAAACATTTAGTACGCTCATTGGACGAGAGTTTAGACAAGCTTCTACTTGACTAAGGAGTGTAGACATCTCCTCGTAGGTGAGAGTTGTTTCACCTATGACCCGTTTTAAATGAAACTTTGTGGATTTGACTCCTGCTTCCCAGAGTCCACCAAAGTTGGGACTATGAGGTGGTAGAAAATGCCATTCTGTACCATTGGATTCCAGATGCTCTACTATAGATGGCTGAATTGATTTTAAATGATTCAACTCCCTAGACGCGCCTACAAAAGTGGTACCATTGTCACTCCATAGTTTCGCACAATGACCTCTCCTAGAGACAAATCGTCTGAATGCAGCCAAAAACGCCTGAGTGGTCATATCACTGACTGCTTCTAAATGAAGAGCACGAGTCGCCATACACACGAAAAGGCATATATAACCCTTGTATGAACGATAACCACGGCCTTTTGTGGTCCTTATATTTATAGGGCCTGCATAGTCCACACCGCTACGTAAGAACGGTCTCGCCGGCGTACATCTAACAGATGGGAGTGAACCCATTAATTGGTTCTTGGTATTCGCCTTTTGCCTGGCGCATACCACACACTTGCGGACATACTGTTTGACCAGGTTTCGAACGCCTATGATCCAGTAGGATGATCTTAAATAATTGTTCATAAGCTGAGGACCTCCGTGTAATGTCTTGGAGTGAGCATCAGCTATGATGAGGTGAGTCAAATGACTCGAGTGAGGTAAAACAATGGGATGTTTCACTTGTTCATTCAACTGTGATCTTTCAAGTCTACCACTTACTCGCATTATACTATTATTATCGAGATAAGGGCAGAGAGATTTTAATGTACTCGATTTTAACTGTATGTAGCGCTTATTCTGTAATTGTTCATACTCTGCGGTAAATACATCTCTTTGAACTTTTCTTATGCAGCTTTTCTCTGCGGCGTCTAACTCTACCTTTTGCAAATATAGGCCTTAGTGATTTTTGTTCCCTTTTAGAAATCTTTGAGAGTATGCGATGACTCTAACTAGTTTTATTAACGTGGAATATTTTTCTAAAAGAGTGAATTCTGGTATTGTAGTAATATGAGTTTTTACAGACTGTTCTAAATCTACAGTGTAGTGATCATCTTTCTTATATACTATCGATTTGTTTTTAAGGAATGCTGGACCAGAAAACCATATATCTGTGGTTAGGAGGGAACTGGGAAGTATACCTCTTGAGGCGCAATCGGCTGGGTTTTCTTTTGTTGGAACATGAAACCATTGAGACGATTTCATGTTGGTCAAAATCTCGGATGTCCGGTTGGCCACAAAGGTCTTCCATTTGCTGGGATGGCTGTTTATCCATGCTAATACGACCGTGGAATAAGTCCATGCCTTGATTTTGTCGTTTGGTACGTTCAAGACTTCTGCTATTTCTGTCAGAAGTTGAGACAATAACACAGCTCCACATAATTCTAGCCTCGGATTGCTTATTTGTTTGATGGGCGCTACCCTGGTTTTTGCAGTCAATAATGACACTTGAACTTTGCCTTCTACGTCGATACTTCGTAAATAAATTACAGCTGAGTATGCCGTCTTGGAGGCGTCACTGAACCCGTGTAACTCCAGATTATCATTTGACTTTGTACCAAGCCAACGAGGTATCCGTATACCAGCGAGCAGCAACAACTCATCGCGGTAAGTCCTCCGTTCTTTTATTAATTCCGTGCTTAACTGTTCATCCCAACCACCATAACACCTGCAAGCAACAACCTTTGGATGAAAACCTTAGCTAACACTACACTAGGAGCTAACCATCCTAATGGATCGAATAAGCGGGCTATGTCTGAAATAATTGATCTTTTAGTTGTAGATGCAGTCGCCAGCGGCGGAAGTGTGACTGTGTACTGGAAAGTGTCTTCTCTGCGGTCCCAGGTAAGTCCTTAAATTTTAATAGTACTATCCAATTTTATTTCTACTTCCTTCTCAATATTGTACTCTATTTTCTTTGACCTGTTGAACTAATTTTTATTCATGTTGTCCTTTTTTTGTTCTATTTGTCTTTCTCCTGTATTATCGATTTTGATTGCGTTTATTCTTTCAACTATGTCTTGATTGTTGCTATTCCATTTTTGTAGCTGGAATCCTCCGTTTTTTAATAATCCTGTTATTTGTTTATATATTTGTATGCTTGTTTCCATGCTTTCACAACCTACCATTAAATCGTCCACGTAGAAACAGTTAAGTACTTTATCTTTGGCTAGGGGATAGTTTTCACCGTCATCGTGGGACCTGATGTAAAGTACGAACTGCTTGATACGGTGCAGATGCTGTACCGAAGGTTACAGTCACAAGCTCGTAGTCAGTGATCTCTTTATCAGGAATGTCACGCCAGAGAATACGTTGAAATATAGCATCTCTTTCCGCGATTCTGACTTGACGGTACATTTTTACAATATCTGCTACGAGTGCAATAGGGTATACTCTCCATCTCATAACTGTGTGTCGTAAATCAGACCGCAGTGTAGGTCCTACCATCAACGTGTTATTGAGAGAGACGCCGTTGCTGTTCTTTTCCGAGGTGTTAAAGACGACTCGTACCTTTGTTGTGCTTTTATCTTCGCGCACAACGGCGTGATGAGGTAAGTATACCGCTTTTTCTTTGTTCGTGTCGTCTTTTCTTACAGGCCTCATGTATCCTAGTTCTAAATATTCTTCTATAACTTGTGTGTACTTTACCTTTAAATCCGTGTTTTTATTTAATCTTTGTTCTAATGCTCTAAATCTTTTTTCAGCTATAGCGCATGAATTCCCAAACATACAAGAAGGAGGTTGAGCATAAATTGAAAATTGTGTGGCTAAGGTAGGTATCTTAAGTCGAGGAGATTCCTCAGCTGCAGCATTAGATCAACATATAAAATTTTATCTCAAATTATCAAAATAAAGCGTGCATCAAAAATTTAATTCCCTATTAAAAAACCCTCTAGCGGTTTTGATCCTAGCTGCAGTATCAATTCATGTCTCTAATATAAATGTATTTTGGTCACAACCGAACACGTAAGTTATAAAAACAGGAAGTGGTACTATTTAAAATTCTTTTGATTAAACTTGGTGAAAATATTCTAAGTATTTGAACTTAGCAATTTTATTTAGTTAAATAATAGTGCTTACATTTGAAAAGGTTATGTATAATAATTACGTTAGACTTTGTACGTGTAATATAAAAAAATCGAAGGAATTTAACATTTTAAATATTACTGAATATATTTTGTGTCTATGTTGCTTCATTGTCTAAATAGTGTTATATGATATCGATGACAATAGTGGTAAAATATAAAGTATTTTGCAATATTATGTAAGACAACTAATTAAAACAACATTCTGATGTACCATCTGATCATTATTTGTGTTGTGGGTTCGAATCCCACACGGGACATTTGTGTGATTCACAAATGGTTGTTCCGACTCTGGTTGTTCTTTGTGTCCATTGTTTGAATGTTTGTTAAGTCCCTAGCGACACAGGATATATGTCTAGTGCGGGAGTTATGTTTTTATAAAAGAAAGAAAGATCTTGGGTACGATTCTTCGTTTGGGCAGAGTATTATTATATAGGTATTTTTCTTAAAGTAATTTTTCAAGCTTCGGAAACTTTTAATTGACTGTCACCTTACTAGTATCATGTTAATTGTATTTCTAGCTGTAAGTTGCCCTAAAATATTAAAATAAAATAAAATAATAACTTACTAACTAGTTGCCTTTAAATGCCACATACACAGAAAGCGAAGGCAGAGCGGCACCGATAGCGGTTCGGTGAAGATCCGAAGCGATCGTGTGTCTAATTATCATGAACATCTCAGCCGAATGACGTCCACTGCTGGACATAGGCCTCTCCAAAGGTTTTCCACATATACTGGTCTTGGGCCACCCGCATCCAATCACTTTCCGCGACCCTCACCAAGTCATCAGTCCATCTTGTGGGCAGGTCTGCTGTGTCTTCCAGTTCGTGGCCGCCACTCCAGAACCTTTCTACTCCAATGGCCATCAGTTCTAATGAAATTAAATTAATATATCTAATATCCCATATTAATTTGAACGGTACAACGAAAACGCCACCGCTACCGCTCCACCTCCGCTGCCTGTGTGTGATTGCTGGATTAAACGAAAAAGTAAGATACTATCAGTCGGGTCTTACAAAATAGCTATAAAAAATTGGATGCTATACATTTCTGTCTATATTTTAAAACTACTTAGCTGTAAACATACCTCTGCTGTCATTACGGTGTGCCCACTTTATACATTACGGTGTGCCTACCGTAATGTATATTTCGTGATTCAGATGATCAGATTTTGTCTGGATGTAAGACCCTAAATCTATTTTGTAGCCCTGACCGATCATCTTAAAACTCGCATACTTGTTATATGCGAGTTTTATGATGATCGGTTGCGTAGATAAGGCGTGAAAGCATAACAAGCAAACAAACAAACACATTAGTTAGAATTATACACTAAATACAATCTACAAATATACCTATTAAAATAGAATAATAATTATAAAAAGCCAATATTTACATAACTGGTTTAGGCGTCGTAGAATTCGTCAGCATCGTTTTCATCTGGTAACGTGCTCAGAAAGCTGGCAGTATTAGCACGTTCAATGGCAATGCTGGTGCCTTGGGCCAAGAAAGGACTAGCCTTCTGATCACGTGAAACGTCAATTAGGCGTTTTACGAACTCTCTTTTTACCATACATGCGCTTGGACTACATTGGACCCATGAGCTTAAATAATAATAATATAATATAATAATATTCTACCACATACACACAACACCATCTAGCCCAAACTAAGCAGAGCTTGTACTATGGGTACTAGACAATGGATAAACATACATATATACTTTTTTTGTAAATACATACATAATATACATAGAAACACCCGGACCAAGACAAACATCCATGTTCATGCACGCAAATGTTTGACTTGTGCGGGAATCGAACTCGCGAGCTCAGGCGTGGCAGTCGGTTACACAGACCACTACGCCATCGAGATAGGATTAAACCCAAACGGATTGGTCGGCAAAACAACATTTAGACAAGCCATTTTCGGGGATTTTACAGCGTCAATTTTGCACAGTATTTTGAATTAACCAGTGTGGGTGCTAAAATTTACCTGGTTAACTCTTTTGTGCTATGAATCGAGTACAACAACGCCGGCAAACTGGAAATATCGAAACAGGTAGAAAGGCCTGTAGCCGAGCTCGGCCATTAAAACAAGAACAAATAGCATTAAGAGGTTTAAAAATAAACCGATTTTATGCTGTATCTTCTACAGAATGTTGAAACTACTAAATTATTAAGTACCTATATTTTTTAATAGTAATACTTATTAGCAGTTTTCTAGAATGACACTAGGGAACTGCACAACTTCTACTTATACTTTAAAACCTTCTATAATAAAATTCAATAAGGCCTATAATTCTACAAAACAGGTCTGTTTTTTGATAATGCTTTAACAATTTAGGCGACGAATAATATGAATCGATCTAAAATGAACCTTACGGCATTAACATAAGATTGAAATTTGCCAATCGTTTAAGATGTTTACATTTTTAATTGACATTATTATTCTCGTCTTATTGCACGATAATCCTAATACCTATCCAGGGATTTTAAGCTACAGGAGCGTATACAGGAGATGAGATACGCGCTTGCCTTCGCTGGTCTGTGGATGATGATGAGTACTTTAAGTTCCAATGCGCAACCGCGCCGACGAAGCCAACGCTGGCTCAGCGGCAATCGTGGCTGGAGCATCAGCAATACCACGACGCCACTTCGTGGGCGACGTATGAACGTTTTGTAAAGCCGCCGTCGCTGACACGTCGTTTATATGTCCGTGCGCACCAATACCAAAGGAGCTGAGCCCGCCATAAATGTCACCAACATGACCGCTGCTGCTACCATCATTGCCACTATGACAGACAGATGGTGATATGTGTGGAACACAAACTCGTTGATAAAGGAGCTGCTTGGCAGTTCAGCGATCAGGAAGCAGCAGGAAACATCGGTGCTATTATCGATGCTTTTTGCTTTCGATTGGGTGTGAGTTGCGAATGCTCCCACAAATGAAAAACAGCTATGCAATTAAATTATTATGATTCATTCAGGTCCAGTAGTTTATTGATTTGTAAAATTGTAATAATTATATATATTAACAGTTTATAGACCCGCTATTTTCGCGATAGCATTATTAAATATACATTTATTCAACAATATGTTAATACTATGTAGATGGAAGGAATTATTATGCATCGAAACTGCCAAATAGTTTCATATTGCCGTTTAGTCATCGATGATTACTTTAAAATGATCATCAATGATTTCAATGCGATGTAAAATACTCTTCTCCAGATTGTAACAAGTTAGAATTTACGTCAGAATAAAAATTATATGTCGAAAATTTGAACACTCTTCGCAGTAGCACTCATCATAGTGATATTCTTTACATGGAATTTACCTAAAAAAAATTTCCGGTAACACATATGTTGCACATTGAAATAAAATAACTTTATTGACATTTTACCATGGTTTATTTGAAATGCCTGCATTTAGATAATATTTGATACCTATTAAACGACGACAACCTTTAAAATTGTTAAATTGTTTCGATATACTTTGCCTGGCGTTTCGATTGCATTTAAGTAGCCATTGTCACGCTGAGACTAAGATAGTCAATGGACAAGACATTTCTTGAAGTGTAGTTATTTCAAATTCACATTTATTAATTACATAGCATTTTTAATAAAATGCACACCCAAATGATGAGTGTTAAACATATTTTAATATATTTTATCATATAGTCTGCCTGCGTGGACCTTGACAAAAGTAACATGCAGTTACTGCATGTTACTGGCAACTATGGCTGGTTTGTCGTTATGACGCATTTTATGCGGATATTCAAATAGGCTTATATTTGTTGTGGTAAAATATATAATTTAATAAAATACGGCTTGCAGGAATCTATTTGTTGTAAATTACACATACTTCTGATACAACGTTTTTGTGCAATGAATACACGTTCTCTTTCTGTTGAGTTTTTTCAAAAGATTATTCCGTAATGTAGCGTAGAAGCGACATAGCCATAGTAAGCCACAATGATATGACATGACGTGATGTGACATGCTGCGTGGACTTATACGTTTGATTATCATAATAGCTGGTTCTGAAGCTGGTGGAACATTGCAACTATCTATATAATTGAAAGGGTCTCATCAAGTTTACTAATAAAACCAGCACGGACGTATTTTCAAAATTGGTGTCTTTTTATGTTACTAGTAAATAGAAATATTTCTTGGCCAATTTTTGAACTCCTAACTTGATTGGTTTTTGAAAATATGTACTGCAAACCCTAACTTCAAAATCGGATTTCTACGAAAACTTTTACAGATATTTTTATTAAACTTAACCAATATGAAAGCTTCCAGCTAGATCTACATGTCGTATTGTTAAGATATTTTTTGACCAGTCATAAAGTCTATATGTTTTTTGTGTCCATTGTTTTTATGATCGTAAAGATCCCCGCGACGATACAACGATATAAAACGATTTATTTTATGTATTTATATAGGTAGTTAAATTCTTCCTCAGCCTAACATTTTTCATTACTCTTCCTTGATTTTAAGAAAACTACTACTATAATTTTCATTTATATTATGTGACCATTGACCGAGAAACATAAAAAAAATGGATATAACACCATCCAGACCTGGATAAGTATTTATTTCGTAGATCACATATATACTTGTCACAATGAACAAATGAAAAAAAATAACTCAAAGAAAACTTCGTTGTATAATATAATAATTTGATCAGACCATCTACAAAAAATAGCAATATATGTGCATGTCAATATTTAGTAAAAACCTTGAATTTAAAATATTGAATGATTTAATTATGCATTGCGCAGTAGCAAACAGTAGCGCACAGTTCTATTAAACTAAAAATTGGGCATGCAATACCGACTTTCAGTTTCATAAAAATATAGCAAGCAATAAAATAATAAAATAAAATTTTATAATTATGATATTAAACAATAATTATGTCTTCTGATATAAAGAACTTTATATAAAAAAACTCATTTGTTGAGAACTATAGATAAAAGAAGACGAAGTTTATTAGCCAGTTGATACGACATCTTGACATCTTTAAAATAATCTAAGAAGGGAAAAATAAGGATAGAGGGGCAGATGCAGTCCTAGACCTAGCTTTATCCAACAAGTGCTGGAAAAGTGAGAGACGAATCGTATCATGAGGTTAAAAAAGTAGAAAACAGATATGTGGTCTTAAATTAAAGAAGATAAACATATTAAGAGTCGAGGAAAGTGATAATAGGTATGAATATATTATTAAGTCATGGCAAATGGTATAATGGTCTAATAACCTGATGTCTTCTCATAAAATGATTTATCTTGGAGTAATATTGTAACGACTAAACATAAGGATGATAATGAAATTATTATTTACTAAGTATTGTTGAGTCAGGATTTGTTTGAATAAAATTCAATTTGCATTACGTTTAAATGATGCTATTAAAAAGCTGCGTTTTGACAATTCAAAAAAAGTGTGGCTTCGGTGGTGTCAAAAAAATGTTAGACAGGCTACTGTCTAACATTTTTTTACGCGCGTACATAATATGATTAGCACATCGTAGTAATACGCTCTTGCTGTTCCTATTTAATCATTTTCACAAATTCCTAATTCAAAAACATATTGTTTGAAAAGTAAAGAAATTTTTGCCGTTTGATCTATCAATAAAATTATCGTAAATTAGAGCAAATATTTTTTAGGTCAACAGGTGTCGCTTAATTAAACTTGATCTATTAATGTACTGTGACTTAATTGTCGTTATTTGACATTTTAATTCTTCTTCTTTATTTAATTGGTTTATTTTTATAAGATTCCTTAAACAATATTATCTGCCCATTTTAAACCGTTGCCACTCTCGTGGCAAAGATAATTTAAAGTCCTAAAAATATGTCAAAACAACATCTTATAACTGGTATCACGGCACATTTTGCAACAAGCATTCAGTCTAATCTCGTACTGCAGGGGCAACTTAAAAGTAATAAATTGCTCTTCACTGTACCACGAGTCTGCACGCCGGCGGTTTCTGTTTACCTTCATGTCGGTAGATAAGTGAGAACTCTTGATATGGCATTTAAGGTGGATGTATAAACAATAACATTTGTGTTTTATTTGATACTATCTTTATATGATTAACGGTCGATCGATTTAGAAATCTTTGCATGCTCTTTACGCAAAAAGGCAATAAAAATGCAATGCCCTGTCACCATGCCTGTGATGGTAGCCGGTCATGTTTGTATGTGATCGCTTAGAACAGCAAGTTGCGCTTTGTGATACCTTTGCAAAAACACTTAAGGACGGAATGAAAGGAAAAGAATAGGACAGCTAACCATGCAGTCCCTTAGAGCTGCTGATATTTTTTTATTATTGTTTCTTAGTCTCTCTTTTTTGGAATTTACCTTATTTTTAGAAAAGGTATTTTTCGCTGTTTCCACTTTTACCATCGTTATGCAAGTTGGTTCCAATTCTCTAGAATAGTCCAAATTCAGTATTCAGTTCATCCCACACTCTTTTGTTTTCTGTTATTCGGAGTTCTCTGGGTGAGTTTTGCTCATTGATAGAGCAATGAGCAATGGGCGAAAGTCATACATAAGATTTTCTAACATCTCTAACATCGTCACAATCCTTAAAGATTTATAAACTATGAAGCCATATCCAATTAAATGCCTATTTCGAGCATTATAGTTTGCTGCAATGAGTTCCAACAAAGTTCTCAGGCTAGCCCACTATCCGGTAGCAGTTAGACCGCTTAATTGTTTTCAACTAACAACGAATTTTTGTTACCAACAAATTGGCGGGTAGGAATACTTTTGATAACTTGTACAGTTGCATAGCTCAGTAAAGCAGCTAGATTTATTACGGGAAGTAAATTACGAGTAGTTGGTTCTGTTGTGAAACATTGTTTCTTGTGTTCATTTGTAACATACCTGGGAAACGACGAAGCATTTAATGGATTATTTATACGATACTTGTCGCGACTTTGTTTTCATGGAATTAGTATCAATGCACGCTATTTATGTTGGTAGGAATACATTGATCGCCTGGTATGCATAAGATGTATGTATAATGTGGGCTGCTATACCTACTATCTAACTAACATGCGTATAACTATGTTACGGTATATAATTATATCCCTAGGGATATACTTAACTATATTATGGCTTTATCTGTCATACTGCAACATAAACATAGGTACATATTGAATAATGCTTAAAATTATGCATATTATTAAAAGAATAATAAACCTTCCAATAAAAATAAAACTTTTTGGTCCCATGGCATGAGGTTGTGCTTATCATCTCGCTCCTGTATATTTTGTTGGTTTGAATGAAAAGCTTTTTTTTGCAGAGTAATACTGTAAACAAAGTGCCTTTCTAAAATCTACAAGTAATTAATTTCTATGTAATTCTTTGTAAGTAGTAAATAAGTAGGAGTGTCAGAATATAGTTGTTGTTGTTTAAATAATAATAATAATAATAATTATAATATTCTATCACATAAATACATGCTTTCTGTAGAAATCTTTCAACACTAACTATAATTGGTAGTCGACCTTTTGGTGCCAGCTTCCTTTGATTACAATTAAGCATTCCAACTCCTGCCAGAAAATATTTGAGAAGATTACTGTCATATTTTCAACTGCATCTTATCTCAACTTATTCATATCCCAATTTCACTCTGAATACTGAAACTGTAAAATTCACTGCTCACGTGTCGGAATATAACTGTAACAATAACAAAGAACTGACTCGACCGAAGAAGTACATTTCTACAGCAGGCATATAATTATACGTATTTTGATTTTAGCTTAATAAATGAGAGTACCGGTGGCCCAATCACCCGTTCGATCACTTTACTCTCCTACTCCATAGTCCATTCCTTTCAGATAGGTACGGCATTAGTAGAACGTAATGTATTGAGACGTAGTTTTCCACCAATGTAGTATACATATGATATACTACATTGGTGGATAGTGTAGTCATTTGGTTGTGATTGCTTGGAATTGCTTCTGTGATGTCAAACAAATCACAGTCGTGTCCCTGAGTGGCGACTACTCCAGGGGATCACCATTAAGTGGGTTACTGGTTTGTTTGCCACCAGCAGAAATAAATACAATATATTAGCAATACAGGAGGATATTGTCAAAAATCAAAATTCCTTCTGATATAACACAATTTGAATTTAGATGTTTTACTCTTTGATTTATAAAACAGGTATGATAATTGCCTAGCTCCCCAAGGGATATACATATATATCCCTGACTATACCATATTTCTTGGATTCCTTCTACGTGCTGTAGGACCAGCGTCCTGTACTTAAAGCATATTTATTTATTTATTTTATTAGGTCAACCAACAACTATATGCATATGCAATAGAAACACCAATAATTAAATTATGTTCGGGTACTTCGAAATAACATAGCTGACGTAAAACACAAACGCTCGTTGAAGTCTGCTGTGTGTGAACATATACAACAGGGGACCAACCACTACCTGAGATTTTACAAACCACAGATTCTCGCTAAAGAACACCGATTCCTACCAAGGATGCTCCGCGAGGCTATTGAAATCAAAAAACATCCCAATTTCAATAGAGAAAATGGTTGGAATGTACCACCAGCTTAGGATCCAGTACTTCAAATAGTCAAACCCAAGAAGAAACAAACCACAGCTAGACTTCATGATACTTTGAGCTCATTCTGCATAAATAGAAACACCAATAATTAAATTATGTTCGGGTACTTTGAAATAACTACACTGGAACATTGAGACAACTACCATCTTAGTCTCCCCGTGACCATGGCTGCTGAAAAGCAACCGAAACGTCGGGAAAAGTGTAAACCAAAAATAAATAGATTTAATAGTTTAAATAATTTTATTAGCATATAAATTTGTAAAATAAAATCAATAGTAGTAGTAGAGTAATATTTTCAAAATTTTGTAATACAGTGATAAATAAACAACGCGATAAAATCCGTATATAGTAGTTTAATTTCAATGAATAACATTCGCGTAAACAGAAGACAATATTATGTCAACCAACAACTGTTTACACCAATACATTAATCAGAACTTACAGACTAAGGTAACATAGTTCAGTGCAACAATTAATTATAGGTTAACACCACATGGATTTGATGCGGCTTTAGTTACTTAATTTAATTATATAATATTAATTAAATTAAAATGTTAAGGAAAACAATGTGATAATTTGAAATCGCTTACATTACTAAATAAAATAAATTAGGATTTAAAAAAACAATAATAATAACGAGCATGAGAATATTTGATTAATTAAAATAACATGTCGAAGTATGAAAACAAATTACATTATCACCATATATAATGTAATTTGTTTTCATACTTCGACACATTATCACTATATATAAAACACAGGCTAGAGTGGATGGCCCTTAGGGGTCTGGAACACTTCAAGAAATTCATTGCAAACAGAGTAACGGGCTTTACCCAGAAGTTCTGCGGGTACAACAAGGGCCAAATACGCCTATTCACAGGAGCGTTAACTGCCCATTTTGGCACCAACGACTTCCTGTGCAGATTGAGATTGTCAAACAATTCTATCTGCAGAGCCTGTGGTGAACAGGACCAGTCCATATCACACCTACTGTGTGAATGTGACGCGTTGGCCGGACTAAGGATGGGTCTGATGGGATTGCAATATCCGAACCCTGAAGACTTCTCCCTCTGAAGTGTACGCTGCGACTGATGCAGTGCATTCATAGGGCGATAGCTCAGGGATAAACCTCAGGGCCGACACAAAAGATTCCAATGGGTCGAAGTGTCACCGGTCTGTACTAACTGGCCCCCATACATAAGATAAGATAAGATAACTCTGAAGATATTAGTGAGTGTAACATTGCATGTCAAGATAATGACGTTTTGTCACCGACTCGTAAGTATAGCGAAGTGAATTTTATATTTAAGTGTAAAAGAATCGAATGGTATATAGAAAATAAAAGAATATTATCAACTCACACAACGGGATTCCTTATGTTATATTAATTTGATATTTAATAACTTTTAATAAATACGTCTAATGATTAACAATAGTCGGATGTAATATTTTATTCAATTTATGATTTATTCTAGCGTAACCGAGTATCTCAATTGACCGAGGAATGAACACAGTGTGCGCCATTTTGAGATTTGCGGCATTCATTCTTTGCTTATTCTCGGAGCTGTAAGCATCTCTGATAACATACTTTATACAGTGTGAATACATTGTGTGTCAGTGTGATTTAGCAATAAATTGTGTATTTAGTCTCAGTGTGAGTTTCCTTGTCTCCCTGACTTCTGATTTATTATAGTTCAGAAATGGGATACTAAAGTATAAAATTCCTTCCACGCCTACAAGTGACCGTTACGGTAACGGCTGTTTATCAAATCGGCTGAAAACCAAAGTGAGGTGTAGTTAGAATTATTTTATACATAAATCTTAAAAGCTTTTTTTCTCGTTCCTGAAGAGCGCGATTGACTCTGTTGTATACTGATTCAAATAATTGCTGTTTTGAAAAATAATTAGGTTAAATGCGCAATGTGTATATAATTTTATCTTTTATTTAAAATGTTACTGCGTCAAACGATTGGTAAAACGAAACGAATTTAAAATGTAACGCTCTATAGTGAAACAAAACATTTTTCATTCATTTATTTATTTGCAAGAAATAAAGTACCTACATAAGATGTTTTAGTGTGAAAGTTTTATTTTTGATTATTTTGTAGTTGATTAGTAGGTATTTATTGTTGAGTTGTTCTACGCCATATGAGTAGAATGATTTCATGATCATGTGTATAATAAAATTACCTATTAGATTATAAATAGTGTTTAAACTAAGTACATATGTATTTGAAAAGTACCCCGCTTTTATGAGCATCGTATTTGGGTTATTTTATCATGATCTAATGCAAACAATGTCAAGTTTCAGAGCATTAGGAATATGTCTGGAGATGAGGAACAGATTGCATATATGAGGACACCGCCGTTTCCCGAAAATCGCCATCCTCGTTCCAAAAGACGAAATCGTCGTGAGCAGAGGAGCCTATCCGAATCGTCCTCATCCTCACAAAGGAGCCGAAGACAACGACGACCGCGAAGGTCGCGGAGTCGGAGGAGGTCACGGAGCCGTCGTGATAGTCGTCATAAACGTTCATCGGAGCGTCGGCGAAAGCCTAAGCGCAGTAAAAAGCGTTCAGATACCCAAAGTGAAAATAATAAAACGGCACCAAACTCTATTAAATGTTTTAATTGCAGTGAATTAGGCCACCCTAGTTTTAAATGCCCCAAACCATTAGTTACCTGTAATATATGTAAACGCCTTGGACATCAAACCACTTCATGTAGACGTTTACAAAAAAATACTAACGATAAGACAGGAGTATCGGAAGTAAAGTTAGCAGGTACTTTAGATGGTAAATACATTTTGAATATTAGCGTTAATGGTAAATCTATGATGTGTTATGTTGACCTTGGTAGCCAATGTACCTTAATGAGGCAAAGTAACTTTGAAGCATTAAATATACCCTATACTATTGAAGGTAATTTGCCATCACTTAAAGGATTTGGAGATTCTCTAATAGATCCGATAGGTAAATCTATTGTCAATTTAACTGTTCAAGGGGTTTCTGCACCTACAGAAGTTTTAATAGTTAAGGATGATTTGCTTAGATATCCGGTATTGTTAGGACATACATTTACCGAACAGGCAGGTATTATTATTATAAAAACTGATGAGCATTTGATACTACAGAAACAACCTGAGAATAATAACTTTGATAAATTAAAATTAATTATTCGTGACGATACGACGATAAATTCTATGACAGCTGTACCTATAAAAACTGATAGCAATGTTACTTACACCGTTTATGTACGGGGGTCTATACGGGATGAAAATGAACATAAATATTATGTGATGCCGGGGAGCTATACAATTACAAATGGCTTAGGATGTATTGTACTAGTAAATTTAGAACCAGAACCCTTTATGATTAAAAATGACGTTCTATTAACAAGGGCTCAAATAATTAAGGATAAAAGATTGTTTGATGTAAATAAATTAGAGACTGAACAGTCGAACAATTTTTTAGAACAGGTATCAGTAGGGGATATGTTAAACAACACTGATATTCAAAGATTATACACTTTATTACAGAAATATAAGGATTGTTTCTCGTTTGGTCTTACCGATTTAGGGTTAACAAATTTAATGGAAATGACTATAACTTTACACGATGCGACGCCTGTTGTATATAGGCCATATAGGCTGGCACATGTTGAAAGGGAAAAAGTTAAAGATATGGTACAAGAGATGTTACACAGCGGTATCATTACTGAATCTACTTCATCTTATGCAAGCCCAATATTACTAGTACAAAAGAAAACTGGTGATCAACGCCTATGCGTAGATTATAGAGCACTGATCTCCAAGACTGTCAAAGAGCATTATCCATTGCCGAGGGTCGAGGACCAAATTGACAGCCTTGGAGGGTACAATTACTTTATCACTTTAGACTTGGCATCTGGGTACTACCAGATTCCGATCGCTCCTTCCTCACAAGATAAAACTGCTTTCGTTACACCCGATGGTCAGTATCAATTTACGCGAATGCCTTTCGGGTTGGCAAATGCGCCTTCTGTCTTTCAAAAAACTATAAATAAAATGTTGAAATCCTCGAGAAATAATGAAGCTTATGCTTTTATGGATGATATTATTATACCGAGTCAAAGTGTAGAACAAGGAATGGAGCGTTTGGAAACTATACTCAAATTATTAATGGATGCGGGATTAACATTAAAAGTTACTAAATGTAAATTCTTTTACACTACAATCGATTATTTAGGGTTCGAAATTTCTAAAGACGGAGTTAGACCCGGTGCCAAGAAATCTGAAGCTGTACAACTGTATAAAAGGCCTGAAAACCAGCATGAAGTGCGTCAGTTTATAGGACTTGTTAGTTTTTTTCGACGATTTGTTAAGGATTTTGCAATAATAGCCTCGCCATTAACAAAACTATTAAAAAAGGATAGTAAATGGGACTGGGGCGAAGAACAAAATCGAGCATTTTTAACTCTGAAGTCTAAATTTGTCAAATGACCCATACTCACTATTTATAATCCTTCAGTTAAAACCCAAATTCATACTGACGCATGTAAGACGGGTATAGCAGGTATGCTTTTGCAGGAAGATGATTCTGGTAGATGGAGAGCGGTAGCTTACTATAGTCGCCAGACGAATCTCGAAGAGCAAAAGTATCATTCTTTCGAGCTTGAAACATTAGCAGTTGTAGCGTCATTAAATAGGTTTCGAGTTTATGTTTTGGGTCTGAAATTTACTATAATTACCGACTGTAATGCGTTGCGTACAACCCTATCAAAAAGAGACATTATACCTAGAATAGCTAGATGGTGGTTGCAACTACAGGAGTACGATTGTAATATAGAGTATCGACCTGGATCTCGAATGAACCACGTAGATGCTCTCAGTAGGAATGCGATAGAAGAAACTAGTCGTGAAACAGAACCCATATTTGATATATTAACCATTGACACTGAAGATTGGTTAACTACAATGCAAAATGTTGATGACGAAATTTTAAAAATAAAACAAATTTTAGAGGATCCGAACGCTAAAGATGTGATAGATATTTATCAAAACTATAAAATAAAGAATGGAAGGGTTTATCGCGTAGTTAATGGTCAATTAAAATGGATGGTTCCGAAGGGAGTTAGATGGCAACTACTTCAGAAAAATCACGATGAGTTAGGCCATTTTGGGGTCGAAAAGACCTTAGATAAACTGAAGGATCTTTATTGGTTTCCCAAAATGAGAAAATTTGTTAAGAAATATATACAATCTTGTTTGGACTGTTCTTATCATAAAACCCCTGGAGGTAAAAAGCAGGGACTGCTTCATCCTATCCCAAAAATAGACGAGCCTTTCCACACAATCCATTTAGATCATTTAGGGCCATTTATTAAAAGTAAATCTAATAATTCTTACATATTAGTATTAATTGATGCTTACACGAAATATATAAGTTTATACGGATTCAAAAACACCAAAACTAAGACAACCTTGAAAGTTTTAAATAATTACGTTAGTTTATTTGGGGTACCAAGTAGGATCATAAGCGATCGGGGTACATCCTTCACCAGTAAGGGTTTTAAAGATTTCATAAATAAATTAGGTATACGTCACGTTTTAAACGCAGTAGCTACTCCAAGGGCCAATGGCCAAGTGGAGAGATATAATCGCACGATCTTAGCTTCACTTGCCACTAAAAATCATAATTGCCCAGAAAATGAATGGGATAAACATTTAGAAGAAATACAATTAGGTTTGAATACAACAGTTAATAAAACTACTGGTAAAAGCCCGTCAGAAATATTATTTGGATTGAGATTACGAACTAAGGGTGATAGTAATATAGTTTCTTTACTAGATTCTGATAAAGAGACCCCAAAATCATTAACTGAGATCAGGGATGAGGTTAATTTAAGGGTAGCAAAAGAACAGACAAAACAGAAGGAAAGATTCGATAAGAATAGAAAGGAAGCTAAAAAGTATAAAGTAGGTGACTTAGTAAGGATAGAAAGGGAAATAGCGAGCAACAGTGGCAAATCTAAGAAACTTTTACCTAAGGTTCAAGGTCCATATAGAATCATTAAAATCCTAGACAATGATAGATACATTGTAGAAGATACCCCCTTAACCCGTAAACAAAATAGACGATATGAAGCTGTTATTTCCATAGATAAAATATATCCATGGTTGACATACACTCAAGAGTATTTAAATGATACCGACGCGAGTTCAAATGAAAGTAATACAGATTCTGATAAAGAAGTTGAACTAGATAATGATATCGATCAGGATATTAATAAGCGTAACAACGAAATTGGTGGTAAAATTAATGATGATAAAATTAGCAATGAAACTGATGATAAAATTGATGATGAAATTAATAATGAATTAGGTATGTAATGAAAACGACATTTAAAAAGACAATGTAATTATTAAATAAGAATAGTTAAGAGTTCTATTGAACATATTGTCATATCAATTTATTGTTACTCGTTCACTAGATTATTTATTAAAATAGGTGTCAATTCGAATTATGTTTATTGTGAATTGCGTGATCTTGAATAGTTAGTTCGGTAAAGGATGCACATGAGGCCGAGAAGCCAACTTTGGGAGCATCTATTTACCTAGTTGCAATACCTGCATACAGGAGGCCGATAAGCCAAATTGCGGAGTATGCTAGGTACATTGAGCATATATTTGCGCACAAATGAGGCCGATAAGCCAACTGAGGAGTGTGCAAATATTTTTGACTTACCTGATAATTAAATAATTTTGAATTGATTATGATTTTGAATTGACACTGATAGATGATATTGAACATTGAGAGAGACAAATGTAACATTAAACTTTAAGCTAGTTAAGAAATTGATGGAACAATTTTGCTTTGAGAGATGGCCGAGGCAAGGAATGATATTACAAAATTCTATGAATTGTTTTAGGGTAATAATTAGTTGTATAAATAAGACATGTATAATTATAATATACTTATATTTTCTTTTTCTATGGTGTAATAATTGATTTATCGGATTGATTGTTATTATTAAAATAAATAAATTACTTACATGAGGACATGTAAATCTCAGAATGGCCGACTGTTATATTAATTTGATATTTAATAACTTTTAATAAATACGTCTAATGATTAACAATAGTCGGATGTAATATTTTATTCAATTTATGATTTATTCTAGCGTAACCGAGTATCTCAATTGACCGAGGAATGAACACAGTGTGCGCCATTTTGAGATTTGCGGCATTCATTCTTTGCTTATTCTCGGAGCTGTAAGCATCTCTGATAACATACTTTATACTGTGTGAATACATTGTGTGTCAGTGTGATTTAGCAATAAATTGTGTATTTAGTCTCAGTGTGAGTTTCCTTGTCTCCCTGACTTCTGATTTATTATACTTAAAGGATTGTCAGCAATAGATAATTTAACCAGAATTGTTACATATGTATGTACAGATTGGTTTTCACAATAAATTGCCTACAGTGGCATGCTTTATTGATGTGGGTAATGATTATAACAATGTTTTAGTTGATAATATGATATGCATTTTAGACAATTTAGGGTTAGGAACTTATATTTGTAAATATCTTTGGTCATTTTTATCTTCAAGGTGTCTTACTATAAAGAATTGCTCTGACAATCGGGTGATCGATGCTAGATGGACTGGTACTGGCTTAGCACAGGCTGATCCTCTTTCACCATTGTTGTTTAATTTAGCTACCCTAAATATATGTCAACTTGCTGGTGATAGAGGGTTTATGGTTTCTCAATATGCTGATGACTTTGTTTTTATCAAAGACACAGTACTTTAAATGTATGCCAAGCAAATTTACAATCTTTATTAAATATGTTAGTTAATAACTTGAATTTAATTGGACTTGAGGTAGCTCCTACTAAATCTAAAATATGTATTTTTTAGCAAAGATCGTAAGAAACTTGATAAAAATGTAACCATCAATAATAATGTTATTTCATGTGTCGATAGTTTTAAATATTTGGAATTTTGGCTAGATAGAGCCGACATATAAATGAAATTTCTTCGAAAATTATAAAACATCTGAATTTACTTAAAATACTCACAGGTCCCACTTGGGGCGTTCATCCTAAACACCTTCGCACCCTTTTTATTTCTTAAATAAGAAGCAGAATTGACCATGGTAGCTTTTTGTATAATAATAGTGCTAAGACGCACTTGTTTAAATTAGATAAAATCCAGAAGTTGATGGATCCGTTGAGAATAGTTGATGGATTTATTAAAAGTACACCTATACATGTGATGAAGTCCGAACTTTGCATACCACCTCTGTTTATTAGAAGAATGCACCTCGCCTATAAGTATTGTATCAAGAGTATGTCCTGGACTGATAATGTCACAATAAAGCTTGTAGAAGATCATTATGTAATAATTCATATTGGCGACATAAAAACATTCCTTTGTTGGCTTTCGTGTTTAACGTGTGCGAATTGTATGACTATGACATTCATCCAGTCCTTTAGAAATGTTTTCTTTAAATGTGTGGATTACCTATATAGATTTGAGAGATATCGTCAAATTAGAATTAGATTCAATCAAAACTGCTAAAAGACACCTACATATGACAGTTTTGAAATATGAAGTAATTACAGAATTACAAGAAAAGTATTATGGATGGCATTTTCTATTAACTGATGGTTCAAAAAATGTTACTAGACACGGGGCTGCGTATTTTGATGCATGACATAGAACATCAGCTATGTTTAAAATTGAATGCTGTGTATCCATTATGACATTGGAGCTTATTGCAATCTCAATGGCTATAAGCTACAATAGCCACATTAAGCTGCACGACAACAAGAATTTCGAGCTGGGCTGTCCACTGAGAGAGCCATCCTGTGTCTAAAGTGGGCTGTCAAGTACTACACAGACCGAGTAGAGAGTAAAACACCTATATATGCGTGCTTCCTCGATCTATCTAGAGCATTTGATCTGGTCTCCTACAGTATTCTGTGGAGAAAGCTTGAGAAAGCTGGAGTTCCTTCCGAGCTCATAAGCACTTTGAAATGTTGGTATGGAGGTCAGACAAATCAAGTTCGATGGGCTGGGACTTTCTTAGAACCGTACGGATTGGAGTGTGGCGTGAGGCAGGGGGGGTTGAGCTCACCTACGCTCTTCAATCTTTACGTCAACGAGTTAATTGAGACGCTCAGCAGAGAGAGAGCCGGCTGTTACATTGATGGAGTTTGTGTTAACAATATTAGTTACGCCGATGATATGGCTCTGCTGAGCGCCTCGGTTTGTGGCCTTAGAAGGTTCATGGGTTGGTCTACAATGAATGTAAGAGTGAGGTCATGGTCTTTGGTGCCAGTGGCGGAAGGTGTCCAGAAACTATACCACCAGTCCATCTGAATGGTACTCCACTCACACGGGTATACAAGTTTAAGTAGCTTGGACATGTCTTGACCGCGGGCATGAAGGATGATGACGATATTGAGCGAGAGCGAAAGGCGCTCTCGGTTAGGGCAAATATGATAGCTCGCAGATTTGCACGTTGTTCACGGAGTGTTAAAATAACCTTGTTTCGTGCATACTGCACTCCTTTTTACACGTGTAGTCTGTGGGCTGATTATACGCAGAAATCGTACAGCGTCCTTTACATTCAATATAATAATGCGTTCAGGATGTTGATGGGGTTGCCCCGTTTCTATAGTGCGTCAGGGATGTTTGCTGAAGCTCGAGTGGACTGTTTTTATACAACGATGAGAAAACGATGCGCTTCCCTGGTGCGCCGCGTGCGGGCCAGCCCTAACTACGGTTAGGTTACGCCACACAGCACAGGATACGTCCTGTGCTGTGTGGCGAGCAGACTCGATTGTTTATATGTGAATCGCTGCTGCAAGCTGTCCACCTCAGTGATAGACGTGCGGCAGTGATTCACATATGTTCATAGTTTTAGGTTAAGTGTTTAGAATAGGAATACTAACATAGGGTATGAAATATTGTTACTAACACAATGAGTTTTTGTTACTTGAAATATATATTTATTATTATTATAGGTATAAGTGAAGCTATTTCGCTAAATAGCGACAGGATAGTTATCTTAATGGATAGTAAAAGTCAATAAAGGACTGCACGAAAAAGGCTGATGATCCAAAATGCGCTACCTGCCTGCACTTCAAAAAGCCAAGCATGCATACCACAGGCGCTACTGACTGCCCGGCAAAAATAATGGCTGAAAAAAGATATATTAATTCAGTTGATTATGGAGGCACCTAATAACTAGATAAATTGAGCAACTGCCAATGCAAGTGCTCAGCATTAAGTCGACATATTTATATTCTCACGCAAACTCATCCTACACCATACTTATTCTTGTTTTAGATTTGTTTTGTTTTGTTATCATAATTATAACTAATATTTAAATAAAATTAAGACTTAGTACGCAACATCGAGTTTGACACACATTGCAATTTGCTGACAACCAGTTTTATATGTTAGGTACCTATATTTAATTTATTAGACAATGTACGAATTGCAATTAAAAGATGACGAATCAATATTTTGTTTACATTACATAATTAGTTAGCTTTAGTTATATTCTATTTAATAATTATTATATTGTTTAGGCAAACAATAGTTTTTCTTACATTTAGATTGATATTTTATACCTTTTTTGATTATAATTGTATTATGACTATCTTAACTATTATGATATTTTTTTGTAACTGAGACCCTGCCTACCTGTGATACAGTTTCTAACTAGTACAGGAGACAGGTGATCTTTACACAAATTTTTAGAATCTTGAGTTTTATTTGTGCAACTATATATAAGGTTGAAATATTTGTAACTGTATTTTTGTTCAATAAATTATAAAAAAAAATTATTTGCGGCATATAGCTAGCTTATGTAGTGCTAAAGCAAATTCACGAATTGAATTCATCTCATCTGGTAAGTCTTTGAGATTGCAATGGGTTCCTTCTCATATTGGGATCCAGGGTTACCAGCAGACTAATACGCTGGCTAAGTTTGCGTCTACAGAAGGAATGCATTTCGCTGTTAAAATGTCTTACTCTGAATACTTTGGTAACATTGAGAAGCTATGTAATAGACATTATAAAGAATATTTTGACGAGAGGAGTAAAGATATCGTCTAGTGTATACTAAATGCCATCTAAATTATTAAAATAGTTATCTTTTGATTGAGTAACAAATATCCGAAAGTCTTCAAAAACTTTCTAATTTATAATATTAGCAGGATTAGCATAATAATTATTCGTATACATAAAAAGTAAACAGCTGCAGTTCTTCTTTCGTATAATCAATTTTAATAGTTTTGTTGATAACATTTCTTATTTCATCTAAATAAAGTTTATTGATGATATAACACTTCAAACTTTTATTTACTTCGAGCTTTCCATTATAAAGAGCACCTGATAAAAACAAATTATACTTGCACTTTTATATAAAAATAATAAAATAAGCCCTGTATTAAACTGTCCCACTGCTGGGCACGGACACGCTGGCAGGATATTCAAACTGGAAGCTCGCCTTACAATAATATATTTTACAAAAATCGAAAGGATTTTGTTTAAAGAGATTTTTTTAATTCTTATTGTATACATAATTATAGTTCCTACATGATTGTAAAAATGAAACATTCATATAACATCCAACTAAATTAAAAATGAACTAATACTGTATTTTAATGTAAAATATCGAAACAAAAACGCGATGTTACGTACAAACATATCGATAAAATTATATATATTTTTAAATAAATATTATTTCGTGGGCGTTAACATAAATCTTTATCTGTGATAGCACCATTAAAACCCTTTCTATAACTTGTACAATTACTAATTTTGCCCGTGATATTTTGATAATCGTATAAAGACGGTCCGGTGTGGCAAAACTGAATTTGAAAAAGATTGTAATTGTTGTTCATTCGCATTTAGCTGGGAAACATGCAGGTGCAAGAAATCAAAGCTGTACTACATGTACATAATTTATATTATCAACTTAGTTTTCCTGAATTAAGTTGTCACAGTATGAATGAAAGTTAGTTTTGGACCATGCCCCGGCATCACAATTACTAGAAGACTTGCATGTAAAAGCTATATTTTGATGCTGGTAGATAATGCCACGGGCATTATCTACCAGTCAACCATTGGGTGATACAGAAATAAAAAGTAGTAGGTGCATACTTTAGGATGAAATATACATTTACATATACTAAGCATATTATTATACTTAAGAATAATTATCATAATAAAAACGATATATTACATAATACGAGTATATACAAAACAATAAACATATTTTATTATGGGCTATCAAATCGTAGGTACCTATACTATTGACCCTGTCCTTTTTAGTCTCTTTACAAAACCTAAAACAAGCATAGCATGTCCATAAATAACTTACATTATCATAGATTATTATAATATATAGTAGATCCTCGCTGGTTTCAGCACGAATGGGCTGGATCGACCGGGGTAGTACTACCCTCTCACAGACTACCGGCGTGAAGTAACGGTACCCGTACTGTTGCGTTTCGTATTGGTGAATGAGAAAGCCGGAGACCCAGTTACCCTGAACCTTTTCCTTAAACCGATAAAATTAATAATATTACTTACTGATAAACCCATTGTAATACAACATTTTCGCCCTTTTTGAGTTTCATTTTAACATGTGGTACCCAGAAAAGTTATCTTTTTCATCTAATGTAACATATGATGCATTTTGACATGGCACATATTTTTTGAGTATCATAATTTTCTTTGATTTTAATTTCATGCTTGTAATAAGTTTGAATGATTTAAGATCATCTCACATCTCTGGGCAGGGTCCCCTAAATACCAGCTCGATCCACTTGACTCCCTACAAAGACGGGCAGTTCGAATCGTCGATGATCTCAATCTCACGGATAGATTGGAGTCATTGGAGCAACGGAGAGACTTTGGATCTCTCTGCGTGGTCTACCGACTTTTTCACGGGAAGTGCTCTGAAGAACTGTTTGATTTGGTACCAGCGGCCCCTTTCTATCACCTTACCACTCGACAACGAAGCGGGGTTCATTTATATCACTTGGAAGCGTTCAAATCCAAGACGGTACGCTTTCAGCAATCATTTCTCCCACGTTCGTGCAGCTCTGGAATGAACTGCCTGCTTCGGTGTTTCCCGAGCGCTATCATATGATATGTCCTGCGTCAAACGAGGTTTAAAGAGAGTTCTTCTTTCACGGTAGGCAGCGGCTTTGCTGTGTTCTGACATTGCTGAAGTCCATGAGCAGCGGTTACCACTTTCCATCATGTGGGCCACTTGCTCGTCTGCCACCAAAGGCAATAAAAAATAAAATAAAAATTTGTGTTTCTAAAAAATACGTTATTAGGATGCCTTTATATTTGCCGCGCGGTGGCAGCGTAGCTGCACTGCTGCGGCCGCGCAAATATTTAATTAATGTTCTCCAGACCGAATTTCGGCCACAGTGGCCAACCTTAACGGAGACTGGCCATCTGCGCAGGAGATATTATAGTGCACAAGTATGTGCGCAAACACAAGTGCACTGTCTATTCCCTAACCCGATGATAATGATGATTATGATCCGGTGGAATGGATAATCTGACACGACCGGATAGAGATTAGGCGCAAGACCAACGGCTTTACGTGCTTTCCGAGGCAAGAGGTGTCTAACACCGCTAACTTCCTGATTCCGGGCTCATATTGAGATTTCTTAACAGAAACCCAATAACTTTTTACTGGCCTGACCTGGAATTCGATGCTGAGACACATGCACAGCAGTCGCATTCACTGCCACTGCGCCAGAGAGGTAGAAGCATATTATAACGAACACATGCTTGTAATATGCTTCTGTATTATAAGCATGTGATTTTTTTAGATCCTGAAGACATGAAAAATTTATTATGCTATATATAATTAATTAGGCAAATTGAGTCAAGGTTTATTTATTTATTATTTAATTTAAAACTTTATGCACAAAATAATAAATCGATGGATTTAATGCCACGGACATTATCTACCAGTGAACCATTGCCAACCAAGCGAGTTGCTGTCCTATTCTCCGACATATATTATTATATGCATACATGCATATAAATATACTTATTACATTATACTTGAGAGGAAATTGATAAACTGTCAAGGAGGAGAGCACTTACTTTTACCTTGAAAGTGTTACGGTTTGTGGAGATCCTGGGAGGGACAAAGTAAAAGGAGGTTATTGGAAGAACGAAGATTTCTATCGTGATTGGTACATAGATATTGGAAAGAGCAGGTTAAATAAGGGGGCATTTGGTGAGATTAGGATAGAAAATAATGTTGTAAGGGCATGCAAACTACGGTGTTGACGAATGGGTAAACATTTTAAAGTAGATCTATGAGATTGAATATGATCATATATTTTACGAAGATTATGAATAAATCGAATGCAGTTATTTAGAAGTTGGTCATGTTTATTGAGTAGATCTGCATTCAGGTCATAGTAAATGTAATTGGTTGGAATGGTATTCTAATATATTGCTTATTTATGCACTTCTTCCCCATATAAATTTTAACTGTGTCAAATTTCATGTTCACCCATTCGCGCAATTTTCTTAAAAAGGGATAAAAGGTTTCGTCTCACGTATTAATATATAGATCTTTAAAAAAATATATGCTTTTTCATTTAAGCTAGTCTATATTTGCATCCGGGCCTTTGGCCTTTTTTGAATTTCGGTATTTGATCAATTATACACATAAACCTTACTCTTCAATCACCCCGCTTTTTGGTGAAAACCGTATGAAAATCCGTCCGTTTGAAACGGACAGAAATCATTGTTTTATATAATATACCTAGTAATAATATTTTATTTTTTCAGAAACATCATAATTATGACCAAACACATCATCTTGAAAATTGTTTGAAGAGAAGAAAATGTGCCGGATGCTGCGCCAAATTGCGAAAAGAATTAAATAGTCGTGAGTCGAAAAAGTTAAAAATATCGTTAGACAATGTGTTCAATGTCAAATATTTTAATGTTTAAATTGTTTTAACGGAAAACTTTTGTAATAAGTAAAATTAAAATAAAGTAAAACATTCACCGATGTTTTTGTTGCCCATCACTAAAATCTATGTAAAACTTCTTTTATTGAATGTGGTACTAGGTCTATAAGACCATTCATTTTCTTTTACCTACAGATTCTAAATAAACCAACCCTTTGATGTACGCTTTAAGATTCAGGTCAATTCATAATTGATAATAGTGTACCAAAAATTACTATATGTTTTTTTTTATTTAGTCTAAAAGAAATGGAGTCTCCCCGTGACCATGGCTGCTGAAAAGCAACCGAAACGTCGGGGAAAGTGTAAACCAAAAATAAATAGATTTAATAGTTTAAATAATTTTATTAGCTTATAAATTAGTAAAATAAAATCAATAATAGTAGTAGTGTAATATTTTCAAAATGTTGTAAACAGTGTTAAATAAACAACGCGATAAAATCCGTATATAGTAGTTTAATTTCAACTAAAAGAAGCTTTTAGTTTCCTAATCGTTACGGGGTCTAATAAGCCCCTTACCGCCATAATGATAGTTTTCAAACGAGGTCTGAGGCCTCATTTACGGATTTGCGCGTCACGTGCGGCGGCGCGGCCTGCACTGAATTCAAACATATGGCATTGTATGAGTGCGTTTACGGAGAAGCAATTTTACGCGCGTTTCCTTGAAATAGAGCGTGCGCCGCAGCGATGCCCGCGCCCCACCCGCGGTGAGTCACCAAGCGTGTAGCGTAGCACGCAGCGGGCATCACTGCGGGCACCACCACGTTGCCCGCCCCGCATCTCTATAAACGACATCGTATATTGCCCTATGTTTGTGTTTAGGAATGCGATGATGCCTGCCGCTGCACGCGCCACCATTCCGTAAACAGAAAAAACATTCGACGTGCTGCGAAATGCCACGCCGCATGCGACCCGCAACGCCCCGCGTCTCCGTAAATGAGGCTTTTAACGCCCCGTACCGCAGGAATGAACAGAATACAAAATTGAGTACCGCTCTCAACGTGTCTAGCCTTATTAGGCTTACCATTCTATTGATGATTTTCTAAATGATAAAGACTTAATATGCGTTAGTCTGTATTTTATGTAATTATAATAAATTATTAGCATTTAATTTTAATGAATAATTATTAGTTGCAATTTCTATTTGTAATTAATTTAATTGATATTATTCAGGACTAAAGATACCTGTAAATTATATTTTAATGTGTACACCATATTATGTGGTAGGACATAGCGTAGTTATAACATAGCCGTAATAACTGTTTTACTGACCTATGCTCCACAAATAAATGATTATGACCCTATTTATGTTGAAAAAAAGATAATCAGTATATTTTAGGCTAATACTGGCTTAGGTCTTCAATCAATGGTTTTATCAGACGTTAACGTTTATTGTAATAATCATTACCTTTTTATATTTATTTACCGTTTAGCCACACTTGCTCCTTGTAAAAAAACACGGAGACAGCTTCAGATCTTACATAGCCATCCGCGTTCTTATTAAAATATTTTGTTTTACCATCCAAACATAAGAGGCCCTTACTGTAAACAAATAAATACCTAGTAAAAACTAAACCTTTGGTTACGTACCTTTTTTTTTAACAAAACGTGCATAAAATATAGTTTTTAAGAAAAAGAACACGGCAAAATTGGCTCTCAAGCCTAAAATTATTCTTAGTCTCAATGGAACTCGACTTAGGATGAAGGTTAAAAGGTTTAAGATGCAGCGATAGCTCAGTGGGGAGACCAACAGACTGCAATGCAGAGGGTCTCGAGTTCGAACCCACGCCGTGCATCTCTGAATTTCGGAAGTTATATGACTTTTCGAAATTATGTGCGCATTGATTGACAATTATCGCCTGCTCCGTGTCTCAGAGAGCACGTTAAGCCGTCGGTCCCGGCTGCCATAAACAACTATGGCAGTCGTTATTGGGGATGTCGACACAAAAAAGATCCCACTGGGTCGAAGTGTCGCCGGTCTGTACTAACTGGCCCCCACACAAGATAAGATAAGATAAGATAGGATGAAGGTTTGTCGGACAGAGCGTTATAGCCAAACAGCCTTATGTTACATGATTAACAAGGCTAGAGTACTATTGCCTTGTCATTGCAGTCCAACAGCAATGGAAAACACCTAGTACTAAGCAAAGAAGATTTATGGCTGGTGATAAATGATGCAGTATATATTATATTTAACACTATTACTGTCCAATTATGACCATATCATACATGTTACTTAACATAGGAGTCCGAAAATTTAATTGCTCTACAGAAGCTTGATAAAGCAACAAACAGCTACGTCACTATGCACTCATTAGGACGTTAGTAACAGCGTTTCGGCTTCGAACAATTTCTGTTATAACTTATAAAACTAAAACATGTAAAGCATGTCATGTCAATATTTGGCATGAAAGCTAAACCCGCCATTTCTTTACTGCGACCAAAAGCAGAGGGTAAGCAAATGCGTTCCAATATCAAAGTAGTTGCAAAATCGCTGATAATATTTCTTTTTTTTTATGGTATAGCTTGGCAAACAAGCAGACGGATCGCCTGATGGTAAGCGATTACCGCCGCCCATGGACACCCGTAACCCCAAAGGAGACACAAGTGCGTTGCCAGCTTTTTAAAAAGGAATGAAGGAGGGAAAGGACAAAGGAAAGGATAGGAAAAGGATCGGGGTAACTGGGCCTCCGGCTATCTTACTCACCAATACGAAACACAACAGTACGGGTATCGTTACGTTACTTTACGTTAACGTACTTCACGCTGGTCTTCTGTGAGAGGGTAGTACTAACCCGGTCGATCCGGCCCATTCGTGCTGAGACCAGCGAGGATCTACTACCAATAAATATAAACAAATAAATAAATAACAGTAGCATGTATCTTACGGCTTATCAAATACATCTTCTCCCTAGCCTTAATTATTCCCAAGTCACTTGGGATCGGCTTTTCTGGTCTAACCGGATTTGACTGGATATCAGTTTTTACACGGAGCGGCTGCCACCTGACCCCCGCAACCCTAAGGCTAACGATATCCTAAGGCTAGACCAGTGTCAGGATATTATAGGGCACTGACCTCCCAATAACGACTGCCATAGATGTTCATGGCAGCCGGGACCGACGGCTTAACGTGCTCTCCGATGCACGGAGCAGGCGATAATTGTCAATCAATACGCACATAATTTCGAAAAGTCATATAACTTCCAAAAGTCAGAGGTGCACGACGTGGGTTCGAACCCGAGACCCTCTGCATTGCAGTCTGTTGGTCTCCCCACTGAGCTATCGCTGTTTTTATGGCTTATCAAATACATACAGTTTTCACGTTATCACGCAATTGAAGTTTACATAGCGACTTAGTATGCATACAAATTCCCATGTATCATGTGATCATCCAGGGTCGGAGGATTATCCCTTTGTGTTGGAAGGATCTTATGCCAAGTTCCTCCGCAAGGCTATCGAGATTTTCCTTAAAAATATTGCTTTATATTTAAATTATTTTAGTTAATTGACAATAATAGTTGGTACATACGTCAAATATTGCCCTATATGCTTTCTCTAGTAGTTACATACTCATGATATCCATGGATTCTACCTGACCGTATGGGACATTAAAGAATATAGATAATCAAACATGCCAAAGTTCCGAACTTTTCTTAGCCAGAGTCATATATAAATAAATGTGGAATTAAATACATTTTAACAATTCCAAAATTAATCACAAAACGAAGCTCTCAATCGGCATGAATCTTTCCCGTATTATGTTGATGCAGGTGTCCATCTAACACCAGTGTATTTATACAATAAGTCATTTTCATCACAGTAAATATTTAATTTTTGAGATGATCTTAAACTTTATAAAATCATTATCTCCCTGCATGATGTACTTGTTATACAGAATCACCTAGATTGACCTACTTAATGGTGTTAAAAAAAATAGAACTAAATGTAAAAAAGTGTTGTTATAATAGGTATATTAGGATAAATTAATTATTAAACACCTCGTATACAATTACCTGTAACTTGTTAGATCAATTTAATGAAGTCCGCGACCTCGGTTTATAGTTGGTAAACAACTAAGTAAGTCAAGGCAATAAGAATTTAAATAAAGTTTTAAATAAATTTCATAATCATATTATAAAATCTTATTTTGTGATACTTATTTCAAGAAACTTAATCTTTATTAAAACACATACAAATACATGCAATTAGTGAAATACTTAAATAAAATGAAATTAATAAAAACGCTGTTCTGACAGCATATATATTTGTGGACTGTATGCTACGATATGCGATAATTTTTAGGGCTCACGTACTGTGTTATGTAGCAAAAGTGTTTTCAGCATGACTCCAAAAATATAATATTATAAGTAAACCAAGCAATTTAATGATATTATGAGTATAAGAACATATAAAAAATATTTGAAACCATATTTAGTAGGAAAATGTACTGCTGAATAGCAGAGTTTCCAGACAAAAAACTTTGGTTGATCATAAATGTTGGTAACTAGTAAAATATGTACATGAAGTATGTTATTTTTTCGTTGTTCCTTTTTTATTGACTTTAATGAGACTGCGATGATGTTTATAAATAATTAATTAAAGCTTATTCGATTATTTAGATTATAATAATTATTATTATTCAACGTAATAAATATGACTAATTTGTATGTCTAATACATTTTATGTAACCTATGTTTTACAAATATATTTAAATTATTATTTATACTAATATTATCTATACTAATATTCTAAAGCTGAAGAGTTTGTTTGTTTATTTTCTTGAACGTGCTAATCTCAGGAACTACTGGTTCGACTTGAAAAATTCTTTGAGTGTTCGATAGCCTATTTACTAAGGAAGGTAATAGGCTATATAACATCACGCTACGACCTATAGGGACGGCGAAGTAATAATAAACGCGGGTGAAACCGCGGGCACATCTCTAATTATATATTTGAATTTGTATAAATCACGAAACATTAACCACTGAAACAGGAAATACTCGTATGCAAACATGTACATACTTTTTTTTTTTTTTTTTTTTTTTTTATTTTGCTCGTCAAAATGACCACTCTCCGCCTGATGGTAAGCAGTCGTGTGGTCTAAGAGCAGTGGCCTCCACATCGTCCTCATAGCAGCCGAGGCGATGTTGAGGTCTCTACTTTGACGGCCTGAGAAGGTGCTTTTTCACGCCCCGCTTAAAGGACCCAGGATTGAAGGAAGAAGGAAACACGTGCCTTGGCAGAGAATTCCATGCCTTGATCGTTCGGCAGAGGTATGAGGACCCAAACTTATTGGTACGCACTCTAGTCGACTCCACCGTGTAAGGATGGCATCTGAGCCCAGCACGCGTTGTTCTGGATAGGAAAGGGGAGGGCGGGATAAGGTGGAATAACTCTTCAGAGCACTCCCCGTGGTATATTCTATAGAAACATGCCAAAGAGGCAATATCCCTACGGAGTTGCAGAGGTTCCAGTGAACTCGTGACCTCTGGATCTCCGATGATACGGACAGCCCGCCGCTGTAACCTGTCAAGAGCGTCTAGCAAGTACTGCGCGGAGCCATCCCAAAGATGAGAACAGTACTCCACGCAAGGGCGCACTTGTGCCTTATACAATAGGCACAGCTGCCCAGGCGCGAAGAACCGCCTCACCCTGTTCAGAACTCCGAGTTTTCGCGAAGCTTGCCTAATGACGCTCTCGATGTAGGTTTTGGGATTAAGGGAGCGGCAAAGATCCATACCTAAGATGGAGAGGCTGTCACGTATCACCAGTGGAGTGTTCTTCAGAGAAGGGAGGGGAAGGAACGGAGACTTTTTTGTTGAGAACGCGCATGCCTGGGTCTTCTTGGCGTTGAACTGGACCAAGTTCTTGGCACCCCATTCAGAGATGCGGTTCAAGGTCTGGTCAAGTTCAACGACAAGATCCTGCCTTTTCCCCACAACCTCAGCCTGTTTAGCTCCAGGACGTCCGAGATATCGCCCATGCACGGTACTGTCGTCCGCATAACAATGTATGTTGCCGAGATTCAACATATCATTGATATGCAGAAGAAAGAGCGTAGGGGATAAGACGGAGCCCTGAGGCACTCCTGCATTGACCTGCATAAATTTGGAAGCGCGACCGTCGCAAAGGACCCGAATACGACGCTTCTGCAGGAAATTTGCAATCCAGGTGCACAGTTGAGGGGGCAAGCCATAGGCCGGAAGCTTGGAAAGAAGAGACCGGTGCCAGACTCTATCGAAAGCTTTGGCTATGTCTAGGCTGACAGCCAAAGACTCGCCGTGCTTGTCCATAGCCTCACCCCAGAGGTGCGTGACGAACGCTAGAAGATCACCCGTTGATCGTTTAGCCCGAAATCCGTATTGGCGATCATTGATCAACGAGTGATCCTCCAGGTAGCGGACAATTTGGGTGTTAATAATCCGCTCGAACACCTTGGAGAGCACTGAGGTGATAGCTATGGGTCGATAGTTGCCTGGCTCGGAACGGTCCCCCTTTTTGGGAATCGGTTGAACGTTCGCCTCCTTCCAAGCCTCAGGCACAATGCCTGCGGCGTAAGACGTCCGGTATAGGCGCGTAAGTGTCGGAGACAACTCCGCTGCACATTTTTTGAGGACCACAGCTGGGATGCCGTCAGGTCCACTGGCTTTCCGAACATCGAGAGACTGCAGTATCGCACGAACGTCACGTTGCCTGATACGTATATCAGGCATGGTGTAGCCGCAGTTGGCAATATTAGGCGGCTGCGAACCACAGTCATCGATTCGGGAGTTGGCCGCAAAGAGATTTGCAAGCAGATCTGCTTTCTCTTGCGGCCGATGAGCCAGTGATCCATTCGGATATCTCAGAGGGGGCAGCGAGGTCTGGCAGAAGTTGGACTGCACGGCTTTGGCCAGGCGCCAATAGCTACGACTGCCCGTAGGATGGGCCATGAGCGTAGATTCGTAATATTACCACACTAATTGTATTACTTATAAAATAATAAGCATTGCTAATTGGTATTACTTAAATAAATAATATTTAAGCGCTTAAAACTGAAATTCGATGTATGTACAATCATTATAACTTAACATAAACCTGTGTTATAACATAACACATAACATAAAATGTGTAAGTTAAACGAAATGCGTCATTTTTGAAGTAATATTGTAATTTACAATTCTGGTGCACTTCAACGAAAACAAACAAAGAAGAAAAATAAATATAAATTAGAATATATTATACTTAGAGTACAATATATTTGGTCAAACACATCATTAACGGGAATATATATTATAATATGAATACATTTTGCCAAATGAGACCTACCTCCGCATACACAAACCAGCGCAAGGCTAACGAAACCTTAAGGTTTTAAACTTAAGTTCTCTTTGGCACGAGTGCCAATATCTGATATTAAAAACATAAAAAACGCATCTGTTAATATAACTTATTACATGAACACGCAATGAACAATAAGAAATATTCTATTTAAAATTTCAAAGCCACAAAAAAACTAGTTAGTATTTTATTAATATCTTAACTAATAATAAAAATGTGAAGGTGAGTTTGTATGTTTGTTACACTTTCACGCCTTTAACTACTCGACCGACTATCATGAAATTTTGCATACACGTTGAAGTACAGAAAAGGACATAGTAACAGTAGTAGTAGTGGCAGGCGCTTTTCATCCAAAAAATTACTGTTACTGAGAGATAGACATTAGACAATTGACATAACCTACATTTAGGTGAAGGCAAGAGAAAAATTTAGCAAATAAAAAAATATCGATTAGTAGATTACTTAGTTTTCGTAAACACGCCAAGGGAAGTGAGGCTGAAGGGGGACGAAAGCATTTCTTTAAAAGTTGTAATAATATCCATGACTCAAGTTTGTGATGCGGCGATACCTAGAATATCATGTAATTTACCAGCAAGGCGCCGGATCCGAGGTGTAGGACCGACCTGCAAGTCCTCAATCGTGGGTCAGTGCACACGTGCGTGCGCCAGCGGGTCGGTTCCATCGTCTCTTTTACTAGCCCCACTCTAGCGCGCCAAGTCCAAGGCTGGCGCGTCGCCGAGTAGGTGCATCAGGTTCAAATTCTCCACCCAGACCTCCGACCCTCCAGCCTCAAAGGTCGTGGCCCGCGTTGGGGTTTAAAGAAGCTAAATCTAGCTAATCTCTAGCTATAGACGTGATAGGACCTCCTGGAAGCCTCCATCGTTCAGGCCTGGGTCTCAGCACCGATCATGCCTGACAATGTCGAAATGGAGGTCGAGTGGTTCCGGGAGGCCATGATTAAAATTTGTGAAGCGACGATGCCTAGAGTCTCTTGCAATCGTCCAGCTGGGCGCCGTGTGTAATGGTGGTCGGATAATAGCGCCGACCTGCGCCACTCTTGCATGGTGGTCAGAAGCTAATACATCTGGCTTCGTAGGAGGCGCCGCCGCCCTCCCGATTTTGGCGTCAGGGAAACGGAAATGTACGAGGCCTACAGAGCGGCCAAGAAGACTCAAAATTGCTATCAAGTGGGCCAAAGATCAGGCCCACCACGAGCTGCTGGGGACTCTGGGACTGTAAACTATCTTCGCAGAGCGCCTCGGCCAGTGTCTTTCTTCAGTGTGCCTGGATCTGGCGGAGGACCAGTATGTTTTCCGCCGCGGGTGCTCCATTATTGATGCTTTGCTGCGAGTGAAGAGCCTGGTGGAGGATGCGGTGTCCCGAGGCGAAATCGTCTTCGCGAAGTCTTTGGACATCGCGAATGCCTTTAATACCTTGCTCTGGAGCTGTATTAGAGAGGCATATTTGTCTGAGAAAGTAGAAAGTAGTAGTCTACCCGGGTCACGACGGTCGGAGTCGGCGAGAGATGTCGTGCGGTGTTCTGTCTCCACTTCTGTGGAACATTGGGCTGCGAGGTGCGCTCCTCCGTGGCGTCAGCTTCATTTGTTACGCCGACGATACACTTGTCACGGCGAGGGTTAAGTCGCACCGTGCACAAGTTGTTAATCGTATCTAGTGGTTGGGCCTCGAGGTAGTCCTATCTAAGTCCGAGGCCGATTGTTTCCACGCCTCTCGGAAACGGCCACTTTCAGGGGTCCATATTATAGCAGGAGGGGTCCGCATCGGCGACGCAGAGGGAGCGCTTAAATCTCTTCAACCGCAGAACCGGGCGCTGGAGGGCGCAAGATGACCTTCAGCTACCCTGAGGTTTGACCTGGGGTTGGTGGGCTTCGTGGCCCTGCCCACTAACCGATCAGCATCAGGTCCGAGGCGGCGTGCGTGTACCCACGCGCGCCACTCTGTCGTGTGTTCGTCCGCCATAAGAGGGGATAGTAGGGCTTAAATGTAGTGGTGCCCAAAGGGTAATCTTGTTATGTAGTGACCTGCCGTTTCATGTGGTGGACCGAAGCCTCGACGGGGTCGCGACTGCATGTGAAAGTGGTTCGCGCGGCCCCGCCGATTGCGGTTTTGTCGAGGAACACCGTGGTAAGGACAGTCGGTATTACCGGGCGGTCCATTATTATCATTACCGTCTTTCTTTCGAACATAACTCCTCCACCCACCTCCGCTGAGGAGTATGTAATATACTTTTTTTTTTACGTGGTTAATGTATTGAAAAATTCAGCACATAAAAAATAAAAACATTGTAATAATATGTATATTTATTTTTATTTATATTTTATTGTATCTATGTATTTAAGAATTTGAGAGAAAATATATAAAATGTAAAATATTCTGATCTAATGTGACGGCTAAAATTATAAAATGTTGTACACATTTTACCTTATTTTAAGGAAATTTGATTTTAATACGTGAAGTAAGGAAAAAGGATTTATTTAATTAATATTAAAAATAATTACGTAGTCATACAATAAAAATGCAAATACAATCATTAACATACAATATTATTGTTTATTTGTCGGCCTTGATGGCGTAGTGGTTAGTGTAACCGAGTACTACGCCTGAGGTCGCGGGTTCAATTCCCGCACAAGTCAAACATTTGTGTTCATGAACATGGATGTTTGTCTTGGTCTGGGTGTTTCTATGTATAATATGTACATATTATGTATTTATAAAAAAAAATGTATATATGTATGTTTATCCATTGTCTAGTACCCATAGTACAAGCTCTGCTTAGTTTGGGCTAGATGGTGTTGTGTGTATGTGGTAGAATATTTATTTATTTATATTTAATATTAATACCTTAAGGACTGGTACACATTGCGGTATAGCACCGAGTCCTGGGATTGTTACCTTTTAAGCGTAAATAACAACGGCGTCGACAAAAATTTGCTATATTGTTTTGCAAAACATATTAGTTTGCTCTTGCTACTGGAAATAATTATATATAAAATCTTATGTATAAACAGTATGCCATTTTGAGGTGGGGTAGGAAAATTATTGAGATTATTTGATCATTTGCAGGAAGCTTAGTAATTTAAAAAAAAACCACAACCATCACTCCATGCTTATATTTTGCCTCTCAGCAAAGATTCACTGCGATTTGTTCAGCCATGCCGACAATAATTAGCTCGCTCAGGCATACAGTCTGACAGAAATTTATGTTTTTGCTGCTACCAAATAACCATCTGAGCGTTTGCTGTTTGCAAATAAGACTCTGCATCATAAAGGACACCACTATTTTTGATGCAGACAAGGCTTAAGGCCAGATTTATCGAAATATCTACGGTATAGGGTCCACCCCATCCCGTGGATAGGAGGATTTATTTATAAAAATAACGCTTTCGTTTTTACTAGCTTTGTATATCACCCAGTTTTTAAAATTACTTCAATGTTGCCTTATTGTAAGTAGATAATTATATTTAGGATATTTCTAAATTCGCCTGAGATAGGACAAAATACACATAACAACTAAAATCTAGGTAGTGTAAGATTTTTACTTGCTTTTGACTGAAAGGCTAGTCTTCATACCAAGCTTGGAAGCAGAGTTGTATATAATTCAGACTGGTCGTTTAAAACTCATTTGTGCTGAAATTCCAAAAACTATAACAACAGTCATAAAACCACGGTCAGTATATTTTGACGGCAACAGTCGCACAATTAGTCGCAATCGCAATAAAAGTTGCTAACCGGTATTTACCACTGTACATTGTTGCACGTTCGATTAATACCTACCTAAGCACGTATAAGACCAGGTGTACATGAAATTCATAATAGTAGTAGATTGACAAGATGCATTATACCCACATTTCGACTGCTATATTTTTTCAAGTTTCACTTAATAGGGAGCAAGTCTGTTGCGATCTACCCGGCTTATTTCTAGACAGAGGGCTGCTAGTAAGAATTTCCTGTTAGGAAAACGCAATAACAGTTTTCATGATCTGGAACTACTATGACAGTTGACGTTTACTTATCAGGTTGACAATTGCTAAAGCTAAATACTAGGCACGCTATATAGCTGCAAATAAAACGCACCTAACTTTATAGCAAGTACAAAGTACTAAATATTATGTCTATGTTTATTGCAAAGTGTACTGAGAGGAGAGAGATAATAATAATAATAATAATAAATAACTTTATGAAATAAATAAATAGAATATATACTGGGCAGTATAATTTATCTTATTATTTTTATGCCGCTGTTTTTGACGTATGGTAATGGTGAATGCATAGAAAATATATATACTTACTTATATAAATTAAATCTTACTTCCATATAGAGCATTTGATATTGAGCATACTTTTAAAACTCTTGGATTAAACCAAGATTTAATTATCAACATCAAGATGTGAGAGCTCAAAGAATGCCAAGCATAATGCAGTTTATTAATACTTGCATTTTGTTTGTCAGTAATAGACTAAAATGTGTGTAAGTCTTCTTACCACTATGCTCTCACGAGTTTTTCATTTTCAATTGAAACAAAAAAGAACGTGGCCGAAATCTATTGCTGAACCGTGTACGCGGCACTAGGTCCGGTTTACAAGCAAAATTGGAAGTTATAGAACGACCAGCTACGGCTTAACGAGAGTTAAACCAACGCATCTTAATAGCCAACTTTATAGTGTTCTGGTCATAATTTAATTATGTCTTTCGTGACATTGCGCTTAAAGGCTGATTTGAGTAAGTGTGCCATATTTATATTAGCGATGTGCACAATTGTAATCGAATTATGTTCAAATGTATAGCCAACATTAAAGTAAAAAGTCGTATCATATTAATTTACGAGTCTTGTTATCATAAATTTATATTCTTCGGGAACAGTACCTTTATTTGAATGTGTATGCGAAATTTCATGATGATCGGTCGAGTAGTTAAGGCGTGTAACAAACAAACCCGCATTTATAATACTAGTTAGGACTTGTCAAAACGATAGAATAATACTTTTTTAAATTGTTCCTACAAATATTCAGATGAACGGTAGTGATAACACGAATCAATCGTACTGCGATATGGCTTAGCTTATATAGCTTAGCTCTCTTATATACAAAATAAAAGGTGTTAGGTAGAACACTAACTTCTGGAACGTTCACAAGATTTATTTTGGTATCCAATCAAGAACGGTGAAGAATTATTTAATTATAGTTGTGCAATATATATCACCAAATATGTCTGGTATCCAAAAACCATTTATTATATTATAGTTTATTTAGTTTGACTGATCACTATACCTGTGTTCTTTAATTTATGTTATCGTAGGAGTAAATAGTTGCCAGAGTGTCACAAATGTGAAATTGTGAAGTTATAGTCACTTCTAGTAATTATCATTTATTATGTCGCGTGTAAATTTAACAGCAATAATCATGTAAATTACAATTTATGACGTCAGGCTTTATTATGTTTGCTTGTTAAACCATCCTCGAAAGCAGTTTAGAGTTTGGTATAGTAAATTTTTTATATCAACATTTTGGAAATCTATTGTGTCTTGTCATCAGTGTACCGCTGCCACTCAATAGATTAAGAAAATTTAGACTCGTCTCAACTATTTGTTGATCACACATTATCAATACTCAATACTCAATTGTTTATTGCGTTCCACAATGTAGGCTTAGGTGGTAACTTAAATAATATGACAGATCATTATGGACCCTGTCGGGCACAGCAACGTAAAAGAGAGGAAACATAAACTATTCAGATAGGTACAATAATATTATATTCTATAGATAACTTAATTTCTTAATAAATATCAATGTATATTTTGTATTAGTAAATTGCCGAGTTATACACTGAATTGCACATTTTTATTCTTAATTATTTAATAAACTATAATTAAATGAGAGATTTAATAAATTAAATGGATTAAAAAATTAATAAATTAAATACCTAGATATATTTCAATAAATATTGGCATATATATTATTAATAAGTATATTAAAATTGTGTGTAAATTGTATTATTAAAATTGTAATTACATCATCAATCTATTAAACTAATATCACATTTATTGTTTTCTACTATGTAGTATAATTGTATTATAGTAATAAATTATAATTGTATTATTTAAATTGTTATAAAAGTCAAGTATATTATTTATAATATGTATTATGTTATTTATTTTATTAATAAGTGTATTATTTTCGTAGTATGTCAGCATTATTATTATATTGCTTTTATATAATATTTATTATTTTGTTGTTACAAATTACATTAATCGAGATAATTATTAGATTTGAACTTATTTAATTTATTTTAATTATGGAGAAATTTTATCATTTAGGAATTCATTTACGGTATAGTAAGTAACATTTATTGATTAGGAATGACTTTGTTTTATTTATGAATTGTTTCAATTTATGTTCATTTTTAATTGCCTCCGGTAGTTTATTATAAAGTTTTATAGACATGACATAAGGACTTGTTGAATGTATATTTAGTTTAGACGTTGGTAGATTTAGTCTCTTTTTGTGTCGTAGTGAATATTTTAATTGTTTATCTTCTCTTTTTGTGTAAAAATCTTGGTGTTTCCTTACAAATTTACAACATTCCAGTATGTATATGCAAGGAAGAGTTAAGATGTCATGTACTTTAAAATATGGCTTGCAGCTGTCAGTTACTTCTATGTTGAGTAGAATACGTATAAGTTTTTTTTGTAGTAAAAATAGTGAAGGTGCGTCCGTGCTATTTTCCCATAGTGTAACTCCGTAACAAAGCCACGAGTATGCATACGCGTAATAAGTGGCAAGTGCTGTTTTAAAGTTTGTTGATTTTTTAATTTCGCGAAGAGCATACGAAAATTTTGAGATTTTACTTCTGACTTTTTGTACGTGGGCTTTCCAGTTTACATTAGTATCTATGACTAAACCCAGCAGATTAAATTCATGTACAGTGTCAATTTTGGTGTTATTGTATGAAAAGGATATATTGAGAGGCATTTTTTGGTGTGGATGGAATGTAATAATTTTTGTTTTAGGATAGTTTATCTCAAGACCATGTTTTTTTAACCAGTTTACAGTTTGATGTAGGGTGGTGTTCAATGTCGCGTTAATGTTTAAGTTGTTTTCACATGATAAGAGCAAAGAAACGTCATCCGCAAACAAGACACATGATGCTCCTACATTTTTTGGCAGATCATTAATATAGATAAGGAACAGAAGGCATCCTATTACACTACCTTGAGGGATTGACGCGTTAATTCGTTTTTTGTAGATCAAACGTTTTGAATTTCGTTGGTTTGGTAGTTAAAATATTCGATTTCGACTTGATGCTCTCTGTTCTTAAGGTATGACTTAAACCAATCGTGAGCCGTACCTCTGACGCCTAAAGCATATAATCTGCTTAATAATATATTATATTGCACCTTATCATACGCTTTGGTCATGTCTAGCAGAATTCCAACACCATATTATCTATTGTTTATTATATCCAGGGCTTCTTGAATATATTTATAGACGGCTAATGTAGTAGACCGATTTTTCCTAAAACCATTTTGGCACTTGTCAAATATTTCAAATTTTTCAGTTTGGGTCCTCATACCTCTGCCGAACGATCAAGGCATGGAATTCTCTACCAAGGCACGTGTTTCCGTCTTCCTTCAATCCTGGGTCCTTTAAGCGGGGCGTGAAAAAGCACCTTCTTAGGTCGTCAAAGTAGAGACCTCAACATCGCCTCGACTGCTATGAGGACGATGTGGAGGCCACTGCTCTTAGACCACACGACTGCTTACCATCAGGAGGAGTGTGGTCATTTTGACGAGCAAAATAAAAAAAAAAAAAAAAAACACAGATTTTTGTCTCTTGGGATTCGAACGCACAACACTCGGCAGTCGGTGCACTGGCAGCATTTAATCTACTACGCTATCCGTGCAGCCAAAAGTTGATTCCACAAAATATGGCGCATTGGTTTAAATTGTGAGCTCGCGACTATGTCACGTCTATAGTCGTCGATCGAGGACTTTTAAGACAAAAATTCGTGGTCTACGAACGGTTGTTGTGATTTTGAGATTTCTTGGTGGAGTTGTTTAAATGTTCGTAAAGTACCCCACGATAGCACATTTTTGCGACTTATTAATGCATAACAAAATCCATAAAATGTACAGTATACTGCCAATGTAAGGGACAAAGAGCGGGAAACTCTTTTCACCGCAAAACTATAACCAAAGGTTGTATGGCTGTGATCTTCCCATGCTATAGGTACTTTTTCAGTTCGGCTGCACAAAAATATAACGCAATAGTTACCTGCTTTGTTTATTTGAACCAAAATTTAGAGAAACCTGGTGGAATCGGAAGTATGAACTTTTTAAATAAGTAATTTTTATTTTTAAAATGAGTTATATGTAATTTTTATTTTTAAAGTGAGTTACTATTGCCTTAAGGACCCTTTTATCATGGCGCCACAGTTCCAAGGAGTTGCTCTCCGTATCTCCGAAGGTATTGGGATCCTCGGCGTGGAAATCTCGAATAAAGTCCAGTTTGGGAGTCACTTGAAGGACAAAGCTAATTTAGCGAGTAAAAAGGTGGGTGTACTGAACAGAACAAGGCGGTACTTCACACCAGATCAACGACTTGTGCTTTACAAAGCACAGGTCCGACCGCACGTGGAGTACTGCTCACATCTCTGGGCAAGGGCCCCTAAATACCAGCTCGACCTACTTGACTCCCTACAGGGCAGTTCAAATCGTCGATGATCCCAATTTTACGGATAGATTGGAGTCATTGGAGCAACGGAGAGACGTTGGGTCTCTTTGCGTGTTCTACCGATTCTTTCACGGGGAATGCTCTGAAGAATTGTTGATTTGGTACCAGCGGCCTCTTTCTATCACCGTACCACTCGACAACGAAGCAGGGTTCATCCATATCACCTGGAAGCGTTCAAATCCAAGACGGTACGCTTTCAGTGATAATTTCTTCCACGTACGCGGAAGCTCTAGAATGGACTGCCTGCTTCGGTGTTTCCCGAGCGCTATGATATGTCTTTCTTCAAACGAGGTTTAAAGAGAGTTCTTCTTTCACGGTTGGCAGCGGCTTTGCTGTGTCCTGACATTGTTGAAGTCCATGAGCAGCAGTTACCACTTTCCATCAGGTGGGCCACTTACCAGTCTGTTAAAAAAGGCAATAATAAGAAAAAAAACATCATATAATAACACATCAACCTAGGATATTTGGACTTTGAACTAATAGAAGTTGAACGCTGCGAATCGTGTGCGAGAGTGCGTTATATTTTTGTTATTTTGTCTCATTCACGCTGAATGGGATGCGGCGCTCTATCCTTACCATACATGTATCATATCCTATATGTGTATTATTTTCTGAACAAGTTTAGCTCGGTGCCAATATTATATTTTACAAGTTTGGTTTTCGATTTACGCCTGGCATCTGAGCATTAATACGTCCATTACCAATTATCAATTATTATTATTACTGGTGCAAATGTTATAAAATAATAAAAAGAGTAAAATAATAACTTTTACATAAAATCAATAAAAATCTTGAAGCATTAAGGTAAATAGGTAAGCGAAAAAAATGTATTTCATTATTTCCTTTCATAACTATGCACTGGAAAATATAATAATTAGTAATTTTAAGATATTTATTAAATCAAAAATCCCTGGAAAACCCTGGAATTAGAGGCAAATAATTCATTAGCTTTCTTAGATGTTCTTGTCATCAGGAATCCTGATCATACTTTGAGCCACACTGTGTATAGGAAAAAGACCCATATAAACAGGTACTTAAACAGTGAATCTCACCACCATTCTAAACAGTTAGCTACCGTAGAAATGTCTTTGTTTCAGAGAGCCCACGGGATCTGTGACAAGAAACACCTGGACGCCGAGCTTCAACATGTCAAGCAAGTACTGCAAGACAACAAGCTCCAACAGCCGCGCCGCCATCACAGATCCCGAGAAAAGCCAGCCACAGTCGAGCGCCAGCCTGTCATACTACCATATGTAAGGAGTGCCACTGACAAGATTGGCTACATCTTGAAGCGAGCTTTAATCAACACATACTTCAAACCGCCAACGAAGGTAAGTAAATTTTTACCATCCGTCAAGTGCCAATTACCTTTACAAGATGCAGGGGTCTATTGACTATTTATCTACGTACTATATTCTAAGATTGTGACTGCGGACTCTCATATATTGGTCAAACCAAGAGAAGCATAAGCACCCGCATAAAAGAACATATAGCTGATGTAAAACACTAACGCTCATTGAAGTCTGCTGTGTGTGAACATGTACAACAGGGGACCAACCAATACCTACAAATTGACAAACCACATATACTCGCAAAAGAATTTCAATAGAGAGGATGGCTGGAATTTACCACCAGCTTGGGATCCAGTCATTCAAATAGTCAAACCCAAGAAGAAGCAAAACACAGCTTGACTTCATGATACTTTGAGCTCATTCTGCGTAAATAGAAACACCAAAGATTGAATTATGTTCGGGTACTTTGCAATAACTAGGTACACTTCAGAACGTTGGGACAACCACAATCTTAGTCTTCCCGTGAACATGGCTGCTGTAAAGCAACCAAAACGGCGGCGCAAAGTGTAAACTTAAATATAAAAATTTTAATTTAAAAAAAATATATTCCTTTAATAGTAGTAAAGTTCAATAATAGTAGTGTTAGAGTTTTCAAAATTATGTAATAACAGTGTTTTAAAGTAAAATAAACAACGCGATAAAATCCGTATAAAGTTTTTAATTTCAATGTATAACATTCGCGTAAACATAAGACAATACCCTACCGGTCAAAAGTTTAAGATCAGCTTAATTAAAGTAGGAAAATGAAATAAAACTCAAAAATTAAGTGTTTTAAGTAGGTAACATGTTTAGTCATCTTATAAAACATTGATTAATAGACAATATATTGTCTATTAATCACAGTTTTATAAGATGACTGATGACGGATTTATCCGTGAAGAAATATCAATAATCCATGCTAAAAGGGTTAAACTGATTTTCCATCAAAAAATCCTCCTTTACATTGTATGACTTTTTTCACAAATCTCGATATACAAGCAATCAATTTCTTGATGGTGTCTTCTAATATATTGCTCCAACTTTCACATAAAGCATTCCACATGTCTTCTTGCGAGGATGGGCCACAATTACGGACGTCCTTATCAAGCTCTTTCCACAAAAGTTCAAATGGATTGAGATCCAGGCTCTGAGCAGGCCACACCATGTTTTTTACAACCCCTTGTACCTTTTTCTTTTCTAAATATCTCCAGCATAATTTTGAGTTATGTTTTGGATCATTATCTTGTTGGAAAATGAATCCATCTCCAATTAATCGCAAGCCGGAATGAAAGGCATTTTATTCTAAAATTTGTTTGTACTGCTCCTTTTTCAAAATTCCTCCAATTCTGATCAAGTCACCAGTTCCTTGGCTAGAAAAGCAACCCCAGACCATAATTGAACCACCACCATGCTTGACTATTGGGGTGTAGTCCGGCATTATCTTTTTTGGGCGCTACGTCGAACATAAATTCTTCGTTTTGAACCGAATAGTTCAAACTTGGATTCATCAGTCCAGAGAACTTTTTTTAAATCTTCTTTAGTCCAATCTAGATGGAAAAGAGCCCACTGCAATGGTTTTTCTTGATTTGTGGTCTTAGGTCAGAGGTTTTTAAACGGCAACGCGACCATACAACTTCGCAACTCTAAATCGCCGTTTTACTGTAGTCAATGATAAAGGCTTAACTCGGGTTTTGTTCACTTCAACGCGGATTTCTGGTGCTGTTAGGCATCTATTTTGCTTGCTAGTAACAACGATGAAATTATCTTCACTAGAAGTGGTAACTCTTGGCCTTCCCGAGCGTAGACGACTTGATTACTGCCTGTCTCCCTGTATCGAGTTATTGTACCATGAACACAAGTCTTCTATAACTTCAGTTTTGAAGCAATCTCACGTTCGGATTTGCCTTCGTTATGTAAAACAACGATGGCAGAACGCACTTCACTAGTAATTTCACGCGCTTTCCCCTTTTAAGAAGTTTTGACTATAGAAACCACAAGTTTAGACTAATTGAGATTGTTTGTGAACAAACCCAAGAAACTTTAGGTAATAATAAGTCGCAAACATGATTTTTCGGTAACTAAATAATTCTTATTATTGACCAATGCGAAAGAAAAGCAGAGTAATTAGTAATGAACACATCATAAAGATATTACCACGACTCTACCACATGGCTCTTGCGTAGCATTTGTCGGTGTTTGAAAACAATAGATGTTAACTGTCCAATAACTTGAAAGTAAACAAAATAATCGATTTACCTTCTATTTAATTTGCCGAACTTTAGTGTCACTGCTCAAAGTAAATAACTAGGTAACTTGATAAATAAGTTAAACTTGTAATTTTGTAATAATGCTAAATAATCTGTCCTTGCTTTAAAAATAAATTTATTAATTTAAAGCACTTAAGCGGATATAAGGTTTAGAGTTTAACACTCGTCCCCGTCTTATTTATAGACCTCGAACAGTCGCTTTTAGTAAGGATCCACTTTCACGCAACACTATTATATGCTGCCACTGTTGTGGAGATAATTGTGGCGCCATAATAAATAAATATTTAAATCGCCCTTTCACGTCGTCACAGTATCGTCGGGCGAACGCTTAGGATTTGTTTGATCCAAGTAATATTCAAATATAAATGTTACGACTATACATGACAATGTAAACCGAGAGAATAAAGCTTAACACGAAAGGCAATCATCAAAATAAAGGTATTATTAAACAGTTATTCATTAAAAGTAAGGTTACATTGTCATCAAAAATTTCCTTAATAATTTCTATGATATTGATATTAGTTAAACATAGTGTTAATTTAATTTCGTATAAAACGAAACCACGTTGAGAGTAATGTGCAAAATAATAATAAAAAAGGATTATTAGGAGTATTAAATTCCATGATTAAAATAATGTATTACAATAACAGCTTAATTCACTGTGGAAATTATTTGTAATTGTGTGTAAATATTTAAACATCGAATTTATACTAAAACAATATATGAGAAATGATTCTGTTTGTTACATTCTCATGACTGAACCAGTAAACTATTTTCGATGAATTTTGCTATGCTCTTGAATTCTAGGGAAAGCAGAGAAGAAAAGATACATACATTAAAATATTGTCAGATCCAGTAAAATCACGATAAACTCTTACTTTTCTACCGTTAATGATGTCTGTGGATAACGAAAAACACAGTAAGATATACATAGAGAAGTAGATAATAAGGTTATAAATAATATGTTTTGTTGGAAGAAATTGAAAATAATAACTACTACATACAATGATAACAAACAAGTAAATCAAACTAGCAAAAAATTCACAAGTGAATCCAAAGAAAAAACTATTATTTTAACCTATATATTGTTGTACATTACTCAAATCGAGTTCATTATCTTTTCAATTTCACGGTATATGTGCAAGGTATACAATATATTGAGTTGATATTAATTAAGTTACATCAACTATGGCTCCAAATCCGGCAAAATATTTGTCAAATCATGGAGAACATTTAATACCCCAAAAACCAGAATCGGACTTAACTGGTGAAGAAGTTGTCATCAGCGGTATTTCTGGTATATTTCCGAAATCAGACTGCGTTGAGGCTTTCATGAATAATTTGCACAATAAGGTAAAATTTTCATATTTTATCATTTTAATTTTATTTATTTTTCAGATGGGACTTTTTATTTAAATAGAAAAACAAATATAAAGTTAATTGTTTAAATTGTTAATCATCAATGTCACGACCTCGTGACATTGATGATTAACATATACACAATGACAAGATGTAAGTAGGTATTGGGCTATCAATAGGTCAAGTATTCTGGACACCATATTGGTCGTAATCGCGTAGTTAATTTATATAGATGGTTATTGTAATCATTCTCTTAATGTTTATATATTTTTCCGCCGCTTGTGCCAGACTTGCATTTTATACAATTTGTTTTATTCATGCTGACTGTATCGGGTTTGAGTTGTCATATTTAGGGGTTACATCCCCCGAGCAATGGAAATCGCGAAAATGAATTCTGTATACATTATTTTCAATAACAATATTTTTTTTAATGTATGTGACTCTGTAAATACTTCTTTTGGCAAATACAAACATTTTACAAAACTAACAAATTTATTTGTAAAACGTACTTTTTAAAAATAGTGAGTTTTATCCACAAACTGCAACTGAAACACAAACTGTCTCGTGCTTATTTCTCAAAATTAGAATCATAGCCTACCTCATATATACCTACCTCAGCGATTACTTTTATTAAACAAATGACAAGATTTTACTACAGTGCAATCGACGACTTTGTATTATGCTCGGTAACATTTATAATTGTGAAAAAGCATTCTTTGAGCGTTGAAATTAAACTACTATATACGGATTTTATCGCGTTGTTTATTTAACACTGTATCTATTACATAATTTTGAAAACTGTTACACTACTTTTATTATTGAATTTTACTAATTTCAAGCTAATAAAATTATTAAATCTATTTATATTTAGGTTTACACTTTCCCCGAAGTTTCGGTTGCTTTTCAGCAGCCATTGTCACGGGGAAACTAAGATGGTAGTAGTCTCAATGTTTCAGTGTAGTTATTTCAAAGTACCCGAACGTAATTTAGTCATTGGTGTTTCTATTTACGCAGAAAGAGCTCAAAGTATCATGAAGTCTAGTTGTGGTTTGTTTCTTCTTGGGTTTGACTATTTGAAGTACTGGAACCCAAGCTGCATTCTAACCATCTTATCTATTGAAATTTGGATCTTTTTTGATTTCAATAGCCTCGCGAAGCATCCTTGGTAGGATTCGGTGTTCTTTAGCGAGAATCTGTGGTTTGTCAAATCTAAGGTAGTGTTAAATCTATTTATTTTTGGTTTACACTTTCCCCGACGTTTCGGTTGCTTTTCAGCAGCCATGGTCACGGGGAGACTAAGATGGTAGTTGTCTCAATGTTCCAGTGCAGTTATTTCAAAGTACCCGAACATAATTTAATTATTGGTGTTTCTATTTACGCAGAATGAGCTCAAAGTATCATGAAATCTAGCTGTGGTTTGTTTCTTCTTGGGTTTCACTATTTGAAGTACTGGAACCCAAGCTGCATTCTAACCATCTTATCTATTGAAATTTGGATCTTTTTTGATTTCAATAGCCTCGCGAAGCATCCTTGGTAGGAATCGGTGTTCTTTAGCGAGAATCTGTGGTTTGTCAAATCTAAGGTAGTGGTTGGTCCCCTGTTGTACATGTTCACACGCAGCAGACTTCAACGAGCGTTTGTGTTTTACGTCAGCTATTTGTTATTTTATGCGGGTGCCTATGCTTCTCTTGGTTTGACCAATGTATGATATAAAGCCCTGCATCTTGTAAAGGTAATTGGCACTTGACGGATGGTAAAAGTCCGAAATTAATCATTATACCGCTCAAAGAATATAATATTGTTTTTATTGGTTTAATGATTAATTATAACGATAAAAACATAAATATAGGTATTTAATTGACCTTAAAAGCCGATATACTAAGTGGTATTTGTCACTATTCTATCTTTATGCTAATGGAAAATTTTATTGCCACCACACGTCAATAAAAGTGATTCATTGCACGATTCACCTCAGAATCGTCAAAAACCCCGCCGTTTTTAAAAGTAATAATCTAGTACAACAGAAGGAAATGGATCATGCAAAATTATTTTTATCCGAGTTAGTTTTGCATCATCCGTGAGGTATCCATAATTACATTACTAAGATAGCAAAGACGCTTAGATATAGTGTTGTGGTTATTGAACATTGATTATTTGACAGTATAAAAATAAATGATAAAATTACGTTTGTCTCGATGTTAAATAATTAATTAATAATTGAAAGTGTCACCAAATTAAAAATCCCTTGTTTGATTCGGGGATAGAACACATTGGGTTTTTATCGGATATAAATTATAACCCTAAAATATGACCGCACCTTTCTATTATACGTTGCTTAATTTTAATAATATAAAATTTTTAACCAATAAAGATGAATAATAATTATTAAACAAAAGTATTTTATTTATTTCTGTTTAGGTGGATATGGTAACAGACCATGAACAACATTGGCAATTTGTCCATCCAGAAATGCCAAATCATAGCGGCCAGGTACAAGGATTTGATATGTTCGATGCTCACTTCCATAAGGTACCGCATGGTCAAGCAGAGTTAATGGATCCTATGTCGAGAAAACTACTGGAGAATGTTTACGGTGCATTGTTTGATGCAGGTAAGTTATTTTGCAAACTAGTAGCTGATTATAAACCTTAAAATATAATTTTATTCAAGGTCTTATCATCTTATAATCTTTAAAACGTGAATAGATGCCAATGATTGACAGATAGAAAATGTTTAAAGATGACTCTATAAGTTACATATAATAATATGACAAACGCTTTAAATTCAACGACATAATTTAATTCCTTTCCCCAGGAGTCAATCCAAATAGTTTAGCTGGAACAAATTTGGGTGTGTTCGTGGGGTCTTCGTATACTGACATAAGCAATGTCAATTTGTACAATATGCGTAACGATAGCAAATATATGATTACAGGGTAAGTATCTAAAAATCTATACTAATTAGCGGTCGCCTAGTGGTCAAAATTCGACCAAAATTCCTAAGCTTGCTACTTTGTTTTCTGTTTTTCTCTATGACATATAAATAAGGTATAGGTAACCATAGTTACAAAGAATTGTACGACGTCAGAAGAACATGTCATGTTTAAAATACTACGAACGCGATTCGACTGCGTGTGTCAAATGTATGGTTGTGTGGGTGTAGTGTTTTTCCATTAATATAATGTATTTCTAATGCATATTTTATAAAAATATTAGGTTTCGCCCTCGTTCTCCATATAAACTTTAACTGTGCCAAATTTCATACTCCTCCGACCGCACAATTTTCGTAAAAAGGGGTACAAAGTTTTTGCTTCACATATTAATATATAGATATTATAAAGCTGAAGAGATTGTTTGTTTGTTTGGTTGAACGCGCTAATCTCAGGAACTACTAGAATTGAAAAAATATTTTTGGTGTTGGATAGCCCATTTTTCGAGCATAGCTATAGGCTATAATTAACATTACGCTACTACCAATAGGAGCGAAGCAGCAATGAAAAATGTTGCAAAATCGGGGAAAATTGTCTTATATAAAGCAGACGAAGTTGCGCGGGTCAGCTAGTTGTGTAATAAACTGTCTTCACTGCCTTACATATCCCATGACATAAATTTATGTTTATAGCCGATCCTTAGGTATTAGAATCGATTGCTGTGTCGCACGCACTATTAGATGGAGCGGTGATTGCGATTGTATGAACAAACGTTGACAAAAAAAACATTACAAAATGTTTTAGTTTAGCGTTTAATAAATTGAAAGGAAATGTTATTAAATATCTTAATACTAGAGGTATTGAGATATTTAATTACATTTTCATTCATAATTATTTTTTGTCAAAACACACTGTACTAGATTTAGCACAACCGCTGCTCTTCATTTTTTATCATAAGGAGTTGTAAGTTGTGACCACGATTTAGTGAGACATTTTTTATCGATCCCTTTAACCTGTCTAAAAAGCTATTAATGTGTCATTGAGCTATGAATAGAACAACTGCATAATTAATATATTGAAATTTAACTATTTTATAAGAACTTTTTATCGTGTTTTTAATATACCGCGATAATTCCTTATACAGTTGTTTAATATCAAATTATAACTTTCGCGTATACGTAAAACATCTATAATATAGATAAATCAAGTTGCTCTCAATAAGAAAAACAAAAAGTCTAAATTTAGGAATGTCGAAATTTTACCTTAATAGCATATGAATATAATAATAATAATTTTATTCATAAAAACATAAATGTACAAAGAGTGCAACTTTAACAAATTCCTTATTTTAATTATTATAAACATAATTGTACACGCTATGTGATCAATGACCCCTATGCTAGGAGAATCCTGAGTTGCAGGGGTCATCCAACAATAATAAAACAATAACAAACATTATGCTCCACAGATGCAGTAAAGCAATGCAAGCTAACCGGATTTCTTACGCGCTCGACAGCAAAGGGCCATCTTTTTCCGCTGACGCATCTGATTCCAGTGTTATGATGGCATTGGAACAAGCCTTTTGGTCATTGAAGAGTGGACGATGTAGTTCTGCGATAGTTGCAGGAGCCAATCAATTATTAGAACCAACGTTAACGCTTAATTTGAGACGGTACATATTATATTACAGATTCCATTAATTTATTTATTAAAAAAGATAGTATTTATTTATTTATTGGACTCTCTACAAAGATACACACAACTTAAAGCTAAATACAAAAGTGTTAGGTCAATGTATTAAGTGTGCACTTTCACTTACAGTAAAGTCTGTTTTTTAATCTCGTAGACTAAATTGACATTTCGAGTGTTGTCAGTTTATTGCAATTCTTGAATAGTGATGTGGCACAACCGAAACTTAGCGTTAATAAAATCAAGTATCGTTTTTTTATAATAAGTTATCCTGAAATAATGTGTAGGTACTTATTTAAAACGTAATAATACAAAATTAATAATGTAAAACATATATTTTTAATAACATAACTTAATTACAGGTTCGCGTTAATCTGATTCAGATAATGACTCCATATCTGAGGAATATTCTGAATCATCAGAATCGCCACCTACTTCTATGATAAACCTATCAGTAATGTCGTCGGTTATATGGCCCAGATGACACATTTCATCTTCAATTTTAATTACATGGCCTACACAGTCTTTCCACCGCTGCGGGGTCACTTGACGAAGCCCTTCTTCAAAAAGGCTTCGTACTTCATTCATTTTGAATGTTTTATTATTTTTAACGACATGCCCCTTTACCAGACCCAGACCAACTCAATCGGGTTTAGTTTGCAGTGGTAAAGGGGCAGTCGCAAAATAGTGACACCCCGTTCAGCAGCCATCTCGTCGACGACATACCTTCCATGGGCTTTTTTGTGCTTTCGGGCAATTTCATTCAATTCGGGCTTTAACATTGTCTCGTCATATGAAATAATTTTGATTTTAGCCAATCTTGGATTTGCCCTTTTCGCCAACTAAAAGTAGGTAGCGATTACAGTTTCCTGGTGTGATATGGAGCATTATCTATTACAAGTACTGCGTTATCTTTTAATCTCGGAAAAATATTTTTTAACCAGTTTTCGTATATATCAGAAGTCATCTCCTTGTGGTAATCATCTAGCCCCTTTTTCGCTTCGAATATTAATAGACCATCATCTACGAAACCCTCTTCGCTTCCAACATGGGACACTACAAGTCGTCGTCTCCCTTGCCTGAAGGCCTTTTTAACCCAGTGGTTAACCCTTCTAAGAAAGCCTGACGTGATAATTTCACACTGGTGTCCACACAGTGCTTATTCTCAGTATGGCCTAAAATGGTTATTAGTATGTGTGTGAATAAAATAATAAAAAACATAAATACTTAATAATATAATAAAAACGACAGTCTCGAGAAACAAGTATAGAGTAGTACAGTATAGCCGATACAGTGAAATCGTCGAAATTTTCTTTGTGCTCCTTCAGCACGTTGTAGATTGAAGCTCTGGATATGTTTAATATTTCGGCAGTTTTTAAAACACATTCGTTTTTTTTTGTCATCTCGGTGTTTTCTTTTCAGAATATACATATTTGTAAGCGTTCATGATCATTTCTTTTTCGGTTTGGCTAAATGATTTGAGCTTTTGTTTTTTTGGCGAAAGAGTTTCTTAATTACGCCTACGCGACGAACTTGAAGGCTGTGCGTCCATCATAAATGGTTCAGCGAAAACAAACGTAACGTTTGTTAATGTAACAAAACCACAAAACTTAACAAAAAACAAACAATAACAAACAAATAATGAAACAGAAACAAACTCAACGAAAATATAACAAATAGCACTTGAAATTGTATCAAGATACAACGGACGCATTCGAACACTTCAGAGGTTGAAGGACGAATAAGGTAAATAAAATGGCGTCCAGTGTTGTTCCTGTGAAATTTAGGGTTGCCGTATTCAAAATCTAAAATATTTAAAACTACCGTATTATCATAATTATTTTAAAAATTGCAGTTGTTTGTATGGTGTCAAGAGCAGCGATAGCTCAGTGGGGAGACCAACAGACTGCAATGCAGAGGGTCTCGGGTTCGAACCCACGTCGCGCACCTCTGACTTTCGGAAGTTATATGACTTTTCGAAATTATGTGCGTATTGATTGACAATTATCGCCTGCTCCGTGCCTCGGAGAGCACGTTAAGCCGTCGGTCCCGACTGCCATGAACATCTATGGCAGTCGTTATTGGGGAAGTCGACACAAAAGATCCCACTGGGTCGAAGTGTCGGCGGTCTGTACTGACTGGCACAAGATAAGATAAGATGGTGTCAAGTTCCATAATTGCCGTATTTTTTAGGTTCTGCCGTTTGGTAACAGAAAAGGGTTAAGATTGCCGTTTTAACGCGTACGGGAACAACACTGATGGCGTATATCATTTTTTTTTTGTTTAATTTTAAGGCGTCGAATCATGGTCGGATTACGCATGGCGTTGCGTGGTCAGATTTCCCTGGCAGTTTGTAGCACGTCGTGCGGCCGTGTGTACGTACGTGAATTTTTAATATAAAACTTTGAATGAAAATAAAATTCGTCTAATAAAGATAAAAAGTTACGATTCAACAAACCGGTATCGTAGGTACAACACTGCACAAAAAAGCTGGCAACATTATTTGTAAATTTGACATTTGCATGTGTCAATTTAGTCTACGATATTAAAAAAACAGACTTTAGAGCACAGCATGCAAAGTAAAAACGTACATACAACATACAGTTGGTGAAATTGGACAAAGTTACAAATAGTAAATTACTAATAATTAATTAAAATAATGAAATACAAATAACGAAATACAAATAATGAAATACAAATAATGAAATACAAATAACGAAATGCACATAATGAAATACAAATAATGAAATTACAAATTATTATTATTAAATATTAAATAAAAATAGGCTTAATCAATGGTATCAGTCAAGTAATAATACAGGTGTATTTTGAACAAAGATAAAGACACGGTAATACTATCTAACAGTATTGTAACTCGGCCTTATCTTTGAAATAAATGCCTACAGCCGCGCGGTACGTAAACATGCGATGGGGTACGTAAACATGGGCTGCCCACCTACAGCATTTTAATTAAATCTGCCTACTTTGAGTTTTTATCTATTTTTGTGATTGTAAATATTTTTTATTTTATTTAAACAAATACAATACTTTGTGAATGGAATCGGAAGTGTTCAATAAAAATGCATGTTGTTTTTTGATTGGTAGATTTAATTTAAAAATAAACATGTTTATGTTAGATTTAAAACTCAATAACAAATCGGTCTTATATTTGCGACTGAAAAATATTTGCGCCTCGACTGAGACGTACGGAATGCTTTATTATTATATTTTAAAGTATAAAAAATCCGCATTCGAATATAAAGCTTAATTAAAAATTGTTTTGGAAAACATGGACAAGAAGGAGAAAAAGAAATATACTTCGGAGTTTCCAGGTAATCTAAAAAAAGTTATATCTGGGTGCGTTATTGAGGAATTCATGCAACCAAAAGCAGCACAATATATTCTACTTGTCATATTAAATAGGCTATACTTGTACTTATTTTTGGTAAAAAAAATCGCGCGGTTACTGTTTAAAAATCAACACACCGTCCGTTCGTCACTGCGGCGCATTCGCGACTGGTTGCGTGCCGAGCGCATGCCGATGCCGAGGCGCGTAGGTATGACTCGAGTTCCGACCGTTTGTATGAAGATAGATTACTGTATATTTATGTACTGTGGTAAAGAGCTACTAATATCAATATCAGATGTCTCAGATAGTGAGTATCAATCACAAATATCAAATAATCATTAATGAATAGCTTTATTTAATAATCATTAATTTTCACTGCACGGATGGCGCAATGTTTGAAATGATCACCTTGCCACTGCCATTGCGCCGAGTGTTGTGGGTTCGAATCCCACCTGGAACAAAACTTTATGTAATCCACAAATGGTTGTTCGTTTGTTTCAAGTCTGGGTATTCTTTTGGGAATTATTCGTAAGGCAGGAGCTGCCTTATTCAAGAAGTTGTTATTTTTAAAGATATTTGCATCCCTGAGGCTGACTTACGTTTGTAATCGAATTGTAGTTTTTATGAGGAATGATATCTGACTAACAGCGGTTTTATTTACAGCGCCGGTCTCTTGTGCTTAGATGGTAAAACAAAGTGTTTTGATAAAAACGCAGATGGATATGTAAGATCTGAAGCTGTATCAGTCCTTTTTTTACAAAAGGCAAGCGACGCTAAAAGGTTAGTATCTAAAAATAACCATCATACTCGTGAACGAGTGCAACCATTGTGACTGGCCGGGTAGCAAAATAAAAGTAAAAAATGTATATAGGAATTTAGTATTTATATTATTGTCAATCAGAGTGATTAACAATAATATCATAACATTCATAAAAAACTTAATTAAGCATAATAAATAATGATAAATGAAGGCAATTTGTGAATATGGATGGCACCATAACATTGTTTGCCAATGGACCGTCATATGGCTATGACGGTCCATTGACAATCGCCACAAGAAGCAATCAAATTTTTCAGAAAGTTCCTGTGATCATTGTCTTTTTTGTCATATTAAAAGGAAGGAGTTCCTTTCAATATGACAAAGGGGACAATGGGTAGTATTTGTGGATGACAAAATTTATTGTACCGTGTGGGGATCGATGCCAAAGAACAACACTTGTTTCGGTGACAGTGCCAAGAAGACCACCACTAATTGACCGTAAAAATATTTTTGATAATCTGATGTACCGTAACATTTCGGGGCTTCGTATGCCACATTTCTGCCCACCTGATCAATTCCAGTTCCAAGGCGAGGCAAGGCACGAGGCGGCAGTAGGGCAATATAATGTAGTTTATACTTTGGGTAGGTTAGTTAGGTGTACGGGCCCGTCGTTTCACAGGGCGGTGGCGAGCCGAAACCTGCGCGGCGTCGCAATTTGCATGTGAGAACGATGCCCATGGGTCCACCCCTCTGGTTACGTCGAAGAAGACCGTAATAGGTTTCGTTGGTAGGGCTGAGACGCGCCCGGGTAAATCCTACATACTCTCTCTCCGCTGCCCCCCGAGAAGATTTCGTCAATACATTTCCATACGTAAAATAAAAAAGTAATTTTCCTTTCTGGATAAAAGCTAAGTCCATTGTGTCCCTGACAAAGTGTATGCGAAATTTCAAGATGATCAGTTAAGTAGTTAAGGCGTAAAAGCAAAACAAACAAACTAGGATTATTGCATTTTTGGCATTGATATGTCTTTGATATATGTATATGATTGCACAAATTAGGACAATGTACATAATAACAATAGTAATTATTGTTACTAGCGGTGCCAAGTGGTCGAAATTCGCCCATAATTTATTTAAATTTCAAATTTGATCGTTATTAAAGTTTTATTGTCTGTAACTTATTACAATTATAATCACATTTCATTTAGTCACCTACTCCACATACATGTATGTAACCATAGTTACGAAGCATTCTACGAAGTCAACCGAACGATGCCGAAATACTACGAACGCGATTCGACTGCTTGTGTAAAATGCATGGTTTTGGAGTGTAGTGTTTTTTCATTAATTTAATGTATTTCTAATGCATATTTTATAAAAATATTAGGATTCGCCCCTCTTTCTCCATATAAACGTTAACTGTGCCAAATTTCATACTATTCCACGCGCGCAATTTTCGTAAAAAGGAGTACAAAGTTTTTGCTTCACGTATTAATATATAGATTATGTACATTATTCTGATTTGTGCAGTATATAGTAGCAATATTATAATTATTATAATGTTGTTTTTCGTTTATGCGATAGCTCAGTGGGAAGACCAACAGACTGCAATGCAGAGGGTCTCGGGTTCGAACCCGCATCGTGCACTTCTGACTTTCGGAAGTTATATGACTTTTCGAAATTATATGCGTTTTCATTGACAATTATCGCCTGCTCTGTGCCTCGGAGAGCACGTTAAGCCCTCGATCCCGGCTACCATGGATATCTATGGCAGTCGTTATTAAGAAGTCAGTGCCCTATAATCCTGACACTGGTCTAGCATTAGGGTATAGTTAGCCTTCGGGTTGCAGAGGTCAGGTGGCAACCGCTCTGTATAAAAACTGATATCCAGTCAAATCCGGTCACACTAGAAAAGCTGACCCCAAGTGACTTAAGAATATAAAGGCCAAGTAGAAAGAAGGTTTATGCGAATATTATACATTGAAATTAAACAACTTTATACGGATTTTATCGTGTTTTTTGTGTTGAATTTTTTAACTTTAAACTACTATTGTTAAACACTTTTATTAGTTACTGTTTACTTATATTTAAGCTATTTAAATTATAAACACTATTTAGATTTAATTTTACATTTCCCGACGTTTCGGTTGCTTTTCAGCAGCCATGTTCACGGGGAGATAATTATGTAAGAACTATGGATTTAGTAGTAAATTATTATTATACTAGGTAAGTTTATTAATAGAAATATTACTTTGCCATTGTTTGCTTATTGTTTCAGAATTTACGCAGAAGTTGTATATATGAAACACAAGTACCTTAAGCCCGATATGTATTTTTTACCTATTCTAAATGCTGATGATTTAGAAGAATTTCTTCGTCAGTTTTATTTAGAAGCAAATATTTCACCGAATGATGTAGAATATATAGAAGCTTGTGGATCAGGTGACATATTTGAAAATAATAATATCAGAAATATAGTAATTCACAAGAACTATAAACTATTATATAAACACAATATATAAATGTAACTTTGAGTACAACTTGAATGTTTATATGATATTTTGTAAAACTTAATAAACGTGTTTTTTGTTCACAGGTATTGCCCAAGGGGACAAAAATGAATTAGAAGCAATCAATAGAATTTTCGCCAACAGAAAATCCATAAAAATCGGATGTGTTAAGTCAAATATGGGACACAGTGAAGGAGCGTCCGGCGGATGTTCTATAACAAAAGTATGTAATTTTCTCATAGAGATTCTCACGAAGAATATTTTGAATAATTATGTACGTTTCATTATCATTTTAAGGTTTGTCTGGCATACCACAAGGGTGAACTCCCAGGCAATTTGCACTATAACGTACCCCATGATAGCGTGGCTGCGGTGCATGATAACAGAATCCAAATTCTTACAGAAAATGTTCCTTTTAAAAGAGGATACACAGCTTTGAACTCCTTCTCGAACACGGGAATGACTTACCACGCTCTAATGAATGGGCATTATAAAAAGAAGGTAAGTTTAAATACGTTGTCCTATTAAGTTAAATTATTTGTAGTAATGTAGAGATAGTAAAAGTAGGGGTATACTTTTACTATCTTTACTTTTTGTACTGAAATGTCCAATCTAATCATGTGTTGGCATTAGATATTACGTTCTAAGCAAAAAAACATTATAAAATTATAATATATACATGACTATGTCACAGAGCATAACAAAATCGGGTTACGTTGATAGTCAAAACTTTGACTCGACTAAGGGCCGGTTTTTCAATCGTCAGATAACTTTTATCTGAAGAATAAATATGGCGGTATGACATATTTTCTATACAAAAGTTGTCAAAATGTCAAACATATTCCCCAGATAAAAATTATTTGACGATTGAAAAATCGACCCTTAGTAAATTAGCGAATTGGCTAAGTCGAGTTAAATCACTATTTAACGAATTGAAATCCTTAGTATCTGCCTAGCCCTCTGGGAAACAGGCGTGAATCTATGAATGTATTCTAGCTGTTTATAAAATATTTTATGTTATAATAATATTTCTCTACAAATTATTTTAAAATTATAATGTAGAAATAATTAGATCTTACACTGAGAACGAGTCTCGGTGTAAGTTCTTTTCAGACGAAGGTAATTTTTGGTATGTACAGTGTGGAAGCCAAATGTAGAACCCTTTACAGATTGTCGTTGTGTTAGATCTAATTATTTTAATTTCCACGATTATGAATGACTAAATCGGTAATTCGATTAAATAAATGCTTCACTAACAAAAAATAATATTGTCTTCTGTTTATGAGAATGTTATATAGCTCTTCTTATTGCATACCTTACCATTTTAGGCTCTTCTATTACACTTTGGAGTTCAATTGTATTTATTTATTTTAAATTGCTTTATTTATTTTTGTGTAAACTGTAAATAATGATAATAATTATTATAATTATTTATTATATATTGTCCACAATAATTGTGAAAAATATTTTTTATATTCAATATTTTACATTAACTCTTACCTCATTTATAATTTATGAGAGCGCCACAACTAATTACAAGTTAAACAGAAAAAACTTTTTAGTATAAAATTGTTGTCTGAAATAGGTTTCAGACTCAGCAAAGAGTGTTACTATTGGTAAGTCGTTTATGAATGATAAATAAAGCATAACTAAACGCTTTGTGCGATTACCAGAAATGTAAATCTGCTTTCTTTTTTACTAAAATTTATTCAAGTCATCTGAATATATTGAAATCAATTCTTAAATAACTAGCCTTTTTTCATACCAATTTGCCACATTTACACAGGTGATCGTACTAATTACTCTGAATACGAATCAATGAAAAACGCAGGCCCTAAAAACTTTAAATTTTCTTTTTAATTATCCACAAATATCAACCTTAAAATCAACTTCTTTGCAACGATTCTTCGACGCACGTCGACACACGTCACCAATCTACAATAGGATGAAGTACATTATACTACGTATGTGCAGTGTTTTTCATATTTACTATTTAAAAACAATAATACTAAAATATCGATATTAATTAATAAATGTTCAATAAAATTATTTTTGTTTAATTAAATATATATGTTACTATTTAATATGTTTTCCAATTTGAAAATGTCCAATTTGAGAATTTAGATCACTACGTTATTTAAATTACATATTGAATTTACATAATATTGTCTTCTGTTTACGCGAATGTTATTCATTGAAATTAAACTACTATATACGGATTTTATCACGTTGTTTATTTATCACTGTATTACAAAATTTTGAAAATATTACTCTACTACTACTATTGATTTTATTTGACTAATTTATAAGCTAATAAAATTATTTAAACTATTAAATCTATTTATTTTTGGTTTACACTTTCCCCGACGTTTCGGGTGCTTTTCAGCAGCCATGGTCACGGGGAGACTAAGATGGTAGTTGTCTCAATGTTCCAGTGTAGTTATTTCAAAGTACCTGAACATAATTTAATTATTGGTGTTTCTATTTACGCAGAATGAGCTCAAAGTATCATGAAGTCTAGCTGTGGTTTGTTTCTTCTTGGGTTTGACTATTTGAAGAACTGGATCCCAAGCTGGTGGTACATTCCAACCATCTTCTCTATTGAAATTGGAATGTTTTTTAATTTCAATAGCCTCGCGAAGCATCCTTGGCAGGAATCGGTGTTCTTTAGCGAGAATCTGTGGTTTGTCAAATCTCAGGTAGTGGTTGGTCCCCTGTTGTATGTGTTCACACACAGCAGACTTCAACGAGCGTTTGTGTTTTACGTCATCTATGTGTTCTTTTATGCGGGTGCCTATGCTTCTCTTGGTTTGACCAATGTATGAGAGTCCGCAGTCACAATCTATTTTATAGACCCCTGCATCTTGTAAAGGTAATTGGCACTTGACGGATGGTAAAAATTGACTTATCTTCGTTGGCGGCTTGAAGTATGTGTTGATTGAAGCTCGCTTCAAGATGTAGCCAATCTTGTCAGTGACACCCCTTACATAAGGCAGTATAGCAGGCTGGCGCTCGACTGTGGCTGGCTTTTCTCGGGATCTGTGACAGCGGCGCGGCTGTTGGAGCTTGTTGTCTTGCAGTACTTGCTTGACATGTTGAAGCTCGGCGTCCAGGTGTTTCTTGTCACAGATCCCGTGGGCTCTCTGAAACAAAGACATTCCCACGGTAGCTAACTGTTTAGGATGGTGGTGAGATTCACCGTTCAAGTACCTATTTGTATGGGTCTTTTTCCTATACACGGTGTGGCTCAAAGTATGATCAGGATTCCTGATGACAAGTACGTCTAAGAAATTAAAAAACATCCCAATTTCAATAGAGAAGATGGTTGGAATGTACCACCAGCTTGGGATCCAGTACTTCAAATAGTCAAACCCAAGAAGAAACAAACCACAGCTAGACTTCATGATACTTTGAGCTCATTCTGCGTAAATAGAAACACCAATAATTAAATTATGTTCAGGTACTTTGAAATAACTACACTGGAACATTGAGACAACTACCATCTTAGTCTCCCCGTGACCATGGCTGCTGAAAAGCACCCGAAACGTCGGGGAAAGTGTAAACCAAAAATAAATAGATTTAATAGTTTAAATAATTTTATTAGCTTATAAATTAGTCAAATAAAATCAATAGTAGTAGTAGAGTAATATTTTCAAAATTTTGTAATACAGTGATAAATAAACAACGCGATAAAATCCGTATATAGTAGTTTAATATTGAATTTAATTGAGAAGCGTAAATTGATAAGTTATCTCTCCTATACCTAATTATTATTTAATGCCATTCTTATTTTTCTTGACAGCAAGTAGACCGTTACTTTTCGTCCATTCCTCGACTGGTTTTAGCATCCGGTATAATAGAAAGTAACGTGTCAAAAATATTCGATGCCTTAAAGAATCAACCAGTCGATGCAGAACAAATTGCACTTCTACATGATTTATTTGCATATGATATAACTGGGCATACTTTTAAAGGTTACATTATTTTAGGTAAGTTATAAAGAATCTTTGAGATTATTTGAATTTTAAGGATACTAAAGACACAATTGTTTCGTTCGCAGGTACAAATTTAAACCAAGAAACAGTAACATTAGCAGAAAACGTAAAGCATAATTCGAGTGTTCTTGGTCCAATTTGGTTTTTATATAGCGGTATGGGCTCTCAATGGGCTGGAATGGGAACTGCATTATTGAAAATACCCACATTTGCCGCTTCTATTGAAAGGTAGTAAATAATAGTAGAATTTTATCGCTATAACCAAATTGACGGGTGGCACTGTTTAGGGTTGTGCGCAGCGTCACAAGTTACATACAAATGTCATATTATTGATTTTATAATCTTATATTTCTCATATTATAATTTATATAATAATATTATATTCTTATTATATTTCTACAACATAACCAAAAAAAGAATGCGTGAACCATAAATGTAATATGCTATGGCGCTTGCTGAAATCAGTTTTATTGTATTCTTCTTTCTTCTTTGGAACTTTTACGCACAGCGTATGTCAGTTCCATCGTAACCTAAACATAATGCTACACACATATCATACTATTTTAAAACATCCGACATGAATATGAATAAACAGAAATTTAAAAATTCTTTATAATTAGAATAATACCAGCTCCATTTACAAATTAACAAAATTAACGCGTATGAACATGGACCTCTACTCAATATAATAATATAAAGATAAAGGTGGGCATTTACGGTTACGCCATTCGGAGTGGCTCGGGTTATGTCAAATGGATGGATTTTGGCGCGATTGGAAATCCAGAGTTTTACATCATGCCAATGGATTCCAACATTCACGATCAAAATTTGGCTATATATCACGCCATTTGACGCGATGGCGTACCACGCCCACCTTTAAGTCTAGAGTATACTCCGCTGGTCTAGTGCGAATTACCCAGACTTTTTTAATTTTTGTGATCGTTATGGTGACATGACTTTTTATAACGATGTTTTTCATAACCGTTAAAGCGATAATTATAAATATATGATTTTAATCAGTAAAATGTTGCGTGCCATTGCTATCAATCTATAAATGAGAGAGCGACGAATGTTTGCATAATAAGCCCTTGAATTAATTTTGATTAAATACTAGTTTCTTTTTTACTGTTTTGAAAATTTACCACATGAATAAGTATTATTTTCCACAAGACTTATACTACGCACAATATTTAATTGATGCTAATTTTTTAATTGTTTCACGATTATTTCATAATTTGTTGTTACTTGGTTATCTTTGTATACACTTATTATAATTTGCTCTATTTATAGTCACGTTGTTATTATAAAATTTAAATTATAAATAAAATAATGTAGGTGCACGTTTATACTATTTATATCAGTAGACTTACATATTATACTTTACTCGCTATTCAGAAAGAAGTAGATGCTTCTGTTCCCTTAGTATAAGACCCTCTTACAAAGACAAAGATCTTGCTAAAGTAATATTTTAATATTATAGCGCTGTAGACAGTACCTACACTGAAAACAACAGTAGTATTCCACTGATATGTTATTTATATTTTTATTACATATCTTCGCTCGCGTAAATAAAGGTTATGTTAGGAAGTCCCATTTTTGGCATGGCGCCTTCACCTTGCGGCTGACACAGGTAATGACTGGCCATGGTTGTTTTGGCCAGTTCCTGTGTCTCATAGGCCGACAAGAGACGCCCAGTTGTCACCACTGCGGCGACTGCCACGACGTTGTTGTGGACACGGCACTGCACACTTTGGCGGATTGCCTCGCCTGGGCATCGCAGCGCCGTGAGTTGATCGCGGCAGTCGGATTGGTTGCCCTCTCGCTCCCGGCCGTAGTTCAGTCTATGGTCCGGAGTGAGAGGTCGTGGAACGCCGTCGCCTCCTTCTGTGAGGAAGTGATTTCCATCAAGAAGGCGGCGGAGCGGGAGAGGGAATGCTTAAACCCTTTCCCCAACCGCAGAGCCGGGCGCCGGTTTCAGTTTCTTTTGAAAGTATTAAAGAAGGTCCAGAAAATAATAAAATGTTACCTTGGATTACTAAAGAAAATGCAGGTTTTATGTATTCATCAAGGATAGACTGCGCAAGTTTTGCTCTAATGGGTAACATGGACGACTGTTGCAATTATTGCAGTGCCCTTAAATGGAGTAAAGAATCGAATGGAATATGTTGTTCAAGCGGCAAAGTCCACATTGATGATTTTCAAGAGCCTCCAGAGTCTCTTAAAGCTTTATTAACCTGCGAATATCCGCAGACGAAACACTTTTTAGATAATATTCGTTAGTACAACAGTGCATTTCAAATGACGTCTTTTGGAGCGAATCAAATTACAGAATTAGCTTTTATGCCAACTTAATAAATTTTAATGTGCAAGGTCAAGTTTACCATCTTATTTCTGAAATCCAGTTGATGCTGCATCAAACTAATCCGTACATTCACAGTTTCAAAGCTGCATTACAATCAATTCCCTCGGATTTAATAAACAATTATAAAATTGTTGTAAACGCTGACAGACGTCCTATCAACGAACACCGTGGTAGGCACAATGTTCCTTTAACAGATGAGGTAGCAGTAGTATTAGTAGATCAGGAGTGCGATAGACGTGAGATCGTGTTGCGCGCACATGACGATCGATTACACTGCATATACGAAACGCATCGATCTTATGATGCCCTGCAATACCTATTAATATTTTGTCACGGTAAAGATGGATACCATTTTTCACTTTACTAAATCAATCCAAATACCAGAGGAATCAATTTAAAAAAAAGATATCTGCTCTGCAGTTTTATTCCTACCTATGGCAAGTGAGGCGTGATCGTTTCGTGTATTTGCACAAATTTCGAGGATTATTCAGCCAATTTGCTGTGGACATGTATGTAAAAATAGAGACGGAGCGCTTAGTGTATATACGCACTAACCAGAGAAGATTGCGCGCTAAAGAATATGTGCATTTACGGGATGCGATACAAATTGACAACAATATAGAAAACCTAGGACGATTAGTCATCCTGCCATCCAGTTTTACCGGTGGCCCGCGATATATGCATGAAAAAACGCAAAATGCATTTTGTTTTGTCAGGAAATACGGCCGTTCGGGTCTTTTTATTACTTTCACCACTAATCCAAAATGGACCGAAATATCTCAAGAACTTTTCGAAGACCAATAACCTTACGATAGACACCACATTACTGAAAGAGTGTTTCACCTAAAACTAAAATTATTAATTCATCTTCTGACAAAGGAAATAGTTTTTGGGGCAGCTCTTTGTTTTATGTACAGTGTCGAGTGGCAGAAGCGCGGTTTGCCTCATGCTAACATCCTCCTTTGGCTACAAGAAAAATTCACAAAGGAAGACGGCGTTACTAACTATACAGTAGAGTTTCCTAATTTTTTAAGAACACCTGGTCTTCCAGCCCAAAAAATATCTTTAAAAGTGGCTGTTCCTTTAATCTTGCTAAGAAATTTAGGTCCATCTAGGCTTTGTAACGGAACTAGACTTAAAGTAAAAATCTTGCAACGTAACTTAATTGAAGCCGAAATTTTAACAGGATTTGGCGCCGGTGAAATAGCTTTTATTCCGAGGATCCCCATCATACCAAATAATTATTCGTTCAGTTTTAAGCACGTTTAATTCCCAGTAAGTTTATGTTATGCAATGACAATAAATAAAGCGCAAGGTCAAACATTACACGTTGCAGGTATAAATCTCAGTACGGGCTGTTTTACTCATGGCCAACTCTATGTCGCTTTGTCTCGCGTTAGCAATCCCCAAAATCTGTATGTGTACGTCCCCAATGGTTCCACATCTAACATCGTTTACACAGAAGTTCTGTCCTAAAACATATAACATTTTATACAAATTTTCACTCGGAAGAAGTCGCGGGTACAGCTAGTTTATAATATTAATTAGGATGTTTAATTAAAATTGAAATTATTTATAACAGATGTCGCAAAGTACTACTACCAAAGGGCATTGATATTGTCAAGATTATAACTAATCAAAATAAAGACGTTTTTGACAACATATTGCACTCGTTTGTCAGCATAACTGCAATACAAATTGGCTTGACAGATTTATTGAAAGAAATGGGAATTGTTCCAGACAATATTATAGGTAATTCAAAATTAATATTAATTATATATTGGCTAAGTTAAAGATAGTGCTATTGTTAATAATTGTAACTATGGTGACGGTTCCGGGGTAAGCATTGGGCAGTGCCACCTCCTTACGGAAAACCGGCGTACATATAGCAACATTTAGTGCGTTTTCCCTACAGTCCCTAGACTTATTTTTCATGACGGCAGTATTCTATTTGTGGTTTTAATAATGGAATATTATATTGCATGGTTGTAGAATATGTACGAAATTCATCTTCTTTTTGTTATTTTAACATTAGTATAAATTTAAACTTGCAGGACATAGTCTAGGTGAACATGGATGCGCTTATGCAGATGGATGTTTTACCGCTGAAGAGACGATTTTGGTATCCTACTACCGTGGCTTGATTTCTACTGAGACAAAGTTTATTAATGGTGCGATGGCAGCAGTCGGTCTTGGATATGAGCAAGTAAATAATGATCGTGTTTGATATACGACGATTATAATATTATTTGTATTGTTTTAAATTAACATGAACGTTACACAAACCACTATACACGTTTCTTTCTCTTAAAAAACAAAAATGACAAATGTTTCTTTTAACAAAGCTGTTCAAAAGCTTTTATGACTAATGGTGCTGATTTTACTTATCTAAAATTAAAAACAAAATTATTTCGATCTCAAAACGTAAAATATAAACGAAAACATACGAAGGCTTCTGAGAATGCAGTAGTTGTGTGTGTCTTCGGATGCCTACAACCGCGTTCAGGGCAGTTACAAGATGCAGGATCTTTAAGATACACTATGATTTTGGATTCTCATACATTGGTCAAATCAATACCGCATAAAGGCATCTGCATAATAGGACACATAGCTGACATAAAATACTATTGCTTGAGGAAGCATGTTGCATTTGAGCAGGTGCAACTGGGAACAATTTTATTATTACTTAAAATTTAAGTAAGTACTGGTTAGTAGGAATCGGTGTTTTCTTGGGAGTAAGTCTATTGCAATTATGTGATGTCGTGATGCCCTAATTTCAATAGAGGTGGTCATACTACGAATTGAAATTAACTATTAGGGGTTAAGTCAATAAAATGGCTAGTTAAAGAATATAGTTTAAAGTTTTAGGTATTTTGCCTGCATATACAGGTTGTCCGGTAATTAATGGATAACCTGGAAATGTCTTATAGTGGAAATGACGGCCGTTCAAAAAAAAAAATGAATATATCTATCCTACTACTATATACGGATTTTATCGCGTTGTTTATTTATCACTGTATTACAAAATTTTATAGTATATACGAGGGTGCGTTTTTAAGTTCGCGGAATGGAATAGAAGGGGATGAAATAATATTACAAAATTATTTTTCCTTTTCAATATATTCACCTGAAACCCTAATACATTTCTCAGATCTATGAATTAACTTATGAATACCTTCATAAAAAAATGTTTTGTCTTTCTCTGAAAAATACGCCGAAACTGCATCCTTCACTTCTTCATCGGTTGAAAATTTCTTTCCTCGAAGCTCTTTTTTCAGATTTGGAAAGAGATAATAGTCGCTGGGAGCCAAGTCTGGGCTATAAGGTGGGTGATCAATGATATCGAAGCCCACCTTGTGCAAAGCAGCCAACGCAACTCGACTCTTGTGAACAGGAGCATTGTCGTGCAAGAGCAGGACACCTTTGGTCAATTTTCCTCTTCTTTTTTCTCTGATTGCCTCTTTTAACTGCTTTAAAATTGAAGCGTAGTGTTCTCCGGTTATGGAAACACCTTTTTCTTTGTAATCAACCAACAAAATTCCTTCTGTGTCCCAAAAAATGAATGCCATGAGCTTTCCCGCTGATTGCGACACCTTGAATTTCTTAGGCGGTGGTGTACCCTTTTTATGCCACTGCATGGAATCTTGTTTAGACTCAGGTTCATAGTGATGAACCCAAGTTTCATCCCCAGTAACAATTCGCTCCAAAAAACCATCCTTGTCTTCATTACACTGGCTCAAAAACGCACGCGAACACTCGACGCGCTTCTGTTTTTGAGGCGGTGTGAGCATTCTAGGCACCCATCTTGCACTGACTTTTGTCATGCCGAGATGATCATGGAGAACCTTGAAAATGGTCGTTTCAGATACTCCAACCATCTCTGCGATTTGTTTTTTCTTCAAACGTGCATCCTCCAATATTAATTTTTCGATTTTTTCGATAAGATCTGGAGTGGTGACCTCAACAGACCGCCCAGGCCGGGAATCGTCTTCAATTGATTCCCTGCCTTGCTTAAAGAGGTTGTGCCACTTGTATACCATGGTTTTTCCTGGACAAGAGTCCCCGTATACAGATGACATCTCTTCCAAAATGGTTTGAACATTTTTTCCTTGCTTGGTAAGGAACTTTATAACGGCGCGGAACTCGATTTTCTCCATACTTCACAATTTCTTCCAGATTGAGTTGCTTGAGGGACGATAGTTCAAAGACTAATGACCTCATTATGATAATACTCGGTATATATACTAATTATTAGTTGCTAAACACGTTAGTGACTAAACAAGCACCCCCACCACCTTCCATACCCTCCATTCCGCGAACTTAAAAACGCACCCTCGTAGTAGTTTAATTTCAATGAATAACATTCGCGTAAACAGAAGACAATATTATATCTATCCTAACTACTACCTGAGATACGTGTTTTTTTTTTAATTACTATGTGTATCTTTCTTGTATACTACGACCATTAATGAATGAAATCCATCGGTCTTTTGTTGTTTTATTATTAAACACTAATTATGCTAATAGATAGACAGTCAAAAGTATGGTATGCTAATATAGCTCGCATTTTTTAATATATATACATTTATAGTTTTTTTAATTTTTCTGAACTGCCTTCAGTTCTACTATAAGACATTTAAATGTTATCCATTAATTACTGGACAACCTGTATATACATATTTATTATTAATTAAATCTTTTTGTTATAATTTGTGATTTAAATTATTGTTACCAATAGTATTGATTATTAGTCTTTTAAACTCAACAAAAGTTTCGTAACCATAAATATGGATACTTCGTCCGAACAAGCCGCTCAAATTGTAGCATTGGTGCGGGAAGGCTTGGATCAACGAACGATTGCTAGAAATTTAAATTGAAACCAGTCAACGGTTTCTACAGTATACCGAAGGTTTATAGAACCTGTCGTTCTCACAAAAGGAGACCTGGTACCGGCAGAACTCGAGCAACCACCCGTCGCGACGACCGATTTATTGTTTCAACTTCTCTACGAAATCGTTTCCACACGTCAGTAAACATCAAAACAGAGCTGAATGAAGTGCGTGGAGTAAACGTGAGTGCACGAACAATAAGACGGAGGCTTAAGGAAGCGGTAATCACCCCTTTTAGACCAGCAAATGTTCCAAAGCTGTCTGCAGCTCACAGACAAGCTCGTTTAAGATATGCGCGTGAACATCTTAATTGGACTGAAGAGCAATGGGCCTCCATATTGTTCACCGATGAGTGTAAGATATGTTTAAATGGTGCAGACGGTCGCAGAAGAGTCTATCGTCGACGTGGGAGAGATATGCTCAAAGTTGCATTGAGGAGCGTGTTCCTTTTGGAGGCGGTTCGTGTATGGCGTGGGGTGGCATTTAGATGATCGGGCGCACGGAACCTGTGTTCATCGACATGGTTCGTCAAAACGGTAGGAAAGAGGTGGTTTGACGGCACGACGCTATACAACTGAGGTTTTTGAAGCTCACATGGTACCTTACATGGGAAAATAGAATATAGCGAAAATTTTACTCTAATGCAAGATAATGCCCGATCCCATACTGCTGCACAAGTTTGGGATACATACAATGAATTGGCCAGCACGCAGCCCGGATCTTAATCCCATTGAGCATGTTTGGGACAGTCTAAAAAAGCTGTATATGCGAGAAATCCTGTGCCCATAACAGTGGCAGCACTATGAACAGCGATTTTACAAGAATGGAACAATATTCCGCAAGACCGTTTAATAATCCTAATCAGATCTATATGGAACCGATTAGAATCTGTAATAAGGGCACGGGGATATAATAAATTAAAAAAACTGTGCTTCAACTTTTTTTTTATTGTAATAACCAAATTTTTCATTAAACCAACCAAAACCAATACTTGTGTCATTTACGGTTTTTGTTAAAAAAAAAGAATAGTCCTTTCCAGTATACAAACATACACTTAAGGATATGATACTACGCTGTTATGAAGTTAACGAACTATAGGTTTCAATTTAAATTTGTATAAAAAGTTTGAATACTTGGTTAAAATGTTTATTTCAAGGCGTCTTGAACATTGATGCAGTTTATGAGTCCGTCAGTGTATTAATTTGTGAGTGAATAATAATCGGGCAAAAATATTATATTCAGCTATTTTTCTAGGCAAGCTCTCTAAACGACGACTAATGGCATATAAACTTTGCTACAAAGGCAACATTAGTGTAGGCGATTTGGTTTTCGAGTGGTGTGTCATCGATTTCATAATTTTGTTCCAACCACATGGATGGAACAAAATTATGAAATCGATGAAAATATAAAATAAGAACAATTCAAAGGGTTCAGAACATTCTGAACCCTTTGAATTGTTCTTATTTTTTATTTTATTTTTACTGGAGTTTGATTGAGCATTATTTTAATTATTTACAGATAACCTCGTTCTGTCCTCCAGAAGTAGAAGTGGCATGTCACAACAGCTCAATGTCTTCTACCATATCTGGACCTGCAGAAATTGTTGCAAAATTTGTTGAAAATCTGAAAAGCCAGGATATCTTTGTTAAAGAGGTTCAGACATCAAATATACCCTATCATTCAAGTTATATCGCAAAAGCTGGTAAGATTAATAAGTTTTAGCATTAGCATAACTGTTTTATAAAATATGCAGGTGGAAACAAGCATTTACTTTCTATGGGATAAAAATACCAGTATTGCCAAAAACTAGTAGGTACATTTTATTTTCACTCTACTTTCTTTCATCCGCAGTAAAATTGTATGCCAATGATCAGAGAATACTGAAAGTTAAACGAGGTTATAGGAGTTACGTATGGCATATACATGAAATGAAAGAATGGAAAGAGTGCAATAACTTGCAGACTTTGTGTATTTAGGGACAATATATATATATATAAACGGAGACTGACCTGATCTACACAGGAGATATTATAGTGCACAAGCTTATGCGTAATTAGAAGTGCACACTTTACTCTCTTATTCTCATAATCGACCGAAGAGAGATCACGCGCAAGACCAAAATCTTTACGTACTTTCCGAGATACAGGGGTATTCAACACCGTCAACTTTCTAACTCCGTGAGACTACTAGACTATTATTGTGAATTTCTTAAGAGAAAAACCCTTGGCTGATAAAATGATTAATCAATTTTTGTAAACGATTTTAACTAAAATGCTTAAACAACTACCCATTTTGTTCGCGAACAACCACTAGAGAAAATATATAATGACTTTAATAACTAGGAGTCGATCTTTGATTTTACTCGATTTTAGTAATGGCTGTCATTTTCTGACTATTATTTACATAGATTTAATGACTGTGTCCGTAAATCCCGTGATTTAAAGCATGATTTGAAGTTTGAAACAAAGATTAATATCTACCTTCTCATCAACGGCTAGGTAAGGTACAATCAGCGCCGACGGGCGTGCACAAAGCATGCGTGTGAAAGCCAATCTACCAAAACAGATAGGTCAACATCGTATCAAGGGAAAATGTCTAGTGTAGCATTGAATTTTAAAATTTAATTTATGTCCGATTTCAGGGTCAGGTAAAAGTTATACATTTATCTGTTAAGAGTAGATCTGCAATCATTCGTGAGGCCTTGCTTGTTTAAATACGTTGTGTATAAACACTCAATGCATTTCTAAACAAAAATCATATAAATATAAATATCTTCTTTAAATACAGGTCCACGTTTATTGTCAACACTCAGTGAGGTCATAAAGACTCCAAAACTGCGAAGTGAAAAATGGCTCTGTACTTCGGCACCACCGGCAAACTGGCATTTTGAGGATTTTAAATATGCATCAGCGAAATATTTCACAAACAACTTGTTGGTATGTTTTAACAGATTATTATTAAAATTATTTTTGTTTATATTCCAAAATATTTATTTTTAGGCTATGTAAAATGTGTATGTGTAATTGTGCTCAAAATTTATAAAAAAGTTATTCTATAGAAACAAAATATTTTATTTATAGAGTAGCGTGTATTTTGATGAAGCAGCTAGAAGAATACCAGAAAACTCAACGATAATAGAAATTGCACCACATGGTTTAATGCAAGCTATACTCAGACGGTCTCACAGGACATGCACTAGTATTCCATTAACTAAAAAATATGATTCAGATCCTATAAACTTCTTGCTTGAATCTGTTGGAAAGTAAGTAACAATATATCTTTTTTAATCGAGATTAAATTTTAATTATAAATGGTGTTAAAAAATATTGCATAAAACAGAATAAATGAACTGATTGTAAAGTAAATAAAGTGCATCGTGCAAGAAATGACAATCCGTAGTATCTGCTCTTTCTACCGAGGTACTAATATGATGAGTCTATGGATGTATATACTCATTTACTACCGTTACGATAAACGCTATTGTAAAGTATAACGCAAGCTTATTTTTGCGATATCAAAAGTCTATTTACATTTATATAAGTTTCTATTCAATTCGAAGTATAAACACTTGGAATATGTTGTCGTTTTATTATTATTACAGACTTTATCAGGTGGGAATGAACCCTAAAATTGATTTCTTGTATCCAAAAGTACAGTATCCTGTATCTACTGAGACACCATTACTTTCTCAATTAGTGGGGTGGGCGCACAATACTAACTGGTAAGAAGTATTTAAAAAAATGCTAGTAATATATAAAATAAAATAAACTGTGTATATAACACATGACAAATTGTGTATTTAGGATAATTTATATAAATTTAATTATTATTATTTTCAGGAAGTTGTCTACATATAATAAACCGCAAGCAAAAAGAAAAACATCACGAAATTTTGCTATAACTTTATATGATGATGACTGGCAGTATCTCCAAGGGCACGTGAGGAATGGTTGATATTTGAAATTAGTATTCCTAATATAAAATCATTTCAATCTCAGTAACGTGTACGCAACAAATCTTTATAAAGTATATATAATTCTTCTGTACGTGTGTTGACAGTGAACTCCTCCTAAACGGTTGGACCGATTGGAATGAATTTTTTTGTGTGTGTTCAAGTGGATTCGAGGATGGTTTAGATTTAGTTTTTTTTTTTTACAAGACAACATCTGTCGGGACGGCTAGTATATATATAATATAATATATATTCTATCACATATACACAACACCATCTAGCCCAAACTAAGCAGTGCTTGTACTATGGGTACTAGACAATGGATAAACATACACATATATATATACAGGGTGATTTTGAAATCGTGTAATTCCTTTTAACCACGCATTCTACTGGTGATATAGAATAACCCTGACCATATTTTTATTTAATTAGATTTATTTTTTTTGAAAAATTATTATTCAGTTTTTTTCGTGAAATGGTGTCAGATAGTCATATGTTAACCAACCGAGGCAATTTTAATTTTTTACTAATTAAAATAAAAAATACATATTAATAATTAATGTCGTAAATAATAACGGGCGGTCCTTTTTATTGCCCCATATTATTTACGACATCAGTTATCGTTATGTTATTATTTTTAAATTAGTAAAATATTAAGATTGTGTCAGGTGGTTAAAATATGACTATTTGAAATCATTTCATGAAAAAAATCTGTACTCTAATTTTGCCGAAACCATTATTCTAATTAAGAAAAAATATGGTCAGGGTTATTCTATATCACCAGTAGAATGCGTGGTTAAAAGGAATTACACGATTTCAAAATCACCCTGTATATATATACTTTTTTTTTGGAAATACATACATATTATACATAGAAATACCCAGACCAAGACAAACATCCATGTTCATGCACAAAAATGTTTGATTTGTGCGGGAATCGAACCCGCGACCTCAGGCATGGCAGTCGGTTACACTAACCACTACGCCATCGAGGCCGCCAAATATGACACTAAAAGTATTATATGTTTCAGGAACTATTACTTTTCCAGAATCAGCCTTCTTAGTGCTTGTATGGGAGACATTGGCTATGCATTTAGGATTACATTATACTGACATGTCTGTTATATTTGAAAACATTAGATTTGACAAAGAGCTGTATCTAAAAAATAATGAAGTAATTAGATTTACCATAGGCGTACAAGTTGGCACCAGTCGATTTGAGGTGGGTGTTTGTAGTTTATTAAAACTGCGGTCTACTTTTTTTAAACCTATATGGCTCCATATTTTTATCGAGATATATAATAATATTTTGTGTGATAAAATTATTTTAGATATGCCAGGATGGTGTCCAGATTGCATGTGGAACTGTGTACCAGGTAAAGAAATCCCAAGGTGAATGTGGTATAAAAAAGAGCGACGATATCAATGAAGATGTTTTCTTGACTACGAAAGAAATATACATGCTTTTAGCAATAAAAGGCTATTCTTTTAAGTAAGTTATTACAACAAATATATTAAAGACGAAAAAAGCAATCGCTGTCGATGCATGGGGCAAGAACATACGAAATTCAAGCGTAATTGTTTTTTTATGAGGCAACAATAATGGCGTTTTTGAGAGGAAAGTAATATAAGTGAATGTTAACATTATAATGTTACAATAAGTGAAGACCGCGTTTAACAAATAATTATATTTTGTATTTCTGGGCATTTTGTATATGAGAGCTAGTAAAATGGGAAATATATTGAAAGGCAAGTAAGCATATTTGGTTGGCTTAAAGTTTTGTTCATAAAGGAATTATAAAATTACTAGCAAATTAGGATACAAATTACTAGTCCTTTTCTAACCACTTCTTATATTGGTATACTTTATTTATGGTGCGTAAACTTGCCATTTGCGCAGGCGATATTTTAGTGCTCAAGTGTATGCGCCAGAACAAGAGCTCCCTGTTTCCTAACTCTCATAAACCGATGGGACGCCAGTCCGACACCATCGGAGGGAGATCGGACTCAGGACCAACAGGTATAGGTATGATATTTAATACCGCCAGCTTCCTAACTCCGGGCTGTTACTGAGAAAAAGAAATAAGACTTATCAGAAGAACCCAATACCTCTTTGTTGGCTCGCCCTGGGATTTGATCCCGAGACCATGAGATAACTGCATGAGCAGTTACTTCATGACGTGACAAGTTTCAAGACAAAATATCGTTACAAGAATTGATTAACATACACTAATATGATCGATGATAGTAGAAAGAAAGGATGACAACATATAAACCAAAGCAGTACAGTTTGTCTTTAACAAACGAAAATAGGACTGTCAGTAAAAAATAACCTACTTATTTGTTTTCATACCAGATCGAAGACAAATGAGAGAAAAGCTAGGTTAAAAGGTCTCTATATCGCACTTTCTTGAAGAATGTAATAAGAGTCAATAAAACCAAAGAAATTCACCTATATATATTTAAAAAAATATTATATATAGTTTTATTTTCTAGAGGTGAGTTCCAACTGGTTAACTCAGTAAACATGAAATACGACAAAGCAAGAATAAAGTGGACCGATGAATGGGTGACTTTTCTCGACGCCCTAATCCAATTCAACATCCTGTCGAAAAACCACGACGGTGTATCAATACTCAAATTCATAACACGGCTATCAATTGATACAAAGCTTCACGAACAAACTGATTACATTCTAGTTGATGACGTCATTTGTTTGAATGCAATATACAACGAGACGAGTGCAACAATTAAGTATAATTTCAAATAGATATTTACCTTGCTTCACATAAGTATACCAACGAAATAATTGATTATCTTCTCTTAATTATTTTATAGGTGCGGTGGAGTGGAAATCAATGGTGCAAAATTTCACAATAAACCAATTGTTGATAAAATCTCCGTTGTAGATAAACTATCATTTATTCCACATGTTTGTTCAAAATATGTGATGAGTGTATGTCATTATTTAATCAATGAATAAAATAAAAAAAAATTAGGTCTTTAACTATGAAATTGCTGTTCATGTCCTACATCTTATTACGTGGTTTCTGTACAAAATGCAAATGGTTATTTGAAAAATAATTTATTTTTGAAAATATACCATATATTTTACTAGCTTTTCTCACGGCTAAGCTCACGGCTTCGTGTAGTGGCTTGCCGTTTAATACGGCGGGCCGTAACCTCGATGGGGTTGCGACCGCATGCGAAAGCGATTCGCGCGGCCCCGTCGATAGCGGTTTTGCCGAGGAACACCGTGGTATGTTTAGTCGGTATTCCGGGAGGTACATTATTCTTATTCCATCTTTCTTTTACCCCGGCGAGTCCGGCATAATCCCTCCGCCCGCCCCCGCGGAGGGGTATGCGTAAATGCATTCACCCACGTAAAAAAAAAATTTAAAAAAATGTACTTTAAAAATAAATATACAATATGTTACTCGCTAATGATATAGCTTTCTAATGGTGAAAGATTTTATAAATCAGTTGATGAGTTTTTGAGTTCAGCCCTTGAAACAAACAAATCCTCTTTATAATATTAGTATTGATAAATAATAAATATCAATAAACTTTTATACAATTTTGTATTTAAAGGTATATTGCTTAGTGTCTGACCGTATTCGTTGTTTCAATTCGCCATAATTATATGATGGTTGATGTTTTTGTTAATTTGAGAAAAACTTTATACAAAGAACTAAACATGAAAAAGACAGAATTCAAATTGGCCATTCAAAAACTATGATGAAATAGTTAGTATCAAAATACAACGATTCCGATTTTCTTCATTTTGTATGACTAACGGCAACTTCATATTTAAACCTCTATTATTGTTTCATAGTATATATATATATTATATACATGTTTTAAATCATAATTATCAATGTTACTTTTAGGTCAACAACGCTCTTAAAATTAATTTGCAAATAGTAGCTGAATATTTAGCTGGTAGGCATTTGAAAATAACGGAACTAATGACAGATTCCCACACAAAATCATTAAGAAACGAAATTAAAAAAAATTGTCAAACAATGTTCAATATCGAAGGAGATATAAATTGCATGAAAATCAAAGCAAGTAATATGGAAAGTTCAATTTTACGTAACCAAGACTTAAACAAAGTGAATATGTTCGTTATCCATAATTTCTCAGAGGATGCAAAGGTAAACTGACGTACGATTAAAATAAATTTAAGGTCATTAAAAAAGGGAGTCAATTACACTTAATTGACTCCCTTTTTTAATAACCATACAAATCACTATTTGTTTCAGAAAATATTCGATTACATTGACAGCAGTACCTTTATATTGAATGTTATGTCCAATAACAATTTCGATGATGTCCAGGATGTTAAAGTTATTACATGTATAAAACTTGAAATGCAGAAAATAATGATGCTTAGAAGACATGCACCTCGTTCGAAGGTATCATACATTGTGGTAGATGAGATAGATAATATTTCATGGATGTCTAATGCAAAAAATGTTATGAAACAAGGAGAAAAGGTTGTACTAGTTTCTGAAAAATATCAGTACGAGTTAATTAGTAAGTAACATAATTAGATTTAATATTAAATTAAAAATAATAATTTAATATATTTGCATGTAAAGAAGATACAAGATAAGCATAATATTAACAAATGTGTATAGACCCTGTTACATCTACCTTAAATTAGGCATGAAAATATTGTATAAGATTATAAAGTAATATGACAAAATATTAATAGTTACATATATGTATACTATCAGTTAAATTACACATTATAAGGACAGTATTAAAATCAAAAACCAAATTTAATTGTCATCGTTGACAGAATAATAACATTTGTCGAGCAATATTGATGTCAATTTAGTTTTAAGCTCTTGAGTAAGAAAGTCCTTTTATATCATCCGCTATTTTGTTGTATATAATAGTACTTATATTAAACACACTTTTTAAGTACTGCATTGTTATAATTATAAATATGGAGTAAGTTTCTATACAAGTCCGAAAAGGGCATTTTCTGGATTTTGCTATATAGTAACAAAAACAGCAATTTCATATAATATATACAATAACGGAAATGTAACCCTTTAAACGCTGATCATACTCAACTGTCTGTCATTTAAAAGATCCATATTGGTCTTATGCATCGCTTTTCTGCTTGAAAGACTTGCTCTCTTAAACTGCCATTACACAGAAAATTAAACAAAACATCAAAATGGATGCTACTAACCTGTGATACGATATTAATCTTGTGCTTATATTAACTTTTTAGGATAAGTTATGTAATGCGTACCCAGAAAAAGAAAATAATTAAGTAGATTCATAAATTGCTTGTTTAAGGTATTGTAAAAAACTTTCAAAAAGAAGGCTTTGACAACATACGTCTTGTTATGGTTAATGATAACACAGCAAGAACATTTAATGCTCAAAGTGATTTTTACACGAAACAGATTGAAAAGGACTTAATTTTAACATATTCCAAAAAGTAAGTATGAATGTGTATATATATATATATATATATATATATATGTATATATATGTATATATATATATATATATGTATATATATGTATATATGTCAGAGAAGTATTGTTCTCTACCACGTCATTAGTGGTTGCGGGTTTAGTGGGCATCATCTGGGTAATATGCGAGCACAAAACACAACGGTGCCGGTTTTACACTATTTTTATTTAGAATAAACAATATTGTCACTTCACAATAATGTCGAATGAAAAATAACAGTTAAGACCGAGCAGTGGGTTCAGGGCACTGATCTTACTTTTATATATATATATATATAAATATAAAACTATTAAAATGATTTACATAAAGTAAGATGTAATACTTAAAGTATTTTGTTGTTGTTTAAGGGACAATGGGGTGGCTATTATTACTTGCCGGCTGATATACCAAGTGTAAAATATCGAAATATATCTTTAACAAACCAGCCTTTTAGTAACTTTGAACCCTTGACTTGGGTAGAAAGCTCGATAAATCCATGCAACAAAAAAAAAATTCAGGTAATATTACTTAATTGCTTACAAACGTCTTATTTCTACTACTAGTTAATAAAGGGAGATTGTTATAAACGTATAACAATTTCCTTTTCTTACAAGTAGATATACAGAGTGTCTGGTAATTAATGGATAACCTGGAAATGTCTTACAGTGGAACTGATGGCCGTTCAGAAAAAAATATGATAAATAATCTATCCTAACTACTACCTGAGATATGTTTTTTTAATTACCATGTATAACTTTCTTGTATATTACGACCATAAATGAATGAAATCCATCAGATTTTTGTTGTTTTATTAATAAACACTAATTATGCTAATATATAGACGGTCAAAAGTATGCTATGCTAATATAGCTTGCACTTTTTAATATACATATATATTTTTTTATGTTTTTATTTTCATTTTTTCTGAACGCCCTTCAGTTCTACTATAAGACATTTCAAGGTTATCCATTAATTACCGGACACCCTGTAGATTAGATAAATAATTAAACCCATTAACCAAATGAATTTGTTTGTCAATGATATGTTATCACCTTAGGTCATCTACGCAGGTCCGTCATTATATGATTATCAAAATGTTATTGGCAAAGTAAATGGTAGAAAATCCTATGGAATGGACTTCAGCGGTTATAATTTCAGGTAACACATATTTATATTTTCACTTGCTACGTTATGTTTACAGTGAGATTTTAAGCATATTGTTCTTTTTTTTTTTACCTGGTGGAATGCATTGACGCATACCCCTCCGCGGGGGTGGGCGGAGGGATTATGTCGGGCTCATCGGGGTAAAAGAAAAAATGTTGAAAAGATAATGTACCTCCCGGAATACCGACTAAACCTACCACGGTGTTCCTCGACAAAACCGCTATCGACGGGGCGTCTCTTGCCGGCGTATACGACACAGGAATTGGCCAAAACAACCGTGGCCAGTCAATACTTGTATCAGCCGGAAGGTGAGAGCGCCATGCCGCCTCTCCAGCCACTCCTCAAACACGGGACTTACCGCCACAATCGTGGCGTGCCCGAAGCATATTGTTCCTACTACAACTTTTACCATAACTGATTAAAACTCTCGTTTTTTAATAATTTCATTGCGTAAAAGAAACCATTTTATGTTTAATTATAGTCGCTTTTTAATAAATTTACACTGTGTTCTTTGTAAATGCGGAGGATGAAATTCTTACTCTACATTACACTTTTTTTTTACCTGTTCCTTTCTTGGCAGAAACGAACTTAAAATAGGTATGGAAAATATATAGCTTGTGGACTGTAATTAACGATGTATTTAAACTGTTTCTCGGAATTCATTATACAAGTCAGATATTATATTAAACGTACAAAACTAAACTAAACTATTCTGCTAAGATACTGCTTATAACCAATAATAAATAAAATAACCATTTTAATAATTTTATACGTCAAGATTTGGTTTTGAAGTTATAGAAGATTAGGACTAATTTTCCATATAACTTTGAAATTAATACTCGGGAAGATGGTGTGGATTTCAGCATTAAGTGATGCTACATACATAAAATAGGGATTCCAGAACGATTATACACAGACTTATGATAGTTGTACGAACTTAAGTTGTCTTTTTTTAATGTTTTTATCTTGCTTTTGGGCATAATTGTGTTCGGCTTTATAAATATTAAAACAACGGATGCAGGGATCATCTAGACTCGGCATAACTATTTTCAATCCACAGCAGTATAACAATGGTATTGGTGATACGACCACTTAAACACCTGTACTGTTTGTGCAGTTAAAACATTTAAATTTTAGTAAGATCTATGAGATTTGTACTGTGCCTTACCTTAATGGAATCGTAATCGATTGAGATAAATACTGCTAAAGAATGTATTCTTTGTTATTAGGGCTGAAAAAGTCATGGGCTTGGTGTCTGAAGGTGCTCTGGGCAGTACAGTAGAAGCAGATCCAGTCCTCTTATGGCCGGTACCAAAACACTGGAGTATGCAGGTTGCCGCTACAGTACCACTCCCTTATGCTATGTCATACTACTGTCTGGTATATTTAAATTGATATTAAATTTATAAGTAAGGTGTTGATCTGCATTGCCACCATACTTTAGAGGTAAAATACATATCCTAAAAGTTCTTTGACGTTTGGTGACAATTGTCACAAACAATAATAGCAAGAAGGTCATCAAATGTGCATGATCAGCATTATTATTATTCAATATCTAAAAACGATATATGTTTTAATAATAACGAAACGACTATTACTACAAATGTAATATTCTATAATATTCTATTCTATCACATACACACAACACCATCTTGCCCAAACTAAGCAGAGCGTGTACTATGGGTACTAGACAATGGATAAACATACATATTTCCCTTTTGTTTTTTGTAAATACTAACATATTATGGGAACCTTTTATTTCGACTAATGTTTTTTGTCCTAATTTAATTTGGCATAACGAGTTAGGCATTTTTTTGTCATAATGATACTTTGACATAATTTTTTTTGGCGTACTATTCCAGTAGGCATAAATATCATTGAGACTAATGCTTTTTGCTGATTTACGTTGGCATAAAGTTATAAGGCATATATAACTTGGGTACCATAGTGTAACAATAGGTTACGGTGCGGCAGGGGTGGCCCTTGGGTCACACCTAAAAAAGAAAAGGAAAAGTATTTTATTAAATGCAAACACAAAATTTTAAAACTTCAAATTTACGAGGAGCTTTATTTTATTTATTTATTTATTTCCAAAACTAACAATTAACACTTAAACTTAGGCATAGAATATATTATACATAAACAATATTAAGAGTCTAAGTTTTAATATGGTCGCAAATACCGGTCAGTCACATCGAACTCCTAAACTAGGTGAATAACCTGTATCTTACGAGCCATACAACTTCTGGATATCAAGTTAGTACAGCGTCATAGACTCCATGTATTACTCAATGGGTTATGCACAGTTACGGGAAAATATTTAGAAATACAATGTATTAAGTAAGTGAACAGACTTATGCAAAAACTACAGTGAGATTTTCTGTGTTATCGTATGACAATTTCTGCAAATAGTTTATAAGTGTATATTGCTTTAGCATAGTATGTTTAACAATTATTATATTTATAGTAATTATGTTAAAAAAAATTGTGCCTAAAGAGTTATACCAAATTAATATTATGCGTAACTATTATTAGGATAAGTTAAAGTATGCCATGTTAAATTATGACGTAATATAATTTTATGCGAATAAAATAAGGAACCACATATTATACATAGAAATACCCAGACCAAGACACACATCAATGTCCATGCACACAAATATTTGACTTGTGCGGGAATTGAACCCGCGACAGTTACACTAACTACTACGCCATCAACCATTAATCTATTTCAAAATTTGGCGAGCATTCAGATTAACATATTGTTAATAATTTATATATTTTAGGCTATTAGGGGCAGTTTGAAGAGAAATGAAAACGTTTTAGTCATAGGTGGAGCAGGTGCATTGGGTCAAGCTGTTATTTCTATATGCTTAGCTTTAGATTGTACAGTGTTTACCACTGTCAGTAACAATGAAAAGAAACAATTTCTCCTTAAACTTTTCCCCAAATTGAATGGTAAGTGTAATATTTCATTAATAAATTTTCTTTTGAATATACACAATTTTTTTAACTATATGAAGTAAAGTGATGGGCAAATAAATAACTAAAACTAACTACTAACTACTAAAACCGAGGTCTTTTTTAAGTTACTGGTAATTAACCCCTATGGTGTAAACGCAGTAATCAACTATGTTTGATATTTTCATGTTAAAGAAGCATAATATAATATATATTTTTAAACTGAACTGAGCTGAACATTCCTTTTAGCTAATCATTCAGGAACCTGTCTCCCTAGAGCTACTTGGACATATATAATTTATTCAACTAAACTTTATAGGATCAAAAATATTGTATGAATTAAAAACAATATGCGTAACATTATGTAAATCTCATTAGCGAAATATCCAAACAAATTAATTGGTCGCAAAAGCCTATAGTACGGCAAATCCCCTAGAAATAAATATCTGGAATCATGGATAGTATTAAACCATCACACAAATTATCACTGTAAATAACTCTGGTTATTGATGAACAAATTGAGAACAACAGAAATCGATGACAGATCCTTATCCTTACCAATATTATAAATGTGAATGTGAGATTTTTTATTTGTTACGCTCTCACTCCTTAATTACTCAACCAATCAACATGAAATTTGAAATAAAATTGAATACTCGTCGGGGTTACAGAATAGGACATTGGGTATCTTTCATCCAGAGAAAAAAAGCTAACTTAACCTACGTTTACGAGAGTAAAGCCGCAGGCAAAATCTAGTATTTCTATAATTATTGGTCACGACGATAATATTTAGTAATAAGGGGAACCGCTCAAACCCCGTTGACGCCTTAAGGCGTTACATTAGGCTAACATTCTTAGGTCTAAATGTATAATATACGTATGTTACTTACCTCTGTGGTGCAGCGGTAGTGAATGCGACTGCTGTGCATGAGGTCTCGGGTTCGAATCCCGGATCGGGCCGACAAAAACTTTTTGGGTTTTTCTGATAATATATCTCAATAGCAGCCCGAAGTTAGGAAGTTGGCGGTGTTAGACCCCCCCGTGCCTCGGAAAGCACGTAAAGTAGTTTGGTCCTGCGCCCGATCTCTCTCCGGTATTGTGGGTTTATCGTCCCATCGGATCATGAGAGTTAGGGAACAGAGAGTGCACTTGGGTTTGCGCACATACTTGTGCACTATAATATCTCCTGCGCAGATGGTTAGTTACCGTTAAGACTGGCCGCCGTGGCCGAAATTCGGTCTGGAGGACATTATTATTATGTTGTTGTTATAAAACTGCTGATTTGGCTGAAGAATCTTAAATATTTATTTCATTCCAGCGGAATACGTAATTTGTACCTCAGATTTAACAAGTTTGCGTGCTTTAATCGCATTCCATACGAAAAAATCACTTTGTAACTATGTGATTAGTTGCGCAACTGGAGACATGAGAAAGGTAATTTTCATATACTTTAATACGTAATCATCGAGTAGAAGCTATTTTAGTTCTAAATATATTTAATCAGGCCATAAGTACTATTACAATGGAAAACACGCCATACTATTACATTTGTGTTTGGAATCTGTCATTCTGTAGTCTTGCCATAAATATCTATTGTTTCCTTCACTGCTTTAATCGCTTTTTTTTGTACGAATACTACCTGAACGGCTAGATCTTTTTCTGTCACAAACAGAGGAGGTTTTATTGTACCTATTCATCTCAGTACACAAACATTCGACTAATACCAAGTGGATGGAGAGTTTCAAAAATTGCGTTTGGTTCCATACCTACTTTGTGGTCGTTGTGTCATCACCCACTCAGTTATCACAAAAATATTTAACGCCGATTGGCGCGAAAATGAGAAAACACAATCAATACTCATATAAGAATGACAGATTCCAAATTCAAATGTAATAGGTATTATGTTTTCTTTTAATTGTAACAGTATTTATGACCAGACTTAAATAATATTTGAGATGACACTGGATGTCGCTTATTATAACATTTATAACGTCTTACTGAAACATTATCATACTATTTAAACTGAAATATAATATAATACGTATAAACTTACATTATACATTATATTATATTATATCCACACAGAACACAATATTTTTTATATGATGATGTTCTTAGCATTTTATTAAGCATTTGCTTTTACCTGCATGTAGACTATAAGTAGCTTGCGACTTCATGTAGGTACATGAATGATTTATATAATTCATCATGTATTATTATCTAAATATCGGTTGGTATGGAATTAAACCAAACATGGTTTAGTCTTTAGCTAAAAAACTGAGCTTCTAAATATAAAGATGTGGACTTTGCGTGTTGCCACAACACACAGAGACAGACGAAGAAACAAACAAATAATTTCAAATCGTTTAACAGACAGTCAATTTCAAGTAGTTTTAAAAAATATCTCCTATTTACGGACACGAATTTGATTACTATAATTCCTGAAGTTACTTAATAGGTTTTATTATGCTTCCTATGTTTTGTAGTAAGATAGTTAACTATCTAGACCTATGTGATTATACATATTAAGGTCAACGTAGTTCTTTCCATAAATAAATACCTAATAGAACTGATGTCTGCTATTGTTTAAACTATGAATTGTGTTACAAATCTTGTATTTATCAATAAATAACAAGTCTTGATGTAGTATCAATAAAGGCGTATTTTATTTATTTACTAGATCCAACAGGGTGTCATATAAAAGGGATCTACTTGCACATGCAAGCTATTTTTATTTTCAACTTTTAATAATAATTATAACAAGCATCGTCCATCTTTCTATACGAAGTTTCCGAAGAAAGGCCCAAGATAATAAAAAAATATAGAAATTTATGTAAAGATAATAATTTAGTTATGGGGTCGGTATTCAGTGCGAATAGAAGAGATAAAAAAAATATTTTTTATACACTCGCAGTGGAAATGATCCTGACTGTGCATGAAGTCTTGGATTTTATTTCAGGCTGGCTAAAGTTTTATTGCATATAATATCAATAAGAAATTGTTAGCGGCAGCACAGGCTTTGATCTGTGCGTAGTGGACAATTATAGGCTCGCCCCCTCTCGGTGCGTGGTTCCGACTTGACTAGTGGTTTTATATCACATATTTTAAACTAACGAACAATGATCCAATGAGACGGTTTGTTTTAAAACCAGTTAAATAAACCGTCTTATTGCTAGGCACAGCTATTCTCTTAGAATAAGCCGGCAGCGGACCCTTTTCCAGTAGATATCAGTTTCAACAGTACTAAAAGTGATATTCTTAATTTAATTTGTTAATTTTAGGAAGCAATGCAATGTGTTGGAAACTTTGGAGAATTCATGAATGTAAATAATCACGACGAAATAGAAAATGTTGATTTTGGGATGTTTTTCTGTCGTGGAGGCAGATTGTATAAAGCAATTGATTTCTTGAGTTTATTTAAATCGGAAAAATATCATCATCAGAAAAAGGTAGGTTCTAAGTACCTAACTAATTAAGCATCCTAAAATATATTTAAAGAAAGTTAAGAATGCCTGAATACGTTACTACATTTTCCATATCCTATATTTGTAATAATATGTATCTTAAAGTTTACAAGCAGATGTGCGGAATCAGCTATTCAGCATGACGTTTCTCCCTAGGTCCCCAAAAATATTCATTGAAATTAAACTACTATATACGGATTTTATTTTCTCCCCGTGACCATGGCTGCTGAAAAGCAACCGAAACGTCGGGGAAAGTGTAAACTTAAAAACAAATAGATTTGATAGTTTTAATAATTTAATTAGCTTAAAATTAGTAAAGTTTAATAGTATAGTATAGTAGTGTAACAGTTTCTAAATTATGTAATAGAATGTTAAATAAACAACGCGATAAAATCCGTATATACTAGTCTCATATAGTTCGTCTGGACTATTGCAATCTAGATCAATATTGACAACCTTGGCATTAATGTTATTATTAAATTCCTTTAGGGGATTAGATGTCATTGGTCTACATGTAATCATAGTTTTTTTTTTAAATTGTATTTATTGGAAATACAACCTTTTGCCCACAGTGTGAAATATTGCACATAACTATTTAAATTATTTAATGTGCAGTATAAATTATTTAAAAATTAATAAAACGATTTCAGTAACCAACTACTTCTAATAACCGATTAGATTAGATTGCTAACAATGCCAAAATGTTAGGTTAGGCTCTGTCAAGAAAGTAATTTTCTACACTTGATAAATATCAATTTTACCTAAGCTTTTAAATCAACTATGTCAAATAGGAATAATAATATAACGAACCAAGACGTAAAAGAAAACTTTCATTTGATTAATTATTTCCTAGATGTCTTTAACTTCTAACACATAAACCGTTGTTTTATGTGTCTACAATTTTACAATAATATTGCTTATTATATGTAAACTTGTTTAAATGCTAAACGCATGATTAGCACTTAAACAGGTTTACATGTTAAATTTCAGCTAAAATTATTGAAAACTCTACTCAATATCTAACAAAATATATTTATTTCAGATCATGGGCGAAGAACGATTCATTTTTGATGTTGAGCAACAGAAATTTACAAAAATATGAGGAATGTGACAGTCTACTCAGTGAATGTGAGACGTTGGGGCCAGTTCTTGGCATTTTTATAACTCACGATGGTTTTAGTAGCAGTCATGAAGAAATAAAGGCAATAGTATCAAATCTTGATAAAGCGTCGAGAAATAAATGTCATCAGCTAAGGTATTTAAGTAATGTACTACAACTATTAAACATTGCATTATATACACTGCTGGGCACGGGCTTCTTCTTAATGTGAGAAGTGGAACGCCATTGTCTAGTTTAGTGCAGGATGGCGGACTTTACACATTTTCGAGAACGTTATGAAGAGCTTTAAACACATGCAGGATTCCTCACCATTTTTCATCGTTAAATTATTAACGATGAAGGAAAAAAATAATACGCAAATAACTTCGAAAAGTCAGAAGTCTGTGCCTTCGCACTGAGCTCGGGATCACTGCTTGGCAGTCCAATAGTCTTCAGCTAGGCTAGCGCTGGTTATAACAGCTTATCACAGCTGTTTCATGCTTATTAATTAAAAATAATAAGATTAGCAAATAAAATTCCGTTAAATAAAAGAAGGTACCTATGCTTTTGAGAATTATTAAATATTATGTAAATTCTAAATAAATAACCTCCATATAATATTTTCAGTAATTTTGTAATAATATCTGATTGTAAACGCATTGGTGGTAAAGACATTAAGATTTCTGCTATAGAACAAATTTGTGCTATAAGAAACGAAGAGCTGCTCCCAAGTCTAGTGCTACACACCGATGGAATTGATGAGGTAAGAAAAAACATAATACAATCGATTTGATTCATTTTTTTTTTCACCTCCATCGAAGGTATTAATTAAAAAAAACAGAATTTGATAAATTATTATTACCATGAACTTATTTTCACATTTTTTATTGTACTTTTTACTAAATTTGGTGGCATTTTTCATTTAATGCCATTTGCATCATGCCAAAAAAAGATATACAGGAGTATTTATTTTTTTATTTATATATTATATATTGTGTGTTTTGCTTTATTATTTTTTTAAATTTATCATGTCCAGGGAGAGCGTTGCTGTTTGAAATATAAAGATCTCTAGATAATTGTTAAATTGAAAATGTATACTTGTTTTATAATGTACGTCTGTTTTTATGAAAATAAATTATTAATATTATTTCACGTTAGTAAAGAATGTCGATATTGTGTATTCATAATAAAACATATTAAATACATTTCAGCAAATCAATGACAACCTTGCTGAGCGATTATCCAAATTATTCCACGCTTTGGAAATAAGCATAAAATATAAATACACCAATGTTATGACAAGAGAGTCTAAGAGACTTGACAGACACAGTTTGCTGAACCAAATCACCAGGATCCTAAGCAAGTTATTTATTTTATATATTCTTGTCTGTGTAAAATATTATTAGATCAATAGATCTAGTTACATAATTTAAACCTCGAAATGTTAAAAATATAACGTTCAGTGTTGCACGCTGTGATTTCATAATTTAGTATAAAAATATATCAAAAATCAATTCTTTAGGCACTTCATTTCGTAATACATCGGTATTCAAAAATATTATATAATATTTTTTTGTATATTATATTTTAACAGGTGCCCTTGGCGACGATTTTCTTGAAGATAACCAATGTCTAAAGAGTCTTAATATCAATGAATTTTGTTTAGACGAAATAAGAAGTCTTATAAACAGAACTTTTGAAATTGATTATTCTAAAGAAGAGTTGCAACAATTTACATTCGCAAGGTAAGGTTAGATAGTGGTCTGTAACACCAATATTATAATAGCTATGGTTTTAGTATCTACCAGACGAATTCAAAGAATACATATTTCTGTGTTATTTGTTTGACAGCGGACAACTATTGTAGTAAACATACTAGATAATATGTATATTTGTATTTTTACATACATTCATAGTTACAAGTTATACTGAACGTAATGATGTAATTATAACTAAAACATATACGAGTATATAATTCGTAACAGGTATTAATGCGATATGATATTGCCGAACCCATCAGCTTATGACTACGGCCGGTGTACCTGGTCAAAAGCAGCAGAAGGAAAGAAAAAAAGCATTATGCATGATCGCGTTAATACCCGTTACTAATTATGTATGTATATACATATACCCGAATTCCTTATTACATCGCGCAAAACTTTATAACAACACAATACTGGCGCCTGATTTTTTTACAATTTTGTTAAAGCTTTACACTCCACCTGATTCACCCTTCCTTTTTAGAGTTCGAAAAATCTCTTATGCAACAGCTTTGTCCGGACGTCCGTCCGTCCGTCTGTCTGTCTGTTATACAACTTTCAACTCAAGAACCCTAAGAGCTAGAGACTCACGGTCAACGCCATTCGACTCAGCATAGTCAATATATCCCGAAATAACTATGATCTTTGACCTCTGACCTGGTCACGTGATACAATTTTTTCGAACTCTAAGATTTCCGGCAATTCATTGTCGTTTCTCATTTGTATTTTATGTATAATCGTTGATTATTTTAATTAAATTATAGATTCAAAAGTATCTGCGACTTCACAAAGGAAAATAAGATAGAGGGTTTACGTGCCTTTTACAATTTTATTGACACTGATGAAATTCTAGCATCTGAACCTATTGTGAAAATGCCTAGCAAGGTTGCAAACTGCAATACTTTGGTAAGTTTATTGATATGAGGCTGCACGGATGGTGTAGTGATTTAAGTGGTCCCCTCGCCACTGTCTCTGCACTGAGTGTTGTGGATTGGATCCCCAAACGGGACAACAATTTGTATTATCCACAAATAGTTATTCAAAACTAGGTGTTCTTTGTTTCCGTTGTTTGGATGTCTGTAAAGTCCCTCGTGACACAGAAATAATTCCTAGTGCGGGAGTTATCTTTAAGAAAACAATCAATTCATAATTATGGTTAATAATAATATGTTTAAAATGTTTAGAATATATAATACATACATTTATAGACAGAAAAATAATTGTGTTAAACAAGTAATTTAAAATATCCTTCTTTGAATAGAATTTAAACAGGTAAATAATTTACAGACTCCACAAGAATTGGACTCTAAAGAAAGCTACCTAATCATGGTACCAGGATTTGAAGGTCATCCTCGTATATTTTTATCTGTTGGCGAAATGTTGAAAATACAAGCTGTTAGTCTACAGCTATGTCCAGATTTAGAAGGAAACAGCATACACGAAATGGCTGAAGTGTTATACAAGGTAAAATAAATTTATGATATGTTTTTAAATATAATGCAAGATCTTATTATTTTAATGACTTGTTTATTCTGTTTCAGCAAATTAAGAAAACATTTACATTTGAATCAAAGTTCTATATCTTGGGATACTCTTTTGGCGTCAACATCGCTTTGGAGTTGGCAGCTCTTTTGGAGAAAGATGGTATGTAGCATATAGCTTTTTATATAGTTATCGTACTTGTGTAATATGAGATATATGTTTGACAATAAGTAATTATTTACTTGTTTTATTAACAAAATGAGAAAATGCCGCGGCAGAATTTTTTTAAGTTAATCTTTTTTAAATATTTCTTTTCAAGTGTGAAACAGATTCTTCTAAAACATCTACCAGAAATCTTTAGCTTTGTACTTTGCTTTAAATGTGTACATTAATTTTAATGTTTTGTTTCGCAGGTCATTTAGGTGTTGTATATTGTTTAGATAGTAGTCCAAGCTCAGTGCGTATAAACCTGGAAGCTTATTTAGGAAATTTAACTGAAACAGCATTGCAGAATTTGATATTATCAGATATTTTTAATCTTATGACTGGAAAGAATTGTTCAGCATTACATAATGAATTAAAGACACATAGCGACTGGTCGGCAAAAGTTAAGATATGTTTGGAAAAGCTTAAATCACTAGTTATTTATTCTCGTGAATATCAGAAAGCAATCATAGAATCTATCTACAAAAGAATCAAGCTTTCAAAAGAGTACGAGCCATATTTCAAGTTGGAGTCAGAGTTGGTGCTTATGAAGGGCAAACCACATTTAAGAGCTATGCACCTTGCTGAGGACTACAATCTTTCTAAGTACAGCAAGAAGCCAGTCAGAGTGTTTCCGATACAAGCTGCTCATCCATCAGCTCCGTATTTCTGTGGAATATCAAATATTGTGAACAAAATGCTCGAGCCTGAATTATTAGACAAGTACAAAAGAATGAATCTTTGTGAAGTGTACTTCGAATAATGTTAGCCACAGAGTCCACTTTATTCTAAAGAAGAGTTGCAACAATTTACATTCGCAAGGTAAGGTTAGATAGTGGTCTGTAACACCAATATTATAATAGCTATGGTTTTAGTATCTACCAGACGAATTCAAAGAATACATATTTCTGTGTTATTTGTTTGACAGCGGACAACTATTGTAGTAAACATACTAGATAATATGTATATTTGTATTTTTACATACATTCATAGTTACAAGTTATACTGAACGTAATGATGTAATTATAACTAAAACATATACGAGTATATAATTCGTAACAGGTATTAATGCGATATGATATTGCCGAACCCATCAGCTTATGACTACGGCCGGTGTACCTGGTCAAAAGCAGCAGAAGGAAAGAAAAAAAGCATTATGCATGATCGCGTTAATACCCGTTACTAATTATGTATGTATATACATATACCCGAATTCCTTATTACATCGCGCAAAACTTTATAACAACACAATACTGGCGCCTGATTTTTTTACAATTTTGTTAAAGCTTTACACTCCACCTGATTCACCCTTCCTTTTTAGAGTTCGAAAAATCTCTTATGCAACAGCTTTGTCCGGACGTCCGTCCGTCCGTCTGTCTGTCTGTTATACAACTTTCAACTCAAGAACCCTAAGAGCTAGAGACTCACGGTCAACGCCATTCGACTCAGCATAGTCAATATATCCCGAAATAACTATGATCTTTGACCTCTGACCTGGTCACGTGATACAATTTTTTCGAACTCTAAGATTTCCGGCAATTCATTGTCGTTTCTCATTTGTATTTTATGTATAATCGTTGATTATTTTAATTAAATTATAGATTCAAAAGTATCTGCGACTTCACAAAGGAAAATAAGATAGAGGGTTTACGTGCCTTTTACAATTTTATTGACACTGATGAAATTCTAGCATCTGAACCTATTGTGAAAATGCCTAGCAAGGTTGCAAACTGCAATACTTTGGTAAGTTTATTGATATGAGGCTGCACGGATGGTGTAGTGATTTAAGTGGTCCCCTCGCCACTGTCTCTGCACTGAGTGTTGTGGATTGGATCCCCAAACGGGACAACAATTTGTATTATCCACAAATAGTTATTCAAAACTAGGTGTTCTTTGTTTCCGTTGTTTGGATGTCTGTAAAGTCCCTCGTGACACAGAAATAATTCCTAGTGCGGGAGTTATCTTTAAGAAAACAATCAATTCATAATTATGGTTAATAATAATATGTTTAAAATGTTTAGAATATATAATACATACATTTATAGACAGAAAAATAATTGTGTTAAACAAGTAATTTAAAATATCCTTCTTTGAATAGAATTTAAACAGGTAAATAATTTACAGACTCCACAAGAATTGGACTCTAAAGAAAGCTACCTAATCATGGTACCAGGATTTGAAGGTCATCCTCGTATATTTTTATCTGTTGGCGAAATGTTGAAAATACAAGCTGTTAGTCTACAGCTATGTCCAGATTTAGAAGGAAACAGCATACACGAAATGGCTGAAGTGTTATACAAGGTAAAATAAATTTATGATATGTTTTTAAATATAATGCAAGATCTTATTATTTTAATGACTTGTTTATTCTGTTTCAGCAAATTAAGAAAACATTTACATTTGAATCAAAGTTCTATATCTTGGGATACTCTTTTGGCGTCAACATCGCTTTGGAGTTGGCAGCTCTTTTGGAGAAAGATGGTATGTAGCATATAGCTTTTTATATAGTTATCGTACTTGTGTAATATGAGATATATGTTTGACAATAAGTAATTATTTACTTGTTTTATTAACAAAATGAGAAAATGCCGCGGCAGAATTTTTTTAAGTTAATCTTTTTTAAATATTTCTTTTCAAGTGTGAAACAGATTCTTCTAAAACATCTACCAGAAATCTTTAGCTTTGTACTTTGCTTTAAATGTGTACATTAATTTTAATGTTTTGTTTCGCAGGTCATTTAGGTGTTGTATATTGTTTAGATAGTAGTCCAAGCTCAGTGCGTATAAACCTGGAAGCTTATTTAGGAAATTTAACTGAAACAGCATTGCAGAATTTGATATTATCAGATATTTTTAATCTTATGACTGGAAAGAATTGTTCAGCATTACATAATGAATTAAAGACACATAGCGACTGGTCGGCAAAAGTTAAGATATGTTTGGAAAAGCTTAAATCACTAGTTATTTATTCTCGTGAATATCAGAAAGCAATCATAGAATCTATCTACAAAAGAATCAAGCTTTCAAAAGAGTACGAGCCATATTTCAAGTTGGAGTCAGAGTTGGTGCTTATGAAGGGCAAACCACATTTAAGAGCTATGCACCTTGCTGAGGACTACAATCTTTCTAAGTACAGCAAGAAGCCAGTCAGAGTGTTTCCGATACAAGCTGCTCATCCATCAGCTCCGTATTTCTGTGGAATATCAAATATTGTGAACAAAATGCTCGAGCCTGAATTATTAGACAAGTACAAAAGAATGAATCTTTGTGAAGTGTACTTCGAATAATGTTAGCCACAGAGTCCACTTTACGGCCTTGAAATATGGCCACATCTAATTTAAGCGCTGTATATTTAAGTATTATGGCTATACGTTTTTGACTGTTTGGGCTTAAATATATACAAAGTGGCGCAAAACTTATCACATTAAATGATATACTGCCTAAAGCTGGTTATTATAAGATGGTTAACATAAACAAAAACCAATTTTCGCAGAAATTAAGAAATTATTTTTTTGAACAAATAAAAAAAAATAGACACTAATTGGAACACCATTGTAATAAGCACACACTAACCTATTTTTTTTCGTCACAAGATTATTGATCTTATTTCTTTTGTATTTTTTGTTTCTTTTTGTGTTTTCTTTCGTTTGTTTGTTTTGTTTTAATATCGCTGCTTGAGGTGTTTGACATTTATCTCTGCATTATACATGTTGTTCTAAATTATGAAAATAAAAAAAAATGTCCCTTGGCTAAACTACTGAATACATTTGGTTCATAATTTGTAAATCATCAAAGAATACCATGCAGTATATGTGGTATCAATTAATGTGATAACATTTGCGCCACTTTGTATATATGTATAGCTTTAAAACTGATTATGATCGGTTTGTCGTTTATTATACAAGAATCAAATACTTTTTTGTTTTATTTATCCTTAAATGTACGTCTACAAATAACTCTTAATTTTTCTTCATTTGAATTTTATATAAAAGACACTAGGATTAATTCCTGTGTTGTGGCACAAACGACCAATAGACACAAAGAACACCCAGAGAAAGAATAATTATTTGTGAACCAAACAATTTTTTGTCCTGTTATCGAATCCACAACACCCAGCGCAGTAGCAGCAGCGAGGCGCTTAACACATTCGTTGCCATCTCCGCATATCTGCGGGGAGCGAGACGTGCGCGGGAGGCCAGGTCCGCATATCTACGTACCTAAAATATACGAAAAATATTTTGGCCTCCCGCGTGACACCAGGAATTTCAGCTGGCAGTGAAAGTGTTAAACCACTATGCGCTCTATGAAGACAAACTCTAGTTTCTCTTGAAACCATCAAATATTGTCTGTGAAAGCATGTTCTATGATGCACGATGCAGGCTTTCATAATGTTGGAGTTACAGTTCATACAAAAACGAGATGGGTGTAAAAACCCAGGGTTCAACCTCTTCGTCTTAATGTAAACTTTTTTTTTCATCACCTTTTTGTAATGTCCCACTGCTGGGCAAAAGCATTAGACTTCCAAGTCAGTCTGTTGGTGGATATCCCTTGATCCTAAGACCTTGTTACCCCTATATCTCGGGAGATTTTTGACCCACAGGCCCATATTCAAACTCGACCGAGGAATGACCCCAAGGTCAAGGTCGGCACACCAAGTTACAAGTCAATCGATCCAGTGGTTCCGGAGCTATGCCTGTAACTAACAAACTGTCACTAATAGACAGACACACAGACCCATACAGTGTTTTCATTAATCTCTTCGAAGAAGAATCAGAGGTTAATAATAAAGATCGGACTAACTTACCTAGTGACGTCCGATCCCTAATTGTGTGAAGTAATCTCGTTCTCATTTTATACTATGTAGTTTGTTAGTTTTGCACAATGACGCTATTACAATTTTAGTATATACTGAAATATAAATAATGAATATTCAAAACATTTTATACAATATACATAAAACAAAATAATACCGACAATAATCATAAAGATCAAGCTAAAACTAAACCAAGCATCCCATGGGTATGACACAATAATACGTATTACATTGTTTTCTCTCCGATTTGTACACAAATTGTTGTACACGCCTTTGTTTCCAAATATGTAAATACAATGTACGCAACGACTCGTATATATCACGTTAAACACACATTGTCTTGAATAAAATATCAGTTACGTGTAACATTTGGGGATTGGCAGAAGCATATACGTTGGCGGAATATGTATGATTGCTTCAACTAACAAAATTACGTACTGTATTAGAAATTTACCGATGTGGGTGGAACATTTGAACAAATATTTGTGCTGCCTATTTTATTTGGCTTGTGTGATGAGCAATTTGTTTGTTTGATTGAACGAATATCTGTGTTCTCTTGTTAATAGGATGAACACTGCCCATATATTCTAGACTGCATAATAAAATGAAACATATTACATAGTTTCCTGTTTACTAGTATGTTACATATTATTAAAATATTAAGTTGCAGTGGCACACCGGTGGCCAGATACAATAGATTTTTAATTTTGTTTGGTATTCCAAGACTTGACAGAACGGTTGCGTTGGGTGTTGTGGGTTCGATCCTTACACGGGACCAAAAATTATGTCACAAGTAGTTGCTTCAAGCCTGGGTATTATTTGTGTCTGTTGTTTGAATGTATGTAAGTCCCCCACGATATAGCTCAGAGGGGAGGTCAATAGACTGCAATGCAGAGGGTCTCGGGTTCGAACTCACGTCGCGCACCTCTGACTTTCGGAAGTTATATGACTTTTCGAAATTATGTGCGTATTGATTGACAATTATCGCCTGCTCCGTGCCTCAGAGAGCACGTTAAGCCGTCGGTCCCGGCTGCCATGAACATTTATGGTAGTCGTTATTGGGAAGTCAGAGCCCTCTAATATCCTGACACTAGTCTAGCCTTAGGGTATCTTTAGCCTTTAGGTTGCGAAGGTCAGATGGTAGTCGCTCCGTATAAAAACTGATATCCAGTCAAATCTGGTAAGACTAGAAAGCCGATCCCAAGTGACTTGGGAATAATAAAGGCTAGGGAGAAGAAGTCCCCCACAACACACAATGTATCCCTAGTGCAGTAATTGTCTTTTTGAACAAAGAAAGAACGATTTTACCGCGGTGGATAGTTAAAAAGAACACATAAGGAGGTCATCTAAAACGGTGTTCGAGATATGACAACAGCTTCGACCTTATAACGTAGTTACATACTCCTCTTCAAGAATGTACAGGCATGTGTGAGACTTGCAACATTAAAAGTATTTATAATACATAGCTCTAGTCTATATGCTGTCAAAACTGAATAATAATATCTTGAGATTTGTCTGAGAGATTTGCAATGGAGAGATAGGAAACTAAAAAATCGTCAACGTAGTGGTTCATTTACCAACATATATTGCTATTTATCTCTGGCAATTTAAAAAAATCTTAAATACATAAAGCTAATATGATTTTAATATCTTGAAAGAAGTGAAGCAGCATGGTATCATACAAAAGCAACAATCAAACCTAAAATTCAACACAAAGTTAAAGTAAATTAAGTCACTTCATAAAGTTGTCCCTTCTTAGAGTGACCTTTTCCTGATTATGTTTTATAGGTTGTGCGACCCGAATTATTCTCGGTACTGCTATTTCGGGTTACGTTAAGTTTGGTAATGGCGAAGTGTTTTGAACTTGGTAAAAGTTTGGTGTTTAAGAATCAAAAGGAAAATTTAGAACAATATTCACTTTGAAAGTATTTTCTATTGTTATTTTCAAAAGCGTTTCTATTGGATTTCAAGCATAAGTTGATTTTATAAGAAATATTTTAATCTAGTAACGCCAATAAAATAAACTGATGGCCTGTAAATTAGGCATTGAATTTTCAATCAGGATATCGTAGATTAGAATCCCAGTTACGTGAACGTGAATCCACTTCTAATACAATAATTCTTAGTAAAAAAGTTGGCCATGAATACCATTAATTTGTTACCGAAATTGCTAGTTTTACAAAAAAATAACAATACTGAATTTCTATACAGCGTGTAACAGAAAGGTGTGGTCATATTTTAAGGCCGTGATATATATCTGATAAATAACCTATGTACCCCTTTCACGAATCAAAGGAACAATATTTATTTAATTATCGACTAGAATACGTGATATTGATAAGTTGATAAAAAGGAAATGCTATATAAATATCATATCATAAAATATCTTAGTGCAAAAATAATGTATATGGATTTGGTCGTCATTTTTTTCCACTGTACTGGGGCTATATTATGTGATGCTTAAATATGACCACAGCTTTCTGTTACACGCTGTATAGTTAACAATTTAATCATATCCAGGTGCGCGTCAATTAGCAAATACGATACTATGAAATAGTGAGAGAGACTTAAAGAACCGGTTCGGAAAATTCCGGTTTTAAAGTAGTAAAATAGTATCATTAAACTGTTGATCAAAACATTTTACTAGCCATTTATAAGGTTTGCATAAATGGCTAGTAACGCACTGTATTACTGCATCAATCAATAAGAGCCGCTAATCAAGATCAATTTCTGCAAATTAATGACATTGCAAACTACAGAAAAGGAACTTCCTCCTTCCTTTTATTTTTTAATTACCTACTAATTTATCTTATTATACCCGTTAATTATGAAGACAATGTAGGTATCCAAAAATAAGTTTTTCTAGAGAACTGAATAATCATTTTTGATTCCAAAAATAACCTAGCTTTTAATAAACACAATTCCCAAAACAATGCAACTATCACACCCCAAGACATCAATTTCCGATGCATTCACTAAACTAAAATAGAAAAGAAAAATAAATCGAGGAACAAAGGTTGTGTGTGGTGGAATTATTTCATACCAGTGCAGCCTCGACAATAGACCGTTTTAATATACGGTCTTAGGGAACGCCGGGCGATACCATTCATTGTTTAGACTTTATTAATTAATTTACCCAGGGACTAATCCACGTTATTTTTCGTAGACATAACAATGGGATTCGGTTTTGCAAAAATTTCGAGGCTTGTGGTTAATTGCCTTTGGGAAAGGATCGGGCAAATTTGGTGTTTTTTTTTGTGTGTTGGATTGCTTTGGATTTGGTTTGGTTAATGTACAGGTTCTGTGTATTGGTATTTTGACTGCTTCCTGGTACTAAATCATTCTTAGATTTTCATGGAATTTGTATAATTGGGTAGAGAAACTTTTTGTTGCTGCTTTTAAGTTCTGAAAACCTACTTAACTAAAGGTTAAACAATATGGAGCATTTGTTGGCGATATAGGATTACCGAAGCAATATTCGTTTTATTTCAAATATAATAAATATACTAAGTAATTCGAATGTATTGGAATTACAATATCGATAACCGTTGTTCTAATTCTTCAGGGCATACAATCAAATATCTATAAAAGATTATAATGACAGTCAAAAGGAAATTATCGAAATAATTATCTACAACAAAGCGAAAAACATATCAAGGTGTCTTCCATTAGTATTCAAATATTCGAATCGTAATCAGTGATAACGCATATTTATGCGTTTCATGGGCATTCCAATGTGAGAAGGATCAATTTTTGAATTATTAGAAACACGACGCAATGTTTTCCTCTCCAAAGTAAATATTACGGACAAATATGAAATACTAACAAGAAAATAAACAAATCAAATCAAAGTTAAATTAACTAGATGGTTATTTTCCAAATCAATGAAGCCGCTACGTAACTACCTTGATTTTGCCATCAAAAAGTTTTTATATTATTCTGGTGTAAAAATTTGAAGCTTGGAAAGGTCCTTCGCGTTCATCATGGAAAAGGTAGGTTATATAAATAACCTACCTTTTCCATTTATTGCCTGGCATTTATAATTAATTATTTTTCTTACAGTCGGCTATATGTAAGTGCTGGTCTTGGTATTGCAAGTGATTATAGGCTACGGAAATTATTCACAGCCAGACGACCATTAAGGTTGAGGCCCTTAAGTTTATAGCAAGATATCATTTGCTTCTGATGTTTTCGCACAGCAGTTCATTATCTCGTTATAGCGTTACAATTTGTTAAATGCTAAAAACGTTGTAACATTTTGTATAACATCGTACAACGTTGTTAATCCAATTATTTCTTGTAACACCGATTTTATTTTTATATGTATATTATATTCATTACCATATCAAAACTTATAGTTTATTACTTTGTTGTAATTTGTAGTCTACCATTGATAAATTGTAGTATAAAATTTATCTTCTTTTTCTTCTTTTATATAAGAGCGTAATTCTTGTCGGTGCCGCAAATTCCACATATCTCTGTCTTCTGCTTTCCTTTTATCCTCTTGATACGACTCTACTCCTACTTTTCCTTAATTTGTTGGATAAAATTATGGCTCAGCCTGCCCCTTCATCTCCTTTCATGAATTTTTTCTTTCTTAAATAGTTTTTAAAGAAGTTGTCATTTCGTTTCAAATGGCCACCTAACTTCCTTCCTCTGTAATCTATTCTATAGTTCTTAACAACTGAGAACTATAGACAACAGATGCTGGAAGAAAATAAAATCATAAACGCAAGCTATAGATATTATTTTGCAACTTGTCTTTTCATTTTCGCTTAGATTATTCATTTGACGACGTACATACCTTCTATCCAAAACTTTTCTCCTTCACCTATAATCTCTTTCACTGGATTCACACCCTAACCTTGCTCCGGTGCAAAAGTTTTTTCATTTATTTTCTCATCGCCGGTGACATTTTCCTAATGATCGGAAAATGTGAGGATCGTTGGGAGAGGCCTCCCATGTCACGTTCACGCCACTTAATAACTACGGCGTCTTGCTGCAATTAGTTGGAGGCTCATTGGGGTCGTTAAAGATTTTGGGCATTTGTTTACTAATAGTTTTTGCACGTAATGCTGGTGTGGCGCTTTATGTGAACAAAGGAAATTATTAATAAGGATTTATAGGTCAACATAAGCAATGACTAGAATTAATATGCCTTATATTATTATTAAGATTAATTTTAAGCATTTTCTATGCTAGTCAATTGCAATCCTTGACGTGAATATGTTACTTAGCAAAGCGGAGACAAGGATTGTCTAGGTTGCAGATTCAAGTTCTGCTTAATGGATTTTATTTTTCCTCATAAATAATTTAATGATTTTGATACAAATTATTATTTTACTAAATACCTCAGAATCAAAAATATGTATCTAGGAATCGGAGCCTGGAATTGCCCGGCAAACATCATTATGCTCGCTTCAATTACGTGGGACCTGAAAGCATAGCAGTGATAGGCTAGTCTGGGACCCTTGGAATGCCACGCAGAGGTCTCGTGCTTAATCCCAAGGAACATACCTCGGACATTTCGATATTATGTACAGTCACCTGTAATAGTGCATGGATACCTTACCAAAATCCTGTGAACAGTCGAATTAGAATTAATATGAATAAACTAGATAGCGTTGTTTTATAAATATTGCAACGCGTACTTATTTTAGCAAATATATGAAATTTATATGAAATTATAATCTCAACCGAAAAGACACTCGAACCTTGGGACAGAATAATGCTTGCGTACGAGCAGAATAGCGAGTCATCGAAAGTATCTATAAAATAAATTAACCACTATAAATTTATACATTCATTTGTAATTCTTTGCTTATTGTTTTACCCTGAAATGTTCTTTAGTAAATAAACTATTGTGAATAGAGATTAAAAAATTGTTTAAAGTTAATTAATTAAAATTGAGTTATTAAGAAATCTACTTCTTTTTATTTTATAGTAGTGCACCGCCATCTATTATGATATAAATAAACTAATTAAAAGTTCTTGTATCAATTTCCGTTAGATGGCGTCAATTACCGTCTTATACCATTTTAATTTTGAAATGGGTATGCATTTTTGCAACTCACTGTACATTATATATAGTATATTATCGCTTGTTTTAACGGTGAAGGCAAACATCGTGATGAAACCTGCAAGTGAGAATACTCCATGATGTTTGAAATCTGTCAATCCGCACTAGGCCAGCTTGGTGGATTCTGGCTTTATTTTTTTCATAGCGAGAAGAGGCCCGTGCCCAGCAATGAGACAGTTTAGGTACATGGCTGATATTATTATTATATATGCGTAGAAGCATGAAACTATGTATCTATAACTACAAAGTTGTAAAAGTGAACATATTCAGTAATGAATCATACAAATTTGCTTACAATTTAATATTTGCAAAAGCACCTTTCACGTTAACATGTTACTGCTTAATATGAACAAGCTTAACAACATTACTCTTTACAACTAAATTGCATATGCAAGGTCTTATGTAAATCAAAGCAGGTCCGTAGAGGACTGTTATTTTGTGTCCAACTTTAAGCTGAGTACCCGGTGCACATACATGAGAGAGATTTAAATAGAATAGTGATGGTAATGATAAATGTCGATAAAATATTATATCGTAAAAATAATTCTTGATGTTATATAATAAATAGTAACAATTTATTATTGGAGCGGAAAATACATATGTATAGGTATACTATTTTAGATAGCGAATAAACTAGATTCTTTTTAAAACTATTGATAAACATATCTTTTTTAGTGCAGTTTAAAATGGAATAAGATTTACGATAAAATAAGATATAATATACTGAATATGGTATGTGTTTATATTTTAATGTTATTATTTAAGTTATGATACAGTTAAGAACAATAATTATACACTCATTTTTAACCATATACTACGACACATATCTCTTACGCTCCTAAATACATAAAACTTTCAATTATGGTTACACTTGAATTGCATATAGTGAAAAACGCAACTCTCAAATTTACACTTAAACTAAGATTACTTGGTATGTAGCTATGTGTATATAACGGCTCTAAGCATAATTATAAAAATGCCAGCCTTTCTTGTTGAACCCTTGTAGTATAGCTTAGGCATAATGAAAAATTTTATGATACTATCAGAGTCTGTAGAGTCTTATTCTATAGTCTTCATAATATTTGTCATGTATAAACGTATAATGGATTTATCTTTGTTTGAAGTTAAACGACACATATGTATATAATCTGCTATACCTGCATATAATTATGTTATGCTTCTATATTCCTAAAAAGTTTGGCTAAGTAGGATTATGGTGGCGTTTTTAAAATCAACACGTTAAACATGTGAAATATGGCTTGCAAGTTTCCTGCAGAAGCGCCGTATGTGGGTCTTTTGCGACGGCCAAATTTATGCAGTTCAATGCAGGAGTGCCTTAGGGGTCCGTCTTATCCATCCCTCTTCTCCAGTCTTACTTTTGCATATCAATGATATGTTGACTCTCGGCAACATACATTGTTAACCGGACGACAGTACCGCATCAAAAAAAAAAAAAAAATGTAACTACGAAAACAATAACAATTGATGGTTTTCGATTCATCTTCTAAATAAAGAATTTCTCTTTATAATCCATGTGACATTATTCAAAATTTTAATAACATCCCAAGTATAATATTCCTAATAAGAATTTCCATAAGACGTAAAACAATTTAAGAACATCTGTTCGGGACGCAGGTGCGTGTTCATGGGTGAGCTTCTCTGCAGGTTTATTAAAATTAGACTAACAAACCGAGTGTGAAATAATGGAAACTTCGTTTTGGAAAATATCTATTAGAACTAATATTTTAATTACGAGTGGAAGAGCTGGCCAATAGCAATTTTTTGGTAATAGTGTGAATGAGATACCATAAACACCCGGTGTTGAAAGACTGTTAATACGTTTCGCCTGGCTATTAAGAGTTTTATAAGCACACATACCTACCTCGTCCATGCCTTTCTTTTTACCCGGTTTATGTTTCGTTTCCTATGGGTCAGCAACGCATAAGTGAAAACCGATCATAGTCTACGGTAGTACCATAATATTAATTAGCCAAATACTGGTTAGCTATTTTACTAGTATTAATATATTTTGGAATAAGAATAAATTTACTTAGAAATTCAAGTTTTGTTGGCCGAGAATAGATATTTGACAATGATTTTATGCCATTACGTAACGTAGAAAATTCAGATTTTCCATAAATTTTAAGACTTTTATATTAGTCATGGTGTCTGCCATAAGGCCTAAAAATTCACACTTTAAGGTCGTATGGTAGACACCGTGATATCACCACCACAGACACCTACACCACGGTGTCTCATCTATACTTCACTATTACACGCTGTATATTATTGACCGCAGTGAAGGCGACAAATGTGCAGGCTAGATTTTGTTGTAAATTAGTCACAAAATGTTGTGTTATCTATAGATAGATGTTCGCATGTGACGTTACCTGAAGACCTTCAGTCATTTCCATGACACATAAAAACCGTGCAAGTTCCACATCTTGTGCATATTACTCTCATATATAAGAGTTTAATATACATATATCATTGCTAATTGTCTATACATCGCGGATTTATGTACTGTAGGATTAAGTCGACATGTTATTTGGTTATTGGATAAAACGAACACTAATGGACACGGGGCTTATTTCTAACAATATTAATTGCCAATGAATTATGCTATCAAACAAAGCCTGATGGACGGTCTATTATTCAGAAAGGTCGGCTTAAATTATGATGAGAACAAAACAGTGTATGCCTTTTGATGAAATAATAATGAATCGATTAATTAGATAACGTGCTGTTTTTAGCAATGGTATTACTACCTAGTTTTATGTTTTGTTAATTTAATATCTCGTTTATTTGAATTGAAAATGCCTAAACGCCAATTGTTCAAGAAAATATTAGGAGAAGAACTTAAAATTAATTAGATTTATGCGTCATAGGTCAAGTGATGTAATTTTGAGATTATATTTTCAGTCGTGTAATGTGTCTCAGTAACAGCAGGAAGTAAAATTTGCAAAATATGATTGTGATACACCTTTGTTTACTTCTTAAGGAATTTTTAGGCTCGATCTACAGGATAATTTCTTTTTGTTAGGGTATTGTACAGCGCTATTACTAGTAGTAGTATTATTTAATCTTACCATGCTATGTTATCGATAGTTTCTTGTACATCACTAGACGACAAGTCAGCTGCTCGGCAGCCTCACGAGATACAAAATATCTCGATCGCAGTAAGTCAGTACACCAACTTCAACTGTGCCGCTATTACATTTTAACATTTATGTAAAATGTTCACATTTACTACAACACTATACAATGTAATTCACAACTGGGTAAAAGTTACAACATTTAACTTAATTGTAACGTCACAAATGTGCTCTCATGTCCAATATTTTAACGAGAAGAAGAGTTTCATGATCTCAAAATTAATCAATCTTTGAGATACAGTAGTATTTTTGAAAAGGACAGCTCCCCCACCAAGTTTTTTTAGATGACTTTAGACAGATATGAATTCACCTAATGAAACGACGGGCTCGCGGAATATGGACTTGAAATAACTATTTAAGGGTCTCATAAGTTTTTGTTCTATGTTTCACTCATAATGTAAGTTACAGCACTTGGCTCATTGACAGTAGCGAGAGGAACAGTTATACCACGTTGTTCGTCGATATAATTAAAGCACTGCAGAATATTGTTGCGGTCAAGTGTACACATAGATGAGATGAGGACCGTTTACAAAATAAAGTTATACTTTGTTGACCTCCATAATAAAGTCTAACGTTACAAATCCTTTGTTTGACTTTTTGGAGCTGCAGAAATATTACCTAAAGGTACATTTTAAAAATCCAAACCAACATAAATTCTAATACATTGTGCTTACTAAGTAAATTCTCATTAGAAACAGTATTTCACAATGTTCCCTGTTTACTTCGCACTGTAGGCAAACAGAAAAGTTCAATGCATTTCGTTCTGAATCAAAACTCACATAAGTTAGCGAAAGTAGAACGTGTGACCACATTTCGAGATACGAAAATAAGGTGGTTTAGGATCCACGACTTTTGAGTCGTGTCGTACGTTAATGTATAATATTTTTTATACTAAAAAGATAGCAATATACGGCCTACTAGGTGGTAAGTAGATCCTGCAGTAACTACTCTGCTTATAGTTATTTGCAATAGCACTTGCATGCTGCCGACCCTAAGAGCCCGTAACTCTTATTAAATCCGTGTAAGGCAAGGCATAAAAGTGGTATATTTGTTAGCCTTTATAATCTCTTTTTACGATCCAAAATACAGTAACAGTGTAGCTCGTCTTTTATAATGTGGTCCTTGTCCAGGTAAGCCGGCTCATTCGTAGCATCATCATAATAAAAATACCAAGAACAACGGCGCCGGTACGGTGTTCCACGTTTTACTTCATTTATATTCCAGTTATTTTTCATAGCCTGTCATAGCCTCAATTTAAAAGTGACATCATCAATTATACATCCTTGTTTAAAATATAGCTCAGGCTGAATTTTTGAGTCAGCACTTCCTCTTTTATTAAGCCTCAAGTTCTCATCCCTGAAGCATTCCCTTTCAAATACTGATGATACACGTATAAATTAATTGTGACTTTTTACAATTGCCACAAAATCACAAAAACAAAACAAGTTTAATGTAAATTTTATGGCCAAAAGCTTTATCCATTAACCAACCCAAACCGTATTAAATTAAATTAAGTTCCAAATCTTTTACATAAATTACGACACAAGCAACTCGGCACATACGGCCGCCATATTCACAATCGTAAATCTTAAGACTTACCCATATCGTACCCTCTAAAGTCTCTACACAGTGAAGCCAAAAGTGCGGAAAATGGAAAGAGAGTGTCGATAAATAAAACTACTACCACAGGCTAATTGGAAAGCCAACATATAAATCAGGGGCCACTCTAAGTCGCGGTGCCAAAGCACAAAAACAATTGCTATCCCGCAGAACGATGTCAGTTGGCAAACGCTCGGTTTTTGAATTACTAGTGCGCTTTGTATTTAGCATTTGAATTATGAGTAAGAATTTAAAATTTACTTAGACATACATACATACATTGTATTTAACGTAAATCTTACTAAGAAGTACTTTTAGATAACTTATCTTAACTCTTTCTCGCCAAAAATATTTTAAATTGATCGCTGACTCTCTTTAGATTCTGTATTTTATTAAAGCAGAAAATATTTAGACTCCATATTTTATTAGTCATAATATGGAGTCTAAATCCTTTTTAGTTGTTTTTACTCAATAACATTTGAAGAGTTTTTACTATATATTATAACAATTTTGTAATATTAAAGTTTTAAGAGATTTATTAATTTGTATTCATATCTTACACAGCAACAAGGCTTATAGCAACGATCGCTCAGTAGGAGATCGTGGATACCCAACACACACGCCACACAGAGGTCTGGAGATCGAACCCAAGGCATACAACTCTAACTTTTCAAAGTTATATATGTATGTATTAACCTATTGTGGCCAGACACGATAGATTTTAGTTATGTCTGGCATTCTAAGACCTGACAGATTAAATAGATAGATTATTATCGCTTTAACGGTGTAGGAAAACAGCATTTCTGGGGCCTCTTCATAATGTTTTCGAAAATATTATGTACAGTCTGCCAACCCACACTGAGCCAGCGTGGTAGACTAGAGCCTAACATTGAGAAGAGATCCATGACCAGTAGCGGGACAGTTTACGACAGGTAATATTATATTCAAAACTTCACATCTGTAAATTAAATTAGCAGCAAAGCTATTTTCATAAATGGAACGTGATTTCATGTCTTTTTGGTAACATGCCATAATATTACTTTATATTTACGGCCAATAATGAGATCCAGGTTGTGATTCTTAGAAATAAATATATATTCAGAGTGTTCCGTTAGGAAATTCTTAGAAGCAGCACAATGTTTATAGACCTGTGTCTGTAAGACCGAACAGGCTCGGCATTTATAGGATCATAGAATCTATAAAATACTAACAAATTATAGATTAAATTTATTTCAGTTTACTCCTTTGGTAGATCCAAAGGCGCTTTTTTTATGTATGTATTTCTGTATAAGCACTTTAGGGTACTTGCTGTAAGGTTATTTTGTTACATAAATTTTTTAAGAGAGAATTTGAATTTATTTACTCATTAAGTCTGGGTGTCTTTGTGTCCGTTGTTTTAATGTTTGTAAAGTTGCCCGCGATGCGGTAGCTATACCTTGCGTAGGAGTTGTCTTTCTAAAACAATTCATAAAATAAAAAGCAAAAGCTCTTTAACGCCTGCGTTAGCCGTGCAGTATTTTAAACACTTCAACATTAAGTACCCAACCCAATAGTTGGGTAGTTAATGTTGAGAAAGGATATACTGGCGAGTATAACCCTGTTCTCATTCCATTATCGATTAGATATATACGGTCAATTTACAAAAACTCGTTGCTAAAACTGCTCACATTAGCACCATAATTAAACAGAGCATATCTTCCTTGAACAAAGAGGTTGGCTATTGGGCTATAAATAAATAAATTAGCCGAGCCATTTGCGGGCCGCGCTCGGCTGACCACAAACTTACATTTAGAGCACGCCCAGGGTGAATATACGAAAGTTAAGGGTCGCACTGTTGTATAATATCAACTAGACATTGCATGTAGTAAGGTTTTAGTTAGGATAGGGCAAATTCGGTCTAAATTGTCACAAGCTTCATAACTTTTTGACAGATTATGTTGACGCTGCAGTGCTATTTTGAATGATGGATGATGATTTGGATTAAGTAATTAATATTTTTTGTAGCAGCAAAGTTTCCGGATCTGTGTCCGTTATACAACAATAAGCTTGGCTCTTATACGTGGGCCTTAGGTCCCACGCAAGTATAGCTGACGAAATGTGGCTATAATAAACCTCTGCCTAGCGCATCGGTGGTAAAATTGTGAGACTATGTCATATTATGTACTTTTTAACTAAAATCGTAGTCAGTTAAACATGCTTTGAATATGTAAGATTTTTATTATGTTATGGAATATTTCGATTAGCTTGATCATTCGAATAACTCGATTGTTATTTCGATAATTGCTAATAAACTGCCGGCTCATTCACGCTACTGAACCTTATAACAATCACAAGACATTCACAAAACGTTCGTACTCGCTGAGCAAGTATTATTTTCTTTTTATAAAATAAATGTCATTTAGAAACGAAACTCCAAAAACTTTGTGAGTATCCAATACCAAGTTGCTCTTACACTAATTTCATTAGGATCATAAATGAAAACTACCCGACTGCCTCGAAACAGGTAGCGGTTCAAGATTGAAAAGTACCCAGTGATGAATTGCACGCTTTAAAGTTCTACGTTAAGACTTATTTATCTTTAAACTTCATGTTTTTCTTCGGCTGATTGATGCATTGGCTGAAGTGCGAAGTTTTAAAAGAGAGATAAGGATAGTTGGATTTAGTAGTCGCTTTAAATTGACTTGAAGAATAGCGTAATGACTCTGATATGATATATATACTCTGTGATGACTCTATATTATTTTAGTCTAGATAACTCTTACTGTTATCTTATCTTATCTTATCTTATCTTGTGTGGGGGCCAGTCAGTACAGACCGGCGACACTTCGACCCAGTGGGATCTTTTGTGTCGACTTCCCCAATAACGACTGCCATAGATGTTCATGGCAGTCGGGACCGACGGCTTAACGTGCTCTCCGAGGCACGGAGCAGGCGATAATTGTCAATCAATACGCACATAATTTCGAAAAGTCATATAACTTCCGAAAGTCAGAGGTGCGCGACGTGGGTAGTAGACCCGAGACCCTCTGCATTGCAGTCTGTTGGTCTCCCCACTGAGCTATCGCTGCTCAACTCTTACTGTTACATTTCATAATTATTAATTCTCTACTGAATGCCATAATAGCGCAGTGGTTGTGCTTACGACTGTATTACATGAGGTCTCGGTTTCAAGTCCCAACTCGAATACTTATTGGTTTTTTTTTTATTCTCTGTAGTAGTATAGTGAATTTTGGACTGAAGACGGCAATTGTCAAACAAAGAAATTTGTAGGATAAATTTTACCGTGTCTTGATATACATACATATATGTTGAGTATTTTCTGGATGGGCGCCTCCATTTTGCGCAATTCGATCAAGTATCAGATTTTACAGATAAAAAAATGAAGTAAAATGCACGTGTCATTTAAATGAAATGACGGTTTGCCTAACATTATGTAAGCTATTGGAAGCTATAAATAAAATGATGTTGGTAAAATTGCTATGAAATCTGGACTGGAAGTACATGACATGTCCTTAGATGCTCGAGACTGACACATTAGATTAATTTAGTAGTTGCTAGTAATAAGGTACACGACATTATTTTAAAATGATTTTTACTAAAACATTATGACTCAGATCTGAAATAGAAAGATCTTTTAAATCCCACATGGTACTCTTGTGTGGCATAGCCGGTATTTTAATGCAGTCGTACAAGAGAAATAGCGATATACCCCATTCCATTACACCTTCATATCACAACAAATTTTGATGCTATATTCCAAACAAGGATTTTTATGGTATAAAATCAAACATAGGAAACATCCTGCAACGGTAACTATATGTATTATTCAAATTTGGACCCAAATACCACATCTGAATATAAACATCTTTCTTATATCCCTGTTACCCAATAAAACGCTACAGCAGTCATTAGCTAAGGTACAACTTAGTAGTTCTTATCTACGTCATATGATCCTTTGGACATTCCTTATTTAGGGCCTTTTTTGGATCAGCAGATATCCAATTGGCGGCGATTGGCGGTACATGAGTTATATACAATAAAGATATTTGATATTTATTTTTTTATATTGTATATAACTCATGTATTTATCCTTACTAATATTATAAACGCGAAAGTTTGTATGAATGTATGGATGTTTATTACTCTTTCACGCAAAAACTACTGGACCGATAACGATGAAACTTGGTATGTAGATAGCTGGAGACCTAGATTCACACATAAGTTACTTTTTATCCCGATATTCTCACGGGAACGGGACATACTCGGGTGAAACCACGGGAAAAAACTAGTGAATTATATACTATTATGTACCATGAAATAAACAAAAAAATATTATTATTGTTTATTTCATTATTTCAGAAAGAGAATTCACACACTAGGAACAATGACTGTGTCGTGGAGAACTTTACGATGGACACAAAGAACACCTAGACTCAGAAAATTGTTATCAATCTATGAAAATTTGTGAATCACGCAATTTTTGTCCTGTGTGCTTCTGATCCCCACACAAGGTGACCACCGGCCGCGATATTTATCCAATTAATTTATTTGAATGAAATTTATTAATACCTTAATTATTTAAGTATGTACACATGACAATGAATCATTTGTATGTACATTCAAATAATTTGGAGATTTATACAATTATTATACATTGCTAGGACAAATACTATCATCACCTTCCAAAATATCGTAATTACATGACCCAGTATTGTGTTACTGGGTTTTATAGAAATTTTATTAAAGTAGCGCGTTCTCAGTTACCTATGTAACTTTTGCGTAGGTATTAAAATACCTTTCTTTATAATGTTATAATATTGGATCTGGGATCTTAGAGTCGGTTCGAGTTCGTATCGGTCGGTAGTTCTTTGTTTCCTTATTAGAATGTCCGTAAAGTATTCCACGTCACAGAAAATATTCCTAACGAGGAATTAGACTTTTTGTATATAACAAAAGAATATGCAGTTTATAGTAATCCTATGTAACCGACCGCTGATATCATAAAATATAATTTTCTCTAAATAATAGTTTTAAGCGAGAGAAACGTTTAAAACTATTTTATGTGACCAGTTTATTATCTTTTAGTTTACTTACTTTAATACTTACGAGCTGTCCCAAACTCCCTCGGACCACTACCACTCATAAGACCGAACTATCATCAGTTTTACAGCGTGAAGTTTTACACTTTATTATGCCTCAGTGTAAAATTATCTCGCCCAATGATGTTAGTTGGCGTAACGCGGTAGTTATTGTATATTAATTGTGATATAAACTGGTTTTATGAAGTGAAGTTTGCATTATATTGTTCTCTCGTTGCTTTTGGTACTAGCTTGCACATATGTTTGCGAAAGATCCTGGTTTGAATCCCGGATTGGCTAAAGGGTTTGTGGTGTACTTATATTAGTTTATTTGTGTTTAGCTTTAGGTATCTTATTCTATCTTTACTTTTCTTTCTATATATATATATAAGTACCATACACCTTTGTGATGAGACGATATAGGATGCCAATTAAATCACCTATAAGAGGTAAATTAGTCCATACTACTAACATGAAAAGTGCTTAATTTTTTTATCAAAATGTCTATTAATTTTCTAATACGCAAATAATCGTAAAATTGCGCGATCTCAAGGCATATACGACGCATTGGTTCAGTATATAATAAAGTGCGCATGTTATATGCGTCCGTTTTGGATAAATACTAATTACATACGATTATGTATAATAATAATGAGAATAGAAAAGGGTATGTTAAGTTGGTTTGGGCATGTAGAAAGAATGGATGAGAACAGACTGACTAAGAAAGTTTATAAGGCTAGTGTGAATGGAACAGTCGCAAGGGGAAGACCTAGGCGAACTTTTCCTGATCAGATCGGAGACGTTCTGAATAAAGGCCAGGTTAAGAGCACCTTAAACCGGCGAGCGTGTATGAGGAATGTTATGAAAGTGAATGAAGCCAGAGAAGTGTGTCAGGATCGTAGCAAATGGAAATCCGTAGTCTCTGCCTACCCCTCTGGGAAACAGGCGTGAATTTATGTATGTATGTATGTATAAAAGTATGTGAAATATATTATTTAGATCCGCACTGCACCATATTGAAGTACCTATTGCGGATTATTAAATTAGCATGTACATATGTATGTATATATAATTTTACTAACCATAAATGGTAATATTTTTATTTAATTTCCATCCATAGACAGCTGTGTATTTGTTCGGTAGTAGAGTTTGATATTGCGATGGTTAAAAACACTGATACAAAGTAAACGATATGTCTATTCTGATGAGAATGGAAGAACAACATTGTGTCTCCTCTTTGCTTCGTTTTCTATTTTTTCCGTTTAAACGTCAGAGCGATATATTTGAATAGCATAATAAAAAGTGTAATATGTCTACATATTGTAACCGTTGTTTGAGATCGCGTAACATTTTCTTTACTTTCTAGAATACTACATTAATTAACATATCATCATTTGATTTTGATTTTCTTTTATAACTATTAGACGAATTGACGGGTTGAGGATACCCGTCATTTCGTTCAGTAATTATAAAATGTACCATTATCACTTTATAATTATATTTGTTTTGTCGAGACCTATCGTCGACAAAACAAATATTTATTGTTAAGCTCCAATCTGATAGTTAACGCTGTTATACTATAAAGTAACAGACGCATTAATAATATTCTATTACATGCACACAACATCATCTAGCCCAAACTAAGCAGAGCCTTACTATGGCTACTAGACAATTGATAAACATACATATATACTTTTTTTTGTAAATACATTCATATTATACATATGTATAAACACCCAGACCAAGACAAACATCCATGTTCATGCACACAAATGTTTGACTTATGCGGGAATCGAACCCGCGATCTCAGGCGTGGCAGTCGGTTACATTAACCACTACGCCATCGAGTCGTCGATTATACACGCATTGATATTATACACAAATAGAAGCATATATTATTATGTTATAGCGCACGAAAAGTGATGGCTCATAAATGTCCAATTGGGAAATATTTTATTAGTGAAAGATAAAGTTAAGTCACTCATTCTTCTATTGCGCTACTTACTATTTCAAATTATCAACACAATAATTGTATTATAATAACTGCAATTATTGCAGTTATTAACAACCAAATTTTCTGGGTCAGATTCGATGCCCAAGACTATATACGTGACAAATTTTGTGTATAGATTGAAAAGCCAAATTAAGTTGTATAATAATTTTTATTATGTAAAATAATATGTTGCCTAACATATCGCACGCTTAATAATAAACCGGAATATGTCAAAAATTAAGGATTCCTCCTTTTGTTAATAAAACGAACTAACTCCGATTGAAGAATCTATAGGTACAATTCCGCCATGCAAAACAAACCAAACTGGTCGATTGTTAGATCACCCCTCTCTTTTCTACAAAAGCGCGTGACAATGTATTTCATGCGATAGAGAATCATTCAGTGATGCGGCGACCGTGATGTGAGATAGGTGTCGTTGTTTTGTGACTACGGTGGAGTAAGGTGAAATAATTCGGTTTATTTTCAAACGCAGGTTAGACTATACTACTTCATTTTTTTTCTAAACTAGCATGTTTTCGTTTTACTTCACTTTAGTTGAAAACTGTGTTATAATTCAGCATGTACTATTTAGACTTGTTGCAGTTTATCATTAAATTATAGTTGTATTGTTAAGAAAGATTGCGTATTAGTGCGTTTTAATATATAATTATTACTTTTATTCGAGAAACAATTCATTCTATATCACTTTATTACCAAAACTATCGGTAGATTTAAATAATACTTCTGTTTATTTCGGTTTACGTTTTAAATGATCCTAAGGTTTAAAAGTACTCTAGCAATTGTTGCAGTTTATTATAAAATGTTCTTTCAATTTATTTTAAATACCCATTAATAAAAAGTATTAAATTTCTAGTTCCATAGTTTTAATCCTGAAGATGACGTCTGCAAATAGGAAGCAGTGGTGCCTACAACTTCTTATGATGAGTAATAATGCTGGATGTACTGATACGGATAATTGTTAGCCAGTCAAAATAAAATTAGGTTAATAACGTCGTGTTTACGTAGTTACTAGTGCAGTACCCCGACTGTAAATTTGCAAGTGAGTAAACGTAACTACCGCGTTTGCGTTAAAATTTAAGCATTATGATATTCTATCAGTCAAATTTTAACGCAAATGATAGTTACGTTTACTCTCTTGCAAACAGCACAGCATACAGGAAAACAAGGTCTCCAGCTCACCATGCAGGAAATCAAGGTCACCACGTAGTACATCAAAATCACCACCATTCAGAAAGTCCAGGTCGCCAGCGCCACCATGCAGGAAGGCCAGGTCATCTTCAAGCAGTTCTTCAAGTTCTTCTTCAAACTCGTCTTCCTCGGACTCATCTTCCCCAGGCTCATCTTACCCAAGCTCTGATGATAACTCACGTATACCCGAAAAATAGTCTCCGATACTGTGTAATGATGACGAACGTGACAGTAATGAAATCATTGAAGATACTCCTACACGCTTTATACCAACGTAAGTAGCAACGTGTTATTGTTACAATAAACTGTTTTAATATTGTTATTTTATAAGTATAATCATTTATTATAATTCACTTGTTTAGCTTTAATTTCAGAATGAAGTAAAATTATCACACACGTCTGCAAATGCCATTACCAAGAACTTGCTAGTTTCATATTCTGATTGTTCTTTTCAAGATTCTGACGAGTGCGACCAACAGCTAGCTAACCAGAAACCTGTAGATGTTCCTAATAAAGAGGCAAATGACATTGAGAGAATTGTACACGTGGAAATTACAGTAAATATGTATTCTACAACATATAATAAATAATAAAATAAGAGGAGGAGGGACAAATAAAATGAATATACTTATATAATATTTTCTTATTTTTAAATATACATATATACATAATGTATCAATAAATAAGTACTATATATAATGTTAAATAAAATAATTACATGTATTTTAAAATAATCTAGTAAATAAATATAAATAAAAGTAATGTAAATTCAGCATTAAAACAGTATTATTTATATTATTATGTTTTATTGTATTTAGGACCCAACTAGCTCAGGAGAAAATCTAAATTCCATACCAAATTATGCGATTTCTCCGTTATATTCTGATGAGAGCGATGTATGTAGATCTGAGTGACGCTGATCCTAGTTATTATGTGTACACGACTGACAACAGAAACAAAAATAAACAAAGAAAATTCTTTATTCCGCCATCTGGATCGTCATCAAGTTCCTGTGACTCTGATTGTTCAAATGCTAAAAAGAGGCCGAAACTTAAATGCGCAAATCATATTGGTAATGACTCTAGATACGAGCTGTTCAAATTTTATTGGGGATTACGGGACTTGAACCAATAAAGAGCTTATGTTAAATCATCTATGGTAGATATCAAACCAAGATATCAATATACGAACGCAGAGAATCCCCGAAAACCAAAGCCTATTATTTCACTATTGACAATCAACAAATTAGAGTCTGTAAAACATATTTCAAAGCTACCTTGAATATTTCAGATCGAATGATATTCACCATACAGCAAAAACAAACAGCAATAACTTTATAGAAGATGACTTACGTGGAAAGCATGGTAATCATAAAAAAATAAACCCCGATTTAAAACAATATATTAAAGAGCACTTAGACTCTATCCCGCGAATGGAATCACATTATGTAAGAACTACTACCTCAAAAGAATACATAGATGGGTAAAGACAATCAAAGACCTTTATAATGATTTTAAAGAAATACAAACACGAAACAAGAAAGAGACAGGGAGTTACATGACTTATTATAACATATTTACAAAGGACTTCAATATATCTTTCTTTCGACCTAAAAAAGATAAGTGCGATCTTTGTTTAAGTTCGGCCCAATCTATACCCCAGTTCAATGTATAACACCAATTAAAAACGCAAAAAAATGTAACCGCCCAATCAACACACATGCGCTAACATTCGACAGTATTCTGGACCTTAAACTATTGCAAGAGGATTTAATTTTGGTACAGATGAAAGCGGCCAAAATGTCAACTGGAATGATATAAAGGTGTTAAAGGTCACAAAAGAAAATCTGTTTCTATTTTACTTTAAGTACCTACTTAAATGTAAGAATTGTTTGCTTTAATCCACTATAAAATAAATATGATACAAGCATTTAAAATTTGATAGTACCTAATTATAATTGGTAATTGATGTAAACGATAGGAAGCAGGCGCACGATACAAATTGTGAAGAAACCGCTATCAAACTGCATGAATGAAAGATAGCTACAACGCATTTACATTTTTCTCAAACCAAAATTTAATATGCTAATTGTTTTCTCAATTTAGATATTTCTTTAGAATTATATTTGCTATTGCATCAATTTGACGAGGTGATTCATTTCTTTTATTTTTATGATACTATAATAATACAAACGACAATTTCATAATACATAAACTGGAACCGCTTCCAAGCTTTTAAAGGTAAGTTATTTATACAGTTGTCTTCAGTATCAACATTGTTCTTCTCGTTTTAATATTTAAATGGTTTCTACAGCTTCATCCCACAAAGGCAAGAGATTGAGGCCAAGTATAGATTGTTATTATTAATTCAACTGGGAAATCTGTCAAGAAGGAAATGGCGTCATTAGCTTGCAACGGAGACAGTTTTAAGTCCGCTCCGTTCAAGTTAAAAAACAGTAGCAGGATTTACGTATTTCCGGTTGACCGTCCCGGCGAGATTTTATCTCAATTCTTTAAGAATGAGACATACAGACTTGAAAATTAGGCAGCCTGTTGGCCGGTTATGACGTCATAACTTATTTAAGTTTTGGATTATGAGTATTATGGTAATAAATTTAAGTGCTATGCTTATGGTTTGTCGCCTTATTGTAGCGCCTTATTTTAGCATTGTCACGTCAAGAACTCCTAAGTAGAAGTTCTGAGTTTGTAAATGTGCCTATTACACGACAATAGATTCGCCTGCTGTTACGAGGAGCCCAATGTCAAAACTGGTTAATAAGAAATTGCAAAATGTTTAATCTAATCTATTAACGGTTAAACTCGGTTTATTATTACGCTTCATTATTGACACCTCACGAAAAAGTTTCTTAATTGATTAAAGTCTTTCTTAAAACATACCTACATAAACTATGATAAAAATACTCTAACAACAAATTTTTCGTCATAAATTTGCTCACTACTTTCGTGCGCAGTAACTCAGAGGTCTTAAAGACGTTTTTTCTTTGTATTTCCACCGTTCCGCGTACATCCGGGTACCGTGGAATCTACCCAACTTGTGTATCCAGGTCTGCGTTGTATAGTCACGCTTTAATCACTAGCGTTACGACTAAGATTTTGATATCTTATTTTAAGTATTTGAGGGACTCTGAAGGAATCTATGTTTATTTCCTTCTTATTCTTTTAAATAAAACTCCTGCACAAGGAATAATTAGGCATAAATACATAGGCAAAACCGAGATCAGTAACAACTTATTACCGATCACATAATTTTGTGTCCGGCGTAGAGATTAAACCCTAACATTTAACACAGTTAAAATGATGTCGAATATATGTGAAGTCTGTTAACCCGCAAAGGGCCAGCGTGGTGGACTATGACCTAACCCTTTTCACACTGAGAAGAAGCCCGTGCCCAGCAGTGGGACAGTTTATTACAGGGCTGATATTATTATATTTAATACAGTGGCTTACACTTAAATCGCTACGCCATCTGCGCAGTAAAAAGTTTAAAAAGTGATTGTTAACTTTGAACTTAAACTTACTTTATAATGAAACTAATTCTAATATACAAATTTGTTACTGCTAACATTTTAATGAGAGATACTCAGTAACTGAGTTCTTGTGAAATATAACTTCATAGTAGTTATCCCCTTATATATTTGTACAACAAATACGCACACAAGTCGACTTATATTCGAACTGTTAACAAAACACTCGTAGACTATCTCGCGTGATCTGGCTACGTCACGGATACCTGTAGTGTACGGGTATAAGTTTCTCACAGGAAAATGCAGCCTCCATGTTTAAGGAAACGAAAACGTACACAACAAGGAACGCTGATATACGAATGTGTAGATCCTGCACTTTTATTATCACATATTTTATAATTTAAACCAGCTAGGTATATTTAAGTACACAGATAATGTTGAGGTTTATATGGTAATTGAGTACTCTAGGTTCGATCCCCAGACGGATCCACAAGTGGTTGTTTCGAGTCTGGGTGTTCTTGGGTCAGTTGTTTGTGACACAGGAATTTATACCTACTGTAGGAGTTGTCTCTTTAAACTTGTTGTGCGAGGTACTTTACAAACACGCAATTAACCCTCTGCAACTGACGTGACGCAAATTTCACAAAACTGGTAGACACCATTTTGACTTCATATTTTTCATTATCTATGCAGATAAAAATAAATTATAGTAATTTCATATCATAGTGTAAATTGTCATTATTAATATATCTATAAAATGATTTCTGATTAAAGAAAAACAATAAGTATGAAATAATCAATTTATTAATTTTATCACAAATCAACTACGAAAATTAACACAGCTATCAAAAAATTATTAAAATAAGAAAATCTTCTACATCTTTGAGCCTAATTTTACTTAATTATTGAAGTTATCCCTTATAGAAATCAGACTTATATTTTGTTATTGGTGGTTAAATCTCCAGATATATAGCCATATATGTATATCACAGTTTTAATTGCCATTTCTCACACATTGCTTTGAAGCATTGCAAACAAATTGGTTTAGAACAGTCACAGCATTTATATTTTGTTTGTCTCTTTATCTTTGTCGGACAAATATAACATAATTTTTCCCAGTTGCAGAAACGGATTCCGATTTTTGGGGCATGGGAGGCAGATCTTTACCTAAAACTATGTAGATGGTCATACGCAATTTCCGCAGTAGTTGCTCATTATAAACTCGGATCGGATAATTTTGTGAGCTGCAGTTCTTGTAGCTACCGAGAGCTACCCTTCTTTATAGCCCATGAAAAATCCATTTTGTCCTTCAAAATGTCAAATCTATAATCTAAATCGCTTAATTCATGTTTGGATTCCACTTCCAACCATTCTTCTATTTGGTGATCATAATTATTTACGAATTCTAGCTGACGTCCTTTTTAATATACATGTGCTTTCAGTATTTGTTGATTGAGACATCTAAAACAATAATAATAACAAATAAAAATAAAATATTGTGAATAAAAATACAAAATAAACATTAATACTGACCAGTAGTTTAGAAGACAGTATGGATATATTTCAATTTTACTGACGTGGTAGTCAATCACATACGTTAACATTGATGTGGTAGGTTCGTAGACATCCAACCATGACTGTAGAGAACTGGCCGCTACTGGCCGCCTTACGTGGGTGGAATATGATGGTATTAAAATCGCGAATATCGTAGCTTTACAAATAAAGGTGTTAGGCACATTTTTATCATTTGTGTTGTCTGGCGGACAACTATGTCCGTCGCAGAGCACACAAATCATAACCAGGCTCAGAACAATAATAATAATAATATTCTATCACATATACGCAACACCATCTAGCCCAAACTAAGCAGAGCTTGTACTATGGGTACTAAACAATGGATAAACACACATCTTATCTTATGTATGGGGGCCAGTCAGCACAGACCATAACATACATACATATTATACATAGGTTTAGGGTAGGGATTGGGATCCGGAACGGGCACGGTATCAGGATGATATTCAGGATCAAGATCAATTACCTAGTCCAACAAAATGTTTGCCAGTCAACGGCAATTGCCTATTATATGGACCCTAAAACTAGTTACCTGGCAAAATTTGGGTATATTACAGAATGATGACATAGGCGAGCAACAAAGTAAGTATGTAAAAAAAGAAAATATAAAATGCTCATTTTATTAGAACTTAGTGCAGCAACTCGCTAACATTCGTACTTCACGGGGCTCACGCTCGCATTATATTCGTATAGAACTTTTAACAATCTCGCCAGCAACAAATAATGTTCACGAAACATATAGGTACAAGACTTCGTAGTTAGTTCGTAGCTAACCTCGACAACGCTAAAGTTGGCTGAGTGGAAAAATACTCAATTTGAATTGTTAATATGTTTTAACTATAAAGCAAGTTTCAGATGTACTTTCAAATCGTTTCGTGGGATTCTGAGGAATGTATTTTTCAAATGTTTTCATAATTAAACCAACTGTCTTGTTCGTATTGTGAAATATCTCTGAATTTAAGTTTAAAGTCATTCAAGAGATGCTAAGACTGATGCCTGAGTAGAATAAAGATTTATGGGATTTTAGATTCTGTACAAAGAGGTATCTTTATACAGAAATCCCATAGCGGTATCTTAACTTGAATCTGTGATATTGCTTATTTAAGTATTGTAGCCTCACTGAAAATAACGCAACCAAACAGCCTTGTGTTGTGTTTCTACGTTAGGAAGGTAGGCGATTTTCCAGAATGCACAGACGACGGTGACTTAGTGCTTTAGGTGAAGTGTTTTGTTAACAGTTTGGATCGACTTGTGTAGGTATCCTTTTTTTTATGCTACCAATTTGGCAAACAAGCTTGCGGCCCTTACCTGATGGTAAGTGGTCCCGTAGCCTATAGACGCCTGCAACACCAGAGGCATCACTTGCGCATTGCTGACCCATTAGGAAAGGAAGTGGCAAGGAGAAGAGTGGGAGAGGGGAAAGAGGGTGACTGGGCCTCCAGTGCTATCACTCAGCAAACGAAACACAAGAGTAGGAATACTGATATTTCATGCCGATATTCTGTGAGAGGGTAGTCCTACCCTGGTCGAGCCGGCCCATTCTTGCTGAAATCAGCGAGGCTCTACTACTCTGAACACACATTATACTACATTCGTTCCGCAAATATACAAAGAATGATGAGACTTGACGCCGAGCTTCAACATGTCAAGCAAGTACTGCAAGACAACAAGCTCCTACAGCCGCGCCGGTGTCACAGATCCCGAGAAAAGCCAGCCACAGTCGAGCGTCAGCCTGCTATACTGCCTTATGTAAGGGGTGTCACTGACAAGATTGGCTAAATCTTGAAGCGAGCTTCAATCAACACATACTTCAAGCCGCCAACGGAGATAAGTCAATTTTTACCATCCGTCAAGTGCCAATTACCTTTACAAGATGCAGGGGTCTATAAAATAGATTGTGACTCTCATACATTGGTCAAACCAAGAGAAGCATAGGCACCCGCATAAAAGAACACATAGCTGACGTAAAACACAAACGCTCGTTGAAGTCTGCTGTGTGTGAAACATGTACAACAGGGGACCAACCACTACCTGAGATTTGACAAACCACACACACATTCTCGCTAAAGAACACCGATTCCTACCAAGGATGCTTCGCTAGGCTATTGAAATCAAAAAACATCCCAATTTCAATAGAGAAGATGGTTGGAATGTACCAACAGCTTGGGATCCAGTACTTCAAATAGTCAAATCCAAGAAGAAACAAACCACAGCTAGACTTCATGATACTTTGAGCTCATTCTGCGTAAATAGAAACACCAATGATTAAATTATATTCGGGTACTTTGAAATAACTACACTGGAACATTGAGACAACTACCATCTTAGTCTCCCCGTGACCATGGCTGCTGAAAAGCAACCGAAACGTCGGGGAATGTTTAAACCAAAAATAAATAAATTTAATAGATTAAATAATTTTATTAGCTTATAAATTAGTAAAATAAAATCAATACTAGTAGCAGTGTAATATTTTCAAAATGTTGTAATACAGTGATAAATAAACAACGCGATAAAAACCGTATATAGTAGTTTAATTTCAATGAATAACATTCGCGTAAACAGAAGACAATATTTGATATAGTCTTATTAAATATTAACAATAATTTTTTGAGCAAACATTTGGACCACACTTAGACACTTAGAGCAGTGGCTTTAAGTGTTTGATCGCCACAGAGGACAAAAAACTGTGCGATCCTCAGAATAGTCTGGGTGTCCTTTGTGTCCATGGTTTGAATGTTCGTAAAGTTCCCCGTAATACAGAGCTAAATTCGAATGCATCGTGTTTTTAAAGTAATACTTACAAAAATTCGACCCGCGATAACGTATTCGACACCTTACCTATTGGTCGATAGTGCCAGAATCTGTACAGCTACTCACAATTTCTTGATACTTTATAAAATTTATTAATACAGGTTTGAAAACCATAACACATTACTCACGCGGCGATAAAACTCTTAATAATCCAGGTGTTAGTAATGAACTAAATGTACTAAACATTAATGTATACAGATAATATTGAATTACGGTTACTGTTTAAATAAACGCCGTAACGCAGGTACAAAGCAGTTCGTTTAACTTAAATAATCTTATCGCCGCGTTAACGACGTGCACCGGATAAAAAGGAATTTTGTAAAGCGCACTGTATAAATACTCAACTTTAAATATATTCTCTTTGGTTATAAAACAATGGAGTGTACAAAAATAATAACAGCGTATACTTTACCGTCGCACCACTGCAAAATTCTACGAAAATTCTTTTGTAAATAGAGGAAAACTAGACTTTACAGAAGGCTATTAACTGTTTTGAAAAAACAAACGTTGGCAACACCCGCTTAGTGGCTAGTAGAGGAAGAAGAAAAAAATTCGTTTACCCATCCCATAACAGAGTTAATGGCCGCACTCACCCAGCGGTGCGCTGTGTGGTACAAGCTAAACGAAATCCGATGACTCTGAGTGTAATTTGTGTCCGTTAATTTGTAAAGTTTCCCATGACTTAAAGTTTGACTGGGAATGTTTTTTTATTGAACCTAGTGCCAGACAAGTTACGGTCTACATGAGTAAGTAAGTCAACCGCGGCTCGTGAATTTCGACGAAGTCAAGAGTACACGCAGCCAAACCACTTACCTGCCTACCGGGATAGAAGAAAAATTTTCCCGTTTATGCTCTGCTCCTATTGGTCGTAGCGTGATATTATATAGCCTATAGTCTTCCTCGATAAATGGGCTATCCAATACTGAAAGATTTCTTTAATTCAAACCAGTAGTTCCTGATATTAGCGTTCAACCAAGCAAACAAACAAACAAACTCTTCAGCTTTCTAATATTAGTATAGATTGTGGAATATTTAAGCCGTGAAAACTTAACAAACAAAGAAACTCACTCACTTTTGGCGGCTCGTAATTTTCTGTATAATGGGGCAAATTCTGGCCATCATTGGTGTGGTTAATTTACAGTAACAATATTTATATGACACGCAGTGTCATTATCTAATACAAAAAATAGCCAACAAATCACGTATCTTATTTCAGCTATTTTTGTAGTTACGCCAGGTTTCATACAACGTATGCCATACTTTTTAGTACTATTTAATTCGTAAATAAATACATAGGCGCCCGCCTCTATCCCCGATAAGAAAATGGTCACATATTTCCCTTATTACGTAGAACCTAAAATCAGAACTAGGGCAACCATTTGTGAATTACACATTTCTTTGCCCGATGTTGAATTCCAACCAATACAAGACGTATTGGTAGCCTCGATGCGAGCATATAAACCTCTACACTATCCGTGCAGCCAAACTAAACTAAACGAAGGGTTCGGCCCAGAAATCCAGCGCCTGCAAGCATCACGGAGCTGAAAACAGCGCTGGAAGAGGAGTGGAAAGCTTTCCCCCAAGACTTGATAAAGAAGCTTATCAGATCGACGAGGAATCGCGTCCGAGATGTTATAAAGGCCAGGGGAGGCAACACTAAATATTAATTAAATAAATGTCTTTATTTTTTATAACATTTCGTTTTTATTTTAAGTTAATTATCGCTATGATTATGTTCAATAATTCATTTTATTTTGCATTGTCGTTCAAATCTGATTATCTCCAGAATTCTATCGTGGATTTTTAAATTAGAGTATCATTTAAAAGCCTATAAAATAGGCTTTTAAAAATTATGTAGGTATTATATATATATTTTTTAAATAATTATATAAATCACTCTTATTTCATTTTGTAAAGGTGAGTCAATGTAGTTGCACGCTAGTTTATGTACATATATACATGTATAGCAAAAAATATGATAATATAATTCTGTCTGTGCTTCCGTAACTTAGACCATGATATCGGTATAACTTCCAGTTAACTTAGCTATACAGTTTAACTACTGGCAGCCGTGGCCCTTTGGATTTGTAATTAACACGAGAAAAGTTAATAAGAGATGATTAAATCTTAGGTTTTCATTAGTTTGCTAATAACTATTTAATATGCTCGCATAGTTTGTTTGCTATATTAAATTCTATTAAGACTGTCTTGTTGGTTTAGTAATGTAGGCACATTACCAGTATGTCACCTCAATATTTTAGATGTACTTACGACATCAATAGTATCGGCTCGATTGTGCTGAATATTATTTAATACTTTTACTTAGTCATATACTTCTGTTTAAATGTGTGAATATGAGTATGCTCACACATACTTAATATTATAATATAAATACTCACGTGCATATATTATACCGTGATAGCAGCGATAGCTCAGTGGGGAGACCAACAGACTGCAATGCAGAGGGTATCGTGTTCGAACCCAAGTCGCGCACCTCTGACTTTCGTAAGTTATATGACTTTTCGAAATTATGTGCGTATTGATTGACAATTATCGCTTACTCCGTGCCTCGGAGAGCACGTTAAGCCGTCGGTCCCGGCAGCCATGAACATCTATGGCAGTCGTTATAGGTAAGTCAGTGCCCTATAATATCCTGACACTGGTCTAGCCTTAGGGTATCGTTAGCCTTCGGGTTGCGGAGGTCAGGTGGCAGCCACTCCGTGTAAAAACTGATATCCAGTCAAATCCGGTTTGACTAGAAAAGCCGACCCCGAGTGACTTGGGAATAATGAAGGCTAGGAAGAAGAGAAGAAATACTCTCGTGATGATCAAATAAACAAGCATTCTGTACACGCAATCGTAACTTTCACTACAGTGACGTGAGCTTGCGCTTAGGTTTACTAACAAATATCTGTCTGAGGGTCACGCTGTTATTAGTGAGTAATCAAAGATCTACGCCTGTGTGGAATTTATACCCAGGTACGAGGTATGCTAAAGCCATTCCGACACACGGGCGTCTTCACAGTGTGAGACAGGTTAAGTCATACTTTTTTGTCAACAAATAAATTTATAATTATTGTTTAAATTTTAGAAATTACGTAACCATAAAGTGAAATAACAAGAAGTTATTAAATGTTTTATTATACACTACCACGCTAGCCTAGCGGGCGTGCAGACTTGAAGAACTCTCAGACATGCTGGTTTCTTCACGATGTTTTCTTTACCGTTAAAGCGGGCCATAATTTAATATTTAATACACACAGAACTTTAAAAACTCAGAGCTGCGCGTTCTGGGAATCGAAGTCAAGGCCTCTGCGTGGCAGCCCAACGGTCTTGACCAGGCTGTCTATCCCATGCAGTATAATATGGTATATCAATATTAATATTAACATAAGAATCTTTGCAGATATTTATTTATTATACACTCATGTAAGATATTGTATTTTTTTTTATAAATATTAATTTTAAAACTAATTAATCTAAAACATATTTACAAACGTATTAAAAAGAAAACATAATTACAAAAACACTAATAATTACTAAATATTTACAATAAAGCTTGGACCCCATGAACCTAAGGTTTTCACTCCAAACGGCTCAAAAATGTAATTTTCGACTAAATTAGTATATTTGGGTCGTTTGAAGGTTACCGCAGTTGCAGCAGCAGCGCTGGCATATTACGCGGCATTTTTTTTAAAGGTACTAAATTTTCCAAAACTGTGATGATCTTAGTACATGCGTAAATTTAAGACTTTTATATCGGTGTTTCTGGCAAATAAAATCTTCCATTCGTAAGCAGAACTATAAAGCAATATTGCAGAAATAATATTACGACACCAATTAAAAATGCACCTGGATACTGAAGTGACGCTTGAAAGCTGTCTATAGAAAAAAGTCAAATATCCGATGTGTCAACCACCTGCTGACCGTTTTAAAACGTTCCAATGCTTTTCCAAAGGTTTTATTTTAATGAACTGTCGTCCAAAGCCATTGGTTTCCGAACAAACTCAATTATTTTTTATTTTCAAAGTTAACGACCATGTAATTTAGATTGCAAATAGTATTTTCATTTTCTATTAATCTATTCGATTTTAGTTCAGTTAGAAAAAATGAGTTTTATACACACACACAGACACACACACACACTTTTATCATACTTTCGCCCGCGCATTTTTATTGAAAACACTAACCAGGATAAAATCTCAGCAGCCTACGTTAAACTGTTATTTGTGTGCCATATTTCATACAAATACCTTATGCGTGATGAAGTAACAAACAGACAAACATCTTCACAAACTTGCACAGTTATAATGTTAGTAGGATAAAATAATTTCATATTACATAAAGTATAAACTCAATTTGAATACATAATATTGTCTTAAGTTTACGCGAATATTATACATTGAAATTAAACACTTTATACGGATTTTATCGCGTTGTTTATTTTACTTTAAATACTTTTATTACCTACATAGTTTTGAAAACTCTAAAACTACTATTATTGAACTTTACTATGCTATTTAATTTAATTAAAACTATTTATATTTTAGTTTACACTTTGCCCCGACGTTTCGGTTTTTTACAGCAGCCATGTTCACGGGGGGACTACGATGGTAGTTTTTTGGGACAACTACCTTCTACTATCTTAGTCTCCCCGTGAACATATAAGTGTTTAAAGTAAAATAAACAACGCGACAAAATCCGTATAAAGTGTTTAATTTCAATCAATTTTAATAGTTTAATCACACAAGAAATAAACTTAAATATAAATTATTTGTCATTACATTATTAAACACAGAGCTTATTTTCTAAAATACTGGACCTTGAGACATCTTGGATACCACTATTTAAAGAAAACATCACCAAAATGAGGTTAACGTTGCTAGCCGCTAACCCTGAAGAGTAAAGATTTTTGCCAAGTCAGTTAACAAAGAGAGCTTAATTAGAGTGACATCGTTGCAAATGTCCGAAAGGTTATAGTAACTGTATTTTAGCAGCATAATATTAGGCTAATTACATACAACATTACCATATTATCTTTCTTTAAAAAAATATTGTACTAGGAGTAATCCCTATGCTGCGAGATACTTTACAAATATTTGTTAATGGACACAAAGAGCATCAAGACTTGGAACAACCATTTACGTATCACACAAATTATCTCGTGTCGAACTCACAACACGTAGTTGCAGCTGTGACGCGACTATTTAAACCAGTATTTTATCTACTTAATATCAGATGAATCGTACTTGCTTATCATCTGAGTAGTTAAAATCGTTTACTTAGATCCAGTCATTGCTCAGCTGTGCCGAGTGAAGCCTCAAAGCGGTCTGAGTTCATTACAATAACATGTTTAGGAGAGAGGTACCGTTGAGCTTGTCTAGCCACTAAAGTGCATCCGGCATGTTTGCGGAAGCGCACACTGGTAGCTTTTACGTCATCATGAGAAATTATTACACGGAGCATCCTAAGGGTGGACAAACAGACTTGAAATTAGAGTTACACACAGATTTGGGACGCCTGAAGATTTCTTAGTTTTGCGGTTTTGATATTTTCTACCTTACTTTGAAAATCTCCTATTTTAAGTAAATAAAATGTAAACAATAAGTTTACATTTCAACAAATAACTAAATATACAGTTTAATAATCTAAAGTAAGGTAATCACAACAGTTGACATTAATCTTTGTGTGTATCTACACAACAATTCGTGTCAACTGTTGTTATCGTCATTCAAAAACCGCAGGTTGATGAGAGGTATTGTCGTCAACTAACTAAAAAGACGTTAAGGGAAAGAACGCTGACTGAAAGAACGTTAAGACATATGTGTTCTATGGCTTAACGTTTTTTATTAAGTGTTTTTATTAAGTGCACGGCAGAGTTGCAATCTGTATAAATATAATATTATGTAACCTTCTAGTCTAGGAAAGATGCAATCTTTTTCTCTACTACTTTTACTACTCCTGAAACCCTGTAATCTGATTAGCACAGCGAATGCTTTGGCGAATCATAAAGCATGCCAACTGGAAGTATAAAAATTGCAGCTAAATATTCTGTGTTGTAATCCGGCGATAAGTAGACTAGCTAAAGTTACCGTGGCTTAATCCTCTAATCTCTCTCCCTTGTGTTGGCAGTGCTCTATATTATTTTTTGCAGGTTAAGCATCCTACCACGGAGCACGGAATACTGCGCGACGCGCTTCTAATAGGCGCTAAGATAATAATAATATTCGTGCCGAGTAATTGATAGCGCCGAGTGCAACAGCATATTATAAGTCTTTCTTTCTTTTCGTGTGGTTAGTGGCCAACCTGTTGTCAAGAGTTGTTCAAGCCGCTCGTAGGCCTCTGACATGGCTTAACGACTGCAGTCAATTTGGCAGCAACCGGGACCGATTTTTTACGTCCTCTTCGAAGCACGGAGACGCTCAGATGAAATACTACTTAGCGGTCACCCATCTGTAGACTGAACGCACCCAACGTTGCTTAACTTCGCTAATCGTTTACCGATCAGTGAGTGCAACTGGCTATGAGCCATATATTATAAGCAGCATATAAAATTTTTCGTGTAGTTTTCGCTGACACGCTTAAATTGTATAAAATAGATGAGAAACGGAGCGTCTATGGCAGAAGTTAGTGTGCTTTGACTGCTTACATTATGAACTTGCGCTCCGTAGCGTGAGGTCTGGAGTTTGAATTCCAGGTCGGGCAAACAAAAAAGTTATTGGGATTTTCTGTTAAGAAAACTCAAAAGCAGCCCACAGTTAGAAAGTTAGCGGTGTTAGACACCCCCGTGCCTCGGAAAGCACGTAAAGCTTTGATCTCTTTGGTTGGTCAGTTGGTCGTGAGCCTGATCTCTCTCCAGTCGTGTCGGATTACAGTCCCATCGGATCATTAATGTTAGGGCACAGAGCACCTGTGTTTGTACACACACTTATGTACTACTGGACACTACTTGTATATGTATCTCCTGCACAAATGGCCGGTCTCTGTTAAGACTAGCCTCCGTGACCGAAATTCGATCTGGAGGACATTAATATCATTACATTTGGCGTCAGAAATGTTACTCGTATCGCACGCACCCATATACTAGGATAACCGCTCGTTGTGAAGTATGACGGAATATTGTTGTCATTTTACTTAGTCAGTATAAAAGCCTGCCTATTGCCTATTATGGGCGATGCAGTCATATAGATTTTTATCACACGTAGAAAATAGTTTAATTAGATTTTGATCTTAGCAAAAACTCTGTTCCCTTTTTTTAATATTATCTTATCTTATCTTATCTTGTGTGGGGGCCAGTCAGTACAGACCGGCGACACTTCGACCCAGTGGGATCTTTTGTGTCGACTTCGCCAATAACGACTGCCATAGATGTTCATGGTAGCCGGGACCGACGGCTTCACGTGCTCTCCGAGGCACGGAGCAGGCGATAATTGTCAATCAATACGCACATAACTTCGAAAAGTCATATAACATCCGAAAGTCAGAGGTGCGCGACGAGGGTTCGAACCCGAGACTCTCTGTATTACAGTCTGTTGGACTCCCCACTAAGCTATCGCTGCTGTTTAATATTAATGATGCTTTTTAATATTAACTAGTAGGTAATAACATGACCCTATATTATTATTATAAAATACTTCACCGCGATAGAGCTTACACTTTTAATTTGTTTACATACGCCTATGTTCATCTGTAGACCTCAAGCTACCATCTCATACCATATATTATAAAAACCATTTCAGCAGGGTAGCCATGAGTACGTGATAATAAAAACTACGCAAACAAGTTTAGGTTTCCATACAAATATGTATAAATGTTAGTTTTTTTTTGTTACGCTTAATCCTTAAATACTCGACCGATCACCATAATATTTCGCGTACACGCTGTCAGGAAAACAGAAAAGGACATGAGGTACCGTTTAATCAGGAAAAAGTTCTGTTATTAATTTAACCTAACATACATTTACTCGAGCAAAGCCGCGGGCAAGATCTAGTATTATTTATTTAGTCAATTAATTACAATGTAATATTTGCCATCACACTCTATAACAGTCCAGAAAGTAGGTACCTAAAACATTGACTTCGTACAGAACATTAAATATTCTGTGTACTGGTCTTTGCCCAATTAATCAATACACTTTGATGTCCTTAGTACCGCACTTCCTGACTTCTGTCCTAGATACTATTAATTAGAAACCGAACTAATGTATTTTCATTTCTATTACATCTTTATACATATTATGTGCTGTAAGTAGCCACTGTTACTATACAGAGAGTAACAATAAGTTGCGTCATGTTTTACAGTCGCGCAAATGTATTGTGAACTTTATGTAATCGATGATACGGATCTACTCACTTATGCCTATTTCTTTAAATCGCTCTTTCAGGGCAATTCATGGATCTAAATTTTACTACTACTACCCACTACCTACTGACCTGTAACGTAAAACTTAAAAATGTATGTTAAATTAGATTTATTTAAATTAAACCACTTTATACGGATTTTATCGCGTTGTTTATTTAACACTTTAATATATCATTTGCATAAATTGCAGCCATGGTCACGGTCTCCCCGTGACCATGGCTGAAAAGCAACCGAAACGTCGGGAAAGGTATAAACTTAGATATAAATAGTTTTAATAATTTAATTAACTTAAAAAATAGTAAAGTCTAATAGCAGTAGTAATGTAATAATCTCATAATTATGTAATAAAGTGTTAAATAAACAACGCGTTAAAATCCGTATAAATTTGTTCAATTTCAATGAATAAAATTCGCGTAAACGTAGAAATAATATGTAAATTACATTTATTTTTAATACATCTTCTCCCTAGCCTTTATTATTTCCAAGTCACTTGGGGTCGGCATTCTAGTCTAACCGGATTTGACTGGATATCAGTTTTTACACGGAGCGACTGCCATCTGACCTCCGCAACCCGAAGGCTAACGATAACCTAAGGCTAGACTAGTGTCAGGATATTAGAGGGCGCTGACTTCCCAATAACGACTGCCATAGGTGTTCATGGCAGTCGGGACCGATGACTTAACGTGCTCTCCGAGGCACGGAGCAGGCGATATTTGTCAATCAATACGCACATAATTTCGAAAAGTCATATAACTTCCGAAAGTCAGAGGTGCACGACGTGGGTTCGAACCCGAGACCCTCTGCATTGTAGTCTCTTGAAAAGGTGTTATGCAGTGAAATTATTATCAGATTAACTCTAGAAACAGACAAAGAAATTAACTCTAGCTTAAATAATCTTGAGGCTAAAATAAAGTAAGTGGAGATATTTTTTATTTGTCACTCAATCACGCGTAAGTTGTTAAACTAATTCAAATGAAACTAAGTACATTCATAAACCAAGTCTAGAATTATAGAGGATACTTTAACCAGCTTATATTATAAACGTGAAAGTTTATGGAGATGTCCGTGGACTCAAACCGCAAAAAAATCTAGAATGAATTTGGTACACAGTTAAACACTTCAGAACGTTGGGACAACTACCATCTTAGTCTCCCCGTGAACATGGCTGCTGTAAAGCAACCGAAACGTCGGGGCAAAGTGTAAACTTAAATATAAATAGTTTTAATTAGAAGATATATAGCTTAAATAGTAGTAAAATTCAATAATAGTAGTGTTAGAGTTTTCAAAATTATGTAATAACAGTGTTTAAAGTAAAATAAACAACGCGATAAAATCCGTATAAAGTGTTTAATTTCAATACATAATATATAGTTTAGGCAAGTTTTTTTTATATACAACTAATGTAGCAAACAAATATACGGCCCACCTAATGGTGGTCAGCGTAGCCTATAGACGCCTGCAACACCAGAGGCACCACTTGCGTGTTGCCGACCCTTTAGGGAAGGAAGTGGGAAGGAGAAGTAGTGGGAAGGGGGAAAGAGGGTTATGAACCTCTGGCACTCTCACTCACCGAACGAAACACAATAGTAGAAATACTGGTATTTCACGTCGATATTCTGTGAGAGGTAGTCCTTCCCTGGTCGAGCCGTCTCACTCATGCTGAAATCAGCGAGGCTTTACTACTCTAAAGTTTGTGGTGTCATGCGATTTACACGGGTAAAGCTGCAAGCAGAAATTACTACAGACCTTTTTTTACTAGAAGGTATTATTCTATAAACAAACAAACTAATTACAAAACCATTCAGTTACTGCTTTTAGACTATATTCGTTCATTAATCAATAAAGATAGCACAGAAAGACAGAACATAATTATAGATGGATCTCTAGCTACCAGTACGGCATCTTTGTTTACTCAATAAAAATATTGTTTATATTATTACCAAACACTGCCTTTAAATATGTAAGCCAGTGTGCGATTTGTACATTCGATTCAAAATGCGGAGAGAACTGACAAACTGCACCTGTTCGAGCACATTGCTTTTTGGCACCGGTAACAGATTATGTTGCATTGGCTGTCAGGTAGACACATATAACCACAGACACAGTAATATTCCTGGATTTAGAAAAGTTTGTTATGGTTTATTATCATTAAAGGATATATAAAAGGGACAGGCTTGCATATACAATAGAAATAACAATTGATAAAGTCTGCAATGCTGTTATACATTTCATTACATTTGACCACATTAGCTATCATAGTCTACCTCAATAAAGATTGCTGAAAAGTAATCGAAATATGGGGATAGCATATACATGCTTCTAAAGATTGAATTTAAAATCAATCTTAAAATAAAGCAATGCCGCATATACCTAATCAATTTAATTTCAGACAGCAGTTTGTGAAGAAACATAAATTCATTAAAATTATTGCTTATTAGAAGGGAGCCTGTTGCCGTTGCCCGGTCATATTTGCAAAGTCTGTTCTGCTAAAGAAAATTTTCTAAGAGAAAACCCGAATAACACTTTGTCGGACCTGGACAACGAACCCGAAATGAATACGAGAGACCAGAAGGTCTCTTAGACTAGTGAAGCGGTTTTTGAAGAATTAGTATACAATGCAAGCAAAGTTACCTTAGTGGAACCACCATTGGAACCACCATTAGACTCTTACACAGAGATCTCGCGTTTGAATCCACGGGCGAAGACACGCACCCCTGGTTTTAAAAGTTATGAGCCTATTAAATAGTCAATTATTGTTTTGCTTTAAATATGTATAATAAAGAAAGGGGACTGGGGACTAAGGGACCTGGTTTGTCTGGAAATTAACCATAATGTTCATGAACTCTGCAAACCTGCACTTGATCAGCATGATATACTAGGGCCTTAGCCTTCTAATACTAAAAAGAGGCCCGTGCTAAATAGTGAAATAAGCTAAAACAGGTCTGATATTGTTTATCATATGTATCTAATGTTTGCCAACAAAAGTGTCTCTATTTGTAGATATTATACGTAACAAACTTACATTTTACTCTCGATTTAACCCTAAAATAATCAAGTCACGTACAGCAACAGTTACTTAAGAAACTACTCTCACGTAAACTATAGCTGAACTAATATATTCCAAAAGTCTCACGTATTCCATTTATTTCCTAATTAACTCTGTATCCGGTACGATGGACGAATTTACGTGGAGCAGCTTTCGTTCAACTTGTTTGATTTGGTACCGAGGAAGTAGGAACGATTGGATAAGGTGTTATTATTTACATGAGTTGCTCTTTACTAGATTACCTGTGTTTTACTTGAAATTAGATTGGATATTGTAACAGAAGTTGGGTGGTGTCATTTAATAACAGCTTCCGCGTTGGGCTAGCTCGGCGTGGCTAGATAGACAGAAAGAATGCCCGGATTAGGTGCAACTGTTTGTGGATTACGCAATACGCAAAGAATCTTTATAGGATTTAACATATTCTATTGGATCCGTAACAAATTTTAAGTGTTATGCCATAACTTTCTCTGTAACTCCACGGCAGCAGTGATAAAGCAACGCCTTAAAGCTGTTTACTATATAGTAAAAAGAATAGTAATTTTAAAATATATACAATGTAATTAAATTTATAGATATAAGACTGTACAGAACAGAACTTTAATTGATTAGTAGTAGCAAAGGTTTTAAAGAGTTATTTAATCCACGCGCCCCGCACTAGGGCGAGCGAGGTAAAAGGAAGGGACGCGGTGCGTGGCGTGCGCTGCGCGAGCGTTGCCGCCCCTCGTATTTAAATTATAATAACTGTTCAGATTTAATTTTACACTTTACTTGACGTTTCGGTTGCTTTTCAGCAGCCATGTTCTAAAGGAACATTTAAATAGAAGTAAACAGTAACTTGTAAAAGTGATTAACAGTAGTAGTTTAAAGTTTCAAAATTAAGTATTGTTTTCTAAAAAATAAACAACGCGATGAAATTCGTATAAAATTGTTTAATTTCAATGTAAAACAATACTACCAAAATGTAAATCAGTACAGGCCAATACTATTATATTATTAGGAACACAAAAAATAAGTATGTTGCTGCCTGTAAATTGTACAATACGCTATTGCAAGCAATCACATGCTATGGTAACCGCTTGGCATCAGGCGAGCAATAAACCGTAGTTTGCAGTTAAAAAATCCTAGGAATTATTTTTTGAACTGTAATGAACTATAATCGTGGGCATATTCTAAAAGTAAATGTTATCACGTCCATTTTCCCCACATCTTCACGGAACCCCACAGATTAGTGTATATATCAGACATCGCATCGTAAGAAAGTTATCTCGTTAGTCAGTAATCTACAAACTTATGGTCAACGGTGCTCCCCAAGGATGCTTTAATAAATAGAGATTATTGGACTCTTGTATTTTATGAGGGTAGCACTGAAGTTTTTCGTTTACGCTGTGTATGTAATTTGCTGTATGATGAACCTTTAGTATTAATATAAGTAATGGTGGGGTTAGTTGGTTGGTTAAACATTTAGGTACTGGTTGAATGTAGTCTTGACTTTGAAAATATGCTTGTAGTTATATATTAGTCATGTGTGTGCGCCTGCGTGTGTGGGTGTGTGTGTGTGTGTGTATGTGTTGGCACCAAAGTAAGTGTTAGAGGGGTGAAGGATTTAAAGAATTTACATTAGTGTCTTTCTACTTATCTTTGATTGAACAATCGTATAAAATAAAATTATTATTATAAAAACAAAAACAAGTATCACATTGTGGCGACTCCGCACAGACGAAGAAGTTCAGCCTACATTTAACAGATGGCGATACAATCGCACTTCACATGACGTCATACTATTTTGCATGGCACAAGTGAAGTTTACACAGCGACTGAGTATATTATATACAAGCTCCCGACATCAACCGTAGGGCCGCGGCCCGCCAGACACGATCAACCAGCCTGGTCGGAGGATCCTCCCTTTGTGTTGGCGGGACTTCACACCATGTTCCTCCACAAAATTATGTATATAACATTCGACTGACCAATGCATTGTTTTGTAAGCTTACTTTATCAAATAATGAAATAACTACATATGTATATTCAAATTAGTTAAACTAAACACTTTATGGTGCCGCATGCGGTGATAAACGTAGTTTTGGTAGATCTTTCTTTGCCCGTAGGTAACAAAGTATTGTTTATCCCCGCCTGCAGCACCATAAAGTATTTAGTTTATATATTTTTTTGTCTCAAACACTTTTACGAATATTTCGGCAAACTTGTGTACGTCTAATGAATTGAACCAGGCGTTACGGCACGAACAAATATTCGCACTCAATTTGTTCAAACGAGAACAATATAATACATGTTTACAATCCTAAGAGGCTTGATGACTACATTAAGCGTCTTAGAGCATTAGCTCTCCTCGACAATAACTTTGGAAGGAGCCCTTTATGGAAAAATTGTTGCTACAGTCTTAACATAACTTCTACAATAAGATTGGTTTACAGTATAAGAAACAGATTTTCTAACAATAAATTTATTTAGTTTGATAGATTAGTTTGCTTCTAAGGTGAATGAATCCCGTTAATGACAAACAGCATAATGGTCACAATACGCGTTAAGGTATTTATGCAGTATTGCTCTATGTTTAATAAAACAGTACCTCGAAACTCGGCCCATTTCACAAACGGTTAAGCACATACTAGACGACAAAATCTATCCTTTCATATTAAGTTCCAACATGCCGCCGAAAACCATAACAAGTATTTCCAATAACTGTAAACAACAGGTAAATGAGCATAACAACTCCAGACTTTACCGAGTGCATCCCCACAAAGAATGTAAACAACGAACAGATTAAACAATATGAACTCACGATCGAGACATAAAAGTAAACAACGGTATTGTGTAAACGTTCAGGCATTTTGCGGGATATAATCGAGCTCTCTGTATTCAGTGGCATTACATTGATATTGGCTGTTCAACCGGTCTGCGTAAGTGCTCACTATTTTGTATAGACCTGTATTTGTTTTACTCTTCGTTAAACTGCGTTCCTGGTACCTATACAATATATATTAATAGGTTAAGATAAACCTCGTACCTACCCCTTTCTTAAGCATATAACCAAATAGCACATTCATCCGTGCGCGTGGGAGAGTATACGTAAATTATATTAATATTACGAATTCGACTGTTGTACTAAAGATGTTTTCGAAATAAAGTTCATCAACTATGTTCTTTTTCTAAGCGATGAAAGTTAACTGATTAAGTTAAAGATTAGTAAAATTAATTAATCCTGTGATGGTTGAATTATAGCAATACATAATTATAGTGGATCAAAGTTGGATTCGACCATAGAATCGAGTGTACAAATATTCTGTTTTGTGTTTTTCTGTCGATTCTCAGTAGTAGCACCTTGTTTAATAGTAGTTTACGATAGATGTCAATTTCCTTGCTCTCGTGGTACTAATACTCCTCTGCTCATCTTGTTGGGGACGTAATCTACCTAATACCTATGTAAGTAATAAATCGATATTTATATTATTTAACTGCTGTGTTAGTAAAGACATAAGTTTATATACTAATAATATAATATAATAATATTCTACCACATACACCATCTAGCCCAAACTAAGCAGAGCTTGTACTATGGGTACTAGACAATGGATAAACATACATACATACTTTTATTTTGTAAATACATACATATTATACATAAAAGTAGTAGAGCCTCACCTATTTCAGCATGAATGGGCCAGCTCGATCGGGGAAGGACTACCCTCTCAGAGAATATCAACGTGAAATAGCAGTATTTTTACTGCTGTGTTTTGTTCTGTGAGTGAGAGTGCCGGCGGCCCAATCACCCTTTTTCCACCTTCCCGCTCCTTCTCCTTCCCACTTCCTTTCCTAAAGGGTCAGCAACGCGCAAATGACGCCTCTAGTATTGCAGACGTCTATAAGCTACGGTGACCACTTACCATCAGATGGAACGTACGCTAGCTTGCCGCTGTATAAAAAAAAAATAAGAACACTCAGACCAAAACAAACATCCATGTTCATGTACACAAATTTTTGACTTGTGTGGAAATCGAACCTGTGACCTTAGGCGTGGCAGTCAGTTACACTAACCACTACGTCAACGAGGCCGCTAATATTGACTGCACGGATTGCGTACGGTTTAGATGGTCAAACATCGTTGCGTCCGCGTCGTTGCGTCGAGCGTTGTGGGTTCGAATCCCACACAGTTGTTCCACAAATGGTTGTTCCAAGTCTGGATGTTTATTGTGTCCTTTGTTTGAAAGTTTGTAAACTCCCCCGCGACACAGGAATCAGTCTAAGTGCGGGAGTTGTGTTTTTGAAAGGAAAAAAGAAACATATAATAATAATAATATTTGATGCAGAAGCCAGTGCTATTAGATAGGGCACGCATTATGAGGAGGTTCCTATCTCTGGAATGCTAACCACCGGCAGCTTGGACCCTGTTCCCGATGCCGGTGGGGTACCATATATTTTATATTTTAAATGTATTTTTTATATATGTATATTTAAAAATGAAAAGTATATTGAAAATATTTGAATAAAGAGTATAATAATAATAAAATATTTATTTGCACATAAAACATAGCACAGTTATTCTATCTTAAACAAATAAAAATGTACATAATATTTAATTCACAATTCAACGATAGAGTGTACGATGATGTTTGAACTAGTATAAACTGTGTGACAAACACCAACGCCTTCCTAACATCGCATTTTTATATTTAAGACATTGTTCAAATTTAAGGTAGGTTTTATCACAATAAATACAATATTATATTTTTTTAATGTTAGAGATACTTATGCTTACTCTTCATTACGAGATCATAGAGTCCTTTCTAACTACCTCCTAAATTGCTATTGATATAAAGCCTTTTTCTTAGGACAAGCTAAGTAACAGCTCTTCATTGTAATTCACCCAAGCGTGTTGGCTATGCAGTATTTGTGTATATTAGATTATCATCTATCCGTGGGCTAATAATCAATAGATAGAATCATTGGACTATTTGTTTACATAGCAAGTAAACCCAAATTAACATGAAGTACAATAGGTGACCTTATCGCGTAAACCAATATTTAACATGTAAACTAACATCAAAATATGAAATTATACATCTAAAGTCAAAGCATATAACAGCTGATGCTGCTTCATCTGGGTAAAATTCACGGTAACGCATAACGAGATTAAAAGTATATTATGTATTTTTCTCCTCCTTAGCGTATCGTTGGCAAACACTTTTAAATTATACAGGTTGTGGCGTAAATAATGCATAACCCTGAAACTGTCGACTGGCCAGATTATATTATTGGGCCCCTGTATCGAACAAAAATCTATGGTGGCATATGGCGATATAAGTGGGGTAAATGATAGATGATAATCTGGCCAGTTGACAGTTTCAGGGCTATCCATTATTTACGCCACACCCTGTATATTTCAGAATCGCCGTACGTCCGGTGCACTCTGGTAACAATCAGCTAGCTCCCTACGCTGATTGGCCAATCCTTTCACCACAATGGCAAACACCATAAGTCCAGCCCTAAAGCTGGCCCTGTGTGTAGTCTCTGTCAACATCGAAGGTTTCTCAGGTGAAAAATCAGATATACTCACCGAATTATGTCGTATAACACGCTGTTATGTCCAAGAAACCCACAGAGACGAATCACAAAGCCAGCCTGGACTCACGCTTATTGCCGAGATCTGTCACTAGAAACACGGTAACGCAGTGTTTGTTGCTCCCGGCGTAAGCACAAAGTCAACTAAATGCTCGACCCAGAATGGTATCGAAATAATATCCTATGTATTAATTCAGAATATGGTTAATTTGTGTACTAAGTTTCACCCGTGGGTATATATCAGTTTAAGCGTGATTTAGTAACAAAAATTTAAACCACCTAACATTCAGTAACTTTCACGTTTATAATATTAATGTATCTTTATTATTTTACTTTTTATTCTTAACTTAGTATTCGTGTATCTCTTTAAATAACAAATAAATTATAATTGATATTGAGTCAAGCAATGTCATCTTGTACTGATTTTTTTCTTATAATCATGATGTAAGCACATAGTTAGAATCATAGTTTAATAACAAAACTGCTTAATAGTCTTTAAGGTTTAGGTATATAGGTACTATGTTTTATTTAGTGTATATTATTGAATAAATAAATAAACATACAAAAAATTAAAGACATAAGCTTAAAACCGTTTTGAACTATGTCAAAAAATCAAAAACGTTTCATTGATATTAAACTACTTTATAAGGACTTTCTCGCGGTTTATTAAACTTAACTTATCTTGTGTGGGGGCCAGTCAGTACAGACCGGTGACACTTCGACCCAGTGGAATCTTTTGTGTCAACTTCCCCAATAACGCCTGGCATAGATGTTGGCAGCCGGGACCGACGGCTTAACGTGCTCTCCGAGGCACGCAGCAGGCGATAATTGTCAATCAATACGCATATAATTTCGAAATGTCATATAACTGCCGAAAATCAGAGGTACGCGACGTGGGTTCGAACCCGAGAGCCTCTGCATTGCAGTCTGTTGGTCTCCCCACAGAGCTATCGCTGCTCGCGGTCAAAAAATAATTATTAAAAAAGACACTATATTATGTTATGCTATTCTGAAAAGACGTCATAATTTTAAATGGGAAGATGGTTGCAATGTGCTCTTTGGCATCCAATAATTCTATTATATACACAAATCGAAGAAGAAGCAAAGCATAACAAGTCTTCATGATACTGTAAACTCATATTTTTAATTTAAAGTCTAATAAAAACATAAAAAAATCTCACAAGTATCTATACCATTCAAGTAAACGTAACGACACTGGCTTAAAATATTCAATTAAAAAAATATATATTACACAGTCAGAAATTTGTCACATTGTGCAGATAAGCTGTTAAATAAATCATTTCATCCTGTTAATGATCAAATGCACAAGCAATAATTTGAGTGATCTAAATAGCGTACGTACTATCGTTGAACGCAAATCGCAAATCCAATTTCACACGGGACAATAATTATATTAATCGTATCATTGACAGCCTATATCATGAATGCTTACTGTTGAAAATAATCCAACATGAACTGTTGTATTGAGTTGGATATTGTCAGTGAAATGATAATAGATGATGGCGCAGTAGGCAAGCGGTTCGCTGTTGTCTCTTTATTGTAGAGGGATTGAAACCCACTCAAAAAACGATAAATAATGCCTCGATTGCGCAGCTGTGGTGAATAAGACTACTGTGTATAAGGTCTCAAGTTTAATTTTTGGGTCGGGTAAAATGTTACTGGGTTTTTCTGTCAAGAATATCTTAGTAACTAGTCTGAAAGTGTGCCCGGTAGACGGCAATAGCCTCGCTTCCTATAACGTGGGGCTTAAAATCATAGTTGGAAAATGAGGCTATTATACACATTTGCCTACCCCTTCAAGATAGAGGTGTCAGGCTAGATGTCTATATCTATACTATTATTATTAAGAAAATACCTGGCCCTTTGGGAGGCTTACACGGAGACATGGGTCCAACGAGAAGAGGCCGTTCGAGAGTTTTAATCAAATATGCAGGATGGAACACCGACAGTGGTACTAGCCGCAGCAGGCGTAAGACTATTGCTACGTATGGATTCTAATATAATGGGCTATGGAAATGGGTGTTTAGTGTACCGGTATATTGGTAACTATAAATGAAAAACAGCAGAAGAATATTATTAAGATTTTTTATTTATAAGGGTTCAACTCAAAAACTACTCATACATAGACATGTATAAATTCACGCCTGTTTCCCAGAGGGGTAGGTGGAGACTACGGATTTCTATTTGCTACGATCCTAACACACTTCTCTGGCTTCATTCACTTTCATCAGATTCCTCATACACGCTCGCCGGTTTAAGATGCTCTTAACATAGACTTTGTCCAGAACGTCTACGACCTGATCAAAAAACGTTCGCCTAGGTGCCTTTTTCGACTGTTCTATTCAAACTAACGTTATAAACTTTCTTAGTCAGTCTTTTCTCATCCATTCTTTCTACATGCCCAAATCAGCTTAACATTAACCTTTTTCTATTCTTGTCACTATATCCACTTTCATGCCGCATCTACTACTCAATTAATTATAAAATTATTTCACCATTAGAAAGCTATATTATCACCGAGTAACATAGGCTATATAGTATATTAAATAAAAATGTACGGTTACTAACATAAGCTAACCTACTAATTCGCGAGTGAATCCGCAGGTAAAAGCTAGTAGATGATAAAAAAATACTGTTAAGTATGCTCGCCACACGCGCCAAGAAAGTCGGCTCCAATTTCATTTCCATAGGTAGCAAACAAAATTTAAACCCAAACACGACACATACATATACAAGTTTACAAGAGCAATAAGTATCAATTCCCCTCGGAACCTTGGAGGCTTATCAAAATAAAGGCAAGCAATAAAAGGGCGAGGAAGGGCATCTTACACAAATTGATGCCATTACCAAAATTCACTGGATGTTATATATTTTTGTCAGTAAATTAGTGGATTCTGGACGTTTTTGTTTTAAGATATCTGGGCTAAGCACATGTTCCGTTATCTTAAAATGTCCTAAGCTACTTTATTTTTCAATTGAAAATATGAATACTAGAAATATAGGTTTTCATCATTCAATCATTGTTAGAAGCAGTTATAAGTTGCTTCTGAACTCAGCAAAATGAGTAAGTTTGAAACAGACGGGAGGTACTTATGATGGAAAGATATTGTGCCACATACATTTTTACAATAAAAACGGTAAGACGGCCTGTTTCTTATTGTGAAAATGTGGCTAGGTGCTATATAAAATATAAATTTAATTGCGTTTACGATTCATTACATAATCTACGTTTGTAAAAATTGTCAGTGTATGTAAACATCGCGACTTCCTTGAAGATTTATTAACATCTAACGCGTAGTTTTTCGAACTTAAATATTAGAATTACTTACGATTACGATTTTTTATAAATTTTTCTGTAATTTAGCAGCAGCAATGTGTCTTAAGCTGTGTTTGGTAAACGGTAATAAGCTTGCTTCCATTACGTAGGACTTAATTAGACTATTCATAGCTGGTGAAATAAGGATGTGTATATAAGTACATATATTATATTATATATATCTTTTACATAACTTTTTACATCTTCCAGCGTTTAATACATAGTTATAGACGCGGCAATTTCTGAATGTTAGTTGTGAAAAGTGCCATATATTTTACATAAGACCTCTAAGACCTCTGAAAGTTCTCAGTTCTTTCAAGAAAAATGATAGCAAGTCTCAGAATATATCAATATAGCCAGGTTACCTATATAAATTGAAAGTCATCAAACGCTCGCCATCCCAAATCTACTCTACTTCTCTCCTCTGTTCTACTAATTCTACAAAGTTAATAAATAAAACAACATTCAAAAATCGTCCTTACAGGCATACATTGAAGGTACAATCGAAATGTAATAATAATTTTGTAGGGCATCACAGAGGCGTTCGGCGTAGATGTTTTGATTAGTGCTGCACCAGTCAATTGTCGATTATCAAATCAAGTAGATGGTTGATTATTTACGCTGTGTTTATCCAAGCGTTATCCAACCGATATCTGTGACGTAGACTATGTCAAACTGTTCAAGATTCTATTTTCAAGGCATCACAGTTTAGTGATTTGAGAACGTTAGACGGTTGTAATCGATAGAGTTTTGAATAATGTAATCATTGAAACTCTGTTGAAACAATATGACAATAATTTATAAATTTCGGTCATATTACATGTATTCACAGATATTGCCTCAAATTCTTCAGTCAGGAAAAGACCCGGCCCTTTAAAAGGCTTACACACAAGGGACAAGGACAAAGGTCTATTGCACAGTGTCCTTAAGAGATTCCCTTGTATGTCAAATGACGTGAATATAAGCAAACTACTTACTTAGATTCGATTAGCTTTTTAAATATGGTCGCTAATCCCTGTTAAGTAATTTAAAACACCTGAACAGACCTTAATACTAATTCCATTAAAATAATGTTTTCCTTGGCTCCTATAACGATAAAGCTCAACATAGCTAACTCAATATTGCACTCTAAATACATTTTACACAATACTGTTTTATAAAATGTCACATTATTATTACATAATTTTATGTATGTTTGTAAAAATAGTGTGGATTTTTATCGATATTGTTGTAGTAGTGTGCTACAACACTAAAAGCAAAGCGCTCAACTGTGTTCGCATTCAGTTTCCCGCATATCTTGATTGTGCGCTCAAACACTTCGCTATACATTTGTGTGCTGTTAATTTTGTTTCAATCCAAGCTGTTTGTATTTATTAAACTTTAAATTCTATTAACTAAGCTTTACATATAAATAAAATATAAAACAATATAGTCAATATCAATTTTTATAAATTAAGATAAAGATAATTTATTTTGTGAAACATGAGTATACAAGTTACATTAGCTTGCATGCAAGGTGATCATCCCCTTCTCTACGACTATCCCAGTTTATGATATAGCGTTCCCCTACACCAACCGTTAGGTTATATTAGAGGAGCCGCTGTACCTTCCAGTGCCCGAGAGCACCTTCCGGGACCAGTTATAGACAGGTCTTGTCCCCAAATCTCGACTCTCCACCCTAACCTCAGAGATCCGGTTCTCGTAAGCGAGCTACCTCGTGCCCAAGTGACACTACTTATTCTCCAGATAGGTACCGGAGCAATAAAGCCGCTCACCACCCGCAACTCAAGGAGTTGCTAACGAAAACCTATGCAAGGTGATCAGTTAGAGTAAGTTCTACATGGTTTACCATACGGCGTACAAAATTCGATAGAAAAGTATAAAGGTAACAAAATTCGTAATAACAACATGCCACGAATTTTGCGACTGCGGACTCTCATACATTGGTCAAACCAAGAGAAGCATAGGCACCCGCATAAAAGAACACATAGCTGACGTAAAACACAAACGCTCGTTGAAGTCTGCTGTGTGTGAACATGTACAACAGGGGACCAACCACTACCTGAGATTTGACAAACCACAGATTCTCGCTAAAGAACACCGATTCCTACCAAGGATGCTTCGCGAGGCTATTAAAATCAAAAAATATCCAAATTTCAATAGAGAAGATGGTTGGAATGTACCACCAGCTTGGGATCCAGTACTTCAAATAGTCAAACCCAAGAAGAAACAAACCACAGCTAGACTTCATGATACTTTGAGCTCATTCTGCGTAAATAGAAACACCAATAACTAAATTATGTTCGGGTACTTTGAAATAACTACACTGGAACATTGAGACAACTACCATCTTAGTCTCCCCGTGACCATGGCTGCTGAAAAGCAACCGAAACGTCTGGGAAAGTGTAAACTTAAAAACAAATAGATTTGATAGTTTTAATAATTTAATTAGCTTAAAATTAGTAGAGTTTAATAGTATAGTATAGTAGTGTAACAGTTTCTAAATTATGTAATAGAGTGTTAAATAAACAACGCGATAAAATCCGTATATAGTAGTTTAATTTCAATGAATAACATTCGCGTAAACAGAAGACAGTATTATGCCACGAATGTTTTTATATCATTTTAATCCTACAATATTTTTAAATATTAGATCGTTAATTTGAAAAAATAATGGATATTATTGCAGTAATATTATGAAGAAAAATGAATATATGAATCACAGTTATATACAAACTTTCCTACACCACAAACTAATGTCAGGATTTACATTACAAAAAGAGAAAATAATAGTGATAATAAAAAACATTGTAAACAAAAAACAAAAACAATAATAATATAAAATGTCAAAAGTCAATAGATTAAGAAATGTCCTAATGTGGAATTGTTATATGTAATAATCTCTAAACTGTAATACTCCGCTAAACTGTAATAGGTTTTATTAATTAAGTACTTCTTTAAACGTATTTTGAAATATGAGACATTTAATTGTTTAATTTCTTTTGGCACTTTATTATAAATAATCGGCGCTATACAAAAAATACTTTTATGCTTTAGGGTGGTACGAGATTTTACAACACACAGTCACTCATTATCTCGTCGATTGCGACAGTTAACTTCGGATAAGTGCCCTCATAAACCCACATATTAAGTATGTGGCTAAGTGCTAAGGCTAAGCTAAATGCAACATGCTTATCAACTATAGTCGCTATACCGTCGTGTCCGACACTTTCACAATTTTTTAGAGATCTAATTATAGTTAGAATGTCGTCAGGAGTACTGGGTGCCATAAACATAGATTTAAAAGTTATGGTAAAATTTAAAGTTTCTGGACTTGGCTTCGCAACCGGAATCAGTTCTCTTTTTTCGATAAAATACATACTTGTTGAATGCATCAGCAATTAATGCTAGATTACTAATAGTTTTGTATTGTGTAGAATCGACGAAATTGTATTTTTTGATCTGTTAAATTTTGATTCATTTATTATTGCCCACGTAGCTTTTGATTTGTTGACAGATGTTGCAATTTTATAATTGTTTTGAGCACACTGTGTTAATTTAATTATTTTTCGATAGAGTTTAGAATAGTTTTAAGCTTATTTTTAGTTGATTCATTGTTGTTCTGTCTGAAGGACCATAAAAGCTTTCTCTTATACTTGCTGCATTTCTTTATACCGCGTGATATCTATAGAGGTTTTATATTAGTTTGCTTTTTGATAATTCTATAAGTATCATGAATGGTATATTAAAGTAAATATTTCAGTGAATGCGTTATAGACTAAATTTGGGTCATTGGTGCAGTAAAAGTGAGACTTTGTACGTAATTCTTAAATTTATCCATGTTATCCAGACTGTAATCTCGTCGTTTAATAAACCAATGGCTAATTAGATTGGTGGTATTTACCCTAAAATTGAGAATTTGTGTGGCCATACCACACAAATTCTGATAGACCAAATTCAACTATTGCCGATTTACACTTATTGCCAAGATTATGTGCAAAAATATCTATATAGGTGCCGCTTGCGAGTCTCGTTTGTTTTCCTTAAGTTCTAACTTTAAATTATAGTTCAGCAAAAGACACTCTAGTTCCAATAAGGTACTACTAGATTTAAGTGAATCAATCTTAAAATCACCTGCGATTATGACATTCCTTTTATATTATTAGTCAATAATTGTAGCACTATCTGGAGTCGATCGAAAAACATATTCAAATTATTAAACTTAGGTATTCTATAGATACATATGATAAGTGTCCTATAGGTTACAAGTTCAATGGCACAACATTCGAAGATTCCTTCAATGGAGAGGCTCGCTATATCCGTTAGTTCATTGCATTGGCTTTCCTTTTTTATAAGGATTCATACTCCACCTCTCTTGCTCGCTTTTCTGCTAAAACATGCTACAATTTTGAAATTAGGTAATACCAAAAACTGTTCACTGTCAGCCTTCATGAAGTGTTCGAAAAAACATAATTCGGAAATCTTCTTTTTTCTTGCTTTTAGGTCTTCAATGCATACCGCTAGTTCATCTGCTTTGTTTAAAAGGCCAGCAATGTTTTGATGCATTATCGCTAATTTATTATGTAAGAAAAAAGGGTTTCCACACTCTTCCTTTGTGTACTCTAATTGTGTGCCACTGTTCTTGTCAGAAGATGTATCACTTAAGTAGTACGCATTTGTTGCTGCTGCTAATTTTATGAAATGTATGAGTTCTTCAATGTTCTGAAAAATGGTTTGAATACCATAGTTGTTTACTGTTCCTTTATTATAGGTAAACATCTTGTAGTCTTACTTTAAGTTTTTATTTGACTCGAAGAAGTATGCATGTTCATGAGGTTTTACTAGGTACTACATACTGATTGTTGGTTGTTGGGCTTCATAACATTTATATTCATGGAAGATGTATGCGTATTATTTAGCATAGTTTGTAACTGGGGCTTAGAAGGCGAAGTAGAGGTAATACTCGTCTGAGTTTCTTTTTTTTTTCAGTAACTGAGTTGTTATATTCTCAGTCTGTGTTTCTGCGTGTATACCACGAATGGGCTATTCTTGATTTCTAAAAACTGTTAGTAGTGATTGCCTTCTTTTTACTACCCGATACTGGGGTAGAGATTTTTCTTTCGGGCGTGGTACATAATTTTTTGTAAGTATTTACGGGTTGTAGAGCATTTGTAGGTCAGTTTTAGACACATGTTTTCACTATTAAAATTTTCTATTTCAAGATGTGCACTCATTAACTGCGCAGTCAAAGAAGTTATTTTGTCATTTAAGTCAATACTATTATCGTAGCTGTTATATAGACTCTCAGATATGCTCACCATAATAGTGTCAAATAAACATGATTGGTCAATAATCATCGAAGTTGAAGCTGTATGTAAATCGTTCAGTGAGTTAGCTCTGCGTGGTTTACGTTTGGTTATGTTATTAATTTCTAAGTCCATTCGTCAAGTTTGTTTACAAAGTTGTATTTAATATTACAACTAGCGCCCTCTATTGCCTTATGGCTAGCCGCACACAAACAATAATATTGTCAATAAACTACATATTGTCAATAATATTGTGTGTATTGCAGTATTGTTCAATATTATTGTAGATTTCCAGAAATTCTGATATTGTCACGACAATATCGGGGGGAGGCAGGGGTATTGTTAATAATATTGTGGTATGCGAGCGTTAGGCAATATTTTAGTTGAGAAAAGATTTCAGAGCAGACAGGCGTCCTTGTTATTGTTTCAAATGGAGAAAGAAAACAGTATACATAGCGAAAACAGTGTTGACACTGTTGATAATACTGGGGAACAATCATTTTGCGGTATGGTAAATTGAAGTTAATTTTATGTAAGTTCAGTATGCTGAATACGAGAAAATATCAGATTTGTTAAATTGACTCTAGTTTATGAGATAAGACTTTATAACTATTTGACTAAAAGAAGGCCGAAATAAAAATACCATTACATATTAAATATATATTTTAGAAGCGGCTATATAATAACGACAAGAGACTTAATACATAATACGCTATTAAAAAAAAATCATCAAAAATTTTCTATTGTGTTCATGTTTAGGACAATCCCTTATTAAACTCAAGCAATAGTCTGCCATCATAATATGGCTGTCCCATCGGCCTTGGTATCTTTCTTTCATTGTTCTAATGTAATTGTAAAATGTTGAATATCTCAAGAACCAGTTGTTTAATAATTGGGGGTATTACAGACCCACACAAGTCAAACATTTGTGTGCATGGACATGGATGTTTGTCTTGGTCTGGGTATTTATATGTATTATATGAATGATGGTATTAAAAAAAAAGGTATGTATCCATTGTCTAGTACCCGTAGTGCAAGCTCTGCTTAGTTTGGGCTAGATGGTGTTGTGTGTATGTGATAGAATATTATATTATTATAATACGTCTAGGCAGACGGAACGTAGGATCGTTTCCCTTGTCCGATGATTTTGATTTATGAATCTACTTTAATTCTTTTAGAAAATTTGTTCGGTGGGAATTATGTTTTTCTTTACGTCTTCTCTCGTGCTATTTGGTTTAATTATTTTATAAATTTGGAGTAACTTATCTAGTGCATTATTTTCTAACTTTATCACGATATGCTTCGCTAGACGTATTCCACAATACAGGAAATATTTGCGAAGTTTTTATAAATACAGACAAATCATGGTTTGTCTTGGGAGTATTATTATCAACAGTGTCAACACTGTTTTCTGTTGTCAATAAACTATAGCCATATGACTTAATACTTTATATTAGACTAGCAGTCCTGAAAGACGTTGCCCATACAGGCGAAAAAAAAAACAAATCTAAGCCGTCCTCGAATCCACTTGAACACACACAAAAAAATTCATTCCAATCGGTCCAGCCGTTTAGGAGGAGTTCACTGTCAACACACGTACAGAAGAATTATATATACAGAATGTCCGGTAATTAATGGATAACCTGGAAATGTCTTATAGTGGAACTGACTGCCGTTCAGAAAAAATATGAAAAAAGATCTATCCTAACTACTACCTGAGATGTGTTTTTTTTTAATTACCATGTATAACTTTCTTGTATACTACGACCATAAATGAATTTTGTTGTTTTATTATTAAGCACTAATTATGCTAATATATAGACAGTCAAAAGTATGCTATGCTATAATAGCTTGCACTTTTTAATATATATGCTTTATATTTTTTTCGTTTTTTGTGAACGGCCTTCTGTTCTACTATAAGACATTTCAAGATTATCCATTAATTACCGAACACCCTGTATAAGGATATTCTCTTATCTTCCTGACACCTCACAATAATAATTTTATTATTGTAATGCTGTTACACTTATTTGTAAAAAACGTTTTAAGTCTCTCACAAAAAGTGTGTTATCGTTTGACGTAGATCGGTACCGGCATCTAATATGTAATATGAGCCCAGTTACTTTTCTTTTTTTTTTTCTTTCCTTTGGCGGCATACGAACAAGTGGCCCACCTGATAGAAAGTGGTAACCGCTGCTCATGGTCTTCAGCAATGTCAGGACACAGCAAAGCCGCTGCCTACCGTGTAAGAAGAACTCTCTTTAAACCTCGTTTGAAGAAGGACATATCATAGCGCTCGGGAAACACCGGTCTGCAGTACCGTGCCACGGTCACATTAATGGAATTAGAGGAATTGGTCATCGCATGTAGAAATATATGTTTTTTTTTAAATAAGCCAATCGGTTGGTGTTGCTCACTACTTAGAAATTGCTTTCCACATTCCTGGCACGTTGTTGAATAGTGTTGATAACTTATTAATTATTATACTTTGTTAGTTAATTTCAATATCTTTAATTTTAGTAAATAAGAATATATAATCAAATTAAATTAGTATGGAGGCCTAAGACTCCTGCATCACCGACGCTACTAAATGCAAGAAACATTTTAATTATACGAATTGTTTGTTAAATCTATCTATTGATGGCATAGATATGTGCATTCCAACTCAGTGCTCAGCCTTTCTCAGTTTATTATTTTGATGTTAAAATATGCTGAGCACAAGCCTTTTCGCAGTGTGAGAAGAGTTAGGCCATAGTCTACTACGTTGGCCCAGTGTGGATTAGCAGACTTCACATATCTTTAAGAAAATTGCGTAGAATTCTCAAAAATGCAAGTTTTCTCACCATGTTTTTCTTCACCGTTAAATCGAGCTATAAATACAAACATTGAAAAATCAGAGTTACGTGCCTAGGGATCGAACTCAAGACCTCTGTGTGGCAGACCAACGATCTTCCACTAGGCTATCGCTACTATATTTTGATAGTATGGTATTCTAAATATTTTTTTTTTGTTGTAATTTACTGTTCGTATCTAGCACTCTGTCTCTTTAGGAAGCTTTCATAAACAAATTGTATTAAAAACCTACCCAACAAGCTCAAAACTGAAGTTTCAGGCTTCACTTATAACGCTGTTGTTTCTCTATCTAATAAATGAAAACCCCTTTAAATTAATGAAAAGCATAACCAAACGATACTTTAAGCTAAATCAAGATATACACATACTTAAAATTCTGTTAATGCAAGAAAACATTGAGATACAAATTTAATTCTGTAAACAAAATAAGATTTATATCTAAATATGAACTCATTTTATCTTTGTCATCAGCAATAGTAAAACTCTTAAACCCAAATATCAAATTAATCATTATTATTCAAAAGATAGTTCAAGTGAAATCCTTACTAATATTATAAATGCGAATGTCAGTTTCTTTGTGAAACCGTATTTCACGCCTTAACTACTCGACCAATAATCATGAAATTTCGCATACCCATCGTCAGGGAAACAGAAAAGAACAAACCTTTTATCTTGAAAAATGTACTGTTATTAACCTAACCTAACTTACATTTAAGCGAGCGAAGCTGTAGACAAAATATAGTCAAGATATAAACACACTCAAGATGCTGTTGATGGAAATATTTAGATACAAATGTTATTCTGTAAACAAACTAAGATTCATATCTGAATACTAATTTATTTTAACTTTCTCATCAGCAATTTCCAACTAGAACTATTGTTTTGTTTGTAAATAAGAATTTTGCTCGAACAACACATTCATGCAAGCTACTCGAGCCAAACTGCTCTGATCCGCTCCAATTCTTTTGGACGCGTTTTCCGTTGCTTTTTCCTCTATTTGTAGTTCAGGGTCCTGTTGCCTTTGTGACTCTTTGTTATCTTTTTATACTTACGTGTTTGTTCGTTACAAATTTTCTGTTACTATTTTACCATTTCTTTGAAAGCAAATACGTTCTGGCAGGATATTATTGATGAAATTATGAGACTGTTTCATTGAAAATGTAGCAAAAGTTTGAAGTTAGAGCTGCATGGAGTCGTAACCAAAAAAATAGGATAAAGTGTTTTGATGTATTTTGTCACAAAATTCTTAATTAGAGCATGGTGTTTAAAAATATGGCTGGTAGATGGCATAAGGCTAGCCTCGTATGAGAACTAAAATCATAGCTGGAGAAATGTGGGTAGACTATATTTATCTCTACCTATTTGTATGTTTTATATTATATAACAAGATTGAATAATTATATACATATTATGTATATAATTATTCAAACTTATTATATAACACACAAAAAAGTCGTGCATAAAATATGTATTTATGTATAGTGTACGACATTATCCCTAGAAGCGATATCGTCTAGACAACTTCAGACGACCGAAAACGCTCAAAAGATTAAACTAAGCTGTTGAATTATTTATGATGTTGAATGCTTATAATCGAATCTCAGTCTATGACGTTTCACAGATTATAATATGATTTTTGTACCTTAGACTAAAATCAAATCTATACTTACTACGTTTATTCTTATTATTTATATTTGTTTATTATATTTTAGATAAGTATATTAGATTTATAATAATGAGCTCTTTTGCTTACGATAATTAATGTTGATAATTTTGTTCATATTGAGGCGTAAGAATTGTGGCGGCGTGATAATATTTAGGTATAGTTCAAAAGTATAATACGAGCAGATGAAGCTTTCTGCTCTAAGGCATAGAAGAATAATTGAATATTATATTCACAATGATTGTACAAAACCATAAACTAGTTGGTTATTTTAGCTGAAGCGAAAAAACTCATCTCTTGAATTTTCAACATACTGCTAGCGCCATCTATTAACAACGTTCTGAACTAGCATCAACCCGAGTATGCGAATTGTTGTAAAATCTCAGGATTTGTTGTTGTCTCCGTTCCGCTAGTTTGTAATTCCTATTACGTTTACGTTCTTCACTCGCTATTCACAGCGAAAGCAGGGCTTTATTATGTTATAGGTACTAAATAAATTTGTTAAATACGTCGTTCCTATGCTAGTTTAACAAATTTGCTGCTACTTAATTTTTACTTAGGATTACTAAGTACGGAGTCTATTTCTAAGAGGAATGTGAATGTAAGCCTTCCGATATGGTACGGCATATGTGGTCATTATAAATCTGTTATCACCTTTCTCGTTGTAATAATAATATTATACATATATTGTTGCTGGTATACATAGTAGAGATTGATGTATTTTATTATTAAATATTTATAATGCTTACACCAAGTCATCAAATTATATTTATGACAAAAACTTTTTTAAATAATATTTTCATTAATTCATAATACTCATGCAAACTTGTCGAATCATAGTATAACATACTGTGTCGCAGCGGCACACGGGCGGTTATATACAATAGGTGTTTAATTATGTATGGCATTCTAAATTACAGGTAAAATATTATATAAAGAAAAGGTTGTTGACGCGCAGAATGATTATTTTCTAATGACAGATGAGTATTTACTTTAGAATAATTTTCTTTCAATGTCAAAATATAATGCTTGCTATCTTTTTATGAGAAATTGATTTATATACTGTTTGAATCAACTACGTAAAATTGTTGTTGTCTTTATTGTTATTTGTTATTGTTATATTTTAGAGTGTAATATAAGTTGAGGGGGAACTAAACTCATAAATATCGCGACAAACATCAATGACATTGAATAAAGGGTACAATGCCACTTGTAGATATAGGTACAACCAATGTTTTTGAAGCATGTAATATAATTCTATATCAATAATTTGAAGACAAATTTAATTGAAAATGTTTTTTGTAAATGTCTGTGGATGCATGCTATGAAGGTAACTTAATGCAAACTTATAAATTCTTGGAGTTGCTAAGCCAAATGAACGTGATAAGAGTTGCTCTTCGCGACCATTATTTTCCACTCCCTAAGTGTATTGTGCGTTGTTGTGTTCGACTCCTGGACAAGTCAAACATTTGTGTGCATGAACATAGATTTTTGTCTTGGTCTGGGTGTTTCTATGTATAATATGTATGTATTTACAAAAAAAAGTACATATTATGTATGTTTATCCATTGTCTAGTAGCCATAGTACAAGCTCTGCTTAGTTTGGGCTAGATGGTTGGTTATGGAATAGAATGGATGGAATAGTTATTATTATTATTATATATAAAATACTAAATTTGCCCGCGGCTTCGCTTGCGTAAATGTAGGTAATGTTAGGTTAGATTAGTAACAGATATTTTTCAGGATGTTCGGTAGAGTAGTTAAGGCGTGAAAGCGTAACAAACAAACAAACTCACATTCGCTTTTATAATATAATACTAGATTTTGCGCGCGGCTTCGCCCGCGTGGTACGTACATAATGTACATCAATAAAAAGCCATGCCCATGACCTTCTCCAGGTTTTAAACTGTCTCTGTACCAAAATTCATCCATATCGGTTTAGTTGTTTGACCATGAAAAGGTAACAGACAGACAGATTTACTGTCAAATTTATAATATTAGTAAGGATTAGTAAGGATTGCACAAGTATTTCAATAGAATTGAATGTAAATATGAACAAAAAAATTGCTTGCGTATTTAAGTCGTACTCGTCGTACGCCCAGTTATAAGAGACAATACAAAACGTATTATTTTAATAATTAAGTAGTTTTTCATATTAATAATGATGATAGTTAATAAAAAAGTGTACAGACAGAGTTCTAAGTCTCTGTTCATAATTCCAATGCCGGATACTAAGGATCTATCAATCATACATATTCTTTTAATCCAAAAATAGGTGTCAAAACATTCAACACATCGTCACGACGAACAATTTAATGAACACTTTCAAGATCAATGCCGTATTCATAATCCATATAATATATAGATTAATATATTATATTAATAAACCAACGATAATTCAAAAGGACGACTGTGTGACTGACATACAAAGACCTCGTATTGTGGACTAATGTGCGTATTAAATAACCAATTATCGCACACATTGCCTGCAAAGAAAGGCATCATGAAGGAAGCTGATTATACAAATGTTGAAACACGTGTGACTTCTAACACCAGCACTCTGCCTATGTTGGGAAATCTGACTTACATTAAGAGGTTTGTACAGTAAGAACTCTAAGAAGAAGCCTAATAATATAACCAGTTTATAAAAAAGGCTTAGATATTATCATAAGTTTAACTTCACTATATTTACTTAACTCGTTGACAACCTTAGTAATTCAATATTCCCTTCATCCGTTCGTTGAACCAAGAAATATTCAAACTGCTAACTAACTAAAACTCTTACAACATAGGGTCCCTACACCCTAAATCTCATTAGGGCCGTCACATAAATTTTATTTCAGGGTCCGGAGTGGATTACAAATAAGCTCATTACATTGTTTAGATAAAACTGATAGTGTTTAAATTAAGTAGGGGTCGATACTTTACTTGCTTACCCTCTCACTGAAAACTGGCAGGGGTAGAGATTTTATTATGCGATATTTTTAATTGTTATAAGCAAAAATTTTAGGTTGTTTGTTTTAAAGAGGTGTTATTGAAGTTACAAGAGATTTACCTTGACGAATATTGTAGATAAGATGGAAAGATTATTCGTCGGAACGTTAATAGTTTTTCTTCAGAATACCTACGTCTACTAAAGGGACCATGAGTTTCTTGCAGGTTTCTTAGGCTCAACCTAGCCTGCACCTTTTTTTTTTTTTTTTTTTTTTTTCCTAACACAAATGCTTGCATCTTGTCGTAACACACAAGGATACACATACAGATATACAAACGCACACTCACTCATTGTGTGACATGCGCGCATTGCGCGCACACAAACACTCATGCACACAACCATAATCATACACATTCACATACTCTTTGAAACGTTGTGGTAATTTTAAATTTTATATTCTGTATATATTTTTATTCTCGTATGTTATGTTTTTACATAAAATTATTTTAGCCTTGTATTTGTATTATTTACAAACTCATCATACTTACTTATGCGTTAAACAAATAATAATATTGGGTGGAGGGCGCTGGCGGCTGTAACACAGTTCAAACTAGCACAGCCGTCAACGGCAACCGCTTATTTTGTATAGAAATTTTGTTTACCGTTCATTTATGTACCTAAAATAAAGGCATTTTGTACAATTTTATTAGTGACAATAAACATTATTATTATTAATAATATTAAATCCCTGAATGTAGCTTCAGTAACTTAGTATACTCAATAACCTATATTTTGACGTTCATAAGTGACCTAAATTAATAAATGATTTTGACTTTGACTTTGACTTTACAATACGAGCTTTTATGTAGAATGTGGTATTAATATTAATTTGACTGATGTATGTTTAGGTAAATAGTAAATAACTACTACTACTTCTATTTTTGGAAAGCTAATCAACGATGTTTCAAAAATAAAAGTTAAAAATTAAAATTAAAATTTTAATAACCCCCGACACAATTTTCATTTGATACCCATATTGAGAGAGTTGTGAAAAAAATTTAATTCGCCATTTAGTGGTGGCGGCCATCTTGGATTAGAAATTTGTCTTGGTTTATAGTATTCTACTAGTCAAGCCCTTTCATTTGATACCCATATTGAGAGAGTTGTAAAAAAATTTGTAATCCGCCATTTTGCGGTGGTGGCCATCTTAGACCGATTTTCATCAAACATAACTAAGAACACTCCCGACTAATTCACCTTTCAAACAAAAAAAAACAAAATTGAAATCGGTTCATCCGTTCGGCAGCTACGATGCCACAGACACACACACACACACACACACACACACACACAGACACGTCAAACTTATAACACTCCGTCGTTTTTGCGTCGGGGGTTAAAAACTATAACCCGACTACGTAAAAAAGAAGTCTTGAAAGGACAAATAAAAAAATTATATAGCCTTTATCACCCGGGTCATTATTATAAATCTATTGACACCTCATTTATTAAAATCGGTTCAGTAGTTTAGGCGCTACGGTGGAACATACAAACATACATACACAGACTGCCAAAATCATTACCCTTCCTTTTGGCTTCGCCGCAATCGGGTAATAAAACTCACGTCAAGTGTTTTGACTGGCACTTAATTCGGTATGATTTTCGTGCAGTTAAATTAGCAACGACTGCACGGATGTCTTACAGGATTAAGTGATCGCCTCACTGCTGCTCTGTGCCGTGTGTTGTGGGTTCGATCTCCACACGTGACAAAAATTTGTATAGTCCACAAAAATTCTGGGTGTTCGTTGTGTCTGTTGTGTGAATGTTTGTATAGTCTCTCGAGACATGTGAACTAATTCAGGAGATGTCTTTAGTAAAAAAGTATCGGCAAGCCAATTAGTTGCGTTTTGATCGTCTGCTAACAAATTATTATGTTGATCTGCCTATTAGAAACTGGGAATAAGTGGTTACACAGAAAAAAGGCGTAATTATGTGATGTGGGGATCGAATAGGTTAAAAAAAAATTATTTTGCCTTTTGATAAATTTATTTCACAACAATTTGGCAATTTATGGAGGGAAAAAGAAGCTAGCCATGTTTTTGTTGTGTCCCCTTGACACAAATATCAAACAAAACATGGATTTTTTCTTGTTGCTTTGTAGGTACATTTACATCAGTTGCATTCTTATTGCCAAACTAGAGAAAGTAATAACTTGTTATCCTATTACGAAAGTCTGAATAGCATGAAGTTGACCAATTACAATGAATTGAGAACTTAAGAGGTATAAATAAGTATAGTACATCCATTATGTTCGCGTATATTCTAAGCTCCGCGCTTCTTCAACTGCTCCCGGTTGTGGGTACATTCGCGAATACGGGGCAACGTGGCACATTTTGCAGCACGCGATCCGAGTCCATGCATCCATCCCAACTTAGAGCACATCTGCCTAATCTGCCAAATATATAGTGAACCGAACCACTAGTCAACCAAAAGTTTAATAATACATATAATATCTGATAGCTATGAAATCTTCACGTACATATTAAGTGTCTTACCTATGTCCCTGAAGAAGTGGGTACAGATATACCTAAACATAGCTGGCCAGATTTGGATGTAATACATCCACATTTCAATCAATCAATCAGCCCACCGCAGTCCACTGCTGGACATAGGCCTCTCCCATTTTACGCCACAACATCCGGTCTTCCGTCTTCCGCATCCAGTCTGACCCAGCTACCTTTTTCAGGTCATTGGTCCCCCTGGCCGGGGGGCGTCCTACCTTACGTTTACCAAGTCGCGGTCTCCACTCTAGGACTCGCTTGCTCCAACGGCCATCGGTCCTTCTACAGATATGGCCAGCCCATTGCCACTTCAGCTTGCTTATTCTGCAAGCTATATCGGTAACCTTGGTTCTTTGACAGATAATCTCATTTCTAAGTTTATCTCTCAAAGTAACTCCTAGCATAGCTCGCTCCATAGCCCGCTGGGTGACTTTAAATTTTTGACTAGCTGGTTTTAGGTCATACGTAATGAAATATCTTTAAAAAGTACACAGTCATTGTGCCCGGCAGATATTAGAAGGTAGTCCAACGGGTAGAGGGAGGCTGCCTACTTACGAGAATTTTTTGACAGAAACCCGATAAAATGGCAGTAAGCCAATGAATAATAATCGTGGTTAAATCCTACCCATTGCACTATTGACGTGAAATCACTTTTAACACAAGCTTTTTTGTTTAGCTGGAGGAGTTAACAAGATTATTAACACCTTTTTTTTTTACTTAGGCGAACGCTCTTTGACACTTACCTCTCCACGAGGCGACGGAGAGGTTATGTCGGGCTCACCGGGGGAAAGATACCTCGGTAATACCAACTAAATCTACCACGGTGTTCCTCGACATAATCATAGAGGGCAGGGCCGCGCGAATCGCTTTCACATGCAATCGCGACCCCACCGAGGTTTCGGCCCGCCGTGTAAAATGGCAAACCACTACATGACCCTTCCTCTACTGTCCCCTTGTGGGGGGACAAAAAACACGACTCAGAGGCGCACGTGGGAACATGCACGCCGCCTCTCAGACCTGGCGCTGATCGGATGGCGGGCAAGCCCACGCAGCCCACCACCCCCAGGTCAAACCTCAGGGTGGCTGGAAATCACCTTACAAGCTAATTGGTGCCGCACTAAACGGTTCCAAAGGAATTTTCTCCCGCGGGCGCTCAGGTTGTGGAATGAACTCCCTGCCCAGGTTTTCCCACAAGACTACAGTATGGGGTTCTTCAAAAAGGGCGTTAAAAGGTTTTTACAAGGTCGGCAACGCGCAAGTGATGCCTCTGGTATTGCAGGCGTCGATAGGCTACGGTAACCATTTACCATCAGGTGGGCCGTAAGCTTGTTTGCCACTTTAGTAGTATAAAAAAAAAAAAAAAACATCTCGCGCCCTCCGGCGCCCGGTTCTGCGGTTGGGGAGAGGATTTAAGCGCTCTCTCTCCCGCTCCGCCACCTCCTTGATGAATATGACTTCCTCACAGAAGGAGGCGACGGCGTTCCACGTCCTCTCGCTCCGGACCATAGATTGAACCACGGCCGGGAGCGAGAGGGCAACCATACCGACTGCCGCGATCAACTCATGACGCTGCGATGCCCAGGCGGAGCAATCCGCCAAAGTGTGCAGCGCCGTGTCCACAACAACATCGCGGCAGTTACCGCAGTGATGATATCCGGGCGTCTCTTGCCGGCCTATGCGACACAGGAACTGGCCAAAACAACCGTGGCCAGTCATAACCTGTGTCAGCCGAAAGGTGAGGGCGCCATGCCGCCTTTCCATCCACTCTTCAAAAACGGGACTTACCGCCACGATCGTGGCGTGCCCGAAGATTATTAGTACTTTGCAAATACTAACATCTTAACAGTGTATGGGGTCTTTGGTTAAATTACTAATTATTAGTCATTTATTCAATACATAAATCTTTTTGCAGAATTTGAAACTTACATACTAAACATACTGATACATACATATGAATATTTTAGACATTTAGAGATGAATAGCACAACAACAACAAATAATTTTAATACATATTTTATTAATTAATAATTAACTCAAAATATATTACCTTAAATTACAATATTTGTAAATAACAAATTATTATAGAAATAATATAACATATAGCGAAAACTACCAAAAATTTTATATAATTTGTTTAGAATTTCACTTATTCATATTATGTAATGTTAGCATTGATTTATAAAAGAAAATGTTTAGTGTAAATTATAATAAATTCAAGATAAATTCATATGTTAGACATGTTATCACTCCGAAACTTCTATGCTGTAGTAGCTCTTTTTCAAAAGAAATGCCCTTAGCTTATTTTGAAAATATTTACGCAGTGAATACCAGGATAGAAATGCTATTAGGTTTTCTGCCAAGAAACTCTTAGTAACAGCATGGCGTCTGGTACTATCCCTGGTGGATAGCAATAATATAATATCAGCCCAGTATGAAACTGTCCCACTGCTAGGCATGGGCCTCTTCTCAGTGTGAGAAGGGTTAGGCCATAGTCCACCATGCTGGCCTAGTGCGGGTTGGCAGACTTTACATATCTTCAAGAACATTATGGAGAACTCTCAGACATGCAGGTTTCCTCACGATGTTTTCCTTCACCGTTAAAGCAAGCGATTATCATTATTTAATACGCATATAACTTTGAAAAGTCAAAGATGCGCGCCTTGGGTTCGAACCCGAGACCTCTGCGTGGCAGTCCAACGGTTCTCACTAGGATATCGCTGCAATAGACTCAATCAATATTATATGAGACCTAAAATCATAGATGCCGAAATGTGTGTGTAACAAATCTCAACTCTCCTCTCATATCTAACACTACTTTAATAATGTCCTCCTGACCGAATTTCGGTCACGGTGGCCAATCTTGACGGAGAATGGCCATCTGCGCAGGAGACATTATAGTGCACAAGCGTGTGCGCAATCACAAGTGCACTCTCTGTTCCCTAACTCTTATGATCCGATGGGACGGATAATCCGACACGACCGGAGAGAGATCAGGCGCAGGACCAACGGCTTTACGTGCTTTCCTTGGCACGAGGGTGTCTAACACCGCCAACTTCCTAACTCCGGGCTCATATTGAGATTTCTTAACAGAAAATCCCAATAACTTTTTGTTGGCCCGACTCGGGATTCGAACCCGAGACCTCATGCACAGCAGTCGCATTCACTACCGCTGCGCCACGGAGGAACACGAACACTATTTTACCTGAAAATCGAACAATGCTCAGCAGTCGTATTCACAAGTGCTGTGCCAAGGGATACAAATCTTTAAATGACTTCATATAAGAAAGAGCGTGTACTCTTTTAAAATAATATCAGCATATGGCTGCAGCGCTTTTGTAAATAGCCAAGAATGTTTACGGATGCAAGTACATACTGGTGTTCTCAGTGCAACACAGCACAGAAGTACAAAGTATTGAATGTGCTGAGTATGCTTCAACTCGACAAAGCCACTACGAGGATAATAAAATGTATTCTTCATTCAAGACGAATTGGACAAGAATGCATGTGATGCATTCACGAGTAAAATACATACAAAGACAGTATGTACACTTCTTAAAGTTAGTTTTTTTGTGTTGCTGGTAAATTACTCGTATTCTTGTAAATTCCTCTAGCTAAGCTCAATGCTTATGGTAAAAGTATGTTCACGTGAAATTACTTTTTTGCTCCTGTGTTGCATGATTTATATAACGGAAAACGGGTATTAATTCGATCGTGGTCAATATTTACATACATACCTTTCTGAAAGGCTTGACATTTCAGCCAGGTTGCACTGGGCGTGGTCACAGGCATATTCAGTTTGCTTGTGATCATAGTCACGGTAAGATATATAAATGTAGAGCATGATCGTGATTCCGGGTAGGTTTACGTCGGCAGTGGAACGGTTGGGGATTGAAACCTCATAAACCTATAGACCATAATAATAAGGAGTAACCTTATCGCCATCGAGTGGGTTTAATAGTCCAGGTTCTTACAGTAATGCCACAGGTGGGCGAACGAGGAACTCCCGTCCGTCAAACATTCAGTCGAGACAACGTGGGCCCTCTGTCATGCCGGGGCGTCGCCCAGGAGTCGTCGCCCGCAGGTATTTCTTGCCTGCTGATGTAGTTTCAGTTCCAGTGATCAACTCATCGTTCAAGGCAGTGAGTTGGCACACCGTGGTTGGTTTAGTCGGTAGTACTCGGGACGATCCATCTTTGGGGTAAGCCTGACATAACCTCACCGCTCCCTTTCTCCCACGGAGAGGGAAAGTATTTTCTAGCAGTGGTCGAAAAAAAAAATTATTCTAACAGTACTCCGTAAACGGCAACTTATCCACGGCACGTTGTTAATGCAATGATTTGCTAAAGCGAAAGCGATTTGTAATTGAAATGGATCCTTAATATTCTTAATGATGACCCATAATCCAAATTTGACGAGCGTGGTAGAATAAAGTGTTATTGTTATCATACTGAAGAAGCCCATGCTCTGTAGTTTATGCTGATATAAAGTTAGCATTTATAAACCAAATTCTATGCGCGATTTCGCACTCTTGAATCTACGAGAACGTTAATCCAGTATATGGTCTATTTGTGTGCCGAGTCTCATTCAAATCCATAACGGTTTAAGCATAATTGAAAACCAAACACCCAAATAACTTCACAAGTTTTCACTTCATAATATTACTAGTATAAACACTATAATATTGACTTAAGTCAACTTCTCTACTATGAAGGAATTAAATCGGACAAGTGTAAGGTACAGCACATTTGCGGTCCCATAAACACGTCTCCTCGACGCTGTGGCGAGCGTACTTCGCAACTTCACTAGTTGGCATGTGGTTACGAGACATCTGGTTGGTTTAGATATAGGATCTTTGGAATCTGTAGCACTGTACTAGTCTATTTCTTCTTAAGACTACATTTATACTTCTATGATTATTTACAAAAAATATCTCTTGCACTAGTAATAAAGGCTGCATCACGTACAACTTTGCAATCATTCAAACATCGAATACAAAGAGCATTCAGGTCGGGACTACCATTTGTGGATTGAAAATGACGAACTCACAACACTCGGCGTAGTAGCCGTTGCAAAGCGATCTAATAAGTCACAAGCTAGCATGAATAGCGTAGTGACTTATTGGATCAGTCATGCAATACTAGCAGTTTGGTTGGCAAATTACTAGTAATCTTGTTTATCCGGCTAAGATAATCGTTTCTGTTAGGAGTGAGTTTACGCAATACAATAGATGGAAATTGATTCCACGACCTGATGATTCTGGCTCAAGGTCACTATCTGGATTAATATAAACGATCTATAATTATTATTAATTGAATTGTAATTTAATTTATTTTATTTTGTTTATTGTTATTTTTAATTAAATTAACTTGAGTATGCTTTTTTATGTTAATGTTCAATATATTTTTTTTTTTCAAAATTTTATAATTTTAAAGCTTTACTAATTTTATTTCTATTTTGATTATTTGTTGTAATGTATATTAATATGAATTTGTAAATTGTGCAAATTTAAAATAAAGTTTATAATATTTATATATTATATTATTATTATGTTTCTCTTATCACAGATATTTTCTATCATATTCGAAAAGTATCTGGCCCTTTGGGAAGCTTACACGGAGACATGGGTCCAAAGTGAAAAGCCCCATCGAGAGTTTTAATCAAAAGTGGGATGGAACACCGACAGCGGCACTAGCCGCAGCAGGCGTAGAACTATTGCTACGTATGGATTCTAATATATGGGCTATGAGTATGGGTGTTTGTTGGACCTGTATATTGGTAACTATGGATGAAAAACAGCGTCTGCCCTGAATACTCTAATAGCGTCAATGGTCAGACGGTGACTCGCCAAGTCACTAGATGGGCCCCTTGAATAGCCACCATAGGCATACAAGCCAGCAGCAGAGGGCAACACCGGTGCGGGCGGCTAGGGGTGTCGAGCGGTGCGGCGTCGGTTTCACCATCACAGGTCTCGTGACAACGGACACCCCGAGCGGGTTTCCCCGTAGTTATGCCCTTGAAAATGACACTTCCACCCCCAAGCATATAGCTCTAGACCCCTCTGACCGGCTGACCAAGGCAAGCCAGAGTTGAGAGACTATTATTATTATTAATATAAAACAGACTTGAGATCAAGCATCTGAAGTCTGATTATATTAATCCAGATCATGACCTTGAGCCAGAATCGTACTATCTGATGCTCTTTTAACACAAAAGGTGGGTCTTCTAAACAGGATGGGTAAACGTTCTTGGCAGGCTCTCGAGATCTTATATATATAGTAACTCATACAACAAAGTTCACTTGCGCGATTCAGACTCCAGAACAAGTTACATGACATAGTGTGTAATTGTGCACACCGCAATCTTTTGTCGTTAGTTGCAACTACTTAATATTCTACCATGGTAGCAAGTGAAAATCCATAGTCTAAACCTAACCCCTGAGATATTTTTATTGCTTTTCGCTCAGTACGAACGCGTTTTGGCGACTACCATCCCTGTTTTCACACATAACAATCCCAGTTTAAACACATTCAACGCCACTCCGGTCACAAATAACCGCGACCAATACATCTATTGTGTATGCTATATTGTATTAATAATATTAATACGGTTTTTTTTTTAAATAATTGTGTATTTTTATGCGCTGTTTATAGTTCATGTTATTACAGCAAGCCAATAAAATGAAATAATTACCAAAAAAAATAATAATATCAACAATTTGTATCCAATTGTAGCCGTTCAAATTAACAAGAGAGAGAAAAGCGTACTATAAAGAGGAAATGAAAACAACCTGTTTAAACATTCGTTAATTTCGCATACGAAATCAAATGTTTAATTTCGTCGTTGTGTACAAATAAATACAGGAAAGGATTCCATTTTGTAATCACGACGAGTCGTACCTAATATACTACGCCTCATTAAAATTGATTAGGTCATTTATGATTATGTAATATTAGGAGAACATTGCGGTACTGAATAACTGTGTTAACAATGCGGTCGTAATAGTGTTTCCAAGCTGATTAAAACTTTGCCGTTGTCTGTATGTGTGGCGATGAAACATCAGAGCTTAATTCCATGTTGTGCAGACGTAAGCTGTCAATCTCAACAGTCTCACAACCTGCGTTATGCGATAGTATGATTGAGTAATAACAAATCAATACTAATGTATCGTTGGTTTTAGCTAGAGGTCTGGAAGATTTGTTGGATCAGCCATTGTGGTATTGGATATTCCTGTTAGAAAATGTTCAATAGAAGCGAGTCTGAAAATGTGTTCTGAAATAAGGCTGGCCTAATTTCAAACGTACTGAAATGTGATCCATTTGCCATATACAGGCATAAGACTGTGTAAGTATATGATTAATTCTGAGATATTTTTTTAACATTATAAGCATTATTATCCGCATACATTATTAAATTACATTAATATAATGCGAATATCAACTACGCACTGGATAAGGTGATACCGTCGCTTAGTCTCCCATCACAATCTTCTTAAGTTACTAAACAGCGAATACAGGCCGTCTGTTGCTATGTACTAACATACACTACTTCTGATATTTACACTTTTCAAATTTTAGCCTGCCTTGCCTTTTTACTTTAAGTATTATTACTGCATGCGTAAGAGTAAATAAATAAATAAATAAATAATAATAATAAATAATAAAAGTTATTTTCCAAAACAATACATAATATATGAAACAGTAAAAATATAACATAGTTCTATTGTTTGTTTATGTGAATAATGTGAATAATGACCCCGAAGCTAGGTAAATCTTGTGTTATCAGGGTCATCCATTCGTCTGAAATTATGTTATAGCTTTGTTGAACAAAGGACTTAACAAAGACGTTTCATATAAGTTAATATAAATTAATAATAAGATCAAATTAGGCTCTGTTTTAAGATGTGTGTGTGTGTGTGTGTGTGACTGAGTATGTGTGTGTGTGAGTATTTATGTGTAGAGTTACATAAAGCTATAAATTATTTAACGTCATTGTGTCATTCTCGCGTATACGCCGTTTTGGAGACATTATATTTAATGCTCCACTCTATTGAGTGGTGACATGGTTTTATACAGAACTAACGAACCCGACCAAAGTTGTCCTGCTTAAACGAAACGATTGCAGTGCCATCTACTGGCTACAATAAAATTATGAATCTAATCTATCTAGAGACTTATTCAAATACACATAAAACATTACATCAATCGATATTGATGAAATGTTTTGTCCAGCCGTTAAGGAGGGGTTCAGTATTATACATACTTACATAAAGGTTACATAAGAGTTAAGAGTATATATATATATATATATATGAAGATAAATAATGAAACTGTAGTGTTTAGATATAAGTATTATTGTTTTATTAATCTAATATTTTTACCATTTTACTCTCCAAATAAATGAATTGCACCTCCACTTTCCTTTTATATTTATTATTTATTTATGTTGCACTCTTAGTACCCATAGTCTAGTGGGAGACCGTTGGATTGCGACGCAGATATATCGAGATTAATCCTAAGGCGCGCATCTCTGACATTTCGAAGTTATGTGTTTTTTTTTTGAATTACCATGTATTACTTTCTTGTATACTACGACCATAAATGAATGAAATCCATCGGTTTTTTGTTGTTTTATTATTAAACACTAATTATGCTAATAGGTAGATAGTCAAAAGTATGCTATGCTAATATATCTTGCACTTTTTAATACATATTTATTTTTTAATTTTTCTGAATGGCTCTTCAGTTCTACTATAAGACATTTCTTCATCCATTAATTACCGGACACCCTGTATATGTTTATCCATTGTCTAGTACCCATAGTACAAGCTTTGCTTAGTTTGGCCTAGATGGTGTTGTGTGTATATGGTAGAATGTTATTATTGTTATTATTATAGATTAGTGAAATAAATGCATAGTTTAATTGTTTACTATTCGTTGCGTGATCAATTCTCGGACGTGTCAAAAATATATTTGTGAATCATGGTGCGATACGCAAATAGTTGTTTTGCAATTAGGTTCATTATTTTTGTTTGTTTAAGATTTATAAGGCATATACATAAAAAACAACAGCAATTCGTTTGACATATAACTACAAAAATATTGAAACAACGGTGATTCGGTAATTATTCCTAAATATAGAGATTTCGTATTAAAAATCAAACAAAATAATTTTTAAAATTTGGGTTTATTTTGTTTATATCCTAAAATATGTTTAATGAATTATTATAGGTAGTGAGCAAAATTCAAATAATGCTTCATGAACGGAGCACTAAGGAATAAGCAATCTAATAGAACGTGAATATATATGAAGATAATAATTAAGAAAAAGACGTATATCTGCATAATGCTTACCGACGCGAACGACTGGTCCGCCATTAAAATTCATCTCCCAATTACAGTCGTGAATCGAATGGCATTATTTGTCAGTTCTAATGTGCGTTCGGGCAAGAGAAAATGATTACTCAAAGGAATCTCTATGAATTATTTTGTGAACATTAAATTCCCTATCTACATAAAGTTAGTGAAGTCAGCTGGATTAATTCAATGTGATATTAATTAGAGATAAGGTAGAAAGGTAGCCCCGTACAACCAGTAATAGATTGAGAAATCTCTACTAAAATAGTTGCAGCGAATCCTTTTTTATATCAGGCCGGTAGACTGCCACGCAGATATCTCGAGTTGGATCCCTGACCTTTTGAAGTTATGTGCGAATTAATTAGTTAATAATCGCTTACTTTAGCGGTGAAGGAAAACATCGTGCGGAAATCTGCCTATCTGAGTGTTCTTTATAATGTTCTCAAATATATGTGGATTCTGCTAACTAGCATTGGAGCAGCGTAGTGGACTAATAACTATAGCCTTAAGCTTGCCATACTGAGAATAAGCTCATGCCCAGCAGTGGAACAGTTTATATAATATAATATTCTACCACATACACACAACACTATCTAGCCCAAACTAAGCAGAGCTTGTACTATGGATACTAGACAATGGATAAACATACATAAATTTTTTTTTTTGTAAATACATACATATTATACATAGAAACACCCAGACCAAGACAAACATCCATGTTCATGCACACAAATATTTGTGTTGTGCGGGAATTGAACCCGCGACCTCAGGCGTGGCAGTCGGTTACACTAACCACTACTTGTTGATGTTTAACCATTTTAGTAGACCAGAGTCTACGAGAATGGAGTCAGAACTCAAACAGCCGCACATTGTTGACCTTAGGTGAAAGAAATTCAATATGGGAATGAAAGGCAAGGAATGTTATAACGGTATGTGAACCTCGGTAACTCTTACTAAATATATTAAAGATAAATAATAAGAGATGGTAGACAAGTAGGAGTCTTACAGACTCCATTCTTCCTACTCACCAGCTGAAACGCAATAATAGTGCTACTACGTTTAAGTTTTATTTCTTAGGCATAATACATCCGTAATATTTCTAGGTAAACTAAATCTATTCAACTTAAGTTAAAGATAGGAAAATGCAGGTATGCATAATCCAAATAGCTTGAACAGCAATGAAAAGTTAGTATGCAGCAAACATTATTAAAATTAAGCGTTTATTTCTGAAGTGTTAGTTTTCCCTCGTTAATGAGAGAGCTCTATTATTACCTATGTTTACAAAAGCATACCTACTCGGGTCTCTTTCTAGGCTTTTTCTGTTATACTCAGCGTACTTAGTTGGTATAAACAAGTGTCCACACTAATATGAGTTAGCTCATATATTGCACTTATATGATAGGGATGATGATAGATAATGTACAATTTTCGATGATGAATGTGCGTGATTATATTATTATATTCCATATTTATAATTCAGATATCATGTTGGCATCGTGTGTCAGTTGACTATGACCAGAATGGTGACCATATTTAAACGTCTGCATCTATTATGCATGTCTTTGGTTATATCAAAACATGTATGATTTTAGGTAACTATTCTTTAAGTGATATACAGGGTGTCCAGTAATTAATGGATAACCTGGAAATGTCTTATAGTGGCACTGATGGCCGTTCAGAAAAAAATATGAAAAAGGTCTATCTTAACTACTACCTGAAATATGTGTTTTTTTTTAATTACCATGTATAACTTTCTTGTATACTACGACCATAAATGAATAAAATCCATCGGTATTTTGTTGTTTTATTATTAAATACTAATCATGCTAATAGATACACAGTCAAAAGTATGCTATGCTAATATAGCTTTTAGCAATTTTTAATATATATATATATAAAAAATAAACATTTTTTTGAACGGCCTTCAGTTCTATTATAAGACATTTCAAGGTTATCCATTAATTACCGGACACCCTGTATAGGTTTTCAGGTGAAAACAAACCAGCAATAAACCCCGAATTCTGACAACATCGAACAACGTTTCAGCCGGCTTATGTTGCGGAAAATTCAATGTCCGTACTTGCACCGACCATTAGGTTATCAAATGCAAAACGGTGGCTAGTATTCGATCCCACCGAGGAATGAGGACTAACATTAATTGAGGGGAAACTGAAACCATGTTAGAGCTTTTGTACAGCGTTCAGGATTTTAACCAAATTATACGGAATTTAACGATGGATTTTGGTTTCGTTTTTTAACACAATATAGCGAAGAAGATAAATACAACTTAGACACGACTTAAACGATTGCCATAAATTATAGACGTTAAAAATATTATCTGGACCGGTGTACTGTTTTTATAAAGGAAGAAGTACAATAATATTGTCTTCTGTTTACCCGAATGTTATTCATTGAAATTAAACTACTATTGTACGGATTTTATCGCGTTGTTTATTAATCACTGTATTACATAATTTTGAAACTATTACACTACTACTAATATTGAATTTTACCCCGTGACCATGGCTGCTAAAAAGCAACCGAAACATCAGGTAAAATGTAAACCTAAATATAAATAGATTTAATAGTTTACATAATTTTATTAGCTTATAAATGAGCAAAATTCAATAGTAATAGTAGTGTAATAGTTTCAAAATTATGTAATACAGTGATTAATAAACAACGCGATAAAATCCGTATATAGTAGTTTAATTTTAAAGAAGTGCAATCTATCAAGATTTTAATAATAGAAGCACCGTATTACATTTAAATATGGTTACTATTCTGAACGTTAAGTTGTCTTCTGACAAAGCCAAAATCACATCAGGATTATGAAATAAAAAATAAAAATAATAATAATAAAAATCTCTTCATGTTCATGAATATATCTAATATTATTACGCTCACTGATAGTGAAAATTGTATACCATCGTTTTCTATCTAATTTGTGAGCTCACTGTAATGTATAGTGAGGTCACATGTACGATTTATATCTTTGCATTAGCAGCTGTTGGATTCAACGTAAGAGGCGTGGGACCTATTGTGGTCTACCTTGCAGGAGACTTGCATTCTGTAATACGTCATTGCTTGTCTGTATCAATAAAGCGTCATAATGACAATCTCGTATTAACAATGACGCATCGTAGGGTTCCCTGGAAACTGTAGGTAATCTTCTCATAGGCTCTTGTCTGAACCAATCAACTAACCTAAATGAAAATTCGGGAAATTCGTAAACACATTAACTACACTTTGAGATTCATAAGGGTTACTTTAGGACTTAAAGGAACAAAAGTTTTGATTGATTCATGTTCTTTATGTCCGTTGTTTGAATGTTTGTAAAGTTTGCTGCTGGACAGGAATTTATACTAGGGCAGGAGTCGCCTTTTTAAAAAGTAAATGGTAATCTATACTAATATGATAAAGCGGAAGAGTTTGTTTGTTTGTTTGTTTGGTTGAACGCGCTAATCTCAGGAACTACTGGTTCGAATTGAAAAATTATTTTAGTGTTGGATAGCGCATTTATTGAGAAAAGCTATAGGCTATATAAAATCACGCTACGACCAACAGGAGCGGAGCAGCAATGAAAAATGTTGCAAAACGAAAAAATTCTCTTATATGAAGCAGACGAAGTTGCGCGGGTCAGCTAGTGTAAGATATACTGGACAGCAAGCTATGCGGTATTAGCGCCTGCCTTTTATAATGTGCAAGCAGACCATGTCGAGCGAGTTTGCGAGAGAAACATAGATAGAATACTCGGAGTAGATACCATTGCCACATCATATAATTTCGTAATTCTGCTAACCGCGCTCGGAGGGTCGCCCTCATCATATAATATTCCAATCTATAATGTGTATAACATCTCATAAACTGCTCTGGTGGCGTAGCAGTAGTGAATTCAATTATTGAGAACGAATGCTTGAGTTCAAATACCGGATTAGGCAGAGTAATAGGTATTTAGTTGTCCTGTCAATATATTATCAGTAGCGGCACAAAACATGGAACAGTGCTCGTTAAACGATGACAGGATCGCACCCTAATACATGGTTACTTAAAAAGGTGTCAATGTTTTTATGTGTATATAATAGACTAGTTTTCCCCGCGGTTTTACTCGCGTAAGTCCCGTTCCCGTGGGAATATCGGGATAAAAAGTAGCCTATGTATGAATCCAGGTCTCCAGCTATCTACATACTACGTTTCATCGCAATCGGTCCAGTAGTTTTCGCGTGAAAAAGTAACAAACATCCATACATCCATATATCGTTACAAGCTTTCACATTTATAATATTAGTAAGGATTAGTACATACAGGGTGTCCGGTAATTAATGGATATTATATGTAGTAGAACTGAAGGCAGTTCAGAAAAAAAGAAAAAAAGTAAGAAAATTAAAATAAAACATATATTAAAAAGTGCAAGCTATTATGGCATAGCATAATAATAAAACAACAAGAATTCGATGGATTTCATTCATTTATGGTCGTAGTATACAAGAAAGTTATACATGGTAATTAAAAAAAAACACATATCTCAGGTAGTAGTTAGGATAGATATTTTTTCATATTTTTTTCTGAATGGCCATCAGTTCCACTATAAGATATTTCCAGGTTATCCATTAATTACCGGACACCCTGTATACGTATCCAAAATAGAGGAAGCGATGTGTATCTTTGCTTATCCCTATTTAGGAATACATCGATCGATCACATCGAGGTATGACTTACTGCTTCCAGAAATCCTAACAGTTGCATTATTTCTTAACTGCTGTACGGTTTTAGAAGTTAACCGCTATCTGTAGTTCAACTGCTTTGTATAAGTTCACGATGTTCGATTTCCAAGTAGGACGAAGGTTACTGATACTGCCTCTGAAAAATTCTCTCTGATCTGGTACTCCCTATTACTTGTTACCTAAGGCATAGCCCATAGAGTAGGACTGCTGCCGAGTTTTTGCAATTTTTATAGAATGAGCATTGTAATATTTATTTTTGTACACTCGTGGTATTTTTTTTAAATCTTGCATTTCATTGCGTTTATAAAATACGTAGCGGTTATTAACGCAATCATGTACAATGTCTAGCTTTTAACGCTTAACGTTTTGACTAGATTAGACCAGCTTGTGACCACGGCCGGTGTAACCTGGTCGAAACGTCAAGCATTAAAATGTAAACATTATCTATGATCGCGTCATTACTTGTTACGTGTTATCTATATAAAGTGTTATTGAGTTTTCTGTTAATTTTCTGGAAATTTTCTGTAGAAGCAGCAGATTCTGGAGTGGCAATTGGCTTGCCCCTATTACATAAAACTCCCGTCATAGCTGCTAATAATATGAGTGTAATATTCATATATCCATAATATACGAGCGTGTATAATACCTATATGTGTATATACATAGTTTGCTTGTAAGTGTAGGTCTTTTAATTTAAATCAAGTACCAAACATCTTAAACTCTAAATATTTCAAGTCGTCCATAGATTATGTTGAAATTTATTGCAGAACGGCAACATCTGGACGTATCAGTTCCCGGCTGTTCAATCCAAGATAGTGCCGTCACAAGGAAAACATAATCCATTTGAATCCATCCCCACATCAAGTGCATTTACTGACGCGTACGTTTACAGCTCATTTATTCCGAATAATACTACTATCTAGACCCTTATACAGAGTTAATTCACAAATCCCTTGAAATCTTCTCGGGTCTCGAATGAAATTTATGGGCTCGGCTTAATTTCGTGCCTTTAAAACGTGATTTGGTGCGACAGGGGTTGTGACGTCATGGTTCGCTTTGAAGACATTGTAGGGTGTATCATCCCTTAGGATTCAATGGTTAGTTTTATGGTTTAAATTTTAGAATGTTTGTGTGTATGGTTTGTTTGTCTCACATTCGTTATATTCAGTGTTTGTTAATGTCTTATACAATGTGTAAAGGAAGTACCTATGTGATCTTTTTAAGGCACTAAGGCTTTCATATAATATGCTGCCCGTATTGCTTAGATATGATAACTGTTAAACCTTCGTGTTTTTCGTGAGTGTCAGTTTTCATTACTGATTATAAAATGTGTGATTGTTCTATACAGCCCAAAAATAGTCATATTTCACTATGTTTTTATTCATTCGCTCTTTTGTTTATTGTAAAGCTTTGGTAAAACAAACAATGTTTTCCAAATTTTACCTATATGGAATTGAATGGGAATTACTAAAAAGCAGATACGTTCTAGGAATCAAAAATATTTTAAATGGCATGTGTCCCTGTGTCGCGAGGGGCTTGATAAATATTAAAATAACCGCCGCAAATAATACACAGTACTATTGTTTACGGATCGTACAAGCCTTTGTCCCAGCTGTGGGTCGAACCCACAACAATTAGCGCGGCATGTTTTCCCCTGCATGGCCATCCATGTAGTCAAAACATGTTTTGTGTAGAAGTTGGTTTAAGTAGTCGCCTAAGGTTTCAGTCGCAACAAAAATAATTTGTGTGATCCATAAATGGTTGTGCCGAGTACGGTTGTTAAAATATTTAATTTTAGTTAAGTCTCCCGCCACACAGAAATATTACTTAGGCGAGAGTTGTCGTTTCTTTAAACGAAAAAATTACATACAAAGATTTTTATTATAAATAAGCCACATAATGACAACTTATTAACTAAATATTGATTCTAATTTTATTAATACCGTAGCTTAGCATTAGTTAGTATGAAACATTACGAGGGCTTGAAGACTTGTATTGAAATATGAGGAGGTATAATTGATAGGCAATGTTTAAGTCCTCAACTTGGGCTTCAAGTGTGGCGGTACAAGGTAACTCCTTTAGAAAGTTGAGCTAACCGCGCCTTATGAGACAAAGGAGGTTTAAACGGATATATTGATCAAAGGAGACTGATACACTTCTAGCTATCTTAAGCCTGGCTGTTATGGCAACAGTATTATTTAAAAAAAGAACTGCCTTGGTAGCATAGCGGCAGTGAATGCAAATGCGAATCTGGCAAAGTGTTATTGGATTTTTGAGAGGAAATTTTCAGTACTAGCGCCGAATCTCGGACTGAGCCTGATAGATGGCAATAGGTCCAATCTTTATTGTATGGGAAGCATTCAGATGCTCTCATGAAAAAGAAGAAGCTTGTGATATCCTATATTTGATTGCCTTGGTAATAACTACAGCCATAGCAAATGCGAATAAAATACATAATATCCCAGCTTTCATTCAGGGTCGGACAAAGTGTTATTAGATTTTCTGTTAATAAATTTTCGGTGACAACACGGTGTCTGAAATTGTATACAGCAGATGGCAATAGCCTAGCCCTGTAATAAGTATGACTTAAACCAATATCTGTAAATGTAGGTGAGATAAACCTCTGGTTCCCCCTCGAGGATGTAGATATAAGTCTATTTATGCAATATAAGTATAAAAAACTAGCTGACCCGCGCAACTTCGTCTGCTTCACATAAGAGAATTTTTCCAGCTTTTGCAACATCTTTCATTGGTGCTCCTCTTCTATTGGTCCTAGCGCCATATTGTATAGCCTATATATATAGCTACCCAACAATAAAATAATTTTACAATTCGAACCAGTAGTTCCTGAGATTAGCACGTTCAAGCAAACAAAAAACTCTTCAACTTTATAATATTTGTATAGATAAGTATAAAAAATATGGATGGCAATCAGATTAATTGTCTCATTCCAGCAGCTATTGTATTCTATGCTTATATAATAAAACTGAAGAATTTGTTGTTTCTTTTTATTATAATACTAGATTTTTCCCGCGGCTTGGCTCGCGTATATGTAATGTAGCTTAGATTAGGCTAGTAACAGTACTGGATAAAGGTACTCTATGTTCTTTTCTGTTTTATGTGTATGCGAAATTTCATAATGATCGGTCGAGTAGTTAAGGCGTGAAAGCGTAACAAACAATCAAACAAACTAACATTTGCATTTATAATATTAATAAGGCTTAGGATATTAATCTCTTGAGAAAGATTATAGGCTATATATGATTATCCTACTAGGTACGGAAGCAGAGAAGTGGTCAAGCGAGGGTGAAACCGTGAACAGTACTAATGATTTTTTTGATATATATAATTGATATATACTAATATATCAATTCACATCGCCTCGGCTGCTATCAGGACGGTGTGGAGGCCACTGCTCTTAGACCACACGACTGCTTACCATCAGGTGGAGTGTGGTCATTTTGATGAGCAACAAAAAAATTCTATGATGTTCTTAATTAAAGAGAAGCCGATATGTTTAGCAGTATTTTCTTTTCATAAGATTTTTATTTCTTTTGATACATTTGGGATCTGTATCAGATTTTTGGAGTCAGTATCAGAATGGTAAAACTGGAAGCCCGATGGTGTGATTTTGTCTCTATGTATATTTACTAGTACCTTACTTTTTATTTTTACGACATTCGATCTGAATGCACTCGGTTTTTCATGAGCCAACGTTCGATTAAATGTCCGTTCCTTTTTTCTGTTCAAATTAATTGTATGTATGTCAAAGAAATAGCAATATATCAATGAATAGCTGTAACCATAGGATTAACTCGTAGGTGCTGGTTAATTATAACCAGCAATAGTTTAATAAATTCTGATAGGAACAAATACATTTGATAACCAAACAAAAGAGCAATTAAAATGGTTCTGATGTGCTAAATATATCTGTTTCTATAAATACGCACGAGCCGTAAAAAATAGCAATGATAAGCTACTGAGATATAGTTGAAGTGCTACGCAGGGATACCTAATCACTCGCGACTTGAAGACACCCAGATTGTACTCATCGGGAGTCACAGACTTAGGTAGTGAGTGCCACTCCTTTGCGGTACGCATTATAAAAGTGGAAGCAAAGCGCTTCGTGCGTAAATGCGGTATATCCACCATGAATCTGTGTCGCTGGTTTGATTGACTGGTCGTCTGATGGTAGAATGGGGAAGGAGGAATCAAATTATGCAGTTACTCTGCATACTCTCCGAAATTTATCTGATAGTAAACCGAGAGACTGGCAACCCTACAACGATGCTTCAAGCTTTGGAATCGTGCGTTATTCATGATTCTCTCGAAGACTTGTGAAGTCTGTCAATCCACTACAGGCCAGTATCCAGAACAACGCGTTCTGGGCTCAGATGCCATCCTTACACGGTAGAGTCGACTAGAATGCATACCAACAAGTTTGAGTCTTCATACCTCTGCCGAATGATCAAGGCATGGAATTATCTGCCAAGGCACGTGTTTTCTTCGTGACAAAGCACCTTCTCAGGCCGTCAAAGTAGAGACCTCAACATCGCCTCAGCTGCAATGAGGACGATGTGAAGGCCACTGCTCTTAGACCACATGATTGCTTACCATCAGGCGAAGAGTGGTCATTTTGACGAGCAAAAAAAAAAAAGCCTATGTCCTGTCTCTTCGCATACTAAGAAGAGGCCCGTGCCTTACGGGCTGGCAGTTGTTAATATACAGGGCTGATATTAATATTTTAAATGAAACCCATAACTATAACAGAATATGATAACCGCAATATAGTATAGACATAATATTATGTCATCGTAATGACGTCGTTGAGCTTTTTACGAAATATTATGTTAATTTATAAACTTGCGACATCCAAGCGAGTATTTACTATAATCTGTCCGCTATTTATACATTCTTACATACACACAAAGCTTTTTATCTCATAACTAAAGGACCCGACAGACATTGTCCTGCCCCACGTTAACTTCCAAACTGATCGCAGCGCCATCTGCAGGGTCTAACTGTAAATATCAACTGACCCACTCAAATACATACAAAAAGTTTCAACAAATTCGAACCAGCCGTTGAGGAGACGTTTAGTGACATACATACGTGCAGCAGAATTATATACATAAAGACTAGTAGCTGCCCGGTGCTTCACTTATGTGAATCCTATGGGAACGGATACTAGGATAAAATAAAAAGAGTTGAATCATACTCGAATAAAAAATATCTTTAGGTTAATTCAGAAAATCATTTAGCCAAAGTGTGCCAAATTTTATCCAAATACGTTCAACAAATATTAAAACATCTATGATAGCAGCGATAGCCTAGTGGGAAACCGTTGGACTGCCACGCAGAGGTCTCGAGTTCGATTCCAAGGCATCTCTGACTTTTCGAAGTTATATGCGTATTAAATAATTAATTATCGCTCGCTTTAACGGTGAAGGATAACATCGTGAGGAAACCTGCATGTCTGAGATTTCTCCATAATCTTTTCGAAGATATGTGAAGTTTGCCAAGCCGCACTGGACCAACATGGTGGACTATGGCCTGACTCTTCTCACAATGAGAAGAGGCCTGTGTCCAGCAGTGGGACAGTTTAATACAGGGCTGATATTATATATAATATTATTGAAACATCTTTACAGCTTTCCATTCATTTATTACATTAGTAGGATTACTACTGGTATCAAGAACTAATCAAAATCATTACAATTCAACTAGATCTATTCATTGTTTCCTCACAACTTCGGTATATCTAGATTGCTCTCCAAAATGATTGGTAGCTCTCAGACAAGCACAAGATTCTATTGATCTTGAAAACAAAACTATATTTCAGTTCAAAAGGTCATGTATACTTAAGTTAAAGTCAACCGATAAACTACCACGGTGAACCTCCTTACACAAGCACTTCTGTTCAGTTGGAGTACTTCAAGATATTATCAACGATCGTCGTAGACTTTGAGAGTTAAGTTATCTTTTGATGATGTTGTTGTATTGACAAGGACTTATTGTTTAGGAACTGGTCGTATCTCGCATTTAGATGAAGCAGGGTTTGTTTATTAGAAATCCGTTGTACTACTAAGTTAATTTTAATGTTAAGTAAAGGTACGTTCACATAATTTCTGTTTCGAGGATTAATTTAAGTGACATAGCACACGTACGAGAGTATACGTGAAAACCAAATTTAATGTAGTTCGATTTTATTTTTATGTATAGAATAAGTAATAAAATTAAACAAAATAATAAAGATAGCAATTTTAAAATATATATAGACCCCTAGCATAAATTTATTCTTGTAGGTTTGATTCATGGAAACATCAAAGAGTAAATAGGATTTGTGGAGTAATTTTCAGTGGCAGGACAATCTGTACAGATGTAGATGACAATAGACTTACTTACTTACTTAGACTTATACATAACTTCAGCTGAAGATGTTGGAGACCTAAGTTTTTAAACTAGAGGTAGGTAGAGACAGATAAACACAATTAAGTATGACAACCATTACTATTATGAACTACATATTTAAGAATTCACCATTACGCTTCTAAGAGCTACTGAGTATTGGGCTACATAACCACATATCGTTATGTATCCCAGTACCCAGTAATAGGCCTAGTACCTACACTGGGCCTTTTATGTTATTATTTGTGTTAACTTATATATAAAATACATACCCTTATCAAATTCAAATATCTTAAATAAGCCTGCCGCACTAGATGACAAATTTCCTCCCTCTTCGAAGCCTCATGTTATCACATGAGGCTTCGAAATGCCTCAGACGATGTTAAACACGACAGTGTTTGGTAACGATGACATAGAAACCGCGGCGTTTTAAGTTTTGTTGAATTAGACTCTCTAAGGTTTCTTACCAGGTCAATCATTATAAAAGGCGTTGTTAGTATATAAGTATAACGTATCAATATATCTTTAGTTGTGATATTATTTATATTCTATTGCCTACTTAAAATTATATTGGTTTGTAAAATTGACATATCACTAAACCTTTAATAATATGTTTATAGGGTTCAAATTGATTGATATCAAAAGCATGGCAGTAGAGGCCAAATACTTGTTTTAACAATATTTAATTTTATAATAAGACCACAATGGAATAGGAAGGTAGGTAGATCACACTGTACCAATTATGTCAGCCATTTAATTCTTCAGACGATGTGTGATGATGTATTCTGTCCTAGATATAAGGTCCCGTGTTGGTGACATTTTAGAAATATACACTTACAGGACATCAAATATACTCAGACACAGAATAATAAATTATGGATTACACAGATGATTGTTATTGTTCTGTGTAGGATGAGAACTCAGAACACTTCTCACGGTGGCATCGGTGAAGTGACCGCTTGCTTGCTGTGCCATCTGTCGAAGTCAGGTGAACTCGTACCAGGCACGTACTGTACAATTAATGCGTGCTAGTGCGTACTTACCTTTAATAGCAACCGGCTGAAACCAATTACCTCAAATATTGTATATTCGGTTTTACAAAAATCATTTTGTATGTAAATGTGAAACATATTTTTCATTCATGTCATGCCATTTTATCTTTCATTGATGCCAAATTGGAAATAAAACGAGATTGGTTTAAAAAAAAATTACACCATTATTTTTTATTCATACAAAAAATGCCTTGTCAAAATACTTTATACAACGTTATACACAATATATGAACGTACATGATATATGAAGAATGGAGATGTGAGCATTCTTCAGCTTTCGTAAAATAGAAATAACTTAAATGAATAAGTAGCAAAATACCTTCAATTTAATTATATATTTGTAGGTAATCAGTTTAATTGTTTTATGATGGTATCTGATAATTATATCGAAAGAATTGACAATATTATATTACCTTACATTCGAATATCAATTTATTCAGGTTGTCATTAAATTAAAATTATTTCTTAAATGGTGCCTGATTATATTTGGTGACAAAACACCGACCCTTTTTCGAATATAATAGTATCAATCAAATAATTTGATTACTTTTGGTAATAATCGTGTATCGTTGGTAACTATCACCATTCTTAAAATACGTAACTTAGTTTTTAAATCGAGCGAACAATAAGAAACTATCGGAGTTGAGATTGTATGATGATCGAGACTATTTTAGTTTTATGATGACTTTGAATTCTTAGAAAAGTCACGATACCAAAGTCATTGGAGTACTAACGATCTGATTCCCTATTGTTTAAGTCTCTTGTATAAATGCAACTGGATGTCCTTATTTTACCATACCATTAGAAGCTAAGTGGGGTAAACTATGTTTTATTATTATTATTTCATCTTAATCTTTAACCTCATTTATGCTACTGAGCAAAGGGTTCATATGATGATTTTATAAGAACGGATTTGCCTAAATGCCTAATGTCAAAATCAGGCAATTGAATCATAGGATTGAAATTGAATTTAAAACTAGTAGGTATATATAATAAATCTGAATTTTCATAAGTACATTTGAACACTGTATTCAGCACCCTTACATTTAAAGTAGCTACTACAAACCAACTACTTATTCAGGATATTGATTGAAACGTTCGCATCATATGCAACGCTCACATGAATAGATTTTCATTATAAGCGTCATACGTTAGTTGGAGAAGTTAATTAGAACGCTAGAATTGTGTAGCAGCAATGTGCTCAAATGCATAATTAAAGCAGCTAAATATAGCTCAACTTTCTTTCCTACTTCAAGATTTATGTCAAAATTCATTCCAAAGATATTGACTATTAAAATCCTTAAACGCCGCAATGAGTGGAATACGAAACGTAAATGTGGGGTAAGTCACTTCAGAATTTAATTTGCTTGTCTAATTTATATGATTTTACATTTGTATGCAAGACCATGTATTTGTTTCCCCTACTTCTCATTACTGTCGACTTGCTACGTTAGAAGCAATTGAAACAAATATATTAGAATTATTTTACTTTCTAAGCAGTGTTTACATCTCCCTAATTATCATTTTCTTATATTTCCTTAACACTAATCCAATATAAAGAAACCTAAAGCCTGTAGTAAAATTTAATCACTAGTAAGGGGACTTTGTTTTATTTGGGACATAAAACCAATTTGCCTTTTGCATTCGCTATTCTCATCTCTTTTCTATTTACTCTGGGTTGGATCGTGGTGTCACTTTCGCTCCCGCCTCGGCTTCCCTAAGATATTCGGCAATAGTCCATGATAGTAAAATAACCGTAACTTAAAAACCTTAATTTAGATATGGGATTATAAAGCTATAATGTTTTCCTTCATTATCTCATCCCGACATTTTGTTCCAGAATGTCCCTTTGTCTTACTTTTCTTTATACCGGTATTATGTAAAGATATTAGAAAATGGCTGGTTATAGTATTTATATATATAGCTAGGGAATAAACTACGTCTTAATGTTGCTAATTTTGTTTTTAAAAGTCTATTATTAACTTTTACTGTTAAAGGTATATTTTGATATTAGTACGAGTATAGTTTCTGATTATTTCTGTTCCTCTATAATAATTTTCAAATCGATGCAAATGTTATTTATGAGGCTCCGGTTTCGATTCTTGATTTGGATAAAGCATTATTGGGCTTATCTGTTAAGATACTTTTATTGATTGATGAAGATTGCTGTAACTGTGTCCGTTTGACGGTTATAGGCTCGCCCCCTTTTGGTGGGACTTTTAACCAAAGCAAACAAAATATATTTATGTGTAAACCTTTTTGCCTACCCTTTAGAGATATTTTAAAACTTGGGAACCATATTATTTATTGTTATTTTGTGCTGTTTATCAATTTATTTTTAACTTGAGGTCCCAAAAATATTATAACTTTTCACAGTACAAATTATACGCCGTATTACACGCACATTATTTATACGCAGCATATATCTATACCACACCCATTTCTAGTAAGCAACCAACAAAGTATTTCTATTAGAATTCCAAACTTGTTGTCACAATAATGCTTGTTTCTATTTCCGAATGTAAACGAGCAATGCCGAAATTTGTTATCAATTCTATATTTGTATTCCCATAACCAGTTCACCCTGTGTGTGAACTTTTAATTGCTTTAAGACGTTATTAGGGTGACTCCTCAAGCTCCCCCATGTAATTCCTTAATCATGGTTAACAACACTCATGGGATATGATACGCTAACTTTATTGGTAACCATAGGGGAGTAAATATTAGATTCTGTAATGGTTACCTTTAGTAAACTTAAGACTTTAAATAATAAGATAATCAGTGTGATATGCTTATAAGTAGCACAATTTAAGATGTGGTCTGGGTATAACGGCAAACATTAAGAAGGAGTGCATTACCTCTACATTTGGTTGCTTTGTTCAAGTCCCCGGTAAAGAAAAGGGAGTCAACTGGCGTCTACTATACTTCCAGAATTTATCCTGCTCCTGATTTTCCTAACAGAAAATCCTACAGTATTTTATTTCGAATTGGGCTGAAGAATTGGCATTTGCTCAAGCAGACATACTTATGCCGTTAGAATAATAAGGAATCCTTTATATATAAGGTAACGAACGGTATAGGTATAATTTGAAACCGGAACCAAATGTAATACGTAATTTAAGGTATTTTGTATCTTAATTAACCTTTAAATAGCATAAAAGGAGAAAATTTACAGATAAATATCAAATTAACATCATCATACACGAGCCAAAGCAGCGTGATATAAGCCAGATAATTTACATGATAATGATACCAAATACCAAAAACGTTGTTTCTCAAACATTTTGAATAGAATGATTTTAGTCTAACAAAAGTTATGATTCAACAAAAATATCAATCAGTTGTACCACACAACTGAACAAATTGCTTTTATCAACAGTTACCAAAGTTAGTGCTGCAAGTTTGTTGAGAATGTAATTTATTAGTACAGTATAGGGGGTGCGCAAATGCAATTGGTAGCCGAGTTAGCAACTGCTTCGCGTTTAATCGAGAGGAACGGTTTGATGGACTCTGGTTAATTCTGATGTCTGTGTTGAAATTGGAACTCTCTAAAAAGTAGGCACTGTATTCATTTGTATTTTAATTCTGGTTGACAGTAACACTATAACAGTAACGTCAATTTTAAAAATAATAATTATGGAATCTGACGGCATTAAGAAGTACGTTCTTAAGTGCAAAGAATTTATCATTTTATAAATATTACCATTGCGGAGTGAGCCATTTACTTCATAAACATCAAATAAAAGCTCGATGAAGTTTATCTTAGAATTGTGAAACTAAAATCATCAAGTACTAAATGGTTTTAAAGTAGAATTTTACAATACAATCTTTAGCTCTCATGAAACCTAATGAAAAATATAAAGTCAAGTTTTGCTAGTATCTTATTTAATAAACTAACATAGCGTATAGATAGGTAGAGACTATATATGGAGACCCATCTATGTGTATTCTCTTTCATTTTTGTCATGTCTATTCATTAGATAACGACCATAATTTGCAAGCAGTATCTGAATGATTTTTACAATGAGTTGTTGCTTACTCTATACGACAAGTAAGACTACATGATCTATACAAAGTAAATCATATTTTATTGGATGTGATATTTTAGCAGCGCTATATCAAATTCATTAGCTCTGAAGACACAACGCTAGCTCCGATAATCTGGTTAAGCTAACATTAGCTTCGGATTTAGATTACCACTGCGGACTTTGTGTATTATATTACCGACTTACACTGACCCAAAGTTCTTTGTCCAACAAAACCACTTTATACTATCTTGTTGGAGTTACTAGTAACAAGCTGGTGACTAGGAAAACCTGTTTGGGTAGTAAGGTTTTGGTTTAACGATAAATGGTTGTTCATTAATATTGCTCTCCAAAAAGTTGGATTTGCTTGAGGATATAATCTACATATATAAATAAAAATTAATTGCCACATGTATGACGGAGCATTAACTAATTTAGCATTTAAGAACAGCTCGATCGATATGGCGGTTTTCGTTTTGATGTTTTTGTGATTATCAGGACAAGGAATGAAATTACGAAAATTTTAACGATATTTTTTTACGGGAGAAATTGATTGACGTTTTGATATTGAATTTAACTACGAGAAATGTATTTTTGTATAGACTGACAGGACAACGACTAAGCAATCAGCGATAGCTCAGTGAGAAGACCAACAGACTGCAATACAGAGGGTCTCGGGTTCGAACCCACGTCGCGCAACTCTGACTTTCGGAAGATAAATGACTTTTCGAAATTATGTGCGTATTGGTTGACAATTATCGCCTGCTTCGTGCCTTGGAGAGCACATTAAGCCCTCATTCCTGGCTGCCATGAACATCTATGGCAGTCGTTATAGGGAAGTCAGTTCCCTAAAATATCCTGACACTGGTCTAGCCTTAGGGTATTGTTAGCCTTCGGGTTGCGGAGGTCAGGTGGCAGCCGCTCCGTGTAAAAGCTGATATCCAGTCAAATCCGGTTAGACTAGAAAAGCCGACCTCAAGTGACTTGTGAATAATAAAGGCTAGGGAAAAGAGATTGACAGGACAACGACTGTCGAGTCAGCTATATATAGCAACATTGCTTTGGAAAATATATCTATTATATTTTCCAAAGCAATGTTGCTTGGTGTTTAAACATTACTACGAATTGTTTTAGAATTACGCACTAGCTGGGATGTGGTGATAAACATTTTATTTCCCTATCGTATTTTTACAGGGTATTAAAAATATAGTATTTTATATTAGAAGCTGTTGAAATAATAATTATATTGAGTGTTTGTGATCATAATTAGATGTCGATGGAGACAGATTATTATAACTACGCTCTATAAAGTTCTTATGATCACAACATTCAGTAATAAGGTGAGAAAATTTTGGAATATATATGACGAAGCTGCGCAAATTTTGAATAAAACATTCGAAACTTTGAAAATGCTCACATCTTCTTTATAACGGAATGGCGTATGAGTGAAATTCGAGTGCGTAAAACAGAGCTTTATACATTAATTCTACTTATAACTATATTTTTATATATTACAACATTCATACTGTGGGTATCTTTATTGGTTGCATATATATTGTGTGCTTATAGAAATTAAACACTGGCAATGAAAACGTGGCCTATTTTAAAAGTGTAGATTTAACGGCTGTCGATGGCTGCTGACGGATAAATCTCATTTGTTGTTAATTATCGGTGAGCTATTTTAAAATAAATGCATAAGCCATTATAGTAGCTTTTAAAGTACCTACTCTGAAAAGGAATAATTGATGTGAACTATTGAAGATATGATAAAATATGACACATGTGATGTCTTAACTGTTTACAAGTAAACGTTCATTTTATTTGATTCTATTGTAATAATTGACTTTTACACATGTTTATAAATTACATGATCAAAGATGGGTCCAGAACTAAGCAGTTGTAGAAAACTGATGCTTTTTATATTTAATGGATTTAGGCACAATGTCAATAACAATTAGAAAGAAGCAAGGTATTTTTTATTTAACCATTTTTGTAATGTTTAGCGACATATTACATATAAGACATTGTACTAATCATATTTTCGAATGTACTACATAATTCGGCGCAAAAACAGATACCCTGTTTTTCAAACTTCGATCTTTTCTATACTTAGATTTAATCTCCGAACATTTTTTTACACAAATAGATCACGATTCTATTCCATACACTCGTAAATCTCCCTTGTTTATATCATACAGGACCTAGCAAAGTGTTAGTCATTATACCCGCGCGCAGCCATCAATCGCCGGCTTAATAGTCTGTATCTCACTTAGTTTAACGACTAGATACGTCTCCTACCTAAGTAAAGAAAAATCTAAAACAAACACACCATAACACTAAGAAACTAGACCTCAATTTAATGTTACCAGAATTCATTTCATGGAATCTATATGTCTTCATTTCATTCTGTATTGGAATTACAGGATCTACTACGTACGATGGCATCTCTGTTGTTTTTATAGCCTCTCTAGGGCAGGGAAGGGTATCAGGAGGGATTTTGAGAACAGTTCTCTTAACACCCTTTTTGGTTATTTCATTACCATCGTCTTTAGCTAGATCCCCAGGTATAATTTTCTTTTCCGTAATATTCATTTTGTCATTCAAGGTCTCGATAGTTAAGCCAGCGTGAAGTATATCTTGGTTATAATCCATTTTGTTGTCGTCCAGTGTGTCCGGCATTTTGTTATAAGCCGAACTCACGATGGGAGTATCCATTTTGCACGTCACTCCGTCTAATGAGTCCTTCGTGTTTTGACTTTTTGTATCGTTGCGCAACATATACATCCATTTCAATCTACAGTCGCACACAAAGTTGTTCTCTGAAAAAGAAATACAATAATTTACTTTAGTATTAAATGACAAAATATTTCAGACGAAAGCATAAAACTTTTTGGCTACGGTACGGTCTAGACTGGGCAAGTTTAAACTAATTTACAATTAATTTAGAAATAAAAGGGATTATACAACATTTTCCACTTCTATCTGCCCCCGTTCCATCTCAACTAAGAACACCCTTAGGTATCATAAAAGAACAAACTTTCCAAGTGTGTTAAAGTTAATATTAACGTCTCAGTTTCTACACGTTTAATATTCATCGAGTGTTTTAAGTTCATGAAACTCGACATGAGGAAGTATTATATATTCATTATTACCTTCAAGTAGCAGATTACTGTTTTGCGGTTTCAAGTTATCCAATATAGGCTTGATATTGTCATAAGTTAACTCGTGTAGTTCATTGGAGCGCAAGTCCACAGAGCTAAGCCCCCTCACGCCCTCGAACAACCCCGAAGGGAGAGACGCCAGTTTATTATCATCAAGGGACAACTTTCGCAGTTGAGACAATCCATCGAACGCTCTCTCTGATATATACCTCAGATCATTCTTGCCCAACAGTAATTCTTGTAGATTCCACAATTCAGCAAATGTGAACTCCGTCAAATTTTGTATTCGGTTTTTTCTCAGATCCAATTTCCTTAGATTTGCCAATCCGTCGAATGTCCTTCGATTCAGATAAAAGATGTTGTTTTTATTCAAATCCAATTCCAGCAGATTGAAGGTGTGCTGAAATGTTCCATTTCTGATCGTTGATATATTATTCTTTGTAAATACGAGTTTCTGCAGTTTTGGAAGATCGTAAAAAGCTTCAGCGTCGATGTCTATGATCATATTATCTTCTAAGTTTATCGTTGTTATGTTTGGCATGTGAGCAAAGGAGTATTGCTGCAGATTTTCAATTTGGTTTTGAGATAAGCCAGCTTCTTTCAGGTTGGTTAAGTTGGCAAACGCGAATGGTGTGATATCAACAATATTTCCGTACTTTATATTGATGGACCTCAAACGCTGTAAATAGAATAGTGCCTTTGTAGGTATATACCCCAAAGCGCCATCGACTCGAACGTTAAAAGACAAAGTTTGCAAAGTTGGTTGGGACGCAAAACTCTGCCAGATGAGGTCGTCGCGTGGTATTCCGCCGTTGAACACCCAACATTCCGCTTTGGTCGCATTCCTAGGTTCTCTAGTATTTTCGCAGTAGCAGTGAACTTTCGAATCTCTATCTGTGATATCGCAGATATTCTTTTGGAAGCCTCCACTCTTCTCTTTAGGGCGCCTCTTGTTGTTGTCCCTCGCGTACACGTTTATTGACATTTCATTAACGAGAGCGAAAGTGATCAATATGTAGATTACGCCGGCGATTCGTCGCTCCATTGTTATCTGTAACAAGCGAGAGTGATTATGTTAGAACAACGTGTTTGTTGAGATTAGGTTTAATTTGTGTTTTGCTTATAAATAGAGGCTTATTTTATATTTGTGTTACATTTCGGTTATGATTGTTCTACGCGGCGGTGTGTTTACCAGATATGTGGGTGCATTTTACGAGTAAATTCACAAGGTAAACTCTGAGCAGGCTGTTTAAAATTCTATCTGTGTTGTAAATAAAATACTATAAAGACAAGTAATGTTTATTTTCCAGCGACGGTCGATATAATTCTCATCACGTGTCATAAAATAAGACAAATAAAAGCATGCAATACAGTTATAGGCTTTATATGCTATGTATAATCTAAATAAAATAATATGGTATAATCATCACACGAATATGTAAGTCAACAAAAGTTATACTTATGCATATAAATATAATATTAGATAGAGCAAACTTCACTTGAATCTGAGATTTTGCTTACTCTGAAGCAGATAAACTACTAACAATCTAAAGAAGAACAGAGCCAAAAACCCTTATGTTTTGCTATTATGTTAAGCTGTTTAAAAGAGAACTATGGTGACATTACAGTACAGTATCAGTATCCTTGTCCTTGCGGATGATGAAAGCTGACCCTATTTTCATAGATCAGCAATACACGAGTTATACCCCAAGCAGGAGACAAGCTTACTTGTCATCGGAGTTGTTTATAATATACAATTTGAGGCCTATATTAGGGGGCGAGAGTTAGGCACTTACGCATTTGATTTTAGGTTCAAACCGTTTGTGTCATACGGTTTAAACCTAAATTTGGTGGAACCAGAACTATTATCTATTTGTCACAGATTTTTTGTTCCATCCAAGTATTAGATCCGCAACACTACACTTAGGCAGTAGTAACTTCTGGTCTACCTAACCCTGTACCATTTAATAGTAGTTCAGGGTTATGTATAGATTATTGATGATATTTTAAGCAGCGGCATCAAAAATCTATAATAATATATGCTATTTATATAAACTGTCACACCGCTGGGCACAGACCTCTTCTCAATATGAGAAGGGACCATTCTTATGTTACCTATATGTCATTGATTATTGGGTTCATATATGTAAGTATTGGATCCGCAACAATCTACAATAGGGCCTTGGTGACTTCTGGTCTACTTAACGCTGTACCAAACGGTAATAAGCCGTGTCATAAAAAATCTACAATAATATCAACTCTTACATAAATTGTGTCAGGCACGGGCAATTTCTCAATAGAAGGGATCATTAATTTTATCTATAAAATAATATACAAAATCTACACACCACGATATAATAATGAAGGAGTTGTGAAAAAATGTAATTCACCATTTTGTGGTGGCGGCCATCTTGGATTTGAAATGTATCATAGTGTATAGTATTCTACTAGTCAAGCCCTTTCATTTAATATTCATATTGAGGGAGTTGTGAAAAAATATGTAATCTGCCATTTTGTGGCGGCGGCCATTTTGGACCAATTTTCATCAAACATAACTAAGAACACTTCCGATTAATTCAACTTTCAAACCAAAAAACAAAATTAAAACCGGTTTATCCGTTCGGGAGCAACGATGCCACAGACAGCACCCACACACACACACACACACACACACACACACACACACACACACACACACACAGACACGCACAGACACGTCAAACTTATAACACCCCGTCGTTTTTGCGTCGGGGGTTAAAAAGAGGAACAATAACAACATATTAACATGCTAAACGCTAACAGAAAATATCTCATAAGGCATGGTTATTATGTATCCAACCGCGTTAACCCTTAACCGCTATAACCACTTTAATTAATTTCACATGCCGTTAGCCACATCCGTGAATAGACTCTTCTCTATTATCTAGTTGTGTAATTCCTATGTGGATAACTATATGAATATTGCGTGTAAATGGAGTTGGAAAACTGTGGACTACGATAGGTACGGTATTTATAAAATAAATGTTATTGGTTTTATATATATATATGTAGTGAAAACTACGATTGCCTGTTCAAGTGCTTGTTTGTTTGATAATCACGAGAGTATTTATAATACAATATTAAGCATGTGTGAGCAAACACATATACACACATGTAAACAGAAATATACGACTAAGTAAAAATATATAATAAAATAATAATAATATCAGCCCTGTATTAACTGTCCCACTGCTGGGCACGGGCCTCTTCTCACTGTGAGAAGGGTTAGGCCGGAGTCCATTACGCTGGCCTAGTGCGGATTGGTAGACTTCACATATCTTCGAGAACATTGTGGAGAACTCTTAGACAGCCACATATTGCAGTATAGAAGGCCCTTTGCTCAAACCCAAGAAGATGCAAAACACAGCAAGACGTCTTGTTAATATTTTAACTTTGCGAATTGTTGCGAATATCAGCTGTTCTGCCCTACAAAGCGCAAAAGCGTTATCTCAATGAAAGCGAGTTTTGAGATAATTGAAGTTTTGTAAAAATACTTTTTCTTTAATTAATATATTTACTTTTTTACTTATTATATAGAATTTATATATTAAATTGGGTCTATTTATTATTACAATAGTTAAAATATCAAAAATGTATGCGGATATACCTTATTTATGAGATACTGCCACACCGCTTAGTAATTATAGAATTAAAATTTGAGTTACCGCTTTTTCGTTAGCTCTTCTCCTACATTTCTGTATACAATAAAATATGAATTTGCTGTCGAATAAAATATGTATTGTTTTAAAGAAAAAAACAATCTAAGTATATTTATAAAGTCTGTTATTATTGAAATTTAACATGACATAAAAAAATATTTAGGGACGAAACGGATTCTATGAATTCTAGTCAAAAGTAGGGAGTTCTCTCCAAAAGGACATTCTATTTTGAGGTATAATATTTTGAAAAGATTTCAAAATATTTTCTTTTTTGCTTTTAGAAATGCCTTCCGGTGCAATTTTCTTCTTCGGTGGTGGCAAAACTTGAGTTTTCAAAATTTTATTTCCAATTATGTTCGCAGTGATAGGGTCTTTATTGAATCCAGTTCTGTATGTCAAATCAAAACTGCCCCTATTGACTTCTACTTCGACCATTTCATTAATATATGGACGCGGTTTAATTCGAGACAGTTTATACTGTGTCGTATAATCTTCCCAGTCATAAAAATCTTGTAGAGCCATTTCTTTAGGTTTTACGTTTTTTCCTGCAGTACTAACTGCCTGAGAAAAATCAGCAAAATCATAAATTTTGTTTTTCATGCGTTTTATCGACAACTCCACCCTATGATGGAAACTGTCGGCCGACATAAAGGTGTGGCCGGTTTCAAAATATTTGATCGAAATTTTGTCGGCGTTGATGTCATTTGAATTCACAACGTAAATTAAGAAAGAAAAAAATGTCCAATTTTTGTTCTGTGATGAACAATTGTCAACCCACAGTATGATTTTTTTTTTATCCCGATGAAAAATAAAAAAAATGGTAGTATGCACTTATGATTTCGGCTTTGGAGCGTCCAAACAACCCTTCATACCATAGCACAGGAAAAACACTCAAACCATTTCGGCCTTGACCAGTCGGCACGAAACTTTCGTTGTAAACTACTATCCTGTGGGTAAAAATAGTAGTTTTAAACATATCTATCCTGGGCAGCATGATAACTTTTTGTAAGTCGACAGAATATACAACAGTATCTGAATCAGTTTCATTTAGCTCACTGTCCAATTTATATTGCTGTCTTGACATGTTTGCCCGTTCGTTATGACTTGCCCATTTTGTGCAACCTAAACAGCCTTCTTGTAGGTTTTCTTTGGTATGTGTATTATCGTGCAGGCGGAATTCCTCACAGTCCTCACACTCTTCGTGGCCAAGTTTTACAAAAGAAATATTCAATTCTCGGACCACTTCTCGGTATTTTTCGTAAGATACGTTGTAAGAGGAATATTTTTTTATAAAATCTTTGTGCATGACATTGATTGTCAAATCACTGGGTAAGTATAAGCGATTGGGGGCGTGCTCACGCCTATAATGAGATATGCTAGGCTCAAAGCTCATTATATGTTCCTTAATAGGATTAGTGTCAATTTTATTGCGAGGAGTAGCTCCCAGTCTCTTGTCTACTGGCGGTGCAACCGTGTCCTTAGAATTGGCCAAAGCAGTCTGTAAAGGTTTGTTATTAGATGTTTTGTAGCCTAAAGTTGTCAAAAAGAAAGTTTTACATACTACATACGTTGTACCAATTCCGTCTTTAAGTGAATAACTGAAGCTTATATTTTTTCTGTAGTTCCCTGATTCAGGTCTTGTTACTGTTCTTTGTTTCACAGATTTTGCTGAAGTGTGATGCAGCATATAAGCCTTCCTCTCTTTGTCATTTAAATTCCAGAAATTTTCATTTATAATTTTTCGCTGATCCTCCGATATATTCTGGATACAAAGCTTTTTGCAGGAAGCTGGACAGGGTTGTTTCACGCCATGTTTCTCTCTTATCTCATTCATTTTCGCTTCTTTTCTAACTTTGAGAGGTTGGTCATATTTTTTTTTTCCTAATCATACCTGTTTTAGTATAAGTTGTTAGATCATGTGTATTATCAGCAGTCATCTCATTTTGTACCAGATTCTCGGTGTCCCTAAGATTAGCGCTTCCTTTAATTTCGTTTCCTTGGGACGTATCCTCAACTGATTTTTCAGGTTCAGCACGTGTCACACTTGAATTATTCATGAGAGTGTCAGATGTATAAATCGTATTTTCGGAAACAGTTATCATTATTTGGTCTGTGTCAACTTGAGAAATACAGGATCTTTGTTGATCGTTTACAGTCTTTATAATCAGAAATTCTGTACTAGCGCAATCTAAATTAAAAACATTTTCTTTATTTGAACAAAATATTGGCGATGATATTTCAGTTAAATCATTTTGTTCAGTAATCGGCACAGTTGTTAACGTAATCAAAGAGTCCATGGATATGTTGTTGTTCTCGGTTTCTGTGTTCTGATCGTCTTGATGCTGATTGAAATATTCATCTTTTGATGTAGATGGGCCCATTATAAAGTTTAAAACTTCAGAGTCGAAAGAATTTGACGAATAATTAATCGGAGCTAGTGATTGATTTGCACTGTCTTGAAGTTCATTATCTGAATCACTACTAGGGAAAAAGTCGGGATCGATAGTTTGAATATTACGTTGTAATTGTTTCGATTCTTTGAACCTTTCTCTCAATGCCTTATTTTTTTGTGCTAACAGCATCATCATTTTCGTATTTCTTTGTGACATGATTTAACTGTAACAATATTCGTTTATTTTAATTGGCTTATAATTTTATTCATCAAAAGATTTTACACACTTACCTTTAATAGGTATGCTAAATCTAAATACAATTGATTTGGGAAATAATTACAAATTGTCGTAATTAATTAGATGCAATTACATAGTGTAAAATAGGTACGAATTAAATTATCATCATCGGCACGACAGACAGATGAGAAATCACGTATGTTGTGGCCTAGCAAATAAAGTTCAATTTCGCTATGTAGATAATACGAGTGCGCCATGCCGGTCGCAAGAAAGTTTTGAACAAAACGAAAATGTTTAGGTATATATATATATATTATACTGAAACTATATTTAATAAGACTTACCTGATTATCAAAACACGAAATTACACCACTTAACACGTTAATTCACAGATTTCTAGTGATTTAACACAGCAATTACAAGATTATGACCTCTTTGCAACGAAAACAAACAAGTTATGACACGAATATTGTCAACGGCGAGGATAAATCACTGTAAAATGTATTAGAAATTCAATCGTTTCAATCAAACCATAAGGACTAATTTGATTTGCTGCTGCAACCGTATCTCATAGTCAAAAAGATTTGCGGATCAAGTAAGCATTAAAATACTAATCGTCTTAGCGGTAAGTCAGTATATTAACTTCACGCGTTATATTTGCCGCTTATGGGCTTAGAAAAATTGCTGTTTTTTTTAAGAGGATCGGCGGCATTCAAATATACGGCTGGTTGCCTACGTAATATTGATATACCTCTAATACCCTTAGTGATTTAAGGTAAAACTGAGATAGTGAAATCTTTCTAAAGGTTTTTTTCATGTGTTTTGAACAAGATAGCGCTAAAAGGCTTAGTTCATTAGATGCGTATTTTTTCAAGCTATCCGATGGCATAAAAATCAATTTTACAATATTTTTTGAGATACCGCTTTTGCGCTTAGTAGGGCAGTGTTGGTTGTGTTTGGTTGTGTGTGTGTGGTTGGTGTTCCAGGCTTCATGTTGCTACAGAGAATTTCGTCACAGAACAAAATAATAAAACTTTACGTGGTCTGAGAATCGAACCTGAAATCTTATGCGCTGTGCATAAGGTTTCGGGTCGGTGGCGCTGAATGCCACTTAATCCCATTATTAAGTATTGTAATATGGGTTTCATCTGATATAACATTATCTGTAGCTTCACGGAGTTTATAAATGTGTGGTTGGGGCAATACAGCCATTCTTACATGAGAGCCCACACGCGTCCGGGGAAATGTGGACGTCATCACCTCCTTAAACTCCAGTCTCGAGCTATAACGCCGAACTTAAACTTATATATCTGCGAAGGGCTATAATAAGCCCGCCACGCAATAGCCTCGACCTTATCCATTATTCAATCTTCTACAGATATTAGGTAGTATTTTTGGATAATAAATAGGAGCTATCAGCAGAGGATTAAGGCCTATTTAAAAAAAAAAGGTTCGTTATTTAGAACTGAATTCAATACTTCGCGATTGGCAGGCACATGTAATCTAAGCTCTAAGCCTCAAAACAACGAGTTTATAGATCTCAAAGCATCATTTAATGCACAAAAGAGACAACATCCTCGGCAATAAAATGTCAACAAAATTATACTTCCAACAAAAACATAAAAAAAGCTTTTATTTCAAGTACTTAACTTTTATTTCACTCCTTTTGTACAACATAAACTTTCATAATTTAATAATGAACCCTAAAAGAAGACAAAGAAAATAAATCATGAAAATATAATACGAATTTAAGTTGTTGAAAGGCAAGTTAGATGTCTATAAGTTTAATATTATATTGTTAAGCTTTTTAAGGTTGAAAGTAAAATAATGACTTACTCTTTCACAATAATTTAGGAGAGGCACGGTTTAGCGAGGTAAGTACAATAAGCTTGGGAATTCACTCAAGCTAGAGAAACTCGTCTGGGAAAGTACTATCCTACAGTCAGGCAGATTTATTTTATGTTCCTGTGATAAATAGGGATTCTACACTATATAAGGAGGCATTATGATGTCAGCCAATGGCCAGGATAATCTTTGCTTTTTCGCGTCTATAGCAAACCCACAGCCCACATAATAGCATGAATAAAATACAGAATATGTATATTAAAGCATACTCGGTATTTTGACATTGGAACCATTTATTACTTTTATTTTTACTGTAAATTATTAAGCTTTATTAAAATGATGTAGCTCTGCAGGTCCGGGATTTTAGTCTATTTACATATGCGTGTGACTGGTCACATAAGTTAACCATCGAAAAGCAGACTTCTCTGTCACCAGTCAAGGTTGTAAACTTAAAACAAAAGTTTCTCTTTCCCCACAAATCGCTATTTTTAGAATGACGCCATTTCTTTTCAATTGGTTTTTACTGTAATTTAATCAGCTTTGCTAAAATAATATGCCTCTTGCTTCTCAGTCTTCTTCATGTTTGCAATAGGGAAGATCGGTCAATCTCACAAACTATCGAAAAGCAGACCCTTGAGTCATCGGAAAACTTTGCAAAACTTAATTCAAAATTTCTTCCTTCGCTCTCCAGTATCAAACTCCTTATATAAACGAATCTTCTCCAATCAACATTCTTCAATTCCAAAACGAACAGCGATATTCAAATACAAGTGCACAGTAATCCCACTGAAGCTTAGAGTGCTCTCAAAATGTAATTTAATTCACGAACGCATAATCCAAATGAGTTTCAAATCATGAATACGCGATACTGAGGGAATTCAGTTCGAATTTGTTAAATGCTTAATGTGATTTGGTTCATTTGATTTATATGTTTTATTAATGCTGTTGACGTGTAATTATTGTGCTATGTGGCTTATTATTGAGCAGGTATAACACATTGTTCTATATTGGTACAGAGAATTGATGGACTAATACGTAAAAAAATTAAAGAGAAGCTGGCAGACCGCGAACCTGTTTGGAGGCTGGTAAGCTTCACCTCCACACCTTCCTATCACCATATCATGGTAAGCGGTACCTGCCATTCTTAAACAAGGCTGTATTTTTTGGTACCGCATAGACAATATCAAGAAAACTCAACCGCAGAGGATTCTAAGGATTTCTTAATTATGAAACTCTATGCATCTCTATGAGATAATTCTATAAGCTAACAAGCTAGCTAGCTAGATGTCAATAGCCTTACGCTGAATGAGAACTAGGAATTCGAGAAAACATAATTGGAAAATTTGTGTACCATACATTTCTGTTCAATTCTTTTAAATATATACAAGCGTTATTCTGTATATAATAGCTAAATTCCACGTCTAAATTAAAAAAGAACAGCAATAAGTAACGGTCCATATATTTAATCAGTACATCGTTTTTCTGTTACACAAACGGCTCCGAAGACATTTAATAATCCCTTTATAGGCCAACTGATATAATTCTAATAACTGGGAAATTTACACCGATTCCGTTCACTGAATTCAAATGAAAGGGAAAGAGTGTTATTGTCTAAATATACGGGCGACTACAGAATAGCTGGTCGGTTGTGTAGGCTCGTTGTTGTGTGTTTGTGACAGGACAATTTGTATCGTACTTTATACAGGCCTCGCTTTTAGACTGATCGTAATACGCATATGATGTACTAGATTATGACCTCGATGTAGACCGTGGAATACAATTTGTCTATAACCTCACTTTGGCTTCAGAAAGTCGATTCTATGGAACTACACAGATGAATCTGGAATTAAATTAAATTTGCCTGTGATTTTAAGTTTAACTCTAAGCTACCATATTCCAAAGGTGCAAATTGATCTGTTGTTTAAGCTTGAAGATCGAACATACTGTAAAAAAAATGAGAGATGAAGAAAAATTAAGTCCGGCAGCATACAGGTACGTACGGCAGCGTATAGGTATACACCATGCTGCCGGACTAAAATTTTACTTCTTAACACAACTTAAAATCATTCACCAACATCAGTTTGCGGATGATTTTAAGCTGTACGGCTGGAAAGCCGGTTTTATACAAAATGTTATTGGGATTTTCCATTAGAATATTCTTGGTAGCAGTATGGAATTTTGAAATGTGATCAGTTGACAGCAATAGGCTAGCTCTATATCACGTGGACCTTTAAAATATTTCTAGTGAAATGTTCATGTATCTGCCTAGTCAAGTGTTTGTGTTTGTAAGTTTTAATATCAATCTATACATCGCTCGTTTTGTCCAGTGACTTGTGTATTTTGATAGGTTATTGTCTGCTATGAATATCGCTGTATACGCCGGTGTCGGTTGCCTATATAACAGAAGTCTCGACGCAATGTAAACTCGCTCTAACATTACTAGATATTTGGCAAAATAGTCTTGTATTTTTGTATCACGTACAAAAGCAATATATCATTTCTAGGTAATCAAGTTTAGACCTAGTTTAGGTTTTCCCCAGTGTTTATTTTTTGAGGTTAACTGCCTCTGATATTTTGTTCAAAGGAAAAGGTAATCTATATGATAACCTTTGTCACAATGAAATGTGAGCGTGGGATGTGTTTTAGTTAGTTGTAGTACCTGTATTACATTTATTTTAAGTTATGTACTTTTAGCACTAGCTTTAGGTTTAACGGACCACCTGATAGTCTTGCAATATCAGGGGTATCATTGGGCATTGCCTGCTTTAGCGAAAATAAGTTAAATGTGTTATGAAAAGAAAAGGGATGCTATACATTCTGTAACGCACTGTCTAACTCTCGCGCATTTAATGAAAATGCTTTAAGAGCTTTAAGACGGTGGTTAAGTCCGGTAAAGTATTGCAACTGCACCGAATAATCATCCTATAATAAACTTAGCTAAAACATGACGTTCAAAACTGTTGATTATAATAATTATTATTACATTGATAAACACATAGCAAGCAGATACGTGCGTGTCTTCAGATTCGAAGAATTTGTCAAGTCTGTACCCTTTAGTTGTTCTCGAAAGTTATAATAAGTGTCCCACAAACGGGTGTTTATTTAAATTAAGGCTCTTGAAAACTATTATATTCATATTCTAACTATAGCTTGTAACATAAATTTAGAAAATAGAATATAGAATTCAGGAATGATATAGGTAAGTTCTAAAGCACCTCATACATAAACACATTTAAAATCTCTTTAATAAATAAGACAAGGTACATAATTTCAGCGTTGCGAAAACTTAATATAATTAGAACAACGGCCCGACTACCACAGGTACTCGAAAAATTTGTCCCTTTCGGGTGTTGAATATTTAGCCCGAGCATATTGGTACTCTCCGTACGGTCAACCTGACGCCATGTTGGGGGACACAAGAAACGTAAAACGTGTAGCCGCCAGACAGATGTGCTACATACGAGTGTACCTACTTTGTTAGTATTTATTATCAATAGTTAATACACTACTGAGACTTGTACCACTGTTCGCGAGTAAGCGACTGGAGATAAACATATTCTATATCGTTATAATTTTTCTTTTTTATTTTAAATTATCAAAATTCAGCTGCCGTATGTTTGTCTGCAATACTTAAAAAGTGGTTGATGGATAGACTTGTATGTTTAAATCTCTAACATTTATTAACCGTTTTAGGCACTGTTAATGTGAAGTTCCCACTGGAACGGGCAATTCTACTAATACTAATAATATTCTATCACATACACACAACACCATCTAGCCCAAACTAAGCAGAGCTTGTACTATGGGTACTAGACAATGGATATGTACTTTTTCTTTTGTAAATTCATATATACTAGCGGTCGCCTAGTGGTCAAAATTTGACCAAAATTCCTAAGCTTGCTACTTTGTTTTCTGTTTTCTTTATCTTCTTTATATATATAATTCTTCTGTACGTGTGTTGACAGTGAACTTCTCCTAAACGGCTGGACCGATTTGAATGAATTTTTTGTGTGTGTTCAAGTGGATTCGAGGATGGTTTAGATTTCTTTTTTTTTTGTCTATACAGTACAACCGTCTGTGGAGACAGCTAGAATAAATAAGGTATAGAATAAATAAGGTACGACGTCAGACGAATAATGCCGAAATACTACGAACGCGATTTGACTGCGTGTGTCAAATGCATGGTTGTGTGCGTGTAGTGTTTTTTTGTTTAATTTAATGTTTTTCAAATGCATATTTTATAAAAATATTAGGATTCGCCCCTCCTTCTCCATATAAACTTTAATTGTGCCAAATTTCATTCTCCTCCGCCCGCGCAATTTTCGTAAAAAGGAGTACAACATTTTTGCTTCACGTATTAATATATAGATTATACGTACATAGAAACACCCAGATCAAAACAAACATGTTCAAGCACACAAATATTTGACTTGCGCGGAAATCGAACCCGCGACGTCAGGCGTGGCAGTCGCTTACACTAGCCACTACGCCGTCGAGGCCGGCAAAAATTAAACGTCTCAGATTGAGCTACAGTGAAGCGTGTCTGGCTTTAGTTAGTGTGATATAAAACGCGATGTAAAAAGTAAAGTCACATATTATATTAATCGATCAGTGACAATACATATTGCTAGCCAGCACTATCTTTTTATATACTAATGTCGTGAACGGCAGTTAATATAAGTATCGAGTGTATGCCATTAGGGCAAGACCTACTTGTTTATAACTTGACGACAAAAACTCCCTTCTCATTACCCGCACACTTGTTTCTGTTACTCGCTTATCGTCACCCGTGGCACAAATCCCTATCCTCGTTCATATCACTCATACTTTACAATGATAAGTTCAATTGAATAAAGTGCTGTTTACTCTCCAGAGATCTTATTTATAGAACTACAAGTTCTTTTACATGACAGCTGTTCTAGAATACATTTATCAAGGATTCTAACACATACATATTGTATTTATAACACACTAGCGACCCGGCTACGCTTCGCAAGGCTTCACAAGTCTCGTCACGCAAACAACTTATTATTTTCTGTTGCGTAATATGAAATCTGCAATATCTTCTCAAATATTTTTTCATATGAGACGATGTAAAGGATAAATTTTATATACGTTAAATGTCCAAGGAAACTAGATAGGGATTACTCTCAAATTAGCTAAGTACGCAAATAATCTATTATTTGTCTTTTTTATACATATATTGTGTATGTAAAAGAGAGAAAAATGTACTGCGTGATACGTTGTCAATTGACGGCATTCATTGCTATGCGGATGACAATACTAGGGATACTTATTACACGAACCGCGTTAATATCCCTCGGTATACAGTGGAGGAAAGCCGCGAACGGCTTGTGTCTGAAATCGGGAACACTCTGGCTAGAGTATACAAATGGGAAAGACTAAATTTAGTCATATTTCCTACGTACCCACTCAAGCCAACGCCATCCCTGCTAAGAAAACCCCATTCACTTTGTCTCCACAACTCTAGAACCGTCTCTCACCATCTCCAAGAGTATTGGAATCCTTGGCCTTAACATCTCAAGTGATGTACAGTACTGTAGTCATTTAGAGAGTAAGGTCAAGCTGGCATCCAAAAAGCTTGGTGTGCTCAATAAAGCTAACCACTTGATCCTTTTGACGCGGTATAGAGACGAGCCTTGGGAATTGTCGACGAGCCCAAAAACTCACAGGCTGTATTTAGCCTCTAAGTCTCAGAAGGGACTTTGCCTCCCTTTGTGTGTTCTACCGCTTGCATAATGTATTGTGTACTGAAAAGTTGTTTGAGATGATGCCCTCAGCTACTTTTTATCTTCGTACCGCTCGCCATCGGCTGTGATTTCATTTTCACACCTTACAATCTAATTGGTGCCGCACCAAACGGTTCCAAAGGAATTTTCTCACGCAGACACTCAGGTTGTGGAACGAATTCCCTGCCAAAGTTTTCCCACAAGATTACAGTATTGGGTTCTTTAAAAAGGGTGTTAAAAGGTTTTTACAGAGTCGGCAACGCGCAAGTTATGCCTTTAGTGTCGCAGGCGTCCATAGGCTATGGTGACCACTTAATATCAGGTGGGCCGTATGGTAGTTTGCCACTTTTATAGTATAAAAAAAAAACTCCGCAGTATATTACCAAGAACTACACTTATAATGTCCTTTGGTGTCAATCTAGGAGATACACGCATAGAAATATTTTAGTACATTATTTCAATCTTATGCATCTTATGCCTAGCGATATCCTAGCCTCGGAGATCGTTGGAATATCACACAGAGGTCTCGAATTCGATCCCAAGGCGCGCATCTCTGACTTTTCGTAGTTATGTGCGTTAATTATCTCTCGCTTCAACGAATTATGAAAATATCGTGAGGAAATCTGCATATCTGAGAGTTTTCATAATGTTCTGAAAGATATCTGAAGTCTGCCAAACCGCACTGGCCACGCTGGCCAGTGCGGTGAAGAAGAGGCCCGTGTCTAGCAGTGGGACATTTTAATACAGGTCTGGTATTATTATTTCGACCTTATAAGGTTTAATCAGCGTGAACGCCCATGCATATATTTTTGGCAACTTGATTACAAAACATACTCGAATAGGCGCACGTGTTTTATATCAAATTACACTATCATACCATTTTCATATCACACTAAAAAGAATTACGAGAGAATGGACAAATGCCATCATTTGTGTACATTTCCAGAATCCGTGCTATTATTAAGACTGCGCCGAGCGTAAGACGCGGTTGGACTGAATGACAGAGCTCGATATTCAAATCAGCACGCGGCCGCCATAGTAAAATTGTATGGAAGATTTGAAGTGCTTTTTTGATAAATATATATCTTTATTGTCAATCAATAACTTAAATATTTGGGACGGACAAATTGTAATATAACTATTTATGTTTCGTTTAAGCTGTAAAATAGGATAGATTTTTACTGTTATAATCTAAAAATCACTATAACTAGCTTTAAACTCTGTAGTATTTTCGCTTCCGTTCGCTTCAATGAATAATTGACCGCTTAAGATTGTAAACTGCCTCGGCGAGCGCTGGCCTGCCCCTTTTATACGCGGTTAAAGCGTTTCTAGAGTTTTCTAGAAGCGTCATACGTCATACGTCATATGCCAGCGTTCTCACTACGCTTCTCGTACCGACAAACTACGTAGTTCCACAAGACGTCAATAGATGGTGCTGTAATAAATTATTAGACGGAACTGCCGAGTCTTCCCCACAATGCTGGGAGATGGTGCTGGGTGTAACAATATATTGATACCGTATTGATACGTTTAGCGAAACGGTATCAGTATCACTATGTTATCCATTAGCCAGTACTATTGAGTTCCTAATGGTGCCGATTCTATTACAAATTTAACCCTAACATTATCCTTCTTAAAGGAAAAGTATAAAAACGTTGGTACAAATGATTATATGTAGCTACAGAAGCCGCTTCACACTTTAAAAGTCTTGATATATATTTTGTAATCCTTTAGTTTAATATTTAATAATTAAATAAAACTGTATTAGACTAAGATCCTAGAGCCACCAGACCGTAAGTCATTTTAGCACGACAGAATATTTATACTAATAATGTTAAACAATTTTAAACAATTTTAGTTTAAACATAAAGACGAAAGACTTTTTTGTATCTGATTGGATACAAACAAATCTTTTCTATCACGGTTTAATACATAGTTTCAGAGCTTATCGATTGATCAAGTCTGAAACTACTAGACCGAGTGATGAACAATTATTTCTCCATTAGAATGCTACTTTATGTAGACGCAAAAGAGGCTATTTATTTTATATTAGTATTAAGTTTTGTATTTTTAATATTATTATTAAGTAAGAAATTGATTATTTAAAAAAAAAAATGTTCATATGCTACTATCGTTTGTATTTTGCTTTCCGTGGCAACCTGTAATTAAGACAGCACCAATGCTTGTATATCACTGACTTTGTAACTTAGCTTTTAATGTGTATGTTCTTGTTGGTTGTCCAAATAAATATATACGCTATGAGCCACGGGACGGAGCAGGAATCAGAACATGGTTAAAACCGCGGAACTGCTAGTAGTTTAGTAGATAAACAAAGAGTGCAAAATTGGTAGTTTTAACAGAGTTAAAGAAAATGGCCGGCTTTATGAACTTTTACTATATAAAAAGATATGCTGATGACTGAATAATTGTAACCTGTTTAGTGGCAATACAGATAATATTTCTGTGCTACCAAGGTATCAATAAACATAGTATTCAGCGGCAGTAGTAGTAAGCAGGTTACTATCGGTCGCAATACCAGGATATACCTACGCGTTGCTGAACCTAGCGCCAAGGAATTACTGATACAATAAAAATACGAAAACGAGTGGCGTATTAAAATTAAACACTTAATTAAAAATTTGTGATCACTGTTACTAGTTTATATTTACTTCTATTACAATTATTAAACAATTTAGATTTAATTTAACACTTACCTCGACGTTTTGGTTGCTTTTCAGTAGCCATGTTTACAGCGAGACTGTTTGACAATATTTGTTTAAAGTTCTAAAATGATTTAACAATAGTAATAAAATAATGTAATAATATATTATCATTGCGACCGCTAGGCGGCGCTACTGTCAATCACATAACTAATAATGACTGCAACAGGTGAGTTGTAAAATACTGGAATTATAAATTAATGGTAATTTGAACGAGTGGCTCCGAGTTTCATGCTTCTTCTTATTAACCTTGTAATAATAGTGTTTAAAAAGTTTAATTTCAATATATAAGATTCGCGTCATTTAAAACGGGAGGCGTATTTTAAGAGACATGGGTAGCCAATCGTGTCGTCCAACGGTATCCCGTCGTTGTTGGTATATACTTGAATTAATAGTTATGGACTACGGTCTAATCAATCCTATGTAAAACAGTATAGAAACAGGGATAATACTATTATATGTATTCCTAACTGTTAAGAAATACAGTAATGATAAAATATTATGATACTGCCTGCTAATACTAAGATTCATTTTTGGTAACTAATAAATCGTCCCGCACCGAGATAAAATCGCAACTGTTGTCCCATAAAGTATTCGATCCCCGCTGTGCCATTTAGTTAGTAATAGAAATGATTTAAATCGACAATATTATATGACTAGGTGTCCCCCGCGGTTTTATCCACGTTTATCGCCGCTCCCGTGGTTTGTAGCGTAATGTTATATAGACTATGTTACTCCTGTATAAATAAGCTATGAAATTAAAAAAATCTATACGGATTTTATCGCGTTGTTTATTTTTTATAAAACACTATTATTACATAATTTTTGAACTATAAACTACAATTGTTAAACTTTTACTAGTTACTGTTTAGTTACTTTTTTTTATAAAAATAAACGACGCGATAAAATCCGTATAAATTTGTTTAATTACAATGTTTAATATTCGCGTAAACGAAGACAATAAAATAGCAGTTAAAGATATTTTTAAATTGGTTTTCCAATTTTTTATTTTAACCTATTGAGTCGCAACGACACACCGGCGGGCAGACACGATAGGTTTTCAATAATGTCTGGTGTTTAAACAACTGACAGGTTGATATAATAACAAGCTTTTATAATATTAATATAGATTATTTTATAGTATTAGAATATGGACTGCGCGGATAGTATGACGGTTTACATTCACTACGCCGAGTTCGGTAGTTAAAGTCCTTCGCGGGATAAAATCTTGTGTGAGTGTATTTTTTGTAGATGTTGTTTGAATATTTATCAAATTCTCTGCGACACAGATATTATTTTTAATACTGGTGATGTCTTAAAAACGACAAATTATTTTCTTGTTTTGCATACATTTGCTCAATAATTTCGAGAAAGTGTAAAATTGTTCTCATATAAGTGAAATGTAAATTTCTTTATAAGAAAATTAAGTCTGTAGCCAGAAATTCCTGGTACCATTCTGTGTTTGGGTACAACGATATTAGGTTACGTTAGAAAATTCTTCGTAACAGTGCCGACGGACGTTGATGGCCAAAGTAATGATTGATTGATCTAAGAGTATGCCGCATAATACGTTTTTGAAACAATGTTTAGTTCGTTGCTGTCATGGTGGCGCAGCGGAAGTGAATGTGACTCTTGTGTTCATACACAACAGACCTAATGGTCTCCTTAATTGGGTAAAATGTAAATAGAATTTTATGTTAGAAAATTGGCCAAATTTCTAGACTTCGTGCAGCATCTTGCACTTTGGAAATATGGCACAAAATTTATTAATTTGAGTTCGAGGGACTTTACCTCAATATCGATATGATAAATTAATGTATTTAGCTTGAAAAAGATATTTACATCTATAATGTTTTTATTATTTTTTATAGGGTTAAATATTTTTTTAATACAAGCGTTCTAGCTTAGCTGGAGGGGTTAACAAGAATACTAGTAATTTGAAACTCAAAATTGCTTGAAATCTATTTAAAAAAAAAACTCTTTGTTTCATGCTTGCCGGTCGTTTGTAGTAGTTTAATTATTAACAAACAAAAACTACGAAATAAAATCATAACTGAAATACAACGGCAAGTCGTAAAACATATGGTGATGATGATTCGAGTATAGCTAGAACAACTCTAAACTTTAGTGTAGAATAATTGTTGGAACACACTTTATATGTATCTGCCTGTATCTACCATTTTTAGGAAATATAATTATGTGTGGCTGTATAAATATCGCAGTGATAGTTAGTAGACTATTAAATTGCCACGAAGAGACTTTTCGAAGTAATGTGTGTATTAAATAGAAAAAACCTGCATATCTGAAAGTCTACATAATGTCCTCGAAGATGAGTGAAATCTGCCCGCACTGAGCCAACGTGGTGGACTATAACCTAACCCTTCTCAAACCGTGAATAGGCACGTGTTCAGAACAGAAACAGTTTACGTATAGGGCTGATATTACTATATTATTATATAAGTATGCTATATGTATAAACTCTTTGTAACTAACATTATATCCCCCTTTTCACGTATACCTTCTTTACAGAGGATACTTGGCCCCTTGGGAAACGTATATGAGGGGACAGGGGGCTAATAGGCAGACGCCCTCAGAGACTTTTAATCTAAAAAGGGACATATACCTGTGTCACTCAACAGAGGCTTTATACAGTATGTAATTGCAAGATCATATTTAAGAACATAAAGCGGTCACAGTGAATGGCAAAACTGATGGATTTTGAGCAGATAATCTATTGACTTATAGATACATATATACTTATGTATATATAAGAACACAGGCTGCAGCCTCTATGTATATTAAATATAAACTGTTTTGTTATATAATGCAGCTCTCAATAGCTTGCCCGAGTTTTCAACAAAAAAAGCCAATTGCTATTTATTTTTTTAACTTGTTTAGTCGCAACGGCGTACCGGTGGCCAGACAAAACATATTTGTAATTATCTCTGACAGATTTATTTGCACTTTCCACGAACTAGTAAAAAATTCTGTATCGCGAAGCACTAGACAAACATTTTTTTTATCCAACTAAGCTGGCAAACCAGCATACGGCCCACCTGATGGTAAGTGATCACCGTAGCCTATAGACGCCTGCAACACCAGAAGCATCACTTGTGCGTTGCCGACCCTTTAGGAAAGAAAGTGGGAAGGAGAAGGAGTGAGAAGGGGGTAAGAGGGTGATTGGGCCTCCGGCACTCAAAACATGCAAACAATTGACACAAAGAACACCCAGACTCGGTACTGTCATTAGTTGATCACACATTTTTTTTGCCGTATGGGTTTCGAATCTATAGCAGCCATTTAAACCACTACGCTATCTAAGCAGTCAAATAATAATATATAAAATATACTTTAACGCCTCCTACCTCAAAACAGACACGCTTTATTGCTAGAAACATCCCTAAAAATATTCGTACCATAAATTACAAACCAAATAATTTACTCTGGCAACCCAGAAAGATTAAGCACAGAAATAACAAAGTCAAGTGTTAAATCTATTCGGACACCAAAGAGTTGCGCAAAGAGAATACAGATAAGCACGCTTTATGAAACATGCGTTCTAAATTTGAATTTCAAAGTGGAACGTCAACGTTCGTTGTACAAACGGAAGTTCAAGCGAACTCTTTATTTTATATTTTAGGTTTTATTCACACCGAAGTGTAAGAGAAAATTGTACGGGGTCATGAATTTCACATTAAAACTGCTTGACAGTTTAAGTTAGTCCTATCTACAGCTGTAGTTAACATTAAATGTGTAAAAGTTATATAGTGTGTAACTGAAAGTAGTAGTATTAGTATTATTTATAGGTAGAACAGTGTACATAACAATAGACAGAACAGACCAATCACAAATAATCAATATCTTATAGCTAGGTAGATTATATAAACAGATAGTTTAGTTGGTGTCGCAACAAATAGCCTAAACATTAAGAATCACAGCAAAAAAGGATTTGGTAAAGAAATTAATAGTCAAATCAAATTACATATCAGATATTTTTATCACAAAAAATACTCATGAACATGAATTGACTTGAATTTCGTAAACCTACCTAATATAATGATATAACGATGAAATGGAATTTTGATGCCTCAGCAGATATTTAAAACATAAGAACTGTCATAACTTAACCACAACCAATAAATTTCTAGTGAATCAGGAAGGAAGGAATAGTGAAAACAGGTACATTTAAAATCTCTTTTCTTGAAATACCATAAAATAAATTAAATATGGATATAGGGCCATTTGAACTTAAAGAAAGGATCAACAAACGCACATAAGTTTACATTTATATTATTACTATGAATCTTTAAATAGAAAAAGTAAACCACCGTCTCAAATTGTTTTCTATATAAATCGGCAAATGTTGCCAAATTTACCAAATACCAGTCAGTTATACTTTTCTTGCATACCCGGTGCACCTGTCGTCGTTGGCAAGAACTGGCGGTGCATGCGATTAAACTGTACGCCAAGTAACACAAAAAGCTATCTCTACCTCAGCTTACTTGCCAACTGATAGCACTTTGAGAAACTATTTCAAATATCCCTATTCTGATAAAGAGGAAATTCTATGTTTTACTATATCGAATTTATTTGAAGTTTTAATGTTAGGTACGGACGTTGTACACACAGTGATACTACAACCTAGACTGTTTGGACTTTGAACTATTAGAAGTTGAACGCTGCAAATCGTGCAAGGGAGTGCGTTATATTTTTGTGACGCTCTATCCTTACCATTACATCGACACCACTATGCACTGTCCCTTTCCAACAATTCTCTATTTTATATGTAGCGTAGTTAGCGTATAGAAGGTGTCTAACTTGATGTGTAACCGTGTGTACTCGTGGCCGATTGCCATATTTCTAGGCTCGGTTCTATAAATGAGAATTTTCAAAAGAGTCTTCCAAATCAATCTCAAAAACCGAAACCTGTCGTCTATAAACATAAGCGCATACTTATGACACGAGATCAACGATATATGTATAAAAATGTATTGGTATAACTTATTTACTATGCAAATTTGGGAATAATTACCGTAATATGGTGACTAGAAAAATGACTGTGATCTATGGATAGACAAAGTGACATCAAGACAACTCCATAGAGTTCCACTTTTTACATTGAATATAGAAAATGAGACAATATATAAAAAAAAAATAGTAAAACTAAAAACTCGCTTTAGTAAAAAAAGTAGGAAATAACTTAATTATTTATTTAAAAAAGCGTGGGGAGCTTTCTATGATATTTTTATAAGCTCCACCCTACGCTTTTTTAAATAAATAAATTAATTAATTTCTACTTTTTTATATTATTATTTATTTTTAGTTTTTTTAACATTTTTTATATTTATTTCTAAATTACTGTATTGTCATCGGTTCTCGATAAGTGTGCCAAGTTTCAAATCAATCCGTCGCGCGTCGGTTTGAAAGGGGTGAAAATCACGTTCAAAGATTTAGTTACATAGATTCATAGATATATATACATACCAAGCTAATAAAAGCGTGTTAAAAATATCAAAACACTATTCACATGATCTTGTTTCTCTATTTAAATATTACGCTACAGTGTGAACGTTCAACTTAAATTTGTATGCTCAAAAGAATATATCTGTTCGTCTCCAGAGATTTTCAGTAATAAATCTCTTCTATCAAGTAGGACCTTGGCGTTTGTTTTTTATCAAGATTCTTCCGAGGGGATGGGGGTAAAACAAGCCTTTTGTTTCAACTCGTCGCCTTGGGTGCATTTAGGGTATAACGATTATTCCTTGATTCTGCAACTTTTATGGGGCAAATGGGGTGAAATGGACCACTTGTGGCATTATTTCGTAGATAGATAGGGTTATTGGTGGCAATTGTGTATTTTGAAGCGTACATTGTGCTTACGGCGCGATTTGAAGGAAGCGGTTCGGGGTTTAAACGCTTTCCATGTTATGTCTGTGAGAATATGTCTAATATACTTGTTATACTTATATGAAAGTTTTTTAGAAACTATGACCTTTGATTTATTTAACGATTATTCTGGCAACATATAGTCTCCAATTTAAAATTATACTGTTATGTTAAAACTTCTGGCTCCACATATCTACTTACAAATGTGTTCATGAATCGTCTTCATAGTATTCGTCGAGCCAAGTGTCACATTAACACACTGTTTACCTTTCTTCTTAGTAACTCCGTTTTGCTACTGAGAATTGTTTGAGTCAAGCCGGGCACCTAAACTGGCAACAGCTTTCCGCATAAGTATATGATTAACGAACCACATACCTAATACAGAAAATAAGTAAAGACAATGATTTGTTAAATCCAAAGCTTTTTCTTTAAACATTAACAATTTGCAATTTGGTATAAAAATTACCACTATTCTTGCTAAACTCTCCCGCTAAGTTAGAATACTTGTTTCAGGAGGGTTCACGGTAGTAGTATAATTGATGGGATTCGTAACCATGATCTTTCGATCGCGAGTCCAATGTTTTATCCAATAAAAACCTGCACTGAACGGCATGCTATTGCAATAGGTTTACCTTCTATCATAATATGGGACGTAGATGTAGTGAAAATGAATAGGTGGGTGGATACTTAGCTTTTTAGGTATAGACGTGTGTACTAAGTAATATTTACTATAATAAGACTGTTTATTTGTTAAGTACAATCCAGGTGTTTTAATTTCGCAAGTAAATAAGTACCTTTTAGAGCTTAGCTTGCTCCATTATTAACCACCTCGTTGCTAAGGAATGCGGCCACTTCATCTGAAGTCCCGGGACTTTCGTGTCAAACGATGTGTTATTGGGTTTTTATGACATGAAATTATCAGAAACAGCTCGGAGTCTGGAAGCCCGATACATGGCAGTAGGCTCGCCCTCTTATATCATACCTACGTGCTATCTAAATTCAAATCTGGTGAAATGTGACTGTAAAGTATTACACACTTTCCCTGCATCTCAGTCACCAATTTCCCCGAAGGGGTAGACAGAGGTGTACCCCTATCTACCTCTTTGGGAATAATATTTACATGCATACAAAGATAGTATGATCGTGATCCTGCGACTATCCTAGTATGCATGCATGTAATTATAGTAAAACGAAAGCACATAACTTGATTTTTCCATTATATGTAAATTCCTTTTGTAGCCCGTTTACTGTTATGTGGCCCAATTGCTTACAGGAGGGTTACGTGGAATTTTTCAGATTGCAAAGCACTTTCAAACCAATGTTCCAAGCACTTTCAATATTATGTTTCAGGAGTTCGTTGCCCATTCCATCCTGAAAACTGTTCAGGTATTTTTAATTAAGTTCTGTAGGGTTTTTGACCAACATTCAGTTGCCAGGTTGCTAGCAGCCTTTCTGTTTTAATTTATTGTGCAATTTTTCGTTTAAGTGAGAGCCATATAGGCAAATAACTTTTAAATTACATATTTTATGTTGTCGTTTCAAGTTTATTATTGTTCGTGACTTCGTCAGTATGCAACTCTTAATAAAACTTGATCAATTATGGAATTCATTCATCTAGATAGTGATCGGGGTCAATGAAATTCAATTCATTTTAATTCTACAGGTAAAGCTATGAGTGCTTGTTGCTATGAGTGCTTGTACCTTACCTGTATATAAAGTAACATTAATTATATCACTCCAAAGATTAAACCGCCATAAGAAACAGTCAGACAAAAATTCATATGTTTTATACTATTTAATGACTCAGTTTTTCAATATCTTAGTCCGTTACAAAGGAATACATATACCCTACATCAAAGTAGTAACACAATATACAAAAGCTTTTTATAATCTACGTGTGTTCATCAATATAATACCCAGTACCAAAAAATTGCACGTTTAAATTGCAGCGGTCCCGTCAATCAGATCAGGCAGCCCAAGATAACTTCTGTCAAAGGTAAGCTCCTGGAAATGTACCGTAATTACTTTGAGAGATATTATTGCGTAGGAAGATAGCAGCCAAATTTTGGTATAATTTTCCTCGTGCGAGAAGGAAAAATGCTTTATACTTGGTAGCTATTAAAGATGGTCTTTTCTCTTACGAGGGACGTTTTTATAACAGTGTTTGGAGTAATAAGAGATTTTTTTAGATTGGGTATAGGAACGACAACAGAATATTATATCCAATTATATATGTTTCATAGCAATTGATTGATTGATTCAAATCAACGTTCAAAGTTAATACGCCCCTTTTGTTTCGAGAACAAATTATTTGAGTCTGTGGTTTATTACATAGTATTTTAAGTGCTTGTAAAATACTTGATTAAAATTTGGAATTTTAGTATAGAACCAGGATTCAAACTAATAATAGATTTAAGCCTGGATTTAAGACAACGTAGAATATTTACAATCAACGATATTTCGTGATTAAAGCTTTTTATTGTGTTTTATTAAAGAGTTTTTAGTTTTATATACAAAATGTTTATCCAACATGTGGCACCATAATGGATAATTTATACTGTATAATTATAAAGAGAGTGTGTGAATTTATTTCATCTATTTGAAAAATATTTTTCTCTTTGAAATCTACATTAGTCCAGATAAATATAGGCCATATGTAATGTTCAACCTGTGCAAAATCTGGGTGAGCCGCTATACAATAGGAGATTTCTATTGTATAATACAAGGCTGCCTTTCAAACAATCTAGGACTCTAGTGTACCAGCTTATCCGATGACTTTTTGAAAGATGGCAATTACACTTCAAGGCGTCTTTCCTCTACTTATCAAAGTGCAATGCATTCACCCCGATGTCTGAATGTCCGTTATAAATGACAGGAAATGGTTGCAAGGACGACTGACGTTTGAAATACATGTCTGACATGTTAGCTGGCTTAAAAGACGTAGCTAAAGTGTGGCGAGGTTTTTGCTTTAAAGTTTATTAGTGCTGGCGTTTACACAGCTATTTTGAATTGTCATAACGTTTATTATTTTAGATGGCGAAATAGATGTATTGACTTCTTAATTTATTTTATGTTACTTGTAGGTTGGGTTCTAAATTACTAGTATTATCATTAACTAGTTCCTTCTAAGCTTGAATGATATAAATAGATAAATGTCGATTGTGCATTTTATAATGTTTATATTAGTAATCATTTTATATTAAATAAAATTGTTTAGTTACTCTTTCTTAGTACAAGACGATCTGTTTTTTAATATAGCTTTACAAGATGGAGTGAAGAATAAATATGTAACCAGACTTAATCTTTAATTAGAAAAGCCTTCCTAGTCCTGATAACATTAAATATGTTTACAGGGTGAAGCATTCACACAACATACACAAATTATACCCAGTCACGAGACAAATATTTATAGACCACACATTTTTATGTCTCGTTTAGGAAAATTAAAACCACAACACTCGAAGCAGGGGCAAGGGCAAAGCGACCACTTAAACGTCTACACTAACCGTGCAGTCTATCATATATAAGAACACAGTGAACTGTTACAAAGATTTAAACCGAAATTACCAAAAATTATTACATTTTATCGCTACAATCCCCTTTCCTTAATATGAACAAGGAAATAATTGTTCTGACAATGCCTAACACCTGCAACCAATCGCAAAAATATCCAGTTGCTGACGTCCTAATTCCGCAATATATATTGCTCTGTCGAATAATCTATTCTCATTTATTGGACTGTCCCACGGGATTATACCTCACTAATGAAATTGACGTTGATGGCTGAAGTATTGATTGATCGACCTAACCGTATGGAGCATAATAAGTTTTTGAAACAGTGTTTAGTTCATACGTAGCGAGGTAATTAGGAAGAGAGATTTAATAAGGCGTGGATTACTGCCGGGGAGCTTGGACATAGTGCTTAGTGTACCGTAGGTGTAAAGGGATGAAGCTACTTGAAAAAATTGAATAGTACATGTCCCAAGTATTAACCTGTCAAATCCCGCTAACGCCGATCGCGTCTTCAGACTTGTACACGTCAAACCCCGGTGACCCCATATGGGGTCGAGCACACTCGATAGTGTATTGTTTACGTTTGCATTAGTTATTTGAGCTAACGTAAATTAACCATTTTACCAAGTATACACAAGTGTGTATACTTGGTAAAATAGTTGTGTAAAATATTTCTGCCTGTCCATTCGAAGGTCTAGGCGAGACTTTTAAGTCTAGTGACGTAACTCATATGAAGTGAGGTGTATTAGAACAAAGATGAAATAAGACGTGGCATGCTGCCCACAAACTAGTATTTTCAAATTAAATAATTATGTCATTGCATTTTACAGACATTTAAATGGTGTTCTCTATAAATCTATCAGTAATCAAAAAATACTAACTCTTTTAAAACCGAAGATTTCCTAGCAGAAAATCGTGAAAAGTATTTTTTTAAGCTGAAATCGAAACCTTAACTCCACTATATAGGTAGCATACATAAGCGTTTACTAATACCAAAGGAGCCATCGAGGCAATAAACAGAAATACATTTCCAAAAAGATTCATTGCACGTGTAACAACGTCTTTACAATTCCTAGCCTACCTTCAGCGACATACATCGTCTAGTGGGGCCAAGATAGTGACGTAAATTTTTGCCTCAATGGCCCCTACAGGAGAAGTTGAACTACTTAGCCCCAAATTAATGGTATAAAGATATAACGAGGTGGTCGCTATTGGCGTCATGTTGGTTCAGAGCCAAATAAGTTTTTGGGAGCAAACCTGTTACGTAATTACGGTACTGTGTAATTATTCAGTTGATTCAAGCAGGTAGAGTTATTTTGTGCTAGAAACTACTTGGATTTGTTATTGTTAATATTTTTGTCTTAGTGGTTTTGCAATAATGCAAATAAATACTTTGTCTATCTTGGTGGAATAACAGTAGCCATTAACTATTTTATTGACACCGGCAGCCTGACACAATAGATTTGTAATTATGTCAGGCATTTCAAGAAATTGACAGGTTAATTATGTTTAATTTAATCAGTGATGTGGTTGAGCTTTTGAGTTCGAGCCCAAGGTGGGCAAAAATTATAAAATTTTATGAAAAAAATCTCAATAACAGCACAGAGTCTGGATTGTCTGGATCTGTTGATCGATTTATTATTATTTTAAATGTAATAAATTATATATAATACGATATTGTCTTTAGGTTTCACACTTTTTATCTAAATCTGTTGATCAGTTTACGCGTGATTGAGTAAACACCGAAACGATGAGAAGAACAACGTAATTCAGAAACAAAAATGTTTTTTATAGTAAGGTTTTCAATCGCATTTTTAATATAATGAGTAAGACTAAACTCTGAACCTAAACTATTTAGAAATAATCATATCAGGCAGAATAAAGAACATTTAATAGCGTATTTATACTGGCCATTTCATAATCCCTTTCAGGATAATTTAATTAATGCATTAACAAATCGAATACATATCAAAATGGTATTAAATTGGTAACTACATTCATCTAATTGCGCAACAACATAAATATTTAACTTCAAACATTTCAATCACGTAAAATTGAGTTTTGCTTTATATACGGCGATGTGAAACATGATAACTGACAGCAAATAAATTGCTATATTTGACCACGATGTACAAGTGTTATCGAACATCAGCAACAAAATAGTTTAAATTCGTTTCGTGGAAATTAATTAGCTGCGTAAATTCTAACCATGTTACAGATGGCTGACAGTAATGCGTTCTGAAATATCCAACTGCGTGGATTACGGTTGCTTTAATGTGTAATCAATGTTCAATTACAATTAAACGATGGCGATGGCGTAATGGTTAGTGTAACCGACTGCTACGCCTGAGGTCGCGGGTTCGATTCCCGCACAAGTCAAACATTTGTGTGCATGAACATGGATGTTTGTCTTGGTCTGGGTGTTTCTATGTATAATATGTATGTATTTACAAAAAAAAAGTATATATGTATGTTTATCCATTGTCTAGTACCCATAGTACAAGCTCTGCTTAGTTTGGGCTAGATGGTGTTGTGTGTATGTGGTAGAATATTTATTTATTTATTATTTATTTATTATGAAGAATAAATTATTTTTTTAAGAGACAGCTCCCGCACTAAGAATAATTCCTGCGTCGCGGGAGACTTTACAAACATTTTAACAACGGACACAAAGAACATCCAGACTCGGAACAATCGTTTGTGGATCACACAATGTTTATACAGTGTGGAATTCGAACCCACAACACTCGGCGCAGTGTCAGTGGCGAGGTGACCTCTACGCCATCCGTTCAGCTTAGGTGCTGCTAAAGGCAAGGTGTTCATTTCACTAGAAAACATAAAAGTAAAGTCCTATATGCTTATCACATAATTTTAAGCAGTTGTCAGATACCAAAAGAATCACACTCTACAGAAATAGTCAGAGATTTTGCATCATAAGGTGACTATGTGTTTTTTATTATCAGTTGTTAAATACCAAAGCTACCACTGGCGTATATGAAATTCTACAAATATAGTCAGAGTTCTGCCAGACATACATAGATTTAGAAGTATCACTGACGCCTTTTGGAACTTATCAAAAAACTCTAAGTTCATCAGCTTAAGAGGAAGGAAAACGGGAGTATCATAGCTGGGCCTTTTGCATATTCTGCAGTCTAGTCAAAGTTTGACCAGTACAAGAGATATGGACACAGATTTTATTACTGACGTCATTTATAGTTACACTACAGCTTTACACTAGGGGCATTAATAGTTACCGCTTTCATTTTGTATTGTTAACTTGATGTATAATTTATTAAAATTTTATGTTTATATAACGTTGCTGTGTTTAGCTTTAGGAAAACTAGTATAGCATATAAATTTTTTGGTTTAGCTGTAAGCTTATATTGTTTAATTGATAAATAAATAAATTCATTAATAGTTAAACGAGGCGTTTATTTATTAATGTACTTAGTGTTATTTTCCTACCGCATAAATGAATTTGAAATGCCTATTTACTGTAAAAAATCAACCTTAAGTTATGTCTGCTTAAGCATATTTTGTAGAGAGACAGAACTTTACCAGCCGAACTGTGTCGGGATTTGAGTGGAGATGGCACGGTACCTTATCTATTTATCATTATCCTCATTTACAGCTTGAATTTATTCACTACTAGACATATGAATCTACATATCTCTGCACTTATTTGTGTCACACTTCACGCTCGCGAAGTGGACATTTCATATTTCATTCATTTATTTTTAATAGACCTATAACAAAATAAAATAGAGAACATTGTTCGAATACACCTAATCTCAAAAGAATGCGTTTTATTTAAAAAAGGCATTTTAATTTATTACTTCCCGACAATAAGGCCTCAGGTTTGACCCACAATAGCGAAAATGTTGTGCTTTCATCTCGCATAGCCCACATTCCTTTTTCCTAGTATTGTATCTCTCTACAACTACAAAAAATAATGAAATTTTTACTTTTTTAATTGGTTTTAATCTTGCATGTAAATGTACATATTTTATTTCGTACACTGTTTTGTATTAACTTTTATGAAGTTTGCCAAAAAATAAAGAGAGATTTAACGCTAAAAATATTCAACGTGAGGTTGCAGCTCAGCTAAACTGCGGTTCGCCATTTTCAGGCATTGCGGGCTTTCTGGTTGTGTTATTTAATTAGTCGTTCAGTTTGAATGGATTCAACGGGCGATTATACAACAGTAATAACTTATATGTTCAATTTAGGATTAAGCTTTTAATAACAAGCGTTAACTATTACAAAATGTACGGACAATTGTAAACCAATATAAATACAGACTTATAGAAGATGCAGACTTCTTGCAACTGAGAATTACTTAGCAGACAGGGGGAGATAGAGCAGCGATAGCTCAGTGGGGAGACCAACAGACTGCAATGCAGACGGTCTCGTGTTCGAACCCACGTCGCGCACCTCTGACTTTCAGAAGTTATATGACTTTTCGAAATTATGTGCGTATTAATTGACAATTATTGCCTGCTCCGTGCCTCGGAGAGCACGTTAAGCCGACGGTCCCGACTGCCATGAAGATCTATGGCAGTCGTTATTGGGGAAGTCGACACAAAAGATCCCACTGGGTCGAAGTGTCGCCGGTCTGTGCTGACAGGCCCCCACATAAGATAAGATAGCAGACAGGGGTCTGATTTGTGGAACAAATATGTGTGGCCTCTGCTACTTCACGGATCATGCAAATATTTGCTCGTGTCCCAGTCTTATTATACGACCAGCATCTTAATCATAATCCTTAAAAGATACTGGCGACATGTGGATAATATGGTGGTTGTATTAAGAGAATTGACTCACAGAAAGTGAAATAAAAGTTTACCTGACATAAGATATGAAATTTTACATTCGGATGCAATCTATCCGAATGAGGTAGACCAAACTATAAGATTTAATGCTTTTCATATATACAAAAAAATTGTTATTATTGGTTCTAGTACATTAAAATATTGTTGGTCTTTAAGTTTCGTCACCCACAGACTTATCGGTACACAATAGTAGATAATAATTGCCAATATAAACTTGTTTATCATGTCGCGGTGGACTTTACAAAGTATATTTGAACGCACCCTTTTTTTATTGATCTTGAGCCTATAACATTCCGTGCACTGGCAAAAGCAATGCAAATAAAACCGCTGTCCATGAAACCGAATTGCTCTATCATTCAATTACAAGACAATTTTCTTAGATCAAAGTTAAACAATAAAATTTCATATCCTAAAACAAATTCTTCAATGCAAGTTTTTAAACGTACCAACCACATCCTTACGAACCGAGAATCGAATCACATAAACGTTTGTCAGACAATTGATTCAGCTGCGTCATCGCAGTTTCTAACTAGTGTTTGGCAAGCGACGTGACCGGGGTTGCCAATATTGTGTAACTACGGTCAACGCTGTCACGTGTACGAAATATCGTGTTTCAATAGTAACTGATATAAATTTATTGGGGGATTATTAGCTGTTAGTGGTAAAATCTATTACTATAGATATGAGAGAACACGTGTGTGGAGTTAATGATGAGAATGATGAAGACAATTAATAATTAACAGTAATAGAGATACTTAGATATAATGACGCATGTCTTCTCTGAAGCGATCAATAGATGCTGCACGGATGGTCTAGTAGTTTAAATGATCACTGCGACTGCGCTTAGTGGTTTCGATTCCCACGTGGATCAAAAATGTGTGTACCCACAAATAGTTGTTTCGAGTCTAGGTGATCGTCTTGTCTGTTTTTTAAGTGTTTGTAAAGCTTTTCACAACACAGGGATTATGCCTAGTGTGCTAGTAGTAGTAATCTTAAAAATAGAAAAGAAAGAAAATATTTTGCTATGTTTTTGATCCTACGTAATATATAGAGCCTATCTATAAGCACATTTTCCGACGCTGTGCTGCAACTTGGTAAATTATATAATTATATAATAATTATATTAGCTAAATTCAATTTCAAAAGCATAAATTGCTCCTGGGATGCCACACTTCATTTATAGCAAATTTCCTTTATGGATCTAATAAGACAGTCAATATATTAATAGAAGATTAAGAAAATAGAATACAGAAGAAGCTTCTTATGACTCGAAAGAATTATGACCAAGCCGCTACCTACTATTATACATACAGTTAGCAATCTAACACTCGTGTGTCTCGTGTTAGTTAATAGCCTATGTGAAAGAAATGTAGGTCAAGGGACAGGAATAGGAAGACCCTGATCATATAATTAGTTTTATTATTAATATGTTTTGACGAAGACATGTATTTCTTGTTTCTTATAGGAGATACTAAATAAAACTAACTTTATAGTATAAACAAGTATTTCGCGTGGTTGCGGTTGAGGGGGAAGGAATCAAAAAACAAATTTTAGATTCGGATTCAGGGATCTTGGAAAACCCTAAAGCCAAAAATCACCGACGACCCTCGGTGACCATGAAAATGACCTTTTCTGGATATATCACGTCAACCTCTATGACATTTGTTCGAAAATACCCCACCTTTCCCTAACCGTTTCAGAGATATTAGAGGTCAAAGTTTGTTTAGCGGTCATGTTTCTTTATATGGCAGTAATTTTCTTTCGCCACTCTCTATAAGTTGCCAGGGTTTTAAGAAGATTTTGTTCGAAAAAGACTCTTGTAGATATCACCGTTTCCGAAATCCGATGGGGTACCACCACCAAGAGCTGGCCTTTCGAAGGTCAGACATTTTTGCCGGGCGATTCTCTATTCGACGCTATCTTTACTTTTCCTACGACTCCTCCTTGTACTTCTATTTCTCTAAGTGAGTGAGTGGTAATTTAAGTTTATATAATATGATATTAATGCAATGCATTCGTTACGCTTGCACACCTTAACTGCTCGACCGATCAACATGAAATTTTGCATACACGATGTCAAAAGTATAGAAAAGGATCGAGCGAGCGAAGCCGCGGGAACAAGCTAGTTCAGCAATAAATAAAAAGCCACTATATGATTTATTACTCACAGTTAGTATTAAACTACAATAGCTAATAAATAAAAAATGCAAACAGTAATAGCAGTAACAGTTATTGCTTCAATTTGCCAAATAGTTAATTTTATTGCCAAATGTATTTATAGAGTAATAAATATACTAGTTTTTGCAAACATCGAAAATATAAGACGTACAATTAATGATGAGAACAATATTACGTTTAACATAGCATGATCGATTTGGCAATACTCCAGTAGGTTAAATGCTTTGTATGCCAATTCAAAACGTTTCGAAAGTTTGTATGAAATAACAAAAGATAAAAGTAAGTTACTTTTGAATATTTTACTAGCCTTTAACCGAAATTTTTGGTACTTCAACAACGGTGTAATTTACGTGCGTCCTATCTACGGAAAGCTTCTAAGGTTAGGTAGCTTTGATTTTGAGTTCTTCTTCTTTTCGTGTGGTTAGTGGCCAACCTGTTGTCAAGAGTTGTTCAAGCCGCTTGTAGGCCTCTGACATGGCTTAACGACTGCCTTCAATTTGGCAACAACTGGGACCGACTTTTTATGTGCTCGGATGAAATACGACTAAGTTTTCACCCATCTATAGACTGACTACACCCAACGTTGCGTAACCTCGCTAATCGTTTACCGATCAGTGAGTGCAACTGGCTATGAGCGCGCTAATTTTGTGTTGAACTCTAAGCTACTAAACTGAAATCTGCGTTAAAATTGGATTGGATTTTGCATTATGTCGAAACAAACAGACGAGACCATCTGGTATCGTCTGTAAACTATATGGGCGTGATACGCTAATCACGCCCATATTTTGTCAGCTGTAGTTTTAGGTCCCCAGTTAAAAGGGTCAAGCCTTTTACCTAAAAACTGGCACCGTTCTAGGTTTCGTGGTGTTACCGAAAATTTCTTGCTACAACAACCAAATAACACTCTGCCTGACGCTAAAATCGAACCAGAGACCACATGCACAGAAGTCACCTAGGCATTCTGCTTCTTCATTTGCACTTCAGAACAACTTTTAACCTATCTAATAATAAAGTAAATGGCTCAACATATGAGACGCTGATAAACAACAGTAAGCAAACCAATAAATGTGCCCTAAAAACTGAATGCCGGTTTTTCAATTGCCATTATTCACATCCAAAACTCTTCGACTCAAAACTCTAAAGCCACAGTACAAGAGTTTATTCCATCAACTCACACTTTACAGCGTATAAATCATGACAAGATTATACTACTAAAAACCTTTTTGGCATTGCATGTTCTGCCGGCTGCCAAAGGGGACAGTTGGGCTGTATGCGATCATACTTGGATGTCCATCAAAAAGTTATTACCGGCTTCGGTGCTTGAGCAGTTGAGTAGTTTTTCACATTAAATTGTTAGGACGGCCAGCTAAATTTATGGCTACTTGTGATGTTTAGTTCTAAATTGTCTGTTTAAAGAGCTTTTGATTGACGTACGATATTTCCGGAAAGGTTTGTTAAGATGTTTGGGTTTTTGTTCAAGTGTGTGCTCAATAATGTGTAAAGGGAATATTTTTGACAAAACGTTACACACAAATAGGTGGATTAATATTTCATTTTTACTTCCTTTTGTATTCTCGTGGAATTTGCTCACGGAGAGTGGCCACGCGAGAAGTTGATATAAGAGTTATCTCTTACCAGCTGTGTTTGTCTTACACAGCTTTTTTTAACAATAAGACAGCCTCGTTGGTCCAGTTAGGGCTTAAGATTGCGTGTGATGTTAAAATCTCGGGTTCAATTCATATGTCAGGCATAGTGTTATTAGGTTTACGTTAGAACATTCTCATAAGCAGCTTGAAATCTGGATATATATATGGTAGACATAATTTAAGCTCGTCCTCTATTACATTGCAACACGACGTTAGAAAGCAAAATTTTCTGCTGGAATAGAATGCAAATGGCTCAACGTTTTTTTAGTAACCCAATAGTTATGTGGATATAATACACCCCTGCCTACCCCTTCGAGTATACACAAGCATAATTCTATACAAACTGATCCAATAAAACCACAAACAAAATGTATAACGATAACCTTGAAAAGCACACCCAATTTTCTAGTCCAAAACCACCTCAATTTTCCATCACCATAAAACTAAAACACACACCTTAATATTTTTCGGAATTCAATAAACAAAAAACGTGCCCGCGGTACCACATGATCAGGCACACGAAATACCGCCGCAATCCTCTATTTATGTTCGATAAATCATGCGGAACAGAAATTCAATCAGGCACCCGTGGATCGTAGTGGGTTATTTAATATCTCCTACATTATAGTATTATCAGCTTTTTCGGTCTCATGCTGTTCATATAGTTTTTGTAGATACACCTCGTTTATGTGTATTAGTATTAATGTTGTGCGATATATAAATGATGGCTTAATTGCAATTTGTGTTCGTTGTGGTTGATAGTGTTGATTTGCTGCAGTTAATATACCTTGAAATATATACATGAATAGCCTCACACATGTCGCCGATAGGTTAGGCAGTGTATTATAAGTAAGTGTATTATACCTACATTTTACCAGCTATATTAGTCTCGTGTTATAGACAGCGAGAAACCGAGTCTATTGCCACCAGCTAAGCACAGTTCATGAAATTGTGCTTAGCTGCTATTAAGAATTTCTTGACTTACGAATCCAATAACATTTTGCCCAATCCAAAAATCCAACCTAAGAGTGGCGTACTGCTGTGTATATAATATCAGCCCTGTATTAAGTTGTCCCACTGCTAGTCACAGGTCTCTGCTCAGTGTGAGTTTATGCCATAGTCCACTACACTGGGCCAGTGCGGGTTGGCAGATTTCACATATCTATGAGAGCATTATGAAAAACTCTCAGACATGTAAGTTGCCTCACCTTACGATGTTTTGCTTCACCATTAAAGCGAGCGGTAATTAATTAATTTAATACGCACATAATTTCGATAAGTCAGAGATGCGCGCTTTGGTATCGAACTTAAAACCTCGGCGTAGCAGTCGAACGGTCCCCTACTTCACTATCGCGCTCTGTTTTATGGCGTAGTCAGATATACTGGACTAAACCACTGCCATATGTGAATTTTGTCGTAAATATTGAATTTGAATATATCCACGTGTGTAACAAAATTTGTGCGAGCAATAACTATTCGTTCTGGGTATAGGTGAACTTTGTGACTGGTGTATCAATGTTTATACATTATGGGTGTGTACCTAAAAATATTGCAATAGATATATATCTATCTCTCTTATTTATTTTCTTTTATTCCTTTATCCTAAACTCACAACACTCTCTACTTAAGGCCATCACGCTGGGTTTTGTGACTTCGAATCTCACACTGGACAATTTATTGACAAAACAAGAGAAAATAAAAACGTGTTAAATTTCGTCTCGTTCTTTTTCACGTACACTCGCTTATATCGCCAAACGTTTCTTTTAACTTGTTTTTAATAAATCAATAAATAGCTAAATACCCCGATTTATATCTAGTAGTTTCAGTATCATACTCAATAAACTAAATACTTGAATTTTTTAACTATTAGCTATATTCGTAAATATACATACGCCAATTATTACTGGCTAGACATATGATAAAATGTTAAATTCAAAATATAGAATAGCTAAGCTTTAATCATAATTTATTCAGTACGTAGAATTGACAGTTACCTTTAAAGGATAATTCGATCCTCTCCATTTAGGCTGCGAGCAAACTGAATATTGTTGTTTATATTCAAGTAGCAAGGGTCGAAGAAGGTATAGACGCCGTATCTTATGGGGTTAAGCAGTATCTGGTTCGGAGGAAAGTTATAGATTGAAGAGGTGTCAATTTTCGTCAACATCTGGTGCGTAAACAACTTCTGTGATATTTATAGTACATAAAGTATCCATATATATATAATACTAGCTGTCCTGACCGACGTTGTCCTGTACAAGAGAAAAAAAAGCAAATCTAAACCATCCTCGAATCCACTTGAACATACACAAAAATTCATTCAAATCGGTCTAGCCGTTTAGGAGGAGTTCACTGTCAACACACGTACAGAAGAATTATATATATAAAGATATATTATCGATCTGTTATATGTCTCGATTCTCAAAGCAAAGTTTTACTGAGATTTTCTGTCAAGAAATTCTCATTGGTAACACGGCATCCAAAACTTGCAGGGTAATCGGCAAGAAGTTCGCTCGTTATAACGAGGGACCTAACATTGCTGGCAAAATATCAGTGTATGGATCACACCCACATTTTTCTCTGCCTATCCAGTCTATTAAATTTGAATGTCATAGAGGACGGTGAATTGCCTCATTTCATCTAAGGAAATCTAGGCCTGACATACTTAGGTTCCTACTGAAACAACAAAATTATCCACTAAAATACTCCTTCATTCGATAATCTACATTTTACTAAAAGCTAAAATCTAATGAGTAATATCATAACCTAGATTTACGTACGATATTAATACCTTATTCTCTTTAATTTTCATTTTCTCATAAATATGTCTTGTGCGAGGCTAATGTACATAAATTTAAGTGAAATCTCATTTCAAATGCAAACACAATCCTGCCTTTTCTCTTTGGACATTCGTTTTAAAGATATTAGATTTTACTCTAGATAATATTATTTTAGTTTTAATTTGAAACTTGTTTTTGGCTCTGATTAGTCTTTTTATTTAGACTTGTTGTTGAACTTTTGTTAACAGCCGTGGCTAATACAATATTTGGAGTTAAGATATTTATACCTATTTTAATTTTAATTTATTCAGAAGTAGTAATATTTTTTGCGTATTATAACCAAAATACTGCAATTACTAATTTTTAATAATATGGTCATCTTTCTATATGTAAAGTTGTCATATCACATACAATGCCAACGTGACATCTAAATTATAAATACCTATAGTGTAAATTACTAATATACTATATTATACTCATATCCAAAAGAAATTACTTACGATCTCTGTTTAATGTATGAGTTCACTCTGCTTAATGTGTTTTGTCAGATCTAAGTACGGTCAGAGCCCAACTATGATTTAAACCTTTGGTTTTACGAAGATCAAAGTCTATAGACAATACATTTAAAATGAATTCATTTATTTGGGACACAAACAGCTATTATGTTCACAAATTACTAAATTTAAGTTTTACAGAATCCAATTAGGTTTTCACTTTTAGCTACGACATTTAGGGGCAAGTAAAGAATTGAAGTAAAATGAAACCAAGACCAAGATAAAATTTATAAATTAATTATCTTATAACCGTGAGATGAAAATAAGATAATATTTTACAGAAATAGATATCTCTAGAGGCGCCTTTTTTCAGTACTTGTTTACGTAGCAATATGTCCGCGTGTAAGTAATTCAGGCTAAGATGTTTTATACCATACTCCATCCATTTAATAATTTTATTAGCTTTTAAATTAGTAAAATAAAATCAATAGTAGGAGTAGAGTTATATTTTCAAAAATTTTGTAATAGAGTGCTAAATAAACAACGCGATAAAATACGTATATAGTAGTTTAATTTCAATGAATAACATTCGCGTAAACAAAAGACAATACAGTATAAAATAGTTTAATTTTAATGTATAACATTCACGTAAACGTGTGACAATATTATGACATCTAATCACACGCACTCATATTGAAAATTGTACATTATCGTTCTTTATCATAATTAAAAATGTAATGTGTGATCTTTTTCGTGCGATCTAAGTACGGTATATTTATAATTTAAATCTTCGGTGTATAGACACTATATAAATTGTTGGCACAGACTGTAAGAGTACTCCCAGTTACTAAGAGTAGTAAGCTACTCGTTTGTACTTCAAGCTCAAGTTGATCACACGATGAAATCACTTACACAACTGTACAACTCGTGAAACTGCTTCAATTGGTTTATATATTTGTTTCCTCAACTGCTTCCGCTCTTTGAATAAATCCTATGCCGTGTTGATCTATACAGACATTCAAACAACGGACACAAAAACCACCTAGACTCAGAACAACTATATATACGCGTCGAATCCACAACATTTGGCGAAGTAGACCGCTTGAACAATGCCATCCATGCAGAATACTAATAGAAGATACTGTTAATAAAAGTAATTACACTATAATGAGTAAATACGACACATTTTCGCTCTCAACTTTATAGACATTTCTATATTAACATCGACCTTAAATTCACAAAAAAGACGGTTCAAAATTCGAAAGGACCAGAAGGCTGGCTCTTGGGAGCCATCTTGGGGCTTTACGAGGGCCTTTAAGTAACGTGCGGAAATAGTTTCATTTCACCCCGGTCACAGGTTACGAAACCCCCTTGTGGACACATCACTTTTCTTGGCGGTTTTATGTTGAGTGTTCTTAAAATGCCAAATGCTGTACGGAATATATTTGAAGGCGTATCATATATCCTTTTGCTATTGCTGTTTTAGTTATGTCTAACCATAAACATTCTAACTAATATTATTTTTTTCTTTTCTTTTCGTGTGGTTAGTAGCCAACCTGTTGTCAAGAGTTGTTCAAGCCGCCCGTAGGTCTCTGACATGGATTAACGACTGCTGTCAATTTGGCAACAACTGGGACTGACATTTTACGTGCCCTCCGAAGCACGGAGGCGCTCAGATGAAATACCACTAAGCGGTCACCCATCTGTAGACTGACCGCACCCAACGCTGTTTAGCTCGCTAATCGATTACTGATCAGTGAGTGCAACTGGCTATGAATGAATTGCGTAATAATACATACATAAACTTAGGCCTGTTTTCGTAAGGCTTAGGCAGATATCACGAATTTCTAATTACTCTTCTTCTCCCTAGCCTTTATTATTCCCAAGTCACTTGGGGTCGGCTTTTCTAGTCTAACCGGATTTGTCTGGATATCAGTTTTTACACGGAGCGGCTGCCACATGACCTCCGCAACCCGAAGGCTAACGACACCCTAAGGCTAGACTAGTGTCAGGATATTATAGGGCACTGACTTCCCAATAACGACTGCCATATATGTTCATGGTAGCCGGGACCCACGGCTTAACGTGCTCTCCGAGGCACGTAGCAGGCGATAATTGTCAATCAATACGCACATAATTTTGAAAAGTCATATAACTTCCGAAAGTCAGAGGTGCGCGACGTGGGTTCGAACCCGAGACCCTCTGCATTGCAGTCTGTTGGTCTCCCAACTGAGCTATCGCTGCTTCCAATTATTATTTATTTATAAAAATGTTTATTTATTTATATACAATCTTACACTATCATCAAAAGTTTACACCCAATGTGATAATGTAATTAACATTACTTTGCTAGTAACTCGAGGGTCACTCTCACGAATTCCGCCAACGTACAATTAAAAATGTCAAGCCTTTGTGATACGCTATTTATTAAACGTATGGCTCTTGTAACCGGAGCAAACTTACCAATGTTAGCGCGAGCCACCGGGACATCGAAAACTCGCGCCCTGATAATGATAATAAAATCCAAAACATTTAAATTTATAAAATCTCTTTCTTTTAATGTTGCCTTTAAGATTCAGTTGCATATCCTAGTATACATCTCTTGTTTAATATACACTTATTACATATATTTTTCTTTGAAGATAACTTTTGCTCAAGTAAAATCCTGTGCCGCAGGGGCTTTACAAACATTCAAACAACGGACCTGAAGAACAGCCAGATTTGGAAAAACAATTTGTCTGGAGATAGAGCTTACTACACTCGGCGCAATGGCAGTAGCGAGTTAACCACTTAAACCGATATACCATCCGTGCAGTTGGTTGGATTCGTGACAGCACAAACGGCATCCTGGCTATGATAGCGGACAGGCTAGACTATCCGTTTAATACACACTGTTTAGTAGCCTGCATGTCGTATATAACAATAATAACTAATTTATGTAAAACCTTTTAGAATATGCATGTGAGTTTTTGTAACTTATGAATAAATTTTTTTTTTAGGAATGGATGAGAGTAGACTGACTAAGAAAAATCATAACGCTAGTGTTAATGGAACAGTCGCAAGGGGAAGACCTAGGCGAACGTTTCTCGATCAAATTGGAGACGTTCTGGATAAAGGCCAGGTTAAGAGCACCTTAAACCGGCGAGCGTGTATGAGGAATGTGATGAAAGTGAATGAAGCCAGAGAAGTGTTTTAGGATCGTAGCAAATGGAAATCCGTAGTCTCTGCCTACCCCTCTGGGAAACAGGTGTGAATCTATGTATGTGTGTTAATAAATGGTCGCCTCGCTACTGCTCTTACATTTTATAATATAATACACTCGATATATTTAATGGAAGCCCAGGCCTCGCGATCAGTAAGAGCAAAGCTAAATCATGATACCAACAAGGTAATCAGAGAATATAATATGTTTATTCCACTTGTGGTAATCTTCAACGACTGATTAATGTCTGATTGAGGCCACGTAATACATAGCATGAATAGGCCTATTTTGTTTAAGACTGGTAAGCTAAAACAAGCTCTATGATGAAAGTTATAGAGTCAAATTAACCGTGCAGGCTATAGGCGGATACAGCATATTATATTAAGTAGGTGTTTAAAACTAGCGGTTTTGATCGTAACTTAGCAGTAAAGGTGGATATTGAATGTGTGGCATAAATAACTTTAGCTGTTTAGTTGTCCTATTGATCAATTGATATTGTTGTTAATGGTTGTGTTTCAATAAATCACGTTATTAATCATTTCATTAATAATACATGAGATTAATAATACTGGAGGAGACAATTAAACTATAATTGACTGCGCGGGTGGCGTAATGACTTAAATGGTCGCCACGCCACTGCCACAGCGCTGTTGTGGGTTCGAATCCCATGTAGGACAAAAATTTATGTGGTCCACAAATGGTTGTTTCGAGTCTGGATGTTCTTTGTGTCTATTGTCTGAATGTTTGTAAAGTTCCTCGCGATATAGGAATTACTGCTAGTGATGTTGTCTTTTAAAGAAAAGATTTTTTTTTTAACTTTGCGTTTTGCATAAATCCTAACTAATGTTATTAATGCGAACGTTAGTTTGATTGTTTGTTACACTTTCACGCCTTAACTACTCGACCGATCGTCATACAATTTGGCATACAGCACATGGAGTACCTTTCATCCAAAAAATACAGATAGCAATTTATTGACAAAACCTAGATAAACGCGACTGAAGTCGCGAGCAAAGTGATAGTAGTTATGTATAATTAATAATGTATAAATATATTTTAAAATAACATGGAAGAATGCCTCTTCCTCTTTCCTAATGCTATGCCTTACAGGGTTCATAATTGATTCATATCTTAATCTTATCTTAAAGATTATCAACAATAACGTAAATAAATATCAGCCCTGTATTAAACTGTCCCATTGCTGGGCACGGGCCTCTTCTCAATGTGAAAAGGGTTAGGTTAGTCCACCACGCTGGCCAAATGCAGATTGGCAGACTTCACATATCTTCGAGAACATAATGGAGAACTCTCAGACATGCAGGTTTCCTCACGATGTTTTCCTGCACCGTTAAAGCGAGCGATAATTAACTATTTAATACGCACATAACTTCGAAAAGTCAGAGATGCGCGCCTTGGGATCAAACTCGAGACCTTTGCGTGGCAGTCCAACGGTTTCCACTAGGCTAATGTAAACAGCAATAAATAATTCAGTATTGAAAAATAAATGATAAATACATACTCTGTAACTCATATCAACACTCACACAAGTGCTTACTGAATCGACATGTGTGAGTGCAAAATTTATTAAACAATACCATAATGCATGTGAGAGCATATATCAAATATAAAAAAATTGGAAACTAAATGACTTAGAGGGCATGCATTCTAATGCATTTTACACACAAACTAGATGAGTTGTTAGTAAGTAGTAAACATTAGCTAAATAAATACATTGGATCACGCCTATAGGTGAAAGTTTTCATAGTTAATATTGTCATAATATTATCTTATGTTTAAGCGAGTGTTATACATTGAAATTAAACAAATTTATACGGATTTTATCGCGTTCTTAATTTTTTTTAAAACACTTTTATTACATAGTTTTGAAACTTTAAACTACTATTGTTAAACACTAGTTACTGTTTGCTTCTATTTAAGCTATTTAAATTATAAAAACTATTTAAATTTCGATTTAATTTTACACTTTCCTCGACGTTTCGGTTGCTTTTCAGCAGCCATGTTCACGGATAGACTAAGATGGTGGTTGCCTCAATGTTCTAAGTTTAGTTATTTTCAATGTATAGTGTAGTGGTTAGTGTAACCGACTGCCACGCCTGAGGTCGTGGATTCGATTCCCGCACAAGTCAATTATTTGTGTACATGGACATGGATGTTTGTCTTGGTCTGGGTGTTTCTATGTATAATATGTATGTATTTACAAAAAAGAAAAGTATATAATATGTATGTTTATCCATTATCTAGTACCCATAGTACAGGCTCTGCTTAGTTTGAGCTCGAAGGTGTTGTGTGTATGTGATACATAAATTTCGAATTTCTTCCTTACTTATACTTTCTACCTTACAATTCCTGAGTAATTTGGGTGAGGCCTCATGCATAGCATTCGCATATGATTTAATATTTTACTAGTTATAGCTCGCGGTTTCGTTTACGTAAAAGTGGGTTCAGTTTAGTAACAGTACGTACATGCTTTTAATTGTTACTCGGTGATAATATAGCTTTTTAATGGAGAAAGAATTTTTTATATGGTTTGTGTAGTTTTTGAGCTTAATTCCTACAAACGAACAAAAAATCAAGTCTTTCCTCTTTATAATATTAGTATAGATTACTTTCTTAATTGGGATCATTTTTAATAATACCCAGTGTAATTACCCACTTTACAATTATTTCATAATCAGCTTTGCAGCGAACAATTCTACGTCATCTTCAAGAACTTATTTCTAATCTACGCCGCCCATTCCAGTCACGAGTGTTAATTTAATTATAACGAAAGCTTTATAAATAGCGTACTGTTATTTCGACAAATTAATTTTAGCAAAGCTAAACTATAGACGCTTTAATTATTTATACTTTGTAAAATAATTAAAGCTATGCAACGTTATGTAAATATAAATTTTAATTATGTATCGTAAACAATATTTTAACATATTAATTGGTTTTACTTTAAACAATGTTGGTTCTTTCAGGTCTAGAAATTGTATTTGTCTAGATTAAGCAGCTTTTGTTAAAATATAGAAATACGTAATTTAAGGAGCGTCTAAATGAGCTATATTTTACTGCAATACACACATCAACAGAATCTACGGATACATAATCCTAAATTATTTACGACTTTTTAGTTTAAAATCTTTTTAGTTGACATAAAAAGTTTATATACATATAGAATCCTCATTTCCTCTATTTTCAAAATTTTAAAGTGTATATTTAAAAAAAACGATTGATAGCAGAATACGGCGGCAACAAATATGTTAATAATTCGTTACGACAAGGAAAATTAAAATTGTTTTATTGAAATTAATTAATGAAAAGGAATCAGATTTTTTTTCCTTATTAATTTAAAATCATGTCACGTCATTATTTGAGTCGAGATGTAATGTTACGAGCCGTGGGCATGTTAGAAAATGGTGCTATTCAACGCGTCGCTGCAGAGGCCCTACATACCAGCCAAAACGTGATATCAAGGTTGTAGTTACGTTATCGCAGTACTGGGGATGTGGCTAAATGGCACACGGGTAGATATCGTGTTACTACGCAGAGACAGGATCGATTTCTCCAAATGACAAAAGACAGAAGACAACCCAATATCACAGCGATGCAACTAGTACAAAGGCTTCAGGAGGACCACCAGCTGCTGGTAAGCTACCAAACCGCGCGAAGGAGGTTGCATTAAGTTGGTCTATATGCTTAAAGACCGCTACGCAAAGAACATGGGACTTCATACCGCAGCAAGACATTGACAATTTAATTTTAAGTATGAACAATCGATGTCGATGTGTAATAAATGTAATAGGTATTATAAGATTTTTCAATTTTAATTAAAGTTAATAGTTTTATAAGAAGAAATGAAGTTTTTTTATCATACAATTAATTTACGGCGATTAAAAAAATTAACATTTTTATTTTATACAAAAATATCATAAAATGTTTTTAATTATTTATTAAAGACCGTAAAAAGACCTATCATTCTTCCATTTACTATATCAGAAAATTCTTCATAGATTTTTAGATATTTGATGAAATATTTCCAGATTCTGTTGATGCGTGTATGTGGCTTCAATGTTTTCGACTATAACCCGGCTAGCTCAAAAACAGTTAACTGCGTACAACATAATTCTTTAGATAGTGAAATGTAAAATATTGACGGGTATGCCTGGGTATATAAGTATGGCTGTTATTACCAGGCAGTATATTGTAGCTACATAAAATTTCAGTTTAATTGCCCGTTTAGAAGCCGCTTTATTTAACGACCTTATATAATTGTTAATGGTGCTATTTCATCGCGTTGTTTTTTGCCAATTCGGTGACAACCGGCTCGCCCAGAGAAGTACAGTCAGCAATATAAGTTGATACACACTTTCACAATTTCAATTGCCTCTATACTTTAATATTATAACAAAGGTTTGTTTTTATAGCAGTAAGAGTAAATGATAGTTGGTTTAATAATAGTTAAATGTTCGATTTCTTATCCTAAAATACTTTTACAACTTTGTTAAAATGTTCGGCTATTGTAATGCTGCCTATATTTCTCTTTTAAAGGAAAGCGACGTGAAATAAGGAAAACAATAACTAAATTTCGGGTATCATGTTTAAAGTACTAATGGACAGACTCACTGACCACTTTGACGTTCATAAGTGTTACTTTGTGACCTAAACGAATAAATAATTTTTGCCTTTGACTTTAAATTAAGAACGAACATAAAAGCGGATGGCTGTTCAATTAGTTTAACAAGTTATACTTATGAACGTTATGGTATAGGTGGCAAACGATCAAGGCGATTGGAGATGTCTTTTGCTTACCCCTCCATGGCGTAAAGATATCCTAACTATCCTTACTATAATATTATTAATGTGAATGTGAGTTCTTTTTGTTACGTTTTCACGACTCAACTGCTCGACCGATCATCTTAAAATTATCGTTTTACACGTTGCATATACGTTGTCAGAGAAACAGAAAAGGACATAAGGTACCTTTCATCTAGAAAAAGGTACTGGTACTAACCTAACTTAAAGATGGAGACAGACTTTGCAAGTCATGCGCCGCGAACGGCGCACAACGAATGCCTCGCAAGGCGTACCTTCATATTTGTGGCGAGGCATGTGCTACGCACGTGCAGGGGCGAGCCAACGTATGTCAGCAAACGCTTCAAGATCAAAGCGCCTCAGTGCGAGCATTACATTAGTTGTGGATGTAGTCGCACATGCACTTTACAAGGCGTGCGCCGCATACTATATCCACACATGCCTCGACTGAGAAAATGAAACTGCGTTTGCTCGGGCCAAACAGCGCATGCTCGGACCGAACCAACGACGACGGGCATAATTACTTCATTCGAAATTAAACGCCATATTCTCTTTTGCTGTTATTGTAATAATAACAATGTTTTGGAACCTATAATAAACGATTACTTTCATATAATGCAAATAACAGCTTTTCGTAAAAAAAATCTCGTCCATATTGCGCGTGAAAATGACAGCGAGGCGGACACAACCGTTCAAACGCAACGCACTGCTCGCAATGAGCCGACATACGCTGGCTTGCCTCGCACGTGCGCAGCCTGTGCGCAGCACATGCCTCGACACAAACATAAAGAGAGACAAACGAGGCATTTGCTTCGCACGCGATGGCTGGACCCGAGCATGTTGGTATATTTTTCGACACGCACGCCTCAAGCAGAGGCACTCGTTCTGCGCCGTGCGCGGCGCATGCCTCGTAAAGTCTGTCTCTACCTTAACCTGCATTTACGCGAGCGACGCTGCGGGCAAAATCTTGTATGTGTATATAGGTAAAACCACAGCTCCCCTTGGAATATAAAAGTGAAGATGGCAACATAATTCAGACTCTTAATAAAACAGAGACCTATTTGAGTATTTTGGATCAAACTAATTTGAACTCTGTTGCAATAACTTAACACGAATATATTATTAGAATTTATAGTCACAAGATTAGAGTTCGAATTACCTTACTCCCAAATTTTGAGTTAGGTCGCTGTTTTATTAAACGTGCGTATGTGTGTAATACTACACAGCTTACCCATTTTTATTTTTTTTATTTTGCTCTTCACGATGACCGTACTCCGCCTGATGGTCGTGATTGTCGTGTGGTCTAAGAGCAGTGGCCTCCACATCGTCCTCATAGCAGCCGAGGCGATGTTGAGGTCTCTACTTTGACGGCCTGAGAAGGTGCTTTTTCACGCCCCGCTTAAAGGACCCAGGATTGAAGGTAGAAGGAAACACGTGCCAAGGCAAAGTGGCAGAGAATTCCATGCCTTGATCGTTCGGCTGAGGTATGAGGACCCAAACTTGTTGGCACGCACTCTAGTCGACTCCACCGTGTAAGGATGGCATCTGAGCCCAGCACACGTTGTTCTGAATAGGAAAGGGGAGGGCGGGATAAGGTGGAATAACTCTTCAGAGCATTCCCCGTGGTATATTCTGTAGAAACATGCCAATGAGGCAATGTCCCTACGGAGTTGCAGAGGTTCCAGTGAACTCGTGACCTCTGGATCTCCGATGATACGGACAGCCCGCCTTTCAGGGATACAGCCGTGGGAGACGAGTAAAAGACATGATCTAAAATCATCATATGTCGTCCATAATACATGTAGCTAAAAGGAATCACAAGCACAAACAAAACCCTGTCTTAATATTAAAACATGAGGCGCAAACACAATAAAACGCCGCGGCGACTAGGAGATTAAACTTTGAAGAGACGCTGCCACCTCAGCTATAATTAATTAAGTTTTAAAAGTATTTAAAGTTTCATTACCTTGTAAATTTGAAGAATAATTATTATAATGATATTTACTGAAATTATTCATACTAGTGTAATTTATTTTATCTTTATCTCTGTTGACAAGTTGTCGGGCTTGTTTTAAATAATAGCGCTACATGTTATACCTATTACGATATTTATCTAATGTGTGTATAATAAAGCCCGTCCGATCCTTAAAGGTGTTGTAACCTTTAGTGAGTTTATTAACTTGGGACCTGATCGATCCAGAAACAGAACAGGCCACGCCGTAGGGGCCTGGTGTCTTAAGGTAAAATTGTGTAGAGATTAATCAAAGATGAGATGACGATTAACACTTTTAATAGATTACTAAGAAACAAGTTATAGACAATAATAACTTTCCTACGCGATAATAATCAGGGCGTGGTTCGTCCAAAGGCTTGCTTCGTGGTCCTTAAGAATCAGGACACTTAGCTGAGAAGTGAAGCCGGCCGGAAGAGGTCCTCGTCTGACACCGTCCACTGCTTATATAGTTCGGCGCCGCCGGTCGCGAGAGGTGGCTAGTGACGTGCGCCAGCGCTCGATGGGCGCCTAGGCGATTAACGTCACAGTGTTATACAGTAGCTTATTATGAGTACGTGAGTGACATTTTTTTATAAAAATCGATCAAAAAAATAGTCCCAGTAAATTTAATATATTTAAAATAATATGTTAATAGATTACCCATGGCAACACCGAAAACTTATTTATCATACCTAGGTATCGTGCTACGCCACGCCTACCTACCTATGCCTTAGAAAAATACAGCCAAAAGTATGCCACGCTCCGCGTCCTTGTCAAGTTTAGTAGAGTGTTGCTAAACTGTGCGAAATTTCAGTAATTTAAGAGTAAAAATGCTTATCAATACTGTATTTAAAAATATTATGAAGATTTTTTACGGTGATATACACTTATTTATTATTTTTCTTAGCATACTTAATGTAATGTTAGTGAATCCACCGATCGTCACTATTACTCCAGGATAGTACGTAAAGCGGTTGAAATTAAGAAATATCGCAACTTCAACCGGGAGGATGGATACCGTTTGTCTACATCTTGGAATCCAGTCATCAGCAAATGTAAACGTCGCCGTAGTGACTTAGGTTAGTGTTGTGTGTCGAAATACCGACAGTGCGAATATAAATAATAGTGACCAAGTGAGAGTAGTTGCCGAAACCCGCACTTCACGAAGGCGCCGCTGAGCTCACATCAGTCAACCCGTGACCACGATCGATGCAAGTCGGTCGAAACGTCGGGTAATCAATAGGTATTTATTACCTTTTAAATACTTTATCGCGAGTAAGACCCGTTGTCTAACATTATATTAAGTATATCGCGATAGTCTAAAAACTTTTCTTAGCATGTTTTTTAAGTGAGAAACAAGCCCTTAATGTATCGGGCAGGGTTTATTATACACATTGTACCTATAGTCGTATAGCTAAGATTGTGAGTGTATATACTAATCTATACCAATATTATAAAGAGGAAAGATTATATTTGTTGTTTGTTTAACGATTGAACTGGAAAACTACGAAACCTATTATAAATTTCTTTCACCATTAGAAAGCTATATTATCACCGAGTAAGGCTGTATACTTTATTTAATAAAAAGTACTGTTACACCTTTTTTTTTTGTTTGGTTATCAGGATAAATGCTTTAGGCACTGTCCGCCGGCTAGGGGATGGCACCGGCGGGGTGTGTGGGACTCCCAGCATGAAGTTTCCTCTCTCACCCAATAGGGGGGACCAGTTGGAAGCTCTTAAAAGATTCATCCGTAGCAGGCCCTCCGTGTGGGTGTGGTCCAGGTCAAACAGACCCGACCACCTGTCGTCGCCAGGGGAGAGCCTCACCACTCTCCCCTTTCGACGTTAGAAGGCGCGCGGCAACACCGCGCGCGCCCTCTCGGGGCTTTTAATTTACGGGTGGTAGGGTTCCTTGAGGCCCTGCCACTCGGCACTCCTAGGTGGGGGGCAAGAGAGTGACATAAGCGCGTCTCCTGCGCCCCCTCCTCCGGCGGCGGACATCCGGAGCGTAAGGATCTTCCTCACACCCCCGTTCCGCCGCCTCCTTCTGCGAGACCTCATTGCGCCCCAGCATCTGTCGTCGCCGACCATCAACCTAACCTATTTTACGGTACGAAGCCGCAGGCAAAAGCTAGTATATGTATTAAAGCTAAAGAAAATGTTTATTCTTGTTTGAACGTGATGATATCTGGAAACATCATTGGTCATCATCCTGGTTTTTGAAAATATTTTTTATAGCCCTATTCTTGATATAGATTTTAGGCTATATAACATCACGTTTCGGGCAAAGGACGAGGAGTAGTAAAAGTTCATAAACGTGTGTAAAATAGCAGTTTGTATAAGTTATAAGAAATAGTAGTTAGACTAACTGTTAAACTGCCTCGTTCACGCAGTAGTAGCGACTTAGGCTGCCATGAGAAGTTGCATTAAGAGTCGTTGTCAAAAAAATTACGGAGCAGACTCCTTGCATCTACTAGGAGTTTTATAAAAGAAAGTCGGTAAACGGCTATAACCGGTTGGTTCAAGACCGGTCTGTGTGGAAAACCTTGGAGGCAGCCTATGTCCAGCAATGGACATCGTTTGGCTGAGATTATGATAATGATGAAATGGCCATAGGCTCGTAAATAGGTTCCTATTACGTAGGACCTAGCTTTAATATTGTTGTGAGACTATGTATGTCTGTACTTGGATTGTGACAGTTTATTTTAAATCGCGGTAAAATTATTTTCTTCTAGATTTTACCCGCGGCGTCGCTCGCGTATATGTTGGTTAGGTTAGTGACAGTCCTTTTTTCAGAGCGAAAGTTATGTCCTTTTTTATGTGATAGAAGGCAAACGAGCTGACGGATTGCCTCATGGTAAGCGATTACTACCGCCCACGGACACCCGCAACACCAGAGAAGTCACAACTGCGTTGCCGGCCTTTTAAATTTGCTCCCACCAGAAGGAAGGAGGTGAGGGTTTGGCCTGCGGTACCCTCAATCACTCGACGAAACACAACGCAAGCGCTATTTCACACCAGTTTTTTTTTTTTTGAGGCCGTGGTATCACTCCGGTCAAGCCGGCCCATTCGTGCCGAAGCGTGGCTCTCCCACGAAAAGACTATGTTACCCTAACAACGTGTATGCTAAATTTCATGGTAATTGGTCGAGTAATTAAGGCGTGAAAGCGTAACAAATAAACAAACTAAACTAAACATAGTTAGGATCATACAACGCGAAAGTATAAATATCCTTTTAGAGTAGCCTTTTTTCAATTTGGAATTTTCGCGCAAACATAAATCTGTAGTATTCAATGAATAAAGGAATCCACCAAAATGTTATACATGATATATTAAATGAAATATTGAACACGAAAATACTCTTATTGTTTTACATATTAAAATTAAAGGAAACAGAACTGACGTTAAAAAAAAAACATAGATATACTGAATTGATTATAATCACAGAGTGGTTTATTTAAATCTTCACTACCGATACGCCAATATAGAATCGTTATTATTTTCTTTTTTCAACAATGGTAGCAAAGTAGCGTACTTGCTTGATGGTAAGTAATTACTCGCTCGGATTGTTTGCCATACACGGGGTATCACTCGCGCCTTACTGACTTTAGGAACAGGTATTAAAAATGGGATATAAGGCAGGAAATGAGAATAGCGTAGCAAACGAAAAAATTTACATTCGCATTTATAATATTACTGGCGATCCGCCTCGGCTCCGCACGCGTAGTACAAAACCTTAACAAATTATTCACTTATTGTCCGCCAGACCGAATTTCGGCCTACAGAGACTGGCCATCTGCGCAGGAGATATTATAGTGCACAAAAGAGTGCGCAAACACGAGTGCACTCTCTGTTCCCTAACTCTCATGATCCGATGGGACGGTAATCCGACACAATCGAAGAGAGATCAGGCGCAGGACCAACGGCTTTACGTGCTTTCCAAGGCACGGGGGTATCTTACACCGCCAACTTCCTAAACTCCGGGCTGCTATCGAGATTTCTTAACTGAAAAACCCAATAACTTTTTGTTGGCCCGATCCGAGATTCGAACTCGAGACCTCATGCACAGCAATCGCATTTACTACCGCTGTGCCATGGAGGCACCTAAGCGTTTCTAGTGAATCACTCTGTATCTATTGGTGAAAACTGCATGAAAATCCGTTTGGTAGTTGTTGAGTTTTTTGCGAGAGTTTTTTTATAATAAGTAGTGATCATGAAGTTAGGATGGTAACAGACTTTTGCCGAGCTTTCAATTTGGGAACATTTATGCGCTCAAGAAGATCGTGACACGAAAACCTAACGACTGTGTCCTGTAACCGGGTGATACATGATAAACTGGTTAGTTCCTACCGTTACCAATTAATAGAATCAGCCCTGTATTAAACTATCCCACTGCTGGGCACAGGTCTCTTCACAGAGTGAAAAGAGTTCGGCCATAGTCCACCACGCTGGCCCAAGACGTGTTGGCAGACTTCATATATCTTCGTGAACATTTTGTAGAACTTTCAGACATGCAGGTTTCCTCACAATGTTTTCCTTTACTGTTTAAGCAAGCGATAATTAACTATTTAATATGCACTTAACTTTGAAAAGTCAGAGATGCGCTCCATGGGATCGAACTCGAAACCTCTGTGTGGGAGTCCAACGTCTCCCACTAGGCTATCCAGTGATAGCCTTATCTATCGTTACCAAATACCTAATAGATAATAGCGAGCACTTTCACTCATAAAAACATGAAGGTTTCAGACAATTTTGTATTTTCTACGAGACGCGATAGCCCGATGTCCTTACTTTTTATTAAAAAACACTATGTTCTAATATATGCAATATATGCGCATATACCGCTTTCTTAAGCATTCTAGCATCTGCGCCCGCCATATCTCACGGTACCGATCAAAGAATATGTTTAAAAGCACTGAAGTTAATACCTATGTATCATATTACTATATATTTACAAACGTATTAAAACAAATCACATAATTATAAAAATACTAATAATTATAATACTAAATATTATTATTTGCAAAAATGTTTTAGGCGTCGTAGAATTTGTCAGCATCGCTGTCAACTGGTAACGTGCCCAGAAGACTGGCAGCATTACGACGTTGAATGGCAATGCTGATTCTTTGTGCCAAGAAAATACCAGCCTTCTGATCATACGAAACGTCGATCTGCATTTTGATACCTCTCCTGTACATTATATCATAGGCGTTTTGAGCCCATTCCGTACAATATTAGATCATATTACTTAGCGTAAATGTGTGAATGTCCGCTTAAAATATAATAAATAAAATAATTAAATGCATACATCGTATCACGCCTACGTCCTCAATAGAATAGACAAAGCTGCACTTCACTCGCATTTGCTAAATATAGTTAAGGTTTACCTCCGGCCGTAGTTCAGTCTATGGTCCGGAGTGAGAGGTCGTGGAACGCCGTCGCCTCCTTTTGTGAGGAAGTAATTTCCATCAAGGAGGCGGCGGAGCGGGAGAGGGAGCGTTTAAACCCTCTCCCCAACCGCAGAGCCGGGCGCCGGAGGGCGCGAGACGACCTCCAGCCACCCTGAGGTTTGACCTGGGGGTGGCGGGCTTTGTGGGCCTGCCCGCCATCCGTTCAGCACCAGGTCCGAGAGGCGGCGTGCGTGTTCCCACGCGCGCCTCTGTGTCGTGTCCATCTCCCCCTTTAGGGTGAGACAGTAGGGCTTTTATTTTGAGTAGTGCCTATTTTGGGTAGGTCTTTCGTGTAGTGGCCTGCCGTTTCATGCGGCGGGCCGTAACCTCGGCGGGGTCGCGACCGCATGCGAAAGCGATTCGCGCGGCCCCGTCGATAGTGGTTTTGTCGAGGAACACCGTGGTAGGTTTAGTCGGTATTCCGGGAGGTACTTTACTATTATTTCCATCTTTCTATCTTTCTTTTACCCCGGCGAGTCCGACATAATCCCTCCGCCCGCCCCCGCGGAGGGATATGCGTCATAGCATTACACCACGTAAAAAAAAAAAAAAAAAAAAAAGGTTTACCTAAGAAGGTAAGGAGATGAACCTCTACATCGCTACATCTCAATGTTTCATGTCTTATAACCTACTGGTTTTGCCTACAGTTTTGCCCGGGTATATATCATGTCACCTGTGCGCCTTTAACGCCAAAACCACGTAACGTTAAAAAAACCACCACCAAATACACTTTTGCATTTCTAACATAATTAACTACTTACCATTGCACTAATGATCAACTATATTAAAAAAAGCTATAAAGATTTTAAATTAAAAATAGAAAAGTAACAAATTAAATGAAAAACGTTTCATATTACCTCAACACTTAGTCTGTAGCGTGTTCGCCTAACACTACATTTCTTATCAAAGTATATTAACTTTTAAAAGTGCAATTAGGTAAGTGAAATGACGTCAGACGCACGAAGGTGGCAAAAAACTGTAAGAATGTAAAAGCCTTTGTTGAAAACACCATTGACATGCAAAAACCTTGTTAAATACTCCACGGGAATAATTTGCAGGTGCATTTTATGTATTTTATGTTGAAAAACTGGCAAGTTTGCGCTGAAAATCACTTGTAAAGAGGTAATTAAGTAGAACATGCAGCAATAATTTTCTTGCTCCATAAATGTGACGCGAGCTCTCGCTTTTAATTAGTTTTTTGTAGTTAATGTGTTGGTTAATTATGAAAGTAACTATATTTTTTATGCATTGCATTCCACCTTGAATTTACGGGACAAACAATGTATCCCAAAGATTGAAATCCAATGTTTCAGAGTGCATCAATATGCACCCTGCTACGTTTAAATTATAAGTAAGTTTACTTTTCTGAACGTTAAGTTGACACACAAGGCCGACTTGACATCTGAAATATAAGTATAATATTATCACGCTCACACATATCGAAAATTTTACACTATTGATCTCTATAATTTAATGTAATGTTTGAGCTACCTGTAATTACTTTTTCGTGCGTTCTAAGATCAGTGTAGCCATTTCTATATTGATTTAAATATTGAATATTACCGGGTTTTTACGTCAGTAGTCTCAGTAGCACCTTGAAATCTACGACAATGTCTGATTGAGAGCAATGGGGTTGATCTTCATCTTTATAGTTTCAAAGCAAATACTCTACACAAATATTTCTGTTGTTCTTAGACCAATTTTCAATCACGGTGGCCAATCATATCGGAGACTAGCTTTTTACGTAGTAGATATTATAATGCATATGTATCTTTATTTCCTTACTTTCATAAGTCGATGGAATGGCAATCCGACATGATTAAAGAAAAGGCCGAAACCGTATGCATGACGACTTGCATCACTCCCTAATTCATCTTTCTAATTTTAGGCTAGTGTTGAGAATTTGTTAAGAAAAAGTAATGACTTATTGCTGTCTGACTTCGGTTCGATTCCAAGCTCGTCCCGGCATTAAAATCGCATTCACGTGGCAGTTTCAATGTACTTACGATGTTGTAAATGCCAAAAGAGCATCCTGAACCCGTTATTGTGCCATCAAAATTTAGTAGAATAAAAAATGTAAAACGCATTTGTTTTCAATTTCAAATAACCCGGCAACAATTGAAACTAGGTATTTGTTTCAAAACTTTTAACAGCATACAAGTGATTCACTGTTTCATCCAATCAATTCGCAAACACTAAACAAAACGAAAATGTTGTACTGTACAAAAATAGTGCCGGTCCGAGCCTGTACTAAAATATCCCGAGAATCATTTGTATTCATTGAGCTCTACTTTACACACCGAATACAATGAAAACTTTCATCCGATATTAGTTTTCAATTTCCCGAACCATCTCATCTTTGAATAAGAAACATTTTGGTATTCTCGTGAATTTTTGGAAGCAATATTTTGGCCAACGTATTTTATGATGTAAACGTAGTGTAAGTTCTTTATTCTTTTGCACCGAAAAATTTGAAGTTTTCGTCCAAGGAATTTTGGGTGAGTAACGCTATTTTTGTTAAGGAAAATGCGGTCGTTCAATTAGTTTCAGAAATTTTACTATCATGCCGCCGGCCTTCAACGTGAGCAGGTGTTCTATTCTTTACTACAGGCATACTATAGCTTCTTTAGGCAAAATATTTTGTATAAGTAAAGCAATTTCCTAAAACACGTAATTTATTAGTAGTGACAAGTAATAAAGGGACGTCAAAATCAAAACCTGCTGCTAAATAGTACGGTAATGTAGTCCTAGTGTTTACGATAATGGTGTTTGAGCACGATGCAAGTAGTTGGACCTAGCTACATGCGCAAGTTACTCATGCGGGCGACATACGCAAGCTACTCGCGTGGTCTACATGCACAAGTATATCAGCTTTTGTCTTGTCGAACATGCGACCGATTTTCTTCATCTTTTGTTTTTTTAATAGCTATTGTTGCAGTACCTAGGTATTTTTTGATTTAATTTCCTATACTATAATTTAACTAAATTTTAAATTATTATTATAGTTGAATATAAGGCAGTGGGCGTACACAAGTTAGTATAAATCTTCAGTATAATGATATATCTTATTATTTAACTAACGCTTTGCAAACTGATCTTGATAACAAATAATAATATTCTACCACATACACACAACACCATCTAGCCCAAACTAAGCAGAGCTTGTACTATGAGTACTAGATAATGGATATACATACATATATACTTTTTTATTGTAAATACATACATATTATACATAGAAACACCCAGACCAAAACAAACATCCATGTTCATGCACACAAATGTTTGACTTGTGCGGGAATCGCACCCGCGACCTCAGGCGTGGCAGTCGGTTACACTAATCACTACGCCATCGAGGCGGACACACGAAGGTGTATTTAATGAAAATATTAATAATTAAATTGCTAATTTTTAGTACAGCCCTAGCCTAGCTTAGAGGAAGTCTTTGGAAATACCAAACACTATATTTTCTGGAAATATTATTAATATATAACTGGAAATGTTTGTTTCTTCATTTGACAAATAAATATTTTATAATTTTGTGACAAGAAATTCTGAGTAGTTGTATGCATATCAATGAGCCGGCTCCCTGTTGCGTGGGACCTTAATCATATCTGGCGAAATCTTCTCAATAGCCTTTATTATTCTCAAGTCACTTGGAGCCGGCTTTTCTAGTCTAACCGGATTTGACTGGATATCAGTTTTTACACGGAGTGGCTAATACCTGACCTCCGCAACCCGAAGGCTAACGATACCCTAAGGCTAGACCAGTGTCAGGATTATTATAGGGCACTGAATTCCCAATAACGACTGCCATAGAAGTTCATGGCAGCCGGGACCGACGGCTTAATGATCTCTTTGAGGCACGGAGCAGGCGATAGTTGTCAACCTATACGCAAATAATTTCGAAAAGTCATATAACTTCCAAAAGTCAGAGGTGCGCTACGTGGGTTCAAACCCGAGACCCTCTGCATTGCAGTCTGTTGGTCTCCCCACTGAGTTGTGGCGAAATGTGGTTGTATAATGTATTACACACCCACTTCACGCTACATGCAACATAGACTGAGGTACATCTGCTTACCTCCTTAAAGGTATAGACGTAAGACTATACATGTATATTTTCTATTTTGGACAATCACCTAATGGACATATTGCCAGGATGCATTCTTTCTAAGCTACCACTATCGAAAAGTGTTCACACATTAATAGCTGGGCGTCTCAACAAAACGCCATAAAGATTCAACCTATTAGTATTAATTAATTAATGTGTAGTTTACTGCGAGCTATAAGAGGGAAAATATGGAAGACTAGAACAAAAATATTATGCCGACGATACCACATCCACAATTGCGAGATCAAGTGACTAGATCAAAAGCAATAAAGACAGTGTTTGCCGCGGGAAATGATATCCATTGAAACTTACAAAGGAAACCAGTTTACACAGTGCTTCGGGACTTTAAAGTGTACTCAACGCTACACATACTGAATATTCATTAAAGTTGACTTTTCTTTTAGGAAGTGGAAAGCATACTAAGTATTGAAAACCTCTATAACGGATATTGTGCTAAAGTTACTTAGGAAGTTCAAAAAGATTGTTTAGAAGAAAAGTTAATGATTAAATGTCGTTAACATCGTGGTTTGTTTGCGCTTACACTCACAATTGAAAGTGAGGGTTTAGGTTCAATTTCTGAGTCAGGAATAGTTTGGCCGACATTTTCGGTAACATTGAGATAATTCTTTAAATACGGCCATAGCATGATTAAAGGGGCTGTATGCCGCACTGGGATCTACATACATACATCTGTATTCTTTTAAACTAAATAAGTCAAGAATTTAAAAAAAAATCCCTTTCTTGAAATCGTTCCTGAATCGCGGGGAACTTTACTTGTTCTACTTAACAACGCACAACCATTTGTGAACCACACAAATTTTTGTCCCGTGTGGGATTCGAACCCACAACACTCGGCGCAGTGGCACTGGCAAGACGACCACTTAAACCGATACGCCATCCGTGCATTCATTATAATTTAAATTATACGCCAGTACATTGGCTCTTCTCGAACCACAATATTCAGCGAGATTATCAGCTCTCTTTGCAAATAATGTAATTAATTAAATCTGTAGCAGGCAACTATTGCTACTGATTTCACAAATTAGTACAAATTCACAGAACAGTATTTATAAAGTCTGAATAAAACAGTTCCAAATAAAACAAATTGCTCGCTCAATACAAAATTTGCAAGTGAAACCCTTCATTTTGCACAAGTGTCTATCAGCAGTTACCGCTGACTGACATTCCAAAAATAAAATAAACTAAATGCTATATGCTTATTGAACAGATTTTTTTGTGCTCGCAGCGAACGAAATGTAGCTCAAAATAGGTTAGTTGTCTATGTTTAATTTAGTACAATATTTTACACAAAAGTGAACAGTATTAAAAGTAGATGCAAAATAAGAGAGACATTAATATTTCAAATTTAGATATAAGAAAAAGTGAGGTCGTAGCGGTTATATCGCTATCTCTCTCGCACTACTGTGGTTATATAGCGGTTACGTCATAGTCTATATCGTGAATGTGTTTTTTTGTCATTTGACTACCAGATTTGAAAAGCTTCTTATAGATTTGTGAGAAGATTTCAAAAATTCTTTAGCTTGACTTAAATAATAAAAGAAATGTGAGTTACCTATCCTATTTGTGTTTGGCTTTATAAATTTGTAGCGTTGAGATTCTTTTTATATGAATTAACTCATATTAATATTTACAAACCAAATATTATGACGCAGTAAAAAGCTAAAACAGTATCCAAATACAGGCTTTGAGCATATTTGGAACCAATATAGACGCTTGATATGACGGTTATATTAAAGAAAGTATACCTAGCACAATATTTATAAATAAGTTACCGAGGTAGCGCTACGGTAGTGTAGTAGTAGTAGGTAGTGATACGACTTCGGCGCATGGCGTCTTGGGTTCGATTTCCATATGAGGCAAAATAATATTCTATCACATACACACAACACCATCTAGCTCAAACTAAGCAGAGCTTGTACTGTGGGTACTAGACAATGGATAAAAATACATATATACTTTTGTAACTACATACATATTATATATATAAACATATATATACATAGACAGACTAAGACAAACATCCATGTTCATGCAAAATGTTTGACTTATACGGGAATCGAACCTGTGACCTCAGGTGTGGCAGTCGGTTATACTAATCACTACGCCATCGAGGTGTTCTCAGTAACCTATCTGACACGACATGTTTATGTTTTTTATGTTTTTGATTCTTTTTTGTTACGATTTCGTTTCGCTTAAGTTTATTTCGTTACCTATTTTTTTTATTTTATACTTGATCTTATGTGCTAGTAGTATGTGTCAAATTAATAATTTTCTTTCTTTTTTTCAGTAATAATACGGAGATTGAAACAGTGTCTGATAAACGGCAACAATCTCGCCCTAATTACTTGGGACCTATAACATTGTTGTGAAATTTTGGTGTAAAACATTTCCCCTTCGGGGACATAGGCGTGGATATATGTAAGGATGTAAGTTTTAACGATTCATTGTGTTAGTCTACTGTTACTAGGCACAGAGCTTCTCCGATAGGGACTTCTTCTTCTCCCTAGCCTTTATTATTCCCAAGACACTTGGGGTCGGCCTTTCTAGTCTAATCGGATTTGACTGGATATCAGTTTTTACACGGAGCAGGTGCCACCTGACCTCCGCAACCCGAAGGTTAACGACACCCTAAGGCTAGACCAGTGTCAGGATATTATAGGGCACTGACTTCCTAATAACGACTGCCATAGATATTCATGGCAGCCGGGACCGACGGCTTAACGTACTCTCCGAGGCACGGAGCAGGCGATAATTGTCAATCAATACGCACATAATTTCGAAAAGTCATATAACTTCCGAAAGTCAGAGGTACGCGACGTGGGTTCGAACCCGAGACCATCTGCATTGCATTCTGTTGATCTCGCCACTGAGCTATCGCTGCTCACACATAGGGATATTCCGATAAGAACTATTGCATATAAATCAAAATCAAAAATATGTTTATTCATGTAGGTCACAAAGTAACACTTATAAACGTCATAGTTACACTTATTTATGTGAATTTACATTTACATTAACCTGTTGCCCTGCTCAGCAAAGCAAGGGCATAGAACCAATGAATAAAACAAGAAGAACCACTTTTTTCAATCGCCAAGTTTCGCCAAGTATACAGTATTGTGTATTTTACAAGTCTTTTCTATAGTAGTATAGGGAGAGGACTTGTTCCTATCAGCTTATGCTATCGTCACACTAACCAAGAGTAGTGATTCAAAGTAACACGTGCACAAACGAAAATGTAGGAATGCCATAACTCTCCTTGCGATATTTTCCCTCACCATTAAAGCAAATGGACGATACAAATATGTAAAAAGGACCGGTACTGTCCCTTTGAAGTCGAGAATTTGATTTTATTGCTTCTATATTGTCAATTTGTTTTAAATAAGAAAAATAGTATGTAGCTACCCAATTTTCCTTTTAGAAGTCATTAGTGCAGCAGTGTAGAAAATGGATGGGGGTTGTATTTTTAAGTTGTGCCTTATGAGTACGTAGGATCAAGGATCTTGGTTGTGATGAACATTTACGACATCTAAACAAAATTTGTATTCTTGAAATCAGTCTCGTTAATGCTGGCATTGGAAACGATGACTTAAGGAAAAAATTTACGAGTAGCCTGTACTAAACTAATTGCTTTTTTAATTAAGGGCAACTCGTTTGACGTCTCATCTTTAGAACAAACATATCACACTTTCAAATTACTTGCACCAAATAGCTGCTGTAAAAGAATTGCCTTATGACGTCACCAAGCAGACAATTTTCCACATGAAACTCAACTTTTCTGTAATCTTTTAAATGAATCTCAATCTCAATATTACCAACAAACTCTTACCTCACCTTCACATAAACTTGTTTACCGTTTACAAAATTAACTTCTCAACTGTAACCCATAAAAATGAAATTGAATTTCAATAACAGGCGGTTGTTTACACAAAACGACAATCGAATGTTTACCCAACAAACCATAAAGTAAATTTATGTCAACCTATCAGAGTCAACTGTAGAAGTAGATAGTAGGGCCTAAACCCTAATAAATAAACATGAAGATTTGACCGTAATGCCGTTACGTATTTCAGAACCTATAAAATATGAAGATGGAGATAGCCAGTTCGTGTTGTCCTCCATCCGTGGTTTTGGTAATTTATTACTTATTAAAGGAAGAAAATTATTTATAGATAACGTTACGCCCTTATTAATGCTTGGTTAGATAGCGGATGGATCATCAATTGAGTTTTGATGGCGTTTGCGTGTTTACAAAAACGCCACACTCCTTTTAACTGGCGCTTGAAGCGTCAGCGACATCTTCAGCAGTATTTTATGAATAATATTTTACTTATTATTGTTCTATAGTAAATAACTGTGATTGAAATAAAAATCATTTAACTGTTACTAGAGTAAAAGATGAGGAAATTTTAGAGCAATTCGAATTCTCACAATTCCTATTGACTTTTATTGCTGACTGTATCTGACATTGGACAGTCGTATATGAAATCTGCTATACCGGAATAGGCAGACTGCTAATATATTCATGAATAGAAACTATAATATAAGCACACTATCTTACATATACGAGCATATTACGATCTTTTGCTTGTTGGTTATTGAAACTAACAGATACTTGCAACCTCAGGGATATACCACGTCAAGTGTCAATTTACTATGTCGATGGACATACATGTTCAAGTTGTATATCCAGTAGTATATAGAGATGTGATCGAAAAGTCTTGGATCAAACGACTGATTTAAATTTACTTCTAACAAAAACATTCAGTTCAGATGGTGGAAGTAGTAAGTAATAAGTATCCTAATAGTAGTATTTGTAAGTTATATTGGATTCTTTGGAAAAAACACCTTCACGTTTTTGAAAAAGATATCTATTGCTGATACCGATACTAAATAATAATTATTAAAAAGTATTCTAATTGGTTTTAAATATCAAAAGCCAAATTACGTAAATGTTACAAATATGCAGACGGTTATTCTTTGTGGGCATCATTTAAATAAGGACAGAAAAAATATACGTCTTAACAGAATCGACGTCATTTATTCATCCCAACAAGAACCTTTTTCTGTGCAACTCTCCCCCACGTTCATCAAAGTAATGAACCGGAATTTCACAAGGATAATCACCGTATATAACGACACTGCTTACAAAGATACCTATGATAAGTAAATATATTCTAGATGTTCGTACGCTGTCAGGAATCGTCATAAAAATGTGTGTCACGAAGGAAAAAAGTCGATGCCTGCAGTATTAGGTTTGGATGCCGTCCAAAATCAGAAGGCTTGGGCGCCCGCTCAGCCGAAATCAATTTTATATTAGAAACTACTATTACTATGGCAGATAATACGTCGTACGTGATGCTGATTTCTAGTTTTATCTCCGTAATTGTTGAGCCACGTAGCCAGTAGTTGGCTAGTCTTCTAAAGTAAAATGAATAGGTACCTAATTGATTGCTGACTTCAATGCATACGTAGCCTTTTGGTGAAGACATTTTTCACATTGCATTTAGAATTTAAAGCATATATTGTGAAAATCTGTGATATTTTTATAAGGAGCTATAGATATTAGAGTAACATTATTTTTAACATGTTGATCGCCCTCGCGGTCTTCAGAATGTATTCTTACTGTAAATATATTAGCGGGTTAACTAGTGTAATACTTATTATATATAATATTGTTTTCTGTTTACGCGAATGTTATTCATTGAAATTAAACAACTATATACCGTGACCATGGCTGCTGAAAAGCAACCGAAACGTCGGGGAAAGTGTAAACCAAAAATAAATAGATTTAATAGTTTAAATAATTTTATTAGCTTATAAATTAGTAAAATAAAATCAATAGTAGTAGTAGTGTAATATTTTCAAAATTTTGTAATACAGTGCTAAATAAACAACGCGATAAAATCCGTATATAGTAGTTTAATTTCAACTTATTATATATATAGACACTAGTTAAATTCGGCCCCGCTATGAATATTTTTTATAAAAACATTAAAGAGATAAAAAGTAAGTAAAAACAATATTAATAGAATAAAAAAAGAGTTTATAAAAAAAATTGTCATTCCATAGATCAATTTTCTAGGTTTGCACACACAAATAGCAATTTAATTTTATATATTACTAGCTGTCCTGACAGACGGTTGTCCTGTATAGACAAAAAAAGAAAAAACAAATCTAAACCATCCTCGAATCCACTTGAACACACACACAAAAAAATCATTCAAATCGGTCCAGCCGTTTAGGAGGAGTTCACTGTCAACACACGTACAGAAGAATTATATATATAAAGATATATAAAAATAAAAACAGTATTGATATAAGTATAATACACCGCTTTCTAGTGAGTACAGCATTAATGATTGTAATGTCACCACTCAGATTTACCACATATCTCGCTGTCCTATCTATTGCGTGCAGTTTTTGGCCTGTATTGTAACAATCATATTCACCAATGGCTTTTATATTACAACGTCTATCGAATAACATATTGATAAGTATGAATGTATTTGTTTATCATTTTGCCAGCTGGTTGTGCACAACCAGGTACCGCGAACGTGTTAAACAGTACCCATAGCATACTTTTTATGCCTATACATTAATCAAAATAAATCAGTATTTTAAATACTATGGTTAACCAATTTTACGATACTGATAATGTGATAAAACACGATAAGGTTTAGGTTAGTATCAGAATAATAATAAATAAAAATGCTTACCTATTTACTCTCCACGGCTCTCCAAAGAAAAGATCTGCAAAGAAAAATCAGCTTCAATACACTACTAAAATAATGTTTCAAGAAAAAATACGGCATAATATTCATGTAATATTATCGTTTTGTATATATGGAAATAAACATGTAAATAAAAAATTATACCGGAGAAACGATACAAGGCATATTTATTACTTTAATTTCAAGACAAGTGTTTATGTGCACTGTTATAAAATAAAATGATTTTATCTTTTACGTACTACTAACTTGGCCCCGACTCCGTGCGAGTAAGGCATTTTATATTTCTATTTTACATTTTAAAAAGACTAGTCTCGCTCTGAATATAATCTGTGTGGCCTTTGGGGCTGTAAAAGTATTTGAATAGCCTTGAGAACGGTGAGTAGCTTTGTTATGGTAGGTTGCAGTTTGCCTGTTTCCTTGGCGTTGCTTTTATAAAGGTAAACAGCCATGTCTATGAGCTATACTTATAGTTAACAGTACCATTATTTGTGGCAAAAACTAAATTTTATCCTATTACCCAAACTCAGTGAGGGATGTGTTCAAGATTATTTAAAACCATTTCAGCATACACGCAGTATTTTTTTCATAATATGAGTTTATTGAAAGTATATATCGGTTGAGATTAGTCTAAGCAATGTATGCCGTATTTGATCCTAGGATGATGACGATCATCACTGAATATGTTTGCAATCTGAATCCAATATACAAATTATGGTCAAAGATGAATATAACAATTTAAGCCAGTTAATATATTATACGTATTTTATTTGCCTCCATTGGGCGATAGAAAGAGCTATGCTCGGGGTTTCCCTGCGGAATCAGAAATGAGGAGATCCGCAGGAAAACTAAAGTTGCCGACATTGCTCTCCGGATAGCCAAGATGAAAAGGCAGTAGGCAGGGCACATAGCACGCACAACCGATAGAAGTTGGGGCAGAATGGTTCTGGAGAGGCGGCCACGCACAGGAACACGCAGCAAGCCTCCCACAAGGTAGACCGACGACCTGGTAAGGGTCGCGGGAAGCGGTTCTATGCGGTTGGCCCAAGTCCAATCTGTGTGGAAAACCTTGGGGTAGGCCTATGTCCAGCACAACACCGCCCCGGGGCCGGACGGAATTCCTGGCCGCGCCTGGGTTTTGGCCTACGACGCCCTAGGGGACCGACTCCTCAGGCTGTTTAGCGCCTGTTTGGAGTCGGGACGGTTCCCTGCCAAGTGGAAGACGGGTAAGCTGGTCCTCCTGAGAAAGGAGGGCCGCCCCGCGGACTCTCCCTCCGCGTACCGCCCCATAGTGCTGTTGGATGAGGTGGGCAAGCTCTTTGAGCGAGTAGTGGTTGCCCGCCTCTCCAGGCACCTGGTGCGGGTGGGCCCCGACTTGTCCGAACATCAGTTCGGATTCCGAGAGGGCCGATCGACGATTGACGCGATCAGTCGCGTCAAGGCCCTCTCGGATGAGGCGGTCGCCTCGCGCGGGGTGGTGTTGGCGGTGTCGTTGGACATCGCCAACGCGTTCAACACCCTGCCGTGGGCGACTATTAGGGAGGCGCTCCGATTTCATGGGGTGCCTCCCTATCTGCGCCGAATAGTCGGGGACTACCTGCACCAGAGGAGTGTGTTCTGTGTGGGGCGGAACGGAGAGACGTTCCGGAGGGAGGTGTCGTGCGGTGTTCCGCAGGGTTCCGTTCTTGGACCGACCCTGTGGAACATCGGCTACGACTGGGTGCTGCGGGGCGCCCTGCCCCCGGGCGTTGGCGTAACTTGTTACGCCGACGACACGCTGGTCACGGCCCGGGGAGAGGATTACGGGGCAGCTGCCCGTCTTGCCACGGCAGGGGTGGCCCTGGTTGTCGGTAGAATTAGGATGTTGGGACTGGAGGTGGCGCTGGAAAAGTCCGAGGCCCTGTTATTTCATGGGCCTCGGCGGGCGCCGCCACCAGATGCCCACATCATAGTTGGAGGGGTCCGCATCGGGGTGGAGCCGAGTATGAAATACTTGGGGCTCCACCTCGACGGCCGCTGGAACTTTCGCGTCCATTTTAGCCGCCTGGCCCCCCGGCTGATGTCGGCGGCGGGAGCGCTTAGCTCTCTGCTGCCGAATATCGGGGGGCCGAGTGTCGTCTGCCGCCGCCTCTATTTGGGGGTGGTGCGGTCGATGGCCCTTTACGGGTCGCCCATTTGGGCCGGCGCCCTCGATCGCCGAAACATCGCCCTCTTGAGGAAACCTCAGAGGGCGATGGCGATCAGGGTGTCGCGGGCGTACCGCACCGTCTCCTTTGAGGCGGCGTGCGTCCTGGCGGCATCGCCGCCCTGGGATTTGGAGGCGGAGGTCCAAGCGTCGGTGTATCACTGGCGCGTGGACCTCCGGCTCCATGGTGAGGAACCCACTCACGGGGCGGTGGAGACGCGAAGGTCCCAGGCTCGACTGGTCCTCGAGGCCAGGTGGGAGGAGCGACTGGCCCAGCCCCGCTATGGGGTGAGGACAGTCGAGGCTGTCCGTCCGGTGCTAAGGCAATGGACGGACAAACGGCGCGGACCGCTCACCTACCGGCTTACTCAGGTGCTCTCCGGACACGGCTGTTTCGGAGAGTACCTGTGCAAGATAGCCGGTAGGGAGCCGACAACCAGGTGTCACCACTGCGAGGAGTGCGACCGGGACACGGCGCAGCACACGCTGGAGGAGTGTCCGGCGTGGGCCGAGGAGCGCTGTGCTCTGGTCGCCGTGATTGGCCCCGACCTCTCGTTGCCGACCGTCGTATCCATGATGGTCGGCGACGACAGGTGCTGGGGTGCAATGAGGTCCTTCTGCGAGGCTGTCATCTCGCAGAAGGAGTCGGCGGAGCGGGGGCGTGAGGAAGATCCTTACGCCCCGGACATCCGCCGCCGGAGGAGGGGGCGCAGGAGACGCGCTTATGTCGCTCTCCTGCCCCCCACCTAAGGGTTCTGGGTGGCAAGGCCTCAGGGGACCCTGCCACCCGTGAGTAAGAACCCATAGAGGGCGCGCGCGGTGTTCCCGCGCGCCTTCTAACGTCGAAAGGGGAGAGCGGTGAAATGCTCTCCCCCGGGGACGAGAGGAGGTCGGGTCCCATTGACCCGGCCGGCACCCGTACGGGGAGCCTGCTATGGATGAATCTTTTTAGACTCCCAACAGGCCCCCCCCATGGGTGAGAGAGGGAACACCCCAGGTTTTTTTAGTGGGTATCCCAGCACTAGGCTGGTGAGTCCCACACGCCCCGCCGGTGCCGTCCCCTAGCCGGCGGGTAGTGCATCAAGCATTTTTTCCTGGGCAACAAAAAAAAAAAAGGCCTATGTCCAACACGCCTTGCCCCCGGGCGTCGGCGTAACTTGTTACGCCGACGACACGCTGGTCACGGCCCGGGGAGAGGATTACGGGGCAGCTCCCCGTCTTGCCACGGCAGGGGTGGCCCTGGTCGTCGGTAGAATTAGGATGTTGGGACTGGAGGTGGCGCTGGAAAAGTCTGAGGCCCTGTTATTTCATGGGCCTCGGCGGGCGCCGCCACCAGATGCCCACATCATAGTTGGAGGGGTCCGCATCGGGGTGGAGCCGAGTATGAAATACTTGGGGCTCCACCTCGACGGCCGCTGGAACTTTCGCGTCCATTTTAGCCGCCTGGCCCCCCGGTTGATGTCGGCGGCGGGAGCGCTTAGCTCTCTGCTGCCGAATATCGGGGGGCCGAGTGTCGTCTGCCGCCGCCTCTATCTGGGGGTGGTGCGGTCGATGGCCCTGTACGGGTCGCCCATGTGGGCCGGCGCCCTCGATCGCCGAAACATCGCCCTCCTGAGGAAACCTCAGAGGGCGATGGCGGTCGTACCGCACCGTCTCCTTTGAGGCGGCGTGCGTCCTGGCGGCATCGCCGCCCTGGGATTTGGAGGCGGAGGTCCAAGCGTCGGTGTATCACTGGCGCGTGGACCTCCGGCTTCATGGTGAGGAACCCACTCACGGGGCGGTGGAGACGCGAAGGTCCCAGGCTCGACTGGTCCTCGATGCCAAGTGGGAGGAGCGACTGGCCCAGCCCCGCTATGGGGTGAGGACAGTCGAGGCTGTCCGTCCGGTGCTAAGGCAATGGACGGACAGACGGCGCGGACCGCTCACCTACCGGCTTGCTCAGGTGCTCTCCGGACACGGCTGTTTCGGAGAGTACCTGTGCAAGATAGTCGGTAGGGAGCCGACAACCAAGTGTCACCACTGCGAGGAGTGCGACCGGGACACGGCGCAGCACACGCTGGAGGAGTGTCCGGCGTGGGCCGAGGAGCGCTGTGCCCTGGTCGCCGTGGTTGGCCCCGACCTCTCGTTGCCGACCGTCGTATCCATGATGGTCGGCGACGACAGGTGCTGGGGTGCAATGAGGTCCTTCTGCGAGACGAGGCGGCGGAGCGGGGGCGTGAGGAAGATCCTAACGCCCCGGACATCCGCCGCCGGAGGAGGGGGCGCAGGAGACGCGCTTATGTCGCTCTCCTGCCCCCTACCTAAGGGTTCTGGGAGGCAAGGCCTCAGGGGACCCTGCCACCCGTGAGTAAGAACCCATAGAGGGCGCGCGCGGTGTTCCCGCGCGCCTTCTAACGTCGAAAGGGGAGAGATTGACCCGGCCGGCACCCACACGGGGGGGCCTGCTATGGATGAATCTTTTTAGACTCCCAACTGGCCCCCCCCATTGGGTGAGAGAGGGAACACCCCAGGTTTTTTTAGTGGGTATACCAGCACTAGGCTGGTGAGTCCCACACGCCCCGCCGGTGCCGTCCCGTAGCCGGCGGGTAGTGCATCAAGCATTTTTTCCTGGGTATCAAAAAAAAAAAAGGCCTATGTCCAGCAGTGTACGTAGTTTCGGCTGAGATGATGATGATGATTTTATTTGTCTCGATTTAAGTTCGTTATTTGGAACACTATGCATTTTGTACATAGTTCTAGACAAGTTTCTAAAAAAAATTGAATTGAATGCATATTTTTTTTTAAACTTCGACACCACTGTTTTAAATTTTACAGCTGTTGTCCCAAGTCTAATACTTAATAATATATGAAATTTTTAAATGTCATATTTCTTGGTTGTCCTTTTTCTACACCTTCACCTATAGTGTATTCTCAATATCACATATAATTTTAAAACTATGTCTACTACACTATATTATTATTGAACGTCTCACTCACTTAGACTTAATAGAAAATCTATTGTTTGAGTGCAATCACCCGTGGCCAAGTGCAGTTATAACATTATATCCATGAGTATAAAATGATATTTTTCTTATCAATAACTGTAGCAGCCATTTCAAAAGAAGTTTCAGATGTTGTTAGATCTTTTTTGTTCAACTATCTTAACATATCTTTTTGAATCGGATTTGCGTTTGCCTGCTTTTTTACCTGATATTAAGTGTAGTCAATGAGAGAGCTTATTTGGCTTAAAACCAGGCTCATTCGGTTCTTGAAGTTGGATTTGAGTTGAAAACACAAACATCAGCAAGGAGAATTACTTCTTGGTATAACATCAGCCTTGTTTATATACTAACCAGCAAAATAAATAATTGGAAAATTGCCGGACTACTAGACCCAGGCCTATTCTCGGTGTGTAAAGGACTCAGCCTTAGGAAATGCTGACCTGGTGTGGATTGTCCGACTTCGTCGTCATCTTTTAAAATTATCGAGAACATTATTTTAGAATAATGTTATATCTTTTAGACATCCAGGTTTCTACATGTTTTCGTTAGTAAGTTATAAGTTTTAGTAATAAATTGCCTACTATTTAACACGCCGAAAAATAATTAAAGATTCGTGAGATAATGAACAACCCAGTGACCAAATTGAAGGAGTGTATAACTGTGCATTGGTGGGCTCGATCAATTACGAACTTTGTTACTTTATATTTTTTGTGTGTCGAACAAATACGTTTTAGCGGCGATAACTCTTACCTTCCCTTGTGTGTCATAGAGCATTCCTACACTTTCAGAGTTTATGAATTAGTTGACTATGTTAGCAATTTTAATAATACTAAAAATATGAAGTATATTTTGTTCGGTAATGATTATAGTTATCTATATATATACGAGTCTCGTGTCGCGGTGTTTGTGGCCGCACTCGTCCGAAACGGCTCGACCGATTTGTATGAATTGGTATATGCATAGTTTTTAAAGTATATTTTATACCGCTAGGTGATTAGGGTGTCCCTAAGGAATGGATTTATATAGCAGAACAAAATTTGCTTCGTCAGCTAGCAGTTATATAGTATAAGATATTTCAAACATAGATGACCATTTTATTTACCTTTGGGTATGATTGCGAGTTCACTTAATTATGATTCTATTAAAAATAACTAGTTAAGACAAATTACAATATATTTACAATATTAATTAAGATTTGCTATAGCAAAACGCGCTAACTGAACGCTGATTCTACAGAACCAATATTCAGTTAGCCGCATTTTATCTACAGACAATACTCCAAAAGAATCATAAATATCATAATACTTCAATCAATTTTCTACAATAACAAAACCACTTTCCATTATCCTAACTAAAACATAAACATACCCTCTATTCCCATTCACAAAACCCTATAAAGTGTTCTTTCGAAAGCCGAATTACAAGGGTTGCTTTTCAAAGTAAAAAATCATCACTAAAACGCTTGTAAATTTTTCATTCTGCCATAGCTCATTGTGATTCACAATAACCCGTATCCCCTATAATAAGAGGAACACCTAAAACATCCCGAGAGAGCAAAGAATATGTTGTACCCAGGAAGGTAAAAAATATTGCAGTGTTCTGGGTATAAACATTATGTTATACTGGAAGTGATATAATAAAAAATGATAATAAGAAATATAAATATTTGAAATTTAATATGTGACACAAATTTCTCGTGACATGTGTCAAACTCATCGTTATATTGTGACTGTGACATTGTTAGTATAAGATGACCGTATAACGGCCTTTTAATGGATTTTTCTTGAAGGATTGGTAATTATTATAATTTATTTATCTATTTTATTTTTATTAACAAACTAGCTGACCCGCGCAACTTTGTCTGCTTCATGTAAGATAAGGGAATTTCCCCCGTTTTTGCAACATTGTTCATTGCTGCTCCGCTCCTATTGGTTCTAGCGTGATAGTATATAGCCCATAGCCTTCCTTGTTAAATGGGCTAAACAACACTGAAATAATTTTCAATTCGAACCAGTAGTTCCTGAGATTAGCGCGTTCAACCAAACCAATAAACTCTTCAGCTTTATAATATTAGTATATATATTATTCATACAAAGTATTTAGAAATATCAACTGCAGCCATTTTCAAATTTGCTGACTATATTAGATCTTTGAATATTTTTATTGTAATCATGATTTTCACATAAACGTAAGAAATGACTTTAAGAGCTACAAAACATATACTATTGATAATTAAATTAAACCTTTATTTACTACACAGTGTAAAATTGGGATAAATTAACATATACACCTGTCTCGTAGTAGGTAATATTGGATTTTAGTCTCAGGAAATTCTCAGTTACAACACGGAGGATCGAACTGTTTCTGGTAGACAACAATAGACTCACCCAATTGGCAAATGTGGTGTAAACCATCTTTAACTATGCCTTCGAGGCGTAACACTATAATTATATGTAAATTTTGGACAAATTTGAAGAGCAACTTTTAGTTATTTTAGTAAAAGTTAAAATAATATAGTCTTTTATTTTATATACATTTATGCTTTACACTTATATTTTAGTATAAAATTAGAAATTAATACTATAATATACCAAAACAAATGTCAATGAACATGAAACACTAGCTCACGTACACGATTTGCATATCTCTCTGTTGTCCAATCATACTTAAATAGGTATTTTGCATCCAGTATAAGCGAACCTACAAATCAAATCACGGTTGACCTGAATTCATGAATTACAATCTACTTTTGAACGCGAGCTTGGCAGGCGGAATTGTAATCGCAGCAAGATGTCAGTTCAAACATGCGAATTGCTGTTGCCTGTCCAACTGTGTGATGTTGGATGTTGGTGGTAATAACAGAACCGTTGTAGGCTACATCATGTTCGGGTTTTTGGGATCTGAACTTATAATATAGGATTTTGTTTCTAGTCTCTATTGTGTGAACTACTTGTTCCAGATTTGTTTAACTTTGAATTTTTGTTCTCCTTTTGTGGCTTTTGTGTAAGTAATTTTCCATGTCAGTGTCTTAAATTTAGAGAGAATTCAAGCCATTTCATTTTGCGATTGATATCCATTATTTTGACAACAAAGCACATTTATCAAAAGAAATACATTCGATTCTAGTATTATTATGATAAACTTATATTTGTGTTGAAAATTAGAAAACACGAAATTTTAAAAATGATGTGTTATGAATACAGTAATATAATTTATTATAAAAAGACCTTTAAAAAGATCATTAGTCTCAGGTTTAATTCTCGGTTTGATAAGGATTATTTTACCAGACATTTTAGTTGTAGTACAATGTCTAGTAATGTGCATGATAGACGTCAATAGGCTTGCTTCCTATTGAGAGGGACCTGAAACATTCGTCTTTGGCGTGAGACTATGCATGTATGTCAAAAAGACTATATTAAGAAGCCACGATAATATAAAAGAAATGTTCAGCACAAGCCACCTCTTAAAATAGAAGAAGCTTGCCAAAGTACAAATCGACGAGATTGGCAAAATCTAGACACGTTCGAACACTTCACACATATCTGTTATGAATATAAATTGTTTGTTTTTACAATTAAATGGAGCGAATGCTGCCATTTTATTGCGAATACTTTGAAAATCAAAACGTGCAAGCTATTAAAATTCGAGTGCTGCTATTTTTACTGTGCAATAACGTACGATAGTGCTGAAATTAAACGACTTTATACCTACAGATTCTACAGCAGTTTATTTGAAAATAAAAAGTGCTATATAATCCGTTTAATTAGTTTTATTTCTGTGTCTATAATTCGCATTAACATAATACAATATTACCAAAGTGATAATACTATGGTAGTATTGTCTTACGTTTACGAAAATTATTAACTTGTTCTAAAGGTCGGGTTATTAAGAATAATCTTAACAAAGCCTTTAGAACAAGCCTCGCTATGACATTACCATTACAAGACTAGAATATGAAAATTTGATCAACTATATTTTACCCGCGTTCGCTCGTGGCAATGTAGATTTTTAAATAATCTCCTATCCCTCAAAAACAGGACTTTTTGCTGGATTATTTTTTTCTGGATAAATTTCTTCTGGACGATCAGTCGAGTAATTGGGCGTGAAAAATCATACCTATATTCGAATTTATAATATTAGTAAGGATATATCGATATTTTTATTCGGTTTTCACTTTTGTTGTCTCTTCTATTGTATTTTATTCTTCGTCCCTTTGGGTAACCTACAGACCAATAATAAAGATCATGTTTTACACCCCTGTAAGATTTCGAACAGGGGATGATTGGGGTGCTATCTTGATGTGTTGGCGTCGTAAATGTTGCACTCCGTATTGGAAATTACTAAGGGTTGCAAAATATTTTGCCTGATTATTATTTCATGGTTTTGGTAAGTAATTTTTGGAAGTAGTAGATGGCTATAGAGACGGTCTTAAGAGTCTAGGAAAATGGAGGAAATATGGTTACATTTTCCGGGACCCCGGCCTCTTAAACTTATTCAGGAAAAATTTCGTTGGTATTTTTAGATTTAATATTTTTGCTCGACGGTTAAGAGAAAAGTGTAATTAGGATATTTTCTTGGCAAAATGCGGAGTATTTATAAAACAGGTGGACTCGCAATTACGTGTTATTAATTTCGGCCTCATTGTTTTCGTTTAATTATCTGACAGAGCTCCATTTTTTATAAGGAAATTTTCTGTTTTTATGTGTTTGATTCTGTAGAGATAATCAGTATAAAATAATAAATTATGCGTGAAAATACAGAACAGAAACTCAAATCAATAAATATTATATTTCACATTTTATTTTTTATTTTAAGGGTTACTAGCAATTTGAGCTCGTTTGCCAGCGGCTCGTATATGAGCCGCTAAATTGTGTACTTCTATTTACCAGCGGCTCAGATACGAGCCACTTAGTGCCATGCCACTTTAAACCTTATTTTACTAACCTTAACGGTTATAACTGATTGTTTTTCGGCTATGAATGGATTTTTTTGGGTAACCGGCATTATAAAGAATTGCGAAAATATAAACAAACAATAGTATTCTAGTAAACCCCTTCAGCTAAGCTACTATACTTGTGTTAGAAGCGGGTTCACGTCAATAATGCAATGAGTGGGGTTTGCACCCAGAACCACTTGATCGGAAGTTCAACGCCTTGTTCATTAGACTATCATGATTGATTAAAAATTATTATACGGCTTTCTCGTAACTGTTAATTTACCCCTGTTAAATTATGGTGAGCAGTTTCCTAGCTGTATCTAAGTATATACAAAACCTATGAAAGCTTGCTAGTAGATTTTAATTAGTTTAGGAAACATCTTCTGTGCTAACGCAGGCTATATTTTACTCGAGCAACATTAATTGAGCGCGTGCGAATTCGTGCGAGGCTAGTTAATATTATAAATGTGAAAGTAAATGGCGCATGAGAAGAAGGCACTATGTTATGTGTATGCGCGCGTGTGTGTGTATGTGTGTGTGTGTGTGTGGGTATGCGTATAAGTAAATCAGGGACGTTCTAGAGAATAGCTAGATTAAAAGTAAACGGGAGTACACGAAGAATGTGATGGGAGTTATTGAAACAGATCTGGACGGTTAGTGAAAGTGCGTTGTCTCTGTTCCTCAACAGGCGTAAGTCTATATTACATTCGTTTGGATTTATTTGTTACTGCTATATTGTCACTACTTCTTATTGGCTATCCTAACTAATATTATAATTGCGAATGTTTGTTTGTTTGTTACGGTTTTACGCCTTAACTATTCCACGGATCATTATAAAATTTCGCATACACGATGTCAGGAGAACAGAAAAAGACATAGGGTACTATTCATCCAGAAAAAAAGTACTGTTACTAACCCAACCTACAATTACGCAAGGGAAGCGTGTTGCAAAATCTAGTAATTCATATATATTGACGGCCTCAATAGCATAGTGGTTAGAGTATCCGACTACCACGCCTGAGGTTGTGGGTTCGATTTCCGTACAAGTCAAACATTTGTGTGCATGAACATGGATGTTTGTCTTGGTTTGGGCGTTCCTGTAGTGGTTGCCTGCCTCTCCAGGCACCTGGTGCAGGTGAGCCCTGACTTGTCCGAACTCCAGTTTGGATTCCAGAAAGGCCGATCGACGATTGACGTGATTAGTCGCGTCAAGGTCCTCTCAGAAGAGTCAGTTGCCTCGCACGGGGTCCTGCCGTGGACGACTATTAGGGAGGCGCTCCGATTTCATGGGGTGCCTCCCTATCTGCGCCGAATAGTCGGAGACTACCTGTACCAGAGGAGTATATTTTGTGTGGGGCAGAACGGAGAGACGTTCCGGAGGAAGGTGTCATGCGGTGTTCCGCAGGGTTCAGTTCTCGGACCGATCTTGGGGAACATCGGCTATGACTGGGTGCTGCGGGGTGCCCTGACCCCGGGCGTCGGCGTAACTTGTTACGCCTACGACACGCTGCTTACGGCCCGGGGAGAGGATTACGGGGCAGCTGTCCGACTTTCCATGGCTGGAGTGGCCCTGGTTGTCGGCAGGATTAGGATGTTGGGACTGGAGGTGGCGCTGGAAAAGTCCGAGGCCCTGTTATTTCAAGGGCCTCGGCGAGCGCCACCACCAGATGCCCACATCATCGTTGGAGGGGTCCGCATCGTGGTGGAGCCGAGTATGAAATACTTGGGGCTCCACCTCGACGGCCACTTTCGCGTCCATTTTAGTCACCTGGCCCCCCGGCTAATGTCGGCGGCGGGAGCGCTTAGCTCTCTGCTGCCAAATATCGGGGAGCCGAGTGTTGTCTGCCGCCGCCTCTATTTGGGGGTAGTGCGGTCGATGGCCCTCTACGGGGCGCCCATTTGAGCCAACGCCCTCGGTCGCCAAAACGTCGCCCTCTTGAGGAGACCTCAGACGGCGAAGGAGATCAGGGTAACACGGGCGTACCGCACCGTCTCCTTTGAGGCGACGTGCGTTTTGGCGGCATCACCGCCCTGGGATTTGCAGGCGGAGGTCCAAGCGTCGGTGTATTACTGGCGCGCGGACCTCCGGCTCCATGGCGGGGGAGACGCGAAGGTCCCAGGCTCGACTGGTCCTTGAGGCGAAGTGGGAGGAAAGGCTGGCCCAGCTCCGGTGCTAAGGCAGTGGTGGGACAGACGACGCGGACCGCTCACCTACCGGCTTACTCAGGTGTTCTCCGGACACGGCTGTTTCGGAGAGTAACTCTGCAAGATAGCCGATAGGGAGCCGACAACCAGGTGTCACCATTGTGAGGAGTGTGACCGGGACACGGCGCAGCTCACGCTGGAGGAGTGCCCAGCGTGGACCGCGGAGCGCTGTGCGCAATGAGGTCCTTCTGCGAGACTGTCATCTTGCAGAAGGGCGTAAGGAAGATCCTTACGCCCTGGATGTCCGCCACCGGAGGAGGGGCGCAGGAGACGCGCTTATGTCGCTCTTCTGCCCCCACCTAGGGGCTCCGGGTGGCAAGATCCCCTGAGGCCCTAAATTAAGAGCCCCGAGAGGGCACGCGCGGTGTTTCCGCGCGCCTTCTAACGTCGAAAGGGGAGAGCGGTGAGGCTCTCCGCTGGGGACGAGAGATGACGAGAGATGGTCGGGTCCGTTTGACTCGGCCCGCACCCACACCCCGTGTGGGCCTGCTATGGATGAATCTTTTAAGAGCTCTCAACTGGTCCCCCCCATTGGGTGAAAGACGTGGTTCACGTACAAAAATATTAATTGTATTTTATATTTGCTTTAATTTTCCTTAGTCTAAGTTGCCAAAGTTTGGATATAAATACACCTTACACCTCCATCCTCGAAGATATATATATATAAATCAATGTACGTAAGGAAAACTAGACATAATCTTGAACCCTCGAAATTTGAAACTCAGGAATTTACTGATTATACCAAACTATCAAACTTGATTATCAAATCACGTCGTCTCGAAATCTAATACTGACAAGCACAACTTACTCACCTAATTAGAAGAGTTAGAACATTCACTTCATTACACTCAAATTGTTATACGTGAAATTTCACCTTAAATATGATTTATTAAGCACATACTTAAACCGAAACGTGATGGTCGGCTCAAAGCCTTTCTGCCTATTAGAAATAATTCGGTTCATCGAAAAAGTTTACATGCTATTTTAGCCTTTAATGCACACAACATAGATATTAATATCCCCTGTGTGTAATATGCATGCTTAGAATTTAAGCTTAACCCACCAACCACAATATTATGTAGCTAAAATTAGATAACCATTGTTATGAAACCTCTAAATGTTTAGATTTTAATAGAAATTTGAATTTATAAGAGCATTGTCATTGAGTAGGTAATGGAGAATTGGTGTTAGGTTTTGGTTTTGAATCTATTATTACTAATAATATAATACAAAAACTAGCTAAACCTGGCCACAATTCGCTGTAGCGCAGTCTGATATTAATTATTTAGGAAGTAATTTTAGGTCCTATAGAAACTTTGAGATACAGAAATTTTATGTAGGGTAGTGTAAACATTTCAAGTCAATCCATCAACTACTTTTTGAGTTTGCGGATATAAGAAAGGGATTTTTTACATATAAATATTTCAGCCCTGTTTACAAACTGTCCATGGACGAGGTACGAGCCTTTTCTCATTATGAGAAGGTTTAGGCTATAGTCCGCCACGCTGGCTCAACGTAGATTGGCAGATTTTACGTATCTTTGAGAACATTATCGAGAGCTATTAGTCATACAAGTTTCTTCACGGCGTTCTCCACCGTTACAGCGAGCGATAGTTAAGTATTAAATACACATATAACATCGAAAAGTCAGAGGTGCGTGCTGTCGGATCAAACCTCTGATAACCAAATCGAGACCTCTGCAACCATACTAATGGTCTTCCAGTAGGCTATTGTGGCTAGATCGAAGAAGTATAATGCATTGAGAGTCTAAGATTTTTTTATATACAATATAACACTTTGACGCTAGGGATAATTTCGTAGGATTTGGCAGACATTCAAACTATCCGTAGTTTAGACACAAAGAACACTCTAGACTTGCAATAACTATTTGTGGATAACACAAGTTACTGTTCCATATAGGAATCGAGTTCTAATCGTGACAATGGTGAGGTCAAAACCTAAACTTCAACGGAAAATCACTTCTAATACTTACTTACGAATATAGTGTGTTCTAGATTCCACCAAGTGTGTTTCTCTTAATTCGATCTGATTGAGAGATTCAGTCAGAGCTTTGACTATATGGGCGATTAATCACTAATAGCTCTTGTATATGATGCGCGTAACATGCGCAAGTTAGGGTACTCACGCGAGTTATATGCATCGGCTGAGGCAAGTCACTCATGTGGGTTGCTTGCACGGGTAACTTGCTTATATCGAGTGAGTAGCCTCTTAGCTCTTCCATGTAGCCCGCGCCAGCTACTCGAGTATTACAGGCATAAATAGGAATTTGAAAGTATTATAATAATGAATACAGTATACCTGCGCCTCGATTTTTCTTAAGCGTCTTGTCTTATATCCCAAAGACATTCTTAGCTTCATACCAAATATTTTTGAAATCAGCTGCGCAGTAACTATAAAAACGGAATAGATATAATTACATTTGCATTTATAATATTGCTACGGATTAATACATTGAACTGTACAGATTTTTTGTAAAATTATTCTGGATAGTTTGAAGTACGAATTCACCAAATTTCATTCACCAAAACCGATACTTATTAATACAAATAATACAGCCATGTTGGCGCAGTGATTGTAAATACTGATGCTGTTTATGAGGTTACGGGTTCGAATTACGAGTCGAGCAAAGTGTTATTGGCATTATAGTCAAAAAGATCTCAAAAGCAGTATGGTGTCTGGAACGGTGGCCGTTAGATTCCATCTGGCTAGTATTTTATTACGACATAAAATTATAGCCGGTGAGAGATGATGTAATATACCTATGCTTACGTTAAAGGAGATATAAACGGGAAACTATGTATGTATGTACTTTATACATTTACTGTTCATGGAAAGTGTTTGCGCTTATGTTTATGGCAGATCCTGATTTTCTGAATGCCGGCGAAAAATTGGGATTTGGATTTTCTGTTAAGAAATTCGCAGCAAGAACGTGGATTCTAAAAATGTTGCCTGCAGACGAAAATACGTTCGCCCACTTTTACGTGGGTACTATAAAAATATTATGGCAACACATAAATGTCAAAGTAAGGTCATCACTTATGAACGGCAAACTAAACTATACTAGTTTAGTGCAGAAGTGATGCTTTGTGATATAAATGAATAAATATATTTTGATGTTGATTTGATTTTATAACTGGTGAAGTTTAAGTGGAATAAGCCTCAGCACTCCTTCGTGCTTATGCGTAAATATGTGTGATGTACTAGCGATGTTCGCTTATCAATAAAATAACCAAATTTTCAAGCAATATATCGGTAATTAGCCTAATGCATTAATCGTTGATGTTACTTAATTATTTGATCACGTGGTGGCAATATAAAAATACAACGACACATCGTATATTTAATATGATCGATCACAACTTTTCATGTAAATCATCAAATCATGTTTTAGAATATTTGATTATGATTCTAAATCACACAGAATAATCACCTCACCAATAAATGTTTGCTTTGCTGCTGCAACTAAGGGAAAAATTTTTTGTGATCCATAAATTGTTGTTTCTGGTCCGAGTGTCCATTTTTTTAATGTATTTAATGACTACTTCGACACAGGAATTAAATTTAGTGAAAATTCTTCATAAAAAGAAAATTATAATATCAGTGACAACGAATTCATTAATATTCGGATGCGGTATCGTCCAAATACCGAGTATACAAGATTAATTTGCCACATCAAATTACACACTACTTGTATTGTACATCCAGCCGAACATATCTTCCCAGAAGTTACTGCTAGTTCTTCATCGTCTAACGACTAATCAGAATATGCATAAACACCCAGACTAATCATTTACATAAACTACGAACTAATTTATTCTCTAGTTATGCATGTATGACATTAGCTTTTACCCGCAACTTCGTTCACGTTTTTATTATATTGTCGTCCTCCAGAAATCTAGCTGTCTGCATGCCATGTATTTTAGAGTTCGGTTAATATAACTATTCTGACTAACATAACAAAAAAATATAAGTCAACTTCCTACCCTATTGTTTTAAAAATCGGTGCAGCAGTTTAGCCATATAAACGTAAATTTTTTTAGTTATATAGTTTATTTAGATTGAGTAGTAGAAAAGAAATCTAAAGTAGTGAATCAGTGGTTTACGTCAAAGGTAGTTTTTCATTAAATTAATAAAGACAAGGTGACTATAGTATTATATTTTCCCATAAATATTTACATATCTATATCTTTTTTTGGACTATATATACACACACACACACACATGCACACATATACATACAACATACAATACTCAAACACTACACTTACACACACAAACACACACATACAAACACACACAGAAATACACACACGGTTTTTTTTTATTTATTTATTTATTTTATTTTTTTTATTAAATTGTCTCTCTTGATATTGTTTTTGTGACACTGTTTGATAGATGTAGCTACTAGCTAATTTTTGTAGTGTTCAGTGGCGAGGACTGGAGATCTGTCACACAGGTTTCGAACCTAGCTCAGACTCCAGCTCTCAACAAGGTTCTGTTTTTTTTGCTGTATATATAAATATAAGAATACCATTGTACCTTTTTGAGAGAAATAAACAATTATTATTATTATTATTTTTGCCGCCTCACTTTTCTCTCTTTCTCTCTCTCTTTATCTCTCTCAGTCTAAGCCTGAGCCGTTTTCCCTGTTTTACAGTTTGGCAGCTTGGGGCTCAACGTATTAAGACTTCATCAAATTTAATTCTGTAGAATTGAGGATGTACACCATTTGCTGATGGATTGTGTCAGGAACCATAATGAGAGGAAAATGTTAATTGACGAGTTTCAATTAAATATATTAGAAGTAGGTTTAGTACAAACAATTTTAGCGAATCCAAAGTCCGATGTTGCAAGGAGATTATGCCAACTGTTGTACTTCATCGATTAACATTTTCTTTTGATAGATGATTTAACAATAATATTTTATAGGTTTAATAAGTTATTGTATGTAGATTGTATAAGGCATGATGTGGTTGACATATTCTTATGAATAAAAACCACGAAACAAATGAGATTAAAAAAAAAAAAAAATCTGTAGAACGGAAATATGTATGGCATAGCATGACCCACGAATGGCGTCGCAGAAGTTGGCTAGTCCTAGAAAAAATGTGTGTCCTATCTCTACAAAGTAAAACCATTACATATAAGGCAACATTTAAAAATAACTACTAAATAGAGGGTTCACCAAAATGCTAAGCAGGAATTTACGATTTAGATGATAAAAATCCTGGACATTTTTATAGAGGATTTAATGGGGGTCTTGCTATATTAGTTTTTATCCCAAGAGTGCATTATGTTGTTGTTTATTATGGGTCCGGGCAAAACCATAAAGTATTCTGTAAGCTGTATCGTCCCAACACCGCCATTGTTTCGGCGGGTCTGTGATGAAAAAATTAAATTAATTTGTACTTAACGGTGGGGATAAGTTTTATCTATTTAGTAAAGATAAAGCTGGTGTATTGTTAGTGGCATCGATTTATATACGTATAATTAAATGATATTTTTTACAAAAAGCAAACGCCTAAATTTTTTTTGCCAATAATGTATCTCAAAGTATCTCGAGTAAACAGATTAACCAAATGCTCTTGCCCTCCCTTGATGTTTTATTAATTATATGGAGTAAATTTGCTATAAACGGGATAGTGAAATTCTAGGCATAATTCTTGGGTGTGGTAAATTGTGAGTCAAAGTCACAAAGTAACACTTATGAACGTCAAAATAATTAGGTTTATGAGTTAACTAAGTTACTGAAGCTACATTTAGGTTCTAGAAATCTACCACACTAACCGTAATCCCTATATTACCGTGACAAACAACTAGACTAGAAACAATTATTTGTGAATCACAACTTTTTTGGCCCTGAAGATCGAACTCACAACACTTGACAGTGAAGCGACAACTTAAACCACGTTATCCATACAGTCAACAGAAAATGTATTTGGGTCACTTAGCTGGTGAGCGAATACCGCAGGTTTCTTCTTCTCCCTTGCCTTTATTATTCCCGAGTCACTTGTGGTCGGCTTTTCTAGTGTAACCGGATTTGACTGGATATCAGTTTTTACACGGAGCGGCTGCCACCTGACCTCCGCAACCCAAAGGCTAACGATACCCTAAGGCTAGACTAGTGTCAGGATATTATAGGGCACTGACTTCTCAATAACGACTGCCATAGATGTTCATGGCAGCCGGGACCGACAGCTTAACGTGCTCTCCGAGGCACGGACGAATACCGCAGGCTATGTATGTAATATCAGAGGACGCCTTCCTGCGTGTCTACTCCTGCTAAGAAGAAGATATTGTACTTCTAGCATAAGATACATATACCACTGAACCTCTACTAACCGCCCTCTTCCTATAAAATAAACTAGAAACTGAATGCAACAGACAAAACACAAATTGGAGGAGGTTTATATTCAGCAGCGTACTGGGAAAGGCTGAGTGATTTTTATTATGCTAACGCCTTTCCGTTCTTTTTGTTACTAGGCCTTGAATCATTTAAAGAGTTATTTGATTCTAAAGGACACTTCTTAACAATAGTAGATACTTTTGACAAGAAGTACAGAATCTGATACCAGCCAAGGGAGTCGACTGCTGTAGTCAGCCTGTGTTTAGCTTACTCGCAACTAATGTTGTATGAACTGCCTAAGTGGCGCAGTGGCAGTGAATGCGACTGCTGTGCATGACGGATCGAATCCCGGGTTGGGCCATCAAAAAGTTATCGGATTTTTCAATTTTAATATGGCGGTGTAAGACACTCCCTTGCCTCGGAAAGCACGTAAAGCCGTTGGTCCTGCGCCTGATCTCTCTCCGGTCATGTCGGATTACCGTCTCATCGGATCATGAGAGTTAGGGAACAGAGAGTGCACTTGTGTTTGCGCACACACTTGTGCACTATAATATCTCCTGCGAAGTTAGCCAGTCTCTGTTAAGACTGGTCGCCGTGGCCGAAATCGGTCTGGAGGATATATATTATATATGAAACACAATTATACCTCTGCCTACCCCTTTGAAATAAATACTGCCATGGTGTTATTTCAAGTATTTTTGGGTAGCCATACTATTTTCATAAAGTATATGGACAATACTAGACAGTGTAATTTTGGACAAAACATGTCCCTTACCCAGAACGGTACGGCAGTATGTCACCTCTATGTCTTTATTATTCCTTATGTAATACACACTGTTTATTCACTACACAGTTCTATTCAGCCATTGAACTAGATGGGATCTTAATCTATTAACTGCTTATTTAGTAAAATAGCCTAATGCTGCTAGGTAGGGCGATTATTTATCGCAAGGGAGTAACGATAAGCCGTTCCGAATATGAGCGTCCTTTATCTGCTATATACTAGGTACATATTGAGTTATATTAATGTTATTATAGCAATAACAGTTACGTTATTAGCTTAGTGTGTTAATATGGAGAGTTTTCTTTGTGGAAGACTATATTATGTAAGCGTAACTCGTGATCTTTAAGAAGCAGTTTGTTTGGTTAACATGTCTGTTAATATAAAACCCATTTGAATTTCGTTGTAGGTTTACGTACTTAATTACTAAACGTACAATTTTTTTTAATTTCAAGTTCACCCAAATGATACACATTGAAATGTTATTCAGAGATCACGGCTTTCCATTTGCTATGATCCTGACACACTTCTTTGGCTTTATTCACTTTCATCACATTCCTCGTACACGGTCGCCGGTTTAAGGAGCTCTTTACCTGGCCTTTGTCCAGAACGTCTCCGAACTGAACGAAAAACGTTCACCTAGGTCTGCCTCTTGCGACTGTTCCATTCACACTAGCCTTACAAACTTTCTTAGTCAGTATTTTCTCGTCCATTCTTTCTACATGCCCAAATCACGTGACATAATCCCTATGTTACTTTATCTTAACCATTCTTAAGCAATTAAGGTAGGCAAGAAAACCAACATAGATGCTACTGTTACGGTTTTCCAACCTCAAAATTAAACACAAATAAAAGCAAGCGTGTGAACATTTCGTTTGAATTCAAATGTTGCGGTGTTTGCCAACACCCTGTGAAGGTGTCAGCTAGCCAAGTCCGCAAAACGGTTAAAATTGCTATTTGTGTAGCCCCTACACTCATAACCGTTTATAATTTTATATGGCTACCTCAACAAGATTAAAATAAATACTAAAAATGTTATTTATTTTATTTAGGATGCCAGCCACATAAAATAAATAAAATTGCTGATTATTTTTAGGCTATCAGTTTTTGTGGGAATATGTTTAAATAATGTGCTTTATATACGAGTATATGTCAAAAGTAGAGCAGCGATAGCTTAGTGGGGAGACCAACAGACTGCAATGCAGAGGGTCTCGGGTTCCAACCCACGTCGCGCATCTCTGACTTTCAGAAGTTATATGACTTTTCGAAATTATGTGCGTATTGATTGACAATTATCGCCTGCTCCGTGCCTCGGAGAGCACGTTAAGTCGTCTGTCCCGGCTGCCATGAACATCTATGGCAGTCGTTATTGGGCAAGTCGACACAAAAGATCCCACTGGGTCGAAGAGTCGCCGGTCTGTACTGACTGGCCCTCACACAAGATAAGATATGTCAAAAGTCGTAAATATTAATGGAAAGCTCTTATTCTAAGAAACTAAGATAAATTCATTTGTTTTTAAAATAAATTTATTTATGTATTTTGATTATAAAACCAGTCAAGCAATATTATGAAAATTGTAATTGCTATTATTATCATGAAAATATTTGTCTGTCTGTTTGTTGCAGTGTCAATTAAAGAACCTGGGCATAAGCTGGAAAATTTATATTGTTTCATTTAATTTCATTCAGTAGGACTACGTCCACGTGATTCCAAGTTATTCAAGTTATAGGCTAACTAGTTCACGCAGACAAAGTTGCATGTAAGGACTAGTATAATAATAATAATCTCCGCCCTGTATAAAAACCGCCCCTCTGCTGGTCACGGATCTCTTCTCCGTGTGAGAAAGATTAGGCCATTATCCACCTCAAAGACCTATTGCGGGTTGGCAGAGTTCATACATCTTCGAAAACATTATGGAGAAGTCTCAGGCATGCAGGTTACCTAACGATGTTTTCCTACAACATTAAATTTAACTATAATTAATACTACTACTACTCCGCACACAACTTCAAGGATCGTGCATTGGGACCAAACTCGTAACCTCTCCGTAGCAGTCTAATGGTTCTCCACAAGGTATCACTGCCTAAGTACTGGGTATCTAATAATAAAAATAATGAAGTCTATACTAAGCATTCTATCATCCTTTTATATCGTAATTAAGCGTAAGATTTACATGCACTACTTACTTGAACATATTATAAAAATCATCCAGGAACTATTTTCTTTTATTCACATAATATTGTCTTATGTTTACGCGAATGTTATACATTGAAATTAAACACTTTATACGGATTTTGTCGCGTTGTTTATTTTACTTTAAACACTGTTATTACATAATTTTGAAAACTCTAACACTACTATTATTGAACTTTACTACTATTTAAGCTATAGGTATATTTTCTAATTAAAACTATTTATATTTAAGTTTACACTTTGCCCCGACGTTTCGGTTGCTTTACAGCAGCCATGTTCACGGAGAGACTAAGATGGTAGTTGTCCCAACGTTATTAAGTGTACCTAGTTATTTCAAAGTACCCGAACATAATTTAATCTTTGGTGTTTCTATTTACGCAGAATAAGCTCAAAGTATCATGAAGTCTAGCTGTGTTTTGCTTCTTCTTGGGTTTGACTATTTGAATGACTAGATCCCAAGCTGGTGGTACATTCTAACCATACTCTCTATTAAAATAAGGATGTTTTTTAATTTCGATAGCCTCGCGAAGCATACTTGGTACAAATCGGTGTTCTTTTGCGAGTATATGTGGTTTGTCAAATCGTAGGTACCTAGTGGTTGGTCCCCTGTTGCACATGTTCACATACAGTTGAAGTCTGCAACGCGACAAAATCCATATAAAGTATTTAATTTCAATTAACTATTCACGTTCGTAAAACAAAACCTTTAGAGCACGAGTTCCAATCACATTCATCCATCTATTTTAATCGGAAAAGCAAAGTAGCTATACACATAAACTTAGATAAACTATGTTGCCGAAACGATGAAACGTGTACTATCTTTGTTGCTCTATTTATACCGACATAAATCTAAAGTTAATCCACGAGAAAATTATTAGGGTGGAGTAAAATTCGCTTGCTGTGCTTCACTATTTTACAAGGACAGTAGACAATATTTCGTATTAATGACCCAAAAAATAAACTGTTTTTATGAGTTTGTGTTTTATAATGGATGCTGTTGATAAGCAGCTACTAGACTTAGTCTTCGCTTCGTAATCATTCTCGTAAATGTAGTTTAGGTTAGGATAGTAACAGCACTGTTACCTGGCAATGTCCTTTTCTGTTCCCTTGACAAAGTGTATGCAAAATTGCATGATGATCGGTCTAGTAGTTAAGGCGTGAAAGCGTATCAAACACACACTCGCATTTACAATATTAGTTTGGATTACGATCTTCTTCCTAGCCTTTATTATTCCCAAGTTACTTGGGGTCGCCTTTTCTGGTCTAACCGGATTTGACTGGCTATGAGTTTTTATACGGAGCGGCTGCCACCTGACCTCCGCAACCTGGAGGCTAACAATATCCTAAGGCTAGACCAGTGTCAGGATATTATAGGACACTGACTTCCCAATAACGACTGCCATAGATATTCATGGCAGCCGGGACTGACGGCTTAGCGTGGTCTCCGAGACACGGAGCAGGCGATAATTGTCAATCAATACGAAAAGTCATATAACTTCCGAAAATCAGAGGTGCGCGACGTGGGTTCGAATCCCTCTGCTTTGCAGTCTGTTGGTCTCCCGACTGGGCTCTCGCTGCATTAGTAGTTTGGATTACGATATATACCTAAATATACAGTGACTTATACATATATCTATGTCTCTACATTCTATTCGAATCCTCGAATATTTAGAAGTGTGTAACATGTGCTAACATTTTGATACTTGTGTTGCCTACAACATAGGTAAGAAAATCTGATCCTGATTACATGAAACCTATTACATGTATTTAGGGGAGTCTCTCGTGTTGTGTTTGACGATGTCTTACAGAAAACAACATTATTTTACACGACCTGCTACATAATCTAGAAAATATATTGAAAAGGTTTTATTAACTCTTCTTTTGAAGAATCGATTTTATTGTAAGTTTATGTATAGATATAGAAGTTATACATCGACCCTTCGTTGTTAGGCAGGTTTATAGAACTAAGATATCTAAGTTAAATGAGTCTCAATTAGAATTATTTAAATATTTTATAAATGTATATAGGTATATTATTTTATATATATTTGAAACGATCCTGTATCTTAATTTGCTGTGCCCGACATTGTCCTGGTCCATAATAAATGAATCTGTTTATCAATCAACATTTTCATGCAATAAAATATTGAGTATTAAAATTTACACTTTCGCTGACGCTTTGGTTGCATTTTAGCTGCCATGATCAAGGAAAGTAATGACGCTGGCCGCAATAAAAATAACCTACTTAGACTCACGCCTGTTTTGCAAAAGGGTAGGCAGTGACGGCGGATTTAAACTAGATTCTGGTTAATCATCCCTGGCTTCATCCATTAACCTCTAAACCAACGCTAGGACGCCGGCATCTGATTTGAAACGTAAATTTTGTTATGATCGTCTTCTTTTGTTTGAATAGCTTTTTTGTATTTTCGTATTTTTGATAACTGGATCGGTTGAGAGGTTAAGAAAAATACGTTAATATTCATAAATAGTTGTTTAATTTTAATATATTATAACATTTGCGATAACATCAGACAAAACCTTGTAAACAGATTTATTTTACCCATTAATATCAACATAAGCAAGTATTTTTCATGTCATCTTAGTGTACGTATACGGAACAATTATCATCAAAAATATGTGGTTAATGCTGGTAAACTAAAGGAATCTACCAACATAATCTGACCTCCCCATCCTTTTCTTGTTTTATTTACCGTCGTTCACAAGAAGTATCAACGTTAACTGGCCTTGCAAATATATAGGTAACATCCCCCACTTGCTTTATGATGGCTGGATATCTTTTTTAGTATTACTCCGAGTTTTATTCATGTTTTATTATTGAACAAAATATTTCTTTCTTTCCTTTGGATGAGAATAGGATTTTATTGTAAGAAATGGTCAAATTGTAAGCGAAAGGCGGAGATGTATTGTAAAGGAGCTATCTATTTCAATAGAATCGCATGCATAAATAAGAGGATTTTATTCACTAGGAATATGGCGTCAGCCTTATGAATATACTAGATATAAGATTATACACAGTTAGCTAGAAAAGAAGTTATACTTTCTAGAGGTATTTTGTACACACAGTGACTCATCAACCTAGACTGTTTGGACTTTGAACTATTAGAAGTTGAACGCTGCGAATAGTGCGAGAGTGTACGTTATGTTTTTGTTATTTTGTCTCATTCATGGTGAACAGGCCGCGCGCGGGCGTACGCGTCGCCGCACGCGCTTGTGCACCGTGATAGGTCTGCACCACTATGCACTGTCCCTTTCCGACAATTCTCTATTTTGTATGTAGCGTTGTTATGCGTATATAGGGTGTCTAACTTAATGTGTAGCCGTGTGTATTACCACATTTAAGGCTGTATATCTCCAATCTCTGAATTCGAATGATGTTGAATAAAATTACTCTGGTTGCACGGGTGGTGTAATAGTGATCACGTCGCCTCTGACACTGCGTCGATTGTTATAAGTTCGATTCCAACATGAAACAAAATACTGTGGTTCCGAGTCTGGAAATTCTTTGCATCTCTTGTTTGGATGTTTGTAAAGTGCTTCGTGATGCAAAAATTATTTTATACGTGAGATGTATTTTTTATTTTTCTTTATATGCAAATAAATATTCTTATTCTTATTCTTATATCCCAAATTTCTACCTCTTATAGTCAACATAAGGTCAATTTGACATAAATTAAGTACATGCGTTGTCGACGTAGTGCCTATTTTGGGTAGGTCTTTCGTGTAGTGGCCTGCCGTTTCATACGGCGGGCCGTAACCGCGGCGGGGTCGCGACCGCATGCGAAAGCGATTCGCGCGGCCCCGTCGATAGTGGTTTTGTCGAGGAACACCGTGGTAGGTTTAGTCGGTATTCCGGGAGGTACTTTACTATTATTTCCATCTTTCTTTTACCCCGGCGAGTCCGACATAATCCCTCCGCCCGCCCCCGCGGAGGGATATGCGTCACAGCATTCCCCCACGTAAAAAAAAAAAAAAAAAAGTACATGCGTTGTGGCATTTATGTATTGAGTGCAATATTTTTAAATGTAGTTGTGTATATATATAGCTAAAAAAATTTACAACAATCTTCCAAATAGTCTTAAAATTTACCACTCACACAATTTCGCAGAAAGCTATACAAAATACTACAGGAAAAAATCTATTATCACGTTAATGCATACTTAGAGGACAAAATAATAATTTGATTAAATAAATAATATCTAAATTTGTACATTTATTTTCTTTGTATTTTCTTTTGAAGTTCACCTCTCATTAATATCCTTTTGACATCAATGATAATTCAATAATATAATTACCTAATGTAAAATTTTGTGTAATGTTTTTTATGCTATAAATCTTATATATAAAATTCTCGTGTCACAATGTTCGTTCCCGTACTCCTCCGAAACGGCTTGACCGATTCTCATGAAATTTTGTGAGCATATTGAGTAGGTCTGAGAATCTGCCAACATCTATTTTTCATATCCCTTAGTGATAAGGGTTGTCAACCCCTAACAATTTTTTATTCTTTTGGTCAAAACATTTTTTTTATGGCAAAACGACGTTGGCCGGGTCAGCTAGTAATTATATAGAATACTATAATTGTGTGACATCAAACTAGAAGGACAAATCATGTATTATTTTTCAATATTTATGACTTTTTAATTTTGGACATTATCAATATACTCTGTCTATATTTTAATTGTGGAATATAAATAAATGTTAGGTTGCATATTAATAATAAGAAAGTAATAAATAAGTTTGATGTTTGAAGAATCTATATTTGCATGCCTGGAATGGCAGAATATGCTGTACAATATTTAATTTAAGAACCTGTATATCACCATATTCTTGGAAATAAAGTTATTATGTTTCTCTTATCACAGGTATTTTCTAATATATAATATCACAATATTATATTAGAAAATACTTGGCCCATTGGGAGGCTTACACGGAGACATGGGTCTAACGTAAACAGTGCGCCTTTTATAAGTCTGTAATATAATGATACAATTTTGGAGTATGTATTTGGTCTTCCGAAACATATGCAGGCATAAAAGTCACCGCTTTCGAGATTACTGATCGGATGTCTATGAAAGCCGAAATCCTGCCCACAGTGCGGCGCCGGTTTCACCATCACGGGTCTCGTGACAACGGAGACCCGGAGTGGGTATCCCAATAGTTATGCCCTTGAAAATGACACTTCCACCCCCAAGCATATAGCTCTAGCGGCCTCCTTCTGAACGGCCGACCAAGGCAAGCCAGAGTTGAAAGTCCTACGGGTGTTCTTGAAGTTCCACCCCAGCCAACCAGTAACGGCAAGCTGGGGACGAGGTCTTAATCGATTCTCTGAGACATTCAGGACCGCAGTGTCGCCACTCACATTCAGCTCGGCACAAACTGCCCTGCAATTTGTGCGCTTTTATTTAACCTGGTGATACATTTTTTGTTTACATCACAAGGTGAAGGTGGTACTTTAAAAGCTAGTGTACTGTGCCCTCCGATATCGATCGATCTCATGATGAGATAACGACTGTACCAGAGGGGTTTATTATTATTATTATATCGGTTATCATATACTTCCAATAACTAATGAATGTTCCAGACGTCAGAAGTTTATCTTTACACTTTTTGAGAAGGTGTAGAACAAAGTTGTTCACTTGGATACTCTTACAAACATTATCCTCTACTCTTTCGGTTAAATATCCTGTTTCCGTCTTACCTACCCGGTTAAACTCGATTTCACGAACTTATTTAATCTGTTGTTTGAGTTTTTATAAAGACTTTATCCTTCTGCTTTGCTAACCAAGCCAACTAATGCTATCTAACTAATGTAACTTTGCCGAGGTTCCTTTGCGATATAAATTAATAAATGGTTTCAATACCGAGGCAAACAGAGCTGCAAGCTATCTATCTATTGATAACTAGATACTTTTACAACTTCTTGCAGGTACTTTGCGATTTAAGGGTATAAATGATTTTAAAACTGGGGCAAAGAGTTCTGCTTGATATCTGTCTAATGATAACTAGCTACATGTAACTTTGCCAGTGGCTACTTTGGACTTAAATATAAGTAAGTATGGATAAATTGTTTTTTATACTAAGCTATTACCTACATGGTTCTTCACCAGTGGACGCTTTCCGATTTATGAATAATAATGTATGAATATGAATATTTGGTAATGTATGAATGGTTTTAATACTGAGGCCAATAGCGCTGCAAGCTATGTATCTAAAGATAACTAGCTACAGTAACGTTGCCTGTGGATCCTTTATAAATTAAATTAAAGAATAGTTTTAATACTGAGGTAATAATGCCGGAAGCTATCTATCTAATGGTAACTAGCTACATAAACTTTGCTTGGGACTGCTGATTACTACATGTAACTTTGTCAGTGGAGATATTGTGATTTTAATTAATGAATAGTTATATTACTAAGGCGAACAGGGCTGCAAGCTATTTATCTAAAGGTAAGTAGCTACATGTAACTTTGCCTGTGGATACTTTATAACTTAAATAAATAATGGTTTTAATACTATATATATGCTACTATCTGTTAAGGTTAAGGTTTAAGAAAGATGCCTAGAGTTTTGGAACGATGACATTGATAATTGTGTTGATAACAGATATTTGTTTAGGATCGGGGTGTAAAATATTTGCAGTTTATAATATGTAGTTTATGTTAATCCTACACTAAATTGTTGATACCATACGCTTATAGTCTACAAGTTACGAATAGATTTAATATTCGCGAATTTTAGTAATGAACGCGACTGTTCTGCTTGGGGTCACAGTTTTCCAGATTTGCCAAAGTGTTATAGGACTTTCTTTTTTTTTAGAACTTAGTTGTAAGGAATATGGTGTGCATACCTATCTACGTATATTATTTATACGGGAACACTGTAATGAACATGTACCAAACCGTACGCAAATGCTAGTTAAATATGAAAGCAAACATGCTAATAATTTGCGGTTTACTATCTCAGGGTACCTGCTATTGCAAAAGCTGTTTATTGTAAACTAGATTATGCCCGCGTTTTCGTTCGCGTAAATTTAGATAAGGTTAAGTTAGTAACAGTGCTTTTTGGTGGATGAGAGGCACCCTATGTCCTTTTCTGTTCACCTGACAACATGTATGCGAAATTACATAATGATCGGTCGAGTAGTTAAGGTGTGAAAGTGCAACGAATAAACAAACTCACATTCGCATTTATAATATTAGTAAGGATATTTATGAAATAAATTTATTTGTACAATTGCCTTTATGTTGAGGAATCGCAGACTAGGAGCATCAATATAGTTCCTTTATTAAAGTTTATGATATGAAGCTCTATGAAGTGAGAATTTACATGAAAGTGGGCCAACTATAGAACTAATAATAGCAGAATTTAGAAAGTCATCGCCTATTATGGGAATAACAATATTCTCATAATAGAGACGACCATTGTTCTTGACATTTGAGTACAGAATAGAAGTAGAATATTTCTTCTTCTACAGACCCAGAAAAGCAACCCGATATTTCCTACACAACAGTAGCTTTCAGTAACAAGGTATTCATTATCATTTACTTATAAGGCGAAATAGTTTCTTCTGGCGTTTGCTGAATCAAAGTGATATTATTTTTTATGCAGGCAGTCGGGTCTGAGAGGTTTGAGCCTATCTAGGTTGTAACTAACACAGACTGAACATATATATTATATTTATTTATATTATATATTTTATGTAAAAAGTGTATCAATGTAAGTAGTTGTTGGTAAGCTTAATAAATAAATATACTAAGGCTCAAATCTGAGATAGGATTTATCTGCTATCTCAAAATCACAAATGTTAAATAATAATAATAATATTAATATTCTACCACATATACACAACACTATCTAGCCCAAACTAAGCAGAGCTTGTACTATGGGTACTAGACGATGGACAAACATACAAATATAACTTTTTTTTTGTAAATACATACATATTATACATAGAAACACCCAGACCAAGACAAACATCCATGTTCATGTACACAAATATTTGTCTTGTGCGGGAATCGAACCCGCGACCTCAGGCTTGGTAGTCGGCTACACTAACCACTACGCCATTGAGGCCGATATATTGAGTAAAAAGAGTTGCGAAACAAAAAGCTACACAAACCCTAAATTAGGTTCTTGTAGCGCAAGCATAATATAATAATTGTGTAATATACTGTCTCACTGCGGGCCTCTTATCAGCATGAGAAGACCTGGGCCATTCACCACGCTGGCCTAATGCGGTATGCCAGACTGCACACATATTCGAGAACATTATGTATACATCTATCGGACGTGCAGGTTTCCTCACAATAATAAAATTATTGGGCAGAGAGGAGCCCGCCAGGCACCATCGGATTGTATTTGATTGAACACAAAATATTGTCTTATAAGCGGAATATTTTAAGTTGGAGTACGCCTGGATCCCACGATGTGGCTGGCTCTAGAGAAGTTTAATATTGTTAACTTTTTTCTATTGCAAAAGTTCGGGTAGGAATTCCAAGGGAGCGTGGCGGGTTCCTCCCTTCCCAATAATTTTATTACAATTGATTTCCGCCGAGTAACATGTAGCGACGCTGCTGATGCTTCAGTTTTGTATAGTCAGGCGCGAGGATGTAGTTGCGCTGCGCGGCGGTCGTCACCATGCAACCAATGAGTCAAGTCGAAGCTCAATATATATTTGTATTATTTGTAACTGATACCAAACATTATATATTCATATTTATCATCAAGTCATTTCATTTGAACATCCACAAGAAGACTTCTCGTTATTCTCGTCTCTTATCTCCCCCTACAAACACCTAATTCGATTAAATATTTCTTTACGATGTTGTCCTCTACTGGTAAAGCAAGCAATTATTGGACTGTGCTGAACGATTCGTGCCAAAACAGGCCGTCACAGTTAAGTTGATAAAATCAACACTTTTTGTTTAATACAAACATAAAATATACATTCACCATAACAATTAATGTGTTTATAATTACTTCGTGTAAAAAACTTAAAATAATTAATATTTCGCCAACAAAATTACGTAAATTTGCACGAAAAATGCAAAAACGTAAGCTCGTGTTACCTGATTTTTAAATTATAACAGTAGTAATATATCCTATTTTACAGCTTAAACGAAACATAAATACATAGTTTTATTACAATTTGTCCGTACCAAATATTTAAGTTATTGGTTGACAATAAAGATACATATTTATCAAAAAAGCACTTCAAATCCTCCATACAATTTTACTATGACGGCCGCGCATCGATTTGAATATCGAGCTGTCATTACAATACAACCGCGTCTTACGCTCGGCGCAGTCTTAATTATACACACTTAACTTCGAAAAGCCACAGGCACGTTCAGTGTGATCAAAATTGAAAACTGCGTAGCAACACCTAAACGTCACACTACGCTAGCACTAGTATATTTTGCTGATTGTCATTTTAACAGTAGTTGGATGACATATGATAATTCCATCGTGCCTTATTATTTAATTACGAATAGTAGGTACCTATTATTATTAATAAATAATCCCAAATTCTTCTTAAATATATTTCCAAGAAAACATATATTTGGGAAATATACTTTGACTTCGTCGAAAATTAATTTTAACATGTCGCAAATAATATCCACTAATAAATTTCCTAAAAACCAAAGCTTTACATAAGTAAAGCTTCGGTTTTTAGGAAATTTATTGGTAAACGATGGGATTGGGATACGATATTTTTATAAAAATTTGTTCTCATGTTGATACTTGAGAACAATTTTTTATAAATATATCGTCTCCCTATTCTTCTTTTTCTTTGCTACAATTGTCTTCTCTTCTTTGCTTAATATCCTCATATATCATAATTGTGTCTTCCTAATCGTTAATCATCTTCGAAAACATCGAGCTATTTAAATTGTCAAGTGTTGGAATGCCAGACATAATTGTAAATCTATTGTGTCTGGCCGCCCGTGTAACGCTGCTACTCAATAGGTTAAGCATATTGTTTTTAAACAACACAAAAATCTTAAACAAAGGACTGTACACTGTGTTGACTATGTGAGCCTTAACCCTTAAGCACTGACACACAATATTATAACAGTACCATTGATATATAGGTCTCAGAGACTCCCTCCAGTAAAACTAGATGGAAATATACTTTAATATATTTTATTCCTTATGTTTTATAATTATAATATAAATCTTACTTATAATATTTAACCATAAAATAAAGTATCAAATTAGACAACATAAAAAATTTTAGGTTCTTCTTTTTATATAGTCATTTGAATGCACTTTCTAGTGGTTAATAATAAAAAATTAAAAATAAACATAAAATCATGTTAAAATTAACAAAAATAAACTTTTTGCAACTTATGCCTGTTTTCAAATATATGTGAACCAATTTTTTGACGGAACATTTACCGCATATTGGCTTGAAATATTTCAAGCATATGGATAACTTGTCACAAACGCATATAATAATATGTATATTGTGTCCCTTATCTTTTTATAGTCATGCATGATTCAGTGCATCCTTGAAACTTCGTGGAGTTTGTTCAAATTTAGTGTAATTGTTCTTGTTGTATTTCGGGACATGAGGTTTACAAAGTCTACTTTCTAAGTGATCTTTAACTAATTATTTTGCTATATTTTTTATAAATTAGATATCAATCCTGAAAGTATGTGCTTTAGCTAAACCTATATTTTTGCATATCATTTTAAAGCATTCCTCATCGTCAACTTGTATCAGCCATAGGCGTTCCAGAGTCACAATCGAGGTATTCAGACTGCTCTTGATTATTTTCGACCTTAATATCAGAATAATAAATCTCGGAATCGGTATTCGACTATTCAGTCGGAATATTCAGTTTCCATTATAAAATCATACTAAATTGACTAATTGACTGACTGAATTACCGCTAAAATCGTCATTGTCTTCATTAATAAGCCATTCCCTCAATCATGTAGAAGCAATATTAGAGTTACATAAATTCGTTTTCACGTAGTAGCAGTTAACGAGAAAAGCTCGATTTACTCTAATACATCCTAAAACAATATACAAAATCTCTAATAAAATTACATTCTGTTATAGGTCTGGTAGACGTATAAAAATATTTCAAATATAAATCATTAACTTACAGCACGCGTGAAACGGCCTATCACTTTGTCTGCCTGAGGCTCACTAAAGAGCTTAAAGATACTGAGACGTATAACGCGTTCTCGCGCACAAGACCGAGATAGCAACAATTTATTTTCAGATTGGGGGTCTTTCAGACCTATAACAGTACTACAATTTAAGCTATATATTTTTAATTAAAACTATTTATATTTAAGTTAACACTTTGCCCCGACGTTTCGGTTGCTTTACAGCAGCCATGTTCACGTGGAGACTAAGATAGTAGTTGTCCCAATGTTCTGAAGTGGGGGGACCGTTCAATTATAGTAGTGTTAGAGTTTTCAAAATTATCTAATAACAGTGTTATAAAGTATATAAACAACGTGACAAAATCCGTATAAAGTGTTTAATTTCAATTGTGAGGAAACTTGCATGTCTGAGACTTCTCCATAACGTTCTCGAAGATACGTAAAGTCTGTCAACCTACACTGGGCCAGCTTGGTGGACTAAAATTACAGCATGAGGGAGCTGTTATATATTAAGTTACCTAAACACGTAAAAAATTATTTATCTATTAATAGTTTTAAAAGTAGATTAAAAATGTACTTATTAAACTAACTTAACTCGAGAGCAGCGATAGCTCAGTGGGAAGACCAACAGACTGCAATGCAGAGGGTCTCGGGTTCGGACCCACGTCGCGCACCTCTGACTTCCGGAAGTTATATGACTTTTCGAAATTATGTGCGTATTGATTGACTATTATCGCCTGCTCCGTGCCTCGGAGAGCACGTTAAGCCGTCGGTCCTAACTGCCATGAACATCTATGGCAGTCGTTATTGGGGAAGTCGACACCAAAGATCCCACTGGGTCGAGGTGTCGCCGGTCTGTACTGACTGGCCCCCCAATTTTTTTTTTTTTTTTTTTTCGTGGGGGAATGCATTGACGCATATCCCTCCGCGGGGGCGGGCGGAGGGATTATGTCGGACTCGCCGGGGTAAAAGAAAGGTGGAATAATAGTAAAGTACCTCCCGGAATACCGACTAAACCTACCACGGTGTTCCTCGACACAACCACTATCGACGAGGCCGCGCGAATCGCTTTCGCATGCGGTCGCAACCCCGCCAAAGGTTACGGCCCGCCGTATGAAACGGCAGGCCACTACACAACTAGCCCCCATATAAGATAAGTTAAGATAACTCGAACAAAACTCGACTAATCGAATATAAAATGTTAATATGTACTTGTAATCTTATAATTGTTTAAATTTTCTCATATTTTAAGTGAACTATGTAATGTTCTTTTGAGAAATAAACTCTTTAAACTGAATCCTAACTAATATTATAAATGCGAATGTGAGTTTGTTTATTTGTTTGTAATGCTTTCACGCCTTAACTACTTGACCAATCATCATGAAATTTAGCGTATACGTTGTCAGAGGTACAGAGTAGGACATAGGGTACCTTTCATTCAGAAGAAAAAACTTTAAAACGTTACTAATCTAACCTTGGCTAACCTACAATTATTTATTTATTTGTTCTATGGAAGACTTACAGCTAAATTAACAGATTAACAGTAGAATAGTGACAGAAAACCAATTACAGGTCTTCGCTTATATAAAGTTAATTAATAATTAAGTGTGACTGGTTTCAGTTTACCGTACAGTACAGTCTAAAAATGTGATAAAAGAATTAAACATTATCAAATCCAATTATATCTAAAATAAACTACTTATATATGAAATTAAGTCAAGAAAAAAGTTAAGGCTCAAGCATCTTCTTGCTGCAGGTATATTAATTACAAATGGATCAAGATTATGCTGTTTACACAATTTATTAAAAGTTCTACTCGGTCGCACAGTAAAGGTGTTTTGTCTATAATTAGTAGAAGCATGTGGAACACTTATTGGGGGATTAAAACGACATGATTTGCAAGAACCATTAAGGCCAATGTTGTATAATAGATCGGAGCAATTTACATCATTCTTTAATATTTTTAATAAAACTAAACAGTCGGCAATTTCTCTACGATTCTGTAGTGGCAACAGGTGATACTTTTTACAGTATTCAATGTAATTATTAGAGTCGTACGGCATCCCCTGACGAAAGCATAAGTATTTAATAAAGCGCCTCTGTATGCACTCTATTCGATCTATATATTTTTTATAACATGTGGGTTCCAAATTTGGGAAGGGTATTCCAAATTGCTACGGACGTAGGCACAATATAAAATTTTAAGAGTCTTAACTTCCATAAAGCATTTAGAGATACGCATAACAAAACCTAATGCTTTAGAGCTTTATTACGCGAGCGTACCGCGCTCAAAATCTAGTCTTCACTAAATTCCAGTACCTATGAAATTAATTGAATTCATCATTCCACCATATAAGATCACTCAAATGTAGCATTATCTTATACACAAATATATCGCATTTCGTGAACCAGAAATGTTAGAGTAACGTAGTACATTAGTACGACTAATCTGTCTAGATGCAAACGATGTAGTACATTTCCTTGTACAAGATATGCTAAGCCATTAGTAACAATTAGATTTAATAAGTTAACACTTGTATTGTTGGCTTATGTATTATGCCAGTTATTACAACTGACTGCATAGATGACGCAATATTTTAAGTGGTCACCTCGCTGCAGCGTTGTGCTGAGTGTTGCGGGTTCAATGCCCACACAACAGAAAAATTTGCGTTATATACAAAATAGGCGAATCAGTTTTTTGGCTGTTGTTTTAATGCGAATAAACATACAGTGATATAATAAAAAAACTTAGTGCTACTTTAAAAATAGTTGTTCGTTGCACAAACAAAGTGGCGAGATTTCCCTTTTTGTATAATAAATATCCAAAAAGCTAAAGGAAAACATCGTGAGGTACTCTGTATATCTGAGAGCTCTCCATAATATTCTCGAAGATATATGAAGTCTACCTCTCGCCCTGGGTCAGCGTTGTAGACTATGATCCAACCATCCTCACACTGAGAAGAAGTCCAGCAGTGGGGCAGTTTAATACAGGGTTGATTATTTTTTAATTATGAATATCAACTTTTAACAATAACATCAGCCAGTCACTTGTTAATTGAATCCTAAACCATATGCGTGTCACTGCGCTGCGTCACTGAGGCAGTTTTATTGAATCCTATCTAATATTATAAATGCGAATGTAAGTTTGTTAATCTCTGAGTCTCCTTCGAAGAGGTTAATGAAAACACTATGTGGGTCTGTGTGTCTGTCAGTTAGTGACAGGCATAGCTCCGGAACCACTGGGCCGAGTGACTTGTAACTTGGTGTGCAGACAACTTTGGGTCATCCCTCGGTCGAGTTTGAATATGGGCCCTCTGGGTCAAAAGACCCCCGAGATATAGGGGTCACAAGGTTATAAGGTCAGGGGATATCCACTAACAGAGTGATTTATAAGTCCAAGGGAGAGGTTTTTGCTCAGCAGTGGGACATTACAAAACGCTGAAAAAAAAGAAGGTCACATGAAGACGAAGAGGTTGAATCTTGGGATTTTACACCGATCTCGTTTAAATAAATTTCGCATACACGTTGTCAGGGGTACAGAAAAGGACATAAGATCATCCAGAAAAAGTACTAATCTACATTTACACAAGCGAAGCCGCGGGCAATATCTACTAAATCTATATAAACAAACAACATCAACAGTTCTACTAATCGTAGTCGGGAATAGTTAATTTCAAAGTTTCAAAGGTATATCGACAAGCCATGTGTAAGGACGGTTGGATCCCATTAAACAGTGTCCCGAAAATACGAGCAGCAATTCCTTGTATTACGATCGGATTCAAAAGCAATGTTACTTGCCAATGAGTAATGATGGTTTGTAGTATTCATGTTTGCGCATGTAAATTGATAGGAGTTTGTTTGACATGATGATAGAGATAATTGTATTAGTTTATGTAAATGATAAGAGAGTATTGAATTTCAGAACATTGTTTTGTTACAAATGATTATATGTTAAACCAAGTAATAGTATTTGAAATGTTAGACTTTGCTCAAGATTGCACCGATTTATTTAGGTTTACGGTTTATGGTTTCTTACTAATGAAATTAATTTATATTTCATGGTAACAATTTCATTTATACGATTCTAAATTACAGATAATTGTTTAAGCTTTTGTGGAAACAATGACTTGTATCTCTTTTGATACCCATATCATTGATGATACTCTGACGCCGGCGCCGCGGGGTCCGAGCCAGTTTGACATAATATATGCATTGGTTGAAAATATTATACATTATATAGCAAGTTGGTTAGGTTGCGCTTAAAAAAATATTAACAGAAGCTACCTTTTTGTAAAAATGGCTTTATTAGCAAAATATTGGTACATATATTACGGAAAACATATATTTCTTTAACATAGCTCACATAGAGTGCGTATTAGCTAGTATTTATCACTACCATAACAGTAATCCCTCATTTCACTTAATCACATATGACATAATTACACGACAATTTATCCTATATTTTGAGTTATTGAGTTATTTTAACCAAACACGTTATAAAGCTCTATGGTAAAAGGTATCGCCTCATATCACATCCAACATCATTGGCAACCGTAAGAGGAGCTTCGCAAACTTCAAAGAAATCGTTGTTCCACTGGAATAATCCTCAAAGAGCCTTCCTCGGGCTGAACTGACAATTAACTATCAACTATTTGTAAGACAGGAGTTTGGAGTTCTGTGGTTTTAAGTAATAAACTCAAGGGGTATTCAGTTCCTTTAGTGAAGTATGATATTTGAATCGGAGAGATATAAGACTTTGTATCAGAAATTGTTTTGTATGTCGGGTTTTGTATTACTTGGTGTACCGGTTTTACGCTTTGAAAACAACAGAGTCATGAAAGCGTTATGTTGACTCTTATCTGAGATGCATAACTGCATGTATGGCGTGGAGGTTAAAGTGGTTGCCTTGCCACTGCTTGCGCGCTGAGTGTTATGAGTTCGATACCCACATGGGGCAAAAAATTTTGTGCTACTTGTTTGTGAAGTCCAACACAGGAATTATTTCTAGTAGGGAAAAAGTCGTACAAATAAAAAAAAAAGATTTTAATCATATATTTTCTTAGTAGTGCAGCCATATAAGTGGCAGACTTTAATGTATATTACAAAATGATAACATTATTAAAAATGACTCCCAAAGAATTTCATGCACAGATATACCTTTGAATTGAAATTTTATTCACGTACGTCATTATTACATTTTTAGAATTTATCTAACCTATTTTATTAGAATATAATAGGTTTCCAATCACACCGTTCACAATTTAATCTAAATAATAAATAAATACACATTCCACACATGAGCATATGATTAGAGGACGATACTGTTGAAGATTACCTACATTAATTGTTTATAGAACCCGGTATCTTACGATTGACCGGCAACATAAGCAAAAAAAAACATGCGGGGCAATCTTTGGGGACTGCCGATAGAAGTGAAACCTAAGTAACTGGAGTGCGGTGACGATGACGTGAATCTCACGCTTTTTGTTCACCCAAAAAGTACACATATATACACAGTATACATATAGCTCATGGAAAACGTTCGGTGACGATTACGCGAGTTCCGTGATTTTTGTTCACCCAAAAAGTGCTCAACGCACCTAAACAAGTTGTCACTTCAATAATTATTATTAGGTACTACATAAAAGGCGCAGTTCTATTTAAAAAGAAAACGCCCGCACTGAGCTTAGAATTCATGTATCGTAGGCTTTACAAATATTCAAATAACGGACACAAAGAACACCTAGTCTTGAAACAACTATGTCTGGATCACACAAATTTTCATGATTACACATTTTATAAAACTCCAACATGGTGGCAATGGTGAGATGTCCATTGAAACTACTGCGCCACCCGTGCAAGCAGTTATTCACGTAGCAGTACGGCTAGCAGTACTGCACTGTCAAGGAGTCATTTCGATGACAGGGCTCACGCGCGTAAGAGAAGTAGTTCTACATTGCTTATGTATATTGTTTTCCTTGTCTCACTTGATGAGCTTACCCTTACGATGAATAGTTCTATTAGTAGCAAGAAGGTAATAAAATCGGTTCTTCTATGAAGTATTGGGTTTGTCACATAAACGTCCATAGCATTAGAGAACCAGGCTGGTACTTATCAACAATGGAAATAATTTATCGTAAGTTTGAAACTGACTGTGGTTTATCTGATTGTGACGTAACTACGACGTGTAGAGGAATATCAGACGTTGAGTTTGTTGTTTGATGTTCGAGCTTCAGTTGAAATTATATCGCTATATAGACAGAGTAGTCTAAATTGGCGTTACATTCTATAAGTACGGAAACTATTGATTTTAATAGTAATTAATGGGTCTAGTTCAAGACTTGGGTAAGATACCTAAGGTGAGGATTCTATGCATAGTGTAAACAACAAGGGCTAGGCTTTCGCAGAAGTAATCTGTACAATAAATTCGTGCAAACAGCCCACGCGAATAGTTTAGGTATAAAGCCCATGCCAGCTAAATATATCGTGTGGAGTCTACAATCACATTAAATAAAATATATAACAAAATGAGGTGTATTACAGCCACGTTTCGCCTGTCATGGCTTATATCCCACGTAATAAAAGCGAGCTTGTTGCCGCGTACTAGTAAATGCGAATGCTAAACATGAAGAAGCAAATTCCTGGGTCGGGCCTTTGCCCAGAACTTCTTCACAGGAAATCTCATAACTCTTTAGTTATGAGTTTTCCTATGAAGAAGTTCTGAGTAGCAGCACGAAGTCTGAAAAAACATCATAAATGGCAACAAGATCGCTTCTTTATAACGGACCTAAGGAAGGCTCGTGAAATTTGAGTCGCTTCTCTTCGGGGCCACATACATACGTACATACATACATTTGTAAAAGTCAAATAAAATACTCAAAGTTAGCAGTATGCACTTACATTGCTATTAATAGTTCATATTCCCGTCAGAATGTACGCTAAAAATGTGTTTTATCTAAAAACGGAATCCACCATGTTTTCTGTGAAAATATCCTGAAATAAAATTAACATTTATTTATCTATGTGTTCCAACTGTTACAAGATGATATAACAGACATGAAATATAACTGTGGCTGGTACTTTACATAGATGTTTTGTAAAAGAATTTTACCAAGTTAGTGAATAATCAAAACTCAATTCATTAAATTATATCGAAGATTTTACAAAACAATAAGCTTATATAAGTGATCAAATGAATGAATATTTAAGTTCCTTTATTGCTCTTTATTTAAAACTAACTAACTTTCACTCGCGGTTCCGTCCGCATAGACTTTAGTTGTTAAATTATTTTTCTCCTTACCTGAGAGAATTTATAAAAACCGATAATCACGATTGTATACTTCACTTTCAAATATTTCTATAAGCTAATAATTTTAGGTATTCAAATTACGCTTGTCACATTATGTTAAACCCAATAGCCATCCTTTCAGCACAATTTACTAGCGAAAATTAATATTTCCTTACAAAAAGAACTCTACTCCAGCTGCCCAGCCAGAGGAGTTGTGTAAAAACACAATATATGTTCGCCGGCATCTGTTCGGAGCGAACTATCTCGTATCTTGCTAGCGATATTTTTTACTGAAGGAACGAGCTTACGAGAAAAATTGTGCGATTCAGATAGTTGCTGATATTTCATGGTCAAGGGTTGAATCTCTTTTTAGTGGTTTCGTTTTGTATTCGGGATTTAGATTGGAAAGTTTAAATAGAAGTTTAGAATAAAAGATTTGTTCACATCTCTTTGTAAATAACTAGAGAAATAGTAAAGATTTTCTATCTTGGTACTTATGTTGTTGATAGTAAACATATATTGTGTTACAATATACTATGCTATTGAACATATATTGTGTTTTAGGGTGTATACAGGCATAAATCTGTGTATATAAAGACACAAATTCATGCGTGTATATATCCTAAGAGTAAGACGAATCTTCAGTTAGACAAATTCCAGTAACAGAACGGCGTCTAGAAATGTGTGTTTCTGAGAATTTCCTTAAAGGAAACCCTAATATTGCTTTAATCGACCTCTAGGCGAATAAAGCGATTCAAAGAAAGCAAAGATCAAATTCGGGGCCTCACACACACAAGCACACAAAAATAAGCATAATCTGATGCTTGAGCTATTGTTCTCAATTCCCGGTAACAGTGCATAGTTTGGAAATATGCCCAGTTAACGACAAAAGGCCCGCTCCTTAAAACGTAAAACCTTAACATAATTGAAAAAATATGGGTGTACATATACCTCTGTCTAATCTTTAGAGCACAGGCGTGACTAGAGAATTAGACTTCTAATACCAATTTAATTGCAAAGAATGTTTTGTAAAAATTCACCGTTATATTATAAAATTATTGTGACAGAGAATCAGTATCCCTTAAACTGTAACCACTTCAGTACCTTCACAAAATATATCTCGAAAAGTACATCAAAACATTAAAACACGGTTCTAAAGAGACATCAAATTTTCTATTCAAAAGCTTCACGTCACGTTCTTTTAACGCCATGACGGGGGCTCATATGCGGGCTTATACAGAAATCATCGGTGCGAGAATGATACAAGGCAGTTTATCATCCCCTCATGTCATATTTACTCGTGTTTTTTTTGGGTTGGCTAAGCGAAATGCGTACTGAATACAATATACATTGACCCAGTGCCGCAATCACAAGGAAAATGTTTTGCTAAGTAAAGATTTGGATATTTTGGTATACTTGATTAAGGTTTAGGTGTTACGTTTACTTGACTTATTTTGTTACGTTCATATTTCATGTTATAATTTTGGAGAGGAAAAATTGTGTGCTTCTGCAAGATGTTTTAAGACAAGCTTCTAAGTTTAAGGTTTGATGTTGTTGTACTTTTTGGATTAATTAGGCAGCTTACATATTTTTTGTGTTTCTCGGGCTTTTTTTGTTTCTTGATGAGTATACTGCCTGCCTTAAATAAATTTGTGTTTGTGTGTGTGTGTGCTGTCATAATGTCGCGACTTCAATTTCGGACAATATGTTATTGGGTTTTCTAATAGAAATTAGTAGTAGTATTTGCACTTACATTAAATTTGCACCATTAACTCAATAACACTTTACAATATTTTTGTCCTGCCTCCTGTTGGGTACATGTCTAGTTTCAGATCTAAAAATGTCCCCATTAGCCGACAGTAGGTTCCCCTAGTATATTTAGGTAAATAAATAAATGACTGGCAAGATATTTATATGATTCATAATAAAATAATAATAATAACATTTATTTTCTTAACTTGGCACAGAATAATGTTCATGTTAGCCTAATCTATGCAGAATCTACAAGCATATACATAATATGTATTGGTAAGTAGAACGAGTATTTATGTGTAGCAGGGTTTGTAATGCACCGGCAATCACATTCTATTTACAAGACTTGCCTCTGTGTCTCGGAAAGCACGTAAAGCCGTTACTCACAGCTGCCACAAACATCTCTAACTGCCGATATGAAGACTGTATACCACCTTCAAATATTCTGACATTTGGTCTAACTTTCAAGTAGCATTATTAGTTCGAGATACAAAGATGTAAAGAATATAAATTATATGTGACCTACCCTAACGTATGGAATCATAAAGCTAGGGAAGAGATTACTAACATTGTTGGACTAATGTTCTTACTAATGCTGTACTAAGCTAGTGTGTTTGTACTAGGAGTAGATTTACGTGAGCCTAAACTTGAACCAACTGCTTTATCTAAAGGTCACCGAATACAAAATCGTGCGATGTCTTTATTTATAAATTCACTAGCTATCCCTCGAGGAGAGTACTATTTCCCTGGATAAAAGCTACTCTACGTCCTTGTTTGTGGGGAACAAACGAGTACCTGTTATCACAACATGTATATTTCATGATGATCAGTCAAGTAGTTAAGGCCTGCAAGCTTAACAAACAAACAATCTTACATTCACATTAAAATATTATACATTTTAAATGTGTATCTCTTAAAATTTGGTTGTAATTGATATTATACTTTATAATTATGTGCATAGTTCAAAACACCGTGTTATTACTGGGAATGCCTTAGCAGAAAAACCTCGTAATCTAATCCTTATCCGGGAATCGAAAAGGAGGCCTCATACAACAGCATTAATTAGGTAAAATAACCTACTGGACAATATTGATATATTTAACATTTTTATGTAACATAGTATTTTTTAAAGTATAATATGTTTTCTAGATTTTCGCACCAATAAGTATAAAAACTAAACTCACAAAACTGTCACTGCGTACAGATAAAATAACATTTTAACGGTTCGCCCAGGTACCTTTGTAATCCTGTTCCCACTTCGCACAGTCCGGGCCTCTTCACGCAGTATATTCTTATAACAAAATCCTTATCATAAACTTATTTTGTATGTGTCGCTATAACAAGAAGGGGAGAAATGTTTATAGTTGTAAAAGTTATGAACGTAAAACGTATGAGTATATAGGGATATTAACTTGTGTAATAAATAGAACTGAGCTTAAAGGAAGGACGAACTCGGTTTGTATAGAGAGGAGATGAAACTATTGCACGTTTGGTGAATGGGAAACTATTGCTCAAAGCAAGAGAGCTTTTAGCTTTAAGAGCAGTGATAGCTCAGTGGGGAGACCAACAGACTGCAATGCAGAGGGTCTCAGGTTCGAACCCACGTCGCGCACCTCTGACTTTCGGAAGTTATGTGACTTTTCGAAATTATGTGCGTATTGATTGACAATTATCGCCTTCTCCGTGCCTCGGAGAGCACGTTAAGCCATCGGTCCCGGCTGCCATGAACATCTATGGCGGTCTGTACTGACTGGCCCCCACACAAGATAAGATAAGATAGCTCAAAGCATGATCTATTGTAACTTTGTTTCCGCAGATTGAGCCGTACTCAGACTGGCATGTTGCATCCCATGTTAATTAATTTTAGAAAAGTTTATACTACCCATACCATCAATTTTTTTTAAAATGATTTACTATTACTCTATTTTACAAATTACTAGTAGCTTTGTCACACCTTCAGATAAGCTAAGCTAAGCCCAAGAACGGTCTATGTGGAAAACCTTGGGAGAGGCGTATGTCCAGCAGTGAACGTCTTTCGGCTGAGATTATGAAACTATATACATAGTTAATAGAGGATTTAAGTCGATATTGCAATGGCTGGAATTCGAGTGTCGTTCGCAAATCCGATGCCTTAGTCATTGGGGTACAGTCCCTTTAAAAAACTGCTGCGTTAGGAATAGCTCCTGAATCACGGAGGACTTTTGTAAACATTCAAACAACAGCCACATATACAGATTTCGGTCAACCATTTGTAGATCATAGAATTTTCCTTTCCCCGTATAGGGCTTGAACCCACAACACAAGGTGCAGGAATTGTGCAAAATTTCTCTTGTTGATCGTCTCTAAAAGTATGGCATGTTTAACGCATACTCATGCGTTAAATATATACTTATCTAAAGTATGTTAAGTCTGTAACGCCTCTGGTAACTTTCAATAACATTCAAAGTTATCAAGTCACTCAATTTACAGTTGTGTTTGCTGCCAGGTTCAGGCAAAGTTTGAGCCTGAGAATACAAAACAATCACATCCAAAGACCGATTTATGTAGTAACAGATTAGCCACATATATGTATCTTAAATATTAGCAAGAATTTTAATACTATCTTATTATTCAGGAATCCAAAAATAGTTGTGTCGAATCTGGTCATACCTTGTATCCAATGTTTAAATGTTTCTAAAGACTCACACGGAAACCTTACAGGAATTATTTTCATGCTAAAAAAGTACTTTAGACTCTCTTTCTGATTCTAGCAGTTCGTAATGTTTGTTTTACTTTGAGCATTCATATTTTTTGAGTACCAGAAAATCTCTTTCGGTTGTAGATGTTATTTACTAGCAAATTTTTCTCTAATGTTGTCTTTATATTATGACATGAATTTATTCATTTTATGGATACTCATTACGATCTAAATAAATATAATATGTATCTTGTGACAAAACCAATCAATCCTCCTGAATAAGCCAGTTACTCAAACCTTCCACATATTAAACCGAAACCTCCCTTAATAATTATCAAAGAAAACCGACTTCATGTTACAGTGGACTCCCTAACGTTATCTACCGGGGGTCCATTTGTTTACACTACCTACATCAAGCCTTAATGCTAAATATTTGTTCAGTACCAACTTGTTTTACTAATACCTGGTGTACAATGTAGAATTAGGTTGTGTATATGCCTCCCTTGAGCCAAGAATGTTAACCAAAAATGTTGGTGAAGATAGTATGTCAAAGATTTGAGGTAAAATATTAGCGTAATAAATTGTTGGTTTTGTTTGGCTAACTTGTTATTGGATGAAACGCAGTGGTCTTGCTAATATAGAAGTTGGAGTGAAATTAAACTTCGCGTGTCTGCGATATAAACGATATCTTTGTACCCTGTTTTTGTAATGAAGTTTAACGATCTTTGTAAAGGTTGGCATTGCGTGAATGATACCTTGCAGTTCTGTTGTTGCAAGCGCTCATATACTAAGATAAAATGAATAATGGGAATACCATCAGGCAAACTATACGTTTGTTTGCAAACTAAATAGTTTTAACCAATAGAAAATATATTTAGATGTTTATTTCGAAGTCTACATACGTTATGCTTGTTAACTCGTTCGTTAAGAAATTACTGTTGTTTATTAGATGTAGTTGTGACCTTTACAATAGGATGCATTTTACATTTGTGTCAGTTGCTTTAATATTATCATCGCATTTTTATGCATAATTGTCAATTTTGTTTACACGGCAGAAGGCACACTCTATATTTATCGACACTAAAACAAAGCTAGCAAAAAGTGGACTCTACACCTCTATAAAATACAGCCTTTGCATATAGTGTATGTGTATGTATGTATTGGTTTCCTCGCTGGTTTCAGCACGAATGGGCCGGATCGACCGGGGTAGTACTACCCTCTCACAGAATACCGGCGTGAAGTAACGGTACCCGTATTGTTGCGTTTCGTATTGGTGAGTGAGAGAACCGGAGGCCCAGTTACCCCGATCCTTTTCCTATCCTTTCCTTTGTCCTTTCCCTCCTTCATTCCTTTTTAAAGGGCTGGCAACGCACTTGTAACTCTTTTGGGGTTGCGGGTGTTCATGGGCGGCGGTAATCGCTTACCATCAGGCGATCCGTCTGATCATTTGCCAACCCATACCATTAAAAAAAAAAAAATATATATATATAGATAAGTTTCTAGTTTGTATAAAGCAAAACCACAACTAAAATATTATGTTAAAGTTTATTATAATACAAAGCATTTCAACATAACACACAATCAAAAGCACAAAACCTGAAAACAGAATTTACATGTCAGAATTTTCCAGATATGTGAAACACTGAGACGAGGTTGGCCAAGTTGCCCTTAGTACGGCTCAGACTGACACTGACATGTCAAGTTGATACACTGTGTCATGTAGGCTTCACGTAAGCCTACGATTTTACAAGATTTACTCATCTTGCAAAACAATAACTAAACAAGCAACGTTAATTGCTTTCAAATTGGAAATTCGTGTAATATTTAAGCACGTTGGATAAACGGACTAAATTTAGTGTGTGTACTTCAAATCGATTTATTTATTGATACTATGTGTACGTCTAAGAGTTTTAATATAAAATCAATGGTAGGTACATAAGACATTTTTTCCAAGCATTGCAATATGCTAACTCAATATTATAAATGAAAATGTGAGTCTTTTTTGTTTGTTTCTTACGCTTTCACGCCTTCACTACTCGAAAAATTATTATGTTTGGGAACAAAAGGACACAGGGTACCTGTTATCCAGAAAAAAGGAGATACTGTTACTAACCTAACCCACATTTACGCAATCGAAGCCGAGGCCAAAATCTAGTTAAGTTATAAATGTTAATACATTTACGTTGTCATGTCATATTCATAAGTTATAATTATAATAATTTATTTAATAATGTACCACCAACCAAGAAGAAGCAAAACACAGCTAGACTTCATGATACTTTGAGCTCATTCTGCGTAAAAAGAAACACCATAGATTAAATTATGTTCGGGTACTTTGAAATAACTAGGTACACTTCAGAACATTGGGACAACTACCATCTTAGTCTCCCCATGAACAAACGTCGGGGCAAAGTGTAAACTTAAATATAAATAGTTTTAATTAAATTAAATAGCTTAAATAGTAGTAAAGTTCAATAATAGTAGTGTTTGAGTTTTCAAAATTATGTAATAAAAGTGTTTTAAAATAAAATAAACAACGCGACAAAAAAAAAGTGTTTATTTTCAATAATATATCTAATATAAATATTTAATATGCACTTAGATAATACTATCAACTACATCTAGTATGTATGTTGTTAGAACTATCTAAGTTTGTTATCTCAGCTTAGAGTCAATTGGATTACCAAGCAGTGGTCTCGAGTTCTATCTCAAGGCGTAACACTGACTTTTATAGGTTATTCGCGTATGGATTAACTACCAATTACTATAATAACTGTAGTGGAACACACATAATAATATTTTCATTATAATTTATGAGAATTGTTATTAGCATCCGTGCAGTCACCAAAGGGATCTAGTTGAAAACTAGTGCCAGGCTTACTTAGCCTGGCATATGCTGAACTAGGTCCCATTTGAAAAAAAAATGTTATATTTAACTCGTTATTATTGTATTTTTCGTTGTCAAATAAATTAATTTTCTTTCTTTCTTTTTCTTTCTTTTCTTTACTTATATTGGCTAACTTTTAATGCCTGGCTATCAAAATGAGCGTACCGATCTAGAAATTGAATCCGGTCTATCATATTTGACAGCAAACACAAACGCAAAAATATGCACTACATAAAACTATAAATCTGTTTTAATATCAGAACAATGATTTATTATACTTACTTGAGCATTTAACTATTTTCGATATGGAATTGTTTTTATTCAAACAGATATCGATTACAGGTCCGCCGATATAACCTCTATAGCTCAAATTTAAATTAGACAGGACATTAGCGATGGAGTATTACCGATAAAAAATCGAAATATTCGAATTTTTAATAGAAGCGAACTCTTGATAAATATTTGAACTTAGATATAAGTTAATTCGTTTATTACTATTAGCTATATGCATATATGAATGCAGATACCGCCAGAGATTTGCGTGGTTTAGCGTCATATAGGCATAGAAATATGGGAAGTAAAGTGACAAACATATAAATATGTTAATATATGTTTGTCATCTTGCTTTCTCGTTATCTATGTTGAAAAAAGATAACGAGAAAAGTAACTGTAATTAAGTCGTGCAGCACAGCATAGTCCTCAGCCTGTTTAAACAACAGTTCAAGAATCAAATAACCTAATATGATTCGAATAATTAGTATCAACGAATCATCGATCATCATTTGAATGCAGATCGAACAACTTTCAAATATTCGAATTTATTTGGTCGTTGCACATCGCTACTGTATTTAATGAAATAATAATGCCCTGACAATGGTTCCATTGCCAAACACGAAAACTGTTTCATTCATTCAACCTACATTTAATAAAGCAGATTTTGTAGAATACAGTAGACTCGCTGGCATTTATTGATTTATTAGCAGGCACACGTATTTTAAATAGATTTCCATGAAGTTATAGTACTTATATTTTGTTGGGGTAAAAAATCAGCTACTTAGTGTATGCTCACTGTTTATTTGACTAATAATAGCATCATGTATGTATAAATCTTAAAACTTTCGTCTAAAAGTTAAACAAAATATTCATGATGATTATTAAAATAGAGGTATCGAAAAGGGAAGGAGAGACGACAAGACGGAGTGAAAAAGAGAATAAAAGAATTAGACAGAGGAGAAGACGAAAATTTGGCCCTTATATTCCTTCTAATCCATGCACACATCTCTTTCTACAAATATCGTGTCCGAAAACCAAATAATGTTACCTAGACACAAAGGCCAGACTACAATAGCTAGAAAACCGCAAACGTCACTGCACACATAATCCAGTCTTTCCCATTTCTATGAAATCATATGTCCGATTCCCAGTAAAAGCCATTTGTTACGCCGTCACATTAAACTACTAAGCTCTTTAACTGAAATCTGTCAGAACATGAGAGTGAACTTTTAATAACAAACCACGCAAGTTAAGCCGTGGGCGACAAAGTAATGTACCTACATTATATAAATTAAATGCCCAAATTCCGGTTTTTGTTTAGTTTTGGTGTAAGTAAAACAAAATTACATCACTTTTGAAGATGATAATTCAGAAAGGTCTGCCTTAACAGCCTCCTTAGTCAACTGGCATAAGTTTGTAGCCAATCTGAAGGTGCCAGGTTCGATTACAGAGTTGGGAAAATTATTGTTCAGATCTTCTGTTGAGTAATTTTCTAGCAGCATGGTTTTAAAAAGCCCTGTTGTCGTCACTCTGACCTAAAACAAATTGTACTTGTCGAAACGTAGTCTTTCTGATGTGTTAGTATATATATATGTATGTATCTGTACATTTATTTTCAATTAAAAATACACATGACATATGGCATATTGATTAAAAGGTAAAAAAACGCCACATTTTAAAAGTACTTACGTAAATGCATCATGATAACAATCTCATTCACCAAACCACGATCCCTATCCAAAGCTTCTTACCTACATTAATACTAAGCCCCACCACCCTTGCATACAAAACTAAAAAGAATAAGTTAAGCCCCAAAATCACACATTGAAGACTATAATGCTCTTAGCATCCCCACTCTGATTCTCGGAGCATAAAATCTTCTTAGAGACTACCCGTGCTCTTAAAATACGAAGGATTTTCAGATTAAAGTCTTTTGCAACTAATGCGTTTGATGATTAAAGGATGAGACGAATGACAATTTCACTTTGGCTTTCTTTAGAGTTTATTCAGTGAACGTTGAAGCTGAATGAAGATTTGAATATGTAGTGTTTGATATTGAATGCATATCTATACTGATAATATAAAAAAGGTCAAAGATGTTAGTTTGATGTAAATGACTACTAAATTTGACGTTTTAATGTTACTTTACGGCCTAAACGAAAGTATGCTTTTTGAATTTGTCTCCATTACTCAAGGAGTTTGAGTTTTTCTATATAAGAAACGTAGTTGTCTTCAGATACCCTTTAATAGTCTTTTAACTTTCAAAACATCAGCAATAATATGAAAATATTACCTATCAATATACAGAATTTCCCGTTAAGTATAATCCTGAATCACTTTACCGTAGAGCTAATAGGAGCCCGAAATAAAAAGAATGTTATGTGTTTTTTTTTAAATGTGGCTTTTCACAGTACTTTGCTTTTCTGTATACCATGGCTACAAATGAATGAAAATCAATAGCAAAATGCGCATTGAGTAATATATGCGTGCAGATTTCAGAATGTTAAAATACATTATCACGTATATAATGAATACGAGATTATTGCTATTAATATGCAGAAAGTGTAAATTCCATATTCAAAAACATTGAGTATATGGAAAAATATATTTTGAAATAAATATCCCTAATATGGGGTGTTCCACGATTATCCATTCTTTATCGGACCTTACCCTCTATAGTTAGAGTAATTCCTAATTTACTTGCTGAGGAGATCATCATTCGACCCTAAAGAGAAAATCAGAAGATCTAAAAATTCTGCATACACGTTCTTTTTCACATGTAGGCCAATAATAAGGACGGATTTATTGAAATATTTACTATATAATATTGTCTTCTGTTTACGCGAATGTTATTCATTGAAATTAAACTACTATATACGGATTTTATCGCGTTGTTTATTTATCACTGTATTACAAAATTTTGAAAATATTACACTACTACTACTATTGATTTTATTTTACTAATTTATAAGCTAATAAAATTATTTAAACTATTAAATCTATTTATTTTTGGTTTACACTTTCCCCGACGTTTCGGTTGCTTTTCAGCAGCCATGGTCACGGGGAGACTCTTTACTATATGGAATAAATAATATTATATACAAGAATTATTAAAATTTTGCAGCAGTTGGTCCAAGTGCACCTATCAACGAAAGACTATGCAAAACGAGTCGCGATAAAAAGCTAGTACTCCTTAATCTTTCTTTTAGTAATTGACATAATCGAACATAAATCCACCTCCTATCAGAAGGGAAGGTACCACGCAGTAGAGGAAAGCCTATTGTCGTCTGCTGGGCATTGTTCTAGTTTCCGTTCTAGTATAATAATACACCAACCCGAGAATAAAATTCGAGACCTCATGTACAGCAGCCGTATTCACGCCACCGAGGCATTCGAACGTCATTTGAATACATCGCACACAACGATTTACTACTTGTAACTTTGCATGCTTAAAAATGCAACACCCAGACTTACGTATAGTGATCAACCCATTCGAATGCAATTGTGCACATTGCCTGTTTAACGCCCGTCATTATAACGCCTATAAGCTCTGTTTAATCTTCGCCTCTGTCATAACAGTTACGCATGGAAAACGCATTGGTTACTGCAGTACTGGATGCGGACGCATTAATAACAATTACCTAGAAGTCATACTGCAGGGTAATGACACTCATGGGATGCAGTGAAAATGTTTTATATGGAGCACTGTGAGTGTAATGTTCGTTTTTATATTATGATCGTGACGCATTGTTGATGACGTAAAATGGTTCGTTTGTGAGATTAAGTAGTGTTACGTGAGTGAAGGCTTTAGATGAATTGTAGCTTTTGTAGGTGTCCCGAAAGGGTTAGGTAAAAGTGTGTTACACCATATTTACCAGGTAAGCAAAGGTGCTTTTAAAGTAGTGCACCGTATTTCGTCAATTATGATTAAGGAAACACCGTGATAGTCTGGCGAGCTTGTTACAATAAGCATGGCACTATTGCTGACTCCGCGCTGCTACTAAGAAATTCCCTAAAAACCGCTATATATTCTGTGTAAGATATTTCCCGCACTAAGGATAATTTCTAAGTTGCGGAGCACTTTACATACAATCAAAAAACGGACACAAATAACGGGACTAGCACAACTATTTGTGGCAATGCAAAGTATTAGGTAGGTTGGGCTAGAAACAGAAATATTAAAAATTTCTTTAGTAGTGCCTTTTTTATTTTTTATACCACAAAAGAATATAAAACAAGTATATATAACTATATACTTTTGAGTAATTATTACTGTCATTACTATGCTAAATATGCATTATATTCTCTTAGCCCTATAGACTTTAAGAAAAAGGCGCTCTCTATTCTTATAGCTTCTGAAACTCTAGTTATCCTCCTCACCGATAACAAACTATACAAAGTTGACTGCATCTTGTGTGCCTTGTACGTAACTTTTTACTCAAAGAGCTACAAGTTTGAACACCTCTGCGAAAATCACTCTTCGTATCTGCACTACATTCATCTCAACAAAACATCCGAAGCCACTACATAAAGCCACATTGAATAAATAAAAAGGATAAAATCTAACCTAACATATTGGCAGACACCATATTTATCTACGTTAAGAATATTTTATTACGCTTATATGTCTCTCGAGTGGCCATTGTTGAACCGGTGACAAATTGCACGTGTTATTTCGTTTTGTTCCGACGACTGAGCCAAAAAAACCAAGACATATTTGACACTATTCATAATGGTGACACAAAAATCCTACTGCCACGCTTCTGGGCGTTACATAACGTAAATCTCGACGATACGGCTTGGCATTTCGGTAGAAATATGAGACGAAAAGGCTTTATTTTAGTTGTTGTGAAGTGTTTAAGTATTTGTGCATTAATTGGTGCTTCTTTGGTACCGTAGCTTAAGGTGCCTAGTGCTAGCGCTTGTATTCCATTCTGAGATCCTGGCGTTGACTTCCAGGTCAATAGGCTATTGAATTTTCGCTTGAAGAATTTTAAATAATTGTGTTGTATCTGGAAATATACCTTAAACACGCCAATACACTCGCCCAATTTACTAAAACATATCTGGAAAAATGTGTACTACTGTTTACTACTCTGGAAATCGTCGAATATAAATGCAGGTCTAAATACAATTATATGTAATTTGTATGACTATAATTCTTCAATTACTTAGGCAACTGAGAAAGTAGCTTCCCAAGCACAATAATATGCACGGGATGCATAGTACTGTGCAATAGGTATCAGATCAGTCTTGTTTATTCTATATTTTTAGTAAAACAACCTGAAGGCATGTTTCAGCTAGATCAAAAACTACTATGTATTTTGGTTCCAGTATTCTAATAAACATTCAGGATTTTAATAAACTGTCACTGTCCAAACATTGCAGGAGATTAAAAACATCACATCAGTTTGCTATCTTCAAAAACTGAAATAAATTCGATATTCAGCTGACACTATCCATAAAAATATATCTATCACGCCAAATTTGACCTCAAAATCGTTCACGATGTCACAAAAACAAACTTACCCGTCTCTAAACAAAATGGTTCTAATATATCCGACCATAAACTTCAATATATCTTCGGGCGACAAATATTAAAGTTCGCGGCAGTAAGTTAAACGTAGGTATACCGTTTGGAGAGTCGCCAACAGTACGAATTAGAACTGCTATATATCAGATGGAAGTTCTAAAGGCATGAAAGTGGAAGAATGATTGTAAAGAACTTGTAATGAAGAGGTATTTTGAGGGTTGTTTGTATCTGAGTAACATTTTGTCCTGTGGAATTGTATTTGAGTGGTGCGTCGTCACGATTAATACGAAATAGAAGTACCTATACATTTAAGAATATATTTTGTTAGAAATTATTCTTATGGCTTTTACATACTATTAAGATAATACGAAACATATGGCCACAACTGAATGAACGGCAATTTAGCGATAAAATAATATTTAAATTTTATATTTTGGTACAACTAATTTAACCTCCTATGGCTTACTTCGTAACGGAAAACAGATATATTATTATATAGTAATTATTTCATTTATTGTTCTACTTTTTGATTTAATTTAATATAATTGTTCAGACGAGAATTTTTAGGCATTTTTACTTAAGAGCTACATTAAGAATGTTGTGAATAGTAACACAAAACAAAGAGGGCTTTATTTTGTTTTCGGTTATGTCTGAAGAAAAAGTGTTTTGTACCTACAAGTTTTTATCACAAATTATAGTAGATAAAAATATTTGTAAAAGTGTAGTATGTATGTTCGTGATGTATTTTGTGTTGTAAGTATTAAGATACCTAACTGAAATTAAACTACTAGATGTGAAACACAAACGCTCGTTGAAGTCTGTTGTGTGTGAACATGTACAACAGGGGACCAACCACTACGCGAGATTTGACAAACCACAGATTCTCGCTAAAGAACACCGATTCCTACCAAGGATGCATCGCGAAGCAATTGAAATCAAAAAACATCCTAATTTCAATAGAGAAGATGGTTGGAATGTATCACCAGCTTGGGATCCAGTACTTCAAATAGTCAAACCCAAGAAGAAACAAAACACAGCTAGACTTCATTATACTTTGAGCTCATTCTGCGTAAATAGAAACACCAATATACTAAATTATGTTCGGGTATTTTGAAATAATTACACTGGAACATTGAGACAACTACCATCTTAGTCTCCCCGTGACCATGGCTGCTGAAAAGCAACCGAAACGTCGGGGAAAGTGTAAACCTAAATATAAAAGGTTTTAATAGTTTAAATAATTTTATTAGCTTATAAAATAGTATAGTTCAATAGTAGTAGTGTAACAGTTACAAAATTATGTAATACAGTGATAAATAAACAACGCGATAAAATCCGTATATAGTAGTTTAATTTCAATGATCAACATTTGCGTAAACAGAAGACAATATTAAGATACCTAACTATTTAAAAACCACAAAATTTCTTTAATAATAAGTGTGTTTTATGTTTATTAAACTATGGAGACAAATAGGCAAAAGAACAGCTTCTTCGTAAAATATTTTCGTAGCCAACCGTGGAACCTATCACTGACTGTACAAGAGAGCTGATTGTGTGACCAACGCAATAATGTTGCAATTTTAGATTCAGCTTAAAGAATGAAAATCGTAGCATTTATATAAAAGTGAAATAATAAAACTGCGAATCCAACATCAGTATTTCTCTTTACTTTATATATAACTTGATATGTAAATAAACGGATTTGATTACATTATACTACCCAACTACCAATATTGGGCGCTATCCCTCGATATATTGACTCGAGTTACTCTGCTATCTCACTACAAGAAATTTATATCTCCGGAAGCGTAGGTCTCTTGAAAACTTTTGTCCTAGTTCAAAAGAACAACTTTACAAACTCAGTTTTTGTGAGTTATATTACTAAATTGTTTGGATCATGTTGACTAAGCTCGGCTAATAAAATCTTGCCTTTTCCTTGAACCTCTATACCGATGAAAATCACAAGCTTTCATAAAAATAATAATCGGAAAGTTTTTCAATATTTTACCGAATCAAACCTTCTTTAGGGCTGGCGCACACTGTACGTAAAGGCGGCAAATTACACTTTTATGGTAAATCTCGCGACACCATCAGGCTATGTAGTTTTTTGTGTGAAGAAATTGATTTTTAATTTAATGTTGTTTTTATTACGACTTAAGTCATTCCGTGTATGTTATTTCTCTGAAAGACACGTACAAAATGAAGGTGTTATAATATACTATTAGGCATGAAAGTAAGGAAATGAAAATGTATCTATTGATAAGCAAACTATTTTCAAACCATTTGTAACAATTCTAAAGCTTTTCAGAGATTAATAACAGAATAATCTTATCCGTGAACTTTTAATAAATTCTATTATTATAATGACATATATAATAATAATATGATGCTTTCGTATGTATTGTCTTTTGATTACTAAAATGCCATGTACCAATTTATACCGTTTCATATACTAATTTTCAGTGACCAACTCACAGGTCATCTTATTTACCACTCATTATGTAGATTAAGCTGCTTTTGTCATTTTGTAACAGAAACAATAAATTGAAACCATATTTCACCTAATTATATTCAGGCTTAGGAAGTACCCTTTAATATTTCCCTATTAGTATAATATAACGAAGTCACTAAAGCTGAATAAAATCTTTAATTTAGATTGTTATTATTAATCATTACCGAGAACTCACTCACCAAAAGTAGTAAACATAAATTGTTCAAAGGAATTCCTAAAAGCTCTCTGTCTTACTTCATAATGTAATCTAAGTCTAAAATATAAAGAGACGTCGGCACATGAAAAGTATATTTGTCAGAAAAAGACACGTATTTTCTTAAAGAACATGAGGTATTAGGAAGTTGGAAACTTATTAAATAACATTGAATAAATATATGAGTCCATACGTTTCGGTCCCTTAATAAGGCAACGAGCAACTTCTACCAACTTCGCCAACTTAATTCCAACCAAAATAAGGTTTTTTCTCCGCTTCCCGTGGTCATCTTCAGGTGGGGGAATGATAAAACTGGCATATATCTCTTGTGGTTCGGTGCTCTCGACAAAAACATAGGCAAAAAGTTTTGACATAACGCGATATAAGGAAAATGGTGTTGTGTGTAGTTTATAGCTTGTTTTCGGCTATGAAGACCGTCTCTCTCGTAAATATAAAACAAAAGCAAACGGACAGATAAAAGACGAGCAGTTTTTTGGTTGATGAGAATAAAGGGGAAGTTATTCGCTTAGAAAAAACGTTTAATGTTAAAAAATACGGCGATTGAATTGAGCGTCAGTACTCAGCTGTCGGTGATATATTCAGTGTGTAAAGTTTGCTCTAAGAATTTTCCGCACGACATGTAAGCTTATGTTGTCTTGGTAAATTTGGAATATATACTTAAAGCATTGTAATTCTTTTAAGCAGTCTATGCGTCTACAACTTTAGCATGACAATACTATTTGTACTTACATAATTAGTCGCCCATCTATATCCGTGAAGACTTTGGCATGTTTTTTTCCAGCGAACGTTTAAACCGACTTACTACCGATCATCCCAATAACACTTTGCCTGATCCGAGAAATGAACCCGACACATTCACGACCTCAACGCGACCGTCACAATAATCTAACGAGAAAAGCCGTGGACTTCCGATCAAATGTCGGCCATTGTATTATCGACGTGCATTCATTATTAATAAAAGCATTCTAGCTGGAGGGATTTACAAATATACTAGTAAGTTTAATAAAAATAAATAGTAACCTTTAAAAATATTGAATCCTATTAAATGTTTGTGCTTAACTTAGCCTATTATCACTAGTAAAAATGACTATATTCCGCATGATGGTAAGCAGTCGTGTAGCCCACGAAAAGAGCCCTCCACGCTACGTCCACATAACAACTGAAGTACACGACGAAATGTAGCTGTTTCAAATCTATACCTTACATTATCTTGGCACAGGTGTGCTAAGACGCTATGTTATACAACAACTACATATTGATGAGACATTCCAGTGAATGGTTGAACTAAGAGTACCCTAACTGTTGCATTAATAATGACACTGAATGGAACAAACCAAATATGATATGTTTGGTAAGATAGAAAAATACCACCTTATTTATAAGCTGTCTCACTTCTCTTGTCAGTGTGAGAAGGGTAAGGTTGTAGTTCACTATTCTGGTGCAGTACGGGTTGATAGACTTTACATATCTTTGAGAATGTTAAGCAGAATTCTACAAAATGCGGGTTACGTCACGACTTTTTCTTCACCGTTAAAATAGACAACATTTACTTTTATAAAACGCATATGACTTTGAATAGTCAGAGGTACATGTCCGCGGAATCGTACTACAGACCCCTTGCTTAGCAATCCAACGGTTTCTCACTACATTATCGCTGCTATGTGAAGAAATATATGTACGTACATACTCTCAAGCTTATATCCCTTAAAAGGTTAACAAAAGTGCACTTCTGCCTACCTCAAATATAAATATAACAATATAATATCGCCAGCTATAGTATAAGGTCTCATGAAGTGGTAGGCGATCCTATTGCCCTTCAAAATCTAACTCAAAATCATTTAATTTCGTTGTTTAAAGGTGTATAGGTATATAGATGTTATATTATTACAGTTAGTGTCAGCTTTATTCAGACTCATAGCCATGCAAAATTAATCATTCATTAATAAATAGTATATAACGTCAAAAATAAAAAGGAATTAAATTGACTGAATATATAAAAATTAAAGTATAAAACAATAATTAACATGTCAAAATATCAGAAAATAATAATAATAATACCATTTACCGGATATAAATAAGAATGAATGAACAGAATAATCTAATAACAGTTTGCCGGTCCGGTTATCGGTCAAACAGCAGTCGTACATACTATGGCTGCATCACCGAGGCACTCAAGATATTGAACAAAATAAACCTATAGCTTATCCTCTGCCTACATTCAATTGCATCACTGCACTCAAGAAAACACTACAAACTATACAAACGGCGTATTCTTACGGAAAATACAACTACCTGCATTCGCAGAGCAATAACCACCTAGAGTTCTGTTCTCCCCTGAAATATACCGTCGTAAAGATAACTTAACCTTCGTAGCAGGAAAAGAGTTTCTTAAAATTTTCGCGCACTTACTGCGAACGTGAATTGGGTTGAATATATATATTTTATGACGTACTTAGCAATGATATATGCGTATACCTTACGCTTCCTTCTAATGGGAGCTGCAGAGCCGAAGCTGTTTACTGTGACAAGAAATGGCATGCCTTAGTGATGCTTGGCGGTATAGCTTATATTGGCTAAGATCAGCCAAACCATCCCTTTTTAGTAGTTTTCTAGGCATATATGTACAAGTCTAAGTTAAATATCTAAGTTGTTTTAGGTATAAACACCGATTCAAATCGAAAATAGTCGATACACTAGATTCTATGGCCAAAAAACTCGAAAACAGGCAGGATTGGATATCGGACGAGGTTTGGTCAAACATTAAGACGCGTAAAGATCTGAAGAATGGCGTGAGAGGAGAAAACTTTGGGGAAGATTACTCTCGGCTCACCAAACAAATTGACAAAAAGACAATGCAGGAGGGATAAAAACCAACATCTTGAGTACATCTGTACTGAAATCGAACGCCATGCAGAGAAGTACTAAACTGCAGACCTCTTCAAAAAGGATATCTCGGAAAGATGTAGAGAATATTGCGAACTCTACCAGGAACAGCCAGCTCAGCCTCATTAACTAAAATCTCAATAGAAGAGGAACCTAATAAACCGCAACTGTAATAACTATATGTAGAACAACAGCTCTAATATCACATGCGAGCAAAATTCTCCTCCATATCATCAACGCGAGATTGCGATCTTTCCTCGATATACCTCAAGAGCAAGCAGGTTTTGTCAAAGGGGTACCAGAGAGCAAATACTTAACATTCGGCTCATCGTGGAGAAGTGTTACGAATACAACACCTCAACTTTCATGTGTTTCGTGGATTATCAAAAGGCCTTCGACTGTATCAAGTGGGTGAAATTATGGCAAGTGCTATCTGAAACAGGTGTTCCCATCCACCTCGTAACGTTGATACGCAAGCTTTATGAATCAGGATATGGTACGGTCACTGCAGGAGATGTAATATCGAGCTAGTTTAAGTTCCACAAAGGCGTTCGACAGGGATTCGTGTTCGTTCCTATTCTCTTCAATATATATGGAGTGTACATAATGTGCCAATCATTAGAAAAATGGGCAGGCGGCACTGAGATAAACGGAGTCAAAATACCCAATCTCCGGTACGCAGATAACACCACCTTTTTGGCTTCATCCGAAGCAGAAATAACGGCATTGCTAAATCGTTTAGAAACAGTCAGCTTGGTAATGGGCCTTGCTATCAACAAGTCCAAGATCAAGCTCATGGTGATTGACCGTTTTGCAACCATCCAACGCACTAATCTTCTGCAAGAATACGAGACCGTGGACCAGTTTCAATACCTTGGTTTGATGATCACTTATAAAGGTAACAGTGAGCCAGAGATAAGAAGACGTTGTTGCATGGCTAGGACAGCAATGACTGAACTGAGCAAAGTTTGAAGAGACAGAAACATTACAAATCGAAAAAAGATACATCTCGTTCGCACACTTGTCTTTACCATCGCCCTCTATAGCGTTGAGATGTGGACAATCAAAGCAGCCGACAGGCAGAGAATCGACACCATTGAAATGGGGTGCTGGCGCCGTATGTTGAGAATACCATGGACAGCCCACCGTACAAACGTCTGGATCCTAAAAGAACTGAAAATAGAGGATATTCAGCGTCTGTCAACAACCTGTTTGCAACGTTTAATGCAGTACTTTAGACATAATGCACAAAGAAATAGCGACAGTTTGGAACGCCTGATAGTAACAGGGAAAGTGGAAGGGAAAAGACCTAGAGGCCGAAGTTCCAAGCGATGGTCAGACCAGATATCCAAACAACTGGCAATCCCGTTTAGTGCTATCTTACATAAAGCAACGGATCGTAACCGATGGAGACAGCTAGTTGACAGAGTCAAAAGGAGTCACGATCCTCAGCAATGAGGGAAACGACTGAAGAGTGAGAGAGGTATAAAAACATATGTGGTCAAAGTAGCTCTAGTTCCCGCGACCTACGCACCATTTAAGGCAGTAGACATACCGGGGTAGGTTTTTTCGTTAAGACTCGGGTATTCCCATCTTTCTCCGGGTGAGCCCAACATACCTTCTCCGCTCCCTTTTTCCCGTAAAGAGGGACGTGTAAATATCATTACCCCACTCAAAAAAAATTATAGACATGAGTTGATATAGCTGTGTTACATATCAAAAATATATTAGGCTAAATGACGCTGGTGATAAAATAGATAAATACTTAGTCTCACCTATGACTCCAATCAAATAAGCAGCAGTGTACTAAAGTCACATTTCGAAAGCTTTAGTTTTAGTTGCAACGTTGTAAATAGCGAACCTATCTTGAACTTACGGACAAGATTCAAGACTCAGTGCTACTATTAAAAATTTCAAACATAACTTCAGTAACACTTGGTCTGACCCCAGAATTAACCATGGGAGCTCATGAATATCAGTCGCATTCACTACTGCTGCGCCAGCAACATAGATAAAGATAAAATGTACTATTTTTTAGTAACTATATCAAGTTAAAGGATCAATGTTATAATGCATCACGTGATTCTTTATTCAGTTTAATTTTCATTTTCAGATTAAAAATAGAAACACTACACATAAGCCAAAATAATTTAAACATTTTAATACATTTACAAACGTTTTAATACCGGCCATAAAAGCTACATATATCAAACATTTTTTGTTATAAAACCATACCACTTGACGTAATGACATTGCTAACCATATAAACGATTACGCCATATCATTCCAACCATGCAAATCTATAAAAAAACATAAGTAAAAATCTAACATAGCCATGTTTAGAAAGAGATACCATTCATAGTACAATTCCATAGTATAGTGATTCAAATGTCGTGTAGGCAAGGTACTGCTGGTTTTATACCATATTATTATACTAATCACACTCAGCCATTAAAATAATAAAAACATAAACCAAATTGGCCTAAAACATTGAACGGTATGATGTAATGACAGCATTTACCATCATAATTATAAAAGTGTAAAAGCAACACGCTACCGACTGAACAATAAACTAATAGCGTTACTATGTTTTAAGTCCAACGTAATACTGGCATATGTAACACATTCACAAAGTACCGACTTTTGTGGATTCGATCCCCATGCGCGACAAAAGTTGTGTGATCCAGATTTCATTATTCCAAGGCTAGGTGTTATTTGTGTTTGAATATTTGTAATGTGTCCCGCGACACAGGAATCATTTCTAGCGTGGGTGTTGTTTTTTAAGTAATAAGAAGAAGAAACCGTATCTTATAATTGGGATCTACTGACGAGATAATGCATTTTTTTGTCGGGACGAAGGAAACATCGACATATTAGGCAAGGAAACTATGATAACAAGGTAAGCCAAATATCATAAGCATTGCAAGAATTAGCATATGTCAGAATCCCCAAACTGGGGGATCCAGAATAGAGTGGTTTCTTTAAGTAAGTAAAGAAGACCTCAGTGAAATAAACTTACGTCATGTTCCTACTGTGTGAGTAAAGTCTTCAGAGCTCTTTATGTAGGCATTGTGTTTACGATAAGAGTATTTGCTCCTTGAGCTGGCAACACAACTAAATATTTATTACTATAAGCGCCTATAGAAAATTAAACCATTCACCATCAGGCGTGTCGTTTAATTTATTGTAATTTGATTAGTATCAAGAGGACGTTGACGTAATATAAAAGAAAATCTCAGACTAGTAATGCATTCTGAACTCTTAAAGAATTTTACCATATCTTAGAACTCTTCGGTACTCGTTATCCTATATCCTGTGAAATACTTGTTAGAAAAGTTTTACCTGTCAATTTATCTATGAAGGTCCAACTAGCTACACAAATGGACGCACTATCTGCGAACATCCCACAGTATCCCATTGGGTCTTGGAGGAAAGTTTGCCAATATAACCTATTTGTGAAAAGTTTTAAGCATTATAAACAGTCGTAGAAGATCATATTTTCTTGTATTACGTTAGGAAATAAAAGCAAAAATTGCAATGAGATTGGATTGTAAATTTCAATAAACATGATTTACAAGTAATCTGTAATTTAATAAAATCGCATGCTGGTATGTGAATTGCTGTTTTCATTACATCGTTTGTCATAATATCTCTATGAAAATGAGTTTGATCTGGGTTATACAGAATATCATTAGCGGAATCAGCACTGAGACTTTAAACTCCAGCAATAGGCTTATTTTTAAATATGACCAAAATATATCTGATACATCTGTGTTGGAATCACTGTGAGTGTATGTGCATACTTATGCACACACACTCATGCATATCCACAAACTTGTGTCTGTGTGTGTCAGATCGAATAGAAATAACGATATAATATAGCTAATGGCTGTATAATGGCTCTCTGTCTATATACTATAGAAAATCTTACGTCACACTAAAGTAAACACTCCGTGAAGTATTATAATTTCAACATAGGTCCCTGCATACCCAACTTTAACATAATATATTACGAAAATATTTTCCGAACATGACATGCTACGGGTTGAATTTTGATCCTAGAATGTGAGAGGTTAGTGATGGGATTAAGGTTTGATAACATAAACTGGTATTAGTGTCAATAGCAGTTAATTTAGTTTATGTAATATGCTATTGTATAGATAAGATTCACACTACGTGTGAAAGGTTAATTAGCAATACGATTAATCATTGTTTTATTTGATCTAATAGCCTATTACTGTGTTATGTATATATTCACTGTACCTAAAATTAATTTAATTTCAAATTGGATAGAGTTCATTTTTCAATCATACGCCTAGCTCATTATTAATTAATGCCAACTCACTAAGCTACTAACCAATCTTTATAACTAATACTACAAACCCTATTAGAATAACTGAAATGTGGGAGTGAATTTGCTCTAAGTCTGACAGACGGCAAAATTATTCCACTAAGAACGGACAGTGCTGACGTATTAATTTTATGTCAGCTGCAAATACATGTCATATCAGAGTGGCGTAGCAATTATGTCTCCGCCATCATTATGTTTAGATGATACTACGAATGTAATACTAATTTTGTAACTATTAAATATCAATAATATTATAATATTATCTACGTTTAAATAAGTGTCTTACAATAAAAAAATGGATATAAATATAAATGCCCTGAAAACTTAACAGTTAAAATAAGTCAAAAAATCTCATTAGGCTAACTATAACTTAGTAACAACAAATATTTTTATACAGTCACTTGGCACGCAATGCACATGTGTACCGAACATTACTAGTATTCAAATAAATTCTAGTATCCGGTATTAAGATACCAAATTGCAACCATATATTCCACATCACTAGTCAAGAGCCGGTCAAATCTAAACTATGAAAGAGGTCGCATGTAACATGGACCCTTAAAGTTGGGCCCTAATAAACATTGTGGTGCGAATTCCATATTTTATTTTTATGTCATTATAGTCTAGGGGCTAGATGCGGATTATATCTTAATGAAGTAAAGCAAAATAGCTTTTCTTTTTACCTTTACGATTTTTGTTCCTAAGGAGTTTACTTGGAGTTTTCAGTATATTTGTGGTTATAAAACTTACTAGCAATTCATATAAAAACTGTGTTTTTGTAAGAAAAATATTGAAACAAACATATCACATTGTTGCGGTATTTTCCCTTTGTTAATTAATTATACTCTATTACAATATGTTTTTTGCTTTGTTTTTGTCATTTTGTCTTGTCCAATTAGCCTTGGAAATATCACAAAGGGTAACTCGTGTATTATAAGTATAAAAAACAGCTATTACGTTGATATTAATCATACGAGGAATGTATATTTACTCTGTTCATTTATTTATTTTATTGCGTCTTATGTGAGAAAACCGTTTAGTACTTCAGCAAGTTTTTTACTTACTACCGTGCAGTAAAACCGGTACAGATCTTAATAGACTTATAAACTTTGTAGCTTCTCAGTCCACTCCAAGTAATAAAAAGTTACGAACGCTACTCAGGGCCAGATTGAGTCTACTTACTTCTACATGCACTGAGAAACTAAGTATCAGTACTTAATTTATTTTATCCCTAGCCTACAAGGAAATACGGCGACTATATTTTGTTAACAATTTATTTATAAAGATAAAGGTAACGATAAATTTATTTGTCATAAACATGTGTGGTATACAGGACAAGTCCTATACATTGGTTCTTAATATTAATTACATTTGTATCAACATATTTTTGCCATCACGGCGTGCAAATAATTATGATGAAGTTATATAAAAATATTATGTAATAATATTAGAATTACTTTAGTTGATGGCTTAATTAAAAAGTAAGTATTATGATAAATAAAAGAAGAAAATTAAAAAAAAGATCATAAATTTACGTATTATAATAGAACTAGATACTTATAACAATTGATAACTTTAGACACATTTATTTGAACAAGATTAATTAAGATGTCATCATAATGATGTCAGATATTCATTATATAATACGTCAATAAAAGATGTCATAGTAATAATAATTATTCATAAATTATTATTTAAATATATATAATAATTATTATTTGTCATTCAAATAATTATTTCTAGCATAATAACATTTGTTAAGTATCATTTCTATAAGCTTCTTTTTAAACAATTTTATCGGTAAAGATTTATATTCTTTTGAGAGCTTATTATATATTTTCTGTGCCATACAAAATATCCTGTTACGCAAATAAGCAGTTTTGGCGCAGTGTATACACAGTCGATCATCTCGTCTGTTGCGTTGTATAGAAATTTCAAAGCGCCTTTAAACTACGCTTAGTTCGAATAAAGTGTATAAATTACATAAATGAAGAAAAATAAGTAAGGTCTTAAAGGACTTAAAGCAGAAACTGCAATATCCTATCGTTCGATAATTTCAAATAATATAAGTTTTCTTGTACATTTTAAACAAATGACATTTGTTTGAACTAAAAGAATTGAAACATTAAAATGACTAAAATAATGTCATCTAAGTAAACAAAGACAAAAATGTTGAGTTTACAAAAGCTTATCTTATTCACAAACAAGATATTCCGTGATAGAGACATTCACCTTCTTAAGCCATAGTCACTAAATCTACAATAGTTATATAATGTCTTCTAATAATAAAACAGGCAGAATAGGCCGCTGTATGTTACTCTTATATGCACGAATGCAACTAATCAATCTAAAGAAACCTAATGTTGCAAATATATGCAAAATATCAATCAAGATAGTAGTAATACGAAACTGCAGTGTACGTAAAAAACAACATACCTAGTACTCATTAAAACATCCCGGTCGCCGGTTCGATTGAAACCACAAACCGTCAAATCCAGTCTTGTCCGGAGCTCAATGGCTAGTCGATGTCATCCTACTATCGACTGAAACGCAACAAACGAAATATGTCTGTCTCTCTCTCGCTCCAGTCATAGTACATAAAGCTGTCTCAATCGTTTCCGACTCATTCGCTAGGGTTGACTGTTATACGTTCGGACCTAGATCTAGTCGCATGGAACTGACGGCACGGAAATTACGGCACTTTGAATTATCGCAGCAATATTCATTGCTGTTTGGACGTAGCTAAATTGTTTTTGTTTTTTGTTTAATCCATTGTATCGGTTTTTCTTGCTCAACAGATAAATAGAATTGGTGTTTTAATTACTGGTCGTTTGTTGTCTTTTATAGAGGAAGTCGGCTTGGTCTGGATTCTTATGTGCCGCTCCGCAGTTTGGCTATACTGCGCTTTTTATTTGTTTGGCCCGTACTGAAAAACTGGGAAGCTGATGGTTTGGCATAGTCTCCGTACTTAAAAATTATTGAATCTACTACAACTTTTTACGAATGCTGAATATTTGACTGCCATAATATACTCATACTCTTTGGCACGGTGTATAAGTTTCTGCTTATGTGGATTTGATTAATATTTTATTAGGCAATTCTCATGAAGTCGAAATACGTACTGTGTAACGCCCACTTTGTACACTCGCCTTTATTTTGTAACACACAAATATTACAAGCAAAATATTTGCGAATTACACATTTTCTTTCTAAAATACAGAAACAGGCCACAATTCCTATTCATATTTCTGTTTCCAGCTCAACCGTTAATATTATACCTTGAAAATATTCTTCGTTGTACCGCAAACTATATTGCAAAGTGCAAACATTTACCATTTCTCCTGGCTTAAACTCTAACCTTACTCAAACGTGGGACCAACTAGCCCATTATACACGACGACAAAGCGCGTAATATTGGTGCCGTTATTATCTAGCCTCTGAATGGATACAAGCATGTAACACACATGAATTGAATGCCACCAAGGGTTACCTATTTTGGAAATATTTTTGCAATATAATATACCAACGCTACTTTAAATGATTACTCGTTTAAAGTGTATTCAAATGCTAGCAATTTTAGTGGCTTATCGGTACTTTTTATCTAAGACTTTTATGCAATTTTACTCGAGTGTGTTATTGTACATTTTAGTGTGATGTTAACTACATACGTGCAATGTAAACTGATCACCTTATCTGTAAAAAACAGACTTTGTAGAAGATTTGTAATAGTCCTGTATGTACTCATAGTTTTTGGTTTACGACTTAAAACGAATACCAAAAGGTGCATGAGATTTTTATTAGAGAATTTTCTACCCGTCGCTTTCCTCACATAAATCTCACGGTAAGGCATACCAAAATGAAAAGTACCCTAAGTGTTAATCCTAGATTTGATATGTCCTTCGTATCAAATTTCATCTAAATACACGGCAATTCGACGGCGATGGTCTACGCGTGATTGGGTAACTTACATCAAGACGTCTAAACACCTTCACATTCATTATTTAGTATGAATAGTTTCTGCACGATGTCGTTATATTCTTTATAGTTTTAGTAAGTCAATAAACCATATGTAGATTGAAATACTTTTAAACTGACTTTTTATTTGTTTTAAACTAAACATTAGAATAAATTTTAACTTTGGAATTGTCATTCTTAAGCTTGTTTTTTTAGAAGAGATTAACCTGATCAAGCATTGACCTGATTAACGTAAGTGTTCATTTGAGCTACATTGTAACTTACAGTAATAAACGTATTTGGATTTTATACAGGTTCCGATGCTTCACTCTATTCACGAATATACTTTGATGTTATACGGTTGTCAGTAAGCTCTGATAGTTCAGATCTAAAACAGACAGCACATATCAGAAATGAGTGGCCTACAATAGTACGTCAATTTTGAACGCACTATTACCCAAATGTCGTGCATGTAATCTGCATGCCAGATTATGTGATGACAAAGGGAGCAGTATTGGAACAGCTTTTGATGTATAGTGATTTTAGTCCGTTATTGCTTTTCGTTTGTGTTAAAAAGGATTATAAACCTTTTCATAAAATAGAAAGCTTTATGGTAATCCTATTTTATTAAACACGCGTCAGTGCTAAAATAATTAGAATCTATAACAAACAAATTGTATGATGACGTGTATATAAACGTTGCCTTTTGTACATAGAATTTGCATTAATTTAACGTGTGTTTAGTTTATAATTTACTTTATATGTTTGCCATGCTATTTTGTTTTGGCATTTTCTTTCACTGCATTCGTTCTACAGTTCAATTTCCAAGTACAAAATGTTATTTGATTTATTATAATTGAAATTTACTTTAAAAACCCGCGTTGTAGGATTCGCGCATACTCCAACTTGCAGTAAACCTAGATTCCATGACACGGCAGCCCCTTATCAGAGGTATTCGGAATTTTAAACTTTTGTTTATTGCAATAGTTGGGGTAGACAATCCGAGGGTGCGTGGCCGCTTACACTGTTCCCAATTATTTTATTAGAATGGATTTCTGACAAGTAATGTCTAACTCGATTCAAAAATGAAATTCTCATTAATAGATCGCCTGCCTTACATAGCACCTAAGAGCTTACTGCTGAAATATAGCTGGTGAATATGTAAATCAAATCCTTCAAGATACCTAAACATAATACTATGCATATAATATCATCTATAATTTTTAGTGTGTAACAGTCCCAAGTTTAACAAAGGTTTGTTCTAAACTACGCCATAAAACATAGTCATTCGCTCCCCACGTTCAATTTATTTCAGCTGCTTTCAAGTCGTTGGTCAATCTCACAGCACATCTATTTGTCTACTTAGATCTCAAAGCGAACAAAAATAACTGTACCTAGTTAGACATTTTCACCCAATACATTACAAATAAATTACGACTTAGTTAAAAATCCATTAGCTTTGCTTAGCAGGGCAATATTAGAAAGGTCCATGTTTTCTCTTAGACAGGGACAAATTATTAATTTAGGTCACAAAATAAGATTTATGAGTTTGCTTTGTCGCCCATCTCAGGGATTTTGTGAAAAGAACGCTGAAATAAAACACTGTAATGTTCACTTGTCTCCTTACGTAAAAGTTGATGATACCGATATCTTGCAGATGAAGTAGTGCTACTTGCTTGCATATACCTTCGCCATTACACAGACTGGCATACCTCTTACCATCAGGTTGGCCGCTACCTCGTAGGCCTTTCAAGAAAATATAATATCTTATATCTCTCTGTCTTATCATACCTAGCACGGCTACATTAAACGGCATAAGACTACAGTTCCCACTCTTAAATATTTGTTATTGCCCGTGACTTTGCTCGCGTAATGCCATAGGTAAAATCTGGATAAAATATAGCAAGAAGAAGATCCTAAAGCGTGACAAATTTCATTAAAAATGTATTAAGGAACACCTAAGTATCTAAACATTTTCATAAACCTTTACATTAATAATATTTGTAGGGTATATCGCAAATATCATATCGGTTTAAGACGGAGATCTGATTATGTAAACCACATCACATCTCTGCATTGTGGTTGACAAACTCAGTGACGAACGTAGAAAGAAATTCGAGTTAATCCTTTTGGAATACAGTAACGCATAAGACCACGACGTAGGTTACGTTATTTTTAATTAACGAGTAGTTCCTGCAAACATCGAAGCTGGTGCTCACACGCTAGGATTATCTGGCGGACAACAAAGCGAGTAATATCGGACGAACGTTGAGCGCGCTATAGATTTTAGTTGTAGGTGGCTCGAGCCTACGGGAACGAGTAGGGGTGTAGGGTTCTCTGTGAAATATTTGAGTCTGTATCAGTTCTAAGATTGTGAATTCCGACCATAAAGTACATTTAAAATATAGCCCAACTGACAATTAATTGGGAGTACATAGGTTAAAATTTTACTAAGGTACAAACAACGTGAGCTCCTTTCTCGCAGAAGCAGTTCAGCTTAGCCAAAATATTAATAATTTTAAATGAAATTGTTAGTAATATTTATGAACCAAAACAAAAAGGATCACTTTCTTTGCAAAATAACAAGTTAGTGAAACAAAGAATCAAGGAATGATTAGGTATATCCACTGGAAATTGCGTTGAATATTATTTATGTATTGGAAATATTGTTGAAAATATTGTTAAATATTAAAAACAACCTTAAACTTCTAACCAATCAAGGAAAACTACAAAAAAAAAATATTTAGTCACTTTTTAAATAATTAAATAACTATATAATTCTTCAAAAGGTGACACATTCTTTTATATACAACATTTAAGATACCTTAAGAGATTTTAAATGATATTTATTTATTTTGTGTTTATTTTAACATTCGTTGTTGTTACATACTGTCTGTCATATCTTAAATAAATAAACAATATGAACTCAAACTTTTATTAGATCCAGAACTTGGTAATAAACGTCATGGATGAGACTTTATCAAAATATTTGAAACATAGCGTGTTAAAATAGTGTATTCGTAGAGTTTCGTCTGTTAACCACGTCCCATTGAGACTTAAGAAATTTCTACTGACGAATAAACTATAAGTGAATGACCTAGGCTTGGCCTCTTGCGTATCAAAACGAGATGGGTGTAAAAACCCAGGATTCAACCTCTTCGTCTTCATGTGAACTTCTTTTTTCAGCATTTTGTAATGTCCCTCTGCTGGGCAAAAGCCTCTCTCTTGGCCAAATCACTCTGTTGTTGGATATCCCCTGATCTTATGACCTTGTGACCCTTATATATATCTCGGGGATTTTTGACCCACAGAGCCCATATTCAAACTCGACCGAGGGATAACCCCAAGGTGTCTGTAAACCAAGTTACAAGTTAATTAATCCAGTGGTACCGGAGCCATGCCTGTCACTAACAAACTGTCACTAACAGACAGACACACAGACCCACATAGTGTTTTCGTTAACCTTTTCGAAGCAGACTCAGAGGTTAATAATGTAATATCTGGTTGGTAACTTTATTTTTTACTAAATTTTGCCCATGGCTTCCGTCGCATAAATGTAGGTTAGGTAAGGTCAGGTTAGTAATAGTATTTTTTCTGGATGAAAGGTACCCTATGTCACTTTCTGTACTCCTGACAACATATATATATATATATATATATATATGGCGTGAAACCGTAACAAACAAGTAAAACAAACCAACAAACACATTAGAACACATTAGAATTTATAATATTAGTTAGGATACCAGTACAGTATTGAAATTAAAGACTTCATACGGATTTTGTCGCGTTGTTTATTTTACTATAAAACACTTTTTTGTTTTTAAAATAAAACAAAAAAGTGTGAACACATTACAATAAAAAGTACAGTATTAATTAAGACTAGCTTGAAAGAGCTGTAACCTAACAGAAGAAAAGAAGACAGTAGGGAAAAAGCAAGAAAAAGACTGAGAGGGTGATAACCCTTTTTCTAGCCTTTACTCTACTGTCTCCTTTCCTTCTTGTAACATTCACGCAGGCTATGGACATTGTTTACCATCACGTAAGCCATGTGTTTGTTTGTCACCTATGTGGTTTACAATAGGCAGCGGCTTGTTTATATCTTGATATTGCCTCTGTTATCACTAGAAAACATAACTGCACCCTCGAGCAGCGACTACCCGTCATCGGTTAAACAACTGGTTCACCTACCTACAGCTAGTAAAAATATCTGATACGCCTATCGTTAAGCTGTTACTGTAACTAATGCAGCTTATAAAATCAAATAATTATTTAAAATGTATTAACATCAGTGTTATACGTTTTGTTTTTTTTAAGTGAGGGAATGCATTGACGCATATAAAATAGACTTACCCTTTGGGAACCACTAATTTAATCCCTATTATCCCCCTGAGGGGTTTCTGTCATTAAATTATTTGTGGCAGCACGAAGTCTGGAATTGCACTTGGTAGATGGCAACAGGCTTGCCCCCTATTACGAAAGGTGGGTGTAGTATACTTCTGCCCCGTCCTTTGACGAAGAAGTGTGAGACTATGGTAGTATTTACCAGCACAATCATCAACTAATAAACAAAAGAAACCTTCAATCAAAATCAATATAAATTACTTTGCAAAGAAATGTATAAATATATATAATAATATATGACAAAAAGTGGCGGTAGCCGAATGGATAAGGTAGTGGACATGCGATCGAGAGGTCGCGGGTTCGAATCCCACCCATTGCACTACGACGTGAACCCACTCCTAATACAAGCATTCTAGCTTAGCTGGAGAGATTAATAAGAATACTAGTAATGTGAAACCCAATTTGCTAGTAATCTTTAAAAATAAGAAAAGAGACTAAACCGAGTTATAGTATGTTTAATATTTTTGAATTTTAGACACAAATACTACTTATTGTAATCTACTATGGGCTCTTCGGAAATCCTACCTCACATCTCTAACTATTAACACAGAAAATCGCTTTTGTCAATAATATTCCCCGTAATTCCAAACCCATTATCCCATTACGGCATGTTTATAGAATGAGAGGATTCAACAATTAGAAACCAATACGCACTAGCAGCCATTTGAACCAATAACATGGATACCAGGTATTCCAAAATCCAACGAGAGATTAACACATCACGGTATCGCTCGGCATATTACCCGGTCATTGTCCGTTGCCCACATTATTGCTACGGCAAACTGTGTACCAGCGCTGATTGGTCGTCCTGCCCCTAATGTGTCGTTGAGGTATTTTATGAAATGTGTTTCGAACACAATTTGCATTTCTGTTTTTGAATGTATGTTGGATCAAAATTCGTGTTCAGGAACTTGCGCCGAATTTTGTTATTGTCAATATGGGAATACCTCTAAATACTTAAACACTCTTATGCTTTAGTAGTCCGGTTTAGGTGGATGGGCATCGATGGTTTTGCGGTAGTGAATTCGCCTGGTATGCATTCGTGATACTATCTTTTAGAATGACAGATATTTTTGTCATTGTAAAATATTGGAATTGTGGCGCAGAAGTAGTAAATTAGACTGCTATACATAAGGTCTCGGGTTTTATTGCTGAGTTGAGTAAATAACAGAAGGAAGTCCGAAACTGTGCCAACCTCAACCTTTATTATGTAGCAGAAGTATATCTGCTGAAAAGCTGTCGGTGCGTCGATCGTTCGTCGTTCGTCGCAAATATAAATAGCGTTAATATTCCAATAGTAGTATGTTAAAATAACTCATAAAATCATCCGTATAAACGATCAATTTCAATGCAGTCCTTTCTGTTCTTATTTTAAAAGTTGTAGTTGTCCATTACAACTTCAAAATTCTTCATTGTAAAAAAAATTCAATTGGTTGACGAAAATGGTATCTGTAAGTTACTTAGCTATAATGATACTTCGTCAACAATGTCACAGTGCACATGAAAGTATTGCGGTCATGCCATTGTGTGCCTGTACAATTACTCGTAAAAGCTGATAACATCGAATACTGATTGATTGATAAACGATTCGCTTGCTTTGTGATGTAATTACTTACTTCAATACTTGTTTTGTCACAGAGTTTTATTGTACAACGATACTTCTATTCATTTGCTTGGATACTCAATAGAACATAAATAATAATAATGTCCTCCTGACCGAATTTCGGTCACGGCGGCCAATCTTAACGGAGTCTGGCCATCGGCGCAGGAGATATTATAGTGCACAAGTATGTGCGCAAACACAAGTGCACTCTCTGTTCCCTAACTCTCATGATCCGATGGAACGAATAATCCGACACGACCGGAGAGAGATCAGGCGCAAGACCAACGGCTTTACGTGCTTCCGGAGGCACGGGAGTATCTAACACCGCCAACTTCCTAACTCCGGGCTCGTATTGAGATTTCTTAACAGAAAAACCCAATAACTTTTTGTTGGCCCGACCCGGGATTCGAACCCAAGACCTCATGCACAGCAGTCGCATTCACTATCGCTGCGCCATGGAGGCATTTTAATAATAGGCAGTATATAGAACATATATACGTAGTCTCAGGTATGTATCCCCAAAAGGGTGGGCAGTGGTATATTATACCCAAATTTCGCCAATTATGTTTTAAGGTCCCACGTACGGGCGAACTTATTGTTGTTTACTGAATACAGTTCCGGACACCTTGCTGCTATAGACATTTCTTTTGGCAGAAAAATACAATAGCACTTTGCCTGAATCGAATTCAAGACCTAGTGCAGGATAGCTGCATACCGCTGACGCACGAGGTATGCATATCTACGGCATATTTAATGTAAGCCTAGCGTTACACACGTTTGGGTAGGTATTAATCGAACGTGCAACAATGCGTAGCGATAAATACTTGTTAGCAATGACCCTGGAAAACCCTACGATCAACTGCAAAGCTCATGCACAGGAGTCGCATACCTTTGCACCACAGTCCTAATAATTATTTACAAAACCTGCTGCAAAATCTACAAAATACTTTACCACATTAATATGACAAACACATCCCAACCCAAAACCCTAATACCCGCATTGACACGAACAACACCATTAATTCGTTTTATCCATTCCAAATACATCGGATACGTCTTCAATACCAAGACATCGGTAGGCGATTATGAAACCCACAAAGCCTACGCTTCTGCCGGCATTGAAAGGCCGAGCCCCAATCTGGATAGATTTCGTGCTTAAACACCGTCTTAGATCCCAAACGCCGTGGTATGTGTAGGGTGACAAGGTATAAAAGGATAAAATTATATAATTTACATGTGCAAACACAGGACCTAAATACGAAAAATTTATTAATTTATTAATATTGCCTGCGAACCCCGGGGGCGTCGGAAAATGGCCAGATATTACTGGTGCCATGTGCACAGTCAACGACATAAGTTGCTAAACATTAAATATATATCTATAACAATATTTAATGAATGAAAAATGTCAAATTATGGTTCTATATTAAATAATTGTGATTATAACGGCATTTTTAACTATTACTGATAAAGATTAGAAATTATTTAATATTGTCTTATGTTTACGTGAATGTTATACATTGAAATTAAACATTTTATACGGATTTTGTCGCGTTGTTTATTTTACTTTATAACACTGTTATTACATAATTTTGCAAATGGAAAAAGATGGTAGTTGACTTAGACTTACACTTCAGAACGTTGGGACAACTACCATCTTAGTCTCCCTGTGAACATGGCTGATGTAAAGCAACCGAAATGTCGGGGCAAAGTGTAAATTTAAATATAAATAGTTTTAATTAAAAATATATAGCTTAAATAGTAGTAAAGTTCAATAATAGTAGTGTTAGAGTTTTCAAAATTATGTAATAACAGTGTTTTAATAAGACAATATTATTTAAATTATATTTAGTTAACATTGTTTAAATTTGCAAAATTATGTAATAACAGTGTTATATATAAAGTAAAATAAACAACGTGACAAAATCCGTATAAAGTGTTTAATTAGAAATTATTATTACTTTTTATAATGAAACTATTAAAAATCTCAAAAATCACTTATATTCTGACTTATTATATAGTTCACTGGGATGTTGTTGACGTTAGTTAAGTTTATGTTCCTATAACAATAAAGCAGTCATATTTAAAAGCATTGATCACTGAATTCAAATTATGGAAGGTATGCTTTGAACAACTTCGATAGATCGTACGTCCAAGTATTATACTCGATGACTTAACGGCTTAAGTTTTTATTTACTGTCTGGTTTCTACGGCAACTTATAGCCGCGCATTAAATCGTGTGCTTGAGTTAAAAATTGCAATACTTTAAAGCCAATATTGTAGTTCAAAACTTGCTCCTTCTGTTTAGGGTTAGGTAAACATAATTAGATTGAATTTTGCATTGACATTTTCATTACTTTATAATAACATAATTTTAACTCTGTTTTTATTCGTGTTATAGGAATTGTTTTATTTTAGTTTTCTATGGATTAGAATGCGTGGTTTGACGTAGAACTTACTCTTTTCGGTTTTGCACATTATTCTCTGTCACCAATGAAGTCAAACAATTTATTTATTTTAGTTTATTAAGTACGAGTAATAATAACATATACATTTTGGAGAGCACGTAAAAAGTCTATCCCGGTTGTTGCCAAATTGACAGCAGTCGTATAGCCATATCAGAGGCCTACGGGCGGCTTGAACAACTCTTGACAACAGGTTGGCCACTAACCACACGAAAAGGAGAAGAAGCAATAGGCTCGCCTCCTATAACGTGAGACACTACAGCCTAATAATACTTAATAAACATGAGTTATCAATTAATCGCTCATAGCCAGTTGCACTGAATGATTGGTAAACGATTAGCGAGGTTAAGCAACGTTGGTTGCGGTCAGTCTATAGATGGGTGACCGCTTAGTGGTATTTCATCTGAGCGTCTCGCTTCGGAGGGCACGTAAAAAGTCGGTCCCGGTTGTTGCCAAATTGACAGCAGTCGTTAAGCCATGTCAGAGGCCTACGGGCGACTTGAACAACTCTTGACAACAGGTTGGCCACTAACCACACGAAAAGAAGAAGAAGAAAGAAGATCAATTAAACAGTAAAAAATGTGCACTAAGAAATGAAAATTGAAAGCTCTGTCTTAGCAGCCTACTGAAAAAAACATTATTGTTATATCTATCAACCGTATTCTAATTAAAATACATTATGTGAAGTCAAGTATCAAAAATACCTAAAGCATTTTTGGGCAAAATTTGAGGAAGTATAACATTACGCAATAAAATCACTGATGCAGAAATTGTTTTCGTTGCCATCATCGCCATCATAAGTATACTATGCTATAGGACTTTTGATAGTCACAAAGGATATAAGGCCATAGATATCATATAGAGTTACTTTTTATTATTACTATCGTCATAACGGATGCAATAAGCATAAAAACTGCAGTTGGATACATTAGTGTCATGGCAGATTTCAAAGTTCGTTCATATTATGGGTATTGTGTCCTAACGAAGAGTATAAAAATCCAGCTAGACAGCAGTAAATAAATTTAGAATGTAGTAAAGTGTTTTAGCACGCGACTAGGATGTTATAATTTTTTTGAATGAATATATGCAATAAAAATATTAATATAAAGTAGCTTTTATGCGATCAGATAAACTGTTTTACAAAAACAATTATTTACTTGTGTGTAAAGAGAATTTTGTTCAGTCGATCTTTTAGAATAATATGCTTTTTTCTACGTAATTTAAATCCCACTACAATTAAATTACAATATCGACTATTTGTATTATTTATGTAAGGGAAATTTTTACTATTCTTCACCATATATGAATTTGCTGCTGTTAAACATATTACCTGATATTTTCCTATAAAAAACATTTATATTATTTTGAATAAGTAAACCAGATCATACTTTTAACAATTAGCTACAATATAATATTAATATACGATAAATTATTAACAGAAAAGGACATACCATTCATAACCTAACCAAGCCTACATTTACGCAAGCGAAGCCGCAGGTAAATCTTATATATTATATGTATCGTTTACTTTGAACAAAGTACTCGTACTTATATAAAATCACGCAATATATCAGACAAGCCTACATTTTCCTTCATCGTCCTTCACTACACGCATAGTGCACGAATTGCAGCATCTATGACCTCACTTCGGAAATTACAGTGGCAAAATCTAACTACGGTCTCAATATCCTAAGAGCTCTGGTCGTCCTACATACCACAAAGGCAGGCAATAGACCTGATTGGAGAGCCAAGTAACTATCACGTAATTTGTGACCAGTGACGCTTGCTCGGATCAGTCTGGTTTCCGACTATGTTACCTTTGAGTTGGAGGCAATTGAATAAACTTAGACGTTGGTTTACTACATTCAAATACAATGCAGAATTTTGTTCAACAAACAAATAATACATCTAAGGTATATGATTAAAGGAGGTCTTTGGAATTCAATATTGGAATAAGTTGGTCGCTATTGAATTGATTTATTCTAAAATTCTTTTCAATAATATTCTAAATTCATAAAAGTTCAACAAAAGTTATGGATGAATTTTAGTTCAACTTTTTGTTATTATGACAAGTAGATTGTGCATTGTTGTCATAGAAAGAAGGTAAACTTCTTTGGATTACTTAAATTCTTTTAAATCATGCATTGAGTTTACAGCATTACAAACTTCTGCTCGCGTTGTCATCCGCGTGAATTCACAAGAACGCATAGTGGCACAAAGCTACCTTATGTGTTAATACACAGGACACAGACTATTTTGGGGCAAGTTGATGATTAATGAATATAACCACCTTCACAAACTGTTACTTTTTTAATTTTATGTAGGATATACCTCAATTTCTCAAAAAAAAAAACGACATGTTTAGCACGTGGATAATATTAGAATGATTTCTGAATATTGGTTATTTTTATAACTACTATCTGCAAGTGACACTATGTGCATTACTCGCACGTTTTTGACTTTTTGAAAAGGCAAAGCTACTCTCTAATTACAAGAATACAATGGGAGGGTGTCTGTACTACTTGGCTTACAGTACGTTCTAGTGAATTCTACTACACTAGAATCTACTTTTTAGTCAAGTTGGGATATTGCAATTAGCCCAGTTAACACTTCGATTGTGAGACAAACTGGGGCTTGTAAAATCCTTTCTAACTAAAGCCATCCAATATAATTATATAATTACATAAGTAGAGCATTGTCAAATATTGAAACCAAATTTTACTAGTGTATCTGCAAAAAAAATATGTATAATTTACTTCTGATAATATTTTCTGACTGCCTCTGTGGCGCAGCGGTAGTGAATGCGACTGCTGTGCATGAGGTCTCAGGTTCGAATCCCGGGTCGGGCCAACATAAAGGTATTGGGTTTTTCTGTTAAGAAATCTCAATACCAGCCCGAAGTTAGGAAGTTGGCGGTGTTAGACACCCCCGTGCCTCGGAAAGCACGTAAAGCCGTTGGTCCTGCGCCTGATGTCTTTCCAGTCTTGTCGGATTATCCGTCCCATCCGATCATGAGGGTAAGGGAACAGTGTTTGCGCACATACTTGCGTTATATAATATCTCCTGCGCAGATGGCCAGTCTCCGTTAAGATTAGCCGCCGTGACCGAACATCGGTCTGGAGGACATTATTATTATTTATATTCTATTGAGTATCCAAACAAATGAATAGAAGTATCGTTGTACAATAAAATTTTGTGACAAAACAAGTATTGAAGTAAGTAATTACATCACAAAGCAAGCGAATCGTTTATCAATCAATCAGTATTCGATGTTATCAGCTTTTACGAGTAATTGTACAGGCACACAATGGCATGACCACAATACTTTCATGTGCACTGTGACATTGTTGACGAAGTATCATTATAGCTAAGTAACTTACACATACCATTTTGGTCAACCAATTGAATTTTTTTTACAATGAAGAATTTTGAAGTTATATTATTTTTTATTTTACCACCACTCCGGAAAATACAAAAACTTAAAAAGCCAGCTGAAGTTTCACACGTAACTACTTTTGACGTGAAATCTATTTAACCCGTGAATACACAAGCAAGTGTAATTATTCCGAAGCTCAAAAACGCAAACAAGGATATAAAAGTTAAGTGCGAAGCGCACGCGGATTGTAGGGTCACAAAGTGAAAAGTGTCGACAGGTTAGCAAAGAGCATACGAGCACTTTGAGTTCAGAAATTCTTGCAAATAGACCAATAAAACATCAGAGGGATTCTCGCTGAAGAATGTAATCCTATGTATCATGTGAATGCTGTAAACAAAATGACAAAGCAAAAAAAAGTAGTACCAAAGGTTTTGTTTCTCGTTTTCAAATATCTTAAAGTTCATTCCTACAATTCTCTTGCAATTTTTAGTGAAACAAAGAAATATGTGGAACAAGGGATATCAAAAATATGCATGGAAGTTTCAATTGATTGAATAGAGAACTGGGAAACGTGCATCGCTACCGCTACTTGAACGCTTATGACCTTACGTCGTTTTCTCGAAGCTATTCAGACATTTTCCATTTTACACGGTGGTAATACAAAATGGGGTCAAATCTATAAATTTGTAGAAAATCTAAATAAAATTCTATATTTATAGTCACTGGATAATCTAATATTTTAACAGAATATTATTTTATTATTCACCAATCATGAAACATTAAAACTAGATGTCAGTGTAACACTAACTCAATGGAATTATTAATTATACTAAAGTCCTGAAATTAGACAGAAGGATGGAGGTAGACATTAGACAAATTAATTAATAAATCAAATAGATAAATGTTACAAAGAGCAAACATATACTGGTCTAAGCAGACATCTCAGTATTACTGACATAGTTACAAAACAAGGCCAGTCTTATTAAATTAAAATCCAAAATTGACAATAAGAATCTCCTCTTCTAAATTAGTGTAATCAATGTATTTACATGATACTAGTTTGTTTTGTAATTAGAGGTATATATTATGTGACTTTTAATATCTATGCGATAGATATCAGATTCCTTTAAACCTTTCTAGCCAATATGTTAGTAAATGCAATATTTAGGCAAACACCTATGACAATATCTTTACATACTGAAACTCATGGTAGGGGCAAAAGTAATGCCCATTTCGTTCCGTTCCGAGTAAACTCGTAATATATCGTAAAAAGGTCGCCATTGGTAATCTTGTTGACGTATATGTACTGTTGTTCAGCTGGCTTTATAGATACACTTGTTCATCCTATGGATTCGTTTATGCTGAAAAAAACGTTTTAGTTCAACGTCTTTCTTTGTGTAAACAAATCCGGTAAGAGAATTCAAATATGGAATCAAATATGCGGATTTTTAAATTATCCTGGCACAAATTTACCATGCTACGCTTAGAAATACTAAGGTTGCACTAAGAAGGGAAACCTTAAGTAAGCAAAAGGTTTTAGGTTTCTATGATTTTTTTTTTTTATTGCATAAGGTAACAAAATTGCATAAGGCAAACTAGCAGACGGATCGCCTGATGGTAAGCGATTACCGCCGCCCATGGACAGCCGCAACTCCAAAGGAGTTACAAGTGCGTTGCCAGCCCTTTAAAAAGGAATGAAGGAGGGAAAGGACAAAGGAAAGGATAGGAAAAGGATCGGGGTAACTGGGCCTCCGGCTCTCTCACTCACCGATACGAAACGCAACAGTACGGGTACCGTTACTTCACGCCGGTATTCTGTGAGAGGGTAGTACTACCCCGGTCGATCCGGCCCATTCATGCTGAAACCAGCGAGGATCTACTACCTTAAAATAATATATAGGTACCTTAAAATAATATGATAATGATATAGGGTATGGAACCGTATAATTCGTGATGGAAGATTATTGCTAGGTAACAAAAAAATGTCTCATTCTATACTACTAAGATGGCAAAGAAGTTAGCCTGCCTAATGGCAAAAGGTTTATCGGTAGCCTTTGGTATCGGTACCAGGTGTAACATTCGTATTGCCCAATATAGAAAAATTGAATTAAAGATGGGATAATAGGAAAGGTATATTATATGATCCTTTGGAACAAAATCACCAAATGCTTGCAATAACTGTGTTGCTATTCTTAAACTGGTTGCCAGTGAGAAAGCAGTACATTCACGGATAAGCAGCTATGTTTAGATATAGAGGGTTCTTATTTAACGAAATGCTTTTCCATTTCTTAGCATGACATTACATAACCTGATGCTGATAAATGAGCCGCACATACTAACAAACTATATAAGAGCAAAATTTGTTCTTAAACCTTCAACGTACAAACAGACTTCTTACCAAAATACTAAACGAACATCTCGGCCATAAGCTTATTTTATGTTTTTGTTTTGACGTTGTACGTTTTGAGGTTAGATTCACTTAATACCATTGCTGATCTAAGAATAAAAGAAAACAGAGGGTGTTTCTGGTTATTTGTCAAAGCTATAAAAATAAATGGATTTAATTCACAGTATTGGTAAGCAATTGGGTGTTGATATATCTTCGCGTATTTTATGGTGAATTTTATTTTAGTAGAAGAATTATGAGTTTCTAATCTTGATTGGTTTCTACATCACGTACTTGGCTATTATAAATATAAACGGTGGTGAAAATAACATCCAATTTAGGGCAGAAGCTTAGTTATGTTTACTTGGAATTGTGATGTCGAAAAACAGTCATGTTTATGAACAGTGGACCGGCTCTCATCAGGTGCCATTGCGGCATCAGCAAAAAACCGGTTACTTTAATTTGGAAAACTTTTTTTTTTTGTCATGTCGTACCTTTTCTATATACCCTTTAAATACGCATCCACTCCCATTGTGCCTCATATTTTAGATATGTAGTGAATGCGTCTGCTTTGCGTGAGGTTTAGGGAGCCATTTCCAGATCAGTCCAAGAAGATTGGGTTTCTTGTTAAGATATTTTCAGTAACACCACGAAGTCTAGAACTCACTCGACAGTACGCCTCTTGGCGAAAGTGGGTGTAATCCACTGCTGACTAGTTCCTTGGAGATATAGGCCTGAGTCTATGTCTGTATGTATGTGACAAAAACATGTGAAAGCATTTCCCTCAAATGGATAAAAGAGTCGGAAGTCTCTTTTCCAAGTAATACCATGACGTATATGGAAATACTCAGGTATTACTTTTTTGTTCTTTTTTTTATGGCATTGGTTGGTAAACGAGCAGACGGATCGCCTGATGGTAAGCGATTACCGCCGCCCATGGACAGCCGCAATCCCAAAGGAGTTACAAGTGCGTTGCCAGCCCTTTAAAAAGGAATGAAGGAGGGAAAGGACTAAGGAAAGGATAGGAAAAGGATCGGGGTAACTGGGCCTCCGGCTCTCTCACTCACCGATACGAAACGCAACAGTACGGGTACCGTTACTTCACGCCGGTATTCTGTAAGAGGGTAGTACTACCCCGGTCGACCCGGCCCATTCATGCTGAATCGTTTCAAGTCTTATAATGCGCTTCTGCTTCGTAAATTATTAAAACACTATTGTAGTCCTAACAGCTGAATAAGTTAATCTTGATATAATAAATATCCACTTCTGTATTATATTTGCTTCATACAAGACTTTAATATTCATAAAATATTATTATAAAGATACACTTAATATATTTGATTTAAATATCAAACATCAATTTACACCGTTAAAAATAGACCACAAAATTTGATTAAGTAACCACCTCAGATCATTCCGTACTACCTACAAACGGCCACTCAAGCAAATCACCGAATCATTCAATTTATCGTCGTATCGATATTCGATACCGAGTGGCTACGCACTACTCGATTCTATTCCGTTGGTCCAACGCGTTTTAGTTATACCGGGTGCACACTAGTTAATATTTAACGCATAACATGTACAGAAAAGTTGTTCAACATTTCGTGTGTGAAACTCGTTTGTTCAGTGTACTGCATAATGCAAGCGATATACGTAGAAGAGTACATTTAAATTGGGCCGCCATTGTTGAAAATCTGTACTCGCTCCAATTTATTTCAACTTAACAGTTTCTTTGTAAGTATGTACGTTTGTAAACTTGTATAAACTTTTTTTTCTAATGATGATATCTCCCGTATTAGAAATAATACCTGTATCGCGGGGGACTTTACAAACCTTTAAACAACGGACACGAAGAACATCCAGACTCGGAACAACCATTTGTGGATCACACAAGTTTTTGCCCCGTTTGGGATTCGAATCTACAACACTCGATGCAGTAGCAGTGAGGAATCCGTGCAGTCTACATTGACTACATGAGTAGTGTACGTAGTGGTTTAGGTGGATGCCTCGCCAAAGCTAGTGTGAATACACAGTACCCGGACTGTGGATTCTATCAAATGAACGGGACAAAAATTTATCGTCTTCTCCTTAGTCTTTATTATTCCCGAGTCACTTGGGGTCGGCTTTCTAGTCTAACCGGATTTGACTGGATATCAGTTTTAACACGGAGCGGCTGCCACCTGACCTCCGCAACCCGAAGGCTAACGATACCCTAAGGCTAGACCAGTGTCAGGATATTATAAGGCACTGACTTCCCTATAACGACTGCTATAGATGTTCATGGCAGCCGGGACCGACGGCTTAACGTGCTCTCCGAGGCACAGAGTAGGCGATAATTATCAATCAATACGCACATAATTTCGAAAAGTCATATAACTTTCGAAAGTCAGAGGTGCGCGACGTGGGTTTTAACCCGAGATCCTCTGCATTGTATTGTACCTCTACATTTTACCTATGCATTGTCTGCATCCATTGTTTGAATTTTATATGTATATATTTATATGCTATAACTGTACACGTAATTAGTTACAGAAATTAGCGTTCGAGTCATAACAACAGGTAGGTAACCTAGAGGCAAAGAAATGCCAATTACTTGAACTACAAAATGCTTTATACATTATATAAAACAAATGTTTTATTTATATGTATAGAAGCCAACCTGTCTTTTATTCTCTTCAAGCCACGAGCATGCTTTATTTTTAGCATAACGGCTTGACTAGTCATTTTAATATTTTGCAATTATCGAATCCTCATAGCTTCTGCCATACATTGAAGCGTAAAATTCTTAAATCTCAAATGCCTTTTCTTCAAGACTTTGTGCTGATATTTTAAAGTTTTTAATACACCATAGACAACTCGCTCGTACTTCTCATAGGTCTTTAAGTATTATTGACCTTTAAATGTCAACATCACACACACTTATGCTATTGGATGAATAGGGCAGCATACACTAATATTGTTTCACAAGACCAATCAACATTTTGCCCAGCAAATATTCCGCATTGTACACCTAGCTTTAGGCCAACGCGTTTCAGTTTCAGAGGTGACGTCACGGAAATTGGGAGGGAATAAATTTACGTTCAAACGTCATCCTTTGAATGGTTCTGTTGTGATAATCACGGGAACTGAGGATCGATATTGGTTATGTAATTTTGTTTATGGAACACGAACAAGTTACTGTAAGACTGTAAGACGTAGATATTTGTATCAAATATTTTGGTTGTTTTATCATTATACTGTATAAAGAAATAAGTTTCTTTAGGATGATGAATCTAAGCTTCCTTATCTTATTATGGAGGCGAAAATAAATCTGTGTTATTTCCGCGTAATCATGCCAGTAACAAAGGAATAAGGTTTTATTTTGATAGATTTAGGGCTCTGAGTATAACGTAATAATAAGTTTAAGATCTTTTTGTACGAAGGTTAATAACAGAATTCTGTTACCAAAAAAAAACGTATTATCTTTATCATCAATTTAAAAAGTTGACAGATATGTATTTAATCTGCCAATCGTTGGAATGCCAGACATAACTCCAAACTTATAGTGTCTGGCCGCCGGTGTGCCGCTGCGACCTAGACTTCTTAAAAGTATATATACATATATCTAGCCAGAAGCATATTTTGCAGATGGGTGCAGTCTGGAGCAATGAAATCTCACTACGGTTTTGGTGCACCTCTCGTGCTTCATCCTCTTTTCTTTCTTCCAGACTCTTCATGCATGTTTTTCGATTTAGAGCTTAGAAAATTTCTGATATAATCAGGAATCATTCGCCAAGATCCTATACTCCTCCTATAAAACTCTTAGTAGGTTTTAGTCATCGTTATTTCAAGAGCCATGCTCTAAAAACACTTTTAACTTATGTACTATAATATTTTTTTTTTTTTAATGTTAGCTCTATTAGTAAATCCTATGTCAAGGAAGACTTGACAAATATGAAAACAATGCCTAGGTGGCCTCGATGGCGTAGTGGTTAGTGTAACCGACTGCCACGCCTGAGGTCGCGGGTTCGATTCCCGCACAAGTCAAACATTTGTGTGCATGAACATGGATATTTGTCTTGGTCTGGGTGTTTCTATGTATAATATAAATGTATTTACAAAAAAATAAGTATATGTATGTTTATCCATTGTCTAGTACCCATAGTGCAAGCTCTGCTTAGTTTGGACTAGATGGTGTTATGTGTATGTGGTAGAACGGACACAAAGAATACCCAGACTCGGAACGACTATTTATGGACCACACAATTTTTTGACCCGTGTTGGAATCGAACCAACATCTCTCGGCGCAGTAGCCATGGCAAAGCAAACATTTAAACCACTATGCCAACTGTTAATCATTCAATGGCTAATTGCATTAATAACTTATCTACGTTCTGCTTTAAATTATTTGGTTCAATGTTGAAAATACATCTCTAACAGTCGGCCAGTCAGTTAAATTATTCAGGCAAGCGATTTAAATTGACAATACAGTTAGAATACTGTCACAGCTAGTAGCCATAAATACACAGTCGATATAGGAAGTCAGTCGCCTCAATTACCCTGATCTAACGTGAGAATACATTCATACCTTTGGCTAACAGAGTTCAGATGGCATTCGCTTCGTGGAAAACCCGATATATCTGATACCATTAGTTGACGCCAATAAGCTTGTATACATTCAGTTTGAATAGAAAATGTGTTGCTTTTTCTCTGCCTCTGATTCTATTTAATGACGAGAAGTCGAGTACGGTAAGTAAACTTTGAAATTAAACAAACTTTATACGGATTCTATCGCGTTGTTTATTTCTTATAAAACACTATTATTACATAATTTTAAAACTTTAAACTACTATTGTTAAATACTTTTACTAGTTACTGTTTACTTCAATTTAAGCTATTTAAATTATACATCTATTTAGATTTAATTCGTCACGGGAGACCATGGCTGCTGAAAAGCAACCGAAACGTCGGGGAAAGTGTAAAATTAAATCAAAATTGTTGTATAATTGAAATAGCTTAAATTTAAGTAAGTAACTAGAAAAATTGTTTAACAATAGTAGTTAATTATGTTATAATAGTGTTTTATAAAAAATATACAACGTGACAAATCCGTATAAAGTTTGTTTGGAAGGATTCAGGTAAAATTTTGCATATAATATAGTAGGATTGACGTAACAGAAGCTGTGGGCCTTAACTAGAACCAAATAGTTTTAGTTTTAATACTACGGGACCATACTACTTTTTGTAACCTATCCGATTAAAATACTGGTAACTCTAGTCTCTACAACCCCTGGGTCATACTAGAGTTATCAGTATCGGTAGTTCGAGATGCCTGCATTTCGAGCTTTTCGTAGCTACCTTATCTCTCAGTATTTATTTATTTATATGGCATATTAATGTCCTCCTGACTGAATTTCGGTCACGGCGGACAATCTTAACGAAGAATAGCTATTGGCGCAGGAGATATTATAATGCACAAGTGTGTGCGCAAACACAAGTGCACTCTCTGTTCCCTAATTCTCATGATCCGATGGGACGGTAATCCGACATGACCGGAGAGAGATCAGGCGCAGGACCAACGGCTTTACGTGCTTTCCGAGGCACAGGGGTGTCTAACACCGCCAATTTTCTAACTCCGGGCTCGTATTTAGATATCTTAACAGAAAAACGCAATAAGTTTTTTGTTGGCCCGACCTGGGATTCGAACCCGAAACCTCATGCACAGCAGTCGCATTCACTACCACTGCGCCACACATACATTTACATAATCACTAACTAAAATAAGATCGTGTGCTTATAATATATATATATATATATATATATATATATATATATATATATATATATATATATATATATATATATATATATATTATATAATATATTCTATATTCTACCACATACAACACCATCTAGCCCATACTAAGCAGAGCTTGTACTACGGATACTAGACAATGGATAAACATACATATATACCTTTTTTTTTGTAAATACATACATATTATGCATAGAAACACCCAGACCAAGATAAACATCCATGTTCATGCACACAAATGTATGACTTGTGCGGGAATCGAACCCGCGACCTCAGGCGTGGCAGTCGGTTACACTAACCACTACGTCATCGAGGCCGACATATACAATATGCACAACATTTACTTAAAGACAACATAATAATTAAATATACTGAAATCTAATAATAATAAATATTTTACATAATAACTAACACAAAATTATTCATAAAACATAATAGGAATTATAGAATACAATTACAACTGAAATAATATAAATATACAAATTGAGATTAATGAATTATAAATAGTAAAAATAAATTGTTAAATAAAACTTATAACAATTTAAAATTTAATTTAATTCAGCTTCACATTATTATTTCTGGCATTAAATTATTTTATGCTTAAAACGCTTGGGATGGTCATGGAAAATGTAAAGATCTTTCATTCATTTTTTTCATTTCATTTTCAAGCAGTGGCTCGTACTTTTAACATTTGGAATCCCTTACATAAAAGTAATTGTGCTAATAATACCCCCGTTTCTATTTCTGTACAAGCCACTGGTATCAGTACATATTGTTATTATGATAAGAGACTAATACATTTTCTCCTGTCTCCTAAGATTAATACAACGAATAAATATTTTAATGTCCACAAAAATGTCCCGACCATAAAATAACATAATTTTTCTCCCCTGTTTTCCCTGTTTTTATGGCGTAAGTACGGGATTAATGTCTTGTCGTGTCGTGGCGTGCTCGCAACGTGAGGTTTGCCTTCAAACATACTATTAGAAGAAATTAGGGTCACAGACATTTGTTACACGGAGATATGGTGATCGGATGTAGGACGAGCACGATAGTTGTAATTGCAAGTGTGTAATCATTTCATGCTTGAATTTGTGGGGGCCGTTCCCGGTCTGGCTATAATGTGTTTGTGAGATAGTTATTTCTCAACGTAGAAAAATAATTATTTATCTTTCATTTCTTCTTATATACTTCTCACTGGTTTTGTTATTGTCTAGAGTAGTGAAGAGAGTTCTATAATAGGTATGGCAGACACAACGGCTGTTTTAAAGATATTTTATAAAACGGCCGTTGTGTGTCATTAAAATGGTACATGATTCTACAGCTGCCAGTCTTACGTCTTAAGCCGAGCTGAGTTTTCTTTAGTATACATACGTGTAATATATAGATAAACAACGTAGGCATTATGTACAAGTTTGAACGATAGGCCATTTTTTGTTTGAAGCTGCCAGGAATTTAGGTTTAAACTGGCAAGTTACAAGTATGGTCTTAAATTAGTCATTTAAATAGTATAATTATGTATATTATGAAAGAATAGACAAGAAAAGACTTATTAAGAAAGTTTATAAGGCTAGTGTGAATGGAACAGTCGCAAGGGGAAGACCTAGGCGAACGTTTCTTGATCAGATCGGAATCGTTCTGGATAAAGGCCAGGTTAAAAGCACCTTAAACCGGCGAGCGTGTATGAGGAATGTTATGAAAGTGAATGAAGCCAGAGAAGTGTGTTTGGATTTTAGCAAATGGAAATCCGTAGTATCTGCTTACCCCTCTGGGAAATAGGCGTGAATCTATATATGTATATTATGAAAAATGAGACGGTCTAATTTAATAAAAGTTAACAAAGCCGCCACCGACACGTTGTCCACGAGGATATTATTTGTGAGGTCAACAGTAATTTGTTCTAAGTCTAGATCTATTTTGTGTTTTTAATTGTAAATTTGTAATGATTCCCGTGACATGGCTTTAACAATAAACATTATTTATATACAAAACATTACTGAAGTTGAAATAGTATGACGAAATATTATTAAAAAAATATTTAAGCAGAAGACCGATCGGAACGGTCAATGAGGCTTAGACAAAAAGCTTTTAAACTATCGGGTATGCGCCCGTTGGTTACCTACATACAAGGTGCTAACAGATTTACTACGATAATCTTTTACATAGAAAGCCAATGGCGGCGGTCTGGCGACTCAAATCTCCCTCCATAACGTTAAAGAAATGTAACGGGACTCTAAAACATATCATTGCTAGTCGCATTTACTACTACAACTTAGTCGCTCGACGAGTAAGGCAGTACGTAAATTAAATTACATAATATACCGGCACTGATTGCTGTAAATTATGAAGAGTTAATACCATAATCTTGATTGCAGAATAATGCTGTTAGCGGTATTTCTCAGGTGGGCTTTGCTGCAACTACTCCTGATATTAATCTCTTGATACGAGACCCACTAAGTGAGGAGCGCTTACGTAACTAGCTGGACGCTTTTCTTGTTTAAAGCTACGTCTAGTCGGTAAGCAAGTATAAAATAATATTGTATTTGATTTTTTTTAAACCTGAAGAGGTAGTCTAAGCTGTATTATGACGTTATACGGAGTCGCAGCGGTGGTGAAAGCGATAACTGTGTGTGAGCTTCGGCTTCGATTCCTGAGTTCAGGCAAATTGGGATTTTATGTCATGGGATTCTCAGTAACAGTACGGAGACCGAAACTGTGCGCAGTGAATTGCAACATTTTCATCCACTATTACGTGGGATTTAAGAACAGAGCTGATAAAATGTGAATGATGCAAACCTTTTTGTTTGTTTGTTTAAATAGGCAGCTCCTGAACTAGGATTTATTCCTGTGTCCTGGGTACTTTACAAACTTCAAAAACGGATAAAAGAAACGCTCAAACGTATTTATGGGTTACACAAATTTTAACCTGTGTGGGGATGGAACCCACAAAACTAGGCGCTATGCCATCCGTATATTTTATGTTTAACGTCGAGCTTAATACACAAAACATTACATACTAATTAGATATGCTTTTCACGATTCATACATTTCCTCGGTCGGCTACCGGGACAAATTTGCTAATTCCTTGTCTGGAAGTCAGTTGTCGCTAGTTTGCGACACAACATTCTGAAATTTGCAAAGCACTCGTAACAGTGAATTAAATTTAATACCTTTCAATATACGTGAGTTTCAAATTACTTCAAATATGATGGTAACAATATATGAGTATTATCATTTAAACATGATAGAAGTCCAAGTTAGAGGTCTGATATTATTTACGACCACAAGTAACACTTATGCACTTCGAAGTATATCGGTTTGTGGCTTTACAAAATTTACTAAAGTTTATGTTAGTTGCAAGGTTTCGGAAAATGGTTGCTTATGAGATGAAATCTGCAAAATACTCACGGCCACTTCTTTTTTAATATTTACTTTATAGCCAGTCAAAGTGATTGCACGAATGGCGTACAGGTTTAAATGGCCGCCTGGCCAGTGCTACAATGACGAGTATTGTGGGTTCGATCTCCAAACAGAATCTATATATATATAAAGCAAAAATGTTGTAACCCCTTTTTACGAAAATTGCGCGGACGGAGAAGTATGAAATTTGGCTCAGTTAAAGTTTATATGGAGAAGGCGAATCCTAAATTTTTATAAAATATGCATTAGAAATACATTAAATTAATTAAAATCACTACACGCACACAACCATGCATTTGACACACGCAGTCCAATCGCGTTCGTAGTATTTCGACATTGTTCGTTTGACGTCGTACAACTCTTTGTAACTATGGTTACCTATACCTTATTTATATGTAATAGAGAAAAACAGAAAATGAAGTAGCAAGCTTAGGAATTTTGGCCGAATTTTGACTACTAGGCGACCGTTAGTATAAAAAAAAATTGTGATTCACAAATAGTTATTCTACTTTATTCAGTTTTAACAATACTTATTTATAATATTGTCTTACGTTGACGCGAATGTTATACATTGAAATTAAACTACTTTATACTGATTTTATCGCGTTGTTTATTTTAAAACACTTTTGTTACATAATTATGAACTCTAACACTACAATTATTACTATAATTTAAGCTATTTAAATTAATTAAAAATATTTAGATTTAATTTTACACTTTCCCCGACGTTTCAGTTGCTTTACAGCAGCCATATTCATGAGGACACTAAGATGGCAGTTGTCTAAAAGTATAGTTATTTCAAAGTACTCGTGCGAATCAACGAACCAAACATGCGAATTCTTTAGTATTCTGATATATTAGATTTTGCCTGCGGCTTCGCTTGGGTAAAAGTAGGTAAGGTTCGATTAGGTTAGGATAGCAATCGTGCCCTATATACTGTACCCCTGACAACATGCATGAGGAATTTTATGATCACCCGTTCAGTAGTTAAGGCGTGAACGCATAACAAACAAACAAACTCACTTTCGCATTTATAATATTGGTTAGGTTTCCATATGTAGGTAGGTAAGTATATTGTGTGCATAGTCAAAATGGAATGAAGTACATTCCTACATAGAATATAATATATTATGTTGTATAACGATCAATGCTGTATTGTGTGCGTCCGACAACTCTCTGCTAGTTTTATAGGTCGTCTGTCTTTTCAGTGGAAAACTTTCCATAATGCGCTTCCCTGTCCGTGATAGGTACTATAGAAACTTTCTTTCTCAAAAGGGTTATATACCTATTTCTTTAAATAGTACATCTTTACTGTTTTTGGTCCCTTGGTATAAAATAAAAGTAAAGGCCAGAATTTCAGGGAAATCTATTAGGAAATTTATTTATTTAATCACCAACTATTTTTATATTGTGTTTGATACAATACATTGGCATGACATAGTAGAATAATATGATATGATTAGCTAAAAGTCTAGATATGAACCCGGTAGATGGTAATGGGCTCCCTCTATTATATGGGACAAAAACATATTATACAAAATATATAACTATCTAATTAAATACTTTAATACTAATTTCCCTGTGGGATCGAATCAGGAATGAGGAGATCCGCAGGAAAACTAAAGTTGCCGACATAGCTCTCCGGATAGCCAAGATGAAGTGTCAGTGGGCAGGGCACATAGTGCGCAGAACCGATGGCCGTTGGGGCAAAAAGGTTCTGGAGTGGCAGCCATGCACCGGAACACGCAGCAGGGGTAGGCGCACAAGGTGGACCGACGACCTGGTAAGGGTCGCGGTAAAAGGTTGGATGCGGGTGGTCCAAGACCAGTCTGTGTGGGTAAACCTTGGGGGAGGCCTATGTCCAGCAGTGGAAGTCTTTTGGCTGAGATGATGAATTAAATACATTTTTGCCTATTCTTTCAGCCACATATATATACGCCTGCTCAGCAAGTAAGAGTCATAGCTAGGTGACTCGGGCAATACCCGGCTTGTAGGCCAGAAAGGGTAGACGTATGGATGTACGTCGGGAAGTGAGCGTGCCTTACAGCTCCGGCACCATACTGGAAATATGGGAGGCGGCTTCTCCGTCGGCCCCAGCGAGGATATCGCTAGCAACTCTTTGAGTTCGCGAGTGGTGAGCGGCTTTATTGCGCCAGCACCTATCTGGACAATAGGTAGTGCCACTTGGATACGAGGTAGCACGCTTACGAGAACTGAATCTTAGGATTTGGGGGAAAAACCTGTCTATAACTGGTCCCTGAAGGTGCTCTCAGGCACTGGAAGGTACAGCGGCTCTCACTTATATACCTAACAGGTGGGAAAGTGGGAACGCTTTATCATAAATTAAAGTAGTCTGTAGAGGGAAGGGTCTGTCTCCATCCTGGTAATCAAACTCGAGACTTTACGCACCGCTGTCACATTTACTACCACAAAGCCTTGGCATTAATTTAATTATACAGTCTTGCAAAACGTATAATCTTCATTCCACTATATTATATTCAGAACTATTATTGCTTACTTACTTTAAACATAAAAGCAAATAATTGCCTTACATAATTCAAGGACGCTCCTAACTAACAAGCCAATTATGTTTTACAATACCTGAATAATACTTAAGAACTGAAATGCTTAACATCTTAAGCTGGGCCACGCTCTCAGCAGTTAATCCACGAAATGACTCCACAACAGCAAACATGTTAAGTAAATAAGGCTTCAACAAAAGTATGAAAGAAGTCTCATTTTCAACGAGTGTCTTACTTCGCGGCGTCTAAAGGTCCCATTCTGTTCCCGCGATGAGTTTGCTGAAACACAGATTCGGATGGCAGCACACTAAGAGAATTCCTTATTTGGATATTTACATTTGTAAGTTGGGTTGAACAAAAGTTGCTTTGCTAGGACGTGTTTTCGTCATTTTTGTGTCCTTTTTCGTGTTTTCTATACTGCAAGGTCTGCCAACACTATTTGAGGTTATCACACGTCTATACTGTAAGGTTGAGATGCTTCACATAATATAGAGTGGCGAGTCTGTTATCACCAGAAACTATTACCAGGTGCTCCGATTAAAAATTTTCTGATAAAGAAATGCAATAACAGTTTGCATGATGGAGACCAGGGGAACCGGATAACAGTGGCTACGATCACCTTAAACATAAGCGCACATCTTATGCTTTGGGATCAAGTAGATAATTTGCAGCCTTTATCTCAATATTTTAATATATCTTAAGTGTCAGTTTGGAGTTAAGTTCGCATTCCTTCTCCTCCAATATAAATAAAACTTACCAGCTTCAACTGAAGACAAATATCTTAAAGGATCCAAGTATTCTAGTTCCAGAGTTTTACTTTTCTTTTCAGCTCTCACAGTGCACTGTGCAGCAACAATACAAACTAGACAGGATTTTTCAGTCGTTTTTATTTAAAATTGAGAAGTTTTTCCGATAAACTAAACTCGACAAACTTTGTAATTTAAACGATGACTTTTTAAGTTATTTCTTGATATAAAAAGAATTTCAGACAATCGGATAGGGAAGTTCTGAAAGCTTTGTTTTTTTAATCAATCTTCATTATTGCCGTCGGCGTGGTTATGGCAAAGAATAGAATTCATTTGTTTAAAAGTGATGGAGAAGAGGGGCAATCAAAGGGATGAAAGGGCTCTGAGATTATCGTTTTGACACTTAATGTCACTCTTGTCGAAAACACTTTACAATTGTTCTTTATTTATTTTTGAGTGGTTTTCGTGTAGCAATTTTCTTTAATATTCTATTTTAATATTATGAATACAATAGTATGTCAACAAAAATGTGAATCGATTTATCTGCTAGAAATAAAAAATATACAATTATACGTTTTCAATACATAATTAATAAGAAATATTAATATTGCATTGAGCAATATAAATTTTATACCATTCTCGTGTTTAACGTGCATAGTCTGCAGACGAAAGTAAAAATACAATATTTAACATTTTTATTCTTATAACAGAAAACACACACACATCGCTCATAATTGCTTAGAGCCCATAGATATTTTTCTATTTTAAAACATAAGATGTTGTCTGTAGAGTTAAGCGCAAAATCGTTAATTATATTAATATTATTTACAGTTTTCATGATGCCATGGGAAATTTTTCATGTGTTTCTTATGAAGCTGGTAGATAAGTACCTTGAGTTAATGATTATTAGAATATTGATACTCTAAGCCAACAATACCTACGTACCTTTCCCATTCCTTTCCTGTCATCTCATCCTTATACACATACACTTTTTTCCTTGAGTCAGCGATTATCCAGATATTGCAAATTATCATAGGCTAGCTATAATAAGTGGTAAGCGATTACTATAAAGTGGGCCGTATCTATGTCTGCCATCTTTGTTTTATAAATAACTTCAAAACAATGCATTTCAATTCTGTCCAAAGAGAACAGAAATGTTAAAATTGACAAGACGACAGCCCATTCATTTTGATATCAGTTTGATGATGTCACGGCTAAATATAACGCTATCCATATCTCATAGCAATAGATGTGACGTAACACTACGGCCATCCAAAAATATACAATAAAACGCTTTATACGCCCGAACAGGATTATATCGTACCGTCACTGACACTTCGACGTTCAAACCGTTTATCGATATGTCATAGAATCAATGACCTGGAAACGGTACACTGTAGCAGTTACACCCGTCGTCAGCAAATATATCTGATGTATATCTTTGTGAACTTTATGGTGTGCGGAGAATTGACGACCAGGATAACAACTATAATAAAGGATAATTGCATATATGCTTTGGACTAGCGGAAACAAAAATCTTACTGAATCAAAATAAAATACTTTTTATTACTGACTAGCTTTTGCCTGTGGCTTCGCTCGCGTAAATGTACGTTAGGTTATGTTAGTAACAGATCTATTTTTTAATAAAATAATCTCTAATACTCGGTGATAATATAGCTTTCTAAAGGTGAAAGAATTTTTTAAATCGGTCGATTACTTTTTGAGTTAAACCCAAAACAAACAAACAAAAAATACCAGTTATATTAGTATAAATACCAGTTTTACTGATTCGAAACCATTTTTAAATTAAACTTTTAATTACGAATATTGTTGCGGACTATTTTTAAACTCTTTAAATGTACACTATGCAATAAGCGTAAAAAGAATCGTCAATTAATAAATATTGTACGGGTACTTTAAAATAACTTCACAGTTAAGATTGAGACGCACACCACCTGAATCTCCCCTTGACCTTAATGATGCTTAAAAGCAGTCGAAATTTCGGGGGAAGTGTAAATATAAATATATCTGTTATATATATAGTGTTTTTTAACTATTTCAATGGTTAACATTCGCGTAAACGTAAGACATTTTTTCGAACCACACACGCGACATAAATTTATGTGGTTCACAAATGGTTGTTTCGACGCAGGGTGCTTTTAGGTTTGTTTGAATATTAATAAAATACTCTGCAACAAAGAAATTATTTCTAGAACGGGAGTTGTCTTTTTAAGTAGAAGGAAGCATTTTGACTTAGGAAGGATTAATTGTGAAATTAACAAATAATTAGCATCGGTAACTTACTACTAAATATTTCATATATTATATTATTGAGTGCCAAGGGCCGAACGAGTCTATAAAAAATGTGACGTCACACAATTTTAAATGTCACAACGGCAATGTTCGTACTCGAAACGTTTAAACTAACTCGAGCTCGTTTCATGAAATGTTTTCAACAGTTAACATGACGTCATTAATTTGAGCCCGTTGCGTCCCGCACTTTACTTAAATACTTACATACGTACTGTACGTTTTTAATTTTATTCGTACCGCTTCAGTTTATTCCGGAGTAATTACTGAGATAATTGTATGTGGAATGTTTTTCTGCTACGATATGCTTATGTAATTTATTATCCAACACAAAGAAAGAATTTAATAAATCTCCTCTACTGCAGTTCAAATATTTATCTCTTTGTATTTAAAAGACAACGCCCGTACTAAGCTTCATTCCGGTGTCGCGACGGACTTTATAAACATTCAAACGACGACGGACACAAAAACACCCAGACTTGGACGGACACAAAAACACCCAGACTTGGACGGACACAAAAACACCCAGACTTGGAACAATTATTTGTGGATAGCTTTGATAGACCTATGTGGGGATCGAACTCATAACACTCAGCACAGTGGCGATGGTGAGCTGTCTACTTAAACCATTACGCTATCTGTTCAGTCAAGTAAAATAGAAAAGTAAATTGCCTGTGCAGAAGATTATCATGATCCCTCGTTCAAACTGACTGACTTATATATAAATATATACCTGCAGATGTAGGAAGAGGCGTCTTACACCTATTTCTCAAACAATGGTTTAACGAGTAATATAATAGGAAACAAGCCTTTTGCATTTTACTGGGCATAGCTCCAGACACCGTGCTACTACGGAGATTTCCTTAACAGAAAACTTACTTGCACTGCCACTGATTTGGTATCAAACCTGCGACCAATTGCCTTCTACTAGACACAAAGCCATGCTGCTATCGAGAATTCCTTGATGGAAAATTTCAAGAAATCTGTCTCTGTTATCGAACCCAAAACCTCATGTATATCAGTCGCAATCTCTACCACTGCATCATGAAGGCAGTGATACTCACTGTGTTTCCAAAAATAGAATAGCCGTGTAAAAAAATTTCTTAAGAATTAATTAATTACATGACTTTCAGATGAATGTTTTAAAGAGCGAGCGTCATACGCCCACATTTTCTCTTTGTATCATGTTATGTGTAACAAGATACCACTTTAAGGATTAAAGGCAAATATGTTACGTATAACTAACTAGATTTTGCCGACGGCTTTGCTCGCCTAATTGTAGGTTATGTAAATTTTTATCCCTCGGGGACAGTACATTTTTCTGGATGAAAAGTACCCTGTGTCCTTTTCTATATCCCTGACAACGTGTATGCAAAATTGCATGATGATCGGTTGAGTAGTTAAGGAGTGAAAGCGTAACAAATAAACAAACAAACCTAGATTCGAATTTATAATGTTAAAGTTAGGATTTGTACTAGAAACTATTTTGCAGGAGAATAAAAATCAGAATAAAATTCTTCACGCTATAGCGTCTACGAGAAAATTCAAATTGCAATTCGTAATTTTAATGACACTAAGAGCCGTTTATTCAATCGTCAGATAACTTTTATCTCTTGAATGTGTTTGACGTATGGACAACTTTTATATAGAAATTATGTCAAACCATTTTTATGCCTCAGATAAAATTTATCTGACGATTGGAAAATCGGCTCTTTGTTTTATACAATGTTGTTATTTAAAGTGCTGGTATTTAAAGAAATAAAAAGTCTTTTAGTAGTATTGTTATCGGTTGTCTTTTAACCGCTCTAAAACATTGAGTTGTTTCACTAGGTATTCAGAAGGTTATTGTCTCACTACAAGGCAAATGCCTCCCTATCTTTTTTACACATTTTTCAGTTATGCGTTAGTTTGCACCAGTCATCCTTATAGCTAACTAAATTTAAAATTTAGATGGTAAAAAAGTTTCATCAATTTTGCCATCAATTATTTAACCTTAACGGTCCAAAGATCTTGTTCCGTTACATTTAAGTTATTGAGTCCTTATTAGTTTTAAATATATTTATATAGTCAGCAATATATTATGGTATAATAGCTGCATCGCCTAGCAGACATACATAAGTAGTAACATCCAACCAACACTGAAAGACGTTTAAAGAAGAGATCAGGTTTTTCTTGCACTTATCTTCCTACAGTCTCAACTCTTTGCCTGAATCTAGTCAGTAACCTAAATTTAGCTTTAGTAATCGTAAGCTCACTAAGTACTATAATGAGTACTTCGACCTGACTGTGACCTAAATCAATAAACTGTTTTAAATTTTCACAAACATGGTACGTAGGTTGTATTTTTAATGACTTTTCCCATACTAGGTATAATTCTGTGTGATGAATTGATGACACTGATGACTTAACATACATTTAAATATAAAACAGAACACCCAGACTCGAAACAAGAATTTGTGAATCACAGAAATTTTTGTTTTATGCGGGGCTCGAACACGCAACACTTGGCAGTGGTGCACTTATCAGTGGCAAGGCAACAAGGCAACCTCGTAAACCACTTTGCTATTCCAGTTAGCTACCGCACGATTCAATAATATAACACACTGCTCAGTGTACTCCCAACTTTGCTTGAATACTGAGATAGTGACGCGCACATGTTGTCGTCTCCGTTCATACAGTTTTCATATATTCAGAGTAATTACTTAACTTGTTACGTACAACGAAACATTTACATACCTAAGCTTTTTACTTACATTCATTTTGTAAGGTAGTACACTCATGCTTATATTCCTGAAGGGGTATATAATAATAATAATATCAGCCCTGTATTAAAATGTCCCACTGTTGGGCATGGGCATCTTCTCAGTGTGAGAAGGGTTAGGCATACTCCACCACGCTGTCACAGTGCGGATCGGCAGACTTCACATAACTTCGAGAACATTATGGAGAACTCTCAGACATGCAGGTTTTCTCACGATGTTTTCCGTCACCGTTTAAGCAAGCGATCTTCTTCTCCCTAGCCTTTATTATTCCCAAGTCACTTGGGGTCCGCTTTTATGGTCTAACCGGATTTGACTGGATATCAGCATTTACACGGAGCGGCTGCCACCTGACCTCCAAAACCCAAATGCTAACGATACCCTAAGTATAGACCAGTGTCAGGATATTATAGGGTACTGACTTCCCAGTAACGACTGCCGTAGATGTTCATGACAGCCGGGACCGACGGCTTAACGTGCTCTCTGAGACACGGAGCAGGCGATAATTGTCAATCAATACGCACATAATTTCAAAAAGTCATGTAACTTTCGAAAGTCATAGACGCCTTGGGATTGAACTCGAGACCTCTGCATGGCAGTCCAAAGGATTTCCACTAAGCTATCGCTGAAGCCCGAAGGGTTAGGCATAAGTGTATTACTCATATATTTTGTTAGCTATGGCGAGGAAGCCAGCCTTTTCTTGTTCACCAGGTAATGTTCTAGACATCGTGTTGCTATTGAGGGTTTTGAGAGAAATCCTACCAATAAAACCTTACAATGCCTATAATGATCGAATTCGTTTATAAGTCCACCTTTTTATAACATTATGGAATGCCATAAAATATAGAGCACAAGATTTTTCCCGCGGCTGCGCTCGCGTAAACGAGGTTAAGTTAGGTAAATAACAGTACTTTTTCCTGGATGAAATGTACCCTATCTCCTTTTCTGTTCCACCGACATCGCGTATGCGTCGTAAGTTTCATGATGATCCGTCGAGTAGTTAAGGCGTGAAAGCGTAATAAACAAACAAACTCACTTTCGCATTTATAATATTAGTAAGGATTGCCATTAGGGCGTCAAATCTGCGATCTCATGGACAGCAGTCGCATATACTATCGTTGCTCTATTGAGTCAGTCATCACGTTAAAATTATATGAATGAGATCTCGAGATTCCTCGAGTTCTGAAGGAGACTACCTCGTTGATCCCGTGTTTATTATGCGCTTTTCTTTATAGTGGATAATGAAAGCGGTGTTGGAATATTAAACAAGCGTTATTAGGTCAGTAGCACGAAGTTTGGAAAAGATTTAGAACGATACACATACTGCCTCAAGGTTGAAGCAGAGTTGATACAACTCTGCGTCAACCTTCAATATACAATTTTTTTGTCAGAATTTAGAAAACCATAACAGAGCTACTGAGAAAAAAGAAGAAGAAGAGAAAATTGCAACTAAGCTAAGGTTGCTTTTTTGCAGTCTTCTATGTGTACTAAATAACGCCAAAGCTGCTGAAAATACGCCAACTCTTTAAGGAGTCCGAAAACTCTATTCATAGCTTGAATACGACTTAAGATTATTTGGCTGCAATTCTATGAAGAAGGCACTTTCTCTGGTATACTATATCAGTTTCAAGAAAATCCAACATTTAGCGATGGTTTTACTCTGTAATGACTATTGAAATTGCCGATCCTAATAATAAGAATATCAGCCCTGTATTGAAACTTTCCCAATACAGGGCACGGGTCCCTTGTTAGTGTGAGATTGGTTAGGCCATAGTCCACCACGGTGGTCCTGTGCGAATTGGCAGAGTTCACACATCTTCGAGAACATTATGGAGAACTCTCAGACATGCAGTTTTCCTCCATCGGTAAAGGGTAAAGGGGGAGACGGACACGACACAGAGGCGCGCGTGGGAACACGCACGCCGCCTCTCGGACCTGGTGCTGAACGGATGACGGGCAGGCCCACAAAGCCCGCCACCCCCAGGTCAAACCTCAGGGTGGCTGGAGGTCGTCTCGCGCCCTCCGGCGCCCGGCTCTGCGGTTGGGGAGAGGGTGTATACGCTCCCTCTCCCGCCCCGCCGCCTCCTTGATGGAAATCACTTCCTCGCAGAAGGAGGCGACGGCGTTCCACGACCTCTCACTCCGGACCATAGACTGAACTACGGCCGGGAGCGAGAGTGCAACCGATCCGACTGCCGCGATCAAATCACGGCGCTGCGATGCCCAGGCGGGGCAAACCGCCAAAGTGTGCAGCGCCGTGTCCTCAGTAACGTCGCGGCAGTCGCCGCAGTGGTGACAACCGGGCGTCTCTTGCCGGCGTATACGACACAGGAACCGGCCAAAACATCCGTGGCCAGTCAGAACCTGTGTCAGCCGGAAGGTGAGGGCGCCATGCCGCCTCTCCAGCCACTCCTCAAACACGGGACTTACCGCCACGATAGTGGCGTGCCCGATTTTCCTCTGTTTGCTAGTTTGTTATGCTTAACTACTCGACCGATAATCATGAAATATTGCATGTATGTTTTCAGTGGTACAGAATAGGACATAGGACCTTTTATCCAGGAAGACAGTAATATTCCTGATATATCATAACCGTTTTAATCACTCAGGAATAATACTTTATTTATTAATGTTTTTCTTGATTTTATACCGACTTATTAACAACAAAGATTTTTAGGAACTAAATGATTTTATATTTTTAACTAGTTTGCTATATTAAATAATTTAATTGTAAACTAGTCTACGATATAAAATCATTTAGTTTACGTTTTTTTTTTGTTGCCAATGAGTCGGTATAAAATCTAATTTAAATAAAATCCGTAAAAGTAGTTTTTTTTCCAATGAACATTAATCAAAATGTCTGATTGGAAATAAAGCTGGCTTCTTGTATTTTTTACGAAAGCTACTATAAAATTCATCTTATGTTTACGGTACTAGTGGACCGTTAATGTTTTAAGAATAATTAATTATTTATTTAGGTAGGCAGATTGTAAACGAAAATGGATGAACGAATAACTTTTCTTAAGATTTAGATTTCTTTTTTACCACATTATTAATGACAAAAAGCATAATACGTAAAATGATATCGTGGCTATGATTATTATCGTTTTTTAACACGCTTTTATAAGCTTGCTATGTATCTACGTATCTATTAATCTATATCACGGAATCTTTGAACGTGATTTTCACCCCTTTCAAACTGATGGATTGATTTAAAACGTTGCACACTTATCGAGGACAATACAATAATCTTAATAAAAAATTGTTTTATAATTAAAAATAAATAATTGTTTAAAAGAAGTAGAAAATAATTTAATAATTTATATGTAAAAAAGCGTGGGGTCCTTTCTAAGATATTTTGATAACTGGGGCCCCCCTCGGTTATCAAAATATCTATCCCCATACTTAATATCTTCTGCTTACCCGTTTGAAAATATATAGTGTGAACTTAGATATGTATGCAAAAGATATCTACCATGTTTTTTACAAGTTACTCAAGTTAAATAAACGACGTGAAATAGCACTATTCCTATGGTTGTGTTTCGTTTGGTGAGTGAGAATGCCGGAGGCCCAATCACCCTATTTGCCCCTTCCCGCTCCTTCTCCTTCCCCACTTCATTTTTCTATCGTCCATAGGCTACGGTGACTGCTTACCATCAGGTGGGCCGAAAGATTGATTGCTACCTTAGTAGTATAAAAAAAATAATAATAATATAAACATCGTAGATACTACAACATACCTATTTTACAGATAACCAGTAAAACTATATCTGACCCTAGTGTTAAAAGAAACCAAGCCCCAGATATTGACCGCACGGATGGCGAATTGGTTTAAGTGGTCACCTCGCCGCTGCCACTGCGCCGACTATTGTGGGTTCGAATCCCACACGGGACAAAAATTTGTGTGATCCACAAATGGTTGTTCCGAGTCGAGATGTATTTTGTGTCCGTTTTTTGAATGTTTGTAATGTCCCCCGCGACACGAGAATAATTCCTAGAGCAGAAGTTGTATTTTTGAGAAAAGAAGATAGCAAAAGACTAAGCAATTATAAGCATAAACTTATGGTATAGGAAGAAATTACCACTGTGTACACGATGTATTAAATTTCTCGATGTATTAAATGTCTCGATGTATTAAATTTCCATACAATTTTAAGTTTCTGAAAATCGGTAGTCTGATTGAACTATGCTGATTTAATATAAAAAGTTTCATATAATTTTGTGTTTCGGGAAACACCGCTGATTTTAATGGACGTTCTGACCAAAAATTAATATGTCAAAATAAAAAATCGTTTATTTATTTAGCCCAATTAAATTATTATTATTTTCTATATTGCAAGTATATTTTTTGAAATACTTTATGTAATTTTGTTATGAAAATATAAAAGAAACTATTACTTATGAATGAAAAAGATCAGTTTAATGTAGATACTAAATCTGTATTTATGTTAGGTTCCAGGTTCAGGCAAAGATTTGAGCTTATAAAAAGATGCCTGCATGAAAGTCTTAGCAATCAATTATAATACTACTTTTGAGCAGATTATGGTGTATTGGAACAATCCTATATTATTATAAGAATCATATCCTTCTTATAAAGGATTGTTCCGATACAAGAATGAGCCAGAATTTATGTAAATCCAAGGGGACATATTCCTGTGGGGTTTCCTCCTGGGTAAGACCTTCGTCTTTCAAAGCAAAAGAGGCATTATGGCACATTAAAATCATATGATATTAAGTCGGTCTCGATGGCGTAGTGGTTAGTGTAACCGACTACCACGTCTGAGGTCGCGGGTTCGATTCCCGCACAAGTCAAACATTTGTGTGCATAAACATGGATGTTTGTCTTGCTCTGGGTGTTTCTATGTTTAATATTCATGTATTTACAAAAAAAAAGTTTATATGTATGTTTATCCATTGTCTAGTACCCATAGTACAAGCTCCGCTTAGTTTGGGCTAGACGGTGTTGTGTGTATGTGGTACAATATTGTTATTAATATTCTCTACGATGAAGCGATTTATTTCCGTAAGTGCAATTACTAACAAGCAATATAATATTTGAAAGTATAATAAAATTTATAATTAATCATATTATAACATATTGGAGCTGTTAGTTTGATTGCAGCAAAATTATCTTTATATATCTTGCACATGTGTTAAAGAATCCCTATCAACTCACTTCGCGTCGAACTTAGTAGCCAAACGTTGCTTAGATTTTGTAGGCGTCGAACGGAGATGAATATTATTGAAGTGAAAACTTCTTTAGGCGCGTTAAGCACTTTTTGGGTGAACACAAATCATGGAACTCGCGTCATCGTTACCGAACGCTTTCCATGAGCTATATGTATACTGTGTATATATGTGTACTTTTTGTGTGAACAAAAAGCGTGACACTCGTGTCATCGTCACCGCACGCTAGTTACTTAGTTTTCACTTCTATCGGCAGTTCCCAAAGACTGCCCAGCATGTATTTTTCTTTTGCCAGGCAACGCCTGCACTTGAATAATTCCTGTTTCACCGAGGGCTTTACACGCATTCAAACAAAGAACATTCAGACTCGGAGCAATCATTTGTTGATCACTAAATTTTTGACTCGTGTGGGAATCGAACCCACAACACTCGACGCAGTGACAGTGACGAGGCGACCACATAAAACTCTACGCCAAAGGAGCACTACGAGCAGTCAAATCTTTAATTAAATTCCTTGCAGCGTCAAGATGGTTTTTCTTTCCGTGTGACTGTCTGAGTGTCCCTAGGTGCACACTTTTAAAATGTAATACGACACGAGATATCGAAATGTGAGGAATACAAAGGTCATCGCGTCCCGTCGGATGTTCATACTGTGATTCTGGACAGAGGAAATAATACGATGGGATATAAGTCAAAATGCGTTTCGGATCAGCGATTCGCGTCGCGTTTCGAGAGTGTGATATAAAGAATGTGTCGTGAATTAACGTTACTTAACCCTATCGCTTTCCCGTGATAGACACAATAGATTTTTTTTTTATGTAATATGTGATTCATCAGAAACAGGTACAGAGGTACAGAAAACCTGTAAAGGCTGTGTTTACAAAATGTTTAAGCTGGTTACTAATGTGTTTATAAAGTAAACGTACGGCTAAGATTATTAACCCAAGGATCATATCATCCTTAGCAATTGAATTTTATTTTGTAATTAGCTGCATTGACATATTAAATTCTTAAATTTATTTGTATTTACTATAAGTAATTAGCAGCTATTAATTCTGCATGTTTTCATATTTATGCTAAAGTGAATTTAATATGTTGTATTATTTTAAGAGAAGTGATTCAAAAGTATAAGTTATGCATGTTTTCAAATTTAGTGATCCGCCAAATTAATTTTAAATTATTATAAGCCTAATTGGCAGAACATAGTTGATCATTATCATTACTGTAAACATCTTATATATATACCTATGTTTCACAATAAAGAATATTTGATTTGAAAAAAGAAGACGTATAAAATTAATTATGAAAATAGTGATATGTGGATCCTCCAAGATTCTAATAAGTTTGACTATCATTATTTTTATTTTGGTTTTAAAAACACCCTAACCAATTATCCTTTAAGATAATGTCGGCCTCAATGGCGTAGTGGTTAGTGTAACCGACTGCCATGCCTGAGGTCGCGGGTTCGATTCCCGCATAAGTTAAACATTTGTGTGCACGAACATGGATGTTTGTCTTGGTCTGAGTGTTTCTATGTATAATATGTATGTATTTACAAAAAAAAAAGTATATATGTATGTTTATCCATTGTCTAGTACCCATAGTACAAGCTCTGCTTAGTTTGGGGTAGATGGTGTTGTGTGTATGTGATAGAATATTATATTATTATTATATTATTAATGTTTAGAGATTTTGAGCTGGCCAAGTTTAAGAACAATTAAAATGTAATATGACAGGTTTTAACCCACGTACGAGAAAAATAATCTTCTTCCATTTTATTACTGCTCCACTCCCTTGGCTTGTAACGTGATGCTATATAACTTATGTTACTTCTTGATAAAGTAGCCTTTTATATACAGTTATGTATGAATGTAATAAAAATATATACGTTTTATAAAGAATCATAGACTGTTACAAAGGTCTCGAAACATTTATCTTTGCGATTTAATCAAATAACCTATACTAATTGCTATTTACTTAAGTGGTGGTATTTTACCATTGAAAGTACAAGTATAATAATAATAATAATATTCTAACACATACACACAACACCATCTAGCCCAAACTAAGCAGAGCTTGTACTATGGGTACTAGACGATGGGTAAACATACATATACAGGGTGTCCGGTAATTAATGGATAACCTGGAAATGTCTTATAGTGGAACTGATGGCGGTTCAGAAAAAAATATGAAAAAAATCTATCCTAACTACTACCTGAGATATGTGTTTTTTTTTTAATTACCATGTATAACTTTCTTGTATACTACGACCATAAATGAATGAAATCCAATCTGTATATACATTTTTTTTTGTAAATACATACATATTATACATAGAAACACCCAGACCAAGACAAACACCCATGTTCATGCACACAAATGTTTGACTTGTATCGAACCCGCGACCTCAGACGTGGTAGTCGGTTACACTAACCACTACGCCATTACCATTTGGACAAACAAATTTTCATTCGTAGGTATATTACGTCTAGTGCTTCTGCTAAATACAGTTCAACCTACACGCTGTCGAGATTAATATTGGTTTAAAGAGGTATCGCAGTATATTCGAAATTAATGCGTGGGCAAACCGTGTGGGATTTCTCAATTTACTTTTGAAATTAGCCTTAAATTAATTTAGCAAGAATCGGCAACATAAATACTGTTGCTGACTGTTTTTATGTTTTTAAATCATAAAATACTTTACATTTAACAATTTTGTAAAAGTAATTATTGAATTAAAATTTTAATATTGTCTTACATGTACACGAATGGTATATATTACGATTATATAATATAATAATATCAGACCTGTATTAAACTGTCCCACTGCTGGGCACGGGTCTCTTTTCACTGTGGGAAGGGTTAGGCCATTGTCCACCACGCTGGCCTAGTGCGAGCTGGCAGACTTTAAATATCTTCGAGAACATTATGGAGAACTCCCAGACATGCAGGTTTCCTCACGATGTTTTCCTTCACCGTTAAAGCAAGCGATAATTAACTATTTAATACGCATATAACTTCTAAAAGTCAGAGATGCGTTCCTTGGGATCGACCTTGAGACCTCTGCATGGCAGTCCAACGGTTTCCCACTAGGCTATCGCTGCTTGTTATAATTATTTTATTTTATTTTGAATATCTAACAAGAAATACACATTTATAACAAGACAGATTTACAGTAAAATAGGTCTGTGTTTCCTCAATAATAGGAGATCATAGCATGCAATATAAATAATTTAATAATATATAACGAAAATACAACAATGTCAATTATAATAATTACAAGTATACATCAATTAATAGAAAATTATATAAAACTTACAATACTGTGAAAGTCAATGACACAAATAAACAAGTCCGCTATAGCCGAGCATTTGCTGGAGTCTGGACCAAACCACTGGATCGAGTTACATAAACCACAGGTTTTATCCACCGATCGTCACTATTACTCCAGGATAGTACGTGAAGCGGTTGAAATTAAGAAATATCGTAACTTCAACCGGGAGGATGGATACCGTTTGTCTATATCTTGGAATCCAGTCATCAGCAAATGTAAACGTCGCCGTAGTGACTTAGGTAGCCAGTGTGTAGACGTCGTTAGTGTTGTGTGTCGAAATACCGACAGTGCGAATATAAATAATAGTGACCAAGTGAGAGTAGTTGCCGAAACCCGCACTTCACGAAGGCGCCGCTGAGCTCACATCAGTCAACCCGTGACCACGATCGATGCAAGTCGGTCGAAACGTCGGGTAATCAATAGGTATTTATTACCTTTTAAATACTTTATCGCGAGTAAGACCCGTTGTCTAACATTATATTAAGTATGTGTACAAATCGCGAAAGGTTAAAAACTTTTATATATATAAAGATTTAAACGCAAAATTATAACAAATGTCAAATGTATACTTAATTAAGAAAGAATAATAATTAACTATGTTTATTTTAAAAACATTCTTATCACATAATTGTGAAACTATTAAACTACTACTGTTAACTTTTAATACTATTTTAAGCTATTTGAATTATAAAGTTATTCATAATAACACTTGCCCGACGTTTCGGTTGCTTTTCCGTAGCGATGGTCACGGGAAGGCATAATATATTTAAAACCTTAACTATGTTCTGTATTTTTGAACTATGTATAAGTAAGATATGTTTTAACTATTACTGCTATAAAAAAACTAACATTTGTTACAATTTTAAATAAGACAAAGACAATCGAAATCTTACATCTGTATCGACTTATGTTGCTGACTGTACCTCAAGATGTAGCAATCATTATAGTAGGCAAGGGGCATTTTTGGAGCATGGGTGCAAAAACCCAGGATTCAACCTCTTCGTCTTCATGTGATCTTTTATTTTTCATCAGCTCTTTGTAATGTCCCACTGTAGAGCAAAAGCCTTTCCCTTGGACTTCCAAATCACTCTGTTGGTGGAAATCCCCTGACCTTATGATCTTGTGCCCCCTATATCTCGGTGGTCTTTTGACCCACAGAGCCCATATTCAAACTCGACCGAGGGATGAACCCAAGGTATCTGCACACCAAGGTACAAGTCAATCGGTCCAGTAGTTCTGGAGCTATGCCTGTCACTAACAGACAGACACAGAGACCCACAAAGTGTTTTCATTAACCTCTTCGAAGAAGACTCAGAGGTTTATAACAATGAATGTTGTTAAAGGTGATACCGCACAGAGAACTGCATTCAAGTGACGCGGTAAGACGCAAGATTATTAAGTTCCTTGTGGAAACCACGCAGTTTCGCTTAATGCGGTCTACCTTATATGCTTTTATGTAAACAACATTAATGTGCTACTTACTGCGTTCGGATCTACGAAGTTACGTATGACGTATGTATTTAAAGAAACATAACGTTTATATTAAAGACTAGTCTTCTCCCTAGCCTTTACTATTCCCAAGTCACTTGGGTCGGCTTTTCTGGTCTAACCGGATTTGACTGGATATCAGTTTTTACACGGAGCGGCTGCCACCTGACCTACGCAACCCGAAGGCTAACGATACCCTAAGGCTAGACCAGTGTCAGGATATTATAGGGCACTGACTTCCCAATAACGACTGTCATAGATGTTCATGGCAGCCAGGACCGACGGTTTAACGTGCTCTCCGAGGCACGGAGCAGGCGATAATTGTCAATCAATACGCACATAATTTTGAAAAGTCATATAACTTTCGAAAGTCAGAGGTGCGCGACGTGGGTTCGAACCCGAGACCAACTGAATTGCAGTGTGTTGGTCTTCCCACTGAGCTATCACTGCTATATATTAAAGACTAGTAATGTTTCAAAATATTACTTTTGACTGGTGTAGTGTTTTAAGTTGTCGCCTTGCCGCTGTCATTACGCTAAGTGTTGTGGGTTCGAATGCCTTACGGCACAATTATTTGTCCGACCCACAATGGTTATCGGGTCAAGTGTTGATACTTAATCGGCTTACTCTTTAGTCGGCCTCAATGGCGTAGTGGTCAGTGTAACTGACTGCCACGCCTGAGGTCACGGGTTCGTTTCCGCACCAGTTCATGCACACAAACATTTGTGTGCATAAACCTGGATGTTTGTCTTGGTCTGGGTGTTTCTATGTATAATATGTATGTATTTACAAAAAAAAGTATATATGTATGTTTATCCAGTGTCCTACCTATAGTACAAGCTCTGCTTAGTTTGGGCTAGATGGTGTTGTGTGTATGTGATAGAATAGAATAATAATATTATAATATTAATATAAAATTCTCCCGGAATGTAAAGCGGGTAAAATTATGAAACATCGCAATTTCAACAGGGAGGATTGTCACCGTTTTGCTATATTTTGCAATCCTTTCATCAACAATGTAAACGTCGCCGCAGTGATTCAGTTCGTCAGTATACAGACGTTGTTAGTTTTGTGTGTCGAAGTACCGTCGATCCAAATACATATAAATAAAAATAACCAACTGAGGGTAGTTGCCGAAAACCGTACATTACGTTTACGCGAATGTTATACATTGAAATAAAGTAGTTTTTGAGTTAAATCCTAACAAACAGACAAAAATCAAATCTTTCCTCTTATTATTTTAGTATAGATGTGTATAAATCGCGAAAGTCTAAATATGTTTAGGTGCTATTGAGCTTTTCTTTTCAGAATTTTGCAGTTACAATACATCGCTGCCATTTTTTTCGGTTGGAAATTCACCTGATGCATACCCTCACGCCACAAGGGGAGGCGAGAGGGTTAGTCCGGCTCTCCCGTACTTCAGACCTACAGATATAACTCCACGGTCTGCCAACTCGCTGCTTCCTATAGTGGATGGATCGCTGACTAAGCTGAAAATCGAGACTACAACAGCGACCCACCCAGCAGTGTCCAAGAACAAATTAGGACTACGGAAACATCTCTGCCTACCCATTTGGACATATAGCCGTGAAGATATTTATGTAAGTATATAAATTTACTAGTGATTGTACCAAACCTCGCTAATTATGAACTCAGCTGACCTTTCTTTGCACTGGAAGATATCGCAACTCTTACTTGAAGTAGTTGGGGGTTCTAGTATAACCGACATTTTGACTGCTTTAAGAAGCTGATTCATACAACTTTATTACTAATAACTGTACTTGTATTGACAGTTTGATAAATATATAGTATAATAGATGACAAAAGAGCTTACTTAAAGGGAGTAGCTATCATTCGAACAATAAATTGTGCTTTAACTGTTTTGCAAGGGATTTCCTTTAACCGACTTTGTTTTAAGAACAATAAAAGAACCACCCAATAGGGTCGTTCTTGAGTCGTCACATTTCATGCGCTGGTAAAATACCTGCTTCTTTTCTGCATTTAATAAATTTGGAATACGTATAAAAACTTGTACTAAAAACTCACCATATGGTTTTTGACAACAGGAGTTCAAACAGCTGACGGCTAGTCAGCCAATCGAGGGATTATTCACTGGTACAGGAACTCTGTAAAAAAAAAAAATAATACAGAAATGACGTAAATAACATTGTCTCGGTGGCGCAGTTATAGTAAAGGTTACTATTGTGCATAATGGTCTCAGGTTTTATTCTCGGGTCGGACAAAATATTGGGATTTTCCGTCAAGAAATAATTTGTAGTGCCGCGGAGGATAGTATTATGCCCGGCAGACGTCAATAGGTTCGCCCACTAGTTACAGTGGGACCTAGAAATAAAGATGACGGAAATATGGGTGAAATACAACTATGTCTACCCTTTCGGGGATATTGCCTCTGACAGTATTTTTAAATACAAACATAGGTATTTATTTAATAAATAATAGTCTTAAAACTAAAAAACACACTTAATTAAAAAAAACAACCTAAAAAATAGACAATAATTTAATAATTTTTAGTTTGGTATTTTTAATAAAGCGTGTTTTTTAGTTTTTCAACTATTATTTATTTTTATTCTCTAAAGTAGGTATTATTTTTTTTTATTTTGTTTTCTATATTATTTTATTGTCATAGGTCCTCGATAACTGTGCAAAGTTTCAAATCAATCCGTCGGTTTAAAAGAGGTGAAAATCACGTTCAAAGATTCCGTTACATAGATTCATACATATATAGACACGTAGATACATATGCACCAAGCTAATAAAAGCGTGTTAAAATACTGTCTTTTTGAAACTATCGCGCTTATGTTTGAGAACAATAGCGTGTTTATGAGATAAATTCCCGTATAAAGTATGGTCTTATTGGATTATTGTATATGTCCAATTTTCGAATCGAATGCAGCACGCGTTTAGTCACGGACTGCCTTTGCATTGTTACAAACTGTAAGTGTATAAGACCTCATGCTATCATACTGTCTATTACAGATTAATATTAAATAATTCTATTAAATCCATATTATTTCATCTCTTTTATATTATTAAGTAATTATTGTTCTAAGCTTTAAATTTGTATAGTCAGTAATATTTGATATAATGGCTGCAACACCTTGTTGATATGAGTTGTAAAATACGTTTCACGTGATCAGAAGGCTGGTCTTTTTTTGGCCCAAACAATCAGCATTGCCATTCAACGTGGCAATGCTGCCAGTCTTCTGGACACGTTACCAGTTGACAGCGATGCTGAAGAATTCTACGATGCCTAAACCATTTTTGTAAATATTTAGCATTATAATTATTTGCTTTTTTGTAATTAAGTTATCTTTTTTAATACGTTTGTAAATATAAATAGTTTTAATAGTTAAAAATATAGGAAAGAAATTTTTTAATTGAATATCTATGAAAAATGAAATGTTATCTTAAATTATATTGGATTGGCGACTTAAAAGCGTGGCCGTGAGTTTTTTGCAGATTTCTTCTCATACGCTATAACCTTATATATATAACCTTTTGCCTGAACCTAGCAACTACTAATATTTTGGCGTTCATAAGTGTTACTTTGTGACCTAAATGAATAAAATGATTTTTGAGTTTGACTTTTAACACGGAGTCTTGTGTTGGGCATACACTAGTCTTCTTCTCCCTAGCCTTTATTATTCCCAAGTCACTTGGGGTCGGCTTCTCTCGTCTAACCGGATTTGACTGTATATCAGTCTTTACACGGAGCGGCTGCCTTATGACCTCCGCAACCCGAAGGCTAACGATATCCTAAGGTTAGACCACTGTCAGGATATTATAGGGCACTGACTGCCCAATAACGACTGCCATAGATGTTCATGGCAGCCGGGACCGATGGCTTAACGTGTTCTCCGAGGAACAGAGTAGGCGATACTTGTCAATCAATACGCACATAATTTCTAAATTTTTTCTTCCTTAAGTCAGAGGTGCGTGACGTGGATTCGAACCCGAGACTCTCTGCATTGCAGTTTGTTGGTCTCCCCACTGAGCTATCGCTGCTTAATCGGCATACGCTAGTAAGAGACTTAAAAAATAGTTGGACAAATTTTAGTGAAATAGACCTCCGTCTATGTCTTTTCAACGATATATTATATTTGTGTAAAATATTGCCTTTTTTATTTCGGTGTTGAAATATCTCGATCATGTTGTTTGAATATTACGTAAATTTATTCATGACGTTGTTGGTTAAATCAAATATGCCAATGGTCGGGCACGCCACGATTGTGGCGGTAAGTCCCGTGTTTGAGGAATGGCTGGAGAGGCGGCATGGCGCCCTCACCTTCCGGCTGACACAGGTAATGACTGGCCATGGTTGTTTTGGCCAGTTCCTGTGTCGCATAGGCCGGCAAGAGACGCCCGGTTGTCACCACTGCGGCGACTGCCACGACGTTGTTGTGGACACGGCGCTGCACACTTTGGCGAATTGCCCCGCCTGGGCATCGCAGTGCCGTGAGTTGATCGTGGCAGTCGGATCGGTTGCCCTCTCGCTCCCGACCGTAGTTCAGTCTATGGTCCGGAGTGAGAGGTCGTGGAGCGCCGTCGCCTCCTTTTGTGACGAAGTGATTTCCATCAAGGAGGCGGCGGGGCGGGAGAGGGAACGAATAAACCCTCTCCCCAACCGCAGAGCCGGGCGCCGGAGGGCGCGAGACGACCTCCAGCCACCCTGAGGATTGACCTGGGGGTGGTGGGCTTCGTGGGCCTGCCCGCCACCCGATCAGCACCAGGTCCGAGAGGCGGCGTGCGTGTTCCCACGCGCGCCTCTGTATTGTGTGTCCGTCCCGCCTTCAGGGGGAAGGTAAAATTAGTGGCTGTAAATTTGTGTAGTGGCCTGCCGTTTCATACGGCGGGCCGAAACTTCGGCGGGGTCGCGATTGCATGTGAAAGCGATTCGCGCGGCCCCGCCGATTGCGGTTACGTCGAGGAACACCGTGGTAGGTTTAGTCGGTATTACCGGGATGTCACTCACCATCTTTCCCCGGTGAGTCCGACATAACATCTCCGTCGCCCCGCGGAGAGGTATGCGTCAAAGCTTTACACCACGTTAAAAAGAAAAAAAAATATTCCAATGGTATCTGACATATTTGATTTAACAAACAACTTCATGAATAATCTTCTGCATCAACATCGATGAAGAAGAACACGATACAATACGCCTTTTATATTAAACCAGCTGACCTGCGCAACGTCGCAACGTCATCTGCATCACATAAGAGAATTGCCCCGTTTTTGCAACATTTTTCATTGATGCTTCGCTCCTATTGGTCGTAGCGTGCAGATATATAGCTTATAGCCTTCCTCAATAAATAAGCTATCTAACACTAAAATAATTACTCAATTCGAACCAGAATTAATTAATATTAAAATTGAGATTAGCGCGTTTAACAAAACATACAAACTCTTCAGCTTTATAATATTAATATTGATATTAACAAACGGGACGCAATATCACAAATTCACTTTATCTGCACTGTTATTATTGTTATGGTACGTTGAGAAATTTGCATGAGTTGCAATAATCGTTTAATTATGATAAAAACTTAAGATTAACTAGCGCATGAAATGCGCGCGTCTAGCTTGCGCATGTATCCCCCGTGAGTAGCTTGTGCATGTAGTCCACAACAGTTGCTTGCGTCTTGTACGTATTTGTACAAGACGCAAGCAACTGATGCAGACTTTAGTTACAGTTAGTTACGGACTTTAGTTACGGACAGTTAGAGTGTATTTCTGATAATTTGTGAAAAGCAGATAGTGGGTGGTCTATTCCAGTATGATCGCCTGGATAACCATAGGCGATATTTTAGTGGCCATTGATCACCTGTGAAACTTATCAATAAGTGGTCATAGTTGACGATGTTCAAAGAATTATTCCAGTATTATCAAGTTTCTTATTACTTTGCTTAAATTTGCGTCGATATAGCAAGTAACCCATAAACTTGCGCAGGTAGCTTGGGTGACTAACTTGCGCATGTAGCCTTACGTCATGTAAAATTACTATAAGACTTTTATTCTCACACTGTGTAATGCAGAAAATGGTTTCGGGTATACATATATAGTCGAGCTTCGGGTCGAAAAAAAAATTAACTTGGTTTCATGGATGACGTATTGGTTTAAGTGGTCGCCTCGCTACTGACACTGCGTAGAGTATTGTGGGTTCGAATCCCAAACGAGGCAAAACTTTGTGTGATCCACAAATGGTTGTTCCGAGTCTGGGTGTTCTTTGTGTCCGTTGTTTGAATGTTTGTAAAGTCTCCCGCGACACAGGATTTATAGTATAATAAAAAAATAACAAAAAAATTGCCTAGCATCGTGCATAAACACCATTCGACATTTATTCTCAAAATTTGCCAAAGGCAGGTAGATCTCTCGGGTTAATTTTTAAGGTTCGCCGCAATACAGAAATTGGTTAAATAAGTGCAGGGGATTATCTTTACTATGAAATAAATACTTAGCCACTTACTTTATTCAACTACAGCTAAAATTAAATTAAACTATTAATAAGATTAATCTTAACTAGACTTTAATAGATACTTTTTTTTAACAAAGGAATGTACTCGTTAATTAAAATGTGTTACAAAGGCCGGCTTTATAATCACCAAAAGTAATTTCTTATTTTCTTCTACAATAATGTATTGTAACTTGAAATTAAAATAATGGACAAAGTTTTTTTTAAAGCTTTATTTAATGAACTAAAAAAAAATCAAACTAATATATAGCGTAGTATTATAATAATGTAATTATTTCGGTCACATCGGCCAATCTTAACGGAGACTGGGACATCTGCGCAGGAAATATTATAGTGCGCAAATACCCTCATGATCCGATGGGATGGATAATCCGACACGACCGCAGATAGATCAGGAGCAGGACCAACGGCTTTACGTGCTTTCCCAGGTACGTGAGGGTGTCATCGCCAACTTCCTAACTCTGGGCTCCTATTGAGATTTCTGAACAAAAAACCCAATACCTTTTTGTTGTCCCGACCCGGGATTCGAACCAGTTACCTCATGCACAGTAATCGCTATAATAATAATAAATAATATTATGTACAGTATTGTAAAGTGTGTGCCTCAAATTAATTGAAATAAGGCTATGGTGATTTTAACTGTTTTGACTTGTCACGTGTCAAAAATGTCCGACCGAATCAGACCCTAGACCTCATATCAGTCATATGAGGTCTAGGGTCTGATTCGGTCGGACATTTTTTATTATGATTTTCAGTCTAATGATTCTCTGAGTCACTGAGTCGGAAACTGTACTTGATACACAACAATAGGCCCGCCCCGTATAACGTGAGACCTAAAACATAGATGGTGAAATGTGATTGTATGTAATACACCCCTCCCGCCCCCTTCGGGGCTACCCTCATATACATAGTCTCACACTTCTATAAGCTTAAAATGATGACATGTATGATTACGACAAGATATCTAAAACAGGGTGCCGAGTGCGAATTGTTTTTACGTTAACGCGATCGAAACGTTTACCGCGTTTGGCTCTCTGATTGGTTCAGAGCTTCGAGCGGGCCAATCGGAGTACCGAACGTCATAATTGTGTCGATCGCGTTAACGTCAAAACAACTCGCATTCGGCACCCAGATAGGTTTTGTATCTAACGTTTGTTTATTAGCTTACTTGTTAATTGTAATAACAATTTCAATAATATTGTCTCTGCTTTGCGCAAATATTGTACATTTAAATTAAACTACTTTATACGGAATTTTTGCGTTATTTGTTTTAAACACTTTTATTAAATATTTTAGAAATTATAACACTACTACTGGTAAACTTTACAACTATTTAAGCTTTTTAGATTTAAGTAACTTTTTAGATTTAAGTTTACACTTTCCCCGACGTTTCTGTTGCTTTTCAGCAACCATGTTAACGGGTATACTCGTACTACTCGTGAACATGGCTGTTGAAAACCGTCTAAAGTCGTTTAATATCAAATTTTTTAATGACAGTTGTCATTAAAGCAGAACATGAAATGGATTAGGCAAAGCATTTTCCGGATCGTGACCCTTAAAATGTGTGTCCGCTCTGCCTATGATATCGCTATAAGTATCACACGTTTACTGTCAGTTCAAGACGATACGAAGGCCTGCGGCGATATGAGTACCCTCGTAATTCATTTACTAGAAACAGTTTAAAATAATTAGGTTGCCTCTGTTCATACGTTTTTATATCTATACTAATATAATAAAGCTGAAGAGTTTGTTTGTTTGTTTGCTTGAACGCGCTAATCTCAGGAACTACTTATCCGAATTGGAAAATTCTTTTAGTGTTGGATAGCTAATTTATTGAGGAAGGCTATAGGCTATATAACATCACGCTATGACCCACGGGGGCGGCGCAGTAACCATAAATGCGGGTGAAACCGCGGCCACATCTAGTCTAAATAATATACCTCGGTATCGCAGTAGTGGTGAATTCACCACTCTGTGTCGGGATAGTAGATCAAATTAAAAAAAAACTTAGTAGCTGCACAGCATCTGACAATAGATGGCCTTAAGCCGCCTCTATTACGCCCAAACTACCTATATATAAAGTATATAAAAACGTAAACTAGTAACTGATAAAATAATTATTCATATTTAATTTCTAGGGCAATTCGATCAGTTGTTCTCTACCGTTGCTGCTGTGAGCGGGATTGCCAGGCATTGCGTAGCGAGAACGCTAATCGGCTCATTCTTGTGACAAGGCGGGATGCCTTTCTTTGGCGGCATATTGAAGATAACTACCAGGGTGCTTTTAGTGAGTAAAAATGACACATAACTCATATTTCACTCATAAGACTTTAGTTACTGACTTTAGTTGGTACCTTAGAGCAACGATAGCTCAGTGGGGAGACCAACAGACTGCAATGCAGAGGGTCTCGGGTTCAAACCCACGTCGCGCACCTCTGACTTTCGGGAGCTATATGACTTTTCGAAATTATGTGCGTATTGATTGACAATTATCGCCTGCTCCGTGCCTCGGAGAGCACGTTAAGCCGTCGGTCACAGCTACCATGAACATCTATGGCAGTCGGTATTGGGGAAGTCGACACAAAAGATCCCACTGGGTCGAAGTGTCACCGGTCTGTACTGACTGGCCCCCACACAAGATAAGATAAGATAGTTGGTACCTTTTGAAGATGGTCACTCCGAGGAAAAAAGAACGTCTTCATCATTATGAAAGGGTCGGTCAAATTTTGTTTAAATCTTTTTTAATACATATATCATATCTGTTTAATACATAGGAAAACATATAAAACTTTTTTTTCGATAATAATGTCAAAGTTTCGTATTTTATTTTGCATCAAATTACCAGCTGAACAAGTAAGATTTCATTTCAATTACCGATAGACTATTGGCACATGATTGGATTGCTAAAAAGAGCTTCTGAGTTCGATCTCAAGGCTAGGCTAGGCTTCAATCTCAACATTTTCTCAATTATATACGTATTAAAAAGCAAATTATCAGTCGGGTTAACGGTAAATAAAAACATCGTAGGGAAACCTGAAAGCATGACTGACAGTTAAACACTGAATGCAAGCCTAGACTATGGCCAAACTTTTCATACTGGGAAGAAGCCTGCGTCTGACAATGTGGCACTTTATATAAAGGGCTGACGTTATATTATTATATTACATAAGGTAATATGCCGATACTGTGACAACCACACTACAAAATAAACAAACCATTTTTACCAATATATAAACTAAACTCTAGAAACAAGCCGCGAAAGCGACTTACCCCAGATTCTGAATGATTGACCGCTTGAAGCTTCGAATATTTGAAATCATTTTGGCCGAGAGCCAACCACTAAATAAACTTATCCTAAATTTTAGATGCAACCTTCTCCACCAAGTTATATTTGATGGACTATGGATGGACACAATGGACTCAATACAGACAAAATTTGTGTTTGGCGTCAGAAAGACAGAATAGATCATAAAATTGTGTAATACCCTTAATGAAGTAACGAGGAATTAATTGCAGACTAAGTGCTGGTTTTTCTAATCCATACTATAACTATTTAATTATCTTAATTAATATTATAAATGCGAATTAGAGTTTGCTTGTTAGTTTTAAACGCATTCACGCCCTAAGTGCTCCATCGATTGTCATAAAATTTCGCAAAAAATTATGTTGTCAGAGGTACAGAACATAGAGTACCACGCTACCTTGTCTTAGAAAGCACGTGAACCCGTTATTCCTGCGTTTGGTTTCTAAGCGGTCATGTCGAATTGCCGTCCCATCGGACTACGAGAGTGAAGGCATAGAAATTGCACTTGTGTTTGTGTAAAATATTATTTTCTGCACATCTGTGTAACTTATTTAGCTAGTCTCCGTTAAGATTGACTGCCACCAAAACCGAATTTGGATTTTAATGAAACGTTTTCTTGCTGCTGAAAAGCAATCGAAACATCGGGGCAAGTGTAAACTTAAATATATATAGTTTTATTAATTTAAATAGTTTAAAAATAGTACACGCTAATAGTAGTAGTGTAGCAGTTACAAAATTATTTAATAAAAGTGTTTAATAAACAACACGATAAAATTCGTATAAAGTAGTTTAATTTTAATGAATAATATTGGCGTAAACGTAATACAATATTAAATAACGAAATAATAATATAAAATATAAAATAATGACTACCTCAATGACGTAGCAGTAGAGATGCCACTGTTGTGCAAGAGGTCTCAGGTGCGATGCCCATTTCAGGCAAAGTGTTATTAAGTTTTCTGTCAAGAAATGCTCAGTGGAAACATGGAATCTGTTGTGGAGGAACGAGGTATGATGTCCCTCCAACACAAAGGGAGTATCCTCCGACCAGGCTGGTTGATCGTGCCTGGTGGGTCGCGGCCCGACGGTTGATGTCAGGAGCTTGTATATATACTTAGTCGCTGTTTCAACTCCACTTGTGCGATGCAGAATAGTATGACGTCATTTGAGCGTTTATTGTATGTAGCGCCATCTGTTACATGTAGGCGGAACTTCTTCATCTGTGCGGAGTTGCCACACTGTAACTAATTAGTAGACAGTCACGGTCTCCCTTCTATTTCAAGGGGCCTTTATCATAACTGACGAAATGCACTGCTGAGACTTTGGAAAACATAGGAACCGACTATGAATGTAAAATATTATACTTCTGCCTATTATATTCCTACTAAATGCAGTAATTAACAATAAGATAAAATCGCCACGTTCTGTATTAAGCTATTATGGAAATGGCTTTGTTGGAAATGCTATTAATAACCTTAGATTAGATTTTATGATTGGTATTGTACTGTGACACATTGCTAACCTAGAATACGACGTGATTACTTCCGAAGTTAGTTTAAATGGTGGTACATATTAAGGTCATTTTCTATTTTATTTCAACGTGATAACAAGTTAGTAAGGTTATCATCGACCTGAAGGAAGCTGGTGGCTTAATTTTGTGTTTTGTTCCTTAAGTGTATTTTATACGACAACATTCTCATTGGGAGCGTTTACTGTATCAAGAGGCATTCTACAAACATTCAAACAATTAACACAAAGAATACTGAGACTTGGAACAACTAGACGTATCTCACACATATTTTTGTCCCGTGTGGGATTCAAACCCACAATACTTAGCGTAGTGGCGAGGTGAGGCGTGGCGACCACTTAAGCCACTATGCCATACGTGCAATCTAATTTTTTCAAAGTTTCTTGATTGAAGAAACATTTATGTAGGGTAAATAAAAAAACACTTAACCCTTTGTCTGATAATTTAAAGGTCATCTAATAATAATGTCCTCCTGATCGAATTTCGGTCACGGCGGCCAATCTTAACGGAGAACGGCCATCGGCGCAGGAGATATTATAGTGCACAAGCGTGTGCGCAAACACAAGTGCACTCTCTGTTCCCTAACTCATGATCCGATGGGACGAATAATCCGACACGACCGGAGAGAGATCAGGCGCAGGACCAACGGCTTCACGTGCTTTCCGAGGCACGGGAGTGTCTAACATCGCCAACTTCCTAACTCCAGGCTCGTATTCAGATTTCTTAACAGAAAAACCCAATAAATTTTTGTTGGCCCGACCCGAGATTCGAACCCGAGACCTCATGCACAGTAGTCGCATTCACTACCGCTGCGCCACGGAGGCCATTTATCTTTGTTTAGAAGTACATAATCATTCATTATTTTGGTATACTTGTCAAATTATTGCATTATCATAATAGATATGATAACTACCTGCATGTCTAAGAGTCTGCCAATCCGAATTGGTCCAGCGTAGTGGACGTATGGCATAACCCTTTTCTAACAGAGAAGAGGCATTGGCCTTAATTGTCCCACAATTTATTTACAGGGCTGATATTATTATGATCAATATCATCAGTATTATTTAAAGCAATAAACACTATGTATTTCAATTCTCTTATTCTATCAGCTTTATATTTTATTATTCAGACAAAACTGAATATAAATTCTCACTGAATCTCAGTCTACGAAGCTCAACTTTTATTATGAGAAAAATTAAATAAATCCGAGCAAGTTGTTTATAATAAACTACATGATGTAGACGAAGAATCTAGAATCTTTATTGCAACATTACCGTTATACGATACTCGCTAAGCAACCAGATCTTATTTTATGATGAGATATATAATAGATGTACGGTTTTATTTATTTAATAAAGTGCCTTATGAAATAACCGTTTTGGATGAAGGAAATCGGTAACCTTGTGTTTTTCATACAAAAAATACATTTTAGCGGCTAATCCGTATTTGATCATATAGGTAGTAATTGGAGTTTAGCTCAAATAAAGTTTATGTAAATTTGACAAAAATAGCAATCATTATGTAAGTATAGTATACATAAGTATCGAATCCGGGAAGATATTAATCGACCTAACACAAAATAACATTTATGAGATATATATTTATGTACCTATATAATAATTATATTATTAATAATACATGTCATCCATAATTCTTGTATTTCGTAGAGAAATTACGAAATAAGATGTAAGTATAGATATTTCATAGGTAACATTATTTACAAGATGAATAAGCGTATATTGAGTATACCCGTTTTAAAATAAGAGGTTTTTTTTCAAAACAGTCCAGCTGGATAAATATTTCCACCCTTTAGAAGTTCGCAGTCAAACAGATTTCCGTAGTGTTTTCGCAGCGTATAATCTCACTTTAAAGATTACCGAGTAGGACTTTCAGCAGAGAATTACTAACATTTGACCGTTATTATGTGTTTTCATTTTGCTGAATCAGCAATTTATTTTTTTGTTTGTATATATCTTAATTTCTAAAAAATGTTGGTAATACCAATTTTTTTGATATAATATTATATTCTACCACATACACACAAAACCACCTAGCCCAAACTAAGCAGAGCTTGTACTATAGATACTAGACAATGGATAAACATACTACTTTTTTTGTAAAAACATACATATTACACATAGAAACACCCAGACCAAGACAAACATCCATGTTCATGCACAAAAATATTTGACTTGTGCGGGAATCGAACCCGCGACCTCAGACGTGGCAGGCGGTTACACTAACCACTACGCCATCGAGGCTGACAAATATACTACCCAATCATATAACTCGTGTAGCTAGCGGCAATTGGCTATATGATTCTCTTAAACCTTATCACTATACAGTGATGAACAATCTGAGTGCATATTTAAAATGAATAGTCCAAATTTTTGCTTGGTCTCCAAAATCACTAGTTTCTGACTGCGGTTACGTGCCCCTGTAAATCCCACGAGCACGCATTACCAGTATAAAATGACTGCACGGATGGTAATATAGTTTAAGTGGTCGCTTGGCTATTGCCACTGCACCGAGTATGAGGCCACATCCTCACGGAACAAAAAATTGTGAAATCCATAAATAGTTGTTCCAAGTCTGGATGTTATTCGTGACCATTGTTTCAATTTTCGTAAAGCCGAATCAACAGTGTGGGAGCTGACTTAAAAAAAAACATGTGTTGATCCAAATCTTGGTTTATTTGTATGCAAGGCTTTAATCAAATTCATTCAGTGGTTTTGCGTAACAAATACATGACAAACATTTACTATTAGAAGGATGTATTAAAATGTTAAAGCAAATTCAAACTCCAGTACCTACCAGCTCAAGAAATAAGAGATTTATAGACTTTAAAAATACGTACGACTTTAAATAGACGTCCAAACATCAAAGGTCCAAGTGTTGACAAGTAAATGGAAGCAAATAAACAGTAGCAAGTCACCTTGGGAGCGGTTGTCAGGCCCAGTTAACAGGGTGATGTATGTTTGCTTTTATGTACTCGTGTACTAAATGCACACCAAACACAGACACGGATTCAGGTTGATATGGAATTGAGTTTAAAGTGGTGATGGATTTATTTTCCATTTCAATTTCATGTTGAAAATTTGATGTATTTAGTTTTTTTATTTGAAAAACATGGATATAGGAAGATTATATTTCGGACCATTATAAATAATTAACTGGAAGGAATATTTTTATTATCTTATCTTATCTTGTGTGGGGGCCAGTCAGTACAGACCGGTGACACTTCGACCCAGTGGGATCTTTTGTGTCGACTTCCCCAATAACAACTGCCATAGATGTTCATGGCAACTGATTTATGAAAATTTCATGCTATTTATAATTGAAAAGCGTGGATTTAATCATAATTATCATCAGTAATAGCAATTTAGCTATCAAGAATTTTATTTTCTTAGTGTTTCATATTATAAATATTCTTAAATTGGACTAACCAATTATCTTCCAGGCTAAGAGTTGGTTAAAAGAAAACATATTATAACACTTTTAAGTGTATATTAGCATGCAAACTGTTTTGCTAAACACTGGATTACGTAATTTGTAATTTTGAATATTCGTGAGGCTTGCGTTATTTTATGACGGTAACGTTACATTCATCAGAACTGTTCAAAAAGTGTCGCACTGCATGCATGGGTCTGCTTGATCGATCGTGCTCTTTTTAGTTAGAGATGGGTTTAGACTATACTTGCAGACATCACATATCCTTCAAAACATGATAAACCACTTAAGGCCGCAAATTTTCTTCTTCTCTGTCGTCACACTCTTGGCAGAGTGGTCGTGGTCTTCATGACAGGGGTGATGGCAAGCTTCACAATTCGTCCCCATTCTTTTCGTACTGTTGTTTGCCTCGTGCATTCGTGGAGTGCACCATTTAGTGCAGTTTTGACTTGGTCGGTCCAGCGAATTGGTGACCTACCGCGCGCCCTCATGCCCTCAATTTTGCCCTAAACCACGAGTCGCTCCACAGACGTGTCCCCTCGACGTGTAATATGTCCAAAGAAAGTGAGAATACTACCTTGAACGATGGAAGAAGGACGTTGTTTTGTATCCAGTTCTTCGAGGTTTTTCTTACGATGTATTATATTCCTTTACCTATTTCTTTACACTTAAGTATTGCTTCAAAACGTCACAAGTGACTGCTTTGGTATTCAAGTCGAGACCTCTGCGTGACAGCCCAGCTGTCTTTACCCATAGCTAACTATTTGTATATCATAATTAAAAATAACATTAACATTAGCAAACAATTCCAAATTCAGATAATGTTTTAGTTTTTGGGATATTCTATTATCGTAACTGAGGCGTGTTACGCAAAGTTCATTTACTATAGCTTTTATTTGTCAAACGTTTAACGTAATCGGCAAAAAATTGAAGTCTATCTGATCAACACAAAAAGATTTTCTACAGAAAAATATATACCATATTTTTCTATATTAAAGCCTTTTGTGGTTTACGTTATTTGTGGAACTACACAATTCATAAATATGATAAGAATATTATTATAGTTTTGGATAGGATATGGGTCCGTAACGCGGTGTCGACCGCAATTTTGCTAAAGGTCAAGAAAACGGATTCCAATGCATAATTATGGGAGTAATCAAGATTCAAAAAAACATTTTAATGTAATAAATATGGAAAAACATTTTTAATGTAACACAAATGTAAGGTAGGAATGGCTTTGTTGCTGCCAGTGTGTTATGGGTTCAATTCCCAAACGGGACACATATATTATTGTGTATTGGGATCATATTAGAATATGGGATAGAAACCAAATTCTTAAATTCTTATAAGCACATCATTATTACAGTTGCAGAGGTGCTATTAGTGTAGTAGAAATAGGAAGCAGTCATTGAATAGGCTATAAATCATCTGCAAAAAACATAAGAATTATAAGGCATGATGCAATGAATAAGAACTACAATATATTTTTATTCATTTTATGAACTTTCCGTGGTCTATATAAAGAACTGCATTCTAAAATAATAGGTACTTATCCTTGACTATAATTACCTCCTATAAGATCTTTAATAAAATGGCATGGTTTGCGTTTAAGTTTACGATTGACCGAACGGGTTCAGCTTCAATTCTCGGTTAGGACAAAGAGCTTCTAATAGAGGTTTCTGCTAAAAAAAATTTACTGCTTGCTATGGTGTTGCCCAAAGTTCCCTCGTTTACTATCTATCATAACATATCATATAAATCGTTTTTATGTCTGCGGTCTTCTTTGCCCAATAAGACCCTTATAGGCTTTAGTATAAATAATAGTTCTCATACAAATACGAGATATTAAAATAAATGTAACTCTTAAATTCGACAATGAGATTATTTTCTTTGTCAACGTTTTGTACAATGAGAGTCGAAATTCTGCTTCAACAGGATTATGTTCGAGCACAATGTCCGTGAAACAACCACATTCTGTTTGTAATATATAACAGAAATATAAACGCAAACATATTTTACCAACGAGGCAGTTTTTTACAATACTAAGCGTATCTATGAATAACACAAGCGAGCGATACAAGCGGTAGTTCGATAGTCTGGTGCACCTGATGGTACCTATCACCTACCGGTTGCGATGGCCAGTGGACATGTAACATCAAGGGCACTATTTGTAACTACCATTAAAATCTTATTTAAGTATTACGTTAACACTTTCATGGACACTGGATACCGATTAGAAAACCCAATTTAGCACTAAAAATTTTCAACCAATTAATTACGGCGTATATAGACCTCAAGCCACATAGCGACAAAATCAATATACATGGGTGGCAATACGTCTATATACGTGCCACTCTCTCTCTCATTATTAAAAAACTATATCCGTCACTCTCGGATCCAATTCCTGGACGATATCGGCTACGTCTCTCAGGGACGTTAAATATGACCCAAGAGTCACTGCTACTACTGGACCCTAACGCCCGACACGCAAAACCGTAACGTCTATTGCCGTAGTGGCGCTGCCCGCTTACTAAAGTATAATTAGTAGGTAGGTGTAACGTCACCTAAATTGTGTACTTACAATATTCAGGTGTAAGAATACACGGGTGGATTTCTAGAAACTTTTTCGTTATGTAATGGAATTCCACTATTTCAAAAGTATATAGTTTAAGGTTAAGTTTGTTTTATTTGATTTATTCAAAATGAGACTATAGGAAAATACTATTTTTTACTTTGAATATTCATTAGTTTTCACGCTAATTGAAGCACAATGTGTACTCAGTCCATGAGGAGTTCCATTACGTCACCAAATAAACTTTACTATGAAATAAAACTAGCCTGTGGTATTGATAACAGCATTTATTATTCCAATGTTTATTATAATCAGTCTTATGATAGAGGTATCACATTAACCTTGACTACTTATATAAATGTAATTTGGACCACTAAACAACATTACGTCACTTTTTGGTACTTAGTACTTTACACAAACGTCTTTGATGCGGTTCATACGATCCATAATGATATATTTATACAAAAATCAAACAGGTGCCTAAATATGCTTTTTTAATTAACCTAGAGTCTCATATTTATCTAGAATTATACAGAATTAATCAGTTTAAATAGCACAGCCAAAGTAGGAAACGTCACGTTAATGGAATGAGATGTGACGTATAGGAACTATTATGCTTAGTTTACAACATTAAACAAAACACTTCTCTAAAATCTCTAAACATTATACTATGATATCTTGAGGTAGTACCAACAATTAAAGATAGTTCAGTCACGTCTAAACTCTACTTAAAAATCTACTTGACTATTAAAAAAACTTAAACTCTGTGAGTAAGATTTCACACCTAGGCAATTGATATAATTTGTGTTATGGCAGTAGGAACAGTTATTTATTATACCAGCATTGAAAGAATAGTGGCAAATAAATGAAAAAAAAATGAACGTGAAAAGGTTGTGTGTCGAATTGTGAATGAATTAATTAAGTCACTTAATTGACGTGCTGTCCGTGAAAGTGTTAAAAAATCTAATATCTATAAAAATCTAGGTATACAATATGAGCATCTGTGGCAGAATATTCGTTGCAAACCATTTTGATTCAAAGATGTAATTTTTACTTTATTTAAATAGGACTTTCGCACTAAACATAAATCGTATGTCGCAAGGGACTCTACAAAAATTCAAACAATGAACAATGAATGAAATTAAAAATTCAAACAATGAAATTACACAATGTTTTCCATATGGATCGAACCCTTAAAACAAACCACGACCACTTACTACGTTACTTCTGAAAAGATTTGCTTATTTATTTATGTGTAAAGATTTTCTACAATAATACACATCGTTAATATTACTAATCGTTAAATGACCTAGCTAGCTAGCCCAGTAGGAAACCGTTGGACTGCTACGCAGAGGACTCGAGTTCGAACCTAAGGCGCCCATCTCTGACTTTTCGAAGTTATATGCGTATTAAATAGTTAATTATTGCTTTCTTTAACAGTGAAGGAAAACATCGTGAGGAAACTTGCATGTCTGAGAGTTGTCCATAATGTTCTCGAATATATGAGAAGTCTGCCAACCCGCACTAGGCCAGCTTGGTGGACTACGGCCTAACCCTTCTCACACTGAGAAGAGACCCGTGCTCAGCAGTGGGACAGTTTAATACAGGGCTGATATTATTATATAATTTCTATAAATTGCTGTAAATACTAAAATATAGTATTGTATAATACACAGTTATAATAACAAGATCGTATCACTGGTAAGTGATTGAAAGATTTCTAATCAAAGAATGCGATTCCTACCTGAATCCGGCCCTGGCCTCTCAACCCTCGTCATCTGTCCTAATGGCGGATTAAGTGGTCTTTTCCCGTGATAAACATGTTCTCAGTAAAAAATACATTAGGCAAGATTCTTGCGAGTAATTGCGAATGACTATGTGCGTAGTGCTAAACTTTTTATTTGTTTGTTTCATTTCCTTTGGGGATAATGTTCTAGATTATTATGGCATCTTAAAATAACTACATTCACCATCGTTCATATAAGTGTTTGTCACATTTTATTCTACGTTACAATTGTCAACGAGCAGTATAACTAGTTACGATAGCGTGATCGTAGCTGTGTGTAGCACATAGCCACTGCTACGCCGTAGACCCAGCTACGACTCGTAGATATCGTGTAGACTTTTGTTTTGATGGCCATAGAGAACCATAATTTTGAGAACCATAATATTCAGAATGACAAGTGTATATTATGCTTTATGGCTCCGAGAGCAATAACCGTACTGCATGCATGCAGTCAAGCACTATGATTAGATTTTATGCCAATAAGCATTAATAATATCACGAAACCTTTGTGCTTTATATTACACATTAAATTGACATGTTAACTTAAGTATAAAGACAAATTAATATTTTTCGAATTTTAACTGAACCGTTATGGCTATCGTATCGAAAGAAAAATCGTCATGAATTTGATTACTGGGTCGAGTAAAGACAGCTTTCGTAACGGATATAATTCTTGTGTCATGGAATATTTTATTAAATTCAAATAGCGGACACAAAGATCACCCGATCTCAAAACAACTTATTGTAAATCACACATATATCTTAATATAAAATGGTGGAGTAAAACGATCAAACAATGTATTATTTTGTATTTGTATTATGTTATTTATTTTGTAATAGGATTATTAAATTGTTTGTTCGTTTTACTCTACCATATCACGTAGGTAGACTATCCTCATGCGCGGTTTAAATATTTTTTATAAAATATCAGTCATGAACTTTGTATTTTGATAGTATATTACGTTAACCAAATAACCACAAGCACAAAGAGACATTTTTAAATGCATCACACGGATAGCCGCTTTTTATTTTTCTAGCAAATTGTGAACTGAAGTACTCTTCATAAAAACAATATACATTTTAGTAACAAAAACAAAAGGAATTTTAATGGAGGCTGAGCTTTTATACAACTTGATTTAGTTAGCAGCTTAGCCTGTGTCAAATTTGTTTCGTATGGAAGTGAAAAGCGGTTTCCATGCAGGTTAGGCTAATATCAGGGACGGGTATTCTTTGCTGGTTCTTACAGCGCAAGACAGACAAATATTACAGAAACTACTTTTTTGACGCGAGAGTGTTGTTCTCGGATTGCAAACGATAGCTGCTTCCTATGAAGCGGCTAATATATATTGGTATTTGTTATGTTACTAGTGTATTTTTTTTTTTTATTTTTTTTTTTTTTGCTCGTCAAAATGACCACATTCCGCCTGATGGTAAGCAGTCGTGTGGTCTAAGAGCAGTGGCCTCCACATCGTCCTCATAGCAGCCGAGGCGATGTTAAGGTCTCTACTTTGACGGCCTGAGAAGGTGCTTTTTCACGCCCCGCTTAAAGGACCCAGGATTGAAGGAAGAAGGACTGCTGGAAACGGGCCTCTTCTCAGTGTGAGAAAGGTTAGGCCATAGTCAACTGAGATGGCCTAGTGCAGATTAGCAGACCCTTTATAATACGCCCAGAACTTCAAAAAGTCACACAGTGCGTGCCTTAAGATCGAACCCGAAACCTCTGCTTGGCAGTCCAACAGTCTTACTAGACTATTTAAGGTAGTAGACCCTCGCTGGTTTCAGCATAAATGGGCCGGATCGATCGGGGTAGTACTACCCTCTCACAGAATACCGCCGTGAAGTAAGGGTACCCGTACTGTTGCGTTTCGTATCGGTGAGTGCGAGAGCCGGAGGCCCAGTTACCCCGATCCTTTTCCTATCCTTTTCTTTGTCCTTTCCCTCCTTCATTCCTTTTTAAAGGGCTGGCAACGCACTTGTAACTTCTTTGGGGTTGCGGGTGTCCATGGGCTGCGGTGATCGCTTACCATCAGGCGATCCGTCTGCTCGTTTGCCAACCAATGCCATAATAAAAAAAAAAAACAAAAAACTGGTGATCGAATTGACACAATTGATTAGCGTTATTTTTAGATGAACCCTTCTCCTACAATAGACATGGCCTTGCGCAGCAGTAAGACAGTAAAACAAGACTCATACTACATACATAAACTTATGCGTGTTTTCTAGACTACAACATAGCTATTTTGCTTTATTCAATCTTATTATATTTTGCATATATTCTTAACCCACATTTTCTCTGAATATATCAATATCATTATCATCATGTATTAAAAGTATTTTAATATATTATCAGTTAGGTATTATATTAAAAATACCTGTAATAAAATAAATATGATTACATCAAGAACCACATTTCAAAATACGATATAACTAATGTAATATTACAAGTACGTCTTCTTGCATGCATACATACATATACTATTTGCTACAACCCTATAAACATAAAACAGAACCTGCATTATGACGTCATAACCAATACTAAAAGCTCAATAAAATTACAATGACGTGCCCGCACTCCAACCAAACCAATTTGTCGTAGAAAAATCCAACTGTAATCCTTACTATAGCCGATTAACTTCTCAATAACAAAATCAAACATGTTCGCCGGCTATTGACGTCACTTCACGTCCAATGAGGCGTCAGTGCGTGGAATATTTAAATCGCCGGGATATGACGGCGGGATGTATAAACCGCGATATGGTATGAACGGCGATAGCTGACATTTGGCGTGGTGCGTGAACACCGAGCGCGTATGGAATAACAATGCGTTGAATTTTTGGTTGATATATGGTTGTTGGTTTGTGTGTTATATCCTTTTTTATTGTAACTGTGATTTTATTTGTCTGTCTTCTTTGTAGTTTTTTGTTAAAGATGTTTGAAATTATTTAGGCTTTTCTTAAGTAAAGTCTTTGTGTCTGTGGTTTGAGTGTTTTTAAGTTCGCAGCGACATAGGATTATATATTATTCCTTAACGCTAATTTAATATAAAAAGCTGATGTTTCTTAAATTAGACACAGCAATCATTCATAAAGCAGCACATGTCATTTTTAAAAAAGAAAGGAAATTTTTTTTTTTGTTTATAAAATATACTAGGGATAATTTCTGTCCTGCACACAAAAACGCAACGCAACAAATATTTTTGATGATTTATAATGTTCTCGAAGATATGTTAAATTTGCCAACGCGCACAGGGCCTTGGTAGATTAAGGCCTGACCTTTGCGATACTGAGAAGGCGCAGCGGTAGTGAACGTGACTGCTGTGCATGAGGTCTCGGGTTCGAATCCCGGGTCGGGCCAACAAAAAGTTATTGAGTTTTTCTGTTAAGAAATCTCAATACAAGCTCGGAGTTAGGAAGTTGGTGGTGTTATACAACCCCGTGCCTCGGAGAGCACGTTAAGCCGTTGGTCCTGCGCCTGATCTCTCTCCGGTCGTGTCGGATTATCCGTCTCAGCGGATCATGAGAGTTAGGGAACAGAGAGTGCACTTGTGTTTGCGCACACACTTGTGCACTATAATATCTCCTGCGCAGATGGTCAATCTCCGTTAAGATTGGCCGCCATGACCGAAATTCGGTCTGGAGGATATTATTAGACTGTCCTGTGAAGTCTTTTAATAGGACATCGTTAACATAACATTACTCGCTATAATACGTGTTTAAACAGCGGAACACTGAAAGCCTTAAAAAAATAAGAGGCATTCAAAACCAACTCATTGCAGCAATACCTGCAGTGTCTTCTCTTAAAATAATTACTTGAACTCGGCAATAAAGCATAAAGTTAGGAACTAATTTCAACAACACAAATTTTATTACGTTAGCCGGCACGCGAGCGGAACTGCAGTAGAACACTAGTATTATTATAATATTCACGTAAAATTCTGAATACGATAATGTGCTGTACTTTTGATTTATGTCCTTACAACAGCTGGCAATAGAAAATATGTTAATTTCACTTGTAGAAAATACTTTAAGAGAACATAAACTAAATGGTTGTTTTGTTCTAAATGACTTTGGGAACATTTTTTTGCAAAAGTGATTTTAGAAAGTACCAAATGTGATTTAAATCTAATTTGTCTTTAGACTGAGTCGGTAATGTCATAGAATAATAATATGTTTAAGAGCGGTCGTAAGGTCCTGGGTTCAATTTTGGGGCCAGGTAATATATTATTGAAATATTTTATCAGGAAATTCTTAGCAGTTCAGGGTCTAGAAATGCAATCGCTAGATAGGCATAGATTGATGTAATTACATGGGTACTCAAACTTATCTATAATTACGGAATGTAACTGTAGGGTACGGTAACCACTTATCATTGTACTGTTAGTTAATCCCACACTGCAAACAAACTGTTTGAAACTGTTTGTTTTGTGGGCCATTGTATTACTTATTAAGTAAGAATATTTTGTCTTAATTTTAATAATGAAATATATAATGCGTGAATAGTTTTTAAAATAAAAGGAAACAATGAATGATTGTCAGGCAGGTGACATGATTATTTATAGTTGTAAAAAAAGTTCTTCAAATTTCCATTTGCACCTATTTGTGATGTGGATTGATAAAAATAATAATCTTTTGGGAATTTATATACTAACTGATATAATTAGGCTATACCTGTTATTTTAGTAGCTATATGTAATATAGTTATGTACTAGTATATTTGAATAGAAACTTGCTAAGAAGCCAATCCTAACTTAATATTATAAATGCGACTGTGAGTTTGTTTGTTATGCTCTCACGCCTTAATTACTCGCCCGTTAATCATGAAATTACGCATTCACATCGCCAGGGGGAAAGAAAAGGAAATAAAGTTATCTTTTTCACAAAAGGGCGATGCCACAGACAATAGCTAGTTAACATTTTTCCCTTATATGGAATACACGTGTTATTATCTCATATATATTTTATGTATATACATATCAATACTACCACAATACACTAGTACAGTAACTGTATATTATAATACACGAACACGTGAAAACATTACAGCTTTATAATAACGTTTCATATCGAGCATCAGCACTAAAGTTCGTGCCAATTAACCGCGTACGTTTAATATTTCTGCTAGTTGAACACGTTTTTACGAGGGCCTGTGTTCGTGATTTAAAGTTAATCGAAGTGCCTGTTTTATGTGCTATTAGATTATTATAAAACGATTTAGGGAACTTTTAGACTGGTGTGGTGTTGTAATTTAGTTTATCAAGTCATGTACTTTCGGTAATAATGTCGATTGGTTGATCAGGTGTATTTTATGGTTCATTTTAAATGCAGGGATGGCAAGGTGTACTGGACGTCTCTCTAAAACAACTGATGCAAAGTCAATACAACCATTAAAGACAATTCTTCAATGGCTTTAAAGTCCCGTGCGATACAAGAATGATCCCTAGTGCGGTGGTCGTAAAAAAATGGCACAGTATAATGATTTCTTTTATCATTAACAATCGTTTATTTGTGGTATGGATTATCGATCAAATTATTTTAACTATAATTGACCGAAATATTTGCTCGAATCAATTTAAATAAATAACATAACTGGTCTCAAGGCATATACTTTCGCTTTGTGGTTCTATAATATTTACATTCTTAAGTTGTATTTATTACCAAACAAGCTGTGTATTTGTATTCGATAGTTTTAATACGTCAAATGAATCGAATCATAATTATTTAATACATACCATAGTTTACAGATGTAGATTATCGATTATGTTTAGTAATATTCGCGCATTTATGAGACATAATGTGTTAGAAGCAGGAGTTACTAGTTCATCGGAGTCTCGTAACTTTCATATTTACAACTATACACAATTTGTCTCGGAAAACCGATCGAGTTCTAATGAAAGTTAGATAAATCGATTTGGCACCGACGCCACGGATTATGTAGCTTCGAGAGCCGCTGAGAGTAAATAACGGTATTTAAAGCCTAAAACGGCTTAACGACAGGACCAGTCAGTTTCATTGCCAAGGGTTGTACTTTTGGCTGGAGTATATCCTAATACGACTTCTTAGTCCTGACAATGTATTAGAAAGGTTTTCGTAAGCTTATAACAGATGCTCAGAGATCTTTTTTGTCAACGTCAAGGCATTATCAAGAGCAAATACATGCGGCGGTAGCCAAAAAGAAAAGGCATTGGACTCGCAATATCTAAATTGTGAGGTTCATACATACATACATACATGGATTCACGCCTATTTCCCAGAGAGGTAGGCAGAGACTACGGATTTCCATTTGCTACAATCCTGACAGACTTATTTGGCTTCATTTACTTTCATAACATTCCGCATACATGCTCGCTGGTTTAAGATGCTTTTAAACTGACCTTCGATCGAGAAACGTTCGCCTAGGTCTTCCCCTTGCGACTGTTTCATTCAATTCAGGTTAGCCAAAGCTAATAAATTTAAAAAAAAATTGCTGATGCATAATCTTGTCCATAGAGCATCCAACTCTAGTAGGTAATACACAGTATTAATGTCTGTGGAAATCTTTTAAGATGTCTTTTTAGTAGTGCACGTCATATAGAAGTTGTGGAGTAAATAAGGTCAGGTCTGTTGGACTACGAGAGACTGATAATGCATTGACGTCATAATATAACGTCAATCAATTAATCAGGGACGTTTTACGTCACAAGGATATCCATATGACGCATATGGGCATCCAAAAATATTTTCAGAACAATTTATATTGTATCACTTATATCGAATGCATGATGGACATATTTATGCACCAGCAAAGCGTTGTTGGTAGAACAGTTTGAAGATGATAGTGGTATTTACAAACTGAAACCGTATTGACGTTTCACATACAGTCAGAAGGGCGAAAATTCCGAAGTTTTACATACGACCTATTTATATACGCTCTCTTTTTAATTGGATAAAACGAAATATATTAAAAGGAATAAAAGAAAGACTCATCTTTCATTTCTTTTCTCGAGGATCAGCAATACGCCAATAATTGCGGTATACTATAAGGCCTATCTAATAGTATAATTGCCAATTCAATGTAGCAGATAAATTATGGCCTGCGATATGCTTTTCTGCTGCATTTGCCGCAAAAAGAAGAAATAATAAGCAAGGAATAAAAGTTGTACTTAATAAAAGTTTAAAACTATAACCCGACTACGTAAAAATGTGTAAAAATGCCTATGTCACCCAGGCCATTATTACGAATCTATTGATACATTAAAATCGGTTCAGTAGTTTAGGTGCTACGGTGGGACATACAAACATAATTACATACCCAGACTGCCGAAATCATAACCCTTCCTTTTGGCTTCGCCGTAGTCGGGTAAAAACCGGAGTGGTTAATAATGTCAGTCATCAAGTTAACCACAGCAACATACCTTTGTCTTATGACGTGCATGGCACTCTCTACGACACAGACTGCAAAAAAATGTTGAACAATTATTCATCACTTAGCGCTAACCTTTTCCAGTGAAAGCGCAATATTATTTTAAATCTTTGTTTCGTTGCAAAAGCGGTTACCGGAACACACGGGGACAAAAGCGAAAATGTCCAATTTCACTTCGAATTGTTTTGCTAAAAATATTTTTTTTATTCGGTTTTTCCATCCTACCAACAACATGTCCACATTTTCACGCCGTGTGAATACGCCGCTGGTATTGTAAAAGGGAATATTTTACTTGTTATATCACTTTTATTTGGTTAGTACACTATTGTCAACGTTTGAAAATAAACACGTTAGAACATAGACAATATCGCTGACATCTCCGATTTTGTGGTAATCAACTCCAAAAATCGAAGACGGACGGAGATGGAGCGAAGCTGTTTCATTTCAATTTAGATTCCAAGAGTCGCCCGAGGCCGCACGTATGGAAGCGGAGTCTTGACGACATGCAATTTGATTGTTCGCGTGAAAGCTGGTGGGGATGAGATCACATGGATTAATTGCTCTCGACATTATTTAACCTAATCAATTATTGAATAAACGTTTAATTTGATCCAGTTGACAGAATATTCGAGAGCACTTGCTATTAAAATTGCATTATAACAGTACTGTGGAATCACCACATGTATTTATACAGGGTGTCCAAGAACCTGGCGTCCAACTGGATTCCCACGATGCCCCAAGTTCTAACAGTACTCAGAAAAATATTTTAAAAAATCCACCCCATGTACTTACAGAATTATACTGATTTCAAAAAAAAAGGGGAAATGAGCACCCTGTGACATACTTTTGAATGCTGTGACTGCTAATGCTGATAATTTCGATATTTCTTGGAGGTTTTGTAATCTAGGGTATTGCTGTGTCTAAATAGAATGTAAAAATAAAGTACTTATTGTACCATTTTAAAATAAAATATTATTTTAACTAAAGGTGATATGGAAAACTATTGAATTTCGCAACTTTGACCGACTGTAGTGTAAAAAAAATGTACCAAAATAGTATGGCAAGTGACGTCAAATTTTGACGCGTTTATTCCTCTTTTTAAAAAGGTATAATACTTACACATTAATTTGAAAAAAAAAATTTTGATAATATTTTTACTCAACAACCCAATTTTTACGAAGTGCCTGCCTACTAACGGTAACTGTCGGACCCTTTCTTATCTTAGAAACTGTTATGTTACTACTATTATTTACTTCGGTTCCAAGAGTGAGCAAGAAGGAAATACACACAGGTAGATGGGTTCCCAGTAGAATAAAAGCAAAGAATGTTAGTTTAAAGATATTTTATTACAATAAATGTTCAAAATGTTGACCACCCGCGGCAATACAAGCTCTCACTCTCCTTAAAAAGGACCGCTTTATGTTTCGCGAGTAACTTTTTTGACGTATCACCTGCACTGCTTGTGTTATCTTCTCACGAAGGTCAGCGATGTCATTAATGGGCTTCGCATAAACGAGCTCCTTCATAGTTCCCCAGAAAAAAAAATCCAGCGGATTTAAGTCAGGTGAGCGGGCTGGCCACGGGATTGTTCCTGATCGCCCAATCCACCTGTTCGGGTATTGCTCGTCCAAAAACTCTCTAACGGATACGCGAAAATGTGCTGGACAGCCGTCGTGTTGGAACCACATATCTGGTGGGGTCTCTTCTAGTAAGTTTGGCAAATCATTTTGAAGAAAATTTAAATATGATTCGCCAGTCAAATTCTCGGGCATCTCAAATGGACCAATAATATTCCCACAGAGAATACCGGTCCACATGTTCACTTTGAACCGGTACTGGGATCTATCTTCTCGCATCAAGTGCGGATTTTCCACATGCCACTCGTGCAAGTTGTGTAGGTTCATGTAGCCATCCTTCTTAAATGTAGATTCATCTGACCACAAAATTTTGTCGATAAAGTTTTCGTCTTCTCGATGTTTTTGCAGGATTGTTTCACAAAACGCGACTCGGCTCGGATAGTCTCGAGGTAAAAGACTTTGCACTCGCTGTACGTGGTACGGATGATATTCTTCTTTTTGGAGAATACTGTGTGCTGTGCTCTTCGGTATCCCCGTATCAGCTTCTATTCCTCGCACAGAGATGCTTGGATTTGCCGACACCGCCTCTAAAACTTCATCGCGTATGAAGTCATTTACGGGTCGTCCTTCACCAGCTACTTGATTGGGGAACCGCCCGTCACATAGTGATCTGTGCACATTAATGAAAACTCGATGGTCGGGATATCGCGTAGCCCTCGGATACCTTTCTCTGTAAAGTCTCGCTGCAGCTCGTCCATTACCTCTACATTCTCCATAAATGTAGTGCATATTTGCGTATTCTTGCGGAGTGTAGGTCGCCATGGTAGCACACACAAAACACAAACTGTCCAAACACAGGCAAAGGTCGTCGTAAAGAGTTCGTTTCAAAGTCCAGAGCACAAAGAGTAATCGAGTCCAATAAACAAAGCTTTAAATCGTAGTACGTGATCAATGGTAACAATAAGAGAGAGGTGCGTAGTAACGGCAGGAGGCAGTGACGCGTACTGACCGTACTGTTATCCTAAATAGCACGATCCCAGATAGCGTCACTATCTATCTCACTCGCACCTCTAACCTTTTTCTCCCTCACTCTTACCTGAATAATGGGGTACCATAAAGAAGAACCAGCAAATCGCAAAGATAGTTTCTGTCTTGCTCCCTCCTGTTGTAATAACGAATCACTATGGTGAGATGCATGCACATACCGTCCCTTACGGTCTAACCTGTTTTTTGAGAGGCCTGTTGTTATTTTTATGAGCATACAACAGTAATTCTTTAGAGGTTAGATTCAATTCGTCGTAAATTTTTCTTTCTAAGAATTCTGTAAGACATCGTAAAAATTGGGTTGTTGAGTAAAAATATTATCAAAATTTTTTTTTTTCAAATTAATGTGTAAGTATTATACCTTTTTAAAAAGAGGAATAAACGCGTCAAAATTTGACGTCACTTGCCATACTATTTTGGTACATTTTTTTTACACTACAGTCGGTCAAAGTTGCGAAATTCAATAGTTTTCCATATCACCTTTAGTTAAAATAATATTTTATTTTAAAATGGTACAATAAGTACTTTATTTTTACATTCTATTTAGACACAGCAATACCCTAGATTACAAAACCTCCAAGAAATATCGAAATTATCAGCATTAGCAGTCACAGCATTCAAAAGTATGTCACAGGGTAATCATTTCCCCTTTTTTTTTGAAATCAGTATAATTCTGTAAGTACATGGGGTGGATTTTTTAAAATATTTTTCTGAGTACTGTTAGAACTTGGGGCATCGTGGGAATCCAGTTGGACGCCAGGTTCTTGGACACCCTGTATGTGGTAATACAATTAATTATTGGCTGTTAATTATTTTATAATGAGATTTATGTTTATACTAGCTTTATTTACTACTAGCTGTTCACCGCGACTTTGCCCGCGTGGAATTTAACAAAAGAGTTTTAATATTTATTTTCCCGGGACCCAAATTATTTTTAGACTTCTTTTATATACTAACTTAGACAACTTTTATTTTATTTCTAAAATAAAAGTAGTCTAAGTTAATCTCCTCATAACATCAGCTATCTGCCCGTGAAAGTCCGATCAAAATCGGTCCAGCCGTTTCAGAGATTAGGCGGAACAGACAGACAGACAAACATTTTAGAAATAAATTTTTATTTTTTTCGTCTAAGTACCTACTTAGACGAAAAAAATAAAAATTTATTTCTAAAATGTTTGTCTGTCTGTTTTTCCATCCTACCAACAACATGTCACATTTTCACGCCGTGTGAATACGCCGCTGGTATTGTAAAAGGGAATATTTTACTTGTTATATCACTTTTATTTTGGTTAGTACACTATTGGCAACGTTTGAAAATAAACACGTTAGAACATAGACAATATCGCTGACATCTCCGTAATGTCAAAATAACAGCATTTCGTATATATGGTACCTACCATATATACGAAATGCTGTTATTTTGACATTATAACACTTTAATTTTATTAGATGTATAAATAGGAAATCACAATAAAAGGCGTCTTCGATTTTAAGATACAATTAGTGACTGAAGTAGCTAAACATTAAACAAATTTATAGCAATATTTTATGAATGCAAATTTACTTATTAATGTTCTATAGTACTGAGTTATCATTTAAATATCTAAACTATCAATTGATTATTTCTGCAGTAAAATATGAGGAATTGCCGTGGTAGTGTATGATAAAGCGATACAACATCTGTTAAAACTTTATCTTCTTATATCGCTGACTGTACCAAGTTACCAAAATTTTAATATCGTATCTATATACGTTCAATGGTTTTTGCACGACGCAGGCATTAATAAGATAAACGAATCATTATTTTGGGTTCAGACTCCTTTAAAGAGTCGATGCCAATTAGACTACTTTTAAATATTTCCAATATACAGACAGTTACAGTTATACAACAGAACAGTGAAAAGCGTAGATAGCTTTTAATTCTCTCTCGTTTTCTTTTTTCGTAGTCGCTACGGTGATTTCGTTGTTGTGATGGAAGCTTCACAACACAACTTTACTATTAACCAAAAAACAGCGTAGAACTGTTTTTTGCTGGTAATAATAAATACAGCTTGTCGTTTAATATGAACTAATATTGATTTCGTCATTATTTAACAGTAAAGACGACTGCATGGATGACGTAGTGCTTTATGTGATCGCCTCGCCACTGTCGCTGCGCCGGGTGTTGTGGGTTCGATTGCCAGACAAGACAAAATTTATGTGATCCACAAAAAATTGTTCCATGTCTGAGTATTCTTTGCTTCCATTGTTTGAATGTTTGTAGTCTACCACGATACAGAAATTACACCTAATAAGGGAGTGGTCTTAAAAAATTACAATAATCTCAGTTGGACGCCTATAATTCTAAGCAACGTTTGCCTACTAAGTTTGGCGCAAAATGAGTTGATGACGATACTTTAACACATTAGCAAGATATATAAAGAAAATTTTGCTGCAATCAATCTATCAGCTTTCATATATTATATTAGGATTAATTATACATGCAAATACTATACTGCATGTTCGTAATTGCACTTACAGAAATTAACTACGCCCCATCGTGAAGAATATTAATTTCATATCCTATATAAATCATATTATAACATCATATCATATTCATGTGACATTATTAGCTGTTTTGTTTTGAAAGACGAAGGTCATACGAGAAACTTGCAAAATTGTGTACATTTGGATTTATATAAATTCTGGCTCATTTTTGTATAGGAGCAATCCTTTATAAGAATGATATGATTCTTATCTTATCTTATCTTGTGTGGGGGCCAGTCAGTACAGACCGGCGACACTTCGACCCAGTGGGATCTTTTGTGTCGACTTCCCCAATAACGACTGCCATATATGTTCATGTCAGCCGGGGCCGACGGCTTAACGTGCTCTCCGAGGCACGGAGCAGGCGATCATTGGCAATCAATACGCACATAATTTCGAAAAGTCATATATCTTCCGAAAGTCAGAGGTGCTCGACGTGGGTTCGAACCCGAGATCCTCTGCATTGCAGTCTGTTGGTCTCCCCACTGAGCTATCGCTGCTAAGATGATATGATTCTTAAAAATGATTGTAACAATACACCATAAAATGTCCCCTGCTACACAGTTATTATGAGATAGAGGTATAACAAACGTGATGAAATGAATTTAGTAACTACTTACCACCGGGCAGCTCCACCAGAAACCCGTATACTCATTTGCGTTAATATAAAAAAAAAATACACATTAATGTATTAACACAAATTCTATGCCTGGCATCGAATTAGTGTTAATAGATTCAAAACAATAATATACATCATTAATTTGACAGCCTCGCTTGGTCTGGTGGTGAGGTAGTAAATGCGATTGTTGTTCTAGTTTTCGAGTCCCAGGTGTGAAATCCTCATTGTATTTTCCTGTAAACTAATTCTCAGTGGCAACACAAAGCCTAAAACCGTGCCCGGTGGACGGCAATGTAGGTACTCGCCACGTGGGGCTTAAACAATAGCTAGCGAAATGTAAGTTCTATAGCCGTGAGAATATGTTTATATGTTAAGATGGTAAATAAAACCAGGGCTTTTTGGTAAGTGGTTACCGTAGTAAGTAATAGGCCTATATAGTCGCGAGGCTATGTATTTTTAAATGCCATGCATTTGTTATTCTTCTGTCCAAGTCTTAGAATACCAGTCATCATTAAAAATCTATCGTGTATGACCACCGGTGTTCCGTCTGTCCGGTGCACCTTAATAGATTAATATCATATTATATTAGACTAGCTTTGTGAAGATTTTTGTAGAATTTGGAAATAGGACTATCTAATCTATATTTATCTCTCTTCGCATGTATGATGAAGCTCATTTACACATATAACTCGATTTCTAGGCGGCGTATCAAGATGGTAGATGCATCAGATTTAAAGTTTGACTTCCATCAATACAATTCTGATTCTAATTCTTGCAATCGTTTTTGTGTGATTCACATACAAAAATACAAATAGAAAGACAACATTTAAAAAAATAATTGCTTTGCCTTTTTTAGCTCTAATAAAGACAGCTCACATTAGTATTTCTTAAATACCTCATATGTCCAATTTTATTATAATATTTATATGTGTATACCATTTCTTGGCCATCCAAATAAATAAACATATTCCTGCTTTATTCTTCAAGGAGATACGCACAATGATACGTTACATCATACACACTCGCATTTTTATTTTACTTACACATTACCATAAAAGAAATCGTGCCTTTTCATAATAAATACACGACGTGATTCGGTCTACGTGGCTCTTACGAAACAACATGACAATGTATATTTATCTGTACATATGTTGGAGATTAAGTAAATGTATATTGTATAATAATGTTATTTGTTACGGTGGATAAAAAGATTCGTCGTTACTCAGTATATACGCCTACATAAGTATAAATGTTTACTTATAATATTATAAGGTAGCTTTCATTGTAGTTACTTATATTGAAAGCAAGCGAGAATTAAAGCGATATTCAACTACTTAGATCGATTTGCTGATATTCGTCAATGGTGTTTTATTGTCTTTATTTATTTAGGAACTTTTATTACAGATTAATATGCTATATTAAAATATGAACTCCTACAGTAAATTGTTGATACTTTGGCATGTTAATATTAATAATCAAGCCATTATTTAAAGGAAAACACCAAAGTAAATACTAAAATAATTATAAAAATATTGTACATTACCTACCTCAGACAAATCACCTTCCTGCTGACACACTTTCACCAAAATTTTACCCCTTGAATCCATGTTATAGCTGTCGTCTTTCTCATTAAATTATAATGGATGCACAAATGCGGCACACCGGTGGCCAATCACAATATATTTTTAATTATGTCTCCTATTCTAAGACTTTACGTGTTAATGTAGTGAATTATCATAAAAACGTCCCTCATATTAAAGATTGGATTTTACCGACGGCTTCATTCGCGTTATTGTAGATTTTGTAAGTAATTTCTATCTTTTGGGAATAATAGTAATAATAATATTTGTTTTATTTTTTTCCTGGATAAAAAACATAACCAATTAAAACACACTTACATTGGCATTTATAATATTAGTCAGGATATGTAGGATGTTCGTATGTTGGTATAAAATCATTTTCCTTTAAGACGAAAATAATCAACAAAACACCTTTAAGAATGCTGTATTTAAGTTCAAATAAAAGATTCGTCTTCTTTTTACTTTGTTTTTAGTCTGCATGGCTCAATGATTTACAACCTTATTATTATTGCATTTCAAGAAGGCATAGAAAAGAGTAGATTGTATTATCAAACCGAGGCATAGCGAGATTACACTTTAGAATTAGGCTTCTGCTTAAACAAGAGCATCTCGTCTGGAGAAATACCTCCACTACACATATTAGAAAACCTTTACGTTGTTACTTGTTTTTCGAGGTTGGCAACGTCAATACCCTAATAAATCTAGGCAGTTATGTTACCTTTAAGCAACATAACTACCTACTTTTAAGTGATTATGTTGGTTATATTACGTAGTGTGGCTGTTTGATGTTTGCATTTCAACAGATGTGACATGGTTTGATTGGGATCACCACATAGGTGACAATAATCACTTACTTACTTTCTTCTTATTGTGCCTAGGCAAACAGTAGGCAGGCAGTATGTAGTTTGAACTAGTTATGTTGCTAATCGCATCGCTTCGATTACCTACTCTACTAGAAAGGTCACGTATCAGCTTATGTCAAACGATATTTTATATCAAACATCATTTACACGTTCTAGTTACATTTCATTTTTATAACAAAATTTTTTGTTTTTAGCTTTGCGAATGCCGATAGACTTTCAAAGACGTAAAAATAATACGATAACACTTAGTGTGAAATATGGAAGAGGGTATTTTTATTTCTTTTCTAGTAATGTTCCATTAGGGGATTAAATATTTACACTTTTTTGTTATTAGATTCTTACTAATAAGAACATGATATTGTTCAAAGTGTAAGGCACTATGGTTATAATTATATAAAGGTCGTATACTTGACTCTATGACTAATGTATAACTCACAAAAGAAAGTTAAGGTTTGGCCTTTTTGGGGCGTCATTTGCAGCCAATTATGAAGTTCTGTATTCGGATTTCGTTTTCTTTTTTTATAAATGATACTTAAAATATACCACTTGTAACAATTTCATATACCGCAGAAAACTTTACAAACATTCATACAACGGACACAACTACAAACACTCTGAGTTTTTATTACCACACTGAGTCTGGACTCAGAACAACTATTGTGGATCACACAAATATTTAACTCGCACGAAGAAACCTGAATACTCAGCACACTGGTAGTGGTGAGACGATCATTCGAAATATTTCTTTTGTTGGTGAGATCTATCTTATGTGGGGTAACTTTAGCCCAAGTTAATAATAAAAATAGGTTTCATGTATTACACATTTCATGTTTCATGTATTCACATTTAACTACCTATGTCGTAAGCGATATATGTATATATAAATAGTAAAATGTGATGTAATAGATAAAACCCATTTGTACATAGGACTTATCCTATGTGAGCAAAGACGTATACTTGAACCCCTACATAAAAGCGTGAATTTATATATTTAAATGAAAAACAATTTTCATTGCTCCATAAAAAGAAGTATAAAATATCCCACTTTAACTAAAAATGGACATTGAGTAATTTTTTTCTAATCCAATTTATTTCTGAGTAGCTGCCGCCTGCGGCTTTGCGTTTGCGTGATGTACTGAAAATAAGATTATAATAAGATGCGGAACGCAGCGTCATCGTAATTTATTTTTGTGTTTCTTTTTTAATATGAAGCGTGGTAAAATGTTGTCTTTGTCTATCTTTGTTTTTAGGAGAAAGACTTAATTGCCGGGACACATGCACGTAAATTTATAATTAAAGTTTGCGAAAATACTAATCTTGTTGTGCAGAATTACTATCACATTATTAACTAGTATAAATAAATGTTAAAGTATTTTAAATAACGTTATAACTATTACGTTCTTCAGTTACATACATACATACATATATAAATTTACGCCTGTTTCCCAGAGGGGTAGGCAGAGACAACGGATTTCCATTTGCTATGATCCTGATACCTACACTTTTCTGGCTTCATTCACTTTCATCTCATTCCTCACACACGCTCACCGGTTTCAGGTGCTCTTAGCCTGGCCTTTGTCCGGAACATCTACGATCCGGTCTTCACCTTGCGACTATTCTATTTACACTAACAAAATTATTATTACATTATTCAGTTAATAATGTAATAATAATTTTGTACAACAAGCTTATAGTCTTTACGCAAACTTATGTTCAAATTTACGTGTATATGTCGTGAGAATTATTAAGTTTTTCTTTTTACAGTGCGATTTATTTTCTTATACTTGTTAAAAATACATATCCTACTTTAGGAATAAATAACACAGGGTCATTGGATATTTTACAAATATTGAAACGATGGACACACAAAAATCGTGACAATTATTTGTGCATTACATATATTTAGCAGTACGGTAACTACCTTATCTTATCTTGTGTCACACCACCGGGTCGAAGTGTCGCCAGTCAGTACAGACCGGCGACACTTCGACCCAGTGGGATCTTTTGTGTCGACTTCCCCAATAACGACTGCCATAGATGTTCATGGCAGACCGACGGATTAACGTGCTCTCCGAGGCACGGAACAGGCGATAATTGTCAATCAATACGCACATAATTTCGAAAAGTCATATAACTCCCGAAAGTCAGAGCGCGACGTGGGTTCGAACCCGAGACCCTCTGCATTGCAGTCTGTTGGTCTCCCCACTGAACTATCGCTGCTCATAAATAATAATAAGATAATAAGATAACAGGCCACTAAGTTGTAAGAACTAAATAATAAGCTACATAATAAACATTTGCAATGTCACCCAATAAATTATAAACGACAAAAAGATATTCCTTGCAGCAGAACTTAAAACATAAGCATTGTCGTTGAATCTACTTCAAATAACCAGTTTCATGAATTGTTTTCGTAGTTATTAATTTACATTAGTTTACTATGCAAATACTTTATACTAATACAGAGTAGGTATATGATCCTGCCTTCTTTTTAGAAGCAATACATGCTCCTACGGTAACTAACTTAACTTGAACAAGTTTATACATGTTTGAAAGTCTGAGAGCGTAAAAAGAATTGCTTTTAAATGGAAAACAAAGCAATATATCAATGATGATTCTCCAGTAATACCCATAGTACAAGCTCTGCTTAGTTTGGGCTAGATGGTGTTATGTGTATGTAGTAGAATATTATTATTATTTTGGTTAGCTTAATTTGTTTTTCTCGAAATAAAATTCGGTATTTAATGAAAACCACGGGTCTAGACCAAGTGGGGTTCATTTGGGGCATTATTTATTACAAGGGGCTTATTATTATTATTATTATTAGTAATATGGTACTAATATGTATTTTTCAATTGAACTATATGCTATATATAGTAAGTAATCGGAAATTAAGAAATATAATAGACTTGAACTCAAAGCCTCTCATTTAACGATCTATCTCTCATAAGATTCTTTTAAAAAGAGCGTTCTCTTTAATTCTCAGCTGCCTTAGTGGTCGCGTGGCATATGATTGCGCTTATGATTGGACCATCATGAATTTCGGATTTTCATGCCTAGCAGAGATTAATTGGAGTAAACTTCTTTCTTCTTTCAAACTCTACCTAATCCTTAGGCAATATACAAACACATTTATCTCCTCTGCTTTTAGTTTAAATTGTCCGTTCCCAAGTGTATACATACAAAGTCTTTTTATCGGGCTGTTTTTCAGCGCTCCAGCTGAATAGCGAGCAATAAACATTTTTAATTAAGACAAATCACAAACCCCAAACTTAACATTAAATTCTCACATACGTGCTGAGCTAAATAATGTTCTAGTTTTAGCCGAACTGTGCAAGCAACACCTTTGTGGTCCACGGAGAACTAATGGCATCCATTTAAACGTCCATAGCTCGCATTGAATGCGCTGATTATACTTCTAGCTGTTAAATGTGTTGGTTAATGTAAAAAGTCTGGACGAACATTGTAGTACGACTTTCAAATGTATTTACATGTTGTTAACTAAAATATGCAATTATATGCAATGTTCTATAAACGTAACAGTACAAATACATCTGCTTACAAAATGTTGACTGTGATACGCAACAGAAATTTTGGCAGTATCATTATCACACTCGCGTTCAATGCGCTTAATTTTTTTCATATGAAGGACTAACTCACAATCCTCACACAACACTGTGTGCTTACCTATGGGCGCTTACAATATAAAGGTATCACTTGCGCTGTTCTAACAATTCATAAAATGAGCCGTTTTCCTGCAGAGAAAGGGGTAAAGATTACACTGATTCCCTGATGATAGCACATTGGATCCTCAAGGAGCCTGGAACGACAACTGCCTGCAAGAACACAACACAAGATGCTTGACACAGTTCTTCTTTATACCAGAAACACTACCTTAATCGAGCTATAGCTCTAACTCAATAACTCGATTAAGGTAGTGATTGGCCTGACCAGGTCAAATGGTTTATGCTATATACTACACTTTTAATAACACGTATTACTGAATTTGACGTTTCATGACCATTAAAATTTACGCTCGAGGTATTCCAATTTATCAAAGAGACACACATTTATTCTGGGTTAGGGCGTAGGATAATTTTTAATTTAAATTATTTATGTTGCAGCTGTGCACTTACTGCAATCTATTTAAAGGGTCTATAGGCTCAATAAAATCCTCATATTCGAGCAGGCTAGTCTTCACAAGATACAAAATACATTACGCACAAAATGGATTGAAAATCATAAAATAGTTGTCAGATATTTATTCATTGTAATGGTACGTACAAAAGAAAAAACCGCACAACATATACCCACTAAAAGCAGGACTTTTCTTAATTTAGGATAATATTAAACAGAGTAACTAGTAGAAGAATAACTGCTATAAGAAGAGCTGATTTACATATTAAGAGAGAGAATTTATACGACCGCTTTAAAACAATTGTGTTTATACGATAAAGAATATTATAACTGAATTCCTTTTTCATAGCATCTGTTGTACATCCAAACGACAGAAATAAAGCATTTTAAAACATATCAGTGCTATCAGACGGAAACAATTTGTGTTTGTTTTACAATCAATCTTTCGTAGCGTTATCATTTGCAGCTGACTTACTGTGCCCGTGAACAAATTGCCCAATAAATTGTTTGTGCGACACGCAAGCGAAGTCAGCGCAAGCATTTATATTATTTTGTGGATAAAATAAACGAAAAACGTAAAATAAATTTATTTTTTTGTTCAGTCACTTTGTTTGCTGTTATTAATGGTTTTATTATTTTTGTTAAAATATGTGTTTTTATTGCATTGGTAGTAGAGTCAGATTCTAGAGCTGCCAAACGTTATTTGAACAAAGCTGATAGAAATATCAGCTGACTGAAAAGTCAGTGTGGTCTACTAAATATCTTTTGGGTTAGACTATAGAGAAACGACTTAAGACCGAAGTAGCGTACGTTCGTATCAGACACAAGACACACTTTGTATCTCAAACCAAATGGAGTATATCATCAACGGAGTAAGTAAGTCTTCTTCCCCTAGCCTTTATTATTCCAAGTCACTTGGGGTCGGCTTTTCTAGTCTAACCGGATTTGACTGGATATCAGTTTTTACACGGAGCGGCTGCCACCTGACCTCCGCAACCCGAAGGCTAACGATATCCTAAGGCTAGACCAGTGTCAGGATATTATAGGTCACTGACTTCCCAATAACGACTGCCTTAGATGTTCATGGCAGCCGGGACCGACGGCTCTCCGAGGCACGGAGCAGGCGATAATTGTTAATCAATACGCACATAATTTCGAAAAGTCATATACCTGCCGAAACTCAGAGGTGCGCAACGTGAGTTCGAACCCGAGACCATCTGCATTGCAGTCTGTTGGTCTCCTCACTGAGCTATCGCTGCTAAGTAAGTAAATGTAGGTAAACAACTACCGAAGCTAGGAGATCCGCGCTATAATAGAAATCAAACTTGCTCAAGTGTGATTTCTAGGTTCATCTAACATTTTTAAGTTGAGGTGCCCACCTCAGCTTAAGAATTATAGATGGACCTATTTTTACTATCTCGGTGACGCAGCGGTATTTAATACGATTACTTTGACTGAACCAGACAAGGTACCTTGTATTATGAATAACTACGAAGGCCTATTTCTACAAAGATATGGGCATGAGACTATTTATATGATATTAAGGGGCTTTAATACTTTTCACACCGATTGAATCTTCAATACAAAACTAATTACCTTTACAAAACAAACCTATACAAATCAAAAGACCCTTAAAGATAATTATTATGTTTATCCGTGTAACATTTCCACACAAAAAGGCTGAAAATGTCATTAGAGTTTCAACAAGCAAGCTCTTTTCACCAAATATGTATACGAAAATTTGGTGTCATTTTAAAAGACCGGTCGGTCCGCTAAATGAAGACATCTGTCACCGGGTAAAGGATACAGGTTCCGGCCCGGAAATTTGACTCTGGCGTTGCCAAATAAATTATGAAAAAAATATATATTAGCTTGGAAGCATAGGGTTGTGGTGTCATTTTAAATGAGTTGTTTATGGTGTTTTGCTACGCCACTTAGAGTAATAGAAAGAAAATAAAAGGCGAGCTTTTTTTCTTTTGTTGGTAGCTGTCAAGTAGGGGAAATTTTCAGTACCTACTTTTGTTATTCTTATCAGGTTTCAGGCTAGTTTACAGAATGCTTCGCTGGTCCTCCTCACAGTATAAAAGGGATAAGGCCATAATAAAGCATTCTGGCAATGCGGGGTGGCAGATATATCTTAGAGAATTTTATGAATAACTGTTAACATCTTAATCATTATAAAATAGCATGTTTTTACAATGTTGTGCTTTACCGTTAAAGCAAACTATTATTTGCTATACACGGTTATGAAATGTCAAAGGTGCTGGGAAACTCAATAGGTATCGTAGCGTAGCACTTCAGCGAAGTTATTGCTTAAAGAAGGTAATTGTTTATAACTAATCTTGTCTCAAAGAGAACCACTAGTTCTCTCAAGTTGCATTTAACTGCGAAGAAGAACTATGTGAGGAAACCTGCATATCTGAGACTTCGACAATGCTTTTAAATATAATATGTAAAGTAAAGGATCATGACCTGACCCTTCTTTTTATCAAAAGAGACCCGTTTGCAGTATTAGTCTACAACTAGGGCTCATATAATATTATAACTTTTAGCTCATATAATATATTCATTTTAAAAGTAAGTAATATATTGAAATTAAACTACTATATACGGATTTTATCGTATTGTTTAAATAACACTATACCTATTACATAATATTGAAACTGTTACACTACTACTACTATTCAATTTTACTAATTTATAAGCTAATAAAATGATCAGTTTCAAAATTATGTAATAGGTACATTGTTAAATAAACAACGCGATAAAATCCGTATATAGTAGTTTAATTTCAATGAATAACATTCGCGTAAACAGAAGACAATATTAAGTGAGTAATATAATTTTTATTTATGTAGATATCGTAGCTTTTTAAAAAAGACTACTCCCGCAGTTAATTCCTTTGTTGCCATGGTCTCTACAAACATTCAAAGAGCAAATAGACTCGAGTCTGTTTATTCTTTGAATGTTCACTACACTTATTATTGTGGGTTGGATTCGAACCCAATCCACATCACTAGATGCAGTGGTAGTAGAGAGCCGCCTACTTAAACTACGCTGTCTGTGCAGTCAAATATTTACTACCAATATAAGTATACACGCTAGGCTTATACAGCTTTACGTGGTCTGACCAGTGACCCGAGTACAAATTAGTTCGAGCCGAGGCCTTTCAATCAGCGGTTACGCTTAAGCTTACCTCGCTGGAGGTGAGTCAGTCAATAATCTGTTAACATACCTTTTTATAGTGCGATTATTCAGAAAAACATTTATGAATGGAAGGGCCGTCGATCCCAATTACTTAATATTGGTACAATGAACTGGTTTGCACAGAGAAGTATTACTTTTTACCGACAGGCATGAGCAGCGATAGTTCAGTGGGGAGACCAACAGACTGCAATGCAGAGGGTCTCGGGTTCGAACCCATGCCCACCTCTGACTTTCGGAAATTATATGACTTTTCGAAATTATGTGCGTATTGGTTGACAATTATTGCCTGCTTCGTGCCTCGGAGAGCACGTTAAGCCGTCGGTCCCGGCTGTCATGAACATCTATGGCAGTCGTTATCGGGAAAGTCGACACAAAAGATCCCACTGGGTCGAAGTCTCACCGGTCTGTACTGACTGGCCCCCACACAAGATAAGATAAGATAAAATACCGACCAGCATGGATTGATAACACTGTTACTGCCTTTCGCCTGAGTAAGATAGCCGGATGCTCTCATAACTTGTGTTATGTTTCCAATTTCCTTGATGTGATAATTTAGTGTCTGATATTGCAAGCGGACTAAAAAATTAATTTACTATGTATCTCTAACTAATTAGGTGGGGAATACTTCTGAGTCATTCGTTCATGAGTATCAAAGCTGAACTGTCTTCATGAGTATCAAAACTGTCTGTCTGACTGTTGAACTTTGCAACACAGATGTTATTGAGGCAGGAATGCGGTGATATCACTTCAAAACAGTTGCGATGAAATGGTACGATATTTGCTATTCATTATTTAGTACTAGGCTAGGTTTGAAGTTATATTTATAATTTAACGTTTTTATTTCTATTTCTAGTTTTGTTCTAATGTATTTAGAGCGTTTCATTTAATTTTTGTGGTGAATGTTTATTTTTTGTTAGATGTGGTTGCCTGTCAGTGAATGAGCACAAGGCATGTCTGTGTGTGATCCTAATAAGTAAAATAAAAGGACATAAACCAAATCAAGTCGAAACCAATTATTAAGCTTTATATAGACAATCTGTAGCATTTACCGCCATTTTAATTTTTTTTCTTTTTTTAATAATTTTCTACCAAATACACACAACATCTAGCCCAAACTAAGCAGAGCTTGTACTATGGGTACTAGACAATGGATAAACATACATATATACTTTTTTTTGTAAATACATACATATTATACAGAGAAACACCCAAAACAAGACAAACATCCATGTTCATACACACAAATGTTTGACTTGTGCGGGAATCGAACCCGCGACCTTAGGCGTGCCACTTGGTTACACTAACGACTACGCCACCGAGGCCAATATGTTTCCTATGACGCGTATGGCATAGTGTCAAGTTTGTGTTCACCTACACTCTTACATAATTCTAACCCTCCAGTGCCCCAGTAAAGATTAATTGCATAACTATCAAAGTTCCAGCAACTGCATTATAAAGCGCACGCGTCTTAAATCGGTTAGCTCAGGACATAAAACAAACAAGTATTAAGCCGGAGGTGTATCAACAACTTACTTTTATAGCATCGTCATGCGGTTGAAGTTATAGACTCACGCGTATATAATTTATGTTTTACTTGTAATATTACACGAAATTAAAAGTATTAAGATATTCGCAGTTATGTATGTGAGAATTAAATAGTTAGCTATCTCTAGTTTTATTCGACTATGGCTTAACCCTTCTCACATTGAGAAGAGGTCCGTGCTTTAGTAGTAGGACAGTTTAATACAGGGCTGGTAATATTATTATTATTACTAGCAGTGGACGAAATTCGGCCATAATTGATTTAAATTTTAACTTTGATAGTTATTAAGGTTTTATTGTCTAGAACTATACCCTTATAATCACATTTAATTTAGATTTTGATCTATACATGTTAATTTACCTATATTTTTCAAACAAATTATTATATAGTTATATATACCCTTTAATTGACGATATTCCTAAGCTTGCTACTTTGTTTTCTTTTTTTCTTTATTACGTATTGTCACGCGGACCGCGCGAGCCATGACGGCTGCGCGCGAGACGGAGTGGTGGCTGGCGCCCCCCTTCCCCTCCTGCCCGGCGGTAGCGATATATAAGCCGATCGCGTCCTGGACCGCTTCTTTAACGGGTTGGGAGCCTTCTGCGCTCACCCACAGTCCGCGTAAAGTTGTTAAGGCCATCTGAGGCCAACAACTAACACATACAAAAAAGTAAATAAGTGTCCTGATTTCTACAAGGACACGAAGCAAGCCTTTAACGAACCACGCCCTGACTATTATTATGTAGTAAAGATTATTATTTCCTATACTTGTATACTAAATATACCTATTAAAAGTGTAATTGTCATACCATCTATTATTATTCTCTCTCATTAAATTCACCTAGGGACACCACGCCCCTACGGCGTGGCCTGTTCCTTCTAGATCAACAGATCTCCTGTAGAAACCACTCTAAAGGTTACAGTATATATACGTAAATATATATCATAATATAAATAGTACATAAATCATTGCAATTCGCCCAAAGTTTGCCTGTAAGATATTGCTGATATATTATAGCGATCGCCTATTGGTCAAAATTCGACCAAAATTCCTAAGCTTGCTACTTTGTTTTCTGTTTTCTTGATATATGTAACCATAGTTACGAAGAATATTAGTACATCAGCCGAACAATGCTGAAGTACTACGAACGCGATTCGACTGCGTGTGTCAAATGCATGGTTGTGTGCGTGTAGTGTTTTTTCATTAATTTAATGTATTTATAATGCATATTTTATATGAATATTAGGATTCGCCCAAGCACAAGCAGCGATAGCTCAGTGGTGAGACCAACAGACTGCAATGCAGAGGGTCTCGGGTACGAACCCACGTCGCGCACCTCTGACTGTTCGGAATTATGTGCGTATTGATTGACAATTATCGCTTGCTCCGTGCCTCGGAGAGCACGTTAAGCCGTCGGTCCCGGCTGCCATGAACATCTATGGCAGTCGTTATTGGGAAGTCAGTACCCTATAATATCCTGACACTGGTCTAGCCTTAGGGTATTGTTAGCCTACGGGTTGCGGAGGTCAGGTGGCAGCCGCTTTGTGTAAAAACTGATATCCAGTTAAATCCGGTTAGACCAGAAAACCCGACCCCAAATGACTTGGGAATAATAAATGCTAGGAAGAAGAAGGATTCGCCCCTTCTTCACCATATAAACTTTAACTGTGGCAATTTTCATAAAAAAGGATACAAAGTATTTGCTTCACGTATTAATATATAGATTACCGCTTGTTTAAGCGGTGAAAGAAAACATCATGAGTAAACCTGTCTGAAAGTTCTTTTTAATGTTTTCGAAGATGTGTGACGCCTGCCAACCCGCACTGGGTCGGTGTAGTGGACTATAGATATACCATAGTCCACTGTGATAAGGGTTATCCCTTATCACATTGAGATAGACTGTTCTCAATGTACCTAGCAATTTTTAATACAGGACAAATGTTGTATAATTATTATAATGAATATGTTGGTACTTGAATACGATACATGTAGCTAGCGCAGGATACAAACGCAAGCTACTCATGTGGGTTACATGTGCAAGTTAATTATACGGTTTAATAGTCCGGGTGGTTTACGTCAATTGTTTACATAATGCACACATATTATACAAGGACCATAATTAAAATGTAAGTTCTCACTGCTAAAAATATTCCATGAGTAATTTGATTATTCGCCTTCACCTCAATTAATAAAAACAGTAGATGATGATAGGCACAATAAATTGTAGTATACTATAGCTGTTTCCCATGTATACAAAATATATTTAGTAGGCAATAAAGCTATTTAAAGAAAAGAATTAATCTGATACGATTTCTTAGCCCGCGGGCGGTAGAGGAACTTCTCCTTAAAGTTGAAAATATCCTTTCCACTGATAAGAGTCCTTAAAAGTCTACCGATCTTCGCTATGAAGCAGACCGCCAAGACTTAGTATGTATACAATGATTATAATAATAGAAAAGAAAATAACGTTTCAGGATAGGCAATAGAATATCATGAAGATATGTCATTTCGATTCTACGTAAAAGTGATGCAAGTTTTATATTGCATAACGGATGCGAAAGATCAGTCGAAACAATCTATAAGCAGAGATAAAACTATATAGCTGTGAGCCGCAAAAGTTACGATAGCAAATACAATATATTCAATTAGAGATAGTATCGAAGAATGACAATGTGACAGACATATTGGTTTTGAAGAAAATTGCACAAAGAAAAGATGCCGCTTAAGAATTAGAAAGGATATTTATCTTTATATATATAATTCTTCTGTACGTGTGTTGACAGTGAACTCCTCCTAAACGGCTGGACCGATTTGAATGAATTTTTTTGTGTGTGTTCAAGTGGGTTCGAGGATGGTTTAGATTTGGTTTTCTGTTTTTTTTGTTTCGCCTTTGCAGGACATCGTCTGTCAGGGCAGCTAGTATATATATATATAGCTTTTTATATATACTTGACTGCACGGATGACATAGTGGCTCGAATCCCACACGGGACATAAAATTGTGTGATCCACAAATGTTTGTTCCGAGTCTGGGTGTTCTTTGTGTCTGTTGTTTGAACGTGCGGGAGTGGTCTTTTAAAAAGAAAGAAAGATATATATATATATAATTCCTTTGAAATTAAACAAACTTTATACGGATTTTGTCGGGTTGTTTTTTTTCTTTTAAACTACTATTATTAACAATAGTAAAAGTTTATAACAATATACAGTTTCAATATTATGTAATAATAGATTTTTATATAAAAAAAATAAACAACGCGATAAAATCCGTATAAAATTTGTTTAATTTCAATGTATATCATTCGCATAAGACAATATTATACATAATTCCTCTGTACGTGAGTATGTCAAAAACCCTCCTAAAGGGCTGGACGGGTATTGATAAAAATATTGTGTATCCGTGCCCTGAATAGCTTAGTTTCACCATGAGTCCCCTAGGTAGCAGTTTCATTAGGTTCTAAGAATAGTTTCGTCAAAATAATAAGAAAATAATAAGTTGTGCGAATTATCAATAACAAATTGCAGTCAATCGGAATGTTGATAATAATTTGAATAAATAATTAATCGTCGATGTTAATTGTACGTGGTTTGTGGAAAACGTTTTAAGCCACAATCAAAATAAAGTTAATAATTTCAAACTGACCACGTGATTCATATTTACTACCTATTAAAATTTTGTTACCAAAATTATTTCCTACAAAAGTACGAGAATGAACTTTGATTACAATTTTCTCTACGTATACTGTGTGTGAACTAGGATGATTTTAAGGAATTACAATCAATTAACTTTTCGATGACGTATTGGTCATACACAAATACAAATGGTTTTAATATTGGTGATATTTATTTATTGTTTTTAGAAAAGTCAACTCATGCACTAGAAATAATTCTGGTATCCAAACTACGGACACAAAGAACATCCAGACTCGGAATAACAATTTGTGGATGACACAAAGTTTTGTTCCGTGTGGTATTCGAACACACAACACTCGGCATAATTGCAGTGGCGAGGTGACCTCTTAAACTATAACGCCATCCGTGCAACTAATGTAAAAGCAATTTAAACGTACGATCAGAACAAATATTCTTTATGTAGATACGTCCGATCGATTGATACAATATCCATTTATCCGGGCTCTACTTACAGTGAAAGTTTTCTCTAGCCGAAAGTGAAAAAGGGTTGAATACTGCATATGCCAAAGTTATGTTCTTACAAACGATGTTCCCTATGCTGTCATTTCGTCTTTACGACTTATTATACTCAAACATATATAGTAAAATGCGCTCAGCGATGTAAAAAACCACAAATGGTGTTTTAGGATTACGAGCGTCGTATGTTTTGTGAAATGGAATTCTTTATAAAATTCATATATCAGATGTTTTTAGCGAGCATACTGCGTCTTGAACGAATAATTCTTAAGCTTACTAGTCCTGGTTATTTCCTTACTAATATTATAAATCCGAAAATATTTTTGTGGTTTGTTCTTCTATTATATAGCAACGCAACAGATCGGCCTGACTTTTTGGATAGAGGCTAAACAGTGACAGCTTATAATTTATTTGGATTAATGCACATTTTCTGTAACAATTATTCTTAGAACAATAGAAGGGAAGTCACGAGCAAAAACTAGTATCGAAGAAGTATTGTAATATGTTGTTCCAAATGTTTGACAGATGGAGCAATGAAGTCGACAATTGCAAACGTTTTCAGTAAAATGGTAAGTCGATTAAGGAAAAATACAAAAAACTGAACGCATAAGATACCAACTTTTTTGGGGTAGACATGCTAATGGTACATATAATACTAAATGATAACTAACAAAATTTTTACAAAACTTCAGAGCTCCAGAGTTATACAAAATTAAGTCGCTGCGTACTGTAAAGTAAAATTCCTTGACAGATTGCATAAAATAAAGCTTAAGAAATAAATTAGAACAATTCTTTGCGTTTTTAGTTTTATCATTAACAATATTTAAAGTAAGTTGACTACAAAGAACTTTTCCATTTTTGGACAGGAACGTGGGACTCAAGTGTTATATAATTGGTAATTCTTAGTCTTGATATAAACAATGCTTCAGCTCTACTTACGACAATTATAGAACAACTAGTACAAAATAGCCTTTTATGTCGACTGTCTAAAGAAAACATTAAAATTAAACCAATGTGAAGTGATTTTCGAGTTATTCAAACTTTTGCTTCACTTCTTGGTCGACGTCAAAGCTTCTAGTTTCTAAATTTAAACATCATTGACAGTTGAATATATTACTTAGATAATACCACGGATAATGTAGTCCATCCTTCTATTTTATAGTAAGTTCTAGTAAATAAACATATGTGTGAAAGCTTTGGTGTATTTTATCCACATTCCTCCAGCAATAAGTGTAGGTCTTACATTATAATGGGCGAGCCTAGTTCCAGGTACCATGTGCAATTCCAGAATCCTTGCTGCCTATGTGAATTTCTTTACGAAGAAGCTCAATCATGGAATCGAACCAGTGACCTCATGCACAGCAGTCACATTCTCTACCAGTGCGCTACAGAGGCAGTCTCTAATTATCTCATAAAATGTTCGTAGAATATCGAAAAGATGAGCTCGCATATTGAATCACCCATACATCAAAGTAATTAATATCATTGTGATACATTGGAACGGAACAGGGAACGTTCAATAGCAAACAATGAAGGACTGATTTCATTGATTTATAGTTGAGCAATTGAGTTAACTATATGCTTTTAACATAATGCACTGTATTTCTGGGCCGAAATTTATTACATTTTATTTTACGATAAACGTGATGTAGTGGTTTCTTTTTTTGCGTGAAAGTGACCACTATTACAAATTTATTGGTGATGGTATCTTTATCTTTTTAAAAAGACAACGCCCGCCCTAGGAATAATTCCTGTATTGCGGAGAATTTTACAAACAATGGAGACAAAGAATATCCCGATTTGGAACGACCACACACCGACCCCATAAATAACAATAATTGTACATTATATCATCCTAATAATTTGATTGTCTTTCATACATTAGTAGAAAATAAGTTAATAGCAAGTTGTAGGCACAAGAATACACAATTATTTTTTAACCTTTTGGTGCATTTTTGTTTATCGTTTTTGTTTTTATTTTTCTGTTTTCTAGTTTCAAGTTTGGTTATGAACAATAAAATAATTGCATCTTTTCCTTACAACATTACTACATATATTGTATTTAGACGTAGGTGAGCTGGCAATATTTAACCACTTTGCTTTAAAAAAATCTGTCTTGATTGCGGTCTTATCGGACTATGAAAGTCCACGTGTGCTGGAGCACATACTTATGCATTACAATACTTCGTACTCAGATGGCTGGAAATTTCGGTCAACAACAAACCACAACGGTGACTCCGTTGTGGTTTGTTGTTGACCGAAATTTCGTCTGGAGGGCATTATTACAAAGAATGGATAATCTTTTGTAATATATGTATATTAATCTGTTGCCGCCAATAGCACATGAGGTGTTTTAGAATTATCCATTCTTTACGGGAAATTCTGTATATTTATGTTTTTCTTATCACAAATATTTCTCTAACAATTTTTTATTTTTATTATTATTACATGAAAGGCTGTAAATGCCTTTATTCATCATCTCTAAATAAGATCAATTGTTTAAGCTAACGTATACCTTTAAAAATAACATGTGAAAGTAAATAAATAAAGCTGAGTGATGATATCATTATCACCTGGTCTTATTCTCACAAGACACATAACCTAATTATCAATTTATTAATTATGTTGGCAGAACATAGTTTGCAACTCGATACATTACGAGATTTGGCAACTAACTGTTACCTCACTAAGCTCCTTTCAAGTCTTTTTTATACGTTACATCATAAGTCCATTCTACTTGGCAAAATCTTTTGGCCAACAACCATAAGAAAAAGTATAACAATTCCTTCAAATCCCACAAGAAGAGCCTCGTAAATATATCTTTCAAAATGTAAACCACAGTAAGTTGGCAACAGTCTGGCACTTATGACTTAGAGGCCTGTGACAACGTTTGGCGGGAAATTTACGGCAGCCATTACTGTGACGTCACCGTAGGCGGTATCTCGAACAAACGACTTTTGTTACGGACTGCAGAATAGTAGAGTTATTGTCTATGGGCCGGTTTATTTTTCTTTCGAAGTGATTATAGTAAAATATTGAGATTATTATTAGTTTCCTGTTTTGGTGGGCGAGGGTGCTGATAGTTAAGTATGTGTTAGTTAGTGTTTTAGAAATGTGGTTTATATATTAAGAAAAGCATGTAATAAATTGGACTTTGTATTGCTTAATGAAAATTAATTGCAATAAAAAATTGCAAAGCGAGAGTTCACGCACCATTAAATTACCCATCGCAACTATCTAAAAAAAACTTGTTGAAACTCTTAGCCGCGTGGTGGGATCCGGTCGTATTACAACTTGCTGTACTTTGCTTCGAACACAAAATATGCGTCGACACGTGTTTTATCACTGCACGAAGCATCCTCAGGACCGCTTGGCGACGGATAAGCCATAACTCATGGAGAACTCGTAAGAATGCTGATAAATATTTACTATACTGTCGTTTTAGTCCAGCGGCAGAAGTTTATGCATACGTTTAGCATTGATCGTGAGGGTCCGTCTACATTTGATTCCTCGAACGGGCAAAATGGCATTGCACTTTAGCTACACCGCGTTTGAAACTGTGCCCCAGAGATAACCAAAAGTTTGCGTGTAATTAACTAATTCTTAAGCACTCTTTGCTCTTGTCTTACTCCTAGATCCTACGGATATTATAGATGTGAAAGTTTATGAGGAAGGCAGAATGGATGTTCGTTACTTTTTTACGCAAACACTAATGAACCGATGATGAAACTTATATGTAGATAGCTGGAGACCTAGGTTACTTTTTATCCCGATATCTCCACGACATCGGGACCTACGCGGAGTTTTGAAGCTAAATTTGCGGGGTGCGGCTATTATACCATACTCGTAAGTATTGGACTGACAGCAAAACAGTCACGCGGTCGAGCGTCATGCGGAGTGGTGACAAAAATTCCATCTCTAAATTTTTAGCTACTAATTTCTACTTTAAAAGGTCCTAGAATGCCTACTAACCGTTCGAACACCACACTTTAGTATTTGGTATTTACTTCCAGTAGGTTTGACATACTGACATGACTAATAATTTCGAGGTATCTCCTTATTCGGACTTCAAGAGGTATTTTACGAGAAAATAAACAATATCCTTAAAGAGGATATCGTTTACTAACTAATATCTTTCCGGTTCAAAGAATAAATAGAAAAGTAGACAAAAGAAAAATAATCATTTGAAATTCTTGTTTCCCAATTAAGAATAACTTCATCAACAATTTAATACAACGACAACAAACAATTGTTATTAATTTCGAAATTGTATTTTCAATATCTGTTCAAGTTTTCCGTTTGTTTAAACACCAATAACAGAGTTGTTGTTTCTGCACAAAGTTTCTGTTGCGAATTCTATTGAGCTATTGATTTTGTTGACTTTAACGTAACGGAAATATAAATAAATATTGTTGTTGTTGTTTGTAATTAATTGTCTGTTGTTTAGTTTAGTCCTATGATTAAATTTATTTAAATATTTCTGTAGAAGTTTCTTTATATAAAGTACCATAAAATATAATTTATTATAAACAATTTGTTTTGTTAGTTAGATTTATGTTTATGCGTTGTAAATATTAAAATAAATTTAAACTTAATATACCGTATAAAATCTTTTATTAACAAATTTTTCGTAATTATGAATTATAAAAATAAGCCCCTTTACTATTGTAATAAAATGTACATATGTAACAATACTAGAGGTATCATTTAGGTGTCGAGCATAATATCGCTAGCTCTGTTTTAGGGCTCTCTTAAATAAATAATATATACTAAAAATTAAACGCTTTAAAATTATACTATTATTGAGAATTCCCTTACATAATAATACAACAACTTAAAAAAAAGGTTCCTAATTGTTAACAAAAAAAAAAAAATTCTACTGATGGAATAACAGACATAATTGCTGAGGCTTAAATCGTTAATATTTTTTATCAGCGCATCGAATTGAGCCATCAAACCGAGCCGTAAACATAAGTAAAACCTTAAGCCACGGGACCAATAAGTAAAGCCAAGTGACTAACCACACTGTAACTATTAGAACTGTTTAAATAAAATAATAATAATAATATTCTACCACATACACACCGCACCATCTAGCCTAAACTAAGCAGAGTTTTATACTATGGGTACTAGACAATGGATAAGTTTAAATATATACTTTTTTTTTGTAAATATATACATATTATACATAGAGAAGAAATTAGATGGAGAAATTAACTATAAAGCTATACAAACAATATTACCCGAAACCAAACCCCTGAGAATTAACTAGAATACCTATATTTAAGTAAAATGTCCATTCAATATTATTATAGGACAAAAAGGGATCTAAATTTACTTAATACCTACATTATGAATAGCATTAAGCCGTTTAGGAACAGAATTATACTTTTCAAACACATTATGTAAGGTTTATAATACAGTAGGATTAAAATGGCTATACTCTTTGAAGCTTTCGACAAAATGTATAATGTTTCAGGTATTATGTAAACTTTGTGACGGCGAAATTATTTTAGATTTCTATCAGTTTCCGTATGAGAGCTCAGGTTCGATTTTTGGAGCAGGCTTTGGCCTGGTCTAGATATTGAATCTTTCTGTGACCAAGCCATGTTTGACATAGACGTTTAGAAATATACAAATTACGTATATAAATAATTCTCAGACTCAGAACAGTAATTTGTGATTACACAAATATGTATATGTCCCGTGTGGGCTTCGCGCCTACAACTGTGTTATTACAGACAATTGTGTTAGTTAATCTGCTATAAAATATTTAATGCAAATCTATTTGCCAGGTTGACGACAAATAGGCTCTTAATAGCAGCAAAGTGTATCTAAATTTAAATCAAGGAATGACGGCATGTGTTTTGTAAGCTCGTTACCAATTAACCTAAAGATATAATAATACTAGATTTGCCTGTAGCTTCGCTCGCGTATTAGCACGAGCAAAGCGACAAAATCTACATTAGTTAATTTTGTGAATAATTTTTTATCCCTTGGGAACAGTACTTTTACCCTGGATAAAATGTACCCCATGTCCTTTTCTGTAACTTTGACAAGGTGTATGTGAAATTTCATGATGGTCGGTCGAGTAGTTAGAGCGTGAAAGGTTAGCAAACTAACTCACATTCGTAACTATAATATTAATTAGGATGGCCAAAATCTAGACATAATACATCTCTGCTTACCCCTTCAGAGTCTTAAAAACAAACAAGACATATTACGTAGAATAACAAACAAACATTTCAAAAGTATTCACAAAAAGAACGGCGAATAAATGAGCTTCTAAAATAAATAACAGCGATTCCGTAAGACAAAACTAAACTTCATCAAAAAGTTTGTGTGTCAAGAAGTCTCGTGTATCCAGCTTACACGAAGGTGACTATGATAAAGTACACAATAAAAAGAAATAACAGTTGCGCACTGCAGTCCCTTACTTGGCGCGAGTCGTACTGTCTACCTGACAAATTTATCAATACTTTTGTATTGTATTAGATAAAAGTTACGTTAAGAAAGAGGGTGCTGCTTGATAAGGAAACATTAATAATTTATTATAACGCAATCAAGGGTTGGCATTTTTTTTCAAAAGCCAGTTTGAGTAGCGGGATATGATAGTGTAAAGTATAAATACACTTTTTGAAGGCTAACACGGTTTAATTCTTCTGTCTCAAGGACTTTACTAACATTCAAACAACGGGCACAAAGATACCAAGACTAAAAACAATGATTTGTGGACCACATACATTTTTGTCCCGTGTGAGGATCGACAGTGACAGCGGTAAAAATTGTAACATTTCACACAAGCTAAAATATACAGCGTGTAACAGAAAGATGTGGTCATATTTTATGGCCGTGATGTATATCTGATATTTAAATTATGTGCCCTATTCCCAGATCAAAACACAATTTTAAATTTTATTAAAATTTCAAACGTTTTATTAACTTTTTATTAAAACATCGAAACAAACGCATTATATCACTATCGAAATAGAGCCTGGTCATTTTTGGATTCACAGTGATCAGCCGAGTCAGCTGTTTTACAAGTGTAGTTCAAGTATCGACTAGAATATGTGATATTGATAAACTGATAAAAAGAAAATGCTGTATCATAGTGAAAATAATGTATAACGATTTGATTGTCACGGTTTTCATTGCACTATTATGTGACACTTAAATATGACCACGCCTTTCTGTTACACACTGTATAATGATCTGACTTTGCCTTTAAAAAAGATGCTTACACTCTTTATCCAGATTTTAAACCTTTATTTTCAGGCTATAGAACTAAAACGTATATTTAAAATAACAAAATATTCTTTTCAACGAAGTTTGTAAAAAATCTACGCATAATCCGCACAACTTTACTGCAGGAAAAATTATGAACAGTAATTATAAAGGTCCAGAAGCACTTGCACTGTAAAGGACTCTGAAACGTCGCTAAAAACGGTTTAATTCTGAAAGTTTTGCACAAGGAAGTCGCACAGGAAGGGAGTGCCGTGGAAAAGTGGAAATATGAGTGTCTCTAATTCGAGCAACACTTCCAAGAGTTACTACTACCATTGGTGCGTCTCTCGATTAGTTCTCACTCAATAGCATAACCTAAATACAATTTAGACGACACTTTAGTTGTTTAAGTAATCGTCTCGCTACTACCATAGAGCGCCGAGTAACACTCAGCGCAATTGTATTTTGGTATTCTGGGACAAAAAATTGTGTAGACTACAAATAGTTGTGCAGAGTGTTTTCTTTGTGTCGATTGTATAAATGTTTGTGAAGTACCCGGCAGCGGAAAAATTATTCCCAGTTATCATTGTCGTTTAAAACAAAAATAAATGAATATACTTTTGTAATCATTGCAACCCTGACATATTAAAATATCGATATATACAAAATGCAAAGACAACAGAATTTTGTACCTTTTAGTTCTCTGCTGATATTTAATTTTTTTTGCTTATTAGCTATAATTATTGACGAGCTTTAGTATCATCAATTAAAAATAACATACGAATATAAAAAAGAAAAATGAAAATATCGTCCACAAATTTCAAAAATGAATATGTTTGAATTTCGACTATAGGACTACCTCTAGTCATACTAAAAAAATCTAAGTAAGTTTATACACTTAGGTCATAAAGGAGTACTTACTAACATTTAAGTTACACTAAGCTACGCTGTGAGTTTACATTTACCTGTTGCGACGTTCAGTAAAGTAAGATAATAGAACCAATGAGAACGTGCAAGAAATTTTTATTGTCATGACTTAATGCTACCTGATACTTAAAACATTTAGTAGTTTTGTTGTAGAGTTGCAAGAAAATAATCAGATTCTTTTATTTCCAAAAATAAAAGTACCTTTTTGATATTTATTTGTAGCGCTATAATCAGTCTTAAAGGTTCAAGGAATTCTTTCTTTCATATATCATAAATATTGTTGTTAGTATTTTGCGTGTGTATGACAGGAGGTAACGTTACTCCGCCCACTTAGATTCCCTTCGAGAAGGCGTGACTATTATACATAAATCTCTTATCCCTCAGAAACCTCTTCAATACTTAAGCATGCCCGCTTGTTTACCTAAAATATAATATTGGGTATCAATACTCATATTTGACTATAGCCGGTAGAGGAAAAACGATCAACACGAGTTTAAAGAAGAAATTTCTCTTACAGTAATATACTTGTCTCTTTAATTCTGTGGCATAAGTCTAAACCCCAGAGTACTAATGCTTTAAGTTAAGCTGAAGCCCCTTGGTTTCTCACTAAAGACGCTTTACTTGTTCTATTTATAACGATCTAAACGTATCAGTGACAACTACACAGCCTTTCAAAATACGATACCTATCTGTGTTTATACTGTCAAACTGACGTCGTTGCCTGCGAACAGCGTCTTCTATCAATCGGCATGAATGTTATTATTCCTTTTGTATTGTGTTCGTGTTCCATAGTACAGATTTATGTCACGGCGCTAATGATACAAATGCATATCACTTAGGTTAGTGATAAATCGTGAGATTATCATCAATTTAATTGTGGGTTGATTTATTAGGATTTCTGTAATAAATTTCTCATTTCGATCATGAAGTGTTGCCCATTCCTATTCTTGGATCTCATCTTTAATTCCTTTGCGCGAAGATGTCTTACGTATGAGGGAGAGATATCCTAATTACTCGACCGATCATCATGAAATTACGCATACACGTTATCAAGGGAATATAAAATAATAATAATAATAATAATTTATTTCATAAAAAGCAGAAGTACATGATTAAACAAGTTTACATTTTCAATTTTATATATAATCTCAGATATCTTTATGGCATCTGTGTCTGAACTAGATAAATTATTATCTGTATTTCAGACAACAGCGCTCTCCCTGGAAGTGATGCATTTAAGACAAAAGAACAAATGAGGACAACAATAATAACATGAATCAAATAAATAATAATAAATCACAATAAAAATACAAAAGAATATCATTAAAGAAAAAGTAACCAAATTTGATAAAAATACAACATAAAAAAGAAAAAAATGTAAAATGTAAAAATGACCTCCCTGTGTTTGGAGTGATGATGATTGTGTGTGTGTATAGGAGGGTGAAAATTACCATTATTGTATTAAAGTTAACAAGCCTTCGGTTTCATCGTAATATAAAAGGATATAGGATACCTTTCATCCAGAAAATGTGCTGTAACCAACCAATATACCAACCAAACAATATATATTTATACGAGCGAATCCACGAAATATTGTAAGAATTATAAACTACGATAACCGCTTATCAACAGATAAGCTGTATGCTTGTTTGTCACCATGGTAATAAAAATAAAAACTAGATCCTAGACTAGAGAGAGCCTAGGGACTTCCCACAACTATTTCTCAAACTAAAGCAGAAATTGTATAAGCCCTGTTAACAATGGGCTTACCTTGTCATACGATATAAACCTAATACACAGAATAAAACGTTATACATTATATCCTTCGTACACAATATACGCGACGCTACGTTATACAACAAATGTATGATCTCTCACAACTTACAAAACAATCACAGACTTCAAAATCTGTAGACAAAACTCACACCACAACTTCGCAGAGCATTCTCAAATTATCACCCCACTTGTCACTCAACGGAACAGTAGTAAAGGAAGTGGCAACACTCAAACGGAACTATCACGTAGTACCTTCCGCGACATTCAGATTCAGCACTTTCGGTGCAACTTCCAACGGTGGTTGCTCATGAATAAATTTTACATGTTGTTTTCAAACTAGCTATTTGACGCGTATTTTATTCGCTTCGATGTTTTTGCTTCAAGCGTGGGGAGAATAATGCTATGTATATTTGAAATATATGCACATTATTTCAAGGATTATTAGACCGCTTTCTCCGGAATAAAACCACTCTTCCTTTTGGTGTCGTATAAGGTAGTATATTATTTGCATCAGCACATAAAAATGTGGGTAAATACATTTCAATGGTGTTGTAAGATCTCTGGTTGGGAGACTGTTGGACCGATAAGTGATTCTAATTTAAAGTTTAGTGTTTGTATCAAACACGTATACTCGAGATATTAATATTTACAATGTCCTGAGAAATTTATGCGCTGACCTCAATTTGAGATGGGCTGTTCGCCAGCATTATTTATACTTTATTTACGAATATATATTACAACTTCATATATATCTAGTGTTTCAAAGGTCCCGTCTACAAATACCTATTACCATTAGATTGATTATATTAAAATATAAAATTAGGTACTGGAAAGAGAAGGAGGGCTCCTGTACATAAGTAACATGCATAAATTGAGTTTCTTGCGGCGTAACGTATATGCATGCATCTTGTAAATGGTTGACGTGCGCGACGCGCGCATATAAATAGCTTGCGCATGTAGCCTGCGCAATTCGCTCACGCATTTAGTCCGCACCAATTTCTTGCGTCGTTTACAAATACTATTGTTATATAAAAGTATATAATTTCAGTGGCGTTTTATGAATAATAAAAATATCACTCAAACTTTTATTAAATAAAAATGAGCTAAGATAAATATTGAATCCATTTATTCAATAAATATTCTTAGAAGTAAGAATATAAAGTGGACGAAACTTCACCCATCTTAGGGAATTACAGGAGGCATCGCCCCAGGCTACTAATTTTCTGAAATAACAACTCATAACTCATGTAGTCAAACTAAAAATTCAAATAGACTTGCGTAAATAACATTTTTGTGGCAAGTAATTTTAGTTTAAAGTTTTTAAAAACTTTTATATGTGGTTTTCTTCTAGAAAAATCTCAACTGTGTGATTTTCAGAAGAGCGTATTTGCATACCCATAAAGTATATTAGATGAAATAGTTTGTAGTGTAGATCGTAAAATGTTAGCAAAATATAACATATCTGGCATTTCAAGGGTTTGAAGTCCTAACTCGTAACTTATACCCAAAGAACAGAGAGTGCTTTTAGTTGGAAATGCATACTTTGCAAAATTGTTACACTCATGCTAAAGTGGATCGTGATTGTGAGGTGAATAAATAAAAATTTCAACTTTATTTTCTTGCGTATTTTTCGTGACGTTTCTCTAAATTCACTGCAAATTGGTTAAACATGAGTTACATATAAATAAAGCCAGCCCAGTTTTATTTAATGTACCGTGATATGTTATGCATAGCTTACTCTCTTTGAATTGCCTAAGTTTTTGGATTGCTTGTCCAACCATTAATTAACTATATTATATCTATATAGTCGTAATAGGTACATAGATCACTATACTAAAGTAGGCGGCGCAGGTCACATTTAATTTCCCAATATGATGTCAATAATACAAACAAATACATAAAACCTGTATATTCCCAAAAGATTAAGCAGACGTGACTATGAAACTTAGGCCTTGAGATCGACTTACATTTAAATTATGTCACAGGACTAAGAAGGTAGGCAGGATGACGTATACATTTCATTTACTACCGCAGTGCCACAAAAACTATCTTTCAAATTTTTCTAAAATAAATTGTCACATACTATCGAGCATAACTCCAAAAATGGAAAGGAATATGCTAGCATTAGTATAAAAGTCATAGGTAGTAGTCCCAACTCACTTCTAACAATAAAAACCAATTGCACCGAATAGGCCACTACGTCACCAAAACCTTTAGAGAAGCAAATCTTTATTACTTCCACTATTACAATCTTTAAGTCTCGGCGTCGTAACACGTGGCCTCAAGTACTGTGGATATCGATTGATATTACCCGAGAACACAAAGAAAATGCACGTACTAACTATACTGCCGGTATCGAAGGAAAAGTTTTCGAGTGGCACTAGAGTAAAAATACTTCCTAGCCATCTTATCGAGAGTTTTGACGCCAGATCGTAGAGTAACCAGATGCGGCTAAATGTCGGCTTTGCACGAAAGGATTTGAAAACATATCACTATCGGCTTATATTTCTGACAGAGTTGGTAGAAATGTAGTACCTACGTCGTCTTTGATGTTTTCAGGTCACCAGATATATCGAGGCGTAGATACTAACGTCCCTGATGTATTTCTAAGCTATATACTGTTACGGAATATTAAATCTGCTAAATTTTGAATCCGCGCTACCTAGGAATTGAACTCGATACCTCACGATCATCTACGGACGAATGAAGACGACTTATTACGATAAATCGTCTTCATCTGAGTAATTTTTCGATTTCGGCAGATGACGTCGTCTATTCCGACTTTAGCTGCCCAATGAAGTTGTCCTGTCGCCCTTTTGTAAGTAAGCCATAAGGTCTTACTTAAGTCACGGGATGAACAAGATTAATTATAATATAACTAAGTTATTGCTGCTGCTACGTCCACAGATATTCCATGGCATCCCATATCAACCCATATTGGGATAAAATTATCTTATGTGCTACTCCAAGATACGGTGTATTTAGATGCTAAGGTTCATCCAAATCCCTTCAGTGGTTTAAGCATGGTTGCGGTTACGTTATCCTTATCTATATTATAAACGTCTACATTTATTTTATTAGTAAGCATAGTCAAAATAAACTGAATACCGAATAAAATCCAGTAATCTTCTCAAATAATGGAATCGTAAAGAAAATATCTTCATTTAAACAGGTTGAACAAATATTACGCCAATAAAGTACTTAAATGTTCTTGCCCTCAAGACGGCTAGGAATTTCAGAGAGAAATTTAGTTTTGGTGAATAACAGGAGTACGGTTGAAGTGAAATGACAAAGTCACTAACAGGGAATTGTAGCAAAATTGCAGAGTGCGGATCAATCTGTTCACCTAGCTGAAACCACTGGCATCGAGCTGTGTTTAGTCTCAGAATTTCAGTTGTATATTTTATACGCTAGTAAAGCGTTGCAAAATACTGGCTACTCGAGGTGAATGTTAATTATAGGTTATGTAAATGTAAAGTTTCTGAATAGGTTTGATGATAACACAGTCTTGCGACTAAGTGTTGAACGAATTTAGATGAAACTTGATACACATGTTTAACATATGCTGGATTGAACACAATAAAATCAACTATGTTTTGGTCATATGAATTGTATAATATTGTGTGTCTGTCTTACGTGTACGCGTATGTTGCATATTGAAATTAAACAGATTTTTATGGATTTTGTTAATTAACACTTTTATTGCATAATTTTATAAATATAACTTATATTTGACTGCTGAAAAGTAACCGAAACATCGGGGAAAGTGTAAATTTAAATCTGAATAGATTAATTTATTTTAAATAGATGAAATAATAATATAAATTTAGTAGTAGTGTAATATTTTCAAAATTATGTATCTAATAAAAGTTTTAATAAAAGAAGCGATAAAATTTGTAAAAAGCAGTGTAGCAACTGCTGACACTATTAATTTATATACAAGGCGCGTTATTGTGTGTGCGCAGCGCAGCTGTCGTCTCCACTCAGTTAAGTAGATAATTACGCGTAAGTATGTAGTTTATTTTTGTATATCTATTATAAGTTTCTGGTATCAGTAAAGAAAGTATATATCAATGTGACCATCATTTCTTCCACCTCACATCATTATTTTCCTACAGTAGTTTAATTTCAACATGTGATTTGTGGTTCAGTTATACATGAGTAACTAGATTTTGCACGTGGCTAGGCCCGCGTTAATCTAGATTTTTATTGTACTCACTATACTCCTATCTGGATGAACCCTATAACTTTTTCTATACACCTAGCAAAATACACGCGAAATTCCCTGTCAATCGTCAAATAAACAAACTTACATTCGCATTTATAATATTAGTTTATAATTTAAAAGTTATGCAGCCATTCTGATTAATTACTCCAAATAGCGCATATTTTGTAATTGTATTTATTTCGAAGAAGGCAAGACGAATTCGGTTTCATCACCGTGTAAACAACCGCTGTCAATAAAGATTTAAAATTTTGATAAATTCGTAATTTAAGTTTTAATTTATTTTACAGTTAAACTTTTAAGCTAAAATTAAAATTTGCACATTGTAAACGTTTAACTTTAACTAAGCTTCATTCAAACCACACATAAAACTTTTATGCAATTCAGTATACAATGATGAAACTTATTTTGATACTACCAATGTATGCAAAATTCTCTTATACACACACACACACACACACACACACACATATACATAGGTATATTTACGCTTGTTTCCCGAAGGTAGGTAGTCAGTCTAGTATGTCTCGTTTTATTTGCTACTATCATTGCATATTTCTTTTGCTGTCGTCGTGTGTTGTACACATATATAATTTCATACATACATACATACATAAATTCACGCCTGTTTCCCAGAGGGGTAGGCAGAGACTACGGATTTCCATTTGCTACGATCCCGACACACTTTTCTGGCTTCATTCACTTTCATAACATTCCTCATACACCCTCGCCGGTTTAAGGTGCTCTTAACCTGGCCTTTATCCAGAACGTCTCCGATCTGATCAAGAAACGTTCGCCTAGGTCTTCCCCTTGCGACTGTTCCATTCACACTAGCCTTATAAACTTTCTTAGTCAGTCTGTTCTCGTCCATTCTTTCTACATGCCCAAACCAACTTAACATACCCTTTTCTATTCTCGTCACTATATCCATATACTACTTAACTACACTATATAACATTTCAATGCCTTTCTAATGCCAATCCTGAATGTTATATATTATAAATAAAATTACTTGTGTATGTCTAGTATTCTGTGAGAATCCTCTACAAAGTCTGATCCATATTAGGTATGAAGTAAATTCTATGTTAATTAATGAATCGTTTTAATCACTTTATAGTATAAAACAAAGTTGCTGTTTGCGTCTGTCTGCTTATTTATTCTAAGCAACGCAATAGATTGAGGTGTTGCGGGTTTCATTACTATTTATAAAACATCTAGAGAACGGTTTAATTGTATGTTACATTATATTTAATTTAAACGACTTTTCTTTGCCATTTATATATTGATATACATAAATGGCAAAGAAAAGCTGTTTTTTGTAATCAATTTAGCAAAGATTCGGCTCAAGCTGGTTAAACCTTATAAGTCAAAATGATAGTAATATATTAATACATCATTTTGACTTGACAGAATTGAAGGTCTTAAAAAAGCCTATTGACAAGTCCTGCGTACATAGCATGCACCTAACTCGCATAGGTATGCCTCGAATATTTGCAAAATCATTTTGAACAAGAAAATATTAATCCTAAACTTAATTCGCAAGCCACGGACGCGAAAATTGGCTGCTGAAAAGCAACTGTAACATCTGACAATATATGAATGACATATTTATATGTTTAAGATCATATAAATATAATAATATCAGCCCTGTATTAAACTGTCCCACTGCTGGGCACGGGCCTCTTCTCACTGTGAGAAGGGTTAGGCCATAGTCCACCACGCTAGCCTAGTGCGGGTTGGCAGACTTCACATATCATCGAGAACATTATGGAGAACACTGAGACATGTAGGTTTCCTCACGATGTTTTCCTTCACCGTTAAAGCAAGCGATAATTAACTATTTAATACGCATATAACTTCGAAAAGTGAGAGATGCGCGCCTTGGGTTCGAACTCGAGACCTCTGCGTGGCAGTCGAACGGTTTCCCACTAGGCTATCACTGACCATATGGTCTGTCGCATATTATACTCGTAGGCTTAGGTAGATGACACCCACAGTTTGCCTTTGATTTTAGATCCCACGTTTTGCAGGTCGATCTTATTGCCGTCTACCATACAAAGTTCCAAAAACCTACTAACATCTGGGATAAACAGCAATCGCATCCACTACTACAACGCCAACAGGATCTTTTTAAAGTACATAGTTTGATTTTACAAAAAGTGTTATTCGAAGTCTGGCAACGATAAAGTATAGTTTTACTGGTAGCTAGTATGAATAGACATAACAATCTAAACGCAGCACCAGAGGCGATCAGACCAGCGCTCAAACGATGTAATTGCCGACCCATTGTGTGACTTTGATGGTTGAATTGCAGTATTAACATCAACCATTACCTGCTAGTACAAATAGTTATTTCACAATTTTATCGTCCAGACTCAATTTACTGCGATTTTACGCGAGTTTTATTCGACTTTTTAAAGTTTATATTGAGCCATTTGAGGGTTTTACGTTGTCGGTTCATTTTTGGATTTTTATTTGTGTGTTATTGTACGAATATAAATGAGAGATTTATTTTGAATTTACATATTTATAATTACCTCGATGGTGGTCGGGAATGTGATGCTGTGCATTAGGTTTCGGACTCGATTACCGAATCGGGTACGATTGTAGAGCATTTTACTCGATATGCCGAATACGGTCACCGGATCTAAAACCATAGCTGGCGATATTATAGATGTAATACACCTACCTGCATGTCTGAGAGCTCTCCATAATATTCTCGAAGATATGTGAAGTCTGCCAACCCACATTGGGCCAGCGTGGTGGACTATGGCCTAACCCTTTTCACACTGAGAAGAGGCCCGTGCCCAGCAGCGGGACAGTTTAATACAGGGCTGATATTATTATTATTAATACACCTACACATTCAAGACAAAGGCGTGAGACTATTCATGTATGTGTGTATATTTGTAACTGCCTCGATAGCGAAGCAGTAGTTAATAGTTCAATTTGGAGGTCGGGCACTGTTACCAGGTTTTTTTGGCAAAATGTTCCCAATAGCAACACAGAGACAGACACTATTCCTTTTATATGGCAATAGGATTGCTCCCCGGTAGCGTAGTTCCTAAAACCAAAGCTGAAAAAATTTAGGTAATACACCTTTGATATCCTTCTGGTATATAAGTGTGAGACTATATACGAGTATGTAAATATATCTATAAAACTTAATTTATTACCTATACCATTTTGTGATAGCCCTGTTAAGACTTTTGTTTCAAACGTAGAGTTTGCTGAATAGTAATAATGGAATTTGGCAAAGCGAACGCAGGGAGCTTCGGAGGACGGGTCGTAAATTTTCATTGTCCTCAGTCTTTCGTTAATGCATTGAGTGATCAATCAATCAATTGATAAAATCCTTGAAGACAGTAGTCTTGTAAAATTGCCAAGTCTATCTAATGTTATTGTGCAACTTATATAAGTAATTTAAGGTACTGTTATACCATTTGATTACGTATTGTATTAACTGTTTACGTTAAGAGCAGTGGTCTGATGTATAATATAATATGTAGCGGGTATTAACGCTATTATGCATAATGTTTACCTTTTTATGCTTGACGTTTCGACCAGGTTCCCGTGACTAATAATACGCAACTTCGCTGTTTTGCACAGTCAAGTAATTCAAATTCAATTCAATATATGTATCATGCAACGCGAAAGTTTAAAAGTTATTAGTGGTCTGATGGTTAAATCATCGGAATTGTGATGTGAAGACCACTTCAAAAAAACTTTTCTCACTTATATCAATGTCTGTTTATAAGTTTAGAACTCACTGTATTCAGGTACCTTGTTCTTAACATAATTAGATACTAAGTATTAAGCACATACTGGTTATTGCTTTATAATATTATTTTTAGCAAAAAGATTATTTCTAGCATTGTTTATAATATTGTTATTTAATTATTTGGTTTTGGAGGTCGTACCTTAGATACAAAATCACTTAAAAAATAACAATATGAACACTTTTTTCATGGCAGACATTGGTGAAGTTTTGAAGTCACTGTATTCAGGTACCGTGTTCCTAACATGTATATTGTGTTAGGAATATACTGTGTAGTTTTTACTTACTTATATATTATATATAACAAAAAGATTATTTCTAGTATTGTCTATAACAACTTTTTCAAATTATTTTGCTGTTTATATGTTTATTAGTAATTGTAAGTATTATATACACGTGTAAAGGCATTTCACTTCGTACCAGTCCCTAACTGTTTTAAATTGTATATTGATGTGTCTATGGTATATCTTTAAATAAATACATAAATAACACTTGTAACACTGCATTTTGTTTAACTAAATAAATTCACAAGAACACTAGTAAATTATAACCCAATATCTTTTCACAATAAACATCATGTCATTGAATTCTATACACGAAGTGTTCGCTCCGATATTTTGCATACGATCATATTAAGATCGCTAGTAATTGGCGGAATGCTATTTCTACCTGCGAATCATATTTCCAGGAAAGTATGGTGCACTTTCAGCGATCGTTTCTCCAACGTACGTGCAAGCTCGAATGAACAACTTGCGCAGTATTTACTGAGCGGTTCGATTTGTCCTTCTTTAAGCGAGATTTAAAGAGAGTATACTATCTCCCTAGCCGACGGTTTTAACACAGTCAGCGCCAGTTGTACTTAAGTTTACACCAAGGGTTATCTTGTCACAGGCCAGTATATACTGCACTATATCAACTTCGCGGGAGAATACACCGTTTCATACACATTAGTATGGCGTTTAAAAGCGCTGGCCCTGAAGCTTACTTACGCTTTTAAACGTATTCTGAAGTACATACTGGCCCGCAAAGTTCAAACTCATCATACATCCTATTAAAGTCGCTGCGTTCAAACTATATTTATTCTCAAATAAATAAGGATAACAAGAGATATAGGGCTTCATGTATTGTTTAAAGCTACCAGTAGGTACGCTATATTAGCTTGTTAAATATAATAATACCAGCCCTGTATTAAACTGTCCCACTGGTAGGCACGGGTTTCTTCTCAGTGAGAAAAGGGTTAGGCCATAATCCACCACGCTGGCCCAGTGTGGGTTGGCAGACTTCACATATCTTCGAGAACATTGTAGAGAACTCTCAGACATGCAGATTTCCTCAAGATGTTTTCCTTCACCGTTAAAGCAAGCGATAATTAACTATTTAATACGCATATAACTTTGAAAACTCAGAGATGTGTGCATTGGGATCGAACTCGAGAGCTCTGCGTGACAGTTCAACGGTCTTTCACTATACTATCACATACATTTCTGAGTCATTCTTGCAATTTTTTTATATTTGATCTTATGTTTCCGTGGTCTTATCATATCTTATAGGATAGCCAATCATTCATCTAACACCATCGATTGCGATATAAAATATCAGTATCTATGTATTTTGTCATCAATACCCTATCATAAAACACAGTGCCACATTCTCAATAAAAAGAATATGGTTCATATAAAAGTATTATATACGATAGAAAGAATAACTTTGACCCGAATTCCTGAAACTAGATCATCGAGCAACAAAGTTGTAAAAAGCTTTGTCATATTTATTAATTATAAATGATATCGTAAGTATTTTATTAGGTAACTAGTTATTATGTTTCGTTATGTTGTATACAATGCGTAATAATAAGGTGTGGTAATATTTTAAGTTCGTAAAGTATTGGTGATAAATAGCTTCGTGAGCTCAATTAAAATAATATACATACATATATACTAGTGGCAGGCTGACGCAGAGGTTTCGAGTTCAATCCTAGGGCACGCATTACAGACTTTTAGTAGTTATTTGCGGATTATATAGTTAATTATCGCTCGTTTTAACGGTGAAGGCAAACATCGTGAGGAAACCTGCATGTCTGAGAGTACTATATAATTTTTTCGAAGATGTGTGACGTCTTCCAACCCGCACTGAGCCAGCTTCGTGACCTATATTTCTTGCGGTATTCCAACTCGCTGCCTTGTATGGTGGGTAGATCGCTGGAACTGAAACTATATCAGCGACCCACCCAGCAGTGGCCACTATGGCCTAACCAATCTCACACTAAGAAGAGGCCCGGGCATTTAATACAGGGCTTATATGATATAATCTCACAACTATATTCCCGAAGGTTAGGTGGTTAGGTGCCCGCAGACACAACATCTCTGTATTGGGCACTGCTGGGTAGGTAATATAATATAATAATAATATTCTACCACATACACACAACACCATGTAGCCCAAACTAAGCAGAGCTTGTACTATGGGTACTAGACAGTGGATAAACATACATATATGCTTTTTTTTTTGTAAATACATACATATTATACATACAGAAACACCCAGACCAAGACAAACATCCATGTTCATACACACAAATGTTTGACTTGTGGGGGAATCGAACCCGCGACCTCCGGCGTGGCAGTCGGTTACACTAACCACTACGCCACCGAGGCCGACAAGGTCGCTGATGTAGTTTCAGTTCCAGGGACCCACCCACCATACAAAGCAGCGAGATGTCACACCGTGGTGGTCTTAGTCGGTAGGCCCGCAGTCTCAGGAGAGCCCGACATAACCCTCTCGAACTTGTGGCGAGTAGGTATGCATAAGGAGCATTTCCCTAAGTAAAAAAAAGTAACCTACTTTTCGTAGCAGGCGCTGCAGCTAGCGAAATGTGATCGTCATATGTACCTCTGCCTAGGTAAACAGAAATATATGTATGTATGAAAATCACATATCGCCAGCCACCAAGCCACTTAAAACCGTAGATTTAGGTCTGTTATAACATAAACAACTAGCCTAATGCCGTCTACTGGGCACAAATCCAGACTCCGAGTTACTACTGACAAATTCTAGCACAAAAACGCAAAAACACTTAGAGCGACTTAAAAACCGAACTTGAGACCTCATGCAAAGCAGTCGCATTCACTACCGCTGCGCCACTCATTCCAACGTTTATTGCAAATAGAGTTTTACTATATTCACAATAAACATTTTCCTTTCTACACTACACCTTAATTTACGTTAGAGTACTCTATTTTATTGGTTTCGCTTTACAAGAAAATATATCGCCTAACGTCTGTTATTTGATTTGCCTTTTTATTTGTAAGTAAAACGGTGTTTTCGTATTTTGTTATACGTCAGAATAAATATATAAAGTAAATGCTGTGTATCGTCTCTGGTTTGAATTCGGGAATGGAAAAACTGCTATTAGATTATTTAGCGATTAAATTCTCTCGAGTCTAGAAGTGCGCCCAGAAGACGGCTATAGGCCTTAAATTTAGTAGGCGCAATTCAAATATAATATATCAGTTTCGACACTTTCTTGGTATAAAGAGAAAACATTTTATTGTTTAATGATCCAACATATTATGTAGTAAAATCCTAACTGATATCGAAGGCCCCGTCGAATAAACGTGAAATACTGAATACATACCGAAAAAAAAATTTCGCTTCTACACCTATCTAATTTTTGTCACAAGATTTTGTCCAAAAATGCCGCATTGATCAGCAGTGAAACCTTTCTTCTATGGAAAAATAAAATTAAAAATCCCACGACAAAAATTACAACCAACGGTTTCAGTTTTTAATTTTCTTAAAATTTTACAAGAATAAACTTGTCTGAATATTGAAACGATTGACAAATTGCGTTGTTTGGTGATCAATTTGTGCACTACGTATTACATGTTTATTCGTGTAAAAAATTAGTTGCTGAGTTTTTTGTTTGTTAGGCTTTCACGCCTTACCTACTCGACCGATCATCATGAAATTTTGAATACATGTTCTCAGGGTACAGAAAAGATCCAGAAAAATAACTACTGTTCCCGATGAATATTTGACAAAATCTAGTTGAACGCGAAGCCGGGGGCAAAGTCAAATAATAATATGAAAAGATGTTTACATGTTTGCAGTGGCGTAGCGTAGGGGGCGGCAAGGACGGCCCGCCTCAGGCGGCACTTTTAGGGGGCGGCAAAATTTCAAAATAATTAAAAATAATATCTTGTAAATATTAGAACTGTACAACACACCATAATGATGACTGTTCTTGCCGAAAAGTTCTTTAGAATCACTGAAAATTATAGTCTTTTAAATTGAAATACCTAAATAAGAAGGTGGCAGAAAAAAGTCCGCCCGGCTGGCTGACACCCACGCTACGCCACTGCATGTTTGTTACTAAATCATGTATAAATCGTTGAACGGATAAACTTGGCACACAAACAGATCATGTTCTCCATTAACACGGAACAATGCCCAGTTGAAAACTATCCTATATTATACTTTTTATCCCGGTAACATTCCCAGTACTACACACACCGAACTGGTACTATGATACGTTGTACCGGGTACAAATCTATAGCTTTATTGAACCGCGCGAGAAAATTGAATTATTTCGTGCGAGGTCCCGTATAATGTGGTTATGAGCGGTTGTAGTGTGTACTAAAAATTTTACATCTCCACTTGGCTATCGGTTTAAAGCTTTCCTGTGTGTATCGTTTGTGTACTGAAGTAAGGCTTTTATTTTGTTTATGTAACATTTAAACGAACATTTTAGCCATTTAGATATTGTTTTGAAATTTATTTACAAGTGCCTATTTTCGTAACAATATTAAAATAACTTTATCGCTTTTCAAATTGTCGGCTCACTGCCTGCCGATTGGGAAACAGTTAGTATAAATTGATAGTGATGGTGAAATTTCTAATTGCTGTTATTGCGAAAGTAGCTTGACTTTTCTGTATTTGGATGTTGTCTAAGTTGGAACAGGAGTTCTTTATTTAGTACTAGATTTTAGCCGCCGCTTTGCTCGCGTAAATATTACGTTAAGTTAATTTTAAATCGGAGGGATTTGTAATTGTATTTGATTTGCCACAGTACTTTTTCTGGATGAAAGGTGTATGTAGGTAAATGTATACCCTATGTCCATTTCTGTACCTCTGACAACGTGCATGCGAAATTTCACGATGATTCGTTAGTACTCAACGGCTTATCTTATCTTAAATACGGGGGCCAGTCAGTGCAGACCGGCGACACTTCGACCCAGTGGGATCTTTTATGTCGGCCCCAAGATCTATCCTTTAGAATCTACTTATGAATGTACTGCATCAGCCGCAGTGTACACTTCAGAGGGAGAAGCCGAAAGTCTTCGGGGTTTGGATATGCCAATCCCATCAGACTCTTTCTCAATCCAGCCAACGCGTCACATTCACTCAGTAGGTGCGATATGGACTCGTCCTGTTCACCACAGGCTCTGTACTCAACGGCTTAGGCTTAGGGCTTGAAAGCGTAACAAACAAAAAACTCACATTCGCATTTATAACATTAGTAAGGATTAAAACAATACTGCTATCAATGAGCTCCAAGATTTTATTATACGACAAAGATAGATAACTTGTCTTAGGAATGTATATCGTGAAAATATATTTCTTTATTCATAACGAATCTCAGTCATTTTTAATGATTCAATATCATTGTTACTTTTGTTCTTTGTATTTATTTTCATCTCTTGATACTATTTAATTCCATCCACAGTAATCAGTCTTGTAAGATTATTAAAAGGAATACATTACGAAACTCTGATATAATTACACATTAAATTTGTTAAAAAATTACAACTTATATATATTACTTTACTTTCATAGACCATAACGTATTCTTAGCATCATAAACCTGAAAGTAGGTATGATTGTTTTTTGGGTATAAAATATTGTATCAATGTTTGGGTCTAAATTGAAATCATAACCAGCCCACATACCGTCCTATTTCACGAAGATATTCGATCTAATATAAACAAGGTATATGAACACAAGTTTCACCATTTATTCAGTAAATTCCCTGCGGTTCGCATACGAAACAAAATTAGCACAACGTACAGTTTTACAGTCCCGTTCCATTCGTTTACGCGTATGAGGCGGAATTTTACGACTTTCTGTGGACCAATGTATTCTGATGGCTGCAAAGTTTATTTTGTTTATCCACAGAAAATAATGGCTGCAAGTGCATTTGCAGTGACAGCTTTCCACTATCATGTATTGTATTGAAATAATTCACGTATTCGTCCGTTTGGCAATTTTCGGTTATAAAATAAAGTGGTATAAGCACTTCAGAATATGTTCTTTTTATATTAACGAAGTGGGAACAAGTACAAGGTCACTGAATGTAATTTACAGATGTTTACAATGGCGTGATAATGTGACAAAATAATAGTTGCTCACCTTTGAGGGCAAGAACGAAAAAAAGCCATCGGTTTTTCCAGCTTACAGTACGGAATCCTTCCTAAAACTGCTAGTGCCAGTCTGAGACTAGCTAAGGTTGGGCTTTGAAATATTTTTAAGAATACCACATACATTTCTATATCCTTTTCTAAATTGCATACCGTTGCATGCGGGTTTTACACAATTTAGGTTCGTTTTCAGTTGACAAATCAAAACATCTGCAATACGCTCCTTTCTGAAAATGTTAATTTTTAACGACAGGTTTTATTATAACATTTTTGAACGTTTATTTTCTGAAGGTCTTCAACACGAAGGCCAACACAATTTTTTTCGAGACTTTTCAGGTGCAATTTGTCAAATAGTGAATACTTTTGGTATATATTTGGTATATGTACTCATAAGTCGATAAACATTCGCAATATTTTCAGTTGCTTTACTATACACAATTATGGTAATTCCTCATCTTCTATTGCAGTAACAGTTAAAGCATAGCTGTTATTTTTATTACAATTCATTCCTATACAACAACAATAACAAGCAAAATTTTCATACATTTTCAGCTACTAACATATGTCTCTGGGTGTACTAACGAGGAATAGTGAGAACACTGAGGAATCGAAATCTTTCGCTTTGTTAGTACAAGATCCAGTACCTACTACAAAAATATATTGCAAAATAAACCTTTTGTTATAACCTTTGAGTTGATATTACCTAACGCATCTTTACTGTACCAATTATGATCAATGAATCAAATTCGAATTTGTTATTGTTTATGCTGCCTAGAAGACGGCTGTGCTTGAAGTCCTTTGTGTTTTCCTGTTTAAAAGTTTTCTTCTAAAATCTTATAAAAATTTACCTAGATTTTTATAGGTTTATTCTTATTACGTGGGACCTGAAAACATAAACAAAAGATAATATATTTTACCTACATATTGTTGGCTACAAAGGTATAATTTTGCCTAACAAGGATATAGGTGTTAGACTATATTATATAATTATATTTGTATATTCAAATATTGGAAGTTTTTGAAAAGGACTGGTAGTGGATATTGTCGAACTGAGTGATTTGGAAGTGAAAGGCTTTAGCCAAGCGGTAGGACAAAACAAAAGGCTGACGAAAAAACGACGTATACATATTTGCCTTTGTATTCGCACTCCCATAATTGTTATGTTTACTGAGGATAGCACATCCCTATTTTCTAACCTTACTTATACTTGGACACCAACGTACATTATATTAGTGTCGATAAGTAAGTACAGAGCAATAGATGTTATTGTATTTTGCTTAAACGATAAATAATGTAAAATAGATAGTGAAAGACTTCATCAAATTGGATTGACAGATATAAAATTGGAGTACAACAGAACGAAATAAACGAAATATGTAATTGAATTTATAACACTGCTACAGTCGTATAACTTTACGTGGTAAAATTCATCGATATGTGAGATTTAATTTAAATCATACTTTTATCAATATCAATACCTGGCGGTATGCAATTGCAATAAAAAAAGAAATTCAAATATTTCAAAAATGTATGATACTGCATCCGAATGTCAATCAAATCGGATCGTAATCGAATGTTCCAAATTTGATTTGATGATGACCCCCATTGATTATATACGTGGTCGATCATGCTAACAATATTCTCGTACACGACAAACAACAGTAAATACCATCCTTTGGTTTTTCTAATTATATGTATGTCTGCCGTACTGCATTAAAATCGATTCGAATAGTTATCAATGTCTCGAATATTCCGTTTGGCTTGATGTTTCGAATGATTTATAATAGCAATCGAGAAGCACGGATGCTCGCCTCACCACTACTACTGCGCAGCGTATTGTGGGTTCGAATCCTACACGGGACAAACTTTGTGTAATTTGCAAATGGTTGTTGCGAGTTTGGGTGATCATTGTGTCCGTTGTTTGAATGTTTGTTAAGTCCCCCGCGGCACACGTATGATTAATAGTGCGGTATGCCAATACCTTTTTAAAAAAACGTCATTTTACTAAGACTACGTTTATAATATTGTTACGTGCTGGGTTCGACGGATAAGAATATAAAACAATATTACCGACTAAAACGTTTTATTCTATCACACAATTAAATTTAAAACACTACAAACACTATACTACACTTTTCCACTGTAACTGCTTCAAACGCCGTAGTATTTTCGCTTCCGTTCGCTTCGATGAACACTTGATCGCTTACGATAGTAAACTGACTCGGTGGTGCGCGTGCGCTCTATTTATACGCGGGTAAAGTGCTTCTGGAGTTTTCCAGAAAACGTCACACACGGCACGCAACAGCGCGATGGTTCGAGAATGTGCCAGCGCTTTCTCCACTGAACTCGTACCGACAAATACGTAGTTCCGTAAGATGCCAATAGATGGTGCTGTAATAAATTATTATTAGAAACCGCCGACTCTTCCCCACAGTGCCGACAGAGGGCATTAGCCGTAACAATATCTATATAATACACACGTGTTAATATGTACTATATTTTATCGTGTTTCTGCGGTCCATATAATCCATTAGCAACTTTTACGACATTCTAAATGTGATGAGATGTACTCCCGATAACATGTTCTGAAGTGGTACTAGAGTTTTACCATTAAAAGCTATCTGCGTCGAACATTTATCCGAAAGAGAATTTAATATGTTACTTGCTTTTAAGAAAAGGAGTGTGAGTTGAATATGAATAATAAAGATATTTATGCAAATAATAATATAATAATAATAATAATAATAATATTCTACCACATACACACAACACTATCTAGCCCAAACTAAGCAGAGCTTGTACTATGGATACTAGACAATGGATAAACATACATATATACTTTTTTTTTTGTAAATACATACATATTATACATAGAAACACCCAGACCAAGACAAACATCCATGTTCATGCACACAAATATTTGTCTTGTGCGGGAATCGAACCCGCGACCTCAGGCGTGGCAGTCGGTTACACTAACCACTACGCCATCGAGGCCGACAGAATACGAATATATTTTAGTGAATGGAATCAAATGCTACCAAAATGACAATATCATCAGTAAGTGTAATTAGACGAGGCATGACAATGAAAAATCCCCGTTGAAACTTTTAGGAACATGATTAAGAAGTAATTCGAACTAATAAAAGACTGCAGACAAATAATTTTCTTGTATTAACAGTGATTTATGGGTGCCTATATTTGACCAGTTTAGATTTTTCTCACCCGTTCAGATTTTAAGTCCCAAGCAATATGAGGTGAATCTATTGCTATCTACTGGACATAGTTACAAACTCCGTATGGCTATTGAAAATCAATTTAAAGAATAATCCAATAACACTTTCGAAAAAAATAACATGCCATATTCTAATTTTAAATATGTTGCAAGGAGCAATATCCGTAGTAAATATAAGTACAATTTAAATCTTCCCACAATCAATATTATGATGCTCTATAAGTCTTCAACAAATTACCAACAACTATAAAGGAATTAAATGGAAATATATTTAAAATTAAGTTACAAAAGTCGTTAATTGAAAATGCATTTTACAACCTTCAAGAGTTTTTTGAAAAGCAATAGTAATTATATGAAATGTATTTATAATATTATGTAGTGTTAAGATTTTTTGCCTTATGTCCTTAAAATCAAAAATCAAAATCAAAATAAATTTATTCAGGTTAAGTTACAAGGTAACACTCATGAATGTCAAAGTTACACGTAATTTTTAACCATTTACATTTACTGCCACGTTCAGCAAAGCTAAGGTGTAGGGCTCATGAGAAGATCGGGCAAGAAACTCATGGCCACTCTTTTTAATCGCAAAGTGTACAATAATATTTCGTTTACAAATCATAACTGTAAGGTGCTGCAACCATTTCTTATATGTTGCATGTCCGATATGGACATACTGTTGGATCCGAAAACATATGTTTTATTATTATGATCAGATACTGTACACAGTTATGAAATAAATAATTTGTTATCATTATCTAACCCGTGACCACATGCACATGAGTTGCATTTATATCACGGTGCCACCGAGGCAGTCAAGCACAACACTTAACACATTTAAATAAATAATCCTATAACAATATGCTAAGTACATTCATCGACAAAACCATCTTCACTGAATGCATAATACATCACAATGATATTCAACTTATAAACAAGTGAATTAAAATTGAATTCTCACAACAGCTTTTTTGTTTGGCAACAATTTGTTACCTGCGTCGGCTAAACTGTGTGTCATTCGCAACTCGTGTCGACTATGATTGATTGAATGACGTATTTCAGCTTTCAGTTTTTGTGCGAAGTTGTTTACTAGACCTGGAACTGAAGCATTTTCCGTTCCGGCAGGTGAAGTGTTTCCATTTTGATAGCTCAAAGGAACGTTTTAAAATTTAGATTCGGTTTTTGAGCCGAGGCTTAGAAAAATGATCGATGTATAGCTCGAACTAAAATGCATATTGCGATTAATGATGCAGATGGTAGTGCATTGATTAAAGCTTATCTGGTAAGTTAAAATTTTGTCAGTATTGTCATTGCCATTATAAATTACAGATATTTTAGTAAACTAACTGATGTTTAGGTAACATTAATAAAATATTTATGACTTTTATAAATTTTATTTTAATTCAACTTCAATTTTAAGCCAAGAAAGCTCGAATAAGTTCATATTTTTGGCACTTATAATAAATAATTATTTATACCAGCGAGTTTCCTTACGTTTTCTGTGATAAAAAATGGCCTATGTCATTCTCCGGTCCATAAACAATTCTTTGCAAAATTACGTTGCGCTATTGCTTTGGTTTGTTGAAAGATAAACCAACAAACACGCTATCTCATTTATAACATTAGTAAGGACAATATGCAGATATACGTATTATAAAACAGGGGTAACCCATGGTTAAGGCAACAGACTTACGATGAAGATATCGACGTATTTATATTCAATCCATATTCAGTACACTACCGGCATGAACCCACTCCTAAAACAAGCAGGAGAACTTTTTACCAGTAAAATAACTGATTGTCTATTAGTCTCTGAGTCTTCTTCGAAGAGATTAATGAAAACACTATGGGCGTCTGTGTGTCTGTCTGTTAGTTACAGTTTATTAGTGACAGGCATAACGCCGGAACTACTGAACTGATTGACTTGTAACTTGGTGTGCAGACCTTGGGGTCATCCCTTGGTCGAGTTTGAATATGGGTCCTGTGGGTCATAAGACCCTCAATATATAGGGGCACAAGGTCATAAGGTCAGTTGATCTCAACCAACAGAGTGATTTGGAAGTCCAAGGGAGAGGTTTTTGCCCAGCAGTAGGACATTACAAAAAGCCGATGAAAAAAACTCACATGAAGAGTAGAGGTTGAATCCTAGGTTTTACACCCGTCTCGTTAAGAATTGATATGAATAAGTCAACTCGCTTGTGGAAATACCACTCCCTTACAAAAACCCGGCATTGGAATAGTAACGCTGATACTGCATTAGTAAGAATTGGCTGCAGGAATGGCATATTTAGTTGTTTAAGTGGTCGCCTCGCTTCTGGCACCGTACCGAGTATTGTGTGTTTAATCACAGAAAAATTAGTGTTCCAAAAATGGTTGTTCTGAGTCTGTGCGTTCTCGATGTCCGTTGTTTTAATATTGGCTTAATCCCTGCGACACAATATTATTCCTTATGCGGATGTTATCTATTATCTTACATAGCTAGCTTCCCTTTTTTTACATATTATCGATTCTTTCATATATCCAAGTTGATATGTATATCAGTAATCGGTATTGCAAGTAATCATAAACGCTTAAAATGTGTGTTATATAAACATTTTTAATAAACATTATTATAAACGCCCAACAAGGCTGATTAGAATATTCATAAAATAATCTTCACACGCCCTAAGACTGCGCCGAGCGAAATGTGCCAAAACAAGCGGTCACAGTTAAGTTGATAAAATCAACACTTCTTGTTTAATACAAATATAAAATATACATTTACAATAACAATAAATGTGTTTACAATTACTCAGTGTAAAAAACTTAAAATAATTAATATTTTCGCCTACAAAATTACGTAAATTTGCACGAAAAATACAAAAACGTTAGCTCGTGTTACGTGATTTTTAGATAATAACAGTAGAAATCTATCCTACTTTGCAGCTTAAACGTAACATAAATAGTTATATTACAATTTGTCCGTCCCAAATATTTAAGTTATTGGTAAACAATAAAGATACATATTTATCAAAAACGCACTTCAAATCTGCCATACAATTTGACTATGGCGGCCGCGCGCCGATTTGAATATCAAACTCTGTCATTCAGTCCAACCGCGTCTTACACTCGGCACAGTCTTAAATAAGATCACACCATTCCCACACATTAAAATGTACCCTTCTTTTTTTTCAAAATCTACATTAACAAGAAGACCACAAAGAGAGTAAAATAAAACATCAACGACGAACCCAAACACTTCACTATATATAGTTCACCTGTTCACTTATTATAATGGAATACAGACCGGAACATTTCTTAACTTCATTAATATTAATGGCCAGCCTCAAAGCTTCGAAACCCTTGTGTCTGTCGTATTTATCTCGTCACTTTTAAGCATGACATAGGTATCTTGACTATTAAGACGATACAAATTGTTTACATTATTCAACAGTCGGCAAATTGGGTGTTTGTTGATTTAGATGGCGAAATAATCAGGGTTTCCAAGTAGAAATTTTGTGAAAGGGATTTGGGAGGTAAGAAATGAAGATGATAGCATTTGAGACAGATGTATTTAATTGTATACGTATAAGTTTGTGCAGGTGGTCGGAGTCTCAGGGTTTCTAGCATAGAATGTAAATTGTGACGATATGTGTTCTCTGTGGGAAGATAGAGGCAACAATAAAATTTATTTTATTCCTCATATTTTTTTGTAGCAATGGAAACTAAAGATGTTTGTTCGAATTGTCTTATCTTTAACTGAGTAAGCGATCCTCGTAACGTCGTTAAAAATACACGAGCAACATGAGCGATCCTTTTACACACGCGTGTCAGTAGCAAACACGAAATGCCGTAAGATCGGACTTTGAAAATAAAATGAACCTACAAGTGTTCATAAATTAATGACCTGGGTTAACTAAAAAGTCAATAGGTTAATATTATTTTTAATTGGATATTCAATGACTTAGAGATATGAATATATATTTTTTTTTAACGTGGGGAATGCTTTGACGCATACCTCTCTGCGGGGCGACGGAGAGGTTATGTCGGACTCACCGGGGAAAGATGGTGAGTGACATCCCGGAAATACAGAATAAACCTACCACGGTGTTCCTCGACATAACCGCAATCGGCGGGGCCACGCGAATCGCTTTCACATGCAATCGCGACGCCGCCGAGGTTTCGGCCCGCCGTATGAAACGGCAGACCACTACACAAATTTACAACTACTAATTTTACTGTCCCGCTGAGCGCAGGACGAACACATGATACAGAGGTGCGCGTGGGAACACGCACGCCACCTCTTGGACCTGGTGCTGATCGGGCAGGCCCACGAAGCCCACCACCCCCAGGTCAATCCTCAGGGTGAGTGGAGGTCGTCTCGCGCCCTCCGGCGCCCGGCTCTGCAGTTGAGGAGAGGGTTAAAGCGTTCCCTTTCCCGCTCAGCCGCCTCCTTGATGGAAATCACTTCCTCACTGAAGGAGAAGACGGCGCTCCACAACCTCTCACTCCGGACCATAGACTGAACTACGGCTGGGAGCGAGAGGGCAACCGATCCGACTGCCGCGATCAAATCACTGCGCTGCTATGCCCAGGCGGGGCAATCTGCCAAAGTGTGCAGCGCCGTGTCCACAACAACGTCGTGGCAGTCGCCGCAGTGGTGACAACCGGGCGTCTCTTGTCGGCCTATGCGACACAGGAACTGGCCAAAACAACCATGGCCAGTCATTACCTGTGTCAGCCGGAAGGTAAGGGCGCCATGCCGCCTCTCCAGCCATTTCTCAAACACGGGACTTACCGCCACAATCGTGGCGTGCCCGTAGAGATATGAATATCTATACCAAACTCAAGTAACCCAAAAACCTGATTTTCTATCAATAAAATTCACGACCAATAAATATTACTGGAACAACCTTTCCTCCATTATTTATGAGCATATTTTACATCTAAGATCAACCATAAATAACATCTCCTATGTCACCGATAAATCTATTAGCTATCGAATTGCTACAAAAATAACATTATAAGCGAATAACATTAATGAAAGTCGTAAAGTTATTAATAGCAAAACTTTCTTTCTTAATCTCCTTGCATCACTCCAGTTGTAACAAATAGTCCTCAATCATTACAGCTGTAATAACATTTTATACGTAAAAGTTATATCTAAAAATAATCATAAAGTATGGGCATGAAAATATTGTAATGTTCCAATAAAAAGGATTGATTCTGTCGAGGTAGTAAGATGAGTATTTTTCTCCGGTTGAACATCGGGAATAACAGAATGTGAGGAAATACGAACTACTGCAATGAAAGGGAACTAAGTTAGCAAAGCATTATTGTATGGTTTGTATAATTTACTAGTTTCTGCAACTTCGTACGCGTTGGAAGAAGGTAATCTATCTTTATTTTCTTCCTTTGCATGTCAGAAAAACCTGTTCCACACACATAATAAGATAAACTTAGCTTATGTCAATATTTTCATACCTCCATCTATTTCTTCGGCTTCTAGGCATTGATCAATATAAAACTTGCATCAAACTTTAGTTTCGCCAGAAATACAACAGTAAAATCCGACATATAGATAAAATTACTCTTATAAGGACCACTAACATTGTTGCTTAAATATCTCGTATGTGCACACGTCGACCAGTGACAATTTTATTATATGAATTGAAAAATGTCTAAATTATTTTTAAATAAAGAGCTTTCTTGAAAATCACAATAATCTTATAATTTTATACCTAGAACCTGACCTGACCTTACCTGACAACAACTTTTATAAAATATAAAGACCTTGGTTTGAGCAACACAAGCTTTATTTTAGTTATAACGCTTAGAAAATTGCGAAGGTTGAGACCGACTTCAATTGTCTTACTTTGATGTAGACGAGCAACATCTTATAAAAAATATTATACATTCATCACTGAACAAAAATTAAACTACCCCAAAAAAGTTTGAAGTAATGAACCCAGAAAATGAAGCTCAAGTAATAATTTTGTACGAAATTGAGCTGTTGAGGCTCGCTGAAAATTTAATCTTAAGAAAAAATATACAGGAAACACAGCTAACGACCTCCTCGAAAATACAGGACGCAACAAAGAAAATGCAGAAGGAATTCTTAATAAATATTTATTACGACTTATGCATTGGTAAATGTTTCTTCTTGTTATTGAGGTATCAATAGAAGATAAAATACATTGTGCGCTACGTATCCTGAACAAACTGCAAATTATATTCAAAAGGGCCATTTAAAATACAAACTATCACAGCCATTAAACTTTTAGTAAGCCATTATAACACTCGGGAAACAGTCGTGAAATACACTTTTACCGAGCACAATATAATTTAACAAACATAACTATATAACTGGTATTGTTTACCGAGATGTTAGGCAAAACCGCGGCAAACAACTATCGTCAAATAAACAACAAATCAAAAAGGTTTGTGCGCTTCGGGATGCTCTCTCGAAACAAAACCTAACATTTTTTTGTTCCAAAAAAGAGAAAATTCAAATTAAAAAGTGTCAACGGCAGAATCGATTTTCAACCTCTCCAACGCGAGCGGTGTCGATTGCAATATTCGTGTGGAACTTTGCTCTGACTCTTTGTTGTCCGTCCTGGATTGAACCGGAATATGTATGCAATGGCCCGGGATGTGTCACCCCCATTTTTATTGCGCTAACTTCTTTTGGAAACTTCACGAGCTTTGTTAGTTTTATGTGAACGGAACTATTTGGAGTAAGGTACCATGGCTTTAATGCTACTTGTTCAATATCTTTATTTTTACTAAGAAAAGTTTTGAATTTGGAACGTTATTTTTTGTGTTTTTATTATGTTTAAAGTTTGACAAACACGAATGTTGACCTCCTTGTAAAAAATATACATAGATCTAACATAGTTACAAAAAAGCAGCGATGGACTATTGAAAAACCGTTAGACTGTCAAGCAGAGGTCTCGAATTTGAACCCGAGGCACGCTTCTCTGCCTTTACGAAGTTATGTTAGTATTAAATAATTATTTATCATTAGCTTTAACGGTGAATAAAAATATCGTGAGGAAAAAGAATCGGTAGGGAATGCGACTGCTGTGCATGTTGTGTGTGTGTTGGTCTCGGGTTCGAATCCCGGGTCGGGCCAACAAAAAGTTATTAGGTTTTTCGATTAAGAAATCTCAATAGCAGCCCGGAGTTAGGAAGTTGGCGGTGTTTGACACCCCCGTGCCTCGGAAAGCACGTAAAGCCGTTGGTCCTACGCCCGATCTTTCTCCGGTCGTGTCGGATTACCGTCCCATCGGATCATGAGGGTTAGGGAAAAGAGAGTGCACTTATGTTTGCGCACACACTTGTGCACTATAATATCTCCTGCGCCGATGGCTGGTCTCCGTTAAGACTGGCCGCTGTGGCCGAAATTCGGTCTGGAGGACATTATTGTCTGAGAGTTCTACATAATTTTTCGAAGATTTGTTGAGTCTGCGACATATACTGGGCCAGCGTGGTGGACTATGGCTTTATCCTTCTCATACTGAAAAGAGGCCCGTGCCCAACAGTGAAATAGTTTATACAGGATGTCCGGTAATTAATTGATAACCTTAAATTTTTGTCGTATAATAGAACTGAAGGCCGATCAGAAAAAATGAAAAAAATATAATAAAAACATTTAAAAACAAAATATATTAAAAAGTGCAAGCTATATTAGCATAGCATACTTTTGACTGTCTATCTATTAGCATAATTAGTGTTTAATAATAAAACAACAAAAAACCGATGGATTTCAATCATTTATGGTCGTAGTATACAAGAAAGTTATACATGGTAATTAAAAAAAAACACATCTCAGGTAGTAGTTATGATAGACTCTTTTCATTTTTTTTCTGAACGGCCATCAGTTCAAGTTTAAGACATTTCCAGGTTATCCATTAATTACCGGACATCCTGTATAAGCAGGGCTGATATTATTATATAATATTATGTAATTTCAAACTACTTAACTTCATAGACTTACTGTGCTCTAGCCTACAATTCTCTGAAATAAAGTGAAGGCATATTGGAAGGTATATATTACAGTGACATTTAGCCAGTTGTATTTCCCTCACGGTTTAATAGGGGAGCCAAAGGTCTATCGATAATAATAGAGGTTTAACTATGAAGTTGCCGCTTCGTATAAAAAGAAACACAAACATTATGGATGTCATACTAACTATTTTATCAATATTTTTTTAATGGCCAATTCGAAGGCTCTTTTTTTGCATGTGTATTCCGGCCTCTATGGTTTGTCTTAAATTAACAAAAACATCAACCGTCATGTAATTATGGCGAAATTAAACAACGAATATGGGCAGACAATAAGCGAAGTAAATACAAATTGTATAAAAGCTTAGTGATATTTATTATTAATAAAACAGGTTATAATAATATAAATAGTCCATTCTCGGAATATAAATTAATTTTAAATGACCATTGCATTTTGTACAGAAACCACTAAATTATATGTAGGACATAAAAGGCAATTTCAATACCTAATATTCAATTTTTTTATGGTATAGGAGGCAACCGAACAGCCGGTTCGCCTGATGGTAAGCGATTACCGTCGCCTATTGACATCCGCAACACCAGAGGAGTCAGAAGTGCGTTGCCAGCCTTTTAAATTTTCCCGCACCAGAAGGGAGGGGGGACGGTTGGGCCTCCGGTACCCTCAAAACATTTTCAAATACCGCGCTGTTACTGAAGATTGTGTAATAGAAGTACTTAATCATACTGCACGGATTCGACTGAATGGATGACGTAGTGGCCTTAGTGAGTGACTCGCCACTGTCAGTGTGCCAAGTGAAGCGGGTTCGATCGTCACACGGCACAAAAAAAATTCTGGTCGGCAAATATTTAGTTGCTCCGAGTCTAACTGTTCTTTGTCTTTGTTATTTGAAAGTGTGTGTAACTCTCACAACATAGGCTTTATGCCTGAGTCGTATTTAAAAATAATAAGTTATCATGTTCGAAAATCCTAACTAATATAATAAATGCAGATATGAGTTTGTTTGTTGCGCTTTATCTACTCGACCGATCACGATGAAATATATTTTGTCCGGACAACAGATATGGACATAGGGTACCTTTAAGAAAGTACTGTTACTAATCTTACGTAAAGTAACCTACATTTACGAGAGCGAAGCCGCGGGCAAAATGTAGTCGATCATAAAGTTCTCCTACGGGTCAGACTTTGTGCTTTAAATTCTGACCTGTAGAATAACTTTAGTAGTCACGAAAACTACAACCATATCCAAAAAAGTAAATGTACTTAGGACTGCACCGAGCAAAATGTGCCAAAACAAGCGGTCACAGTTAAGTTGATAAAATCAACACTTTTTGTTTAATACAAATATAAAATATACATTTACCATAACAATGAATGTGTTTACAATTACTCCGTGTAAAAAAACTTAATTAATATTTTCGCCGACAAAATTACGTAAATTTGCATGAAAAATACAAAAATGTAAGCTCGTGTATCGTGATTTTTAGATTATAACAGTACAAATCTATCCAATTTACAGCTTAAACGAAATATAAATAGTTATATTACCATTTGTCCGTCCCAAATATTTAAGTTATTGTTTGACAATAAAGATACATATTTATCAAAAAGCATTTCAAATTCTCCACACAATTTTACTACTCGTATGGCGGCCGCGCGCCGATTTGAATATCGAGCTCTGTCATTCAGTCTAACCGCGTCTTACGCTCGGCGCAGTCTTAATGTATTGTAATTGCAATATGTCAGCTCGTTTCCATAAATTTAGTACTGTACATTTAGTTTTGTTCAAATAAATATATTCATAGCGGCTTATCCAGGCTTATTATGATACCATAATTTTTTCAATATTTCTATATCATAAAACAAAAACATAGCAATATTATGACTTATATAAAGGATATTTAAGACATAAATTCTATAACATACCTACATATTATTTTTCTTACGGTATTTTATTAAATAATTGTTGTCAGACGGTTTTATTTTCGTAGTATAAACTGCAAACGTCAAAATTAAATGTGACTGGATGCAATCTATGTTCACGTTCGACGTTTATTTTAGTTTTGAGGAATATAATTTGTGACATTTCTATAACTGAGACTACATTTCCAACCAAGGCTCAGTGTCACCATTTTTTATAACTTCCAATATAAGAGATGGCCTGCATATCTTTGTGGATTAAGGTATAATAATGGTTTTACATTTTTTCTACAGACTAGAGTATAATAAATCAGACTAAGTTTCATAATCTTTGCTCAATGCTAAGCACGGTACTAATAAAAAGGAAAAGATTAAATCTCTCTCGTAAAGTAAACATTGACTAACTTTACACACCTTCAAGAACATTATAAAGAATTCTTATCTCTATTTTCCTTCACCGTTTAAGAAAACTATGATTGATATTGAACACGTATTTAAAAAGACGTGCTTATAATGTTAAAGTAAAAAACTGGCGTTCAGTCCAAATGTAAGCTTTGTCGTGAAAGTGAGAAAAATATCAAAATATTTATTGAAGGCAATAAAGCTCGAACATTAATCTTCTTCTTAGCGTTTCAACTGCAAACATACTGCATACTATCGTGTCGGCCTCGATGGCGTAGTGGTTAGTGTAACCGACTGCCACGCCTGAGGTCGTGGGTTCGATTCCCGCGCAAGTCAAACATTTGTGTGCATGAACATGGATGTTTGTCTCAGTCTGGGGTGTTTCTGTGTATAATATGTATGTATTTAGAAAAAAAAGTATATATGTATGTTTATTCATTGTCTAGTACCCATAGTACAAGCTCTGCTTAGTTTGGGCTAGATTGTGTTGTGTGTATGTGATAGAATAGAATATTATTATTATTAGAATATTATTATTATAAAGAGGTCAGATTTGAATTTTTGTTTGCAGTCAATAGAATCGAAAACTACTGGACTGCTCTAAAAATCTGTCACTATTAGGAAACTACTTTATCCAGAATTAATACACGGTTGCGAGGCATGAATTTAAACGTGATTAAAATTGCAAAGGACTTCTAGTAAATTATATTGTTGCGGCTCAGAAGGCGACCAAATTTTAATTAACTGCATTGTTGGATGCAGTCAGCAAATGACGCAAATAGCCTAAGTATTTAAAAAACGTGCCGTTTCAGCTAGGTAGTAGTAGCCGTGGTTGTAAGCAGAATGGCGCGGCGATTGCAAGCTGAGGTGCTACCAAATCCATCTTCACATTTTCATTCGTATTCTCAGATACTTAGCATGATAGTAGTAATTTTTGTTACCTAATACATAGAGCAGCGATAGCTCAGTGGGGAGACCAACAGACTGCAATGCAGAGGGTCTCGAGTTCGGACCCACGTTGCGCACCACTGACTTTTGGAAGTTATATGACATTTCGAAATTATATGCGTATAGATTGACAATTATCGCCTGCTCCGTGCCTCGGAGAGCACGTTAAGCCGTCGGTCCCGGCTGCCATGAACATCTATGGCAGTCGTTATTGGGGAATTCGACATAAAAGATCCCACTGGGTCGAAGTGTCACCGGTCTGTACTGACTGGCCCCCACACAAGATAAGATAAGACACCTAATACATAAAACATACAACGCGAATACATAGAAGTGATTAAGTGTAACATTATAAAGGAAATAAAACAAAACAAGCATCGAAATAATATCTATAAAACTCAGTTATGGAAGAAGAAAAACTGTAGCACAACGCTCACAAAGCCATCTTAAACCGTTCTTGGCAAAACTTGAATGATACGAACAACTAGCACAGACGTTAAGATGTTATTTTATCTATTTCTCGCCAACAAAGAAATATAATATATCTTACAGAGACTGCGAGACACTTGAAAATGTTTGCGTAACTATTTATTATATGCCAGTTTTTTGCAAGAGGTTTCCTTCAAAACAATGTGCCTTTGAGACAGAGAATAAATGTGACAATTGGGTTTGACTATGATAGTTCGCATTGAGTGCTATGCAAACATAGTGGATGGTTTGTACATAAAAATAAATGATAGTGACGTGTTATTGAGAACGTATCGATGGACTATATTATTCTATTTATTATTCGTGATGGTGATGACGCTACCAACACGGTGGCGTAGCAGTTGTGAATACGAATGTATGATCATTCATACACGGCGTTCAGACCTCGTACTCTCTGGTTCAGGTCAGTGGGTCAAAGTGTTATTGGGTTTTCCTGACTAGGTATTCTCAGTAGCAGTACGGAGAATGGAACTGTTTCCTGTAGACAGCAATAAGCTCGCCTTCTTTTATATGAGCTCTAAAAACCACAGCTTGCGAAATTTGCTTAATATTCCTTGCCAATTTCTAAAACGTTTGTTTTTAATTGCATCGAGAAAATTACTTTTCAAAATTTCACATTCATAGTTCATAAACAGTGACAGATTCTTTGAACAGTAAATTTTGTGTACCCCAAAAATTATTTCCTTAAAACCATAATAATACTAACTGAGAGTAAAAATATTTTACTCAACCCCTAAACACTCTCCTCGCGCAAAGAGTGAGAAATATTTCAGAGAGATTATAGGAACACATAGACGATAACCCTCCAAAAAAACAAGATCTGCTATTTTTCATATCTGCAATCATACACTCAACTTTAGCTCTACGTACCGTCAGATTCGAGGCGCGAAGTGCGCTTCACTCTTTATTTATGACCCGCCATTTTCCTTAGCAATATCTTTTTTCTCCTTTAGCATAAGTGCCCTCCTGTTCTAATACGCGTTGGAAATTAGGCGTGAAGAATTGTTGAGATTTGGTTACTGCTTTTATGTATTTAGATCATATCATTTCATTTTTGTGTGAGTTATAGAAAGTGTTATACAAAATTTATTATATCTCTATATTCCGTAAAGGTATTAGTGCATATCAAAGACATATTACTTGATTGACGAAGGAAATTCTCTATCAACTTTTATATATTACTAGCTTTTGCCCGTGGCTTCGCGCCCGTAAAAGTAAATTAGGTTATGTTAGCAACAGAACATTTTTTATTAAAATATAGCCTGTTACTCGGTGATAACATAGCTTTTTAATAGTGTAAGCATGTTTAAAATCGGTTCAGTAGTTTTTGAGTTAAATCCTTACAAAGAAACAAAAAATCTAATCTTTCTTCCTTATGATATTAGTATAGATATTTATAAATTAACTGACGGCATAATAGTTTAAGTGTTCATCTCCTCCTTGCTACTGCGCCCAGTAAACATCACAAAGAACCGAGTCTTGGTGTTTTCCCTTTGTTTGGTTATTTGTAAAGATCTCCGCGACACAATTTTATTCTCACTACAAGACTTTCTACGAAAATTCTCATTAAATAATGTTGCAATAATATGTATCTCCTCGTATCAAAGATATATTAAACCCACCAAGACGTCCACGTCAAATAATATAAATAAGAAATACAGTCTTTGCCTTCGTATCAGGTTGACGTTTACGTCCGGAACCGGATAGGAGAACAAACGTATTGAAACAATGAATTATGCTTCAATAAATGCAAGTTATTGTTGAAACATTAGTAAAATAGCCAAGATGTAGCATTTTGATTAACCTCACTTGAAAAATATGTAATTAAAAGCTTTACTGCGTTCGTCTTTATTTTAGCTTTGCTTGAGCAAATTAAGTGGATAATACAACCAACATTAAAATTTTACTAAACAATCATTATCCTTGTTGGCTTTTTAAATTGCGTATAGGCAAATTCCACTTGCTTCCATTTCTATAATGTATACAAAAAAAAATGTATAATTAAATTGATCATTAATTTAAGTTAGGGGCAAATTAAGGCAATAACACTATTTAAAAAAATTAAAATATTGTGTTCGGCTTTTGAAGTCAAAAATACTAAATATTATTTTAGTAAATCTCAAGAGTCGTTTTACATATTATATGTTTCTATGATGTTATAGCTCAAATGACTTGACAAGGATAAGCATGTTTCTTCCATCCCCTTGTACTCTGTATTTACACTGTTACACTGTCATTTTGTTCAATTCTTTAAACATTATTGCGTGGCTACATCCATACTTTCTTTGTTGAAGCGAAACATAAAGACTAAATGCATTGAACTCGTATCACTGTAATGTACGTTTACCAAACTGGTTTGTTAATTAAAATTAACTTTATTTATTACTCTTTGTGTACCGAAACTGGAGTTATCCAAAGGTTTGGATGGATTCCAAACATTATGTCACTTGCCCACAAAACCAGACTGCCCATTAGTACTGCTATACCACACAATTAAAGAGTAAATTATCACATTTGGTCTCCAGAGCTCGTGTTATAAGCTTGACTCCGAGTTAAGATGTACACTTAACAATTTAATCTGGAGCATATTCTCAGTTCTCTTCAAACCAATTAGTGTAGAATTATTGTTCGTTATTATAAGAGACATATTGTGTTTACTGTTGTTATTTATTTTAAACTAGTCTCCGTGCAATCTAGCTCTTGTTTATACCGGTCTAAGTACCTTAATAAAATGGATCCTTTAATTAAATCTACAAAAGATAATCTAGATTTCCACCCAAATCGTTCAACAGTTTACGCATAATTGAGTAGCAAACAGCACGAATAAAATAATTAGTAGGAAAAATTGTAATGACTTTCAGTTCGCGCAATAAATTTTAAAATAACAACAGTCAATTGCAAAAATGCAAATTAGCAGAATCTATTCGCCAACACTGTCAAAAATAATAAACCAACTCCTTTATAAAGAAGTTGAACAAAAACGTAATTTCATTTAAGCCATATTGATTCAATTCAAAAAAGAAACTCGGTACGGCTTTCGTTCTCAAGTAGAAACACAATAAGCATACACAATTTCCAAGTGAAAACAACCTCTCACATTTGTGAAAGAGCGAATTTATTCAACGTCGAAGAAAAAAAATTTGTCCTAGCATCGACCCCTAAAAATCTAATTATATACTTTTGTGAGTTCTCCACTGTATGACGGATTTCCGTTTTCGACGCCCGCCTTAAATGATTTTACTTCTTGAAATCTGTCTCAATTTCTCTCCGTTTCAAATCTCGACGCAATTTCGTTCATATTATATTTGACGGGGTGCCAGTGCGAGCGGTGTGATTAAATATTGTCTTTTGATTTATAATATTATTAATCGTAGTTTAAGTCAGCCTTTTGCAGTCTACTGCTGAACGTAGGCTTCTTCCAATAGCGCTAGAGCAGTCGGTCTTCTGCCTTTCTCATCTAATAATATATGGTCCACCTTATTGGAGGACGATCTCTGGTTTTTACCCTATCAATAAAGCCTTTAGCCATAAAGTACTTTTTATATAAGTAACGTGGCAAACAAACATGCTACCCGTCTAATGATAAGCGGTTTCCGTAGCCTAAGTAAGCGTGCTTAGGCTCCGGAAACCGCAACACGAAATTGTTTGCAATACCTATGATAAATTACTAGACCTAAAAAAATTGTCACTGTACTGTCAGAGTAAAAGGCCAGGAATACCCGCCAGAAGGCGTACCAGCCAGCCAGTCAGGAATACTCTCGTAGCTGGCTAGCTGGCTGGTCGCTATCCTTGCTAGTAGCACTCAATCTTTACAAGATGCATAGAACTTTATAACATAAATTAGTAAAAATATTCCTATTTAGACAAAGGCTTACTCTTTACAATAGGTTTTCTTTACACAAATTAAATTGTCAAAAATAGGAAAATGCTAAAAAAACTTTAAATTAAAGTAGACTATCATAACACAATTTATGCTTAAAATGGTCTGGTTGCCGGTTGTCGAACGTCAGCGTCCGAGCGTTGGTTGAGAGGTAACGAGAGGACACTGTTGTCCAAGTCGCGCCCACGCTCGCTTTGCGAACGTAATTCACTTCTCGAAACCGCATCGCAGCCGCTCTCGCTTATATACCTACATTGTGAAAGGAGCCTTACACAACGTTTCTTCAGTTATCTCTTTAAAAAAATATAATTCTATTGTTCTTTTCCAACGTAAATAAAAGATAGAAAAAGGGACGCAGGTTTGCATTCATAATATGAAGCATGACGCTAGTTCTATCTTGCCTGCTGTAAATATTGAATCACGTTTACGAGTATATTTAAACTAAAAGAAATTGTAACAAATAATTTAGTTAAAAACATTCATCTTAAAATTCTGTGTTACTACGTTCGAGGTATAAAAATCCTGCTTGCTTACGCCAAAGGATAACCGAAACTTTTTACCAAACGAACTTGATAAAAAGACCCAGTTATCTTTGGGCTAGTACTTATTATTTGCATACTTTATTCTCTAGTGTATCTAACCGATCGTCCCATAGTATCCCTATGAATACTTTTACGAGTAGAAGAATCCACAGTCGCTCATTGTTCTCTTATAGAAAACCAGCGTTTAAGTAGTGATACAGTTACAGCGTATTGCCTGGTAAGAAAAAATTTCAAAGGCGCGGAAGCCTCACCCATCCCTTTCCTACTGTTCGAGTGAGTATGTGGTGTTGATTTGTAAGACTTGATTTGATCATAGGCTATATTAACCGTTTACCGTGAAACAGGTTGTACACGAGTTTGCCACATGTCTGGTGAAAATGGCTGACTGGATTCAACGCGCAACACAACCACACTATTTATACATACATGCATTTCACATATAAATAACTAAACACAACTTACTGGAATCCTCACACAAGATGTTAAGCTTGATTCTAAAACGCTTCCGCGAGAATAAATATATAGGCCAACCATTACGTAAGCAATGGGTAACTTAAATAAACAGAATTAATAAGACAACGCTTGTACTGAACTGCAAAATTTTAAAAGCTTATAGTATGAAAATATTCCTCCTTTTAAGAGGAAACACCACGGGTGAGAGAATTGAAAAATATGTATTTGAAAAATCATCATTAAAATTTGTAGATCACACATTTTTGTGGTATTTGAACCCAAAGCACTCGCAGTAGTAGTAGTGTGCAGAGAAGCTCCCTAAACCACTACATCATCAATGCGTACCCTGTTAAATTTTCAACCCAAGAAAAGCCTATAAGTATTTACTTACTGCTTGGCCCCTAAAGTCCATTACCGTAACTATCCTCGATGGCGTAGTGGTTAGTGTAACCGACTGCCACGCCTGAGGTCGCGGGTTCGATTCCCGCACAAGTCAAACATTTGTGTGAATGAATATGGATGTTTGTCTTGGTCTGGGTGTTTCTATATATAATATGTAAGTATTTCGAAAAAAAGTATATATGTATTTTTATCCATTGTTTAGTACCCATAGTACAAGCTTTGCTTAGTTTGGGCTAGATGGTGTTGTGTGTATGTAGTAGAATATTATTATTATTATATTATTAAAAAGAATACCATCCTTGTGCTGGTGCTCATTACTCAATTGATCAAACTTGTCGTAGTAATTCTAGACTCCTATTTGTGCCTTACAAAAACGTGTTTTTGAAACGAATGTAGGCATAAATCAAGATCTTGTTATTTACTAAAAGAATAATATGGAGATTACTTTTGTGTTATTGTGCTAACAGAACAATATTTTCTATGTTTTTTTTTGTCACCAGGGCAGACAAAGGTAATTGTTAAAGTGATCTTTGTGAGTTTAAAGGACTACTCGTGGCTTCGTTCGTGTGATATGACATATGTCACGAATATGCTGATTTACAGCTGTCTCAATGTTTCTTTATAGAGTATTGGGCCAATTGTCTGGCGTGTAAATATTAAATATTTACATATAAATAAATTATTTATTTAATTATGTCTTACGTTTACGCGAATGTTATTAATTGAAATTAAACTACTACCTATATACAAATTTTATCGCGTTGTTTATTTAACACTTTATTACATCATTTTTATTACATGTAACAGTTTCAAAATTGTGTAATAAACTATTAAATAAACAACGCAATAAAATCCGTTTTAAGTAGTTTAATTTCAATAAATAATTTACTTATGAAAGCTTATAATAAATTATATTAGTCGAATTGGAATTAAAATTGATTCAATCATTGCATTTTTCTTTTATATAGATTGATGCCTGTATATCTCCAAAGGAGATACATAGGTGTATAAAATACCATCATTCTGTTTTTTAATCCTACGTAGGGGTACGCCTAATTAATTGCCATCTAACGGACACATCACCGAAATTCTTACTGCTACTCAAAATTACCAAACAGAAAACCAATCGCTTTGCCTGGTCTGAGAATTAATATAATATTCTATCACATACATACAACATCATCTAGCCCAAACTAAGCAGAACTTGTACTATGGGTACTAGACAATGGATAAACATACATATATACCTACTTTTTTTTGTAAATATTTACATATTATACATAGAAACACCCAGACCAAGACAAACATCCATGTTCATACACACAAATGTTTAACTTGTGCGGGAATCGAACCCGCGACCTCAGGCGTGGTAGTCAGTTACACTAACCACTACACCATAGAGGCCGTCTTTCAAATTAAATACAACCTCTCACGGTCCCTGGTATATCTTATATAAATAACTACCAAGATATGTAGTCACCACAAATAACAAAAGATAAATGCATTGAACTGAAGCACCTACGCTTAACTTTACCTTTTTCTCCCTAGCCTTTATTATTCGCAAGTCACTTTGGGTCGGCTTTTCTGGTCTAACTAGATTTGACTGAATATCTGTTTTTAGATGGAGCGGCTGCCACCTGACCTCCGCAACCCGAAGGCTAACGATACCGTAAGGCTAGACCAGCGTCAGGATATTATAGGGCACTGACTTCCTGACTGCCATAGATGTTCATGGCAACCGGGATCGACGGCATAAAGTGCTCTCCGAGGCACGGAGCAGGCGATAATTGTCAATCAATACGCACATAATTTCGAAAAGTCATATAACTTCCGAAAGTCAGAGGTGCGCGACGTGGGTTCGAGCCCGAGACCCTCTGCATTGCAGTCTATTTGTCTCCACACTGAGCTTTTGCTGCTACATTTTACTTTACCTATGAAAGAAAATATCACAAAAGCATAAGTACTTAAGTTGATTAGCAGGCTTTCTTTCAGATTGACTGCTCAATTCAATTTGAGAGCAACGTAATTGAATGAGAGATAAGTTGAATATATAATTGAATTTAAATGAAGTAACTTACGAGATTTGATCAAGTAAATAATGCTATTGATTTTTGTACAACACGACGTGTAACAGAGAGGTCGGCTCATACTTATACGCTCCTTTAATTCACTACACTAATATTATAAATACATATTTGAAATACGTTCTTGATGGATTTATGCGGACAAAGACGTGAATAAAAACGAATATATTACAAATTTCAAGTGTAAATATTTGTTACACAATCTCACGTAACTGTTCAACGGTTTTGGTTGAAACAAGGTACATGATTTACAATTTCCTTAATTAACGCATATTATGAAACCGATATTTTTATTCCAGTGAGATGCCGTGGGTTTCATGGAGGTTAATATTGAATTATCAAGAAGCCTTTTTATGTATACAAATAATAATATTTTATGTTTCGACAGTACTTCAGATTATGGTAAATCAATGTTCTTTTTACCATTGTTTTATTTGAATTAAAATTTACTTGACTATAATAAAATAGTATAAAACAAAGAAATATTACTTCGGCAACCTTCTTTGTATATTTTCATCTGCGTTTGTACTTTTTAATTTATTACAACTAAAGACTCCCTCTTAACAGAACATTACAACTCACATAGCCTGGACCCAATTCCCTGTAAAAGCACAGCGCGTAGCAAGTACTTCATACAAAATACAAATACTACTGGTCGTTCAAGATAATATAACGACTATTATTGAAGAACCCATACTGTAGTCTTGTGGGAAAATCTCGAAAGTTCATTCCGTAATCTGAGCGTCTGCGGTAAAAAATTCCTTTGGAGACGCTGGGTGCGGCACCAATTAGGTTGTAACTGAGGAAATGTGGATGTAATACTGTTTCCTTTTTAAAAATTTAAAAACACGAGGCTATACTTGAATATAAGTTTAATCGACACTGCTAAATATTACTAAAGCTCAAATCAAATCAACTAATAATTAAACCAAAGGAAACTAAATACATTTAAATTAAATTTATTTCTTCGTTTGTTTTTTACATTAAATGTGAAGTGGTATTTTCAAATATCAAAGAAGATATTTAATTCAAAGGAATAAATAATTACAAAGTAATGTAAATACGACACGTTTGTGAGCACTTACTGGAATAAATAAACATCTAATACTAAATAATTAACGAGAAACTTACCGATGCCAATGTCCGAAGTACCTGTAATGAGAATAAAGAATTAAATTAATGTAAATATAAAATATTTTTTTATCAAATACTTATAACTAAAATACTGCTTTTCTTAATACCGACCATGGCTTACAGGTCGATGCCCTATATACTGACTTCACATGCGCATTTGACAAAGTGCGTCATGAGATACTTTTGTGAAAATTACATTCTTTTGGAATCACTCAGAATACTCTTAATTGGTGTAAGTCATATCTAGACACAAGACAGTCTTCTGTTTTATTTGATGGAGCGGAGTCGTCGGTATTTTTCGCAACGTCGGGTATACCTCAAGGCTCCATTTTGGGACCTTTATTTTTTAATTTGTTTATCAACGATATATCAGATATCGCCATAAACTCAAATATTTTTTTATTTGCTGACGACCTGCAGTTTTGTCGCATAATACGCAATGAGTCCGACGTACAGGCACTCCAGTCAGACATTGATAGATTGAGTACATGGTGTGATAAAAATAAAATGCACCTTAACTGTGCCAAATGCAATCACATTAAAGTGACGCGCAAGAAAAATAAAATCCTTTCAGTCTACAATATAAAAGGCGTTAATCTCACCGAAGTCACCGTACGAAGTACGTTTAATGAGGAGTCTCGGAGAGTCGATCTTGACTTGTTTGCATCAAGCATTGCTTATGTAAAAAAATCCATTAGCAATCATTTTTTTTTTGATACCTAGTGTTAGATTTTCTTCTATGTATAATCTTTGTATGAAAACATCGCTGTCTACGTTAAAATAAAAACATATATTATACTATTCATAAGTGAAAACTTGTAATTGGCCTTTTGCTAATATGTTTTAACTTATAAGAATTATTAGCTGTAAGTTTTCCTGAAATAATAAAATAAATAAATAAATTAGTGATTTTGGAGTCCACATAGACACTGATCTACGCTTCATTTTATACACATGGATGAAATACTCTCTACAGCTAATAGGTCTTTTGGATTTATATTAAGAAATTCTAAAGAATTTAAAGTGCCATCAACTACAGTCCTGCTCTACAATAGTTTAGTACGCAGCAAGCTAGAGTATTGTAGTACGGTGTGGAACCCATATTATCAGACACATATAAATAGATTAGAAAGAATACAAAAGACACTGCTACGTAATCTAGCATTTAGAACTAGAATATCACGGTCCGTTAATTTATATAATGATAGACTCCGCCACTTCAATATGATCTCACTCGAATCTCGCCGAACTATTGCAGATCTAATATTTCTATAAAAATTATATATTATCTTTATAGACTGCCCGGACCTACTAGCAAAGATAAAAATTAATGTTCCCTCAAGACCTCCTCGCAATCGTCGCGATCTAGTCGTAGCCCCTAGACCTCGCACCAATCTGGGTAAACACGCTCCAATTGCCAGACTAACATCGACTTATAATCGTTTATCAGGTATTTCGGCAGATATAGACGTCTTCGGCAATGGATTGGAGAAATTAAAAAAAAAACTGTATGATCAGTTAAGGTTTAGTTCTTAGACAAATGTTTATAATTCCTATTTTCTTTATTTTGCCTAATATTCTGTTTTTACTTAGAATTTATTTTTGTTAAATTTCTATGATAAATTATGATTAATTTTTTTATTAGCGTTCATTTTTTATTTTACTGTTTTGTTCAATTTGTATTTGTATTCGTGTCAATTTACCAAACTGTTTAAATTCTTATAAAAAACATTATTTGTAAATGATTTGAAATGATGATCTACTCTCGCCGTATTCTCCTGTAATTGAAGGAGCACAAATTATCGAACAACCTTTTGTAATTATTGCATGTACTGTGTATACTTTGTTGGAGTTCCTAAGAATAAATAAATAAATATATGTATGTATATGTATAAAATAACAAACATTATATTTATACATAATAAATCATAATATAACTTGTTGTCTGCTTGTCTGTTTATGTGTGTTAATCGAGGACATGGTCATTGGCAGACAGCATAAGGCCAAACCAGTTATTGCCGTTTGATACGAGGCTCATAGGAACTAAAAAATAGCCAGTGAAATATGGAAGTAATACGCCTTGCCTCCTCACATACTGTAGATCTTGTAAGAATCAAAGTCGGATTATCTAACACCCACAATCCGACATCCATCTTCATAAGAAAAGATTTCTCATATTAATAAATATATATTCAAAAGCTACAAAAATGTATCGTACGTGCAGTTGCATAAACAAATCATACACATTGGTAACCATGAGTGTACTTGCCCTAGGCTCCAAAAAGCTTCCTCAATTAAATACTTGGGCATTATGATTGATGATAAGTTAAATTTTCACACCCATATAGATATGCTTGCAGCCAGATCACGTAAACTCATAGCAATTTTTAAGAATTTGCGACATGTAGCGGATGTACAGCTAATCAAATCCGTATATCTCGCCTTAGCACAATCACAATTTGCTTACTGCATTACCTCATGGGGAGGTGCTACTAAAACGCATTTCCTCAAAATTGAACGAGCTCAAAGAGCGATTTTAAAAGTTAGTAACTTTTTACCATTCTTTTATTCTACGACTGATCTTTACAAGCTAACAAAAGTGCTAACGGTCCGACAGCTGTTCATCCTAAATACTGTAGTCAAAAAACATTCGCAAATAAACTATGATCCGGAAATAATAAAAAATGTTCGTAGAAAAGATAGGGTTTGTGAAAAGCAACTGTTGCATACGAGTTTCTTGCGCCGTTTCTATTGCTATAAAAGCAGTAATCTCTATAACAAATTAAATAGAATTTTGTCAATCTATTCGCTAACAAAGGATAGATGTAAATCATTAGTGAAGGAATGGCTGCTGGAGCTTGACTATAAAGAAACAGAAAACTTATTATGTTAATAATAAACTGGGAAAACATACATACACAACACACTTGCACACCGCAACATACACACACACACACACACACACACACACACACACACACACACACACACACACACACACACACACACACACACACACACACATACACACACACACAAACACACACACACACACACAACATCTTTAAAGTATATTCAAATATTCTCGAACAACTTATGACAGAGCATTATACCCGTCACATATGGTAACAATTGTAATTGTAAACATGTTATTCTGTGGGGTGGGGACCTGGTGATCGGTAATACAGGTCCTAGCCTACTACAGACACCAGCTCCTCACATGTACTGGACTGTAAAATATTATTACTTATATGTGTCACTATACTGTATGTAAATAGTCTATTGTGTGAGGAGAAATAAACGATATTATTATTATTATTATTATACACAACCAGGCGGAACAAAATAATCTTACAAGCGGGAATCAATTGCCGTTTCTCAGACGCACGAGCTGAGAGATTTACGTGACTTCCGATGCACGAAGTGATCTTCCTCTGTACTGCACACGATAAACATCGTACAAGACGTGCAGTACTAGAAAGATTAAGTATAACTAACTATTGTTGTAACTCAATACGCAGTCTTGTCTTTTCGTTTCGAAATTAGATAGAAGCAACGGAGCAATAAATCTTTAAAATGGTAATAGTTATAGAAATACACAGAATTACATAATAATAATATATATTTTAAATGTCTGATTGAAATAAAGAGAATAATAATATCAGCTCTGTATATAAACTGCCCTACTGGTGGGCACGAGCCTCTTTTTAATGTAAGAAAGGCCCACGCCTAGCCAGTGTGGGTTGGCAGACTTCTCGTTCCTTCGATACCTGCATAGATATTTCTCAGACATTTAGGATTTCTCACAATATTTTCCTTTACCTTTAGAACAAGCGATAAATAATTAATATACATATAATTGTTCTAAAATTCAGAGAGGCATGATTTGGGATGAAACTCCAGACCTCTGCGTGGATGTCCAACGTTTTCCCACTATGCTAATTACACAAACATTAAATGAACAGTGAAATTGTAATAATTCATTATTTATAACCTAGTTGCTTTATCTAATTGTTTATACCTATTTCATTAAAAAGATGTTTTAGTAATATAATAGAGCAAACAGATCCTTTCAAGCTGTTTGTAAAGCGCAGTGGAAATTTGTCAATGGACTGCTTGGCGCTTGTGTTTTCAAAAAGTAAGCTCCCGGGATTACCAGATATTTTGGGAGAAGTATTATTGACATTTTATTCTGTTTCTAAATGTAATCAGAAATGACTTAAGGATATTGTACCTAAAACGTAGCTAATAAAATGCGGAACAGATTTTAGTCAAATTTTTTAGGCAGTCCCTAATATGTAGAAAGGCGTAATCCAATATAATATGGCTATCTATACAAGCTTTTGCAAAAGGCTTCGCTCGCGTAAAGGTGAATATGGCTATATTAGTAAGAGTACTTATTTTTGAATTTAAATATATCCTATGTTACTCGGTGATAATATAGCTTTCTAACGGTGAAAGAATTTCTAAAATCAGTTGTACAGTTTTTGACGTAAATCCTTACAAATAAACAAAAAACAAAGATTTTCTCTTTATAATATTATGGTATAGATGATTTTGTATGAACTGTGATGAAAGGACGGTAGTAATAATTAACTACTTATACCAGGAATCTGTCTTCTGGGCACATTTTCAGACGCCGCGTACTAAGACTCAGTAAACCCAAATAATAAATTATTACTTTTTCAGAAGCGACACTCACTACGTAGCAGTACTACCAGTGCCCAATGATTTCGGTTTTCGCCACTTGCGCGAGTAAGAACGTTGCTTACGTATAGCGTTGTCCTAGTTCCGCTCAATATGCTCAGTCCTATAATGATTAGCCTGGAGTTTACACTATAATAGTAAATGTCTCCGTGATTAAGTGTCGAAGGTGTGGTACTAAGCGCGAACTCAAAACGTCTAAGCCGAACGTAAGCTAAAGCATAAAATATGGTCACGGGTCCAACGACACATTTCGACAAGGCAGCTATACTAAGATATCAATCCTGTATATAAACTCTTGCACTGCTGAGCACGGGCCCCTTCTCAAAGTAGGAAGGTTTAGGCCATAGTCTACCACGCTGGCCAATGCGGGTTGACAGACTTCACATATGAATGTATCTTCGAGAATATTATGAAGAACACTCAACCATGCAGGTTTCTTATTTAACTATTTAATACACACATAACTTCGAAAGTCAGCGGTAACTTGGGATGGACTTGAAAACCTCTGCGTAGTCCAACCATCTCCCAGTAGAGTATCGCTTCAATTCTAAATAATATCATATAAAACAAAAGTTAGTAGTATGAAGTAGTTACGTCGTATGAAGGTCTAAATTGTTACAGTCTTTTGTCAAAGCCTTTGTTCGCGTCAATATTAAACTTGGTCCTAGTTTACCTAGATGTTGTCCTTTCAACATTATTAGGCACCAAATAAACGGTCTAACAAAACAAATTGAGTTTCTTATCTGCTTATAGATCAAAGCAAGTTAGATTAGACGTGGCGTAAGGACCTTAATATACAAAATAACATAGACAGAATAACAGAATACGGAATGGGGATAGACGACTGTATATTCGTGAGGAGGTCAGTGTATTACATCCTAATTTTGACAGTTATACTTTGTCTCGTAAAATATGAGACAAACCTAACGCCACCGACCTTATTTTCGGACGTCGTGCTACAACTGAGAATATGTATCTCCTTTTTATATTTTTGTATTCAGATATTATAGTCTACAGTAACTACTTACCATCAAGCAATCAATTGCACTTTCAAATAACCTATGTAGAGTACAGTATTATATGATTTCATAACCTCAATTAATGGTGTACGAAGAGTTATAATAATAATTAAACATTTGTATTGAATATTTGCACGCCTTAATTATATACATAATATAAACACAATTCTTTAAAACTAACTTATACCTAAAATATTATAAAACAGAAATAAAAAACAAAAAGAAAACGAAAACCCTCTAATAGGCGTCATAGAATTCCTCCGCATCACATTTGACTGGTAGTGTGCCCAGAAGACTGGCAGCATTGCCACGTTGAATGGCAATGCTTATTCTTTCCGCGAAATAAAGGCCAGCCTTCTGGTCACGGGAAGCGTCGATTAACCTTTTCGCTATGTCTCTATAGAGAGCACGAGCAAACATAATCCCCTGCCAGGTTTTTGTATTTGCGCCGTTTGAGAGTCTCCGCGTTCTCTAAATTATAATTTTTAGTATTTTATTTGGTATAGCTGCAAATAAAATAAACCCAATAGTTTACTCTTTGTCATGGTATATCTTTTTCAACGTGTGGTAATGCCAATGCATTACCACACGTTAGGATACTTTGTCATAGTATCCTAAGATAGCCCATCCTAATTTGCAACTACAGCAACAAAGTCATCGAAAGCTATAAATTAGTCATCCTCAAATTATTCCGTATGCTTGCTTATCCCCTTCAAAATAAAAAGGGAACACTAACCAAACAATCAGTAGTAGAGACAGAACTTAAATTTATACCACTACAACTAAGCAGGCATCTTAGTTAAACATCTTAATAGTATCCAATATTTGTCTATTATTACTCCAATAATTCTAATACCTATTACTACAGGTAATTAATTAAGACCGCTTACTACCTAGATTTCGTGTTTAACTATTATCTGAGCTAAGGTACAAAATGGAATAGCATTACTATATTTAACGTCTATAAATAGGGCGTGAATGGAAATTAGTACAACAAATACTAGTTAACTAGAATTATATATTAAGTGATTTATTATTTTCAAAGAATTAGTAAAATGAATTAATTGTATAAAATGCCTCGGCCAGAGCTAGTATATTAAATCTTACTACTCAGAAGTAGGGGATTGGAATTTTTGAATTTTTCTGGCTTGTATTCTCAGTGCTAGCATGGACGGGCTTGCCTTTTCTATTACGTGATGCAAGTCATAGCTGGCGAAATTTAGGTGTATAAAACCACAACCTACCTTTTAATATATAGGGATGAGACTATGTATATTATATGTAGTTACTACGAGTCATTTGAAAGTGGTGGCAGAAAAGTTGTGAAATGAAGAATAATTTTGCAACTTTTAGCTTTTGTACTGCAATGTTCTCCCACGGGCCTAATAAATAGTTAGCCTATGATTTTTAAGCAGAGGCTTCAAAATGGTGGTTATAATGGAACGAGGCGTAGCTTTCTAGAAGCTGACGAGTGATGTCGGCGACTTGTACTTTTTTATAATAGTACTGCAAATTCCGCTTGCGCGATTTTGGATCTTGAACATTTGTATAGCGTAGTCTATAATTGAGTACAGCGCCATCTCTTATCGCTAGTTGAAACTTTTTCGCATTTGTAGTGTCCGTCACACAGAGTATCAAAAGATTTATGCAAGGTCAGCATCGTGTAAATAAGACTCCTGTTTTACGATCTTTTATCGCTCATGTTAACTGTTACAACAGTAAAACCGTATGATTGTTTACCATCTAAAAAAGATATCAAATAAATTGATTGCTTTCTGAAGTCAAGTACTTTTGTCGGGATCAAGGCGTTTCTATTTCCAGTATAAAATGTTATTGCCTCTTGAGTGTATTTTTGGAACAAAGTACACAAAATCGAATACGATTTTTCAATCAGGCGCTTTTTACAAACATATTATTTAACCAAGTCGCCAGCGCTGCGGTCAGTAGTTAAACGAATTACTGGCTATTTGGAAGGCTTAACTACTCACTTTGTATTGTCTAGTTTTCTCGTACATTTTAGCTCGAAGTTGAAAACCTTACACAATAGTAATATATTTGTGGTGTTTCGCTTAACGGTAGAAATGAATTATAGTTGTTAGTTCTGCTTTTAAAAGTGAATTGCATACTAACTATAGCACAGTGTTTTATACAATACTAGATATCGCCCGCGTCTTTGCTCGCGTACTTAAATGTAGATTAGGTTGGATTAGTACTAGTATTTTTTTCTAGATAAAAGGTACGCTACGTCCTTTTCTGTTCACATAATATATAAGGCTAGCGTGAATAGAACAGTCGCAAGGGGAAGACCTAGGTGAACGTTTCTCGATCACATCGGAGACGTTCTGGACAAAGGCCAGGTTAAGAGCACCTTAAACCGGCGAACGTATGTGAGGAATGTGATGAAAGTGATTGAAGCCAAAGAAGTGTGTCAGGATCGTAGCATAAACGTAATGGAAATCCGTAGTCTCTGCCTTCCCCAAATTGATCATGATAATCGGTCGAGTAGTAAAGGTGTGAAAGTATAACAATTAGACCAACAAACTCACTTGTGCATTTAAAACAATGCTAGGATAGAAAAATATGTACTAGAGATTTCATTTAATTTTCGATTCGATTCATCAGAATTATAAAGTTTACCGATTCTGCAGACGTAGTATTAAACCATCGCCAAGCCAAATGAACCGATCGAACTGAAATAAATTAAGTTGGCTACATTTGGTTCCGATCTCTAGGAAATATAGCTTCCTAAAGCTTACTTACATGTAAGCCCAATCGGAATTATGGGAATAAGGCTTTAATTATAGTGAAATGATATGACCTTTTTTTAATTTTATTTAATATTTAGTACTTAGTATTTTAAATAAACCTTAAATATATCTAGAAGGATGTCTGTTTTAATGCTTTAAGGAAGATAAAATAGAGTAAGTCTAGATCATATGGACCTCCATTTTACAGGCAGTCACGCCTAAAATTAAATCTGTTTTATTTTTTATATGGTTTGATAGTGGGTAGAGTTGTTGTTAGGACATTATTTTTCTAAACCTAATTTGACTATGTATCTATGCAATCATGGACGCTATGTCAACATATATAATAAATAGTCAACCTTACGATACAGACATAAAACAACATCAGTAAAACTTTTAATAGTCTATTGTTCATATTCTACGAGTTATAAACTTATTTTTCAAAATATATTTTTTTTACTACTGTTGTGGAAACCAAGCATACTGCTATTGAATCTGATGGTAAGTGGAAGCCTATGGACGCCTGCAAAACCAGAGGCATCACTTGCGCGTTGCCGACCCTTTAGGACAAGAAGAAGATAATTAGGGAGTGGGAAGGAGAAGAAGCGGGAAGGGGGCAAGAGGGTGACTGGGCCTCCGGCACTCCTACTCACCGTACGAAACACAACAGTAGGAATAGTGCTGTTTCACATCGATATTCTGTAAGAGGGTAGTCCTTCCCCGATCGAACCGGATCATTTCTTCTGAAATCAGCGAGGTTCTAAGCGGTCGAATTTCAGTTTCAATATTAAAAAGAAGGTACATTTAAAGCATACGTAACAAGAAATTGAATAGTCAAACCTGGCATTTTATTATTATCAAAATTGTAAAGAGATGTCAACAATTACAGTACATTCACGTTTTAACATACAATATACTAATTTGACAGTGACTCGAATGCGACGTATACTCCTTTATCCTTCCATATTGCATCAATGTAAATAATATAATAATAACAACCCTGTATAAACTGACTCACCCACTACTGGGCACGTGCTTCTTCTTACAGTGGGAAGAGTTAGGCCTTAGTCTTTAACGCTGGTGCTGTCCGGGATGGCAGACTTAATATACCTTCGGGAAATTTATAGAGAGGTCTCAGACATGCAAAGTTCAGGATGGATTCCTCCAACATTAAAATTTCTAAAATTCAGAATGCGCGGCTTGGCTTGGAGCTCGAAACCTCTCTAACGGTCTACCATTAGGCTATTACTGCTGTTAAATGATAATCAGTAACATCTACTAAAACATACAAAATAACTTCTTACTATCCTCGGTGCAGCTTAGGCAATGTATGCATGAATTCTGTCATCTATGAAATGGTGACGATATTACGTTGGACGATTACGGTTTGGATCAGCGATGTGCACGATTGCATTCGAACTACATTCGAATGTGTTGACAACTCTATACTATAGGTACCTATTCTACTTAGCATAGTACTTACTTGACCATGTAATATTATATAGGGATCGTAACTTGCTCAACTGTATTTGAATATAATTTATCTGCAATTATGCATACTAATTGTGATATTAACAAGTGGTTCACGGGTGCTCTTCTAGCATTTTGGCTTAATATTTCCAGCTCTTTTAAGGACTTATACGGGGATATGTTTCCAACGTGACAAGGACCTTCAACATCTTTTATCTATAGTGGAATGGTTCATCTATTGAAACACTGGTCGTAGTACAAGCAGGACTATTTTTACATATAGAACGTAATAAATTTGATCTACAGGGATAAATTTGATGGACCAATATGTTATTATGTTTCTCTCTTTACGGGTACCGCAGTATCCTAACCTCTACTGTTCCTGCTCTTTGGGAGGCTTACCCGAAGAGATAACTCTAACGTGCTGTGACCTTTAGAAAATTTTGATTTATATTGAAATGGGATATCTAATGGGGTACTGGCGAGTATATTTTTATTAAAATATATAATTTCAAATAATCAAGAATGTTTTCAATTAATGTTTAAATTATTCATAAGATTTTGCAGCCACGGAATCTGTATACAATTCCAAATTAGCCAATTCACAACACTTTATCATTGGCTGGCTTTCACTAACTTTCCCGGTCAGCAGTTAAACAAATTACCCGCTATTAGAAAGACTTAACAGCCACTCTTTGGCAGCGTGGCAATAAAATGGCCGTTTGTTATTTTATGAAGATCGTATATCTCCTTTAGTATTGGGATTAGCGTCATCAATCGGCTCTGAAACTGGTGTTGGTTTGCGGATCAATTTGTTTGTGTTTTCAATGGACGTGTTAGTGATAGCGATGTTTTTATTGAAAGAGATTAATGTTGATTTATAGATGTTTTGTTTTTGATAGAAAGTTTCATTTTGAATTTGCAATTTGCCGCATACATGGCATTGACAACAAATGTAGGGCTATATCTGGCACTGATTTCATATTTATTATCTAGCCACAAATTAAAATGAGACATTTTATGCAACTGAATAATATCTTTTGATATGAATTGGTAATGCTACTATTCAATTTGAGGATTAATATTCAGCAAGAGTGTGGTTAAAAGCTGACGTATAACTTCGAATTTAGATACGAATTCATTCCTGTGCTTAATGATATTAGTAGATTATTAGCTACAGACTAATGACAACAAATAATTTATTATAATTATATAACCAATCCTTGACAATATTATCGTCTGAATATTCTAGAATATTGCCTAGCTTTAAGAAAATTCTAAATTCAATACGAAAAAATAGAACCATCTTGCGATTTTTAATCTTACGCCAAGGATTATGTCGTTGGCTTCATACTAACCGAAGGTTGCCAGAACTTACAAGGAGCGGCTGCCAAATATCTCAGGTGGCTGAAATATCGTGAAATCGACGTAAATGCCATTTAAAGCGCGTTCGTATAACATCTATTCATATTCACGCATCCCATAACTTCAAGAGGATAGAACAGAGATGTACTCAAACACCTTGCCAAATATTTTTGGGGCCTACGTAATAAAAGGCCTATTGTCATTGTAATACAGGCTTCGTTCAATGACAATGGCAGCTACGATGACAATCGTTTTCGATTTCAAATGTTAATAATATAATAACAATATAATATTATATCACATACACACAACACCATCTAACCCAAACTAAGCAGAGCTTGTACTATGGGTACATATATACTATTTTTTTGTAAATACATACATATTATACATAGAAACACCGAGACCAAGACAAACATCCATGTTCATGCACACAAATGTTTGACTTGTGCGGGAATCGAACCCGCGACCTCGAGCGTGGCAGTCGGTTATACTAACTACTATCATCCATCAATATATAGGTACGTGTTACTTTTTTAAGACATCTCCTGCACGATAAATAGTTACTGCCACACCTAGATTCTGACTAACTATTTGTCACGGATGATTCACATAAATATTTGTCCCGGTTGGGGATCAAATATATAACACACGGCGCGGCGGCAGTGGCGAGGCGACCGCTTTAACTACTTCGCTAACTGTTCAGTGAAAAAGTAACCTTTTCAATTATTTTTGTGTCCCAGCATTTATCCACGGCTTCATCCGCTTGAACAAAGATTTGCGTGAGATTTATTTTACGTGGATACGATAACAGAATGCACCTCTAGCTCTATTGAATAAGATGTAGTCAGCTTAGATTTTAAATTAAACTTGAAGCTACCAAATTGTGAATAGTCATAAAAACCTTTCCAGATTTTTGTGTCATCCATCAGCATTAAAATTTATCGATTTGTTTTTGTGTGATGCCAGCACAACAGACATTTTAAAGAACATATATTGACTTCTCTAAATAGCCGAACTCAATTAATTTTATAGAGTAGTCTCGTTATATAATAAATAAAAAAGGCCTTAATTTTATACAGTTATACAAATCTTTATATTTATTACGAACCAAAATACAGCAGCGATAGCTCAGTGGGGAGACCAATAGACTGCAATGCAGAGGCTCTCGGTTCGAACCCACGTCGCACACCTCTGACTTTCGGCAGTTATATGACTTTTCGAAATTATGTGCGTATTAATTGACAACTATCGCCTGCTTCGTGCATCGGAGAGCACGTTAAGCCGTCGGTCCCGGCTGCCATGAACATCTATGGCAGTCGTTATTGGGAAGTTAGTGCCCTATAATATCCTGACACTGGTCTAGCCTTAGGGTGTCGTTAGCCTTCAGGTAGCGGAGGTCAGGTGGTAGCCGCGCCGTGTAAAAACTGATACCCAATCAAATCCGGTTAGACAAGAAAAGCCGATCCAAGTGACTTGGGAATAATAAAGGTTAGGAAGAAGAATTACGAACCAAAATAAAAGCAAAAACAATCCATCTAATTTCAGGCTTACCACTCAATCAATTACTTGAAACAATTAATCTAGAACCACTGTCATATTACCACGCACAACCAATTTGTTACGGAATGAATTCCCAACATTTCTTACGCGTTAATTTCGTCCGGACTGTTCACTCTTGATTCCACCAAAGAATTAATACAACATATATTATGCCAGGCTTAGTACAGTCGTGGAGAAATCTCGAAGTGACAGCGTCTGGATGTGTTAATCTAATTAACACATCTGTCCTTCACTGTACGTCCCGTTTCATTAATCACTGTTCCCAGCGACTGTACAGGACTTAATCAGCCGCTGTCAACGACTGTCTTCGTTGTATTATTACTAGAAATTCTGTCATTTGTCACCAGCAGAAATTTTTGGAGATAAATTATATGTATCAGTCACGTATCTTGTGATAATATTTGCAAAGATTTAATATTTGCAAGTGTGCAATTGCCATGTAGCGGTGAAGATGAATAGAGTGAATACGCTTATTATTTTTATGTGCCCTACTCAAATGAGTTTATTTTTCTAATGATCTCGAGATTTGCTAGCCTACCCTAAATTACGGCATTATTATATGACCTGGAAGTCTTCCCACATAAGTAAGCAAGACATTTTTACTTACTTTGTTGTGCACATATATGTGCATAAGTATATGTTGCATAGAGGAGTATTACACCCCCACCTGTGGTTTAAGGTCTCACGTAGTAGCTTATTTCCATCTTATAATCACAGTTTCAAAATCAAAAATAGGAAAAATGCTTTAACACAAACTAATAACAAATCAAAGTAGTTCACCGTTTATATATCGTAAATCAATCGAGAATAGCAGTAAAATGTTGTATCGACGCCATTGCAGCGATGTAGCGGATCATATTGATAACAACTGACAACATGTGTAGATTATTCCACGCTTGGACATTTGCAATATATCAAACAGTTTGGGATACAATAAGCCGTAAATATTTAAATTAAGATTTTGTATAGCGTTTATATTGTCCTGAACTTAATTAATTACAATTGCAATATTTATATTATTTTAGTTATAATAAAATAGATAGATTTACTATACTATTATATTGTTTCTATTTAGCTTACTACTCTATTTTTTATGAAAAGCAAACATATTAAAGATCATCCTCTGCGAAACATTTACGCAAACAATAAAAATAATACAGCACGATAAATTATAAGCACATATCTAACGTATAAATTTTAAAAATAGGTACTGCCAGTGACATAAGTCATTCAACATTCGCGTCACAGTTAATTATTTAAATAATTATGTAGATAGTTCCATGAATAGTTAAATGACAATCATAACTACAAAATCATAATTATTTATAAAACATTACTCTTAGTGAACATAATTTAAATTTCAGCTGTATATATATGTCGCTGACTGTACTTCAGATCATTATAATATTAACAATTCCACTCTAGTACTTTTAAATTGCACCTTTGCATTGCAACTCGAAAAAACCGCACCTTAATCCATTATCTTTTTATTTATTCATACACTTCGAAACTAAAGGGATCTTGAGTCCCATTAATCGAGACAGTAAAATGGGGAATGCATTTATCTCTTATGAGAAGAGGCGCGCGGGACTCATAAGTGCGGAGGGTGATACCTCTTGTCGCGCATGCGTTAAATAATTGCTGAGCGCATTTATATGGTGCACAAGTTCAAGTGCTATCGGGTTCTGTTTGGTGTTCATTGTGAATGTATGGGAAATGAGGCACCTGACTCATGAATCGAAGTTCTCTTTATATTCTTCCTATTAAACAAATGTGGATTGTGTTTAGTAAAATAAAGTTAGATTATTATGGTTTCTGAAAGTAATTATACTATCGTCTCTCTTGGCTCTGTGCAGATTTTGGGTGACAGACAATTGAGAAAGGAGAGTGAGAGAAAGTGCAGACTGTTTGTTATTTTTTCCTTATTTTGGCAAATACTGTTTCGTTGTAAATAATAAAAATTCTAATCATTTAAAATTACTTAATAATATGTATTAAATAGGTATATTTTTTTCCTAAAATAAAATTCTGCTGTAATATTTACGACGGTACATTAGGTGGTTTTATCCACAAATACCCTTTCCCCTTCCTTGTTATTATCCTTACTGTAGATTATTGTACTATAATACTGCTTTTAAACATATAATAGAACTTTCCTCAAACCTAAAACCAAACATCAACCAAGAGTACTGCACATTAACAACCCAGCTTGCTTTAACGACGTAGTCTCATTCTTAATTAAGGACATTTGATTAAAACCTAACTAATTTCCTGGATTCAGACAAAGAGGGTTGTTCTCTGTTCACGTTAAGAATGTACTAGTGTCACACTTGAATAGAAACGAGAACTCTAAAGAGTACATTAACGGACTGTGGACTGGATTCATGATTATTCAGGAACTTGCCTTTTTAGTACGATGTCGGGAGTCGGTTTTATATCTAATCCTCGTTTTATTTTCGTTGGTCAAGTGACATAAGCTTGCACTTAAGTTTGTGGACAATCGAGAGAACCTGGGTAGAATTGCCGGTTGGAGGGAAGTTTTGTTAAGTTTTTCGGTGAGGAAATTCTTAATAGCAGTACGTATAGTCAGGTAAATTTACCGGGTAGTTAGAATATGTAGGTCGGCACGGTCTACATCACGTGGGATCAAAAAAGATTGTTAGGAACATGATGAATATATATGTATATGTATGATTCAGTTCATAGTAAGTGGGTAAGTCGTTTACTTTCATAAGTTGTCAAATATTGTACGTTCTGTATTGGCAAGATCATTGGTCTCGTGACGAGGGTGATTCATTGATTTAGGTATTCTGTGCACTAAAATAGGTTATTTTATTAGGCAATCAAGATTATGACTGTGGAGTGTTGCAAAATCGGAGTAAATTGACATTGGTACCCTTAAAAAAAAGTAGTCCAAGGTCCCCCATTGACAGTACAGCCACACACGCGTCGTTAAGAATCTTGGAAACCCTACTTGCAGCAACAAGACAAGAAACAATTTCTTGTGTATTCTGGATATTATGTAGAGTGAAGATACTTCTTCACAAATTTTAGAGATATTGACGGTATATTATCAATCTTTGCAGCTATCACCAAACCACGGCCAATCAAGAAGAGCACTTGCTACCCTCAAACAATTTACTAAACGGATCCAATCATTTATCCAAAAAGCCGAGTCATGATACTTCTGGGAGTTGCACAAAAAATAAAAGAAAAATTACCTTCTCTTGAAGCATTCGGACAAAAGATATCGCTGATTACAAATATTTACCCGAAGCATATCCCACTTGGCAATTCAACTGCCGGAAATAATCATAACCCAAAAATTACTGGCCATACCGACCATATATGTCCAAGACATGAAGTCTACGTGCCAATAAAGGACAATATTTATGTTCATGATAAAACTTTTGTTTGTTACAAGAAAAATAGACGACTTCACTAGAAGTGTACGGTACGTACGTAATCAGAGGAATGCTGATAAGGATTCGGAATAATCAAGTCTTAGTTGTGGTTGGTGTTTTCATTGATGCTGATGTTCGAAGCAGTAGATTGGTTTTATCTTAACTAGTTTTTGAGGCGTAGATCGAGCAATAAGGTGGCAGACAAGCGTATCATATTATATATACTATTGGTAAACATCAATAGCCAAATCATACACTTGTTTACCTGTATGGCAAGCATCTATAACCTTCGGTAACCACTCGGGTACCATAGGTCATAAACCAACGGGAAAGATGCTTGCAATTCCAATAGTAACCACGCACTTTTTTTTTAAATAGGAACCATTTGTATAGATGTCGTTTTTAAAGGTCTTAAGTAAGAACGCAATCAATGCCTTGTTGTGGTGGCTTATTACATGCACGAAACTAGCTATTATTATTACTTGATTAGACAACGTCAGATTCATAGAAAAACTGATATCGAAAGAAAAAGCACTTTTTGAATTGACGACCAAAAAACGCAATATTTAATATTTGTATGTCTGCTTATCCAAATCTAATTCAGGACCTCGCGATACTAGATTCTGCCCTGTAACCGACAAGGCAATTCTACGTAGCCAATGAGGCAACCACACTTTCCAATCATACAGAACCCAATACAAACATAGAAAAGCGTGAAAAACGAGACTCTTTGCTGTTACTGTGGTGCAATGGGATGAAAACCCTAACCAATTCCACTTTATTTGTCCACAGCGAATTTTTGCAACGCCCCGTGGACTTTCCGATACATCAGAGTAACCAAAGCGCAAAGATAAATCACAAACTCTCGTATTTTAGTTGTAACTTTTGACTGTATAGGTGGCGCAGTAATTGCAGTGAAGTTATCTTGGACGTACATATACGTACAGAGATGTCAAGTTAGTTTTTGTATAGAAAATGTATTATTTACGTATATTTCGTACAGTATTTTTGAGACTAGACTTCTTTTCAAACAGAGCACTTAAAAGCCCCGCGTTCTACTTGGGACACTTTGTCGCCATATTTTATACAATCTAATCATGTGCAGCACATTTTTTTCTACAACAGGAGAGACCGGTGCGAACAAGCGCATAACAGGGAAATGTGAAAAAGCCTTTGCCCTGCAGTGGGACAATACAAGTTTAAATAATAATAATAAGCGTTTCAGTGTCAACTATACAGTGAGCCTACCATGAAATCTGAATACCGAAGTTTCGAGCAAACTATTTGTACCATAAAACACATTTATAATGAAATTTCGGTACGTTACCTCCTCATAGTCCTACGTCCTTGAATGAAGTAGGCCGAACAATGGTGTTCAAGCAATTTGAAAGAATAATAATTTTTGTTCGGCCTCGGTTCTTTACAGGTAATGCAAATATGACACTTATATTAACTCACACAGTGCTTGCTGCGCTGGGCGCCATCCGTCAATCGATACAAATATTATTTGGACCGTTGTCTCTAATAAAACAGCTGCGCCCAGTATCTTGTACTCTGTGATTGTTTCAGAATATCATCTTACTAAAAAGAGTGGTGAATATTATAAATTAATTATGAATAAAATGTATACAACAAAATCATAAAAAAGGTGAACCTATTTAGTTGCTACAATCTGTCTACAAGCGTAGCAACAGGCTTGACAACATCTACGCCGTAGCTACATCGTAGACATTAATTTATTTTACAACATTCTTGAAAGCAATTAATAATTAGTATAGACAAGTTGGTACAATAAATAATTTGTATAATACAAATAATGTGCTTGATAATATTACTTTATTATTTAACTTGTGTTTGATAAAGTATTTTGTTAAGAAATTCAAGAAAAATAATTATTTAAGAAATAATAATATTAATCAATATAAATATTATTTTAAGGCTCGGCAGATATTCTGCCTTTCTCAATCGGTGCCCCAAAACGATCAATCGGTACGTGTCACAGCTCCACCATCTAGATGTCGTTACGTCTAGATATCGTAACTAAACCAGCTTATATCCAACTAATATTATAAATGCGAATGTGTTGTTGTTTGTTTGTTACGATTTCATGCCTTACTACTCGCCGGATCATCATACAATTTCGCATACACGTTGTCAGGGGTACAGAAAAAGATATAGAGTAGCTTTCATCCTGAAATAAGTGCTGTTCCCGAGTAACATAAACCTAAATTTGTGTATTATAAAATCTAGATATGAACATAAGTCAGTTTGAACATAGAATATGTCAATACCTTCACTACTACTACCACCAGATACTATCAGAGTGCCAGATGCGAGTTTGTTTTATGTTAACGCAATCGACACGTTTATGACGTTTGGAGCTCTGATTGGCCCGCTTCAAGCTCTTAACCAATCAGAGAGCCATACGCAGTAAACGTTTCGATCGTGTTACTCGTAAAAACAACTCGCATTAGGCATCCAGATCTTAGCAAAACAACGAAATATCGTCTCGACATAACAATTATTGTTCCTAAAGTAATGTCAAGCGGTAGAACACCACTAGCGGTATTCAAGTATATTTTGCTATTATTTGTAAATCATATCTTTAAAATTAAACTATTAACATGGTTTTTATCACGTTGCTTATTTTTTAAATCACTTATATTACATCATTTTGAAACTCTTATACTTCTACTGTTAACAGTAACAATAGAGTTTAAACTCTATTGCTAGTTACTGTTTACTTTTGTGTTAGGTACCTATTTAAATGATTATTTATTAATGACTATTTATATTTAAGTTTACATTTTCTCCGAAGTTTCGGTTGCGTTTTAGTAGTCATGTTCAAGAGAATGTTTCGACTGAAACGAATTTATGGTGTAGTTACTTTATTTTGTCTGATTTTTTAAACATTAACACAAATGTTGTCAGGTTCTAATACGATACACACTTTTACCCCAAATTTTATATTTAAGTTTCAAAACTTACGTAAATTTGCGTGTTCCTATTGCCATGTACTGTGCCCATTGCCAAATACTATTACTAATACTTATCTAACAGAAAAATCCAACGCTCAATGAACAATCGTACCTTTACTCTTGGCTGATAGGAAACTAATGCCACCTACGCAACAATTTTATTAAGAAACATAATTCACCAAAATACTTTATCAAATCTTTATATCAAGTACAAGTATCACTCACACACACACACACACACGTAAATACACGCACACATTCACATCGCTGTACGACATCGTACGTTGTTTGTCTTTAAAGCCAACCTTTGTAGTTGCCTCCAAGGCTTTTGTTGTACTTTTACAAGTTGTTCTAAACAACACAACTGATACGTTACCTATATTTCTGTTTCGATACAAGCTTACGGTTTAAGTCGTGTAAGCTGAATATATTCAACGATTTCATTTCTAGTCTTCAATATAAATATTTTGTATTCGAATCAGTTCAATAGTACGAAAATAAAATGTATCATTCTTTCATAATAAAGTATGAAATATGTTAAGAAGAAAGTTTGCATTGACTATGAAACCGACATAGCAGCGTTTTCGCATCAATCATACTTTAAAACGGTTAAATGGTCTAAATTATGAGAATCCTAGGATTACGGCCACTAGAAAGTTAATAAGTAAGTATTGCATGGTATGAAAATAATAAGTAATGAAATGAACTATTTAATTAGACCTTAGAAATAGTGATTGAAAGATATAGTAATAGTCTATCACTCAGTATTTCTACGTTCGTAGAAAATCGTTGCTTCTGTACAAGTATATTATTATTAAATATTAAGTATTTTAATTGCGGCATACAATGCAACGTGGACTTTAAAAAAATCCATTGTATTAGTCTAACCTCTGCCGAACGATCAAGGCATGGAATTATCTGCCAAGGCACGTGTTTCCTTCTTCCTTCAATCCTGGGTCCTTTAAGCGGGGCGTGAAAAAGCACCTTCTCAGGCCGTCAAAGTAGAGACCTCAACATCGCCTCGGCTGCTATGAGGACGATGTGTAGGCCACTGCTCTTAGACCATACGACTGCTTACCATCAGGCGGAGTGTGGTCATGTTAAAGAGCAAAATAAAAAATAAAAAAACCAATAAATTAATGATTATTATTTTTAATATTTTGATCATAAAAACACATTAACGCAATCATACATCAGAAGTCCCTTTGCAAACATTTTACCTTTTGTGTTGCCGCCTATTCAGACTCACTCGAGATTCGCACATTTGAAAGTTCCCTTTTGTTTACAAAGAGACTACGTCATTTACTGTAATGGAAAACGCATTACTGAATCCTTAATTATTTTACTCTAACTTGCTTATAATATGCATAACATGAAGATGACTATAGTTACATAAATTAATATACAGGGTGCCGTTTTAATCACATGCAATACTTTTGAATGATTCAGTACGGGTTTAACCTATCAATTGTTAGAATGACAGATATAATTGAAAATGTATTGTCTGGCTACCGGTGTTCCGCTGCCACTCAATGGATTAAATCATATAATTATATAAAATTATTTTTATAAAAAGGTTAAAGTAAAAAGGTAAAGTACTGTAATGCTATGTTTTCCCTGAAATCACGAGATAATGTAATTGATAATTTTGGTTTTTCTTTTTACTTTAGCTGGTAAAAAAATATTTTCATATCAAGATGCATTTTTAATATATTTACATTATTTATTAAAACACTAATTAAACTAATATATATTTACAAACGTATTAACAAAGACAAAGTAATTATAAAAATTGTGATTAATTATAATTATTTGTTTCATTTGTGTTCTATTTATAATATTTTGTAAACTTCTGTGGAAATTGAAATAAATAATTGAAATAAAATGGTTTAATCCAAAAAGGAAACAGATACGATGCGTATCTAAACTAATTGTACATCGACCCAATACATCGCCCCTTGACTGCATATTAATTACCATGGTTTTTCATTATCATGAAAATTTATGTATATTTTGATAAAAAATTTTGATATTGGTAGAATACCGTTATCTGAAACACCTCTTTCAATAATAATGGTGATTATAACGGCCTTATGTATACCAATATGTGCATGTTGACTCGTTAGTCCAGCACATTAATTACATTTGAATTAATTGAATATATTATTGTCAACATTATACATAAGTACGTGTGCTGCGTCTTAACGAAGTAAGTACTGCGTTAGAATATAATTTCACTTCATCATTATTATCAAACCATATATCACGGGATCGAAGTTTTCGTGACGTAAGGTTTGAGTCCTAATCGTAAGCTTCAGGGTTTAAAAGCTAACCATTTTTGTTTTCAAAATTTATGTCTACTAGACTACTGTCTACTAGGGATTAGAATCCCTTCCAATAGAAGGGAATCTTATATTTATCTGCCATTTGTGTCTTAAGTAGTAACGCATTAACGTGAGACAAATACGATTGGTAAAATCTGAGATTAACCCTAACTTTACCTTTGATTATCTTTAAGTAGAGTTTCATTTAGTTTTTATTACATAGTTCATAAAATCTTAAATTTATATACAATTTAATAAGTGTATATCCATTAATTATTTGTATTATATTATATAAAATCCATAAAAACCTACCAGAGCAACATTGCATATTGGATCCAAGCTACTAAGGGTTGAGGTGCCAGAGACAGAAGCCTTGTAACAATGAGTCTCAGACCCCTCATTCAAACATCTAACGCGAGTTTCTGACGATAGCTGCAGTCAAGGCTCTTAGAAATTAAGTATTCCTATTTATTCATCATAACCCCGTAATATCCTACTGCAGGACAAAAGCCTTCTCACTCTCATCATCGTGCTCATTACGTCATCTTCATCTAGACCTGCCGTGTTGTCGCTTGCTATTTTGAGGGTACCTTTGTTTTGTAAATTTGGCCCAGTTTTCGTTTAACATGCGACATATATTATATGTTTTGGATTAGTTAAATTTTAGCATTACAGCTATTCGAGTAACATCAGTGATTTTGTATACCTCAATATTTTAATCCGTTTTATGTTGAATAAGAATCTTTACTGAATATATAATATGATGTCAAACAATAACGACATTGTTTTGTAAAGGGGTTATTCATTTTAGAAGGTAATACGGAAAATATATACTTAAAATTGTTCCTAAGGAGAACATTTTTCAGACATTACAAATTCCTTCGATCACGATAAAAATGTCTGCCATGTTGTAGAGTATTTTGCGGTAAATATGTTCGGTAACCAAAATACAAATTGTTGAATAATTCAAATTTCCTGAATTTATTCGGTAAACTTGCTTAGATTGTGTATCTCAATATAAACAAAAAATGTGAAACGGTTATGTGCCAATGCCTGTAGTAACATAGATTTGCTATAACCATAAACAAATGTCTTTATTGTCTAAGAACTAAGTAACGTCTGCTGAATAAATAAGTATTAGTCTTTGGAAATCCAGCTTAAAAAAGAAAAATGTGTTTCAATTTCTTAGACAGCCTATTTGAAAGCTTTTTGCATTATCTAAACTCTAGGGTCTAGCTGGATTTGACATCTTATATTGTTTTCTATACTATGTTACATGTTTTAGCTATTTCTATAAGTTGTTTGACTGCGAGGCTTTTGCTTAAAGCTAAAGGAGATGAACTTCGTTTAGTATCGACGTTCCACTTTGTATATGCATATTTCAATTGCAGCAATCGACGTTAAAACACAGTACTGTTCAGAATATCTATATTGCCGCCTAAACTTATAAAGTTACATACTCTCACGACAATATCTCCTATAGAATAAACAGAGTTGTTTACACTCAAATTTTACGCCCTTCGGCTTTTGTAATAGTGACCCCGCCATTTGACTTTTATTAGAATACAGGCTTTGACTCTATACTGACTACTGGGAAATTTTTGACAGAAACACCTAATGACACTTCGACTAACTGGAACCGAACTTAAGACCTCAGGCATAGGGGTTTTATCAGCTACCGCTGCGCCACCGAGGCTGAAACTTGTGGTTTGATAATAATTACACACGTAGAGTCGTAGAAGCCATGAATGATTATTTAAGCGCAAAGTCGCAGACATGGGATACCGAATCAGTGCTGGTTTTAAACTCTGGTTTCAAAGTGCATATTTAAAACCAGCCAATACTTTTAGCAGCCTAAGGACGGATTGGTAGGTTTCAAATAGGATTACCTACTTACAAGATTTTACATTAAAGAAAATTCATATCATTTATTCATGAGCTATAAAAAAATTAAGAGAGTTAAATATAAAGAATATACTAAAATAATGAGGTTTGTAAGCGTACTTCTTTACTATGTTTTATTTTTAATGTAACCAATTCCAATTAAATTTTTCATCTTTAATTTTAAGTGTCTGCAAGTAAGGAGTTTTCAACCATTATTATGTACTGAGCACTGAACAAAAACAAACATTAGCAGTGTAAATTGACGATCTGTAGCGGCAACGATAAATTGCCATAAATCTTAGAGTTCATAAAAATGGTTCAAGTAATATGCAAAGGTCACGTGTTACCATGTGACCTTGATGTCAGAGGTCAAAGGTCATAGTCATTTCGGGGGTATATCGACTATGCTGATTCGAATGGCGTTAATCGCGAGTCTCTTAAGGTTCGTGAGTTGAAAGTTGTATTACAGACAGACGGACAGACAAAGCTGTTGTATAAGAGTTTTTCGAACTCTAAAAAGGAAGCTACTTCGACAATTGTGAGTAAACGTTGGTTTACATAAACGCTGGTTTTCTAAGGCCTTATAAATAACGTCAGAATGTTAAATATGATGCTTTTTCTGTCAAAAATAATATCTATAACTACGTTAAGAAAATACACTTACACACGTAGCAGTGTGAATGCCTGTACTGTAGTGCCATATTTTAGACTTCATAGATGGCGTAGTAGTTTATGTGGTCACAAATAGCTGTTCTGAGTCTGAATGTTCTTTGTGTCTATTGTTCGAATGTTTGTAAAGACGTTTTCACAGAAATTATTCCTAATGCGAGCGTTTTCTTTGTTAAAGAAACATAACGTGTCAGTGTCGTTCGGTTATCACTTCTCACACGTCAATGAGAAGTACTTGTAAGTTGCTTATCAATAGCGTTGACCTTATCTCGATCAGTGAGATCCCCTGCAGGTTGTCTCATAAACATGTTGTGTTCAAAAATAATTATCGAATATATAAGGCATAGGCCTTATATACAATATTCAGTATCTTTTTCATCCTCTATCCACATGAGAGTATTTGAATAAAATTACAAAGTTAAAATCGAAATGATTCGCAGAAAAAAACGATAACTACACTTGTGTAAACCAGTCACAGTTTTAAAATACGAATATGTCCTAATCAGTCGTTATCTCTATAAGCCAATTAACTATCTCAGCACTACACCTAGTGCACAATTATAAACATCAGATATTAAATCCACTGAATTTGAAACCAAAACTTCGCCATTCAAATTAGATTGTTGCCTCATCAAATAAAGTTGTTTCTCAAAACTGTTCTAAAGTACATTAAAACTGTAATAGTTGGTTCATTAACTGGTCCTTAGGCTTGATTGTAGTCAAATGAGCCGTCGATCCTAATCTCAATTCCAATAGATATCAGTTGACCAGACAGATTGTAATCAACCCGTAACCTCAGTCCTTTGTCAACTCAAGTTTAGTTACAAACAAATCTAAATGCTTCGGCCGTCTCGTTGTTTGAAAGCCTGTAATGAACCTCTCTGTAAAAGGTTGTCGGATAAATAACATCAATTTATAAAATATTTACATAAATAAATGATTCACTGATCAGATAAGAAAGAAAGAAAAATGTTTTATTTATATTTCCATACAAACATAATTTTAATTGTGAACAAATACGATGGAACAGAAGCCGGTACATGGAGATAGACAATGTTCTGAAGAAAGGTCGGGTCAAAAGTACCATAAATCTAGAAACTTTCCTGAAGAATGTAATACGCGTGTAGCAAAAGTGATATGCAAGTGGATTGTCTCAGCCTTCTCCTCCGAAAAAGCCATATCATTCATTACTTTCCAGTAAACAGCTTAGCTGTTCCCAAGATTAAGTGATTCTGTAATTTTAAAAAAAGAAAGCCATGTCCATGAGTGTTGGCCACGTCTTACCATCAGACCCTTTATAACATTGTTAGCTAGTTTACCGCCAAAAAGAGACAAAAACTCAAAAATATAGAAAAGCTCCAGAGTGGATCTTTCTACAAAAAACTTACATTCGATACATTTTCTAACAGTGCCTTAGCGTCAACTTTCTACTTTGACAATGGGAGCAAAGGTACACTTACTACCCAACGAACCTACGAATCTTAGTGGCTCAAAATCTAAATGTCCAAATTGTTTGGTGGCAATTTTCTGGTTCTTTAAGTGAGACTTAATAAAATACATTGTAAGCAAAATGCAGCTTAAACAACAGTCCAATCTTAAGGGAATATACAGTCCCGTGTAATGTCACATATATACTTATATTTTAATAAATACAATCGCACAAGAACTGGGTTAAGTAAATATTTTTCTTCCTCCGTACTGAAACGAGAAGTGCCTGTGTTTTTCTGCCGGTTCATTTAATTTAAACTGTCGAATAAAATTTTATTTCTTGCTGTTTTTAAATTACACATGCCGTAATTCAGAATGATTTTTTATACTATTAAAGTGGCAAAGGCGTATATGGCCCGGCTGGTAAGCGGAGATGTAAGCCTCTTAGCAAAATGAATGGAGAGGAATATAATAATATATTACTATTAAAGTAGCTTATATATTTTACTTTAAGCTAACTTTATTCAAACCGTTACCAAAGTTGGTTTGTTTTTATTGTTGTAAGGGATATTACAAACATCCAAATAAAGAAAACCTAGCATTGAAATAACTATTTGTGGAGCACACAAATTCATGTACTGCGTGGGAATCGAACCTACAACACTCAGAGCGCACTGATTGTTTCTAAATGATCATCAATCCTTACGCCTGATGGTACCAAAGTGCCTTCATCATGTAGCCGTTGTATCACGAGCTTTTGATATTATATGATTAAAATATATTTTACATGAAACACAATATTACGACGGACAGCGGACATTCCACAAGAGCAAGCGAGATGTAAATAGCTCTGCTGCATCGTTCGCATCCCGTCACACACATCAAATCTGTTAACCTCATTAGCTGCCGTCACTGCAAAATTTGCATTTGGTTAATGCGGCACGTACAGTGGAAATTGATAGAAAGAAAAATGATATGGCCGACCATTTCCCGCTTAATTAAAAGTGAAAATTTACATGAGTTGTATTTAAATAGGTTTGTAGGTATAGGAAGAATTATGCAAATGTTCCTTGGCCAGGTCAGAGGCGTTTTGGACAAAAACAAGTAGAGAGAATATTTCTTTGAAAAGACGAGTCTCAAATTCAAAATCAATGAGTTTACAGAATTTAAAGAGAGTGAACAAAGCGAAGCTCTTCGAATCACTCTTCTTTTTGAAGTTAGTAGTATGATTTGTTAATTATTGCTTGTTCAGTGAAGAAAATGTGCAAATTGCAATTGCAATGTTTTCGAAGATATGTGAAGTCTGCCAACCGTACTAAGCTAGAGAAGTGGTCTGATCGCGACACCCGAAAAAAATTATATAACGTAAATAAACATTAAACGATTTAAACTTTTACGATTTGTACACATACCTAATATAATATAATAAAACAGGTTTTAAATAAATCATAGTTTTCCTAAGCTCACATCAGTCACCATGTGACTACGATCGATGCAATACGGTCAAATTTTCGAAAAATAGAAATATAGGGAATGAATAAGTACTTATTACATTTAAATAGTAACCAACGTGGTTAAGACCCGTTTTCTAATATGATATTAAGTACGTAGTTAAAATGCACCGTTTACATAAATTGTCTAACAACACATACAACAAATGAAATAAACTCTTTCTTATATGGCAAGAAAACGTCGGTCACACAAAGGCAAAGTTTTGAACTTACACGAAACTAAGAGACTGTAGTGACAACCCATGAGTTACTTGCACTTAATTCCATTAATCTCGCCAACTAAGTATGTACCAACAAACTCGGACTGGAACCCAAGCCATTTCGTTAGTCATCCTTTTAACGTACTTTATCTCAACAGTTTGTTTTCCCTGACAAGGTCGTGTCAACAAAACGAGAGGTCCCTTTAGGGACAAGGGTCAACGGTTGTGTATATCTACCCACTTCTCAGTTCCTTTAAAAGCGGTCCATTCTTAAAGTCAAACGGTTTAGATGGAATAATTTGATGCCAACCCTTTCATACTCTGTTTCCCTAATCTAAGATTATAAGAAAGAAATTACAAAGCTTTTGTTTCTGTGAATTTTGCTTTATATAACTAGTCTTTGATTCCACCCACGTATTACAATGAAAAAGAGCCTGAACGTATACCAATTAGGTAATATGCGAAAATTTAAACACTTTTCCTATCGACAGAAGCTACCTACGCAAGTAAACCGTATAAGAAACTCTTTAGCTAGACCAATAAACTAACGCATATTGCTGGTCAGTCTTAAGAATTGTTCTAATGCTTTAAAATGTCATATAAAGCATCTTAAGTTCTTAATATTGTGGTAAAAGTAAGCGAAACTGTCGTTTCTTTTTTCTTTCGAAGGACGTACCAACAATATATGTATTAATAAACTATTTATTGGAGCAGTTTAAGGATAAACGCAGAACCAATATAAATATGATATAGGTAATGACTTATATCAACGTTAATTAATGCATGTTTGTATTGAAATTAATTTCTTATAAAAACTATAATCAAATCTCGATAAAATATCGTAGAATGTTTAATTAAGTCAAAGTGTAACGCGATAACATATATTTCATTATGTTGATGGATATCTATAACTATTTTCATTTAGTATTTAATTATATATATAATAAGAATATTGTTGTTTGATACTTTTTGACGCTTTTGAATTTTCAACTCGAAAACACCCATTCAGATCAAAGATGTTAAAATATGCTGTATTTAATAAGTTAAGAAATAAAATGTATTTTAAACTTTTACGAAGTTGAACATCAGTTAAACAATTACAATAACCTAATTCTACTTTCAAAAAGTTTGTTCGATATATTTTAAACGAATTTTGTAATTAAAATTAAATCTCAGATCTTTTCACTGCGCATGAAGTTAAAAAAAATGAACAATTCAATAAATAAAACTCTATATTCGTAGATCGTCAAACTGAAAATTGGTCTAGCATTTATATTTTCCATTCACTTCTAAGGGACGTCTATTTCGAAATTGAAATTTAAAATCCATTTTTTAATTTGTCTCGAAACTGGAATGCTTCGCCATTTTTAAATCGTCGACGACGAAGGTTCAAAGTAGTGCCGCCCGATTTAATTTTTCATATAAATCTTGAAAAATGAAATCTTTTAAGGCGAACCGAAATTTCATTTGGACACAATACAAAGCAATACAGAGGAGCGTCAGCCGACAGAAGTTGCACATCATAAACCTTATACAAAGGTAACAATAGACTTACTGTCACACCCTTCACAAAGGGTTCAGATACAATGAAAAGAAATAAAGCGATGACAACACTAAGTTTATCTTCAGTGAGAAAATTACTTGGGAAGGCACCTACTTAACGGAGGGGTATTGTGACTTTGTTTTGTGTACCATTGTCTGGGTGTAACGGTCTTTTTGTTACAATGTATAATTTTTGAATACATTGCCAAGTTTGTTTCGATGGTGAAAGTAATTACTGAGTAAGAAAAAGTAATGTAATGTGAGTGTTGTAAGATTCCTAACGTAGTTGAAATTGAGATTTTTCTTTGTTAGGCGTGCTAGTTTCAAGATTTTTCTAATGCAAAATGTTGTTGACCTATTAACATATACAGTGTGAGTTTTAATAAAGTGCACATATGAAAATGAGTAAAACTAGACATAACCTCACCGCCAGGAAAAAACATATTGTATTCTTCGATTTATACCTATTTATATTTTTCTTTAGTAGTTATAGACCTTGTACCAAGAAAACCTTGTAACTTTTGTACCAGGTGGTTAATCGTGTTGAAACAAAAACAGTAATAATACGCAATATGTAGACAATAATGACGGTATACTATTCACATCCAAAAAAATACCGGTGGCATAAAAATAAGGAACATTTTAGACCAAAACTGAGTCTCGTACAATGTCTTTTTATACATTGTTAAAAAACTCAAGAAAACGTCCACATTGCCCCTAGTTTTTATTAATTGACGTTAATCTGTATCTAATAAGCTTTAAAACAACATAAAAACCACACCTGTATCCTAAACAAAACAGTTTTTATTAAAGGCTAAACAAAGACAATTTCGCTATCACGTGCATCTTTTTTCGAAAATTGCATTATCTATCTCAGGTAAAAAATTAGGTCTTGTCTAATCCTTTGCCATAAATTACTAAACTTACACTTGGGCTGCAAGTGCCACTTATTTTTCTGTAAAGATACGAAAGGTATAAGTAATAAATTAAAAATATCAAGTAGAAATCAGCACGTTTATTTAGTTTCATCAACCTACAATAAAACTTTTAATATAGCAAGTTTTCAAAATAACCACCACGTTTTTGTAAATACATAGTACTTCGCAGCAAAATTTGTTGCGTTGCTCGTCTTATCATTGTTGAATCTTCCTTTATGGCACTGGCGCAGTTTAAAATCTTCTCCTGCAGTTCTGCCTCACTATTGATGGGAGAATTATAAATTCTCTGCTTTATTGTCCCCCACAGAAAATAATCAATGGTTGTCAGATCGGGTGAACACGCAGGCCACCCGACAGGCCCTTGCCTACCAATCCATCGATTGGGATAGCTTTCATTTAAATAATTGCGAACTATTCTTGCATAATGTGCAGGGCATCCGTCCATTTGCAATATCATTCTACGTCGTGTTCGTAGGGGTACATCTTCCAAAAGTAATGGGAGATCATCCCTTAAAAGTTGGAGAAATCTATCTGTAGTTAATGTTCTTGGGAGTATTAATGGACCAATCAACATATCATCAATAAGAGCTGCCCAAACATTGATCGAAAACTTCACTTGAAAGTGGAAGCTCCTTTTAGCTTCGGGTTCTCTCCTTTAGGACTCCAAAAATGTAAACTTCTGCAGTTTGTAATACCGTCTCTTGTAAATTGAGCTTCATCCATCCAAAGAATAGTTTTTGCAAACACCGGGTTATCCCTTGTTTGTCTCTGAATCCATGCGGACATAACACACCTTGGGATTGCGTCAGTTCCTTCATGCAAATGTTGCACTCGCTGATAGTGATGGGGATGTAGACCTTCTTTCTTTTAAAATGCACCACACAGAAATTTGTGATATGCCATGTGTCATTGCTAATCGTCTTGTACTGATATTTGGATCAGCAAACAAATCACGCAGTACAGCTTCTTCAATAGAGTCGTCGATTATGGCACTTGCCTCGCGAAGATCTCTACTTGGTCCAAGTCCAGTAGTAGCCAATCTTCTATGAACATCTTGAAAGTTACGAGCAGATGGTACTGGTTGTAGTTGTACGAACACCTCTTGCACTTCCATTACACAGTCCATAATAAAAATGCATATCGGTGATATGCGCTAGAGGAAAATCACTCAAACGGGGCATCACAAAACAAGAACACACAAGTAGCAGCCGCGAATGATTCGGAGCGACTGATTCTTTCTGTAGACCTGGCCCGCAATTAATTCCTTACCTTGCACCTCAATCCCACCCCAAACTACCTGAGATAATTAATGCAATTTTCGAAAAAAGATGCTCTTGGGCCACCAAGAGCATCTTTTTTTAGGTCTTTGTTTAGCCCTTCATAAAAACCGTTTTGTTGGAGATACAGGTGTGGTTTTTATGTTGTTTTAAAGCTTACTAGATACAAATTAACGTCAATTAATAAAAACTAGGGGCAATGGAACGTTTTCTTGAGTTTTTTAACAATGTTTAAAAAAACATTGTACTAAACTCAGTTTTGGTCTAAGATGTTCCTTATTTTTATGATACCGGTATTTTTTGGATGTGAATAGTATGCCGTCGTTATTGTCTGCACATTGCGTATTAATACTGTTTTTTTTTCAACACGTTTAACTACCTGGTTCAAAAGTTACAACGTTTTCTTGGTACAAGGTCCATAACTACTAAAGAAAAATATAAATAGGTATAAATGCGAGAATATTTTTTTTTCCTAGCGGTTTAATTATGTCTTGTTTCACTCATTTTCATATGTGCACTTTATGAAAACTCACACTGTATAATTTGATGTTATCTGTGTCATCTTACATACCTTCTCGGAAAAATTTTAATAGATGACTATTACATTAAACGATTATTTTTAAAGACTATTTACAAACATGTCTCCATATATACGAGGATAGGCAGAGATGTACAGCACCCACATTTTGTACGCTGGATTTTATGTTTAACGTGATAGGAAAATTACAAAATTACACTGTTACACGATATAATTTTTGGTTCAGTGTTGTAAAAATTTCGTAATAAATAAACTCAATTACTTTACAAATATCATTTGTTAATTAACCTTTCCGGCCCCGCGCGCACTTAATGTAAACAATAACAGATTACCCGGTAATCGGACACCCGTCGCGCGGTCGGCACTTAAAGCGCCACTTGACACGCCCTATCGATGTTTATGTTTTTGAGCTCTGAGTTATGATAACATCGCTCGTGTTTCTTAGAAATACACATTGTAAGCTACGACAAGTATTATGAATCATCGCATTGAAGTGTATACTTGAGTTTATACGCCTGGATAAACAAAGCAGAACTGTACAAATTGTTCGTTATTGAAAATATTTGTTTCTAAAGAAATATAAATGCTATAAGAAGAGTTTTTACTTTTTCTATTTTCTAGATAAATACTCTTTATAGTAAAACGAAGTATTTATATATGGCTGTGAGAAAAAATTAAGATATTGACATTTGAAAGTGGCACTACCGTGCGTGTCATGGACATTTAGAGCGCGGCAAAAGTAAATATTGAAATTTTTGTTAAAAAATATTCGTCGTAACTTTGTGCGTTGTATTCAGATATTTCTATAGAAACACTAATAAATAACACTATTATAGTGATTGAAACCTGAAATACGATATAATACTGTACTAAAAAACAACAAATATAAAAAAGCGCGGGAAAACTGATAAATGATAATAGGTTACTTTGGGCTTCAGTTTGACAAACAAAATTATCATTAGTCAGTATTGTTTTTATTGTGTCTAAAAATAGAAATATGCTCTTTATAGTTAAACATTTTTTTTTATATATGTCTGTGAGAAAAAATTAAGATATTGACATTTGAAAGTGGCACTACCGTGCGTGTCATGGACATTTAGAGCGCGGCAAAAGTAAATATTGAAATTTTTGTTAAAAAATATTCGTCGTAACTTTGTGCGTTGTATTCAGATATTTCTATAGAAACACTAATAAATAACACTATTATAGTGATTGAAACCTGAAATACGATATAATACTGTACTAAAAAACAACAAATATAAAAAAGCGCGGGAAAACTGATAAATGATAATAGGTTACTTTGGGCTTCAGTTTGTTATACAAAAATAACGTAAGTCAGTATTGTTTTTATTGTCTCTAAAAATAGAAAGAATAAGCTTTTCAATAATGTATTACACTTATATACTTGCCCTACAAAAAACGACAGTAAACAGCGGCACAAATAACATCGACGAACGAACGCTCGGCGCGAAGTCACGTGACATAACAATAACAATATTAGACAATTATTATTCAGTTAGTAAATGGTTCGTTCGAAAAGCTCAGTTCATTCCGAGTACAATGATATACAATACAAGACTTTAAATACAGGCCTTTCAATACAAAAACGGCAAAAACTAGCGCGCGACCCTCTTTTTTTTGTTGCTTGACGCCTTAAGGCGTCAACGGGGTTTGACGGGTACAAAAGTGATGACGCCTTAAGGCGTCAACGGGGTTTGAGCGGTTAAGAAGTTGAAGTTAATATTTTATATTGTTTTTTGATTGTTTCTTTTATTTAAATATTTGTTTGTTTAGAATTTGGTTTTGTACGCGTCAGACTTTAATTATTGCTTTATTAGCAGAAACCAGAAACTAGATACAAATTATTATTGCGCCTTATGTGTCCAACTAATTTAATGGCTTATATTACATACAAAATTAGAAATAGTTTAATTTTAATTAAGCACACGTTGACAATAACGTTGACAATTGATTTTATTTTTACTTATAGACGCCATATTACCTCCAATCCTTTTTGTTGTATCTTTGACTGTACACTAAGACTTGTTCTTTTGTAACAGGCGCTAACAATACAACATAGGGCTGATTCTCGTACAGTTTGATGTTGTCTTTTTGATGTCATACATATTTTATTTTTAGACATCTCCCGTACTAGTAGTTATTCCTGTATCGCGGGGGACTTTACAAACATTCAAGCAACGGACACAAAGAACATCCAGACTCAGAACAACCATTTATGGATCACACAAATTTTCGTTCCGTGTGGGATACGAAGCCACAACACTCGGCGCACTGGCAGTGGCGAGCGACTACCTAAAGCTCTACGCCATCCGTGAAGCAAAATATTCAGTCATTAACTTCTGCATGTGTATCGCTGTAGATGTAGGCACAGGTACACAAAATAGCTGACGAAATCTGGGTGTAGTATATATTACAAACAGGCGTAGCCAAATGCGCTTAGAGCCCTATTTAATAGAGGCAAAGAATCTTAAAATGTGCTCGATTATGAATTTTCAAATAAATAAAGACAGTAACTCTGCCCGACTCTATAATATATAACTATTACCGAATTAGAGCTTGGAACCTCGAGATTCAGTCGATAGCACAAGTATACGGCGCAGAACCAACAACTCCATTTATGCCGATCCCAAAAATAACAATAAATAAATAATAAAATAATAAATATTCTACCACATACACACAACACCATCTAGCCCAAACTAAGCAGAGCTTGTACTATGGGTACTAGACAATGGATAAACATACATATACATATATACTTTTTTTTTGTAAATACTTACATATTATACATGGCTACACCCAGACCAAGACAAACATCCATGTTCATGCACACAAATGTTTGACTTGTGCGGGAATCGAACCCGCGACCTCAGGCGTAGCAGTCGATTACACTAACCACTACGCCATTTACGCCGACAAAGTTTTAAAATATCATTAAATATAAAAATATTAATATATAAAAAAACACCTTACTAGGACCTTATACCTGTGCCGTAAGAGACTATAAAAACATTGATTCAATGTACACAAAAAATTCTCAGACTCGGCACAACTATCTATGGATCACATAACTTCTTGGCCCGTATGAAGATCAAACAGTATTCGATTCCCTGACAGCGGTAGATTACTTAAGCCGTTACGCGATCTGAGCCGTTAAATTAGCAAATAAATAATGAAATCAGATACATAGAATATTTATATTTATTATATACTCATTTTTATAATTTTGATAAATAATGTTGAAAATTCTATATCATTAATAACTTCTACAATATTTACAAAAGATGAACAAACTACCAAAAAAAGGCTCACCCTTTTTAATATCGAATAGAAAAATCCACGGCCATGAATAATTAGTATTCGTCATAAAGCTTCACCGAAAAGTAGAAAATTACGCGCTATAAGAACGGCTATCCCCAAGTAACGAAGATTAATTTGTTTCTGTACAAAATCGATTTTTAATTAGGCATTCAACGCATTATAATGGAACAATTAGCACTCCAGAGGTCCTTCTATTTATAGACAGCAAAGAGGATTCAAGACGAAACATTTGTTTTGATGCTTGGCTTTGATGAATAAGTTTGCGAAGAAATAAAAGGTTTGGATTTTAGACAAATATTTGTGTTCGATTTTAAATTGCTTGAAATATGGTTTTGACAATTAATACATACACAGTCTCAAGTATATAATATCTAGAACTATAGTATAGCCACGTTTTTTCGCGTTCTATCCTTAGACTGTGATATTTATGCTGACGACTTGAAAGTAATCATGATTGTATGCAATGCTTTTTGTGAGTAGCTAACTTAAAAATAGAATATATGTGTTAAATATATACTAATAAAATTTGTGTAATTAGTTTTTGTAACCGTTTTAATTTTATTAAATAAATAAGTGGGTTTAGTGTCGGTGAGCTCTTGTTATTTACCGGACAAAGTTTCAGACCTTGACAAAAATACCAATAACTATTTGGCCGATATAGGAACCGAACCTGGGACCTCATTCAAAGCAGTCACCTGTTAAACAGACACTCCTGTGCTTAATGTTTCGCATTGTACATAATTCAAAGTAGAATTCGGTGTCCTAGTAACTCACTTGCAAAAATGTCATGTTAGTCCTTACATTGATGGCCTTAATATCTAAGATCGCAATGCAAGTGCAACTGCAAGACAATTGCAATTTAGAAAAGTAAATGTTTATTTTTTATTTTTATGGTCTAATGCGGTAAACGAGCAGACGGATCGCCTGATGGTAAGCGATTACCGCCGCCCATGGACACCCGCACCCCCAAAGGAGTTACAAGTGCGTTGCCAGCCCTTCAGAAAGGAATGAAAGAGGGACAGGAAAAAGGAAAGGATAGGAAAAGGATTGGGGTAACCGGGCCTACGGCTCTCTCACTCACCGATACGAAACCACGCCCACTTAAATCTAGTTTTTATGTTTAGAAGATGTTTAAGTGCACGAATGGCAAAACGGTTTTAGTAGTAATGTCCACACTGTAAATGCTTTGTGTCCAGACAGTTCAATTTCCGTTCCGAGCAAATAGATGTAAGGCCCTCAAGGTAGATCCGAATATTTTATGATCCATTGATCAGTGCTTTGGTTTTAAAGTCTGTCTACAATTATCTGTAGTTTGGGTACTAATACTTATCTGGCCTAGTGACTATTGTGTATACGGATCATAAAGATTTGGATCCGCATATTACGTGCATTGATTCATGCCTATAAATTAATTAGGGGCTAGTCGGAAGTGTATCATAGCTACGGTTTGCCAACTAAGTTATTACCGTCAACTGAGCACATTTCCAGAATTTTCTCACCAAAAAACAAATTACCAGTTCTCGGAATTAGAAATAGTGTTGAAGTGAGTGAAAAGTTCTCGAAATAGATTTTATACAAACGTATAAAATATAAGGACGAAGGAATGAATATCATCATGGCTCCAATGCCAAAAACGTTCATCTGATTTTCAATGCCTACGACCAACAAATCACTTCTGCCAGTCTGGAAACTTTTCTAAGACCTTATATTACCAACAATAGTTTTCTTGATAGCAAGAGAAGTTTCAATAATAACATAATAATGACTTCTATACGACATAATCAGTTTTCTCGTCACGCGCCGATAAATTGACTTTTGTAAAAGTTTGTGAAGATTTCAGCCAAAACCGTTTATCCGTGTTTAGGAGTGCTGAACGATGTTATATTTTGTTTCTTCGGCTAATTCTGTTTTGCGAAGTTATTTTGGGTAGGTTATTATCGGATTTCTGTTTTGTACTTATCTCTTGGATATACTGGATGCGGAAGGAGATGGAGCGTTGTGGGCCAAGTTGTGACAGGCCTATCTTGAATATTGGATTGCAAAAGGCTGATTCATGATGTTTTGCTTAACCATAGAATAGATTAGTAGTACTAGTCACGTTAGCACTACAATAATGTTATGCTTTGGTGTCTTCATAAAGAAAATATCTAATATCTCTATAAATAATGTAATGTTGATATTTGTCCACAATATAGTTTGTATGCCTGCAAAATTGATCCTAGTATTGAAATTTGTTTTTATTGTTATAAGAAAGCACTAAAATTATTCAAATAAACCTAGACTTACGCGTGTTTGCCACAGAGATGGATTAAAACTAGCTACAATTTTAGTATGTATATCTTACAGAGTTTTATCTGATCGACCTCGTAGTAAGTTATATAAAGAATTGCCAAAAAGCACTAAAGACAAAAGCTACTTTTATCTCTCCTAAGAATAGTTGGCTTAGCTACTTGCTTATCTTGTTTGTACAGATTATTTTTAATGTACCAACATTATTTCCTATCTGACCAGACTTTGCTCCGAAATCTTCAAAAGCTTTAATTAAAAAACGGTCGTTTCTTAAACAAAATCGGGGTTCACAACGTAAATTTCACCAAATCTAGACTATCCAACCGAAACTGCCTCTCGCGAATTCCATCACCTATAATTTTAAATATAAAGTATCTTAATATTAGGCATTCTGTAGCAAAGACGCTTCAGTGCAAGATATATTCCTAAGAAGAGCGAAACGATCGAATTTCGACTTTAGCTTTTAAGACTTAGGGTTCTATATAACATTTTCTATCAAGGGGTTGAGTAGAGAGGGTGATTATGTAAATAATGCTGTAATGACATCATCATGGGTCATGTCGTTTGCCTTGATGCGAGGAAGCGATATAATAAAATCTGAAATGTGTTCGTTCATTCTGATGAACATTAATTTCGTTCAACAATCTTCTGAGCACAAAAATCTGATAAAGAAACCCAGTGAGCCATCCCTAGGACTTGGTAGAGAGGAAGTGTTTCTCTAAATGTCAGTCGTTGTTGATAATGGCTCGCATTAACATCGTCGCCTTACTGGTGAGGCCTCTAAACTTTTATTTTACAGATCTTGGAAAACGAGAAAAATATACTTAAAGGGTGTAAATGTAATTGCAGACCTAATTTGGTGATGGTTCAGTGAATAAAATCTTTAGAACACCGTTGTATTTCCCGTTTATGAAGCTTGTCATAATACTCCACATGCCTCTGATACTCCATTTATTTTTAGACTGTTTCTTTTAATATAAATTACTACGTAAGTACAGGTTTTGATTCGACAATTCTGATCTATTATATGCGTATAATATATTTCCCATTTAATTATAGGGTTAATGCATATTGCAAGCTTAATTGAAAATTAAATTCAAACATAGTTTTTTGCAAATAGAACTACAGTTATATATAAAAAGACCGCTGTCATTAACCCAGAAAAATGAACTATAATATTGAAATTAAACTACTATATACGGATTTTATCGCGTTGTCTATTTATCACTGTATTACAAAATTTTGAAAATATTACACTACTACTACTATTGATTTTATTTTACTAATTTATAAGCTAATAACCAAAACCAAAAATAAATAGATTTAATAGTTTAAATAATTTTATTTGTTTGTTTTTGTAATATTTTCAAAATTTTGTAATACAGTGATAAATAGACAACGCGATAAAATCCGTATATAGTAGTTTAATTTCAATGAATAACATTCGCGTAAACAGAAGACAATATTATGAACTATAATATTTAAAAAATGATTTTATCATATCTGAAATAAAATTCTATTTAGTCTTTTGGCACTTTACTGACAGTTAATCAAAAAATATAAAAGCCATTTCAAACCGGATATTTCAGCGATTCACTACCAAATTTTTACCCAGAACCGCAAAGATTAATTAAAAAATCATCATTCATCGTTGATGTTTTATTAATTCGATATAATGGTATCGTTGAGTCAACAGAGGCGTCCACGCAATGATTCATCAAAAGCTATGATTGATGTGTCCTGTATATAAAATTATCGGCTCAACTTGCCATTATTTAGCTGTGTCGTTTATATGGGAGATTTTGGTAATATTTAAACATGATTATCTACTGTTAATGCAATTTGGATGAGCTATGGAACTGTTCCAAGAAGTTGGGACCACTGAATGTAAGCAGCATAGTAAAGAGCGCTGTAGAAATGTACAAAAGAAACCCCGAACATCAGTTATTAACGTCATACAGCATTTTTTATGAAACTGAAACTGCTTGGATGACGTAGTGGTGCTTTTAAGTTTTTATTTAAGACAACTCCTGCACTAAAAATAATTCCTGCATTGCTGGAGATTTCACAAACACTCAAACAACTGACAAAAAGAACACCCAGAGCCAGAATATTTATTGTAAAGAACCCACGACACAGAATATACATATGTATTTCAAGTGAGTAGTTAAATGTAAAAAAATACACGTATAATGTACTTATATATGACATAGTTAAAGACAGATAGCTTATGAGAGCAATGATAATGATGTATAATGCATCTTTAAAAGGTTCACAAGGCGTAATATTGACATAAGTTGAAGGAAGAAAAAAGCTTACTAAGATAATTTAGGAATGTGGTAATATAAACACAATTATAGCGAATTTATAAAGGTAAGAAGATCTAGGCGAATGTTTCTTGACCAGATCGGAAACATTCTGGAGAAAGGTCAGGTTAAAGCACTAGCAATACAAAGACAACTAATCAAATCAATGCGCTATTCGTGCAATCAAAATAAAACCATAACACCGTCAACAACAATAAAAAAATCATAACCGTCTTCAATTATTCGAACTGGAACGCATACGATGGTCAGTAAGTAAAGCTATCATTACATAATGAGCTGGCAAGTCACGGTTTACCAAAGCTAATTACTGATACGTTTATACAAGCGTTAAATGCCGACAGTTTTCTATGTAGTTAGTTACTCTACCATATCGGTCTTTTAAACTTTGAATACACCCTTAGTGTGATCCTAAGGAAAGTTAGCATGCTGATGTTTGTGTTATACTCTATAATTACCTAACTTATTATAACTCTACGTTCTGGAATAGTTTTAAAACTATTACAAGTTGTTCTTAAACAGAGAGTTGGCCTGACTTAGCTGTTAATGGTCCAGAATTTGAATGTATATTTAGTTAAGGTTTCCCCACTGCTTGTGTATTGTATAAAGAACTCTTGTTGTAATATTACTTATAAACAGAACTTATAACACTAAGTCATAACCCACACGCTAACATCCGTAAAAAAAACAATTTCATAGTAAATACTGTTATAGTATGAGATAAATTAATTTAAATATTCATTAAATTTAACTGAAAATTGGAATAAAATAGATTCGATACATGCATGTCTCATACGAGAGCAGTAATTGTTTTTTTTTATAGACAACAAATATTTAAGAAGGTATATTCATAGTTTTAATATCCGATAAGCTATCCGCAATGCAGGTATGATTCCAAGTACCTTTAATAAACAAGATATTATCGTATACTTTTACCGTTAAGTACAGCGCGTTTCATAACATCCAAATAAAACCGACCCAATCTACTTACAGCTAAAACGACTCTATAAATTCAGAAAATAAACACCAACTCACAAAACACGACAAATCTTTGGCATATTTCAGTGCTTTCCTTTTCAACCTAACTAATATTATAAATGCGAATGTGAGTTTGTTTTTTGCGTTTTAACGCCTCAACTACTCGACCGATCACCTTGGAGTTTCCTGTACACGTTTTCAAGGTTACAGAAAGACACATAGGATAAGTCAAAGTCAGAAATATTTATTTCCATAAACATAATTTGACATTTCTTCGACACGTAAGTTTAAATCATTATAAAGGAGTAGATATTTCTTAAGCAGAATCTGGCAAGATACCTTCCATCCATTTCATTACATCATACCGAAAAAGTCCTGCTCCTGATAAAATAAATTTAATACGAGCGAAGCCGTGGTCAAAATGTAGAGAACAGTAAACCTAATTTCAATTTAGGTCCAGCCGCGATATGTCGAAGATTATATTTCAATCAAACGAATTTCTGTTTAAATTGTATTATGTAAGAATCGACTCCGTTGCTAATGGCCTGAGTTGACGAACTAACGACAGGTTACTAAAACATTCAGCTACCTTATAATGGATTGTGAGACATGTATCTTGGCTTAACATATTTTGTCAATAGACGAAGATTGCGTTTTATTTTTATTTCCTATTTTTGTTAAAGTTATCCTCTTTTCTTATATAAAACTCGATTTTGCCCGTATCTTCGATCGCGTTAATGTTTACCTTGTCAATAAATTTCTACCCTTCGAGAACAATACTGTTATTCTGGGTGAAAAAGTATAGTTCCCTTTGTCCTTTTCTGTATTCTTGATAACTTATCTGCGAAAGTTCACGATGATCGGTCGAGTACCTAGCGCGTGAAAGCGTAACGAACACTCACATGCGCATTAATACATTTTTAGTTAAGTTTAGTGTAGTACTAAAGATACCTATTTACTTTTTGAATGATTTAAGCTATTCCCTTCTCCCTAGCCTTTATTATTTCCAAGTCACTTGAGGTCGACTTTTCTAGTCTAACCGGATTTGACTGAATATCAGTTTTTACATGGAGCGGCTGCCACCTGACCTCCGCAACCCGAAGGCTAACGATACACTAAGGCTAGACCAGTGTTAGGATATTATAGGGCACTGGCTTGCCAATAACGACTGCCATAGATGTTAATGGCAGCCGGGACCGACGGCCTAACGTGCTCTTCGAGGCACGGAGCAGGCGATAATTGTCAATCAATACGCACATAATTTCGAAAAGTCACATAACTGCCGAAAGTCAGAGGTGCGTGACGTGGGTTCGAACCCGAGACTCTCTGCATTGCAGTCTGTTGGTTTCCCCACTGAGCTATCGCTATTGCTTATTAATAAAAATGCTTCTTTAAGCTCTCGATTTCTTTCGATTATTCGTGATTACATAACAAAAAAATAATTCAAAAAGTAAATATCTGTAGTAACAGTAGTGAAAAGACCGCCATAGGGTGTAGATAATTCAGATTTTTTTAAAAGGCCTTTAGTTTTTTAAAATACGTAACTTAGATTCTTTTTATATTTTTCTGATAGCAATTATAGCTTAGCATCTTACCTGATTCCAGCTTAACGTCGACTTCTGGGACACCCTATATATTATTTCGGTTCTTGCTGCATTCTAAAATATTTGTATGAGAAACCAAGACACTCATAAAAACAACATGAAGCATGTATCATGTTGTGACGTTTACAGCGCCTCAAAGCGCCTATTTGTACTGCAAGCGCTTTTATCGCTCCTCAGTGAGATACAACTTGTCAGCATAAAACCACTATAAGACGCGACCGGAAAGTCTTAACCAAGTTTTAGTGACAATGTTATTGGTCTTACACGTAAATTATGGTTATTTGATATAGAAGGTATAATATTTGGAAAAAGATAATCGAATCTTAAGGGATTGACTGCTTTAGACATAATTATTTTGATATTTTACTAGTTATTGCCCGCGGCCTCACTCGCGTATAAATAGGTGAGGTTGTGTTAGTAAAAGTACCTTTTTAAAATTAAAATATGTTGTATGTTACTCGATGATAATATAGCTTTGTAATGGTGAAATAGTTTCTAAAAGTAGTTTTTGAGTCAAATCTTTACAAAGACGAAAAATTCAAATCTTTCCTTTTTATTATATTAGTATAGATTGGTGTCAGACAAGCTAGCAATCTTCATGACGAGTCAAAGTAAAAAATAATTTATTAATTTAGGTCACAAAGAACAAAATTTATGAACATCAAAATTTATGAGTTTTAGTAAAACTATCGAATTATGTTTAGTTGCTAGGTTCAGGCAAAGAGTTGAACATATGAGAAGATACCTGCAAGAAACTCAGGATCCCTCTTTTAAATCTCGATTCATTATATTATTACATGATAAGCGGATTTCATTGAGTTTTTTTAATATCACAGTAGCCAAAGGAACAGAATCAACTTGCTTTACCGTAAAATACAAAGCTGGAGTTGATCCCGAGACCTCATACATAGCAGGCGCATAAACCACTTTTTTTTTTTTTTTTTTTTTTACGTGTGGGAATGCTATGACGCATATCCCTCCGCGGGGGCGGGCGGAGGGATTATGTCGGACTCTCCGGGGTAAAAGAAAGATGGAAATAATAGTAAAGTACCTCCCGGAATACCGACTAAACCTACCACGGTGTTCCTCGACAAAACCACTATCGACGGGGCCGCGCGAATCGCTTTCGCATGCGGTCGCGACTCCGCCGAGGTTACGGCCCGCCGTATGAAACGGCAGGCCACTACTCAATAAGACCTACCCAATATAGGCACTGCTCAATAAAAGCCCTACTGTCTCCCCCCTAAAGGGGAGACGGACTCGACACAGAGGTGCGCGTGGGAACACGCACGCCGCCTCTCGGACCTGGTGCTGAACGGATGGCGGGCAGGCCCACAAAGCCCGCCACCCCCAGGTCAAACCTCAGGGTGGCTGGAGGTCGTCTCGCGCCCTCCGGCGCCCGGCTCTGCGGTTGGGGAGAGGGTTTAAACGCTCCCTCTCCCGCTCCGCCGCCTCCTTGATGGAAATTACTTCCTCACAGAAGGAGGCGACGGCGTTCCACGACCTCTCACTCCGGACCATAGACTGAACTACGGCCGGGAGCGAGAGGGCAACCGATCCGACTGCCGCGATCAAATCACGGCGCTGCGATGCCCAGGCGGGGCAAACCGCCAAAGTGTGCAGCGCCGTGTCCTCAACAACGTAGCGGCAGTCGCCGCAGTGGTGACAACCGGGCGTCTCTTGCCGGCGTATACGACACAGGAACTGGCCAAAACAACCGTGGCCAGTTAGAACCTGTGTCAGCCGGAAGGTGAGGGCGCCATGCCACCTCTCCAGCCACTCCTCAAAAACAGGACTTACCGCCACGATCGTGGCGTGCCCGAGGCGCATAAACCACTGAGGCAACCAGGTAGATATTCAAAAGAAATATACGATATATAATATAATTTTAATTTATATAACAACAACGAACAAAATAATTATATTGATAAAATATTTGTGTTACTATCATTTCATATACATGTGTATGTCTGATAAATAGCCTGTGTGCCCTATTCCACGAAAATAAAAATTAAATTTTAATTATTAAATTTTAACATTTTATTTATTTTTTATTAAAACAACAGAACAAACGCATTATATCACTGTCCAAATAGAGCGTGGTCATTTTCGGATTTACAGTGATCAGCCGAGTCAGCTGTTTGTGTTGTTTAAGTATCGAATAGAATATGTGATGGTGATAAATCGATAAAAAGAAAATGCTGTATCTTAGTGAAAATAACGTACCTACATGAATTTCTTTTTTGCGGTTTTCATTGTACATGGGCTATATAGTGTGATACTTAAATGTGACCCCACCTTTCTGTTACACGCTGTATATATAAAACCCGTAGGAAAAAGTAAGAGCAAAATAATTGCCTATTTTTGGGTTAATATCTTACAAGTTTTAGGGCACAGCAAAACCGTAGTCCAGTACTAATTTACTTTTTGCACAACAGTACAGTATCAGCCTCAATAGGTACAATAACTGAATGTTGTATCGTTTATTCGTGAGAAATATTTAACTAAAATATTTAAATAAATACACTTTTTAAACACTAAACTTAAACACTTAAACACTAAAATAAATACACGTTTAGCAATGTAAAATTATTTATTTTAGTATGAACGATGGCAGGTCTCTTTTAAATGTTTTCTTTTTAATTTTGTTACATAGTTCAACATTTGAAAGAGAGGTGAATAATAAATGTATCTTTAACTAGCTTTCGGATGCGACTCCGTCCGAATGAAATATAATTGTTGAGTGCTTTTGTTCTATACCGGAATATCCTAACAATAGATTTTTGTGATGATTACTTATCATATTTGGAGTCTCTATTAATTCTAACTAATATTATAAATACAAATGTGAGTTTGTTTGTTACGCTTTAAAGCCTTAACTGGTTTTAGGCCGGCCTTAATCTGTATCTACATCATATAGAAACCATCTGTACAAAACAGCATTTTAGGTCCAACCGTTTGGGCTGGGTGTTGATGAGTCAGTTAATGAATGAATCAGGACTTTTCTTTTATATATTACTCAATTTTATCCGCCGTTTCATCCACCTAAGAACAGTGCTTTTCTGGATTGAACGTTCCTTATATCCTTGACCCTTGACAATGTATGTATGTACATATATGCGAAATTTGACAATGATCGGTCGAGTAGTTAACGCATAAAAGCGTAATAAAATTAAACTCCCATTCACATTTATAATATTAGTTATGATTAAATTGATAATTGTTTTGATAATTGCAAGTAATTTGCAACTCAAATTGTTAGTAAACTTTATAAAATAATAAGCATACATTGTACTTCACGGTAACCGGTTGCTGTGACCTACGTTGCAATACCACGAGTTTCACTCAAGCGTTACCGATCCAAAATAATCAAAAATGGTGTAAAAGGAAAAGCATGTAAGTGTTTCAGAATTCTTACTTACCAAGTGAACAGTATTACTATTCTTATAACGATTTCCTGTGAGTGTGCCCCTCCTACGAGTGAGCCAGCTCTTTCCTGCCTTCGCCAAATAATTAATTGACCACGGTGCACTATTCTATATGAAAAACTTGTATTATGGTTTCGGTTTAAAAATAATTGGTGTCAAAAATCGGCTTACAATTTCGTCACGAGATGGTTAAAGTCAAAAACTATTTATTTATTTAGGTCACAAAGTAACACTTATGAACGTCAAAATATATAGGTTAGTGAGTTTACTAAGTTAGTGAAGCTACATTTAGGTTAGTTGCTAGGTTCAGGCAAAGGGTAGAGGGTATAATTGGCATTGACACGTTCCTGATTGCAATTTTATTGTGATAGAGGAACTATTCCCTATACAATTAATAGAAAATCGTTATTACTGAGCATAGAATGCTACAATTGTATCTAGCGCCACAACAAAGCTCTGATTCTCAGTGTGAACCCCAGGTATGGCGCAGGTTCATTAACTCCGCTGACTCAACACAGGCGGTACATTCAACAACATATTATGTCGAAACATACTTACGAGAATAGGAATCTATTTAGGTTTAAAAAAAAAATTTTTTTTCAGCACCTCTTCTGAACAGGTAGCAGATTTAAACTGTCATGTCTTGGAATACTAAACATAATTCCAAACCTATTTTGTCTAGCCGCCGGTGTGCTATTGCGACTCAATAGGTTAAATGATTGACAATAATAATTAGAATTTTATATTTGCTGTCTGTACAATTATATAAACGATATATGCACTCTGCTACATTTGAATACGGTCACTTCTCTGAATCGTTAAATTGTCATCCAACACACAATGCAAACATTATATCTGAATTATAAATATGACGCTCGCTTATATTAAAAATTGTATACTATCGCTCTATATCAGGTGCATGTAGTTAATGTAACACTATTTCGTATGATCGTAGTTCAGTGAGGGCACATCTATGATTCAATAATCTTCTATTCTCAGGTAATAGGTATACACAAAAAAATATATTTCGTATAAACAAAAATACGAATCGCTGGCACGCAATTCTATATACCTACTGTACAAATCAATAAAAAAAAGCATCGCAACGTGTACGTGAATGTTGGCGAATATATTCTATCTTTGTGCAACGATTCAGGAATGCACTAGAAAATACCGGTATGTACCGATAGGGATCCACTATTGTGTTAGTAATCATGTTAAAAATGTAAACAGCGGTGCTCAGCTATAAAACTATACTTCTACTAAAATTCATATAAAAGAAAATACATTTATATATAGCAGCGATATCCTAGGAGGAAAGTTAATTATCGTTTACTTTAAATGCAAAGGAAAACATCTTGAGGTAACTTGCATGTCTGAGAGTTCTCCATAATGTTCACGTACATATGACGTGAAGTATGCCAACCCGCACTGGGCCAGCATGGTGGACTATGCCTAACCCTTAAGCATACGATAAGAGGCTCATGTCCAGCAATAGATCAGTTTATACACCGAGCTGATCTTATATCATAAAAAATATATGTATTACAAAATGCCATCTATATATTAATATATAAAGATATAACTTAGTACCCCTGTTAAAGAATGCTTCACGTACGTAGAAGTGTAAAAAATTGTATTGAGAAGGATGGCAGAGCGCTGAAACTAAACTGTAAGTAATAATCTACAAGACAATTGACCCAAAATGTATATATAAAGTTTGTGTTATATTCACTTCATGTCAAATGTCTATTGAGTGGTAGGCAGAGATGTGTAGCACCCACATTTGGTCTACAACGACTGAAGATCGAGTAATAAGTATATTAAGAGAAAACTAATTTATTTCTTATCGAAATAGTATTTACTATGTAGGTATTTATGGCTCCTATAATATACAAACATATACACCTTAACGCCATTTGTAGTTTCTATGCCCAATGACTTCATTGACTAACACTCAATATATTTACCTAATTTATGAAAACAAAATATCTTGCAGTTCGGGTAACTAGTTAACCAGTTAAAGCCTGATTTCTATATTTAAGAACAAGTCGTTTTAGCTACAAACAATTGGGTATTGACATACTATTTATAAAATAAATGTAAAAATTAACTGTACATAAGTGAAACGACATGTTTTTTAATATAGGAAACGGGCTTAAATCGCGTCGTGTCAACTCTACAGTACTGGGTAGAGAATAAAACTATCTTATACTCTGCTAGTCATAAATGATGACTAAATGGGTTAATCGGGTCACCAGTAAGAAATGGCAACCTGTTTTGGTCGCCCGATGCTATAAGAAAATGTATATTACGTAGCAGGTGAGGAAATCTGAGTGGGGCCGTTTATCTTACAGCGGCAAAAATCTCTAATGCGCTGGTTGCTTATCAATATATAATTTTCTACTTATTTTAAAAAGACAACTCCCACACCTACCACGGTGTTCCTCGACAAAACCACTATCGACGGGGCCGCGCGAATCACTTTCGCATACGGTCGCGACCCCGCCGAGGTTTCGGCCCGCCGTATGAAACGGCAGGCCACTACACGAAAGACCTACCCAGTAAATAGGCACTACTTCACCTACTGTCTCCCCCCTAGAGGGGAGACGGACTCGACACAAGCCTATCTTATGTGACGAACACAAAAGACACACCGACTTGGAATAACTCGCACATATGCACATATTTTTGTCCCATATAGGATTCAAAACCAGAACACTCGACGTATGGCAAGTGGCGAGGCGACTATTCAAACCACGAAGCCATCAGTGCATTCCGATATTATTATGCCCCGTTGGCGCAATGAGGATGACCACCAGGGGCATTGGAAATTTCCACTCGGATTAAAAAGTACTAATGTTAATCCGTGTAGGTTCACGTTGTCTACAGCAACAAATAAAGACAATTTAGCCATCGCTACTCCAACTTTATAGGATCAGTTTTAGATTCAGACATAAAAAGAGAACGCTCTTAAGTCTCTCATAACAACGTTTCAACAGAAATAATCTCATGTTATTGCTTTATGATTTTATATACAGAAAAACTTTATGCCTTTAAAGATGGCGAACGACAATTTACGGGACGAAGTAGCAACAGCAAACAAAACATAAACACATATTTAGAACATTGTATGACTAAGAATACTTTTTCTCCTAAACTTATTACAGGCCATAACTCGATTTACACTAACATTCAGACAGTAAGAGTAAACAAAGCTATTATCGAGCCATACAACATTCTATCCAAAACAAATTCAAATAAATCTGTAGCTTTGTTTCCCACCATTTTTATGGGACGTTCCGCAGCAAAAATATGATTTATTTTGTTCAGAGAAATATTCAAAATACGGCCCGATTTCAGTACTTTAGGTGCTATTGGTGACCTAGCTTTGAGTTTCGCGTTTTATTCGTGTATCGTTGAAGATATTCTTGTAAACAAAATAGTTTAGAAGAACATTACTTTTTTATGCTCTTTGTAGCCTAGCTTTTTGTTTCTTGCTTTTGAGAGTTGAAAACGTAAGAGAGGTTTTCAGGCACAATATTTATTACTCATTTGGAGACCAACAGACTGCAATGCAGAGGATCTCGGATTCGAGCCCACGTTGCGCACCTCTGATTTTCGGAAGTTATATGACTTTTCAAAATTATATGCGTATTGATTGACAATTATCGCCTGCTCCGTGCTTCGGAGAGCACGATAAGCCGTCGGTCCCGGCTACCATGAACATATATGGCAGTCGTTATTGGGAAGTCAGTGCCCTATAATATCCTGACGCTGGTCTAGCCTTTCGGTATTGTTAGCCTTCGGGTTGCGGAGGTCAGGTGGCAGCCGCTCCGTGTAAAAACTGATATCCAGTCAAATTCGGTTAGACTAGAAAAGCCGACCCCAAGTGACTTGGGAATAATAAAGGCTAGGGAGAAGTTTGTGAATGCTCAACTATTTGTACAGAGGTTACGATTTAGGAATACACACTTATACACGTTGATATAGATACACTATATCAACCTCGATATACAATAGCTGTTTATATGTTTATTTGAGTCTATTATTTTGTATGTCAGGTTGATTTTTTATGATTGAAGTCATTACCTGCTAAAACTAAAACCAAAAATTGTTTTTGGCGTTATCTATCTAAATGTTAAATAGAAAACATTAATTTGAGAAGACTAAAATAGCAAATAATGCAAACAAAATTCCTTGAAAGGTGAAAGAAATATTCCTTAGAACTTTCTTAAAAATAAAGGTCGTAATTAATAAACGTTTAATATCCTGTACCGTCCTGTTTTAATAATATTTAGTCATTTCAACATCTTCATCATCTTTTACTTGTTCCGTAGAAATTTCAAGAAATTTGAGGTCCAATTACAAAAAATAGGAAAGTATAATTTGAAAACTGGGCTTGAACCAAGGAAGGTAAAAGAGGGTAATTGAGAAAATTGTTCAGTAACAGTGTTGTTCAGCTGTTGGCGTTTAATTCTATTATCTGCCAAAACAAAGGACCTCAAAAAGTTAGTATCATTTTATACAAGAGAATTTCTGTCCAGATTCGTAACTTTTTGAGTCTGTTTGTTTTTAAATGCACAAATGGCAAGCTTTATTTACCACCGTTTCATCCCTGTTTCAGATGCAGATATATTAGCAGCGATAGCGTAGTATGAGCCCCTCGGACTGTTATGCAGAAATGTCGAGATCATTCTTAAGGTAACCTCTGACTTTAAGAAGTTTTGTGCTTTTACAATAGTGGAATTCGCTTTAACGGCGAAAGAAACCTGCGTATCTGAGAGACATCCAAAATGTTCTCGTAGATAAGTATATGAAATCTGCGAACTCGCTTTAATCCAGCGTATTGGACTATAGCCCAGCTCTTCACACACTAAGAAGAGGCCCGTGCCCTGCAGTAAGAGAGTTTAAATACAAATATCAAACCAATTGCTAAACTAACTTCTTAAAGTCTAACTTCGAAAAGTCTTGTCTTTAGTCAAGACAAAAAAAAAAGATTCTAGTGCGACAAGGTAATTGCGATGCGGTGAGTGTGCTCTATGTGTGGACGATGGCAATGGAACTACCTCCGTTCTGTAACAATTGAAAAATCAACTTCATTTACATGCAGATAGAGGTAACGAATAAAAGGACGCTGGGAGGTTTGAAATATAGGTCCGGTAGAGCCTCCAAAAGAAGTATTTGAACTAGTAGAGAAGTATCGTGGATTTATTGTAATCTGGCTTGTCTTTTGCCAGCAGCAATAATTAGAAGCCATCTTTTGTGCCTGTTAGTAAATTTTCGGTAAACATACACATTTTTTATCTTTTTGGTATCAGAAACAGACCGTAATAATCAAAACGCGATTCCTACTCTCACAGATTTTATCTCTTTTTTGGCAAAATAAAAGCTAGTACATTTTTTGTGCCAATAACAATGTAATATTTATTATGAAACCTAGTATCCGGAACAAAAATACTGCTCCACATTCAAGATCAATGATCGGAACAGTGGCATTTTCCGTGATAAATAAATGTGTTTGTCTGTACATTAAATGGTAAATCTGATCCGGAATTTACTGTTACGTTGATTTTTATTTTATAACCTTTGTGAAAACGACAATGAATACAGATACGTACAGCAATGCGTACAGGAATGCTCGCGTGTTTCCCGGAGGAATAAGCAGAGCTTACTGTAAAGCTACTAACTACTTTTAAATAAGAGATATTTTCTTCCACATTTTATAAAAAAATGGCTTCCATATGTATTTGTAGATCACACAAATATTTGTATGTGTTAATCTATGCAATCTGTGTAGTCGATTTGATATTGATCTTTTGTGCCTATATAGGGTGAGATTTTTAAAACTTCTTTGGGAGCTACCCCTTTTGGTGAAAATAAGATGATGTATGCGTTACACGCAATCAACAGATAGTTTTTTGGATACTTTAAACTTTATTTTTGATTGACAGAGATAATATTTTTGTCTTTACACGTCAATGTTGTTGTAACGAACCTGATAGAAAGAGTCCAATTATAGTCCAGAGACAGTGACGTCTGATAAGGAATATGCTTATTTCACTCACGACAAACCGAAAATTATAGGAACAACTTGTTAACAAGCATTCATTCAAACGTATAAAACTGTAATAAATCTTTAAGCAATCCACAGTTAAAGAGAGTTTAACATAACAATGGTCCATATACCAAGGGATCGAAGAAAAACCATAACTCAATACTTAACTTATAAAAACTTTTCCTAAACGATATTTGTATTACAAAATATTTAATTGTTTTGGACTCATTAGCAACTACCCTATATACAATTTTTTTAATCTAGGTATTAGTGTTTTCAATAATTTGGTTGGTTATTAGACAAGACTAGTTTCCCGCAGTTTAACCAATACCGCAGTGGTCGTCAATGCTGTTCATGAGGTCTCTGGTATGAATCCCAGGTCGTTCTAACAAAAATATTGGGTTCTTTTATCAAGAATTTGCCTTCGAATTATGAGAGTTAGGGAATAGAGGGAGCACTTGTGATTATGCAAACTATTGAGCTCCGCAAAGATTGACCGCCGTGACATAAGTCCAGAAGACCTGACCTTTACTATAACAACACGTAGGTTTTTATAAAGTCAACGTAGCTTAACAATAAACAACAGCCTAACGATTTAAAAAGTCAGACAAGACCAACGAGAAAAGTTAAAACAGGGTACCACTTTATAAAAGCAACTTTATCCAGTCAAAATTCCCTGAGGATCCGTATCTAATTAGGTCCAAAATTAAACTATCCCAACTTCAATCACAAATGAAAAGCACGGAAACTGGAAGGGAATAAAAAGTACTGTTTAACGTTTTAACAGTACAGAGTTTAGTAGATGAAATAGTGGAATTCGCGCAATACAAACATTCCAGTTGAATTAAATTGAAGGAATTCAACACAATAGTTCTTCAAGAGTGGACGTTGTCGTATCGGTAATTTATTTGTTTGAAACTTAACGATATTCTTGATTTACCCACTTATACCTAATATTTAAATTATAATCTTTAAATATGGACATCATTCTAGATCGTTAAGTTTTCATCCGACATAAGATATCATCATGACATCTAAATTAAAAATATAATACCATTGAAATTAAACTACTATATACGGATTTTATCGCGTTGTTTATTTAACACTGTATTACAAAATTTTGAAAATATTACACTACTACTACTATTGATTTTATTTTAACCCACCATGTGACCATGGCTGCTGAAAAGCAACCGAAACGTCGGGGAAAGTGTAAACCAAAAATAACTAGATTTAATAGTTTAAATAATTTTATTAGCTTATAAATTAGTAAAATAAAATCAATAGTAGTAGTAATGTAATATTTTCAAAATTTTGTAATACAATGTTAAATAAACAACGCGATAAAATCCGTATATAGTAGTTTAATTTCAATGAATAACATTCGCGTAAACAGAAGACAATATTATATAATACCATACCACGGCCGGTGTAACCTGGTCGAAACCTCAATCATCAGTTAGGTAAATACTATGTATGTTCGCGTCTATACCCGTTACAAATTATACATATCATGCAAAGTTAGAAGTTATTATAAATAGAGTACTAACACGCTTACTTGAATTGAAAATTGTACATGATCGTTCTCTATCTTACTCGTATGTGTGAGCTCACTCTTGGTAATATAAACATTTTCGTGCAATCTAAGTAAATTGAAGGCACATCTATGCTATATATCTTTGCCGTGTATCACAGTCTCTTGCTGCATAATTCTATGGCTTTACACTTCGTCAGGGAGACTCTAGTATTTCACATTTTATACAATAAAGACGGACAACAAGCATACGTAATAGCCCATCAGATGGTAAATACTTTTGCCCATGATCGCCTAGAATTCCAGAGGATACATTTTTGTAGAGAAAAAGAATATGGGATGGTTTAAAAGAGAAGGTACGTAAAAAGTAGGTATGTGAGTATTTGGAAATGTACTTGATAATCGTAGAAAGTGGAGTTTCGGGAAATGTATGTTGATGGTCTGACATAATATTTCACAAAGTCATATACGTAAGTACATATGTAGGATGGGTAAACCAAGGTGTATGATAACCATATTTCGCCAAATATCTTTTAGGTCCCACGTTATAAAGAGCGAGCCTATTGTTATCTACTGGGCACATGGCCAGACTTCTTGCAGCTACTGAAAATTACCTAACTCAAAACGTAAGTACACATTGTGTAAATTTCACTCATTATTCATGTAACAGTGCCATCGTATTCAACACACAAAATTAAATCTTCACATTAAACAAAAAACTCAATTCATAAATCTAAAACTCGTCAAATTTTTCCCTCAATATTCCCTCAGTAATACTGAAGCAACTCAATTAACGATATTGGAGAATGGCAGACCAACTTTGTGCGCTAGCAATTCGTCAGTACATTCAGAGCTTACTCTGAAACTAGTTAGCTAATAGCAGAGATAAATGGTAGCACTAAGAGAATGTATTTGTATCCGAATTTAGTGTAAAGTTGTTTGAAATTTTGAATTTGGAAATTGGAATACTCTGGGAGTTAAATTGGCGTGATTTTTGGAGTACGTTGTTTTATTAGATATGTTTAAAACGTAGTCCTTTGTTCATCTTGAGGGTGAACAAGAGGCATGAAAATTAAACACGATATGAAATATCCTTTTTGTCGTGCGTGTGCCGAAAATGTAGAAGGATAATAAACGGGTTTGCATCGCGGCTGTAAGTAATGTGGGTAGAAATCTTTCTTCGCCGTATTTAATTTATGAAATATGGCCGTGTATGTATTTTGAATTTTTGATGAAAACCGTCTGCTACCGCAAATTAAAGTGTAAGAAAGATGAAAAGAAGAAAACAGAGTTGAGTTATGTGTTATTGTGATGTTACTTTAGTTAAACGTTTTGCTTTTACATATAATTACGAGTATGTATCAGCAATGATATTATATAAAATAGATGTAAAAAAGCCATACTAAATTGTGCGCAGAATTGTGTGCTATAATTCCATATTTCTGGCGCCTCGTTTTAAACGAACTGAATAAAAAGTGCTACAATTGGGCAAGCTTTAGAACTCACTTTTTGCGCGCGTATGACCTACTTAAGTCTTTTTAATAAATAATATAATTGAGTAAGAATAAGTTACTTATATATATGTAAATATTGTGGAAGCAATTACACACGGCGTAGTGGTTTAGATGGCCTCGCCGCTGTCATTGCGCCAAGTATTGTCAGTTCGATCCTCACACGGGACAAACATAAGTGTGGTCTACAAATAGTTATGATTCTGGGTTTTCTTTGCGGCTATTGTTTTAATGTTTGTAAACCGACAGAGGAATGTGCGGCAATGCTGTGGCAGTTGCTTTTTTTATAAAAATAAAAGGTAATTCAATACTCATAGAATTGCAAACATCATTAAAGTTCATTATAATTGTGTCCTCTAAGTGTTTCTTAAAATCATTTATGATAACCATGATCGTATATGATGATTCTTCTATTTAAAAATAAGTTTTCTATTAATCATTATATGTAATACTAGTCTTTACCCGTGTTTACGTCTGAATAAACTACAGTTCGCTTCTCTTACGAGAGCCTTTAATACGTAGCTAGCCCAATTTTTTACTGCCTTGTCTCCCTCGATATAATGTAACGTAACACTGCCATCTCTTTTCCATTCATTAAAACAGTGAGTGTGTCGTCTTAATAACGACTTTCGTCTTATAGTCTTATTGGAATCTCTTCAATTTTTCATAGGTAGGCGCGGAACCATGTGCCCCACGCCGCCGCCACGCCGGAACTCCAACCCAAGGTTGAAGGACGAGCCCCCACTTCTGTGAGTGTGTGATCTTGATACAATAAAAAGCAGAACTTGAGAATACACCTTTTATTTCTTTTCAACAGTCATTTTAACTAAACTAGACAAGAAATCTTTTCTTCACAAAAAAAAACAACCTCCTGCCATCACCCGCTTCACAGTCTAACTCTCTCACTCCCTCTTTCGTCTCTCCGTCCTTTTCACTCAGTTATGTTCAAAAATCAGCTTACATTCTTCACATTCAGTAATTCAATCCATCCCACACAACTATTATTTGTCGTCTGTTCAATAAAACGTACTCTAAACATGCAACAACAACTATGTATGTACATACAAAGCCTCATCCCTATATCCCCGAAGGGGATAACCAGAGGTGTACTATACCCACATTTGTCAAACTATGTCTTAAGGATCACAAACGAACGTTTTGCCGCGTTTTGGGCACTGTTGCAGACTCCGTGCTACTACTAAAATTTTCTCGACAGTAAAACTCAATAGCATTTTATCCGATTAGGCAGTTAAACCCAGTTGCATACGAAACAGCTGTACCAACAAGGCAGCATTCTCAATATCATCAAAATTGTTACCAAGTAAGCATTTACAAAAATACCCCAAATTATTCTCCAGAAAGTGCCACACATACATCAAAAGGCGTTTTACTTTATCTCGTTTTTTAAAATACCTCAAAAGTACTCCAAACTTAAATTGTCTACACGTGTTTCATCGTCAACAACGTTGACATTAATTATTTTGTTTATTTCTGTAGCACATTTATAGGGTAAAATGTGGGTAAATTATATTTAAAATATATGGAACAAGTACGTATTTTAGTTGTGTTAGCAACAAGCAAGAAGTCATTTTGTGGATAGCCTGGTAGAAATGTTAAATTATTGTGTTAAAACATAATGTTATGTTGATTAGTATCGCTAGAATAATATGTATACTAAAATAGTATTAGTTGAACAGTTATTTTGCCTCAAACGTGTAATAGGTTAGCATTTTATACCTTAACATTTTATTTCAAACTAGCTGCGCCTGCGGTTTCACCCACATTTACAGTTACTGCGCGGCCCCCGAAGGTCGTAGTGTGATGTTATATAGCCTATAGCCTTCCTCGATAAATAAGCTATCCAACACTAAAATATTTTTACAATTCGAACCAGTAGTTCCTGAGATTAGCATGTTCAACCAAACAAACAAACTCTTCAGCTTTTTAATATTAGTATTAGTATAAGTAATAATTCTACGAATCGCAATATTTTGGATAAAAAGGAGCCCATATTGCTCTCTGATCCATAAACTAGATAGCTTATAAATCATAGAGTTGTCTTATACAAAAATATATTATAATTTAATGCTACGTCAAAGAAGTAACTACCAATTACAATATATTTGGTAAACTTTTACAATTAAAAACGCAATCTTTGCAGGTCTTGAACCTGTAACCTTGACGAACCACTTTGCGTGCGCTGCGCCACTTTGCTTCTTTACGTGGAAGTTCGCGCCATTGCCAATTACTAGATCGCGATATTAATGAGCTGGTCACACGTTAAAGTACCAATGTCTTACAGGAAACCGTTATTTATAGAAGGAACTTAGAAACTTTGAAGCAAGAATTACGCCCAGTGAGTAAGAGTTCCAGAAGAAAATAAGTAAAAGTAAGTATGTGACCCATACCTTCTTCTTCCAACTCTCTTTTTGTATGACAGGCTTTGCTATTTTCGTACTTATATATATACTAGATTTTGCTCGCAGCTTCTTTCGCATAAATGTTGATTATGTAAATTTTTAAGACTCAGGACCAGTACTTTTGCCGGTTGTAAGGTACTCTATGATCGAGGAATTAAGTCGTGAAAGCGGAACAAACAAAGACACATTCGCAGTTGAGTGGTAGTGTGTGAGACTGATAGCATTGCTACGTTATCTTATCTTATCTTGTGTGGGGGCCAGTCAGTACAGACCGGCGACACTTCGACCCAGTGGGATCTTTTGTGTCGACTTCCCCAATAACAACAGCCATAGATGTTCATGGCAGCCGGGACCGACGACTTAACGTGCTCTCCGAGGCACGGAGCAGGCGATAATTGTCAATCGTTAAATGGCAATAGTTATTCTTTCCGCGAAATAAAGACCAGCCTTCTGGTCACGGGAAGCGTAGATCAACCTTTTCTTTGATCAGACAAAAATAGTACAAAAACAAGTGTTAGAATTGAACGTTTATTAATGATTTTATTAAGCTGGTTTTAGCAAGAATAGGCGAACATGACGCCTGCCACCAACAACATTAAAAAATAACAATAAAATAATATTCAAATTAAAACAAAGGAAGTTTATTTCAAGGTCTTCGTAGGTACGCACCGAGACTCTATAGTAAATAAAGAGATGTAATTATAATTTAAAAATGAAGTTCTTAGAATGGTTATTATAATTCTATAAATTGAATTGTGTCGTTTAGAGTAGGTACAATGGAAAAAGACATTCCGTAACATATAGATATAAAAAATAAAGTCCAAGATCAGAAGACCTAGATAAAATACTAAAATAAGGTTCCTAAAGACGATCTTGTAATAAATTCGCACCACTTTTCATTCGTACTGGTCTATTTGGAAACCTTAATAAATTCTGCAGATGAAAAAGCCTTTTAGATAGCCAATGAAAACAGGCAGCCAGACCTTATTTACACCGAGGCCCTGTAAGTCAGCAATTCAAATTTAATGACATACATTTTGAGTTTCATCCTTTAATTACAGCCAAGAATATCTTAGTTGGTGCGAATTTGTCTCGGTTCTTAGCATGAAGAGGCAGTTGTCTTAATCTTAACTCGCACAATTCGTCAACTGTAAGGGGTTAAGGGTAAGCTCTTAACAGCTGTATAAGTCTAGCTGGAGACGTTGAGTAATTCTAAACTTGGAGTTTCTGTTTTTACGAGGCCTTGTGTATTTCAATTATCTTTAAAGTTTCCCGGAAATTTGTATTTGGGTTGATAATAGGCTGAATATAGTGGTATGTTCGCCACATTTTACGGGTTGATTAAAGAAAGGGTGTTTTGTTTTTGGGTGAACAACTTGTTTGTTTACGTACTTAGGCTCGTGTCGTATTCCACGTGTAGGTGAACTGTCTGCGGTAATCTCCGCGACATGATGTTTACTTGACAACAGCATGCGATATTAAAATTCTATTGCGTATCACATTTGTGTTGATTTAAATAATTTATAATTTTTTTACTGTAGTTGGAATAGTAATTTGGATAGATGGCAAAGCGTGTCGCCTTGATATGCTTAGTAAGGCAAAAGAAGAATAACAAAACTTTATACTAGACTACCTCGGTACCTCGTTGGCGCAGCAGTCGTGTATACGAGTGCCGTGCATGTGGTAGGTCAAAAAAAGTGTTATTGGGTGTGAAACTGTGAAACGGTGAAACAGTATATTGTACTAGCTGTGCCCGCGGTTTCACCCGCGTTTATGATTACTGCGCCACCCCCCTGGGTCGTAGCGTGATGTTATATAGCCTATAAACTTTCTCGATAAATAGGCTATCTAACACTAAAAGCGTTTTTCAATTCGAACTAGTAGTTTCTGAGATTAGCGCGTTCAACCAAACAAACAAACTCTTCAGCTTTATAATATTATTAGTATAGATAAGGCTCACTACCTATTACATAAATATATGGGTCTAATAAACCTCTGCTTACCCTTTTAAGGGTAGGCACGTGATTCTATGTATCTATGAGAAGAAACCATTGAAAAAAATAAGTTGAATTAAATGCTATATAATATTGTCTATATTTAATCGAATTTGAAGAGAGAATCTATTAACGGTTAGATTCGCATTTTGTTATTTGGGTTTGCCTGATAGATTCAAACCCAATCAGGGTTCCTTATCAGGAGCACGCAATCATGGATTCAGATGTGACTCCGATTGGGTTTGAAATTAGTCAGGCAGAGCCAAATAAAATATGAATTAAGCTGTTATAAAGATTACATTTTAAAGAAATAAGTTTAAATAAATAATAGCATTTTCTTTTTCTTTTGTAGACCTCTAAACTTCTTACTTATGTATCAGAGTTCACTGTTTATTACATATAATGGAGACAAACAATCCATCCCGATAAGTTCATTTTTATTTTGCTGCATTGACCTTTTGTTTTGTTTCTTTTATCTCTGAGTAATGACTTTATGTTGGTCCAACTATGCGCCCATACTTATTATATAGAATCCGTGGTTTAGGGATGGACATTGTTTACGGGATTGAATAGGATTACAATTTACTTCAAGTTATAAAGTATGAAATATTACTTCCCGGTAACAATAGGGATGCGATTTACTTTAAGTTATAAAGTACAAGATATTATTCCAAGGTAACTCGATCCCAAGGCACGCACTTTTTGAATTGACTTTTTGAATTGATGTGCATATTAAATATTTAACCATCGCTCGGTTTATCGCTGAAGAAAAACAAAGTAAGATAACCAAAAGATATGGGAAATGCCTCTCGAGAACAGTACTTTTTTTCTTGATCAAAGGTATTCTTTATTTTATTCTGCATCGAGGATTTTGTTGAAATTAAACTACTATATACAGATTTTATTGCGTTGTTTATTTAACACTGTATCTATTACATAATTTTGAAAACTGTTACACTACTTTTACTACTGAATTTTACTAATTTTAAGTTTTACTGTTGAATTTTACTAATTTTAAGCTAATAAAATTATTAAAAGTATTAAAACTATTTATATTTAGGTTTACACTTTCCCCGACGTTTCGGTTGCTTTTCTGCAGCCATGGTCACGGGGAGACTATTTTGATTGCGAGTTTTTTATCATCATAAATTTCGCATACACGTTATGTAATTCGGGAAATTTTATCATGGTTGGTCAGTGGGGAGAACAGACTGCAATGCAGAGGGTCTCGGGTTTGAAAGCGTGTCGCGCACCTCTGACTTTCGGAAGTTATATGACTTTTGGAAATTATGTGCATTTTATTATATTATATTATTTATTAATTGACAATTATCGCCTGCTCCGTGCCTCGGAGAACACGTTAAGCCTTCGGTCCCGGCTGGGAAGTCAGTGCCCTATAATATCCTGACACTGATCTAGCCTTAGGGTATCGTTAGCCTTCGGGTTGCGGAGGTCAGGTGGCAGCCGCTCCGTGAAAAACTGATATCTAGTCAAATCCGGTTAGATCAGAAAAGCCGACCCCAAATGACTTGGGAATAATAAGGCTAGGGAGAAGAAGGTCAAGTAGTTAAGGCGTTAAAGCGTAACAAAAAACATTCAAATATGTCATATTACTAGATTTTGCACGCGGCTTCGCTCGTGTTAATCTAGATTTTGTCAATACTTTTTTATCCCTTGGAAACAATCATTTCTCCTAAATGAAAGGTATGTACTCTCGATCCTATTCTATACTCTCTAAAAACGGGTATGCGAAATTTTATGATGATCGGTCGAGTATAACAAATAAACAAACTCACATGTACATTAATTTGTTAGAATAACAATTAAGTAAACGTTTATTTCTTTGAAAGTTAGTTTGTACTGCTCATCGAAACACCCCATGTTTGTCATAAGCTCAATTATTTTCGTCACCTTTGGAGTCTTCTTATGGGGCGCCCCTATGTTGTTTGTTTTGTTTGTATATTTATCGTTAAATTTAACGATTAATAAATAAACCTATATTCAATGGAAACATTATGCCATATACATTTATATAAGTAAGGGTATGTGTACATTTCGGCTGGTTAAGGATTCATCAATATCATAGGTTGCAATAAAGAAATAAAGGCACACCGTAAATTATAGAGGCACAGTGAAGGTTTATTCAAACAAATGCAATTCCTGCTATAATAAAATAACGTTTAGTTTGACTTAGCGTTTGACTTTTCGCGTAAGGCACAAATACTAGATTTATTCTTCTTCGTTCTTCTTATCGAGGTGCTTATAGCTAGTTGCACTCACAAATCGGTAAACGATTAGCGAGGTTAAGCACATTGCTCTCGTCTATAGATGGGTGTCCGCTTAGTGGTGTTTCATCTGAGCGTCTCCGTGCTTCGGAGGGCACGTAAAAAGTCGGTCCCGGTTGTTGCCAAATTGACATCAGTCGTTAAGCCATGTCAGAGGTCTAGGCTTGAACAACTCTTGACAACAGGTTGGCCACTAGCCACACGAAAAGAAAAGAAGAAACACTAGATTTATTCAAAGATATAGATTTTGTTTCGCTTACAGAATTAAAACTCTTGTTGGAATTGTGGTAGTAAATGTAACTGCTATGCATCAAATGTTGGGTTCGAATCTCGAGTCAAGGAAAATATATAATATTATACGACATACACACAACACTTATATCTAGCCCAAACTAAGCAGAGCTTGTACTATGGGTACTAGACAATGGATAAACATATATATATAAACTTTTTTTTTTTTGTAAATACTTACATATTATACATGTCTACACCCAGACCAAGACAAAATCGACAAAAAAATCTATATGTGTATCACATATAGATTTTTTTTAAATACTTACATATTAAACATAGAAACCAGACCAAGACAAACATCCATGTTCATGCACACAAATGTTTGACTTGTGCGGGAATCGAACCCGCGACCTCAGGCGTGGCAATCGGTTACACTAACCACTATGCCATCGAGGTTGCGTTTACCGTAAAATAATCTTAATAGCAGCATGAAGTCTGAACCTGTGACTGTAAAATTAGTCCAGTTGACTGCAATTGACCTGCCTGGGGAGCAGGCCAATTGACAAATTACGTGAAATCTAAAATTTCTTATTAAATATGGATACAATACACCGTTCGCCTATCCTTTTAGGAATATAGGTGTAAAATTATGATTATACAAAATAAAATCATTTGGACGAAGTAAAAAATTTCCTGCTAACATTTCCATTCAAATATTGCAGTGTTAGATTCAGCAAACTACAGTAATATAGAACAAGAGAGTATAGATAAGGTACCAGAACTACGTAGACAAACTAAAACTTCCACTCATAGGGACAACTTCAAACAATCGGCTGAACAATGCGGCTGTCAGGCCTCGGGCCGACGATGGTTCTCGATTGCACATGATTGTGCGACCGAATTGATCGCTTTGAGAACTTAATGTTTGAATGCAGAGTTTTTGTTCAGTGTGCATTGAACTTTCACAATACACTGCGTTATGCGATATAAAGGCATTGCAAGGTACCTCACCTTTTAGAAGCAAAATCTGTGCAGTATGTGTACAGGTGTCACACTTATCAGATTTTTGCTCTACACGCTATCACTGAACACTACAAAACTTCAAAGAACAGAAAAGTATTTTGAAGTTGGTCTTGCATTTCTTTTCTCTATGTAGCTTTTTCAGATACTTATGTACGATGCAAGTAGCTATCATTGACGTTTAAACTATGTATAGAAGCCATACAAATAATTCTTCTTGCGAAATGTTCTCCCGCTTATACAAAAATTTATTTAAAATATAAACCTAGTATTTCTCATATAGTAATTTTATTATCATTTAAAATTTCTCGGTTTAACATAAACAATAGCTATAGTCGTCCAAGTCTGAGTCCGGTGACCATGCGTTGCAATCAATAAAATGTATTTTATAAATTAATTAGTCATTTATTATAAATTATTGTACCTATTATTTAAATAAATAGATTAAAAAAAAAACAAAAATAAAGGTTTAATTTCCGTGGCTGCAAAACATCTAAGTTTTTTGTTAAAGATACTAACTATACATGTTATTGGACAAGCAGTACGATGATTTTATTTATCGTAAGTGTTCAGTCAACGTATCTATACTATAAAGATTTTATTCTATACAATTATAAAGATATTATGTAAAGGAAAGGTTTGATTTTTGTTTGTTTGTAAGAATTTAACTCAAAAACTAAGAAACCGATTTTGAAAATTCTTATACTATTAAAAAGCTATATTATCATCGTTTGGACCTGACCTACTTTTACGCGAGCGATGCCGCTTGCAAAGGCTAGTTAAAATTAAATATTATGATTTCTTCATAGATATACTTGGCAAAATGTATTTTCATTTATCCTTCCACTTAACACGGTACATATTTTCGTCTATAAATTTCCGAGCGTCTCACCCTTAAGTGGCAATTCGTCAAGAAGCCGCTTTACCGTTTGGTTGTTCCGAAACTGGCTAATCGGCTAAAATCGGCAAAACTTCGGCACTGATGACAACAGAGTCCGCTCTTTGTCCCAGTGATTGATTGATCTTTCTTGGATCCTGACAACAAATTAGATCCGCGGTTCTATTTACAGAAGAAAGCGGATAGATGAGCGGTTCTTTGTTTTATGGTTATTAGATTTCTTAGGCGTAAATGAGGAGAAACAGCGTGTTAATAATAAAATAACTTACCCTTTGACTAATTTGACTTAATAAGATTAATTTGTTCTAACAGACTGACTAATATTTTCTACGCATATGCAAGTTATGTAAGTAACATACATATACATGTATAACACACACATATACACACACACACACACATACACACACGGCTCGTACTTAATATTTAATTTTGTATATTGTTAATACTATACACCTAGCAAATTTAATACTATCGTTTCAATATTTTTAATTTATTTGCATCGGCTGTACCATATACAGTAAAATGTATATGGTACAAACAATGCATATAAATATGATATGATATGTAGCACAACATACCATATGAAACTGTAGCCAATGTTATATTCTTATAGAGCCTGTTGATTTAAAATCCGTATATTTTTGTAACTTATACTATCAGGAAAATCACAAATAGACTACAAATACAACAAAATCGTTTATTGTTGAAATCACCTTCAGTATATAACGATATACTGAAGATGATTTCAACAACAAACAATCATTTAATTCAACAATCAATTACACAAAACACTTGCATCTAGACCAAACACCAAAAAACCCGTTCTCAATACTGCCGGCGTAAACAAGTTGTTAAAGAAATTGAAAGTAACTTAAAATACTGTAATAAAATTTCATCAGTTCCCCCTTTTGTCTTTGATTTATTAGCGTTGACATTTGTGACCTTGTTTGTTCAATGTTATAAACAAAGGTTATAAAACAATAATGGGTTTCGAGAGCTTCCGGGTTATTGATGACTCGGGTCATGGGCTTTAGTGAATAGAATTATGGGATATACTTATGTAAATGCAATTCCTTTAGTGGAAATAGAAGAGAAAGTGTACGGGTCTGTAGTTTCCTGACTCAGCGCTAAGCCAGAGTCAATTGAGAAAAATGAATGATTGAGCATATACTTCCGACGGCAATATATAAGACAGAAGAGAAATATTAGGATGTTATGAAGTTATTAATACATTAGAAGACAAAGGAATGTTAGAACTTAATAGTGCAGAAACAAAAGCAAGAGACCCTGCTAATATAAAATACAATGTATATAAATTTGAGATTCTAAAACAATAAATAAATAATAATTCATAATGGAAACATAACATGTAAAGTTTTAGTGATTTTAATATTAATAAGAACTCATACGTCGTAAGGTTCGACAAACTAAACAACAAAAGTACGTATTCAGCAGTACATTTGAAAGAGACCAATATAGATAATTGTGTTTCTCGCTCGCTCTTTTCCTCTTTTAAATCGATGCTTTGTGGTGAGATGATTGGGACACATGCAATTTCTGTTAAAATTAAATGAAAAAACCATTAAAATGAAATTGAATACTTTTCCCCAAACTAGGTCAGCATCGTTCAATAAAATACCTCTCGGACCAATAATGGCCCTACTCATTTCACCCTTGCCTCTAACTTTACAAACCAAATATCAAATTGATACAAAACTTAACAAATAACTAGAAAGGGCAAAGCTATCGTTACCTAAAATTATAAACGGTGAACCCTCTACTGTTTGACTTTTGGAATATTATATTAAGAAAGTTCCGCAGTCTGGTTCAGTTCGTTTCATTATATTAGCATAAAAGGAAAGTTAACGGTCAGATGATTAGACTTGACTCATAGTTTGTCGGAGACAGTTTTCCAAATGAATGCCGCTAAGGTTCTTTAAATGTGATGCCTGTCTGATTATGTCGTCAAGATAAATTAGTGATAAAGGTGTAATGTTCCGTTGCAAGGGAGTAATTGAGTTGTGAACAGAGATAAAGTTTACCTTATAGGAAATAGGGGTGGATGGAGATAAGAATATGAAATAGGCGACCAAAAATGTCTATGAGAACTATTATACAAGATTAACGCGTCACTAGATGTCAATCCAAACTGGATTAAACAGCTAGACTTCATGATACTTTGAGCTCATTCTGCGTAAATAGAAACAACAATAACTGAATTATGTTCGGGTACTTTGAAATAACTACACTGGAACATTGAGACAACTACCATCTTAGTCTCCCCGTGACCATGGCTGCTGAAAAGCAACCGAAACGTCGGGGAAAGTGTAAACCAAAAATAAATAGATTTAATAGTTTAAATAATTTTATTAGCTTAAAAATTAGTAAAATAAAATCAATAGTAGTAGTAGTAGTGTAATATTTTCAAAATTTTGTAATACAGTGCTAAATAAACAACGCGATAAAATCCGTATATAGTAGTTTAATTTCAATGGATTAAAAAGTCAATAATTTTAGAAAATAAGCTTTCTATTAAATTAGTCGATCTTACAGCTGTATAGCAATATAGATATATTTTCTTTTTTTCTTTTCAATTCAAAATATAAAACAACATAAAATTAGAAGAAAGACTTGTGATATGACTGCACTGATGGTGTAGTGTAAGTGGTCGCCTTGCCACTGCCACTGCGCCGAGTGTTGTGGGTTCGAATCCCACACGGGACAAAAATTTGTGTGATCCACAAACGGTTGCTCCGAATCTGGGTGTTCTTTGTGTCCGTTGTTTGAATTTTTGCAAAGTCCCCGCGACACAGGTATTATTTCTAGTGCGGCAGTTTACCTTAAAAACATATATAGATAACAAAACAGAATATTATTTTAATGAAGAATTGTAATTGCAAGTTATTAATCAATTAAATTTAAGCATGGAAATAGTTAAATATACCAAAGAATAGAGATATCCATAGTGCTTTCATTAACTATCTTGAATAATAATACGTGTCTGCATTAATTCAAGAATTAATTTATACATCGATTTAAGTCAAAACTAACTTGAATAGCAATTGAAATTGACTCAATCTAGCGTTTTCACCATCTATCAAAGCAATTATTGATATCAAAGTTACGTATTATTACATTAGAACCGTTTTGCTGGTATTAGTATAATATGTGTTTATTAGCAATCATATTCATATCATAGAGATTATGTTCAACAGATAGAGGCGTATACGTGAATATGAATTCTAAATTGGGTACATCATGTTATAATGTTATCTATATATTATATCGTGCGGTTGGGCGTGTGGTTAGATGTTAAATGTAATATTAATATCAAGGAAGACCCAACCTACCGAAATATACTACAGGAAATATTTGTACTTAGCTTGACCACTTGGGTACTTCGAATATGTTTATATTCGTACTTAGAAATATAGATGCTTTGGTCCCTACAATTTTATCACTTTACGAATGTTTGTTGCTTAAGAATATTTTATTTTATTTTTAATTTAGAATAATTCCTCCCCTGCACTAAGAATAATTCCTGTGATGCTGGGGACTTTACAAACATCCAAACAGCGGATAAAAAACGCCAAGACACGAAACAACTATGTGGACCACACAATTTTTTATCTCGTGTCGGGCATCGAGCACTAGGCGTAGTTCTATGGCCGATCCGATCTGGACAGAAAATGTTTATATTGGGTCTTTTCTTTTTCATTATATTATATACATTAGTGTTATAGACATTCTTGACAAACATTAACATGTATGATTAGTGAAAAATAATTATATACTCTGGTATAATATAATTATTATTCCACTCTTGTAACAATGTCTTCTTAAATGCTACAACTTTATCTTATCACTATTTATTCGGTCGTTCTTTGGTCTTCATTAGACCCACTAAATATACTTCCCAATGCTCTCGTTTAATTTTAAAGCTGTCAATTCGCAAAATGATTATTTAAAATCAATGTCTTTACTTGCAATATTTAACCGCTATCGTACTGTTTTTGCGATAAGAAATTAAAATACAAGATTTTTTAGAAATATAGCAGAAGGCATCGCATGATTATACACGCCATAAAATGTTGTGTATGACCTAATAATGAAGTAGATGGCACCGCAAGGTTTCAATCGTTCTTATCAAGTTTCTAATCATGTCACGAAGTCACGACAGCAATTGAAACTGATACGAAATTGTTTTTATACATATTATAGTTTCCACCGAAATTTTTATTATACTAAAACAAAAAGAAACTAAAAATACCAACACAATGATCAATTTAACTTTTATCAACAACAGTTAAACAGTGATTTACTGAACAATGTAAATTGAGAATCATTAAGACAATCCGAAACTTCTTAATGGACAGTCCAAAATTACTGGTAAGTACGTTTTAAGTACATTAGAACTTGACAAATCTTCGGCTGTCTACAGTTATGAATAAAATTGTTTTTATTGTGGATGGAGGATTAACTTGATTCGCTTAATGTGAAGGCTTTGCTTCAAACGCGTTTCCGTTAAAACTTGAGACAAATTTTGTTATAAGCAGCAACTTTACTTGAAGTGCTTTAACAATTCCGGAAGGCATAACGCTGTTCATGAAAATTGCTGTGTATGCAAAACAGTCTAACTGTTCCCTAATCATTATTATTATCATGTATGCCACTTGGCTTACACATCTGCGTATTAGTTACCAACTTCTTAGTACAAGTATGGTTTTGATCAAGATGTTATATTATAATTAGTTCGGTAACTTGGTGGATTATGCTCACGCATGCATTTTGTGAACAAATCTGTGATTATCAGAAGATTTTACAATAGCTATATTATTAAAGAAGCAGCGATAGCCAAATGGGAGACCGTAAGACTGGTACGCATATTTGAAGATGATGATGATGAAGATTTTTGCGTATTAAATAGTTAATTATCATTTTAACGGTAAAGGAAAACATCGTGAGGAAACGTCCATGTCTGGGCGTTCACTGTAATATTTTTTTTATGGTACCTATAGGAGGCAAACGAGCAGACGGATCACCACCGCTCATGGACACCCGCAATACCAGAGTAGTCAAAAGTATGTTGCCGACCTTTTAAATTTGCCCCTTCCCCTCCCCAGAACGTGGACGGGGGATTGGGCCTCCGATAACCTCAGTCACTCAACGAAACACAACGCACGCGCTATTGCATGCCGGTTTTCTGTGAGGCCGTGCTATCACTTCGATTGAGCCGGCCTATTCGTGCCGAAGAGTGGCTCTCTCACTGTAATAATGTTCTCGAAGATATGTGAAGTCTGCCATCCTGCACTAGGCCAGCGAGGTGAACTGTGGCCTAACCCCTCTCACACTGAGAAGAGGCCTGTATCCAGCAATGGTACATTTTTATACAGGACTGGCATAATTATTATATTATTGACTAGCTTTTGCTCGCGACTCGCTCTTGTAAAAGTAGCTTAGGTTATGTTAGTAACAATATTTTTTTTAAATAAATTTCCCCACTTTGGTTGGCCAGTGTAACGTTTGTGATCTAGCCCGCTTTAGAGGCGAGGTTGACTTGGGAAAAATCTAAGTGGAGTTATAAATATAATAATTTAAACTCACTATTCTTCGCAATTACAAAATGTTATTGTTTAATACGACAATTACAATTACTAGTACAGGGCGTGGTTCTTTGAGAAAGGCTCGGTACGTGGTCTTTGAGGAAGACCACTTAACTTCAGGTCAGCAGTGCAGCGGGCGAGAGGGCTTGAACCAGGATGCGATCAGCCTATATACCGCCGGGCAGGAGGGGAAGAGGGGCGCCACCCAACACTCCGACTTGCGCGCAGCCGTCATGGCGCGAGCGGTCCGCGTGACAATATGTTACTCGGTAATAATATAGCTTTTTAATGGTGAAAGAATTTTTTAAATCGGTTAATTTGTTTTGATGTAAATCGTTACAAAAACATCTAATTTTTCCTCTTTATAATATTGTAGTATTACTTACATATTATTTTTAAAAGATATAAGTATAGACTAAAGATGTCGTGAAGACTTTAGAAAGTAGACGTAACTTAACAGAAAGAACACACAAACTAATGCGACAATCACTACGTACAATTAAATGAAACGAAGTTCTGCAATTGCACATAACCTATTGTTATTGCGATTGGAGAACTTACAAATAAGGAAATAGACATTCCTATCTTTCGTTAATCACTACAACAAAATACCTTTCACATTTAAGAGATGTGAAATGTGAAAGGTATTTTGTTTTAGATTCAGTACGTCCAATTTACCGAAAATATTGTGAAGCTTTGATCACAAAGTTCTGCATGAAAGAAAGAAAGAAAGAAAGGAAGGATAAGCTCGTACTAATTCATTGATAGAGTTAGTTATATATAATATGTATATACAGCGTGTAATACAAAGGCCTGGTTATATGTAAGGGCCGTAATGTATACCAGATAAATAATCTATGTGCTTTACCGCAAGATCAAAAAGTAGGTATATACATTTTATATAATATTGTCTTCTATTTACGCGAATGTTCATTGAAATTAAATTACTATATACGGATTTTAATAAAATCCGTATACATATAGTAGTTTAACTTCAAAAACATATATTTTATGATAATTTAACAAAAGAAAATGTATTATTAAAACATCGAAAGAAACGCTTTAAATCACTGTCGAAATTACGCCTAGTTAGCCGTTAACGTTATTTAAGTGTCGATTTAACTACTAAACGTATAAAGGTCCCCACGAGGGACGAATGGAGACAAGGTCTACAATCTCCTGACAAGAGTTGTCTCATCTGGTACACTGATGATCCAAAACGGAAACAGGATCAGGCGCTGGCGTTTATGCCAACGACTGCAAGGTTAGCCAAAGCATGGGCAAATATGCAACGGTCTTCCAAGCGGAAACCTATGCTATAATTGCCTGCGCTCAGGAGAATATTAACAATAATGTCACTGATAGGACTGTTTATATTCTCAGTGACAGTCAAGCTGCTCTCAAGGCTTTGGGCTCCTGCAGGGTGGACTTCGGACTGGTCCTGAACTGTGTTAAGGCCCTCAACAAACTTGGCAGGAAGAACACAGTTAGACTGGTGTGGTTTCCGGGTCATGCAGGGGTGTAGGGCAATGAGAATGCTGATGAATTAGCCAGAAAGGGCTCGGTTTGTGAAGCGGAGCCATTCGTAGGACTCTCTGAGAGCACCGTCAAGGCAGCTTTGAATGTACATGGCAATGATAAATACAGGCTAGAGTGGATGGCCCTCAGGGGTCTGGAACACTCCAAGAAATTCATTGCAAACAGAGCCACGGGCTTCACCCGGAAGCTCTGTGGGTACAACAAGGGCCAAATACGCCTGGTCACAGGAGCGTTCACTGGCCATATTGGCACTAACGACTTTCTGTGCAGATTAGGATCGGCAAACAATCTGATCTACAGAGCCAGTGGTCAACAGGACGAGTCCATATTGCACCTACTGTGTGAATGTGATGCATTGGCTGCTTTAAGAATGGGTTTGATGGGATTGGCATATCCAAACCCCGAAGACTTCAGGCTTCTCCCTCTGAAGTATACACTGCGGTTGATGCAGTACATTCATAAGGAGAAAGCTAAAGGATATATCTTGGGGCCGACATAAAAGATCCCACTGGGTCGAAGTGTCGCCGGTTTGCACTGACTGGCCCCCGTATTTAAGATAAGTTAAGATAAGATCGATTTAACTGCCTCTGTGGCGCAGCGGTAGTGAATACGACTGCTGTACATGAGGTTTCAAGTTCGAATCCCGGGTTGAGCCAACAAAAAGTTATTGGGTTTTCCAGTTAAGAAATCTCAATAGCAGCCCCGAGGTAGGAAGTTGGCGGTGTATGACACCCCCGTGCCTCGGAAAGCACGTAAAGCCGTTGCGCCTGCGCCTGATCTCTCTCCAGTCGTGTCGGATTACCGTCCCATCGGATCATGAGAGTTGGGAAACAGAGAGTGCACTTGTATTTGCGCACACACTTGTGCACTATAATATCTCCTGCGTAGTTGGTCAGTCACCGTTAAGACTGGCCGCCGTGGCCGAAATTCGGTCTGGAGGATATTATCGATTAGACTATGTTATTGATAAGTCGATAAAAAGGCAAATGCTAAATCTTAGCGAAAATGATGTCTAAGGTTCCATTGTATAAAAGCTATATTATTTGACACTTAAATATGAACACACTTTCTAGTTACTCGCTGTATAGGATTGTATACATATCTATAACCATCAAAGACCTCACTAAGGTACCTTAGTGAGGTCTTTGATCTTTTTTCTTCGGCACGTTTTACGCTTCTGACTGTACAGTCAGAAGCGTAAAACGTGCCGGAGAAAAACTAACATTAATAGTATATCTTTACAGGCAACGTAATCTCTTTAAACCCTTTTACCCACACCGCATCCGATACTTACCCCATCGTACACACGAAACGATGAAGCTATAAAAATTCAAAACCCATTCCCACGTAATACGTACAACCCAAAAAGTCGTTTGCTTTAAGTAAAACTTAGCTATGAAACGCTTACCACAAACAATACGGGTACAGCATACAAAAGGAGCCGATCACCCCCTAATATCCAATACCTTTACAAATTAAGGTATGAAAGGTCTGCTCGCAATGATTCTTAAACGAAATTCATTAATGGCCCATAAACAAAATCCTCTCCGGTCGAACGAGCCTTAAATGGGTGTTATTAAAATCTAAGGATTTGAGAATTCACCGATACTTTTGACGTTCATTACGCTTTTAGCATCAGCGATATTGTTTTATACAGAAGCGAGGTAGAAATGTATTGTGTTTTGGGAGATAAATCGAGTCTTGTTTCGTAGCCAGAGGTAACTTTGTATTGGCAAAATTTTGCGCTTTTCGGCACGGAAAATGTATATTAGGCATATAATATTAATTTGTAAAGCGATTCTGATTTAGAAAGGGACTGTACGGTTTCTTTTTATGCGTTGTTTTGCGTGTATATATTGCAGGCACAACGTTAGTTAAGCTGAATCAAAATTTCTAAAATAATTGTATTTAAACAACTTCAAGAAAATGTAATTAGAAAAATATTAGTTCATAAAATAATTCTGAGACTTGCTAAAGCAATTTGAAAACTAAATAGTACAATATTGTGTAGTTACTCTTTGTAATTTTAGCTTTAGTTACATTTTCTCAAAACTTAGTTGCCTCGCAAATAAGTTATTACAATTAAATAATATTTTGATGAGAGAGCCGAACAAAATTAAAATTTTAATTCAAAACTGTATCGTTTTAGAGTGAAGTTTTATTAAGAATATTTATTTAATGTTAAATTTAAACTAAAGTGAAATTTTCGCAGTTATATAAATACGAAATAAATGCAAGATTGTATTTAATTAATTTTCTTTATTATTTAAGAAGTTTACCTACAGTTTAGCTACATAGTCGGCTATATCTTTAAAGTTGCCTACCTTAAATTTTGCTAAGTAATGATTCTATGTCCCACGGAATATTGTTTCTTTTTCTAAAATGACAACACCCGTATTAAAAATAATTCTTATGTCGCGCGGGACTTGACAAAATTTCAAACAACGAACACAAAGAATAACTAGCCTCGGAATATTAATTGTGGGCACATACATTTTTGTCCCGTGTGGGAATCTACTGAACAACACTTGGCGTGACAGACAGCACAACAGACAGCAATCATAATAGGTATTATGTAAAATCAATTGTGGATGTTACATAATATTATGATTGCTGTCTAACGAGTACACTTCCAGAATTCGTGCTACTACTGAAAATATTTCGACATAAAAACCGTACAACACTTGGCACACCCTGTGTATGACACCCAAACCTCATACACTATCTATAACATACAAAATCACTTCAAAGTACATCCAAAACGATCGCTAAAGTGACCTACTTCGCGACTACGATGACGAGTACAAGGTTTGACGTCAGCAATCACCACGATACTAGTTCAAGTTAGTTGCTAACTTGCAACTGACATTGACAAACTGTTGGCGAACTAATCCTAACAGATCGCCCGTACCACCCAGAAGGTAATTAATTATACATATTGAATGTTCCACAGATGATGTATTCAGTGCTTTGGTGTATACTAATGGTATTTCAAATGACGTTGAGGCTATTGGTGTTGGCTGCATCGATTTTTGTAATGGTTTGTGTAATACACCGCAGTAGCTTTTATGGTTTCGATAGATGGAACAAAAATTCGTGTGGTCCAGAAATTGCTGTTCGAATTTAGGGTATTTTTGTGGCTTTTGATACAATGTTTGTAAATTTTTCGATAGAAAAAGATATCTAGTGCGGATGATATATCTTTATAAAAATAAAAATATGCGTGGCAGTTTGGGGACTGCCGATAGAAGTGAAAACTAAGTAACTAGCGTGCGGTGACGATGACGCGAGTTTCACGCTTTAGTTTACCCAAAAAGTACACATATATATATTACACACAGTATACGTATAGCTCATGGAAAGCGTTCGGTGACGATGACGCGAGTTCCATGATTTTTGTTCACCAAAAAAGTGCTCAACGCGCCTAAAGAAGTTTCACTTAAAAACAAAGTGTTTGAGTAAGTTCATATCGTGAATTCGCTGGGTCATTCAGTCATTACCTATGATAGGCAGTGTACCATGCCTTTTATTTCAATTAGTATGTATTTATTTTAACCATGTTTACTGTTTATTTATATATTTTATGCTGTCTCATTACGTCCGTGCGACATCAAAGATCCGCACTGAAAATCAGCGCTCTATTGTGGGCCCCTATCTATCACATAACAGCATATGCTGAGTGCGTACCAAATTATCACAGATTTTATCTATAAGTTTGTTTTAGTATTAACTTGCCTATTTTTGTTTCTAAGCAATTTTCTTTGCTCTGTACATGTATGTGGCAAATAAACGTATTTTCTTTCTTTTTTCTTTCTTACCTTTTATAATTATATTTTGTCATAATACACTAAGTACATTGTCTTTGAAATTATGCACGGTTCATATAGATATACCTATCGACATCTGTCTATATATCTATGTAAAGGACTTAATGCTAGGTAATGTGTAGGAGCCGGGTAGCCGGTTGTTGGTATGTGCTACAGTAAGTCCAGTGCGTGAACCCACACAGCATTAGGCTTTGGTGGAGAGCTTTACAAGACTTCTAGTAATTTATTCAAAAAGTTACAGTGTTTCGAGAAATCTAACTTATAAGCCTGGTTAGAAATACACGACTATGTTTAACCAGAAATGTTTAGTAACAAAGGATTTATATTTTCTACTAGGAAATTCTTTGTAGCAGCACAAAGATGATAAAAAGCTGGCCTTTTACTGTATTCTACTTAAAACATGGCTAATGAAATGTTAGTACACCTATGTTTGTGTAAGTTTATACTAATTATCTTTGTTGTTTATTAAAGCTTCTGAGAATTGATACCTAGAATTGTATTCGAATACAGATGTCGATGACTTAGCGCATTTTCATACGTAAAGTTATCAATAACTTCAAACAATGTCATGTTAAAGTAAGGTTGAATTCGAATATCTTTTATATCTCAAATAAATTAAATTTAGATGTTTAATTGCTTTGGAAGCAGAATCTATGATTCAGCCCTGCATTGCAATAAAAATGTGCCAGTTATTACTTGAACACTAGACCACTAGACATCCTTACTAACAATTATTTTTTATTTTGTATTGTATAGGCTGGCAAACGAGCAGACGGATCGCCTGATGGTAAGCGATTACTGCCGCCCATGGACACTTGCAACACCAAAAGAGTTACGAGTAGAAGTGCGTTGTCAGCCCTTTAAAAAGGAATGAAGGAAGGAAAGGACAAAGGAAAGGATAGGAAAAGAATCGGGGTAACTGGGCCTCCGTTTCTCTCACTCACCAATACGAAACGCAACAGTACGGGTACCGTTACTTCACGCCGGTATTCTGTGAGAGGGTAGTTTGTTACGGTTTCACGCCCTAACTACTCGACCGATCATTTTTTTTTTTTTTATACAACTAAAGTGGCAAACAAGCATACGGCCCACCTGATGGTAAGTGGTCACCGTAGCCTATAGACGCCCGCAACACCAGAGGCATCACTTGCGCGTTACCGACCTTTTAGGAAAGGAAGTGGGAAGGAGAAGGAGCGGGAAGGGGGAAAGAGGGTGATTGGGCCTCCGGCACTCTCACTCACCGAACGAAACACAACAGTAGAAGTACTGCTATTTCACGTCGATATTCTGTGAAAGGGTAGTCCTTCCCCGGTCGAGCCGGCCCATTCATGCTGAAATCAGCGAGGCTCTACTACTATCATAAAATTTCATATACCCGTTGCCAGGGCAACAGAAAAAGACATAAACATCCAAAAAAAGCACTGTTACTAACCTCGCCTAACCTACATTTATGCGTCTGACAAAATCTAGCATAATATTGTCTTATGTTTATGCGAATGTTATACATTGAAATTAAACACTTTATACAGATTTTGTCGCGTTGTTTATTTTACTTTAAACACTGTTATTACATAATTTTGAAAACTCTTACACTACTATTATTGAACTTTACTACTATTTAAGCTATATATTTTCTAACTATTTATATTTAAGTTTACACTTTGCCGCGACGTTTCGGTTGCTTTACAGCAGCCATGTTCACGGGGAGACTAAGATGGTAGTTGTTGGACAACTACCATCATAAAAAAGTTTAGTTTTCAAAATTATGTAATAACGGTGTTTAAAGTAAAATAAACAACGCGACAAAATCCGTATAAAGTGTTTAATTTCAAAATCTAGCATTAGATAATTTCACGCATGTATTTTAGTAGTAATACTGAATACGTAACTATTCATAGTTTCCACAATGAATTAGTACCATATTAACACAAGCTGCACAGCACACAACACTAAATATTTCAAGTCCTAAGTATCGCACCTGCGCATAATAGGTGACAGCCCACCGTCTGCGAAGACCACCTCGTATAATGTATGTACATTGTACAATCTAGTTTTCTTAGTCAAGTACTGTAAGCTATCAGATGCATGCATATAATTTTGGTAAGAAAGTTCTAGAACTATGTTGTAATATACGATACTAGTTGTTTCATTCATTTTTACGATTACTTCTTAGCCCCCGTGGCTCGTGACGTGGTAGTATGTAGCCTATGTTACTGGATAAAGTAGCTTTCAAATGAATAAAGATTTAAAAAAATAGATAAGTTAGTTTTTGAGTTTCTATATTACAAACAAAAACACAAATATTTCCTCTTTATAATATTATTATAGATATATTATTTAGATTGGTTGAACCTGCTGCTTGCAATTTATTCTTGACGGTGCAGATGAACCGGCTCGCTCGTAGAAACCCTGTCAACCCTGTCACAAAAAACCGGCATAATTCTGTGACTCATTTTCACTCGGTTAGGTTAAAGTTAGAGTTCTGAAGGCTTACATTCCTACCAATCCCATCATTTTTCTTTATATCTATCTTTAAATTCTTTAGCATTTGTTCAGTTATGTGCGAGTGATATCTTGGTATTGCAATCGATCACAGGCTACGATAGCCTATAGTTGGATACGTTCTAATTAAGTAAATAAATAAATAGCCATTTACTATCATGCCAGGGATCTCTAATAAAAAAATCTAGATTAATAATGATTAATATGTTCAGAATTATTATTAATATTTAGATAAATAAATGTCTTAGCGTTGATTTTAATTACACTTTTATGCGCCACGGTTATATAACAAAGTATTATCCTGTAATAAAGGTTATCCTGCCCAAACGTTGTCTTGCTAGTGCCACCTCCTGGGTTTAATTGTGCATGTAAACCATTAAGGGACCCAATCAAATATACGCATTTATTTTTATAAAAATCAGTCCTTTTGTTTAGGAGGAGTTCAGTGACATACGCATGCACCGAAGACTATACGGACGGCGTAGTTGTTTAAATGGTTACGTCGTCATACTGTACGCCGTGTTGTGGGTTCGATCCCCACACAGGACATTAATTTGTGAGTCCATTGTTTGAAGGATTCTAAAGGCTCTGTGACACAAAAATTATTCCGAAATGGAAATGCTTTTAAAATATATTGTATATATAAATATTGGTATTATCATAACAAGATTTTTCACAAAGTTCTTTATTAGAAGTGTTGTTTCTATAAACGGTTTCCCACCCTCCTGACCTATAAAGAGTTTTGTGTTTACAATGTTAGACTTGTTCCAATTTATCGCGTGTTTGCAAACACACCCCGATGTCGCCTTAGTTTGTTTTTTGCCAACTGATGTGAGCTGACAGCTTGTTTTTCGAACTCGCATCATAAACTTTCTAACTCAATACCTTGAGTTTATTAAAGAGATTTTACCATCTACTTATCAAGGATCTTGTTTTTAAGCCAAAGTAATCTAGTGAGTTTTTTACCGTTTTTGAGGTTTTTCTTTTATCAAAGGTATCTCGATCGAGTTTGTGATTGGTTTGCAGAATTTTGATTGAACATCAATCATCTGTGTGTGATTGGCAGACGTTGCATCTATATGTGGCAGGCTGCTTGCGTCGAAGTTCTCAGAATATCGTGTTTATATAATGCATAGATTAAAATCATGTACGTATTAGCAGAATGTAATAAATAAATTATTAATATGTTTTAAATTATTGATGTCGATATAGACTTTTTATTAGTACGTGTATTTTCTTTCTTTATAATATTTTTATACACATATGATTAGCCAGGTTATATCACCTAGGTGATCAAAGTGAAATAGATAAAAATACTTTTTCATACATACATAGTTCCAAGCCTATATTGCCGCAAAGAGATTGCGGCATTTGGCTAGCTATGGTTTCAGTTCACACTTTTCAGAAGGCGAGGTTATTGCCATCTACCAGGCACAGTTATAGTCTCTGGGCTGCTACTTAGAACATCTCATCAGAAAAACCTAGGCGAAGAATTATAAGAACTTTGTCAGAGGAATTGAATTTGAACCGTGCTAGGTTAAATCAAATCATAAAACATCAAATATACGTAAGAAAAATATTATAAATATTTCAAGATTTTAATATTTAGGGTGCCTTTCAACCAGAATAGTGCGAAATATTTATCAATCAATTCTCGCACTAAGATTAACTCCTGCACTATACTGTACACATTTTATTCCACTTTGCCCAAATGAACTGAAACAAATATACTTCAAACTATACTCGAGTTTTACTCAATGCACTAGCAAATAATCAGGTCAAATTTTAAATAGATCTATGTAGCTGTGGCTTTGAACACTTCGCGAGATTGGACCTCAGCTGAGTAACCCGTGTGAGGTAATACGAAAAGTTAAATTGCTATCAAGTGTAAAATTGTATTAGTAAGTATTATGATTGTACTGGGAATTACCAAAGTTGAAGACTTGTTGTATTAAACATTAAAATCATTATGAAAATAGTATCTAAAAACATTTTAAAATTCGTATAAAGTATTCTATCTAAATATTCATTTTAAAGTACCTACCTCGGTCAGTAAAAAATTAAGTAAATCAATTTGTTGTGGTTGCAATATAGCTAGCGTTATTTGACGATATAACATCAGAAATATCGTTTTTGAAAACGATTTTACTATTACAAAAGTTGGACCAAACTGCATTGGACGAAGTTTGAACGAATTGAAAGAATATTTTACCGCCTTAATAAGAGTTGTTCTATTATAAGATGGTATAGAAAATATTTCTTATAACCATACATAGTTGCTTGTGTCCACGTGTCTAACCAAGTACAATCTGGTTGCCTAAAATGTGATAAAAATATATTAGATATTTGCTTTTATTACTACATCGAGTGATAAAATGCAGCAATAACAAGAATCAGTCAAAAACTTCATAAACTTTGTGATTTGTAACTATTATTCTAAGTAAGAAAAAGCAAAAGACACTAATAATCTAAAAATGACGTCAGACCCTGTGTAGAGTGACCCTGCGAGTCTTTTCTCGTCTACCAAGCACATTTCCAAGTTGCTACTAAACATTCGGTTTCGTATAAACCCAATAACACTTTTAAATATTAAGAATTTGAATCCAGAAGCCCATAACATGCTAGAAGAATAAGCACAAAACTTGTCAGGATACTAACAAGGTAGTCCAAAACACAATTATATGGTTATACAATATGACTTAAAAGGATGTAGTATTTTAACTTGCTAAAGAAGTTAAATTGTGTTTTACGTATCTGTAGAAAGGTTTATGTTGAATACATAACTCACGCTACAACTCGCTTTTGTGTTCCCAGTGTAAAAGTAAATTACTATTCTAGATGTTTTTATCTCTACATTCCAACTGATCTTTAAATCTTTTAATACGGTTTCTCAAAACTTTGATTCTATTCAACTGAATTCGTAAAAAAATCATAGTAGTCTATTCGGTGTATTATTTCATACTGTCCAAAAGGATTTCCAAGCATCCGAAAAACACTAGTCGTCATAAATTCGACAAATTCCTTTGTTCGTACCAAAACCATTCTGGCAAGAATAATTACAACACAAAAGAAAATTCTTCATTTTTCTTACAATTGTCTCTTGCTCTTTCATCTTAGATGACCTTGACCCCTTATTATCGTCTCGTTATGTATAATTTGTCTCGACTTCAGCCCGATGTTCAGTTCCAGTGATGTGTAACTTAATGTAATTTATTACTGTCGTATATAAATAGAGGTCCTATGAGAATTATTATGCCATAACAGTAGAATTAACCTTCATTTGGCATGGAGATTGAACCGTTTCCAAGTAGATGTGAATGGAAGACAAATATGGTATCAGAAACTATTATTATAAATAGACTCATCACTAAATAGTAGCTAAAGAATATCTTTCCATTTCCGTTGACCTAAAAACCGCTCGGTAACTGATCGAACAAATTCTTTCGTATTATAAAAAGTAATAGCACTGCTTCTCTTTAACCATTATCGTAAGTATCAGATTTTGGCATTTAAACAAGAACAGTATTACGGAAACAAAATCACAATTTAAAAAATATATAACTACAAAGACAAGCCAAATCTCAAGGAAAACGGAACAATATGACATCAAAACTCGTTTCATTTCCAAAATGTATAAACGAGGCTTCAAAGGCACGCCAAATTTCCATACTGTTTGGTTCGTTAGCACTGACTTAGAGCCGTCTGAAAACCTCGTCAGCATTGTCCTTTGATTGGCAGAATACATTGAGAACGTTTGACTCTAAACTTCGTGACGTTTTAACTGGTGAAACCAGTGTTTTGAACTGCTTTTGCTAAATTCCAAACTCTATATACGATAGTAATGACAGACAAAGAAAAATAAATGCACAGCTATAAAATTTAACGACTAACAGTTTAAATTTCAAATATTCTGCGAATCGTGTGAGAAAATGGCAATTAAACTTTTGTTCATTTTAAACTATACCAATTTAGGCAAAATCTCAATGATCTGTAGTTAAGGCTTCATTAATAAATTAGTTCTTAGAAATACATTTTCATAAATCAATAATTATGATATTCAAGTGAGAGAAGGGTATCGGATTTCGATATAAGTTTGATAGTCATTTCATTCTTAGATTCATAAAGGATTCTTATTAAAAAAGTTTTCAAGTTAATAAGATTGTTCAGTATTGGTCAATATTATTCATTTATTCATAAACAAATTTACATTTGTGTCGAATAGTGGTTTTGACAATATAGTTAAATTTGTGTTATGTATTGACAAAAAATCTCTTTAAAAACAAAATCAAATTAATAAATAAATTCACATAAAAAATAAATTTAAATCAAAGCAAGTCAAATAAAAATCAAAACAAATGAAATAAATTGAAATCAAGTCAAATAAAAATTAAATAAGAATCAAATCACATCAAATAAGCCAGATTGAAGTCAAATAAAATAAGTATAAATCAGACAAAGTCGATAAAAATAATAATAAAATCAACCTAAATAAAAATCAAATTGAAATCAAGTCCAATATAAATCAAATAAATTGTCAGCATTATTAGTCAAACTTAATACCAATTAAAAATCAATATAATTCAATTAGGAATGTATGTCAATAGAATTCATTAAATGCAATGTTGTGATGGAATGTAGGATTTATATTAATAAGCTCATTAAAATATAGTCACATATTATTTCGAACTATTTTTATCTTTGAGAAACTCTTCTATGCTGTAATAACATTTCCTCAATAACAATGTCTTCAATTTTCTCTTGAATTCATTTGGATTCATAGAGTTTTTAAATTGTACCGGCAGCTTATTGTACATATTTACTGATTGTACTCTTGAGGCATGTTTAACGACATTAAGTTTAGGCTGTATGAAATTAGGTAGATCCTTTCTTCGAGTTTTTACTCTAATATGTCTCTGTTCCTTAGTCTCAAACTTATGGATATTTTTAATGAAATGACTAAGCAAGACCAGGATATAGAGGCACGGTACTGTGAGAATTTGCAATTTTTTAAAATGCTCTCTACATGACTCCGTTTGTTGAATGCGAAGCATAGTTCTCAAGGCTCTTTTCTGCATAACGAAAGCAGCATTAATGTTATATTGGTAGCTGTTACCCCAGAACTTTATACTATATCTGAGTCTAGACTCTATGAGTGCAAAATAAACCATTCTGAGGTGAGCAATGTTTAATTCATCTCTTAGACTGCCGAGAGCATAGCAAGTACTACTCATAGTGTTTGTGACCACTTCCAATTCCTTCTTCCAATTCAAAACTGCATCTATCTGTACCCCCAAAAATTTTACATTGTCTACAATATCTACCTTATTCCCTGATAAATGTACTTTAACGGTATCCTTGTTCTTTATGGTTGATTTAAATAATAAACATTGCGTCTTTTTTAAGTTAAGTTTTAGATTATTCACTGTGAACCACTTTTCAAGAGCACATAAGACAAAATTAATCTTTTTTCTAGGTTTTTTATATTATCGCTAGCTATAATAGCACTCGTATCATCGGCAAACACTACAAGTTTAGTATCATCTGAAATGTTTTTCATGTAAGCTATCAGATCATTTATAAATATTATGAAGAACACAGGGCCTAGAACTGATCCTTGTGGTACACCTTTATTTATTATAACTGTGTCCGATTTGTGTAGTTTTTCATACCCATCTTCTGAAATTCGTCTAACTTCTACATACTGCGTTCTTTTGTGTAAGTAAGATTTGAATAAATTTAACACATTTCCCCTAATTCCGTAGAAGTCCAACTTATTCAGAAGAATGCAGTGTTCCACAGTGTCGAACGCAGAACTTAGGTCGAGGAAAAGTCCTGCCACTGTTAGTTTAGTATTAATAGCTGATGCTCTTTTGTGTTCAATCTCCGGATCGGACGAAATATCATTAAATTCTGTGAAGTAACACGAGTATCAGCATGTGGCTTGGAAATGTGCCCAGTAGCCAGTAATAAATTTGCTTCCTATTAAGTAAAAGTTAATTATAATAAATGTGTTGCTGACACACGTCTGCTTGCTCCATATCTAACATATACATAGATTGGTATCATATTAAATTATATTATGACCTACATTAGGCATTTTAATACGAATTAAGTTACTGGTAATTTATGATATAAATCTTAGTCTCAAAGAACACCACTTTCTTCGAGCTCCAATAATTTTTTTAATACTCAATGTCTACACTTTATACTCTGACCGCTACGTCTAAGTTTTAACTGTCCTAACTAAAGAGTGGTTGCTCTCTGGCTCATTCCAACGATAATACTTATTCCACTGTTCTTTGAGCTCCGTCGTAAATGAATTGAAGTCAGTGAGCGAAATTCAAATTGTTATTTTAGGGATATTTTCAGAGAACATCGTGCTTTCAACATTTAAAGTCAGAAGTTGAAATACGCCCGAACTAGGACTAATTTCTATTCAATACTTTGCGTCTCTTAATCCATTACCACTTCTTCAAGTTACTGTTGAATAAATCTGTTTCTATACAATTAGACTTTATTATTTATGTACTGATAGGCACTTTTGATTCGTGAGACATGTTAATACACCCGGCGTTCTATAGGGAAATATTAGTATTATTTTATGTAGTGTGACTATCTTGCTGTTCTCGTAGCATATGTTTGCGGTTTTATCTTCTTACGATCCTAATCGTGATCGTGTCTTGATACCCAAACGCAAAAGGTAGTGTTATTTTATAAGGATTTTAATAGGATAGTTTGCACGTTGGTTACACGACGATGTAAGCTCTAAAATGCAAATAAGTAAGAATCGTTTAAAATTAACAAATGTGAAAGTGATAAATTTTCATATTCTCCATTTTATGATATTGGTATGGAAGTTAAGTTTCTCTTAAGGGCTTCTTAGATAGAAACTTCTATAATTGTGATTTCTCGAAACATTTACTTTGATATAAATGAGAAAGTATTATATTTCGCTGTCTCTCATATTGACTTATGAGTATGAGTTTGATAAAATTTGGTATTGTGCTAGCAGCACATACAATCAATCTCAATGGCATTTTTTCAATTCCAAGATTTTTCTAATTATGTTTTGTTTGACGGCAATCCATTGTAAAAAAAATATTGTAAAGAGAAGCACCCATCATACACCCCCGGTTTGCCCACTCTATATATTACAATTAAAAAGAGTTGGTATTACTAAAAATCCTCTGCTGGCGAAAAGTGTCGTTGCGTACACTACTTTTCCAGTTTTCCACTTCTATAACAAAATATGGAGATAGATAGAGTATGCCAAAGGCGATCTTAAGAATCATGAATGAGGGTCATCTGTGCCCCTTTTTTGGGTCTAATCCTAACCAAACCCCCGCTGTTATAACAATACTTGTGTTAACACACACACACGTAACAGATACACAAAAACTACACATTATAACAGCCAGTTTTCGTAATAGCACCGAATTTTGTCACTCGTGAATTTCTGGGAAAAGTTAAATTGTCTTCAAACTCGCAACGAATTTAATCAGTATATTGGGGAAGTTGGAAGGAAATTATTCCATTTCAACCAATTTGTCATATATTCGACTTGTATGATTCATACATAAACTCACGCTTTTTTTTAAGGACACAATAATACAATTTAATATTAAGGACAACATGTTTATTTAAAAGCCTCGTTATTGAATACAATTGCTGTGTAAGAGGTCTCAGGGCCAACTTCTAAGTCAAACAAAGTGAAGCGAGTAGCAGCACGGAGTCTGGAATTACAATTCCAGACTCCGTACTGCCCAGTGTTCAGAGTCTATTGCTATTGTAACATAAGACCTTAAACCAAAATGTAAGAAAAGTACATTCTTTACTACACTTTCGGGATATTGGCATGAGACTTTGTAGTTGACCAAATCACAGTAAAATAAAACACTAAAAAGTATTACCTTGTATTTTTTCATCATTACTATCACCTAAGTGCTACACTAGAGCAAACTTTGCTAACATTTTAAAAAGCAAGGAAATACATGTGAAAATTTCTCTCAAAGCCTTTAACACGTCACAGTACTAACAGCTAATATATGAGGCTGCCTTTAAGATATTTTAGTAGAAAAATTTTGCTAAGTAACGGTATGCTAGCGAAAATTGCTTTGAGACGCCAAAGCCAACTGTGATTTTATGTTTCGGAAGCCTGAGTGTGCGAAATACTAATCATAATATACGTAATAATATAAGTAAGTAATTTTCCTGTTACGCCTTTGGTGAAAACCTACTTAACCTCTTTTGGTCTTGCTTGATTTATTATATTTCAGACGCTTGGTAAGATTAAGTTTAGTATTTGCTTAAGCAATAAATATATTTGTTACCAAAAAGGCTGGCTAGTTACCAAACGTCAGAATTGAAATACGGTTCTATTTTTCGATTACAAATATCAATTTACTCTTAATAAATATTTAATCGATTTCCAAAATTAATGTTTTTGGAAGTGTTAGAGGTTAGTTGACTCTCAGCATGTATCTGCAGTTATGATTGCAGACATTTTTCCGGATGAGGCATTGTTTCCAAGGGATTAAAAGTTATTGACTAAATGTACATTAGTGCAAGTGAAGCCGCAGGCAAAATCTAGTGTATTATAAATCTGTTTGTGTAAAAAGGATAACTATCTAAAGATAATACTCTATGTAGCTATGTAATAGTATTAGCTGGGTTTTATTTTTTTATTCTCACTTAACTTTTCGTGATATTCAATAAAATATATACAGTACTGTAGTTATTTGAACAATTTCTCAGGTATCGTACGTACACGTTTGAGGCTTAAGGTGAATTTCAGGAGCCTATAATTATTAAGTAGTAATAATCTTTTCTGTCTTAGAAAAAGGAAAGATTTTTATCAAAGTTCAATGTCCAAACATTATTATCTGTGACATTAATCACGACGTTATGACGTCTACAGGCTTTTTAAGCGTATTAGCAAATACTAACGGTCGCCGAGTGGTTGAAATTCGAAAATAATTGATTCAAATTGAAAGTTTGATCATTATTAAGGTTTTATTGTCTATAACTATATCCTTATAATCACATTTAATTAAGTCATATCCACATATTATGTATATAATTATGTAATCATAGTTACGAAGAATTCTACGACATCAGCCGAACAATGCCGAAACACTACGAACGCGATTCCACTGCTTGTGTCAAATGCATGGTTGTGTGCGTGTAGTGTTTTCCATTAATTTAATGTATTTCTAATGCATATTTTATAAAATACTAGATTTTGTCCGTGGTTTTTACCGCGTAAGTCCCGTTTCCATGGGCATATCAGGATAAAAAGTAGCCTATGTGTGTGAATCCAGGTCTCCAGCTATCTTCATACCAAGTTTCATCGCAATCGGTTTAGTAGATTTTACGTGACAGAGTAACAAACATTATAATATTAGTATAGATTAGGATTCGCCACTCCTTCTCCATATAAACTTTAACTGTGCCAAATTTCATACTGCTGCGTCTGCGCAATTTTGGTAAAAAGGGGTACTAAATTTTTACTTCACGTATTAATATATAGATTATCTTACACTAGCTTATGCGCGCGGTGTCGCTCACGTAAAATTAGGTTAGGTTAGGGCAGGTTATGTTCGTAACATTAATAAAAAAAATATAGCCCTTGTTACTCGTTGATAATATAGCTTTTTATAAAGCATTCTAAAGCAGGAAATATTTAAAATCGATTGAATACTTTTTGAGTTAAGTCCTTACAAACAAACAAAAAATCAAATGTTACCTCTTTATAATTTAGTATATAGAATAGATTTATACATTTAAACTTAAATCGGTTTCATTTAATTCAAATAAAGAAAATAGCAGGTTCGTTTGCCGGGTTGGATATCCGAAAATTACTAGTTTAGTTAAGCGGCGGTGATAATACGGCAGTGAATGTCATCGAGAGACCGCGGGTTTGAATCCCACCCATCGGATTACTGATGTGAAGGCACCTCTTACACAAGCATTCTAGCCTAGCTTTATGGTTCAAAAATAATACTAGTCTACTAATATTAAATAAAATATCACAAAGCTTAGTATAGTAATTTGTTTGCCGGCCATAAATTACATCGACGCAACGTGGAGTATCAAACAATATCGATGATAGACTCTTGAACATTTTGTAGTACGCTCAAAACAGAATAAATAGCTTTAAAAAAGTTTTATATAAAGCCTCCTGGTACAGGCAATGATATATGTTTACGAAATATAGTCTTAAATATAAATATATTCTTAAGACTATTATTTGATTTGTTTACGACCTATAGACAAACAAGGCATAAAAATGCACAATGTATATGTCAAAAATGCATACAAATATAATCCCACACTTTAATACGTAAAGAGGAATATTACACCGACATTTCGCTAGCTAAGCTTTTGGATTACACGAAGAAACGGCCAGCCTAATAACGTTTACAAAGCACAATTTCAGACTACGTATTACTGCTGATAAAGCATTCTTGATAGAAATCCAATATCACTATGCAATCGAACCTCAGACGTCATGCATAACAGTCGTACTCACAACCGCTGCTCTACCGAGGCAGTTCTATGTTAAAAACAAAACAAAATAGACAGCATAAATCTCTTAATACAATAATAAATGACAAAATATTACAGCAAACAATATAACCCCTATATGTCTGAGCATACAAGGTTAATTTTTCAATCTACCCTCCTTAGCGAAAACTTGACGGCGAGATTTCACGGCCTATATCATCCTTCACGCGCACAATACACTTCATAAAGTGCCTTAAACCCCGAGATATCAAGTCTCAACATGATTTATGTTAATGAGAACAGCGCCACCTTGCGGAACAGATTGAGTATTAATAATAGATCAGTTACTGTATAGACACGCTAGATGTGCTCGAGGAAGATGTATGAAGACGAATTGATTTGGGTATTATTGGATTGTCGTTATGCTTATTTGTATGCATACGGTTTCGTTCCTGGATTTTGGAAGATATGGTGTATGCCACTATTTAATATTGACTTTACGGTAATGTTTTAAGAAGTCACCTCACCAAATAAAGAAACTGGTGCGTACTTGTCAAAAAAATATGCGTAGTCAACAAGTAGTTGTTTCGAGTCGGTATGTCCTTTGTGTTTGTTAAGTTTCCCGTGACTAAATTATATCTCTAAGGCAACTATAGACATTTAGAAAGAAAAGAAAATATCAATGTCAAAAATCATGATTCCCGTAAAAATGTATGAACACTTTTTGGATTGAACAATAAAATGCCTGGTCAAAGAATTAGCTCTTATGAAATGAATCACACGGAACAAATGGCGATTTTTGTTATAGTCGTTCAGAGTCTGGGTGTTTCTTGAGTCCCTTGTTTAAATGTTTGTAAAGACGCCACTATACAGGACATTAGCATACAGACTACAGAGGCAGAGGACAAGAGTTGATATGGAAAAATACTTATAGATATTCCAAGTTTGGTTATTCTTTGTGTTGTTTGAACCAACGAAAAGTCCTCTGCGACACAGAATTTATTTCTACAGCGGAAAGGAACATTTAAAAAAGTGTTCTTTATAAAGGCAATATACATTGATGCGTAATGCTAACTTATTATTTTGACTTAGGTAAGTTATGACCTATCTATCACCTTTAGTTTCTTTGATCAAAGCAATATAATATAAGGTTACCAACACAGATAATATTTCCGTAACGTACCAACGGACCTCGCAATATTCACACTTACCACCGCCTTTATGAGTCTAAATTATAACTATTAGTCCAAATCTGATATCTATTAGTCCAAATTATAACCTGTCTCACTGCAAGCCGCGACTTCAAATTATACGAGGATCTAGTCAATCATTTACTGCATTGAGTAAGGATTGGTAGAATTAAGAAGCCTTTCAGTTATTTTAAAGAATTCTAGAGAGGACGCGAATAGTTTTAATAGCCATAATAACTTTGAAATATTGGCGATTCGTGTCATGGTTACGAACAAGAGATCCTTGTTCAAACTTCAAATGCCTGGTTCCAAGGTTAATACTGCATTTTTAGTTTAAGCGCATAAGTATCATAGATATAAATAAGTGTTCCATGTCTTTTTTTCTAATTTGAGCATCGAAGTTCGAACTCGACATGCTGTTTAGGAAGCTGGAGCAGCCTAACTATGAAAGTATTTCCAATCTCCAAATCTCTTGGAAAATACTTTTCGGTTAGCATAATCAGAGGACCTTGCACGAGCAGAAAATGCAAGTTAGGGTTGATAGTCTATAATCACCGTTTAGTAAGGTTATTTGTGACCTAAGTTTTATATAAAATAAAAATATTTTAAACTTAACCGCATCCAGAATCTCTATATACTGTTCAAGAAAAGCGCTATAACAAGAAAAATAAAATGTGAGATGAAAAATTGCGTTTGTTAGCGTTCCGTCAAGTAGAGTTATGAGTTTCTCGCTTTCCGACTACGATATGGGCGTGTACAGCCTAAGCGATTTAAAAAGTATTGAGTCTCACTTATATACGTCCTTCACGGTATGTATGTACGTGTTCCATATGACTCATTACATATACGACAATCTCATGATAATAATAATAAAAATAATTTATTGCATAAAATAGATACACTGTTTGACACACATTCTTTGTTTTGTAATATTAATATGTACTAATGTCGCAACCAGCATCCTAGCTAAGTTGTCATAGACAACTTGTAATAAGGATTCTAGTCCCAACAAGTATTATCAATTACTTACTGGGGATGTCTCATTTATAATTAATGTAACTGTTTTGAGATAAATAAAGATTTTTCATTTCATTTCCAACCCCATTTGATTTAGCTTCTAGGTATTAAATTACACATGGTTAACAGAATAATTACATTTGTATTCGCTAAATGTGAACAAGTTAAACAGTTAAAATAAAATATAAAATTAAAAATTCACAATAATAACATACAGAAACAATTAAAAAAAAAATACAATAAAAAGTCCCTTTTCCAATATATGAGTAATTTATGTCTAAGAAAATGTATGATACATTTCGGATTAACCTGGAGGTTAATACTGCTGCACTGACTGTTCGGATGACGTAAAGGTTTGAGAGGTCACCTCGCCATTCCCACTGCGCCGAATGTTGTAGGTACGTATCCCACACGGGATAAAACTTTGTGTGATCCAAAAATTGTTGTTCCGAGTCTGGGCGTTCTTTGTGTCCGTTCTTTGAATGTTTGTAAAGTCCCCCACGACACAAAAATCACGCCTAGTGCGGGAGTTATCTTCAAAATTAACTCCTTTAGTTTATAAAGTTACACTTGTCAACATATTATTGAAATAACTTTTATGTAAGTCGCTAAGTGCAGACAAGAAGTTGCTAGGTTTAGTCTACGTGAAGATAACAGGGAAAAACTGACGGCCCCCTTTTTAAAATAATTTAATATCTATAAATAATATTCAAATAAAATATTCTATCACATATACACAACACCATCTAGCCCAAACTAAGCAGAGCTTGTACTATGGGTAGACAGACTAGACAATGGATATATAATATTGTCTTCTGTTTACGCAAATGTTGAAATTAAACTACTATATACGGATTTTCACTGTATTACATAATTTTGAAACTGTTACACTACTACTACTATTAAATTTTACTAATTTATAAGCTAATAAAATTACTTAAACTATTAAAACTATTTATATTTAGGTTTACACTTTCCCCGACGTTTCGGTTGCTTTTCAGCAGCCATGGTCACGGGGAGACTAAGATGGTAGTTGTCTCCATGTTCCAGTGTAGTTATTTCAATGTACCCGAACATAATTGAGTCATTGGTCTTTCTATTTACGCAGAATGAGCTCAAAGTATCATGAAATCTAGCTGTGGTTTGTTTCTTCTTGGGTTTGACTATTTGAATTACTGGATCCTAAGCTGGTGGTACATTCCTATCTTCTCTATTGAAATTAGGATGTTTTTGGTTTCAATAGCCTCGCGAATAATACATATACTTATATTTTTTCTTTTGTAAATACTTACATATTATACATATAAACAACCAGACCAAGACAAACATCCATGTTCGTGCACACAAATGTTTGACTTGTGTGGGAATCGAACCCGCGACCTCAGGCTTGGCAGTCGGTTACACCGACCACTACGCCATCGAGGCCGACATTAAAATTTGTTTGCGTAGTTTTGTAGAACTACATGATTAAGCAGATGTGTTCGTGATTTCATACGCACGAACATACTATTCACTAGGCACACAAAATTTGAGTACCTATGTGCCCGGAAGACGGCAATAGCCTCAATCCCTTCTACGTGCGACTTCAAACATAGCTAGCATAATCCTACCTAATATTATAAATGTGAATGTGAGTTTTTCTGTTGGTAGGTACCCTCTCTTTAGAATCCGAGTAGATAGGGTTTCGGGGGGAGAACTATGGGTCTCCTTAGGATCAGGTTACTGCTGAGTCAGGCTAGCCCACTGCGCCTCGAAAGGCGTGTTCTATCGGCCGCTGACTAGAGAGCGCGGTGCCTGACATTGTGGTTGGACTCGCAGTGGCTATGTGGTTAGCCGCAGAGGACGACATGTTCGTTGCTCGGCAAGCACGTGGCGTTCGAGTGTCGGACTCATGCGCGGCTGGTACATACCAGTCGGTTCGCGCGAGGCACGGAGTTGTCTTTAGCGAAGTGGCGGCGTGAAACCTGCTAGAACGCATCTCGGGTGCTTGCCTGCTCCAAGTCATAGCTGGAGTGACTCGAGCCGTACCCGGCTTGTAGGCCTATTTGAGTAGACGTATGGATGTACGTCGGGAAGTGAGCGTGCCTTATAATATGCGCAGAGTTGCGAGTGGCGAGCAGCTTTATTGCTCCGGCACCTATTTGGACAATAGGTACTGCCACTTGAGCACGAGGTAGCTCGCTATAACGAGAATCAGATCTCTGGACCTGTCTATAACTGGTCCCTGAAGGTGCTTTCTGGCACTGGAAGGTAAAATGGCTCTCACTATATACTCAAAGGTGGGTGAGTGATGGTGAAACGCTATATCATAAAATTGAGTAGTCGTAGAGGAATGGGTCTGTTGGTTAGGTACGCTTTCACTCCACCGATCATCATCAAACACGTTTCCAGGCGTACGGAGACGTAGGGTAGGTTAGGGTAGGTACCTTTCATCGCCGGAGGAGGGGGCGCAGGCGACGCGCTTATATTGCTGCCCCCCACTTAGGGGCTCCGGGTGGCGAGGCCTCATGGGACCCTGCCACCCGTAAATTAAGAGCCCCGAGAGGGCGCGCGCGGTGTCCCGCGCGCCTTCTAACGTCGAAAGGGGAGAACAGTGAGGCTCTCCCCTGAGGATGAGAGGTGGTCGGATCCGTTTGACCTGGCCCGCACCCACACGGGGGAGCCTGCTAAGGATGAATCTTTTAAGAACTCCCAACTGGTCCCCCCATTGGGTGAGAGAGGGAATACCCCAGGTTTTTAGTGGGTATACCAGCACTTCATGCTGGGAGTCCCATACACCCCGTCGGTGCCGTTCCCTAGCCGGCGGACAGTGCATAAAGCATTTTTCCAGGAAACCAAAAAAAAAAGGTATCTTTCATTCATAAAAACTTAACCTATGTATATTTAAGCGAGTGAAGCCGCGGGCAAAATCTAGTATGGTTATAATACTTTTCTATGCCTACTTTTGTTTATCTTCAGGGATGCTATGTGAGTGATTCTACATATGTATGCCTACTATTTAGACGGAGTACATCTTCATAAAGGTCAAACAACTATGACCGAAATACTTATCAGCTAGGCAACGCTACTACAATACAACGATTTCAATTACTCTATTTGTTCTATCGGTTGACATCAATAGGTAGTAAAGGGAGGAATTTCCAGGTACTGTTCATGAAACAAAACACCCTTGGCGATAGATAATATAATATTAATAATCATCATATTTTCTTTCATATTTCTTCTAATAAAACTAAACATTTTCTTTATAGTAAGACGATGTGTGCTATAAACATATTCAGCTTAGATAAATAATAAAATTATTGGGCAGGGAGAAACACGCTACACTCCCTCGGATCACCCAACCCGACTATATTAGATCTTCTTCTTCTGTTCGTGTGGTTAGTGGCCAACCTGTTCTCAAGAGTTGTTAAAGCCGTCCGTAGGCCTCTGACATGGCTTAACGACTGCTGTCAATTTGGCAACAACCGGCACCGACTTTTTACGTGCTCTCCTAAGCACGGAGACGCTTAGATGAAATACCACTAAGCGGTCACCCATCTATAGACTGACCGCACCCACCGTTGCTTAACCTCGCTAATCGTTTACCGATTAGTGAGTTCAAAAGGCTATATTAGATAAAATGAATAGTTACCTTTTTCTGTGACTCATTAACTATTGTACTGTGTGTTTTGTTTATGTTTCTATATGATAAAACTGGCAGGTTAATGTATTTACAATTTGGGTATATAATGTCAATGACCTTAAGGACATTGGTTTAGTTTTATCTCAGCTATGTATGGAAGTATAGTAATTGTTAGCGGGCCGATTGATGTTTACCGCGTTACGGACTCCGCGCTGCTACTAAGAATTTTAAACATATAAACGCAATAACTCTTATCCTGACCTGGGAATCAAAATCAAAACCTTATGTACAATAATATCATACATTACTGCCACCACTCATTTACTTTTGGCTTTAGGAATGCCTCGATATAATTATACTAGACTACAGACGTAAGTATTGACTTACGTGTTTCTAGTCTAATATATGTAGTTAAAGCAAAACGCATTTCCTTTCAGACAAAAGTTAGTTTGACTACATATTTTATTAAACTGTAATGGGATAGTGGCTCTCGGAGACCGTGTAAAAAAGAAATTAAAGATACTATCTATACTAATATAATAAAGCTGAAGAGTTTGTTTGTTTGTTTGCTTGAACGCGCTAATCTCAGAAACTAGTGATCCGAATTGAAAAATATTTTAGTGTTGGATAGCTTATTTATCGAGGAAGCCTATAGGCTGTATAACATCACACTACGACCCACGGGGGCGGCGCAGCAATCATGAATGCGGGTGAAACCGCGGCCACATCTAGTTTATTGATAAACGAACAAAGAGAGCCAGCCACGTTATGCGAGAGTTGAAAATAAATTGACTGCAAGTATTATTAATTGTCCATTCAATTGTCAAACTGCTGACCAAGCACAAATAACAGATGCATATATATGTATAATACGTAACAAGTATTAACGCGATAATCACATCGGCCGTGGTCGAATTAAAAGGTAAACATTATGCATGTGTATCGCGTTAATACCCGTTACGTATTATATATGTACATATCATGCAACGCGAAAGTTTAAAATATATTAACGAAAGGCATTGCTGGGGGCTATATCATCAAATAAGGGTTTAGTGCAGAGTTTTAACAAAATGAAACACTAAAAATAGTCTACAAAAATATTATTAACCTTGGTTTACCACCTGCCACATTCGAAATCATCTCTGTGAGCATTGACAAACTTGTAAACAACGAAAAATATCACCTTGAATCGGCGATATTTTGATCACACAAACCTTTGGTCCGTATAAGAATTGAGCCTACAATTTTGGTGCATTAGTGGATTATTTCAACCACGAGGGGATTACTTTTACCACCTGTTGTGCAGTCGATTTCATTTTCGATTATTTTAGACGAATTTATTTCAAACATTGACTCATGCCCAAATTCCACATCTGTGTTCTTAGTTCCCACCTAACAAGACACGAGCATATTGCCCAATTTCATGCTACTATTGGGAAATACTTAACCAAAAAACCCAGTAACACTTCGCCTAACCAAAGTATAAAACTTTATAATCCCAGACAAACATATGTATATTACGGGACCGGCGAGACAGTACTTAATTTAAATTCACGTAACTCTTCTAGCGCAATTGAAAATCTGCTGTGTAACACGCAACATTAATATACAATAGACATTCTACGGCTTGCACAGTAGACCAAAAATGCAGTCTACTTTTTTGACAGAAGTTTCTGTAAGATCTAATTACATATTGCTAAGGTTGACTTTTCTAACTTGACACATGGCATGACGTAAATATAATATATAATAAAGATAGCAATTGTCGCTGACATAATATTATTGCAAGGGGAAATGGACCTTGTTGTTTCGTGATGCTCAAATGAACCTCAACCGTAGGGTGTAGATCCCATTTTTGGCCGACTGTACTAAAAGCCATAGAATGTCTATTCTGTTCATTCTGTTATGTCTGTAGCCGAATTTAACTACTTAAACTATAGTATAGCTAGCTAAATATGGCTAAACTTTGCTTTACTAAGTTAGTAAAGTAAATGAAAATATTTTATTTCCTGTTCAAGTGGAAACTTTAGGATAAAAGTATGCAAAACCATTTTTTTATCTACAATGTTGTGTTAAAGTTTGAAGTTAATCCATCGACCATTTCGACTTTGTGGACACAAACACACGGCGGTTGAATTTTTTTGTAATAGCGGTCTTATCATTGATTGTCTTCCCTGAAAGAAGTGATCGAAGCGCTACCTACTGGGTCCAATTATAAATCCAAATCATCCAAAGAACCATTCAAACGCATACAAAACATCATCAAAATCGATTTAACCGTTTAGGAGGGGTTCAGTGAGATACACCAATTAAATAAATAAATATATTTTAATATAAAATACAACCAACGCATAAAAATCAAGTACAATTTTCATCATTCCAAGTCAAGTAAAACCGCCAATTGCGGCTGTCTACGATTTAGTTCCTTAATCATCGTTTCGTTTTATGCCTACTCCCATCAAAATTCCATCGCCATTTATTGCTTCCTCCACTTACCTTCAACCATTTACCTTAGATATTACTGGTTTAATTGTTATAACCCTTGTTCCTTTGCGATTTTAGTATTCTCAGTAAATTGCCGCAATGAGCTCTCTGAGGCTAGCGTCGTTGTAATCACCTCACTTGGCAAGCGGATTAGGGGAATGCGGAACGTTGTTAGCACACCTATGAATGCAACCTACACTGCATGCTCTGAGATCGTTCTAGCTAAGTTGTTACGAGGTAGACTTAAAGTTAGATCTGCATGGTTTAAATAATATTCACGAGCGTTGTAGTTTTAGAAATTGTTTTTGGGAACTGAATTTATTTGTAGTTACCAGCCAACCGTACCTTATATAATATAAGCCCTGTTTACAAATTGTTCCACTGCTGGGCGTGGGCCTCTTTTCATTATGAAAAGGTAAAGACCTTAATCTACCACGCTGGTCTAGTGTGGGTTGGCAGATTTTACATATCTTCAAGAACATTTTGTAGAATTCTCAGAGGTTTAGGTTTCCTCACGGTATTTTTCCTTCACCGTTACAGCGAGTGATAATTATTAATACGCACATAACTTTGAAAAGTCAGAGGTGCCTTGTGATCAAACTCGAGATCTCTGAGTGGTAAGCTAACGGTTTGTACTAGACTATTCCTGCTATTTTACTGATCTTACTTTTAATAGCCTACATCTTTTCGATCTTATTATTCAACTGTCCGAAAAATGGGCATCATTAATATAATGAATATACCTTACAATAATTAAATACAAGACCAGATTATAATGTCATGTCATAATTATAATAAAATGTTTTATATTCGGTGAACTTCTTAATATCTATTCTGTACTATACTACAAGGCAATCAAGTTTCTAATTCTAGTAAGAAATAATTGGCATCTAAGTAAGAAACAAATATTTTATATTTTTTTCTGTTTTAGCTCTATTGTCAAACCGTTTATATGTTTTTGATATTATAAAAACGAATGTGACTTTGTTTGGTTGTTGGTTTTAAGCCTAAATTAGTCGACCAATCATCATGCAACTTCGCATACACTTTGTCAGCCATGTTGTCAAGCCAGCGGCTAAACAAATTCCAGAGATGGAAGATGTAGTCATTGAAGACCAGGATGTTACTAGTGCAGTCTGTTCGTTATCAAATTGGAAGACGCCAGGCCCGAACGGGCTGCATAACTTCTGGCTGATGTGGCTACATAGTTCGCATGCTCGCTTGGCATCGCAGTTTCAAACAACCGTAGAATCTGGGTCGTTGCCAGATTTTATGACCACAGGAGTTACGCACCTGCTCCACAAAGCAGGTAGTACTCACGAGCCTGGAAATTATAGACCGGTCACCTGTTTACCTGTTTAGACAAGAGGATTCCTTTCATCCAGGTAAATAGTACTATTCTCGAGAGTTAGAAACTTAATGACAAAATCTATATGACGCGAGTGTAGCCACTGGGAAAATCTAGTCAGTAATTTCTAATAACAATAACACAATACAAAATCCTGCATGCTACAGACAGTAATACCAAATGCTATATGGCACAAACCTCATTCACAGTAATAAATATATTATTACTTGTAATTTAAAACCGAGCTCAAATCATTGGACGCCTAGTTTTAGAACAACATACCACATGTTACATACGCAGTTCTATGAAATTATTGCTGAAATATGGTAATTATTTAGAATAGAATATGCACACCTGAAACATGTGTAAATATTGGAAAACCTATGACCTATTTACCAAAATTACTATATAACATTAGTCGATCCAGTGGTCGAAATTCGAACGAAGTTTTTTTTTGTTGTAAAGTTAAGCTTTCTGCACTCGTTCTCGATATAATACTAAATTTCGCACTTATCTTTGCGCGCAATATCTTTTAAAGGGGCTACAAAGTTTACTCTTTTTTGTATGTAATACAATACATAGGTATATTTTTCAGAGGTTAATTATAGATAATGCATTACTACATATGTAAAAATGTTATTCCAAAATTTAATTTTACATAATTTTAGTATACGCTCATAAAGTCGTCCTTGTTTGGCTTTGAGGTATATTACAGTCACATTTTGCCAATTATAGTTTTAGTTTCAAAGTAATAGAGTCAAGTCTATCGTCGCCTACCGAGCGAAGTTCCAAACTCCGTGTAGCTACCGAGAATTACTTACTTAGTAGATAAAATGCAAAAGCACTTAGCCCGGCTTAGGAATCGAACCGAGACCTTTTGTACAGCAATCGTATTCTATATCGCTGCGCCTTTGCTCAGATTTAATCCTTATTCTGTCCTATGATAGAAGCAAAAGAAAATCTATTATATGTTTTAAAACTGACCTGGGGCGTTAAAATCGAAGACGGTACGCTTTCAGCGATCATTTCTCCACGTACGAGCAAGCTCTGGAATGAACTGCTTGCTTCGGTGTTTCCCGAGCGCTTTGATTTGTGCTTCTTTAAACTAGGTTTAAACAAAGTTCTTCTTTCACGGTAGGCACCGGCTTTGCTAAGTCCTGACTTTGCTGAAGTCCATGAGCAGCAGTTACTACTTTCTATCAGGTGGGCCACTTTGGTCGTCAACCACCAATGGCAATAAAAAAAACACAACACCTCTTGTATGAGACAAATGGCGCATAGGTGTGGTTATGAATAGTGAAATATCAGCTCAATACACTTCAGTCTTTGGAAATAAACAAGCGTAAGTCTATGTATGTACAATAAAAAGAAATCCATTTCTCCCCCTTCACACACCATTACAAGTTTTCGAGCGTTTTTACAACAGAAACTTCACAAAATAAATCGCCGAACTAAAACTTTTAGCTCGGAATACATTCAGATAAGATTTTGTAACACGTAAGAAGTGGTAAACATGATATTGTGTAACTCCGCCATAGTTGAGAGCCTTGTAAGGATTTATTTAGGAGAATCTTATAGCACTAAAAGGTTTTGGAAACCCTTCAATAGGTAACAAGAGGCTTTTTGGCGTAAACATCCTACTGTATTCAGTATGTCCCTATTCCTTGTGGCTAAATTTACGTAAATTTCCAGATACGAAGGCCTAAATACAAAAGTATGGACGACAAACGTATTTAAAATACTATAATTTTATATAATGCTTATTACAATCACAACAATGTGTTGTTTGAATGACCAAAGTGTCATTCAATTAATTTATTTTCGTTCATATTTCGATTGTATTGCTAATTCATTTAAAAGAACGTTAATTTATGATTAATTTATATTATATTCCAAGCAAGTAATTTCTAATAATTTTTATTGGTAATCACATAAATCTGCATAAATACTGGAACACCAATGATTAAATTATGTTCGGGTACTTTGAAATAACTACACTGGAACATTGAGACAACTGCCATCTTAGTCTCCCCGTGACCATGGATGCTGGAAAGCAACCGAAACGTCGGGGAAAGTGTAAGCTTAAATATAAATAGTTTGAATAGATTTAATAATTTAATTAGCTTAAAAATTAGTAAAGTTTAATAGTAGTAGTGGTGTAACAGGTTCTAAATTATGTAATAAAATGTCAAATAAACAACGCGATAATATCTGTATATAGTAGTTTAATTTCAATGAACAACATTCGCGTAAACAGAAGACAATATTAAATCATATATGTATATCTACTAATTTTATAAATATGTACTGAAATAAGAAAATGTTATGCATATGTTTACATTTTGCATACCGACATACTCTTTTCATTTTCCAACTCTCTATATAAGATTATTATTTCTAAGGAATGAGCTCAAAAAAGTAATACTGTCAATAATTATAGTTCCTAGTTATATACAATCAGGCATACATATAGTCACGCCTGCTTAATGCATATACCCGAAGCAGAAGTACACCTCTACACCTGGCGAAATGTGGGTGTACAATCAAACACACCCACATTTTACCAGCTGTCTCTAACTCTCACGTTATAGACACCGAGCTTCTACCGTTTTACCAACACAATGCCAGACTCCGCTGCTACGAGAAACGATCCGTGAAATCATTACCAGCTCTTAACATAACCTTAAACTTTTGCCACGTAACCAATATGCCAGTAATTTATAGTTTACGACGTAAGTAGCTAAACATTAAATAAATTAGTAACAATATTTTATGAATAAAAATGTCTAATTATTCTTCTATAAAAATAAATTGTGATTGAAATAACAATCTTTTGACCATGTCTGCTGTATCATTATGGTGTATGATAACATCGCAATTGCAATTCAAAATCACACAAATGCTTACCAACATATGTCCGTGACTGTACAATCGATGCAACGAATAACAGTTTTGAATAAAATCAAACAAAAACCAAACTAAATTAATTTCGTTCTTCAGTCAACCAAGAAACAAAACACATGTTTACTTAAGACTGTTATTTTTATTAGATACATGGTAAAAGAAACGAAGAAATTTCATTCATAGCCTTAAGGACAAACCCTTATCGTATGAGAAAACAACATGGCAAATTCAAATATAACAGTAAAGTTACTAACTCGATATGATTGCTTTTGCGAAAGGATTGGATAAAAATATTGCATGATATTGAAAAATAATATTACTAAAAGTTTCTTCGGTTGTGAGGAAAATATCTCGGAAACGTATATCGACTTATTCTTCACGTAATAAGCGGAATGCTGGTACCAAGAATGGAGTGACGTAACAAATACTGTTAAATGTACGTGTCATTCTAGGTTTAGACGGGATAACGAGCAAAACCAAGTAGTTAAGGGGCTAAGTGAAGTACATTTCTTACTGCTGAAACTGTATAAAAGAATATTATAGTTGGTTTCTAAGCCAATTAAAATCTACGACAGTAAAGCTTATGAGGCTGATATGTAACGTTTATGACAATTTACTGATTACATTCTAACTACCGCAATCAAACAATTTATGATTACCTTAATAACACTTTAGTATAACATTTACATAGTTTACTAATTAGTATAAGTGCAGTACTCAGAGACATTTAAAGATTACCAAAATGTGTGACGGTAGTGGGGAGGTGCTATGGCAGTGGTAGTGAGCAAGCAGTCTTCTTGCCGCTATCCAGGTCAAGTGTTAAGGATTCAAATGCTACACGGGTCGCTTATGTATACCCCTGGTATTACTGAGGTCTAATGACGGGCCGTTACCGTTTACTAGTAGATAGATCTCTAACTAATCTGCCATTATCTTATCTTATCTTATCTTGTGTGGGGGCCAGTCAGTACAGACCGGCGACACTTCGACCCAGTGGGATCTTTTGTGTCGACTTCCCCGATAAAGACTGCCATATGTGTTCATGGCAGTCGGGACCGACGGCTTAGCGTGCTCTCCGAGGCACGAAGCAGGCGATAATTGTCAATCAATACACACATAATTACGAAAAGTCATATAACTTCCGAAAGTCAGAGGTGCGTGACGTGGGTTCGAACCCGAGACCCTCTGCATTGCAGTCTGTTGGTCTCCCCACTGAGCTATCGCTGCTCTTAATCTGCCATTAAATGGAATACAAAATATTTGAATAAGTTTCAATAAGTTCTGTCTTGGTGATACAGCAATATTGTATGTGGCAGCTTAAGAGTCAGTTGCATCCTCAGTTAGTCTCAAATTCTTAATTGGAGTATGAAGTCTGTAACTATGTCTAGTAATCCGCAAAATGCAGCCTCTTTTCACGTGGGGCTTATAACTATAGCTGGAGAAACACACACCTATATAGAGTGTCTAGTAATTAATAGATAACCTGAAAATGTCTTATAGTGGAACTGATGGCTGTTCAGAAAAATAATTGAAAGAAATCTATCCTAACTACTACCTGAGATATGTGTTTTTTTTTTAATTACCATGTATAACTTTCTTGTATACTACGACCATAAATGAATGAAATTCATCGGTATTTTGTTGTTTTATTATTAAACACTAATTATGCTAATAGATAGATAGTCAAAATTATGCTATGCTAATATAGCTTATAGCTAAAGCTATATGCACTTTTTAATATTTTTTAATTTTTTTATAATTTTTTTTTCATTTTTTCTGAACGGCCTTCAGTTATACTGTAAGACATTTCAAGGTTATCCATTAATTACCAGACACCCTGTATACCCAAAGGGGTAGGCCCTTTATATAGGCGTGAGACTATGTACAGTGAGCTGCAAAAATGCATATCCAATTCAAAACTAAAATGGTATAAGCCGGTAATTGACGCCATCTAACGGCAATCGTTGAAATAATTGTTAAGTACTTTATTTATATCGTAATAGATGGCAGTGCACTATTATAAAATAAAAAGAAGTAGATTTGTTAATAACTCGATTTGATGAATTAACTTTAACCAATTCTTTTATTTCTATTCTTAATAGTTAAAAAAAAACAAGAAGCAAAGAATTACAATGTAGTTTTTATAGTGAGTAGTTTATTTTAAGATACTTTCTATGATCTATTCTGTTTATACGCAAACATTATTTATTCTGTCCGTTTTCGAGTGTCTTTTCGGTTGAGATTATAATTTCCTATAAATTTCACCTATTTGCTAAAACGAGTGCGCATTGCAATATTTATAAAACAACGCCATCTAGTTAATTTATATTCATTCTAATTCGAGTATTCACGGTATTTTGGACCTTAAGGTAATCATGCACTATTACAGGTGACTGTACATATGTTACACATATATGATTCAAGAATTCATTCATACCTTAAGTGCTCTAGCCTCTATTACCTAAGAAACCTTGATTTTCAAAGTTTAAAACGAGTTATTTTCAAAAGTTACGTCTCTAAAGCAAACTAACTCTACTTATCAAGTTTGTGTATAGCGCAATTTAGTAATTTATACTTTACAAACTGCTTATATTTTATTTCGTTTTATACACGATATGTGAACTCACCTTTGTGAACTTTTAGTCTTTTGTTTATGTGTATTTTGTGTGTAGTTGTTTATAGAATGCGCGAAAGGCGTTTTGGGTTAAGGGATAGCCTCGCTGCCGCGATTGTACCGAGTGTTGTGGGTTCGATTCCCAAACGAGATAAAAAATTGTCTGTTTCAAAAACTGTTGTTCCGAGGCTGGATGCTCTTTGTGTCCGTTGTTTGAATATTTGTAAAGTTACCGCGACCCAAAATTATTCCTATTACGGGAGCTTCATTTTCAATAAATAAAAAAAGAAAATCAAGGCCTCTGCATGGCAATCCAAAGGTTTCCTACTAGGCTATTGCTATAAATGATTAAATTACTGCTATAAATGATTATATTGATATCTTCTTCTCCCTAGCCTTTATTATTCCCAAGTCACTTGGAGTCGGCTTTTCTAGTCTAACCGGATTTGACTGGATATCAGTTTTTACATGGAGCGGCTGCCACCTGACCTCTGCAACCCGAAGGCTAACGATACCCTAAGACTAGACCAGTGACCGGATATTATAGGGCACTGACTTGCCAATAACGACTGCCGTAGATGTTCATGGCAGCCGGGACAGATGGCTTAACGTGCTCTCCGAGGCACGAAGCAGGCGATAATTGTCAATCAATACGCACATAATTTCGAAAAGTCATATAACTTCCGAAAGTCAGAGGTGCGTGACGTGGGTTTGAACCCGAGATCCTCTGCATTGCAGTCTGTTGCTCTTCCCACTGAGCTATCGCTGCTGAAATGATTATATTGATATAAAGACATGCATTCTATTACTTATTCATCATAAATCACCATTAGTACATTTTTCTACATAAACAAAAAATACAAAACAAGAATCAGGTCAGTAGACAGACCATTCTAATATTCAAAGGCTGATACAAACACATCAACAAAACGTGCCGTAGAATTAACATAATCTCGTAACAAAGACTCATACGGAGTAACAAGAGTATGTAAGAGTAAAATGATATATCGCGAAAGTTTCTCAGAACACATCACAGTAGTATAATGTGGTTGCTTATTTCATGTTTTTGCATTCTTTGGTCTGAGTTTTAATACGTTATTCTTTCTTTTCTCCTTGCGAGTTACTTTAGTGTTGAACGTTGATTTGTTTTGGCTTTGGTGCTGCCACTTTGTGTTGAATTTATAATTATATCAAATACATACATAGCCATACGTGTACATATGCAAGAATATTTATTTCCGTTGTCTGCATTTCGTCAGCTATGTTTTTAGATGCTACGATTACGATTAATAAGAGCTAATGCATTTTTCCCGACTTTGTTTTGCTACTGAAAATATTTAATAGCAAAATGCAATATTGCTTAACCCGACCTAGGAATCAAACCCGGGAACTAACGTTTCTACGCAAAATTATGCCGCAGGACGTGACTGTGAGCTATAGATACGTTTCTCTAATAAAATAATAATATCTATCATCGTCGTCGAAAGTCATATACATAGTTATAAAACGTCTTTGACTGGTATAGATTCAATTTAATAAATAAGACATTGCGACCGCCTACTGAGCTGATATTATTCGAAATGTTCCATCTAATGGACAATAAATTGTGCCAAAAATACTGAAAAGAATTATATAAATAAAATATTTTAGAGCCATAATAAACGTAGAACATTTGTAATAAAAATATTAATTTTATATAATTTTTATCAATTGCTGGAATGCCAAAGACCATTAAAAACAAAATCTCTGGCCACCTGCGGACTGTTGTGGTTAAAGACGTTTAGCTGCCTTATTCCCAGGTTCTATACCGAAATTAATTAAACAAAATATTAATAGATTTTCTGTTAGATAGTTCTCATTAGCAGCACATTATTTGAAAATGTGCCCAATAGATGGACTACAAATATACATAAAACCACCTGACTAAATACCTATCCACTCGTTGATAAATAAGCGTAAATGTATATATGTAAGTATTTAAATTAAGAATATGGCATGCACTCAATTTTATTCGAATAACATGTTGATTCATTAAAAATACCGCCGCGTCGAGAATCAGATATTACGATTGTTCCGGACAGCGGTAATCTGCGAAACAGCACAGCTTTACCGTAGCAACTCATCTCATATGGTGCAAGCTGTGGAAAATGGCGGGATTGAATGCAGATAACATTATTTTTCCAACACTGGTAGCTTTTTTTGTTTCTGTGAACACACACACTCACAAGAGAAAAGCAAACGCACGGTAAATGATTGCTAGTTTTTATTCTATAAACAAGTTTAATATTCAAATTTTATCATGCATTCAAATGTTGAACTCACTGTCCCTGTCTCTATTCGTATGGAAATGAAACTTTAGAAATATATTTTTGATGATGTACCGGACGATCTTTTCGTGATTTATGCCTATTCAATAAATAACTCGTTTCAATCATTATTATCAATGTTCCGAAAGGAATCATTTAAAATACGAATGTTAAACGATCTTATCTTATCTTGATCCGGGGGCCAGTCATTGTAGACCGGCGACACTTCGACCTAGTGGGATCTTTTGTGTCGGCCCCGAGGTTTATCCCTGAGCTATCTCCCTATGAATGTACTGCATCAGTTGCAGCGTACACTTCAGAGAGAGAAGCCTGAAGTCTTCAGGGTTCGGATATGCCAATCTCATCAGACCCATTCTTAGTCCGGCCAACGCGTCACATTCACACAGTAGGTGTGATATGGACAATGTTAAACGATAACTGCGATACTATTTTGGAATTGTTATTGCCAGTAACTGTGACAGAAACAAAGAGCTGCCAACCCGAAATAATGCATAGATTAACATTAATAGATATTCTGTCAAACAAGTTCACTCCACGTTCGTAACATTGCTTATATAATTTGCCCTGGGACATCTATAAGGACAAAATCTCCAATATCATTCAAAATATATCAAATCAGAGTAAACGTATCATATTGCCATTGATTCCCATATTCCCATAGATATGCACTAATAATGACATCAAAGCTTCCAACTTGGGCCAACAGGGAATTTAATCCGTAACCTCCCGCCGAAGCAAAATAGCACAAGGCATTTCATAACTACGAATCTAACGTATGGAAGGAAACTCTTAAATATGCATACATAAAGGCGATATTTCAATGGCAGAGAATCCTCTCAAGCACTCATATAGCAAGGATTACTCGAGTCAACGGTTCTGTTGAAATGATTTAACGTTTTGGTTGTTAAGCTAGTGCAATACGCAAGCTTGGTTTTTTGAATATGGAACACTGCGTTTTTGAGTTTCTTAATTAATTTTGGTGTTTGTTTCCTTTAAAGCTAAAATTTTCGTGGTTTTAACACTGCTATCTGCTAACTGGTGTAAATCGTTGGGGAAGAGTTTCTTGATTGTGTTTTTTATTAGACGCTGTTGTTTAGACTAGCGCCTTTTCTTGATTCTTGATCTCCATATCAAATTCCATGCCTATTTATGATAAATGGGGCTGACAGCATAGTAGCAGACCTACGAGCTCCTTGTTAAACAAATGGAGGTGAGGATAATAAAAGTTTTCTTAACCTAAATATTCTAGTATTGCATTGAACACAAAAGTAAATACATCAAGAAGCAGGGACAAAAAGGCAGCGGTAGTCTAGTAGGAGCCTGTTCGACTGGATCCCATTGCACGTAACTCTGAATTTTCAAAATGATGTGAAATGAAAATAGTTATTTATCATTCGCATTAACGGCGAATCAAAATATATATAATCATGTATAAAACGGCAAGTCAGAGAATTTTCCATATTGAGCTTAATGATGTGTAAAATTTTCCAACTCGCGCGGGCACTATGGCCTAACCACTGTTTGTGCTGAGCAGATTCCCGAGCCCAAAAATGGGACAGTTTATAAAAGAGCTGATATAATACTTTGATATTATTGTATTGAACAAGTACTCCATCCAGTAGCAGAGACACAAGAATGGAAATAGAATCATGAACAACCTTCAATGCAAGAACGACATCAAAATAAAAAGGAAGACAATTATGTAAAACAAAAATGGCTATGTACTAATAAAGTTGACAAATTATTATTTTTAATTTGGCCGATTACATTTTTTATACAAAAAATATTTAGGTAAACATAATCTGAAACCCGAATTCTTTTAATCGCCGATTATTTTCTCCATTATCGTGAAAGGTTTTATTTTTTACGCAATCCAGAAACACAATTTTGAATTTCCTTGTGGCCTTTTCTTTTTATTTTTTAGGCCTTGGGTTGTGATTATGGACGTGACTTATATTTTAGCATTAAAATTGCTTCTTGACCGAATCCCTACTATAAATATAAAATTTGTAAACAACTAGCTAACCCGACAGTTGTTGTCCTGTCAATCTATACAAAAATATAGGTACGGTCAGGTGCAGGTGTATTGTGATTTATTTTCGCTGTTAAGGAATTGCTATCTACGATTATGTCATAAGATTTTTGATTTTATTTCAGAGAAATACTATAAGTCCTTAGGTGAGACTATTTGAAGAAAAAGGGAGCTTAAAAAGTCGGGCGGGAAGTGGAAGACCGCTATATATAAACTAAACTCAGCGTAAATGAATGGTGAATGCTTATGAATCAAAGGGTATCATACCGACGAGACCGATGCGAACTATGTGTGCTAATATTGTGACCTCCATGCATAGACGTCTCTTGAGCTGTATTAAGAACAATGAAGGTCACACTAAATGTTAAACATAGCTGTTTCGAATAGGGGACGTGCTGGTTGACGATGTTAGAATTGAGGCTAGGTTTCAATATTCTTTTCCTTGTGAAAAAGAATAATTAAGCTATAACCTCAATTGTCACTATAATTGTTAAATATTATTTGTAAATAAAATAAATCTAAATAGTAAAGATTAAAGATGTTTTTTATTATATAGTATTGAAACATTTACGGAAAATCATACCATTAGGACAGGTATAGGACCTGTCTTGTGGCTTGTTTGCCATTTTGGTATATTATATATTTAAATGTAATCTGTTGATATATTATAGTCATTACTGTCTCATAGAATACATCTTTGCTGCATTTAGTTGACATTATTAAGCTAAAATTAAGATTTATATCTTAGTATTCTCTGAGTTACTAGTTCTATTGTAGAAACTCAGTATTCCCTCTAATACTTAGGATTTGAGTCTAAGCTCGCTCGCGTATTGCAATAAAGCTTTGGTTATTTGACGTTGAATTGTATAATTTAATTGTAGCAATTTGGTAGAATGATATTGTCATTTAAAAGTAATTGCTTTGTATAAAGCAGTTCTGCGGTTTAGTTTCTGTTAAAATTACAGCATTCACAAATGATGGCTTGGTTTGTTATTGTCAGAGTATTTAAAATTGCCCTTTATCCCTTATTGTAGGCATCTACCACAATATCAGCTAGTTGTCTAAGCAGAGAGCTTCTTGGAATACTGCTACTGCATGCTCGAGAGCAAGACGGCAATACATTGTTAATAGTACCGTCTCATTCTCACGCGTACAAAAACTATGACTTAAAAGTCGATGAAATTACCTTTGGACAGAGTTTTCGGTAATAGACATTTGAACGCTGTAATCAGAACCGTTATATTATTAACTAGAAATGAAACAAGGATTAATATAACTAAAATATACGACAGTATCAGTGTTAGCCAAACATTATCTACCTAGATCAGAGACTTCTGAAGGAAAACCAAGTTACGAGAACTCTAAACCGATAAGCATCCATAAAAACATAAAAGTAGTGAATTTCCAGACTGTATTCTTCCTTCCCTTCTTAAAAGCAAAGCAGCACCAGAAAGGCCAAAGTATTTATTCAAGAGGTTATCAATATTCTACAATTAAACATTTAAATATTTAATTTGGGAATATTTCTTCATATACCTATTGGAAAGACTACGTTGCCCAATAAAAAAAGAGTCACACTGCGAGCGCAAGGTAAAATATTACTTGCTCACTACTAACAACATAGATGGCGTATGGATAGCTTAGCCGTTTAAGAGGTTGCCTCGGTATTGCCCCGCGCCGAGAGCTGTGGGTTTGATCCCCACACGAGACAAAAATTGTTTGAATGTTTGTAAAGCCTCCGCAATACAGAAATTATTTTAGTGCGGGAGGTTCCTTATTAAAGAAAAGTCTGCTTAAGAAGCCTACAAGCCCATACTCACCGTTGGAATACAACACAAGTTTGTTTTGCTACAATTTGTACAAGTTAAAAGTATTTCCACAAGTAGGCTGTTTCAGTTTGAGGAAAACCTTTAATTTAATCTGAATTACATTTCATTCAACTGGTCAAGGTCATACCGGACTTGTATTATCAGAAATTCTAGACACGCTACTCTTCAACTCATATTGTAACTCCTTACTCATTGAACTATATAATCCGTGTAAATGGTCACCAATCTACAACTAAGCTACAGCAGCGTAGCTTATCCTCTCACATTGACTGTCTTTTATGAACACGATGACAACACAATCCGCTAAGTGACAAAGTATAAACATAAAATATTTCCATTGAATGCAAACTCAAAACTTTAAGTAAGAAAAACTACAAAGTAAAATTGCATTCATTTGAGCACAGGGGAGAAAAGGGCAGCGCTATAAAAAAGAAAGAGACAAGTGGAAATTTTAAACTTCTCTAACATCGTCCAAGCGAAAAACTGCCTTTACAATACGGGGCGATGAAAATACCATTTATTTCAAGTCCTTTTTAAAAGCGCACAAATGCCAACTGAAAATTTTATGAATGCGCCCAACTTCTCTTATTGGTTGTATTTTTTTGAATTTAGACTTAAAGTGTGCCTTTCTAGACTGTCCCAGAGCGCGTATTTCCTGGATAATAAGCTTGGGGACTCGTATTACACCGGAGTGCAATGGAGATAAGAACATCGTCGACCGTTATTAAAAAGTAAAGTTTTTTTTTTCATTAAATCTGCTTTTCTTGTAGTATAACGCACACTTAGGAATTTAAAGTAAAAAAAGGAAGAGGTTTTATTTGCGACGCATATGTACGTTCACCGCTAAATTCCATTTTTAAATGAAAATTGGCCACTAATGTCGTTATTTTTCAACATTTTTTTATATTGTATTGTTGGCTAGCGATTTATTGAAATTTAAAAATCTAAGTTTCATTTTAAATCATAATGTATTTACATATTTCAGACTCGTTTTTATAAATCTATTTTAAATAGGAATCTCATGATATGAGAGAAATAAATGTCTATTAAAATTACTGCGGGCTGAAGTAATGTAAAAACGAGTCAAAGTTAAAGTCAAAATCATTTATTCATTTAGGTCACAAAATAACACGTATGAACGTTAAAATATACAGATTAGTGAGTTTACTAAGTTACTGAAACTACATTTAGGTTAGTTTCTAGGTTCAGGCAAAGGGTTGGGCCTATGAGAAGAAACCTGCAAGAAACTCAGGGCCACTCTTTTAAATCGCCAATTAAATATAATTTCAGTATTTTACAACTCATATCAAGGTGTTGCAGCCATTATGCCATTGTGTTGTAGCCATTATGACTATATACATCTAAAGCTTATAACAATAATTTTAAATAAATTATAAAATTACTGTATAATGTAAAGTAGATGACTTAAAACTGTCATGTCTGTATACTCTAAAAGAAAAGTTGGGGCTTGTGCAATTTATTAATCTTATGAGTCGCAGCGGCACACCGGCGGACAAATGGGTTTTTAATCACGTCTGGCATTCTAAAACTTGAAAGGTATAATATAATAATAACAAAAAAAACATTTGTCTTGACCCGGTAAGTAAAACTGGAATTAGGTCTTTAGGTCGTTCTATATCTCGAGTAAAAGGATTACGATAACTAATGAGATGGCCACCATAGATTTAATTACATAGCAGAAGGCATTGAAAATCGAATCTTTTAACGACGTTATGGTCCTTTGAAAATAATAACTTTATAAAAAAAAATTACCTGGATCAAGCATTTTAGTATAGTAGTTAGCACAGAAATCCACAGCCTTTAGCACAAAGTAAAATATTTGTTTTGCTCTTTTGTAAAACATTTCTATTTCTAGTAACGATATTATTCAATTCATATAGTACGCGTGTGTATCACGTTCGTATCTCATTTTATCTAGAAGTCTCTGATGGACAAATAGCGGAAGCACGCCAATAGGGTTCCATTTCAACGCAGCAGATACGAAACCTTAAAAATGTGTATCATGTGTGAAATTCTTTGCCTTTGTGCAAATAGAAACATTACATTTGCCATTGCCGCCCTCAGACACATCTTATGTTAACTCAAGTCATTTCTGAATAAAAACTTTTATTTTAAACAAAGATTTATCTTAGGTTTCTTTTTCATAAAATGACACCTCACACGATGGAATCAATACCTACATAATTAGGAACTTTACAAACATTGAAAAAATGGACACAAAGAGCACATAATCTTGAAACAAATAATTGTGAACCACAGAATGATGTCATGTTTGTGGTTTGAACCTACAATACCCAACGCTGTGGTAGTGGCAAGGCAATGGCCCTACATAGACTAGTAGTCAATTAAGTATTCATTGTACATTAAATTGTATATGAATGAGGCAATAACATTTAATTGTGTATTGCAAAACGAGTCACCATTTTGTGATACCGAAACTCCATTCATTGACTAGATTCTATTCATTCTGGTTGCATATTTCAAGCTCGGTGTAACAGGGAGTCTTGAAAGCGGTATTCAAACCGACGGTATACAGTAAGGCGTAATCTCTTTATGCGAAATAATTTTCATAATTTCGAGACACTAACAAAAAGGATACAATATTTTCAGCGTCTTACAAAATATTTATTTAAACATAAGGTTTAGCAGGAGTAGAATTCTTGCGATAAAATGAATATTTAAGATCATTTTATACTTATGATACGGATACTTTATTTGCCATTTTGCTTATAAATATTTGTTTAAACAGAATTTTATCTAAAATACCTACTGAAGACGTGGATGTACAAAGAAAATCTGTTGCTCCTCCTACAAAAAGCAAGGATCCGTCGACATGGCTGGGTGTTCGTGCCATGCGGACCACGGCCCGACGGTTGTAGACTGGCACTTGTATAAGTAGTAACTTGTATTGAAAACTTTACTTACGTGATTTAGCCTTTAGCACAAGTCGTATGGAGTAGTGTGAAATTGCGTACAGAGCCATCTCTTATTTATTTATACATTTTTTTTGAAGCTAGCCTTTTTGCTTTAGATTAAATACCTCATCAATGATAGCTATTTGCATTTCTTGATAATTTAAGACAAATTATACTCCGTTTAAAGCCACGCAAAAAACAACATGGGTGGAACTGCGTTAAAAAAGACATGTATTTCTTTATACAAAACGGCAATTACCTGGATAAAGCCAATACAATATTATATAAATACACAAAAATAGGGTCACGAGACTTTGTCTAGCCGCCGGTAATAGACATCCTAACCATCGTCTAGACTTTAAAAGGACGGAGTGGTGTCGCTACGCAGTATTAGTAACTGGGTCAAGATAATAATTATAACGTCATATTTATTAACGATAAGCTACTATCAGCGTCTTAACTCAATTTTATATACAACACCAGTTACAAAGCTACGACTGGTACGCGGTAGCCTAAGATTAAGTCATCTTAGCAAGTGCTAATCAGGAGAATCATTTGCCTGTCAACAACCTCAAAAAGGATTTAGAGATCAAACAGAAAAAGAAAAATATTCTAAATATAAAAAGCAAAGGAATGGGATACATATGAATGTAGGCCTCTCAAAATTCTTACTGTTCTGTCCTTAGATTACAAGCTATCCTGCTACAGAATGTTATCGAAATTTATTCTGCGGTTTACACAAGAAAACGTGACAGGTGACTTTTGTGTTTATAACATTATTTTCATGATTTAGATGACTCTCTCGATATACCAAAGTGTATTCTTATGCCAAAACCATATTATTACGATAACAAGTTTTCTTGGTATGCGAGTTATTACGGAGTGGCAAGTTTATTGCTTCTCTTTATTTTATTTATTATTTATTGTTAATTATACAAACATGTGATCAATAGTAACACATTATTATTTATACTTATTATATTTTGTATCCGAACTAGATTAAATTATTGAAATTAAACTCATTAGTACGGATTTTATCGCGTTGTTTATTTAACACTGTATTACATAATTTTGAAACTGTTACACTACAACTACAATAGAATTTTACAATTTTTTAAGCTAAAAATTATTAAAGCTACTTATATTTGGGTTTACACTTTCCCCGACGTTTCGGTTGGTTTTCAGCAGCCATGGTCACGGGGATCCGTATAAATGAGAATAATTTCGTAGAATAATTTCAATGAATAACATTCGCGTAAACAGAAAACAATATTAGATAAAATTAATTATCTATACTTCAGACGACAGTGCTCATTCTATGTCAATATGACTCTAAGCTTTAGGAGATTAAAAACACTATTGTGTATATAAAAACAATTAGAAAAAAAAAAGAATAATGATAATATAAAAATTTGTGTTTATATATAGTCTATTGCCTATCCTATAGCTTATATCGAATAGGCAATAGACTCGCATACTATAACATGGATCTTTAAATTTATTGCCGAAATGCGGGTGCAATACATATTATAGATGTATATATATGATAATACGATATGATGCAGAAGAAGAAAGACTTATCAGACCAAAGACAAAATATAATAAAAAGAAAGGTATCTAAACATATTACACATTTAACGTAGAAACCATAGCATTATTAAAATAAATTAAGTCACGTAGCTCTGGAGTCATATTCAAACTTATTACATTTTTATTAATCTTTGTAACGCTAGAATAAATAAAAGCTTTAACAGTTAAAACTTTATAAATTGAAGTAGCTACAGCACTGATATACTTTATAGATATCTCTTGAACTATGAGAGAAAGACACAAGTAAATTGGTACCGTGGTCGCAGGTGCAAGCAGCAGGAATATTCTACTTTTTATCAAAATATATCAACGCTACGTACGTACAACGTACGCCCTATACTAGGAGCAGAATTTAATAAAGACGGTGCAACGAGGGTAAAGGGGAACCTTGAATTACAAAGTTTTGTCAACATACATGTAGTAATTTTCTTCTTACGATAACATACCTAGGTAAATTTGTGACAAAGCTATGTAATCTCAAGCCTGAATGAAGCTGAACGTGTAAGTAGATGTGTATTGAATTCATCCGTTTTTTTATCACACGAGGCAAATCTATATGTATATAAATAAAAATCTCGTGTTAGTGTTTGTGGTCGCACTTCTCTGAAACGGCTCGACCGATTTTTTTGTATATTTTTATGTATATTTGGAAGGTATGAAAATAGATCGTACAGTATATTTGATACCGCGAGGTAATTAGGGTGTCCCTATCGAATGAATTTATATGCCAGAACAATGCCGGCTCAGCTTGTGTTTATATAGATTATAATATGTATAGTAACTAGCAGTCCCGACAGACGTTGCCCTGTACAGGCAAAAACAAAAAAAAACAAATCTAAGCCATCCTCGAATCCACGTAAAAAAATTCCTTCAAATCGGTCCAGCCGTCTAGGAGGAGTTCACTGTCAACACACGTACAGAAGAATTTTATATATAAAGATATGAGCCTTGTTTATAAACTGACCCATCCCTGGACTGTCTGGGCAAGGACTTCTTCTCAGTATAAATAGAGTTACAGTTATAAACCATAGTCTACTACGCAGACCCAGTGCAGATTTACATATCTTTGAGGACATTATATACTATTTTCAAACATGTAGTCTTCCTAGCTTTCCTTCAATATTAAAACGGGCAATAATTAACATCAGTTTTATCTAATCCTTACTTATATATTATATATATATAATATTATAAATGCGAAAGTGAGTTTGTTTGTTTGTTTGTTTGTTACGCTTTCACGCCTTAACTCCTCAACCGATCAACATGAAATTTTGCATACACGTTGTCAGGGGTACAGAATAGGGCATAGGGTAAAAAAAGAACTGTTGCAAACCTAACATACTAATATATAACCTAACATAACCTTCATTTACGCGAGCGAAGCTGCGGGCGAAAACTAGTTTCTGTATATATTAAGGTGTCAGACGTGCGAACCATGAGATTGAACTCGAAATCTCTGCTATCGTTCTTCTAATAGACTATTGTTAACAATTTTATAGATTTTAATAAGATTATTGTGACTTACAAAACCTTCTACACCACAGTAGCATACTTCCAAGCAATGTTAGTAATTGTATTACAATTTTCTCTCTCGCGCCTTCCTACATCCAGTCGGTTTGTGCCAACCTCTTGCTTATTATGTTAATTTCAAACTGTTTATACGAGTGGAAACACATCAAAAGCTATATAGTTCGGAATATTTAAATCAAAACGGGGCTGCCACTTAAGTCTTGTACATAATAATGAACCATATTTTCATCTGAAGCTAAAAACATGAATACATCTCGCCCCAATTTCTTAAACATAAATTTTTTATGTTAGCTATCCCGTGGCATAAAATCCTTTGCACTTTTTCTTTCTAATTAAGTTTGCAGAGTTTGAAAACAATTTTCGTATTCTTAAGTCTGTTGGTATTTAGTTCTCGGCGGTCTCCGATGGGAATATGGCGACCTTGCTTCGTGCCCCAGGGTACCATATGTTTAACAGGATAAAATGTGACCTTTTCTTATGCTTGCGAATAATATAATAAATGGTTTAACATTTAATTTTTGTTTTGGCTTTTTAATTAGGTTAGTTAGGTTTCGTTACAGTACTAGTATTTTATTAATAATTAGATACATTTATTTGTAGAAATATAACTTCAAATTAATGATTAGTTTTTTAATATTTCTCAAAATTATGTATGTCGAAATTGAGAGTAACACGGTTAAAAACATCATTTACTGGGGACCGTTCTTTCTGAACTAAAAATGTTTTACATGCAATCAAATCGGTCGATAACTGAAATAACTCAATTATCGACAAGAGTATGTGGTTCTAAATCACAGCGCAGATCAAAAAATAAATGGAGTCATGACATCACTGCATCAGTCAGCTTGTGACTACCACCAGTGTAAGCTTATCGAAACGTCAACCATCTAACCACCATAAAATGCTGGATCTAGTTAATTCCCATTAAAATAATACATCTTTTACCATGTACCAGCAAAAGCTCATGCAATAGAAAACTTGTAAGTTAACAGATTAGAGGTAATTTTAACTTTTATATTTATTTATGTAAAACATGTTAATTTTTATTAAACTAACTGTATCAATCATCGTTTGATATTAAACACAAAGAAAACACATAGGTACTATATAAATAGATTGCATAAGGAAAACAAAATGGAAATACATCGGTACTACAAACACCATGAAAAGGTACAAACATAGAGATAAGTACTACATTATTATATACAACGAGCATGTAAAAAGAATCCAATGAAATTGAATGAAACGCAAGAAATATGTATTTGATATGTATTGTCGGCCTTGATGGCGTAGTGGTTAGTGTAACCGACTGCCACGCCTGAGGTCGCGGGTTCGATTCCCGCATAAGACAAATATTTGTGTGCATGAACATGGATGTTTGTCTTGGTCTGGGTGTTTCTATGTATAATGTGTATGTATTTACAAAAAAAAAAAGTATATATGTATGTTTATCCATTGTCTAGTACCCATAGTACAAGCTCTGCTTAGTTTGGGCTAGATGGTGTTGTGTGTATGTGGTAGATATTATTATATTATTATAGGCAAAGAAATCGTAATATCTACCTATCACTTAAATAGGCGCTAGAGTATCTTTTTTCAGTCTAAACAAAAAGTTATATTAGAACATTATATTTGAAACGAGCGCTTAACATTCTGCGAGTCTATTTGACTTACGATTGCACATTGCCAGTTTGCCTAGAATGAATTCCCAGAAATCCTCCGGCGGCTGGTGCAATACAATTATTATGTACATACAATAAAAGACTTGCGGAAATAACATGCTGTTTGATTTTATAACACCTTTAGTAGCATATTTCTTATTATATAAATGTGAAGATTTGGATCTTTCTTTTCATATCACGTTATAACCGCTGAACAGACAGTTACTTTTTCTTCTCCCTAGCCTTTATTATTCCACGTCACTTGGGGTCGGCTTTTCTAGTCTAACCGGATTTGACTGGATATCAGTTTTTACACGGAGCGGCTGCCACCTGACCTCCGCAACCCGAAGGCTAACGGTACCCTAAGGCTAGACTAGTGTCAGGATATTATAGGGCACTGACTTCCCAATAACGACTGTCATAGATGTTCATGGCAGCCGGGACCGACGGCTTAACGTGCTCTTCGAGGCACGGAGCAGGCGAGACCGAGACCCTATGCATTGCAGTCTGTTGGGCTCACCACTGAGCTATCGCTGCGACTAACCACTGAACAGACACATATTTTGAAATTAAAATTATATATACTATGGATTTTGTTACTGATATGTTTAAATATCATAACAAATTAAATTTAGCGTACGTTCGTAATGTTGTGATTAGATTAAAATTCAATCACAACGTTATCCAAACTAATATTAATAATGTATATTATATTAGTTAGACTATCGATTATTATTAATGTGAATGCAGGTTTCTTTGTTTGTACGTTTTACCACCTTAACTACTCGACCGATTATCATGAAATTTTGCATACACTTTATGAAGTACAGAAAGGGCCTTAGAGTGCCTTTTATCCAGACAGAAATACTGTTCACGAGGGGTAACTAGTAAGGCATAATTTTATTTTACACAGGAACATCTACGAAAGATTACGCACAGATCTATTACGCATATGTTTTACCACATACGTTTAGGTCTCACGTAATAATAATAATAATAATAATGTCCTCCAAACCGAATTTCGGTCATGGCGGCTAATCTTAACGGAGACTGACCATCTGCGCGGAAGATATTATAGTGTACAAGTATATGCGCAAACACAAGTGCACTCTCTGTTCGCTAACCCTGATGATCCGATAGGACCGAAGAGAGATCAAGCGCAGGACCAACGGCTATTCGTGCTTTTCGAGGCACGGTGTGTCTAACACCGCTAACTTCCTAACTCTGGGCTCGTATTGAGATTTCTAAACAGAAAAACCCAATAACTTTTTGTTGGATTTCGACCCGGGATTCAAATCCGAGACGTCATGAACAGCAGTCGCATTCACTTCCACTGCGTCACGGAGGCAGTTTTCACGTAATAGAGACTCAACGAGTTAGACTATGAATCCTAGCTGTTGCTGTCACATTGTTCACAAAAAATTCCAATAACATTTTTCTCAGCACTGTATTCTAACTCTTCGCGAGCTACTGTGCGAGCTCTCACATTGAATCAATGAAGCAGTTCTAATACCTGCGAGACAAGAAAATATGATTCCGAGATAGTAGTTACCATTAGTAGTCGGGGAAAATGATAAAACAGAAAATTTGCAGTAACTTAAAGGTCATTTCCAACGCTCTGTATGTTTACAGGAGAAAATATATTCCGAAGTAAGTAATCATATTGTGTCTTTGATTTGTATGTGAGTAAGATATCGTGATACCTTAAGATGGGACGTGATACGCCTTACCATTGCCACTGCTTCGAGTTGGGGATACGATCCCCCACACGGGACAAAAATAGTTGTTCTGAATATTCTTTGTTACCGTTCTTTGAACCTTGTAAAGTTCGACACAAGAATTAAGCCTAGTGCGAGAATTGTGTTTTTAGTACAATCTCTTAATTAAAAATATATTGGCTTTAGCTTTATATCTGTTTCTCAAAATATAATAAAGAAAAATAATGATGTATAAAATAATTCTTGAGAATAATTCAATTAGCGTTTTAATTATCTACGAGAAAAGAAAAATCACTGACCAAGAATGCTACGCTAAATTTAATCTAAGCGTTTTCAACAAGCTCTGAAAGTATAACTGACCTACTTCTTAAAGTACATGATGGTATACATACGTGTATACAGTGCACACATTTTAAACTGAACACAAGAACCTTCTGAATTAAATTTCGTTGCTGCCTACGCCGGCACGCGGCGCTCAAAATATGAGCAAGAGTTCTAGAATGATCCGGCATTTACTGGATATAACCAGTTTGAACCAGTTTCTTTTGCTTTAAATTTTCCTTTGTTTGATATTGGGAAGAGATTTTTAGTAATTTTATTAGCTAACTAGGTTTTGTCCGCGTGGAACTTCGAAGTAAGTACATTTTTTTAAATTTTCTGCAGAAATAGCTAAACATGTCTTATGTCACTCTCTCCCTCTCTCTCTATTTCTCTGACCCTCTAACTAATTCTTGCTTTTGCGTGTTTTAGCTGAACCTACAGCAAAACCAGCTGTAGCTATTTATAACATGTTTCTGAACAAATTATTTTTATTTCCGATAGTTAGACTAGTATAGGGAACGACGGGGCTGAAATTTCATTGTTAAAATAAAAAAGCCCTAAAAATAAAAATAATATTAATAAAAAAAAAGCGGCGTATAAAACATCTCTGATTATTTATTAATACTTGACTTCTAGGCGACGTATCAAGATAGAAAATACACCAGATTTTAAGTAAAACATCCAGCAATATAACTGTGATAACCGCATTTGATTTCGTAGTTTTTGTATGATTTGCGTACAAACATACAGACAGACAAAAATCTAAAATAAATGTATTGTCTACTAAAACTCTTCTAAAGACAAACTTCACCTTATTTCTTAAATATCTGTTATGTACAGGTTACAACTTAATATATTATATGTATATATCAAATTGGATTCGGCAATTTGTGATGAATATATAGAAAAAATCCATATTTAGTAGGTATTTTCAAGCATTTTGTTAGTCAACATTTTTATGATAATATTTGACATTCAATATAAATATTTGCCAATGAAAACCAACCATGATAAATAATATTAGCACGGTATCAATTTTAAAACGGAATTATTTATTTTGTGTATTTTATTAACACAAGCATGACCAAATATTACAACTATTAAAATAAAATAAAATAAAAATCTTAGTATAGGGAACGATGGGGCTGACATTTATTGTTAAAATAAAAAAGCCCCAATTATAAGAAAAATATAAAAAGTGATATTCCAATGATCTCCCATTAGGCTATCATTGCTTTATGTCTCCACATAAAGACTCTGAATTGAATCATTAGATATTTACGATGATATTTCAAATAATTTATAACTACCACCTAAACCACTTTATCTATTATCCGCCGGCAATTTAATAGTATCCTTGAGCTTTACAAATAGAGACTTATTTTCCCAGTAATGACAGTAACAAGCAATGTTATCCTTTACCAATTAACGATATAAATATTAATTTTGCGACTCAATAAATAATGTTGGAAGTGATTTATTTTCAATTCAATTCAATATAAATAGCTTATCAAAACAAAATGTTTGTATTGATTACCGAAACTGTAATACTATAATGTTATGGTTAACTATAGCAATATATACATATATAGGCACAGGTCTTTATATCACCGGAAGGGTAGGTAGCAGCATATCATATTCATATTTTGATAGCTATCTTTTCACGTAATAAAAGATTATTATAATATTCCAGCTCCGTACTAAACTGTTTCACTGCTGGGCACGGGCCTCGTCTCAGTGTGAGAAGGGTTAGGCCATAGTCCACAACGCTGACCCAGTGCGGGTTGGCAGACTTCACATAATTTCAAGAAAATCTTTCAGACATGCATGTCATATTTAATACGCACGTAATTTCGAAAAGTCAGAGATGCGCGCCTTGGGACTGAACTGAGACCTCTGCGTGGCAGTCCGGTCTCCTATCGCTGCTTACTGCACGTAATAAAAAGCAGACCTATTTCCATTGGACACAGTAACGGACTCCGCCCTACTACTAATAGTTACCCAGAATAAAGCACTATATCTCTTTCTCTTTCATATCTTAATCGTTTTTCTCCACCAAATATGTTGCAAGAGGAATAAAATTACCATTCAGGCAGGCACACATGCATACATAGACAAAGAGTATTTAAAAGTGGACACCCACATTTCGACAAGTTAGGTCCCAGGTAAAAAATGGCAAGCTGATTCATACCAACAGGGCGCAGTTCCAGTATACATATTATGCTATTGAGAAATTCCAGAAATAAAATCTAATCATTGCGTAAAATTCAGACTCAACGCCGCTACAGAAAACTTTCTGACACAAAATCTCATTAAACTTTGGCAGGTCTGAATTAAATATATTATATAAAAAATATCGAAGGCATATCAGAAATATTAACTTCTGTTGCGCAACAAAGGCAGTCAGCGATAAAGTTAAGATTAAAGTTACGGTTAAAGTTTTCATAAAGGTTTTTGAGTACTCAGTCTACAAGATTGTCTGAATTGATTTAATCCTTACTTCCATTCTATAATAGTATAAATATAATTCTAGCTAATATTATAAATGCGAAAGTGATTTTGCTTGTTACGCTTTCAGTCCTTAACTACTCGACTGATAACTATGACGTTTCGAATACACGTTGTACAAAAAAGGACATAGGGTTACCTTTCATCCAAAAAAGTACTGATCCCGAGCTTACGCGAGTGAAACCAGGGGCATAATCTGGTATATTATATAACAGAACGTACTGTCATACGAACAACAGCGATAACTTTCGAAGCTACACACACAGTGCTTATAATGCAGCTGTTACATCTTTATTACAAAGTTTAACGTTGACTTTAAAATTAAGAAACTTTCGTGATACGTGAGCCATATAATTGTTCTCTGTGTTACATTTTTATTGTTACTTCATTATGGATATTATTCTGCATGTTAGTAGTGCATAATTCGACTGCATACATGGCGTAGTAATTTAAGTGATCATTATTGCCACTGCTCGAGTCTTGTGGGTTTGAATTCCACACTAGGCAAAAAGTTGGGTGATCAACAAATAGCTGTGCCGGGTCTGTTATGCAAATTTTCTTCAGCAGACAAATTAAGGTACCATAAAATAAATAAGCTGAGTCTTAAAATTGCATATTGGAGTTAAGAAAGTTGTTACTATAATTTGACAAAGATATGCTAAAATGGTGTTAGAAAATGATTGCGACTGTAAAGCTCTGGTTGGAAATTGAGAAGGATACTTGGAGCTTATGAAAAAAAAACTTCTTGCAAAGACGCATATGTATTTTCTGGAGAAGACATACATATAATCCAGATTTACACTTGCATTTTTTGCATTAAATTCTTTAGGCTCCTTTGTTGGTACCCATAACCTGGCAATTCTCCAAAATCTTGTCGATCTGATCAGAGAACAGTCGTCTAGATCTTTTCTATTCCTTTTCCTATTAACAATCATCATATTATGTTCTTTCATTTTCATCATATCATCATATTAGTTAATCTTTTGATGACAATATATGACGTGTATCCAAATGTTGGTTTGTAAATTTTACTCAATTCTTGTAACATTATTTTTATCATGATGACTTTATCATCATTGACTGAACTAGTTACTATCTCTGACCGTTTCTAAAACTAGAGCTTCTTAGCTTATGCCAAGTCTACTTAATATGTTTATTCACATTAAACACATTTCAAATCTACGTCTTAGAATTACTGCTACACTTGAATTACTTATAATGAACATCACTGCTGTATTGTTTCTTGCAAGTATGCGAAGCATTCTCTACAGACTTGTTAGCAATAATACAATACGGCAATAACTGTCACCCATCAAGCAAGCAGAATAACTATTACTCAACAGCGCTAATCGCACAATTTATGCAAACACTACGAAGTTAGATTTCATTTACACAAAATGCATCTTTATACTTTAGAAAATAAAGTACAAATCTCGACTACAGCTTTGGCAGCAAAATGAAGGTAAATTCCGCTCAGAGAATTTGCATAGACCAATTCAAATACGATTTTTCTGCCTTTTTTCAGTCGAGTCCATTGCCAACATCGTTAAAGTTTCGTTAATTATGAAGTATACCGTTATTCAGTTTATTATTTGTTTCGGGCAGGCAAACACTGTACTATATTGAATTTACTGCCTATTTTATAACAATATTTTTTTGTACATTGGTGTCGTACTTTTTGCCTAAATAAAGCTCCAGAATACAAGTGTACAGTTAATTGAAAAACCGACGTCGCAATAAAAGTTTACGTTTAAAATGGCCGAAGCTTAATAAATATAAAATAAATAATTTGAACTCTGATAATATAAAAATCAAAAACAATAGGAAAGCGAATACCGTTAATACGAATACATTATTAATCAAAAGAAATAAAACAATATAAATAAAGATGATATAAATATTAAATATTGCCCATAATTATATCAATATCCAGGAAGCTATTTTGATATTCGATTCTATATGAAAATTAATATTTCAGCAAAATGAATCATGGAGATGTGTGACAGACATAAATTTGATAGACTTCTTCCTATTAAATCTATGCATTTCGAATAAGCGAAATCCCGTTTATTTTAGGCTAAGGGGAAAATCGTGATAAAATTTAGGCCGAATTTAGACTCCAATACAGAAACTCAATTAGTAGCGTTAGCTCCACTGACAAAGTAACTGTCAGGGTTTGAATAGAAACACGTTAATCCTAGGACGGACTTAAATTTAGGTATGTATTTAATTGCTTGGCGTTTTATTGATATCTCATCAATGTGTTTTATAAAATTTTACTACTTTCGATGTTATTATAATCAAATGATATATAATATAAAATATAAAATAATTTGTAAAATTTATATTTTGTGCCCTAGTCACATTAAACTGCATTAATTTTTATTTGATATGATAGTAAGGTTTTACTTCTACGTGTTATAATTTTTTTCTGGTATAACATTACGGTAACCCGTTGCGGTTTCATGATTTAAAAAAAAATTATAATAATTTAAATATGTACCATTATAATCATTATTTAAAATATGTATGTATAAATCTTCTGCAATTATTCTGAAAATAAATGTATTCTTAAGAGAATACATTTCTTTCCTAAAGCCGTATATTTTCTGAAACGAATTTAATCCAGTTTCCCGTGAGATAACCCAAAACAATTTCATACTAATCAAAACAAATATATAAACTGGAACCACAGACAAACATCTCACGAGAACTGCTGCGAATTAAAATCAGCACCGAACTTCTAATTTGGAGCAAAATTTAGCCAGAGCATATTTATTTGGCCTAAACTTGACTTGAGACACGGTTTTCGTATTATTTTACCTACGTTTCAAATGTCAAAATAATGTCACCATGACGTCTAGTTTGCGAGGATAATTGGAGAATGTTTATTTTGGAATAGAATCCATTTGTTCGAATATCTTTGGGTAGAAGGATATCTGTATAAATAGAGTCGCGATTTAGAAATTAATGATTTCGGTTTGAGTGGAATAAACAGAGCTTGAATTCAAATTGCGCCTGTGTATTATTTAAGTAAGCGAAATTGTTGTAGTAAAGTTTGTTAGAATATTAGCTGATTTCCTCGTACTAAATTATGTATCAGCTTCTGAACATCTCAACAAATTGTTAGACAAAGTTTCTAAAGAGCCATATAGAAAACGAGGCGAAGTTTCTTGAAAGCTAAATTCTAACAAGTATACAGTTAACGTTAGAATAATAACATGCTTACTACAAGCAAATTCTGCAAAAAGATAATATTACACCAGAGTTTCTCGCCTCGAAGACATTTTACACGTAAAACCTTTGTATGTCTAGCTAATGAAACATCTTAACATAGTTAGATGTGAAGTAAGTAGTCTTAATACGCATTACTCCTAGAACTAATACCTTGAGTTCGTAGCGTGAAGTGACCAACTCACTTAAGTAAGTGTTAGTTCTAAACTTACACATCTCTCGAAGACCTCACATAATGCAACATTTGTAAAGCTACAAGAAACACTAAACATTCCTTTCAGTAAGCATTATCCGCACACTTAGTTTAAAACATTAATTATCTAAGCCGAATTCGGGAGCTCAAATTATAATGGTTATGAATGCGTTTAAATTAATGTCAGAACGCAGAATTGCCTTGTTTAGACACAACAACGAAATTTATGTGTACTGTTACGTCACGACTTAAAACTCCCAAATTGTGCGCGTATATTGTTCAGTTAAGGAGTGGGTTAGTTGAAATAAGTTTGCGCCTTTCAATTATTTGTTAAGTGTAAGTAGAGTATAAAGTCTGACGAACATTTTAACGATACTAAAAAGAAAATAACTTTGAAACATTTGACTCGTTTCAGAGTATTTGAGTTTAAAATGTTTTTATACAGTAATGGACCACGTTCTCGTACATATATAGAACAAGATCCATTTCGTTTGTGGTATTCTTTGTCATTATAAAATAAATTACTAATTACATATTGATAAATAACAAAAATGCTGATCATTTTAATTGCATATTTTGTGGGTAAATGAAATATTTACCCCTTTAAAAATATACTTAATGATAAAAATTTAAACAATTTACCAAAACCTTAAATATTTTAGCTTTACCACAAACTTGACCCTCAGTAATAATTTATCTAATGCTATCATTATATTCAAAATACTCAAGAAACTTTTAGCATATAACTAACATTAATCCCTTTGAATCCCTACTCTAATAAAACCTTTACAATATTTAATTGGCAAAAATCTTTCAATTGGCCTTTTATTTCATTCAAATTCTGGGAAGTAAATAATTCAATATAGCCATTTATAAATGGGCGTCTCTAGGCAGACAACTTTAGAATTCTAAGTACCTACATATTTTAATTTTAAGTATTTGTACTTACTTTGGCTCCTTAGAACGAGATTTGCAAGAAAACTTCATTCATACAACACCAACAAATTTGCAAACCGGCATCCACTCATGGTCTGTTAGAACATGGCTTTATACGGATTACAGAGACCCCAGGGGCTCAGAGGGAATCTAATTTAGCTATAACGCAATTTGTTGGGGCTGGGGTAATGTCTCCAGCACAAGCGGGAAGCGATAAAAATGAAATCAGTGAAGATCGCTTACGGGACACAGGTGAACAATTATGTATAGTAAGGTCTATTTTAGGATGCTTTTGATTGGGTTGGTCATTCAAGTTAAAAGAAGAGACTAACAAATGCCTTGTTTTTCTTATTAGTCTTTTTTATGTGTTCTTTTAATATTATTTTGTGATGCCTGTAATTCATCTGGTATAACAGAATTTGATATCGATAAATTTAAATCAACTTACTAGGAGTAGAAAACTGTATACGGCAGTAACGGTTTTACTTTAAAGATCTTTTAAGTTATTTTTCTTGGTATTATCGACTGATTTTTATTTACTTGTTTCATGTATATTCTAATTAGCTATGAATTTTATTATCGCATCTATAACTGAGTTATATTTTATTTATTGCAACGCATTGCGTATCTTGTAATTGGTTGAAAATGTAGACATATTTCTCTGTTTTTCAAAATGTACAAATCCACACGTCATTTACAGTCATAATTATGTACTACAAAGTTTATTTCTAACCATCTTAACTATACCTTACAATATACCTATATAGTCATCGATTACTCTGTAACTTCATTTGTGCCATTTCACTAATAATCTCAATAGTGTGTTTATTCTGTGAGGATCCACGACATCTAATCCAATTTAGTCCCTTAATTTGTTTATTAAATATTAATAATTTATCCATAGCCTATTCCATCAAGAGTTTACACAATGAATAGAGTATTATCATTTGGTTCTATATCATAAGATTTCTATTCAATCTTTGCTAAGATTTTTATTCCGTCTGACGTTTCTTGTTTGTTCCATATTTTGTTTCGTTGACGGTTAGTTTGTTAATTTTCATAATAATGTTGGCTTTCATAACATCCTGAATTTGCATCTTAGCTTAAGGCACACGTACTTCACGAATGTTAATAACTTCTCTCAAATTTGTGTTACATTTTAAAAGCAAGCTGAATTTCTCCTTGGCGTAGTTAAGAACTAAATACTTAAGGATGAAATGTCTAAAAATAAAGTACAAGAATGGACATCAAAGATGAGATAATACAAAATCAGTGTCGCTGTATCCCAATACTCGCAATTTGTTCACGAAGCATGCCTAATTGTCTAAAGGAATACCGTCTCAACGGATTTGTATAAGTCTCCATCCGATCCCGAGAATTAAGGTCTGAATGTTATACGTTCGTGGACAATTTGATGGAGATAGTTGGGACAATTTAAAACGGGTGTGCCATTGTCCCTATTTGTTGATTAAATGTTATAGGCTAAAGATTTTTTTTGCTGGTAGATTAGCACTTTTTATTTTTTTAGTTAATAGACCCATGTCTATTAACTATAAATATAACAATATGAAAAAAAGTTCATCTCCATAGATGAAAGCATATTTACGATCAATTTACCAGAATTTTCCAAATCCGGGCGTACTTAAATATGTAATAAAATTAACTTACTAGTTTACCTTTAATTGCCAATTTGTTGTCAAATTGTCCTTGAGCCGAAAACAAAAGTCTGATACAGCAACTTACCTGAAAAAAATAAGACATGATTTACTTCTCTATCCTACTCATACGATTATTTCTACGAACAACTATACAGGGTGATTTTGAAATCGTGTAATTCCTTTTAACCACGCATTCTACTGGTGATATAGAATAACCCTGACCATATTTTTTCTTAATTAGAATAATGGTTTCGGCAAAATTAGAGTACAGATTTTTCCATGAAATGATTTCAAATAGTCATATTTTAACCACCTGACACAATCTTAATATTTTACTAATTTAAAAATAATAACATAACAATAACTGATGTCGTAAATAATAAGGGGCAATAAAAAGGACTGCCCCTTATTATTTACGACATTAATTATTAATATGTTTTTTATTTTAATTAGTAAAAAATTAAAATTGCCTCTGTTGGTTAACATATGACTATCTGACACCATTTCACGAAAAAAATGATACAATAATTTTTCAAAAAAAAAAAATCTAATTAAATAAAAATATGGTCAGGGTTATTCTATATCACCAGTAGAATGCGTGGTTAAAAGGAATTACACGATTTCAAAATCACCCTGTATATACCATATTGCAATTTGTTATCTTAATGTCATCAAATATATTAGACAGTTCCAAAGAAATACAGATTTCAAAGCTATTTAAAAAGTTTTACGTTATTTATTTTGGAGTGGGTTTTACAGAGCAGAGCCTTAGAGGTAAAACTCTGACCAACTTCAAACCCATGGTACGCACCACTGGTTTTTCATTTATGTATGTATTTAGTTTAAGGTACTACTATTCACCCTAACAGCGATAGAAAATATTGTAAAGGAACCTACATGTTTAGAAGTTTGTCATAATTTATTTAAAGCTTGGCATGCCAAAGTATTTAATTTTACCTTTATTTAGTAGACAGTTTTAGCTATAAATATATGACAAAAAGAAGACTCAAGTACTGTACGAAAAGTAAACTACTAGAGTCAACGATTTATAAGGTTATTTTACTGGTATAGAAAAGATAGACTTTGGTGATATTGACATAAAGGTGACTGCAAGTAATCCTGTACTGTTTTCTTGTAGTGACTAGTATGTCAGGCTTTTATGAAATGTCTGTCAGCAGGGCTCACCTAATCTTCACCTCTTGCGCTGACAAGAGGAGGTGCAAGTACCGTTGGCTGCCACAGTACGAAGATAGGATATATGTCTAGTAGGCTGAATTGACTTGCCCCTATTATTATGGAACGGCAAGCCATAGCTAGCGAGATGTCGGAATGATATTCCTCTGCCAAGTCCTTCGGAAATATAATTAGTCGTCTGTCCATGCATGTTTATATATCTTCGTTCGTTTCCCTTAATCTATTTGAAATTACGTATTTTCTTATTATTGTATTACAAATCACTAATAAACCAAGTTCACAACTTCAAAGCAGTTATTTTACTTAAGATTGACTATATTGTTTGCCAGTGGAATAAATGTCATTAGTTCATTAATTTTCTTCATTACTTCATCCAATTAGTAGTATTATAAGTCATTGAATTGTAGCGACTTTAATTAAACTGTTCCCAAGTGCCGCCTAGTTTCAATTAAGAAGTTTGTCTGAGTATTATAATATAGCGTTGAAGTGCTTTGCAGAGGTGTGTATTCCTGGACATTGTCAATCTTCTTGAATCCCACATAAAGTGCTACCGTCTATTAAAGTGTTCGTATTTGTCACGTATGTCTACATACATCAATTTTTCCATCATTATTTAAGTCACTTAACACAATAGGTAAAAGGTGACACACTATAATCTTGAACCAGTGTTGCAGACTCTAAGTTAGTGTTGTCTTGATCAGAAAACCATTTACTTCAGTTTCATGTGATTGTTGTGAACTTACTGTCTATCTTCTGCACTTCTAGTTTACGTCATAGTATCGCTACTGAGAATTTCATAACTATTGTCTGGCCTAGGAATCGAATTGGATGTCTCACGAAAGGGTATTTTCTAATTTCTCAAATATACAAAAAATAAAAAATAAAGCATAATAAATATATTACAATTATACGGATGCTGTTCAATTTTTATAGCAGACCTAAGGGTAAAATAAAATTTAAATAACGACAATCGGCGCTATTTGCCGCGGTTCGCGGATGAAACACTCCGCTGCTGGCTGCGAGGTGCTCAGTGAGAAAGTGGCGGAGGCTCCTTTAAGCCTTGACAGGACGCGACGCCGGTACCTTGGCGACGCCCCGTCGCCATGCAGACGGCAGTCGTAGACGTTTCAAATAAGGCACTAGTCAAAGTGACAAACGTCACACAAATATGTGACAGTGAGTGCCGGTCAACCTTTTTTTTTTTTTTTTACTTGGGTAATGCATTAGCGCATACCCCTCCGCGGGGGCGAGCGAAGGGGTTATGTAGGGCTCACCGGGGTAAGAGAAAAAGATGTTGAAATGATAATAATGGACCTCCCGGGATACCGACTCAACGGTGTTCCTTGACATAACCACAATCGGTGGGGCCGCGCGAATCGTTTTCACATGCAATCGCGACCCCGCCGAGGTTTCGGCCCGCCGTATGAAACGGCAGGCCACTACACAAACAGACCTGCCAAAGGTGCACCACTAATTTTATCCCTGCTATCCCCCTGAGGGGTAATGGATACACGATGCAGAAGCGCGCGTGGGAACACGCACGTCGCGACCTGGTGCTGATCGGATGGCGGGCAGGCCCACAAAGCCCACCACCCCCAGGTCAAAACTCAGGGTGGCTGGAGGTCATCTCGCGCCCTCCGGCGCCCGGCTCTGCGGTTGGGGAGAGGGTTTAAGCGCTCCCTCTCCCGCTCCGCCGCCTCCTTGATGGAAATCACTTCCTCACAGAAGGAGGCGACGGCGTTCCACGACCTCTCACTCCGGACCATAGACTGAACTACGGCCGGGAGTGAGAGGGCAACCAATCCGACTGCCGCGATCAATTCACGGCGCTGCCATGTCCAGGCGGGGCAATTCGCCAAAGTGTGCAGCGCCGTGTCCTCAACAACGTCGCGGCAGTCACCGCAGTGGTGACATCCGGGCGTCTCTTGCCGGCCTATACGACACAGGAACTGGCCAAAACAACCATGGCCAGTCATTACCTGTGTCAGCCGGAAAGTGAGAGCGCCATGCCGCCTCTCCAGCCACTCCTCAAAAATGGGTCTTACCACCACGATTGTGGCGTGCCCGGAGTGCTGGTCAACCTGCCACATCCCTACCGAATCTAGTACGTTGCTCTAATTGTACGCAGACTCGTTTTTTAAAGGTGAGTGGGGCTTGAAAGAGCACTTTGGTAAAGTTCATAAAAACTAAAATTTACCCTCTAGTCCCAGCACAATATTACTAAATAATCCCTTATCTTTAACCCCCCAAATTCCCTTTTGGCAATATTTAGGACGCATGAAAAATTGCATTCCAAAAGAATTCCTCGAGGCGCGAGACCTTCAATGGCCCAAAACTTGGTTCAGTGCATAGGTCTTCTCGTTCGATTGAACTCTACAACAGCTTGGAAACTATTACTTACCTTTCCTTATAGGATTTTACATGTTAAAAAAGTTCAGAATACCTTAAAATCGTTAACAGCACAAATTAAAGATAATTGCAGTTTTAGTTATAACCATTTAGAACCAAAAGACACCACCTCCTACAATAGCAAATCATTGTACCAATAATGTAGAATCCAAATTAAGGAAGGAGGCCTTAGGGGTGCATCTAGGTTATTGTTTAGTAGCGATGTGGTGGCGCCTTGCTCTGCAGAAACACTTGCGGGTCTGCAGAGCAAGCATCCAGCACCCACTGATGGTCTCTCCTTCCAAGATTATTCCACCTGATGCTGACATGGATTATCTCAAGGTGACAGCCAAGGACGTATTTACAGCCGCTTGCTCCTTTCGAAGTGGATCTGCTGGCGGCCTCGATGGCTTGACACCGCAAAATTTAAAAGATCTTTTGTGTTTCAGCGCCGGGGAAGCTGGTGATGCACTTTTGAAGGAGCTGACGGCTTTAACCAACTTAATGGTCTCCGGCAGTGTGGTGAATGACATCATCGATATTTTGTATGGGGCAAATTTATGCACTCTACATAATAAAGATGGTGGTATTCGTCCCATTGCTGTGGGGTGTACCTATTGTCGTTTGGCTGCCAAATTCTATGACGCCTATTAGAGGGATTTAGTTCTCTTTTCCTTTTTTATTTTCTTTTATAATATTTTAGGTATAAGTTAGTTTTAAAGAATTGTGCTTATACATATGTACATAGTTAATAATTTAAATAAACCGTTCATATGTTTCTATTTACAAATATAAAGTAAATCTATGTCATTTAGCTAAAATTAATTAACTACATTACCTTTTGAAAAAAGATATAAACGGCAGAAAATATACTTAAGGACCTAGAATCAGACTTATACATCATTATTATAAGTTAATTATTTTACAAAGCATTTTTTAGAAACACAACATTATTCTAAGAAACAATATAAAGAAACAGATATTTCAAAGGTAATATCTTCTATAACATTTATGCTTTATCTTGAAAATAATAAAATTGTAGTAATTACTTCTTATCTGTTAATTATATATTATAAATATAAATTGATTGTTTAGAAGCCTGTTACATAGGCTAATAATAAACTTTAGGGTTCGACCAATGTGTTAGTATTTTTGGTACTAAGCTTGACTCGTCGGCAAATGGCCCACTGTAATAGTCTGGAATAATGATAAGAAATACAGACTTTTTTTTATACTTTTAAAGTGGCAAACAAGCATACGGCCCACCTGATGGTAAATGGTTACCGTAGCCTATCGACGCCTGCAAAACCAGAGGCATTACTTGCGCGTTGCCGATCTTGTAAAAACCTTTTAACACCCTTTTTCAAGAACCCCATACTGTAGTATTGTGGGAAAACCTGGACAGGGAGTTCATTCCACAACCTGAGCGTCCGCGGGAGAAAATTCCTTTGGAACCGTTTGGTGCAGCACCAATTGTTTGCACGTACATAACAAAATACTCATCGTTGTAAGGAGGCTTTGGATAGGGACAGAATCTATGCAAGTCTTTATCCCTATCCCTAGCGGAAATTTTACTTTTTAGCGCTGTTGTAAAAACGCTTTTACTTCTCAACAAACTTTTTAAAAATGCGATAATTAACCTTAAGCCTAAAATAAAATATGTTATGTCACATAATTTAACAGGAACGGTATTTAATTTTTTGTTTTTATTTAGATCTCTCATACCGGAATCTCAAAAATCTTGTTATTGCACTCGCTTCAGATTTATGAACAAGGCAATTCAGCTCGTGCGATAGCTTTCAATTTCTTACAATGAACTCGCAAGTTTGAAATCAGGTTAAGAGCAAATGCTAGTATATTTTCTTGGTTGTTTTAAGTGGAAGTACAGAATTATTATTATTAGAGCGTGACCAGAACATAGCGAAACTAAGGTGTAAAATATCTGCATAATATAATTTACCATCTGTCTTTAGTTTTGAAGCAGCGATAGCTTAGTAGGAGACCGTTGGACTGCCACACACAGGTCTCGAGCTCAATCTCAAGACACACATCTCTGACTTTTCGAAGTTATATACGTATTTATTTAAAAGGTTAATTAGCTTGCTTAAGGCGAAGGAAAACATCGTGAGGAAACCTCCCTGTCTGAGAGGTCTCCATAATCTACTCGAAGGTATGTTAAGTTTGCTCACACTTGGCCAGCGTGGTGGTCTGTGGCCTAACCCTTTTTACACCGAGAAGAGGCCCATGCACAGTAGTGGTATAGTATAGTTTAATAGAAGGCTGACATTATTCTGCCTCAAGTTTGTAAGGGAAATGTCATGCTATGTTATATAGCGATTTGGAAAAGGTTTACGATTGGAAAGTCTTCTACTAAGATTTATAAGCAAAAATCCCTCGTACCTAAATAAGACCACAGCCATAAATTTTAGTTAGAGCAATGGCACAGTGACGGGGCCGTAGTGCGCTTGGGTATTTTTCAACAAACACTGGCTCACGGTAGTGCCAATAAGACAGCTGAAACCTATTGAAAAATAACGGTCATGCATGTAGATGCCAAACATATTTTTTTACATACATAGGCTACGGCATTACATTATTATTACACACACATTTTGCCTATCACGCTTTTAAAGTCCTACGTAATAAAATCGAGCCTATTGCCGTCTCTCGAACTCGCTTTTAAACCTGAGACTGCGACTGAGAATTTCTTGTCAGAATGACAGCTTGCCCAACACGCCACTTTGAACTAAACTCGAGACTTGATGCACAATAATAGGATAAGAAATTGCTGCGCTACTAAGTCAATTGAAATCTATATCTTGAAATTTTCTATTTAAACTTTTTTGTTTTAATATATGTACATTATGTGCATGCTTTGTCGTCAATAACTAAAGGAGTACACTATACAGAACTTCTGTTCATTTTATGTGCAATATTATGTATTTTTTTACTCGGGCATCTTTAATAAATCCCAAATAATATTATAAATACGAATGTGAGTTTGTTTGTTTGTTACGCTTTCACGCCTTAACTACTCGACCGATCACCATGACATTTCGCATACACATTGTCAGGGTGACAGAAAAAGACATAGGGTGTCTCTCATCCAGAAAATGCTATGTAACTAACCTAACTTGACCTGTATTTACGCGAGAGAAACTACGGAAAAAATTAAGTAAATGAATATATTATATTTTATATTTATTATATTTTTATATTTGAGGCGATAATAAGGTAAAACCGTAGCGTATATGTTTCGCTATAAAATGGAGAGAACACGGCCTGCCGACTGATACGTAAACGCATACTGCATTACATCATATTGTTTACCCATACCGTTTATACCTACAGTACATTTCCAGTTATGATATGAACTTACTAGATCTAGGTGTAATACTGTTATCGACAAGACAGTGTACGTATAATATACAGTACCATTAGATAAAACTTTATCTGTGTAACAATAACTAACGGACCTTTTCAACGTCAAGGCATGTAAAACGATTTTTTCCTATAGAAAACGTCACTGCGCTGCATGCGCCAGGAACATAGAATACTAGACCTGTAACCAAATGTACCTCTCATCCAACATCTAGCCAAAGACGACACAAACTCAGAACTGAATCACAGAACCGCAAAATTGCTCTGGATATTTTGACTTTCATAAGTGTTACTTAGTGAACTAAATAGATAAAGTTATTTTGATTTTGAATTTAAAAATAAGAAGAACATCTGTTATTACATCTGTCTAAATACTCTAAATAGATTATACAATCATCTAAATACACAAGTCAGGTCAACTTTCTCAAACAACTTGTTCACAGTACATTCACTTGAAACTTCAACAAAACTGTACATTAGCTCATTGTATTCACGATGAAGGACTTTGATAAAAAACTTTGTCCAAAAGGAACTTTAGTTGCCTGTAATAGAAAGAATTTATTTGATAAAATCCCCAAGCGAGAGCGGGATAGGGAGACAGTTGGAAAGATTTAAAAGGAAAATTATTTCGGTGTGAGTGAGATGGGACTTCCAAAGTTTTTCCTGTAAGAAAGAACCGTTGTAACATAAAATCGTTTGATTTGGTATTATTAAATTCTGAGTGAAAGTATTATTAATATTACACATACTCGAATGTCATCGTCGTATATGATGATTCTAACAACTTTATTGTTTATTATTTTAAGATATTATAGAGGAACAGGGTGTGCTATGCCTCCAACACAAAGGGAGGATCCTCCGACCAGGCTGGTTGGTCGTGCCTGGCAGGCCGCGGCCCGACGGTTCCTTGGGGTAATCTTCTCACCTCCCTTGTGTGTATGTGTGGTGGAGTGGGTCTCCTTGAGGCGGTCTTCATCGCGGCCCATTACGGCCCGACGGTTGATGTCGGGAGCTTGTATATATACTTAGTCGCTGTGTAAACTCCACTTGTGCGATGCAGAATAGTATGACGTCATTTGAGCGCTTGTTGTATGTAGCGCCATCTGTTAGATGTAGGCGGAACATCTTTGTCTATGCGGAATCGCCACAATATGATATTCCGTATTAAAAATGCAATATTCTTTATTCAATTTTAGACTTATATATAACTTGGCGCCATGTCTTTGTAAGTATGTAATAATTTTTTTCATTAGCTTTATTTAAGTACATCTAGTATTTCAATAAAGATCATGACAAAAAGCTTGTAAGTTCAGTTCTTGTAACGCAGCTTCGCTCGCGTGAAGATTTGTTCAATATATCTCGGGAACATTACTTCTTATTCTGGATAAAAGGATATAAATAAAAAGTATGCGTGTCCTTTTCTGTACCTATGACAAAGTATATGCAAAATTTTATGGTGATTGGTCGCGTAGTAAAGGCGTGAAACCGTAACAAACAAACTCACATTCGCATTAAAATATTAGCTAGAATACTCAGGATTTTTTATGGGGCATCATTTTGTTGCTGACTTTATACATACAAACACTATTCCATTATTAGTAAGGTAGTTTATTTGAATCAGGAATAATCGAAATAACATCTTACCTATTGAAACAATCGGGCCTAAAGATAGACGATCATTAAATAGGATGTCACCTACAAGCCTTTACCCTTTTCAATCAATTCAACGACAGTATTTTTCTTAGGTTCCTATATCAGTTTAAGGTTAGAGCTACATTAGGTAACGATTGCCGATTCGTCTGGCAAAATGAAACTCGGTAAACGTGACGTGGCTACATTACGAACTCAGCTATATTGTACGGTGAAGCATTGAAATTTTTTAACATAAAAAATGCACTGTGCATTTTCTGATATATGATTTTTATTGTTATATTCCTATTATAAGGCCAGTCGCTTTACAAGCGCAAAAAATGGTAAGAATAAGGCTTGTTTGTAAGTTCGACCACTCATAGCACAACCGATTTGAACTCCTAATTCCTAGCACACGAATTTTAGCTTAACTAGAGACTTTAACAAGAATAAGTGAAATTCGGCACCTAAATTATTACTAAGGTTTACAAAAAAGAATACTACTGTATACGTTTATGTGATTTAGATCGTTGAAGTCAATTTATTACGAATCTGAAGGCTCATCACCTTATTTTAGAATATTTCTTGGCCATGTATTGAAAACTGTCTTAATCTTTACAATAAAGAATAGTACTGAATTCATTTATATTTAGATTGTTAAAGTCAGTTTATTACGAATCTAAAGACTCCTCACCTTACTTTAGAATATTTCTTGACCATAATATATTGAATATTATCTGACGATGTAATCTCCGTTGAAATGTTTTATCATCAATTATCATTATCGAAGACGTATGGGTTCATGATTGCGATGTCAGCATATATGCATAAATAAATCAAAGGGTTGCTTCGGTGGCACAAATTAGTGAATCCGATTGATGTGCATGAGGAGTCGCGTTCGTTTCCTGGGTCCACCAGACAGTTACCAAGTCTTTTTTTTAAGAAATTCTTTCTAGCAGCTTGTAGTCAAGAATTGTTTTCTGTAGACGACAATAGGCTGGCCCCTTATTACCCACATTTCGTCAACTAAGGTTTAAGGAGGGTAGAGGTAGAGGTACATTTCTGCCTATCCTTTCGGGGTTATAAGCGTGATACTATGTATGTAAGTAAAATTTAAAAAAAGAGTTCGTAAATCATTGGCTGGTCGATTACTGCATAGAGGTTGCATGGTTGCTGAGCTGTACAATGCGGTTGCGTGAGCACAAAAGACATAATTTGTGCTCGCTAAAGAATGTAGACGATACAATTATTCATATAATCTAAAAACAAGTCAATGGAAACGTCATTCAATTTCCATAACTTTTTTGAAGAACTGATGTTTTATTCTGTTTTGTGTATTGACATATTTTCTTGAAGGTTTAGAAGTTGACAGTGAAAGGATCAACTAAAGAGGAAGATTTCGGTTAACTATCAAAATTCTGTGGATAATACTTGCTATGACTAAATACTTTAAAACTTGCAGCTTAAGTCAACGGTCGTGAATTTATTTTTTAAATAATATGATTAATATCACTATAAAGAAAACCATACAAGCAACAAAATTTGGTTTCTCTGGCTATATCTCTAGAAAATAAGGTTTAGTATATAAAAAAGGATAATAATATACAACTGAAATATTTCACATACATACATAAATATTGGTAAGACTATGGGAATATAGGAACACGAGTACATACTTATTATGTTCGTATATCCCCGTACGGCTATGCTAAGGATTGTTACTCCCACATTTCGCAAGTTATGGTTTTAGACCCTAAGAAGCCAATTACCGTTCCGCGCCAAATTTCAGATTACATGCTGATACTGATAATTTTTTGTCAAAAAAGCCCAATAAATCTATGCCTGGAACCTCATACACACGCTACCAATGCGCCACAGAAGCAGACTGCATGTGCAATGTAGCATAAGCATCGCAAATAACCAGTCTGCAACAAATTGTTAGCCAAGTTAGAAACATTCTCTACAGGTTACTATTTCCAACGTGTCATGCTCACAAGCTCAATTTTAACAAATCGGCTGTCTAGTTCAGTGCCTCACGAAATATTTTTGCACGATATAGTGCATAAACTTCGAATGGAATAACCTGACGAAAATTGTTTTTAAAAATGTATTAATATGTATGATATAACATTTTGTAAATCTATTCAAACATAGATGGAAGGTAATGACAATTTATTCTATTTATTTAAACGTTGAAACATCTGACATTTGGACTTGTTCTACAGTACTTACGGTATTGTTTGGCTGTGTGTTTCTGAGAAGTAGAACGCAGGATATTCCAACGTCGGCAAAAACCTCTCGCTTTGCCAGCAAAGCTGTCAGGACACAAGACTATTCGATTACGACTGCGTGGAAAATAATTCGCTAGTTCTACCCACTGATCTCCTATCTCTCCCATAATCTAGCTATTTCTTGTTTGTTGATAACACACAGTTTCTTAATTAAATCCTATTAGGTGCTTGCTAAAATACTAGAAATAAGACTTCTAGAGAATTTCACATATACCAAAGCGTGCTATGATAAACTCGTAAAACTTATCCGTGTCCAGAAATCTATATTAACCTTCAGATTAGTACTTGACCCAAAACTGGACCAAATACGTGTTAATAATTTTGATTGCCAAAGTCTCACGACTAGATATTGGTCTACAAACTTATGTCGTAAACAAACTTTTGCAGCGTCCTCGATTTTCCGTGGAACATTTCTGTTACGGCGATATTGGATAAAAACATACATATTTTTATTGCTACCAGCGACCGGAATATAATTGGCTGAAATTTGCTATATTTACTACAGAATGTTTATAATCATTATCACCATTAACATTATTCTGTCACAAATTCTCGACACAATTAAAAAAAGTTTATCAGCAGATATTGTTCCTTAGTATAACTAGTTATTTAACTAGTTGATAGCAAGTAACTATAGATAGTTTGTGCTAATTATACGCTAATGCGCTATGGAGAGTTATTATTAGTATTAGGCAATTTTCAGTAGCAGTCAAATTCCAGAAATGCATAAGAAACCTAGAAACGCTTATCCGAAGTAATCAATACACAGAAACCAGTAAAAATATTGTAATGATGTACTTAAAATATTATGCTTTTCCGCTTTAACATTTGTTAATATTTGCATGCTGTATTTATAGCTAAATAGGCTTGTTCTCTTGAATTGTTACAAACCACCTTATGTATCACCCTGTTTAAAGCAAATAAATAATTTGTATTTGTATTTGTATTTGTAAGAGATAGCTATAAGCTCACCCTTTATTACATACAGACGTAAGTATGTATTTGTGTGGTTAATATTTTTGTATAATTTTGAAACGTTTTAAACGATGTTTTAAAATCAATTTTTATATTATGTTATTGTTGTAAAACAACTTGTATTTAGATTTATAGTATACAAAACTAATGTTAATAGAGTTTGCTCAAGAATCAAAATGGAAACAATGCATATTTGGCAGTGAATAAACCACCGTCCTCGCAAAACGTTGGTTTAAATTATTACAAACCTGCTCTCCTAAATACTGCCACTCAACGGTATAACGCTACGTAGCTTACTAGCTCAAGAAATTCTAAATACACTGCTAAACTTGTCCACTTTGGTGAAATTATCGTCGAGGTCCCGCTTGCATTCTACCGACGTATGCTTCCACAAATTCCCACCTTTGTGTCACAGTACACCACACTGACGACATTCGGGCGTTTAACTTTTACGATGATTATTTTAACCCGTGCAGTCTTTGTCAACCGCCGGCTAGTAGACCTTACTATCTCTTTGAGTTTATCTTGCATTAATTGGCTGCGCACCGAAGATATTTTGCAGCTGTGTTTAAAGAAAATACAGTCGCACAGAAAAATAGTCTTGTTATGTATTTCAAAATGCGTCCAGAATATTAAGTTGTTTAATTAAGCTGGTTTATTTATCGTTTCTTTACAGTTTCACTTCGATATTGGTTCAGTGGCATAACAAGAGCTGGTTGGTAACAAGTACCAATTTTAAATATCTTTTTCGATAATTTGGCTGGCAATATCGATGTGGAATCTAGGAGTTGAATGTCCCTACATCTTGGTATGAAGAGCACGTAAAAGCGATGTCGGTTATACCGACTGTCGTGAATTCTCATATCTACTGGTTTGAAGACCAACAGTTTAAAACTGTGATGATGGAAGACTTAATAGATTTATAAAAATATTTGTATTATACTTACTTATGTGTCAGGTTTTAGTTTATCGTAATATAAGCACAAACTTTTTTATCGCCACCGATTTCATAATTTCCAGTCAATAAAATTTACTTGAAGAATACTTAACCAATTGTAACATCAGGTATTGCTATAAAGTTTTGGATGGCTAATACTATTATCATCAAGATTTCTATGGACGTAGATAAATTAATATTACACTTAATATATATAATATATTTAAAAGTATTTTTCGGAATGGCTTCAGTAATTTATAATAAAATCCCAAATACTATTAAAAACGAGACATTACATGTTTTTAAAAAGAAATTGTCAGCACTTTTAATCGCAAAATGTTTTTATAAAATTACAGACTTTTTAGAGGACAAAGAAATTTAAACATTGTGAATTTATGACATTACATTTAAATATTCTTGACATGTTTTTATTTTTATTTATTTTACATTATATTCTTGACATTGTTCTATTATATTGTTATTTAAGATTTTTGCTGTATTGACCTAATTCTTGTATTTTATATTATTGTTGACATTGATTATTAATTTTTGTTCTCATAGTATTAAATTAAGTCATGATTATTATAATGAGTAATATTGTTTGTCATTAGAAAATAACAAATTAAAATTTGCATGCTTAATTAAGGTAGAATGTAGCCGATCAATCAACTAAAATGTAACATCTCATATATGTACCTACATTCAAGGCAAATAAAGTTATTATTATTATTATTATTATATTATTATTATAGGCTCTTAGTCATGAACGACAAAGTTGTGACAGAAAAGTGATGGAGTGTTTTATTTACGCCTAAAAAATTAAGGAAGAAAGCTTTCCTTCCAGTAATTTTAGGCAAAGAAACAAGTATGCTTCTGTATACCGTAAATGTACGTAACTAATAAATAGAAATTGGATTTGGTAGAGTCGAATTTGTTCAAATAAAACAAAGCACCATTGCAAAATTCAACGACGAAGATTTTTTTCTAGTAGCATCATATTCTATATTCCACTACTTGAACAACCAGCATCTACATGAATTCATTGTTTTTCGAAATTCGACCTTGCTGCTGGGAAGCTAAGACTTGAATTCTATTGTGAATGAGATAGCCGTGTAACAAGTACAATGGGAAAATGGTAATGTCTTGATATCAATACAATAACAATTGGATGCGGAATTGTAAAGAAACAAGTACACCTTTGGGTGTATAGATGTTGTAAAAACTAACGATGTACCTGTATTGAAGATCTAGAATCAAATTTGATCCCTTTGAACAAATATCTTCTTTGTATTCATAAGCATGAATGGAAGTTTTCTTATCTTCTTGTTTCAATAGATATGGTTAGCTTTTGACAGGCTCGAGAAATTGATTGAATATATTATCGGCTTTTGTATAAATAAATATAAAAATCGACCATGCAACATCAACAACAATCGACTTAAGCAATTATGTATGTCAGTGTAAGATGGTTATACTTTTGAGCAGGCAGTATTTCATATATTATTTTGTAATCGCTTTTGGATAAAAATATATTTTCATGTTCGTGCATAAATTTTTTGTTCTTTTTTTCATTTTCTTATCTTACGTATGTTCTTTTAAAGATTTGTTATCGAATCATTTTATTAAATTGTATTTTAAGAAGACAGTAAGCAATAACTAGCAAATTATATGACTTCCTATAAATACCTTAGGTGGTCACCGAATGCAAATAGTTATAACTTCCTCATTGCAAATTACAACACTCAAGAGAGGTTTAACAAGGACCAATTTATTACCAAGACCACATAACGTTAGCCTAATTTTATATCTTAAATATAATATCTAATATTTATAATATCTATTTAATATATTTAAGCCATATTGAGTTGAGTCTGAGTTGCAAGCTTTTGGCTTTTTCGTGCTACGTTTAAATCATGGCAATGTGTGTAAAATAAACTTTGTTGGAAAAGTCTTTACAGCCTATGTATTAAGAATACAGAACTCTGCACGCTTACACTTCAAAACATTAAAGTAAACTATGTAAAAAAATGCGAGCTGTTCTAAATAATTTTTGAATGTATAAATATAATTTAGATAGATTCATCGCTGTAATTTCTTTTGATGGGTAGGAAGATAAGATCAAACATACTTTTGTAGTTTTATTCAGATTCATCGCATAATGTGTTCCTTAGTGTTAAAAACCTTTATGCAGTAATATATCTGAAATACCTACTCACCACAGAAACACTGCGTAAGGTTATGATTGCAATTGTCTATACCTGAACATACTTTTTAATTCGGACTGATCGAAATCCAAATGGAATCTCAAGTTTGACCAGCGATTCTGCTACAACATACTCCTGGTAATAAGCTATCTGTAATTCGTCTTCAACTTTGACCAAAAGATGACCAAGTCTACATACGAAAACCATTCATCAGAAAGTTACTGATATACTGGCTTCCTTGATCGTAGAACTAACATAACAACGCAATAATACCGAAGACTTAAAGCAGTTTACTAACCACAAATGATGAATTTCTCCTCGTGATATTCTGTTCTCAACCTTAAAGCAATGAGATTAAGATTGAACATTGTTTGTCACATTTTGGTCAACTAAATGGGGGTTATATTAAATTTTATATGAGCGCCATCTGTTACAGTGACAATAAATTAAAATAAGAGGAGGGAATTACTTTCACGACAGGTTTTGAGGAAACTATAAAGTAATCTATTAATAAAAGTTAGACATTACATAACGCAAGTCCTAAAGGAAGCTTTAATAATACAAAATAATATCATGGAAATCAAGTATTTCCCTTATGATAAGGCTATTACGTATTCACTCATAGTTTTCACAACAATATTTAAAACGACTGTTATAACTTCGGTTGTCACAAGCTTTGATATTAAGAAAATCTTAATGCAAGCTTTATTTTACATGAAAGGCTTATTGCTGCATACTATATCCAGCGTCCCATGTTTTTATCAATTGGTGTGACTCAAAATATCTCTTTAAAAAGACCAATGAGAAAATATTGCTTCATGTTTAGATGTATTTTCGTTGCGCTTAAGTAACGTCATGTAATAATGAGTATAAATATACTGTGTCCAATATATGATTAACAATAGCCAAATTAAGTAATTAAATCTTAAACATTAATATCCGAGTCTGTTATCAGATTAAAGTCTTCATAAATCGCTTTTCAAAACCATTTGTCATATTTATTACATTTCATTCCTTATGTAATATTTTCTATAGCAATAATACCTCTCACGTCAAAGCACCGTTTGAAATCAAACCCATCACTATATTAAACGACTAACGTGATATCCTTGTCACGTTACATTTTCCTCTTTCTGAAATGTAAATCGGTAAAGGATTCCACATAATACATAAATTAACTTCAGTACTCCATTCAGTATTCGTGTGTCCAACGAAGTAATTATGTGTTAAAGAAAATCCTCGCAAAATTTACATTGTGCACTTTTAATCGCTTTCTTAACAGCGTATGTTAAATGGGTAACCTACATTTCAGAAGCGAGCTACTTTGTAGTAAAAAATAAACTCTTTTTGTACAAAATCCTACAAAGCGTGCTCGCTGCGTTGAGTGCACATAATTACAGTATATTTTTTGGGAGCAACAGTACCGTTCTCATTTAATACTGCGCTGGTAACTTTAAGCAATAAGTCTTACAATGAGGAAAAGGATTTACATGATGATGATGATGTTGGTTATGTAAATCAGTATTTGAAAGCAGTAAGTATGTTTTATAAGAATGTAAGTCAAAAGACTTACGTCAGAATGTTTGTAGGAAGACCTTAAACGGAATTTAGGCAAATGACTATGAATGCTTGCTCGAGTTTGACATACGGCAATTGATGACCGGCTTTACATATAAAGTAAGCCTTAAAGTTTTGCAGACGGCTGGATTTAATCTTACCTCAGAATATTGATTTATTATGATTATATTTAATTATATTTAGATACCTGAAGCCAAAGGACTATTTATATTTTATTTCATCCGGTATTATCTATTTTGCTTTACTAAACATGACTTATAACTATATACATAGAGTCACGATAAGCCAAGTAGCGAATTAAAAAATTTAAACTCAAAGAAAAACATATGATATTAATAGGTATTCTAATCACACACACAACAATGACAAAAAGTTAACGCTTCCAAAAATATACACACGTCAAATATGTTCTACACATTAATAATTTTAATCAACGACCAACACCAAACTATGCATTAACTAAACTTTCAGAGAATATTTCCCGAATAATCTAAAAGGTAACATTTCTAAACCTCGACGCAATTTCTAAGCCAAATTCCAGCGTCGACATCAAATATTTTAATGGTAGGACCCTCAAATGGAGTAGTTTTATGCTTCAAAGCTTTTCATACCTCGAGTACTTTTATATTTTAAAAGTTCACATTAAAACCATTTAACATGTCGGTAACGTGCTCGGATTAATTTGTCGAGCTCGAGAATTGCACTTACCGTTTGTGCGTTTTATGACGAATATTATGTATCTTTTAAATGTGAGTACTGTTGTGGTTTTAGTGGTGTATTTTAATTTAAATAATATATTTCACTTTAGCGTACGCTTTTAAAGAGGGGATAATGTTACGTTTTATGACTACCGGTTTAATAATAATACTACTATTCAAACCATGATTGTTTTATTTTATAAAAACGATCATACGATCGTAATAATTGAAGAAACAACCGTTTTTGGTGAAGTTATTAGAATTTGTATCATTTGTATTATTAGTAAATTATCTTGAATATAAAATCAATACAATCATCAGATAAACAGACGAAAGGTTTTCTTGTCTACCCTACCTTGCTTCTTATCCCTGCTTTAAATTGGGATTATGACTTATACTATCCATAGCAGCCGTTTTGGGAACTACCAACCAACCTACCAACCTTGCAACCAAAAACCTTGTTGGATAACCATATAGTTCGGAGGTCAAGTCTTGTATGAGCTACAGTACTCCTCATATTTTAGGTTTAAGGCAGGCCTTGAGACAAATGGTAAAGTGGAGGTATAATCTTCTGTCTACGCTTTCGGTAATATCAACATAGGATATTGTATTTATACAAAAGAAGAAAATCGATATCTAAAGGCAGTAATCCTATAATTGATAGTTATTGAATTGTATACATAACTTCAATTCCAATTATTTAAATTATATTTCATTGCCTGTCTAGCTCCATAGCATTTATATAGTAAACCGAACTGTAGAAGAATTTATTGTAAAGAAGAATAAAAACATAAATAAATTGTGAAAACCACAGTCCGCATTGCTGCAAAGTAGTACCTCAAACCGATCGTTGAAGAAAAAAATGACTCGCAGTTTTGCAAAAATATAAATTACGTGCACAGCTTGTGTGAGGTAATAAACAGTTAAATTTAAATAAAAAAATGGTAACATTTATCTCCGTGATATGGAAAATATTCATTTTAAGAGGTTATAAACTCTTATGTTGAACTTTTATGTCAATTTCAACATCGTTCTCCAACTTTGTTTCAATATTGTTTGGTTCGCAGGCTGTATGATACTTGAAACGTATGAAATCGGAAATATATTATATTTCTTGCCCTTTATGGCAATGATAGCATCAACTTCTAAAATATGTATCTTAACTCATGGTTTACCCCAAACGATAGTATAATTTGTTCCAGACTTTAATTTTGTTATACTACAATTATGTAACGTTTTATTCAATTGAAAAAACAATGTTTTGAAAATGAAATCTATAATGTCCTAATTTAATTATATTTATTGAATTTATTTATATTTACAAAACTGTTTATTTTGTTGTTTTCATCCTATAAATCAAATTAATCCGATAATTAAAAAATCAGACAAATGAAAATGAAAAGGTTTATTAATAAATCAGGCAAAAGAAATCAGAAAAAGTATATATATGTATTTAGTTTTGGCTTCAGATTTTACTAAATCAAATGATTGTATTGGCATAATATCGATTCGTGAATTAAGTGAGTTATTTTTTACTAGTCTCTAGTCTAGTCCAACTAACCAGAAATGGATAATTCAAAAAGTAACTAAGTATTTTTAAACTACAGACTACAATCAAGCCTTGTCTTGATTATTTATGTACATGTAAGTGGTGCTCCTATCTACCATACTGCTGCTTTAGAGGCTACCATCAAATTTTATTAAATGCTTAGTAGTAGTTCATGAAGTAAATGGTAGCAGCACCTTACTGTTATGATTTGTACACGAAATATTATTGTAAACTTAGCGATTAAAAAGAGTGGCCATGAGTTTCTTGCCAGTTCTTGTCATGAGTCCTACACCCTTGTTTTGCTGATTGTGACAGTAAAATAAATTCACAGGAAAAAGTTTTACCTTGTAACCTAACTTTTGATCTTGATTTGATTTAACTCAAAAACGTATCTTTGAAGTAACTATTTAATTAAAAGGTAACATTTAAAAGCATCCACGAGTTGACACAAGAATCTGTTCGGTAGATTGAATTTACTGAACCATTTTTTATTCCCTGGGGCTACTAAGCTCCATCGCTGCAGTAAGAAAGACTGCTATGAATGTATTAAATTATGCTAGCATATCTAACTGAAAGCTGATTACATTGGGCCTGGTAGAACAGCCAATCGAGAAAATCTGAAACTGTTGCCGATAAAATTCATTGTAGAGAAAAACCATTTCGATTGTATTTTATTTGGGACTGCAGAGTAGAAAATATTGTTTCAATTCTACTCTAATTGTACTGCGCCTAACTTTTTGATTGTATTTTATTTATTTACTAGCTGTCCCGACAAACGTTACCTGTATACACGAATAAACTATTCTCGAATCCACTTGAACACACAAAAAAAAAATCATCAAAATCGGTCCAGCCGCTTAAGCGGAGTTTAATTACAAACACACACGCACAGAAGATTTATATATATAAAGATGTTATACAACGCAACACAGATTGTTAAAATATTTGACGGCAGAATAAAAATTAACTTGTCTAGCCCACTTCTCTTTATTGTTGAGTCAGACAATGATATAGTATTAGGTTTATTTTATATTAGGTTAAGTTATTTCAATTCAGTAATATAACGTTATTAGTTATATTATATTAAGCAACTTCAAAGTGTAGTTAGCCTCAAAAGAAACGTCAACGCTGGAGCTCAAGGCAAACGGATCTTATTTATTTTGACAGCGATGCTGACGCATCTTCAGTTAGATTCGGTTGAAATTGCAAATAGATTGGCAGGCCCACACAGATTGGAGTTCGTCCGGAATAACAGACGTGTATATCAAATGGTGCGTAAAATTGGACCCAAAATATTATCAAAGAGTTGGTTTTCGTATGAATTTATTTATACAAATATCTGATCTCTGTCTGTTTGAGCATAGAGATGTTAGGTTTTTGTAGTCATGACTACAGTATACCCAGATTACGCATCAGAGATAATAAATAAATAAAATCATTTATTTCAGACGTTACAGTCCATAAATTGTTAGTAATAAGTTAGTAACAATTTTGACCTTATCTTCTATGTTAGTAATATTAGTACCTATATAACCCTGATTTCTTTTACTTTATTACTTTATTATACCCAAAGCCACTCCAACCATGTGCCTTTGGATGAGACAGTCTGGTCTCGCAACATGACACAATAAATTCTACATATATAATGAAGAATTTTAGTCGAAATTGAAAACATATGTAATATATGTATTGGTCAAAAAAGGATTGACAAATAAAATGCTGATGACACGGTTGAATGCGACAAAACAGTAAGTAGTGTGCGATTGAAGCAAAATGTTTCTAGAAAAAAGCTAAAAGTACAGCGTATCTAATCTTGTGAGAGGAAAAGCGACAAAAAAGTAAGGCCTGATCGTCATGCGAAACTTCTTAATTTCTAATCATAAATTTCCTATATTTTAGAATGCTAGGCGTCCGCCCGGAAAATAGACCTTGGCGTATGTAATCAAATTCTATATATGTATCTGATAGATTCACCACAAAAACCATATATCACAATATGGAAGCGATTACAGCTATAACCCTTAAATTTCACCCTATTCCGCTTAAAAATCACAGTGAAATGCTCTTGAAGAGTGGCAGACATTCACGGTGGCAATAAAAGAAGTCGTTCCACATTTAAAAGGCAATAACACTGTATTGGGTGATATTAAGCGAATTCATTTTCATATTTTTTTACGTATAATAGTCATAAACGTTGTTTATCGTATTAGGCTAAGCAATCTTACGTACATTGAAATCGCATTATAGCACATTTCTAGATCTCATAAAACTCATTTCCTTAGAAGGAAGTAATAACATAAGTACGAAAGTTTTGATAGACGTATATACTTATCTTGTCTGTAATAGCAGACTGTGATTATAAGTATATTTTTGGTTCCTGCTTTGCTATAGAGAAATGTGGACTGATTTTATACCTCCTCCAACAAACTTTTCATTTAATTTGTTGCTGATTCCAAGTCTGTTTAATTTTCTATCTAGATCCGTTGTACAGCAGCGTTTCTTTGGACACTACTAATGAACTTAGTTACAATTAACTTGACTGACTTGTTGACTGCACGGGTGGTGTAATGCTTTCAGTGGTCACCTCGCCTCTGCAACCGCGCCGAGTGTTGTGGGTTCGACCCCAGGACAAAAAATTGTGTGTTCCACAAATACTGTTCATTGTGTTCATTGTTTGAATGTTTGTAAAGTCCCGCGCGACACGGGAATAATTCCTAGTGCGGGACATGCCTTTAACCCTTAAATGCTACAATGAATTTGTATACTGCTAAGACTACAATGGGTGTAAAAACACCTGGATTAAATAATTGGAATACATAATAGTAATTAAAGATATTTTTATATGTAATTTAATTATGAGTCGTTCCCTATGGTCATTAATGATTAATTAAAATTATGGAAATTTTAAGATCTATGGAAAACCTTGAAAAATATATTATAATATAATTATTATATTTTTTTAATAATCACAGATAAGCCTTTATTTTGACGAATTATCTATACTTATATCTCAAAAAGAAATATATATATTTTTAATCAAAGTTATGTCTCGGTATCTTTATCACATATGTTTTCAGATAAAATAATGCCCACTATGGCTACAGTAGATGAAAAACACCGGCGTGTGAGTGTAGCTCGGGAACCGCAATCGCATACAACCTCTCTCGCCACTCTTCGAGAGCAACCGTCGACTTATGAGAATACAGGAAATCTCAAGGCGCTTAGTTAAATACGAAAAAAGTTGCAGGCACAAATATAAGTCACTCAGGTGTAAAAATACCGTTGTAGCCTTTAAGGGTTAAAAAAAACTTCTATCATAACTATATAGTTATAGAAGTTTGTTTTAACCGTTAATTTTAATTAAGTATCATAAGCCATACGGCTTATGATACTTAATTAACATAAGCTTAAAGAAAGAAGTAGAAGTGTAAAAATAATGATGAGTAGCCAATATTGTGTGACAAAGGAAATTACGACATAGCAACCACTTGTTTATGATGACTATAGTTACGACAGTACAACAACAAAGCTTGACATATCTATGACTAGAAAGAACCTATGTAGGTACACTACAAAGCACAATACCAGTCCACTGCTTACTTAGTAAACCTTTTCAACATTGCCATCATTGATAAATCCCTATGCAAAGGCTGCATGTTTGAATATAGAAATATGAAGGACTAAATTTGTAAAATACATCAGGCGCTTACAGTATTTCTGGACAGAGCTGCGGTGGTAGGAGTAACCAAACATTCTCACGTCGGTTAAATACGCCAAGTGATTCAATTACGAGGTTTAGTGCAGAAATCAAACGCTCAATTAAATAGAACAATACAGCCGGGACAGACGATCCGATCAAAGAAGAATGCAGAAAGATATTGTATGCACATTCAATTGAGACTATAATGAGAAGTTGACGTCTCGGTTGCTTTTCAGCGACCATGGTCACGGGGAGACTAAGATAATGGTTTAACTCAATGTGTTAAAGTGTACCAACATTTTATTCTCCCCGTGACCGTCGGAAAAAGTGTTTAATAGTAGCCGTTTAAAATAAACAACACGATAAAATTCGTATAAGGTAGTTTATTACAACAATCCCACATTTTACTGTGCACGCCATATTTTTAAAAAGGGCCACAAGATGCTATTTTTACTTATATGAAGATTAAGTTAAGAGTACATAACCGAAAGAATAATCTTCTCAATAGATATATTAAGTTTAATCTAAGGCTTCAGTGCCGCATCACCTTTGCTTAGACTTAATATAATAAATTATAATCATTAATCACATTATTTATTACATTATTACATTTAATGGAGCTTACCTTTAAATAAGTATTCTGACTAAATAGTTTATATTCATTAAATTCAGAAACTCGCTATAAAAAATGGGAACTAATAAAACTGTTCGCAAATGATAAATCGTTCGGAATAAAACACCGCAGCTTCAGTAGAGACAATTAGCGCACCAGAAGATTACGTCGCATTATTTCCTTTTCATCTGAAATGCAGTTTTTTATTGCCGCTGGCAGAAAACAAGTACATCTGATAGTATAAGTCATCGTTCATGAACATCTGGTCTTCTCTCAACCATGTTATAACATAGTAACTAGTAACTTGCTTGGGGGACCTTGATACAGAATACTGCATATGGATATATTTAGATGGATAATTATTCACCTAGAGGCACACCGTGTGTTATTTAGAAACGAGTGCTAATAATGTTCTTCTTCAAGGCTTTTGAAGCCTCTTAACAACGTGGCACCCAAAGTCACGTACGTAGACAGCGGTAGTAAATGAAACAGCTGTGCATGAGGTCTCTAATTGAATTACTAGGCAAAGTGTTGTAGTGTTTTTCTGACAAAAATTATCAGTATCTGCGCGGCAACAAGAAAACTGCCCGGTAAAGTCGTACCATATTGCGCTTATTACAACGATCTAAAATCATAGCTGGCGAAATATAGGTGTAATACCTCTCTCTATATACCTCTTTGGGGATATAGAAGTGAGATACATGTGTATGTATTAATTAGGTTATATATAAATTGATTCAAATATCACCACCAGTCGCATGCACTACCCTGAGACGAAAGTCGAGTTTACACTAATAACATAACATATACAAAATCGTATATTTAAACTCTAATCTCAGGATCCACTAGCCCGTAGCAGACTTGTCAAATGTTTTTGCATTAAGTAGCCCTTTTATAGAGAAAGATCGTAAACTTTAACATCACACTACGAACCCCGCCCAAAAGCCTGAACGGTAACTATATACGTTCTAAAACCTCAAAACAGCTACAGTTGCTATTTTCATTTATAATCATAAAATATGCTACTTGTGTTATCCGATAAGTTCCTACCTTCGTTTATCGTCTCGTGTATAGATTCACGCCAAGCGAGTAATACACGATAAATATAATAGGCATTATAATGTAGCCTACCCGTATCAAATATCCATCCGTTACCATTATATCTGCGTACAGAATTACACTCCAAACTACAATTATTATTTGCTTACAATCCTATGTATTTACATAGAGACTGTGCTTATTACGTTACAAATTGTGTGAAAGGGATTTGTTTGTGTTCCAATGACATGCTTTACGAATTGAATAGTAGTAGGTTATAGTAAAATCCTCGCTCAAATAAAAATACATTGACTGTAGAATACATCCCACACTACTCAGTGGGAAGACCAACAGACTTCAATGTAGAGGGTCTCGGGTTCGAACCCACGTCGCGCACCTCTGACTTTCGGAAGTAATATAACTTTTCGAAATTATGTGTGTATTGATTGACAATTATCGCCTGGTCCGTGCCTCGGAGAGCACGTTAAGCTGTCGGTCCCGGTTGCCATGAACATCTATGGCAGTCGTTATTGGGAACTCGGTGCCCTGTAATATCCTGACACTGGTCTAGCCTTAGGGTATCGTTAGCCTTCGGGTTGCGAAGGTCAGGTGGCAGCCGCTCCATGTAAAGGCTGATATCCGGTTAGATCAGAAAAGCCGAAGCCAAGTGACTTGGGAATAATAAAGGCAAGGGAGAAGACTACCGGCGATGATACCAAACAAAACACACTGAGAAGTACCTATTTCAAAATTTTCTTATAGTTCTTGCTCACGATGCAAGTAACATGTGCAAGTTACATGACTTGCGCGGGTTGTTGCAATGTATAAACTACTGACGAGAACTCACTTGCCCAGTTAGCCCACGCTTATATCTTGCGCATGTCACGCAAGTAACTGCGTCATGTATAAACATAATTATAGAAACATTGTTTTTCAGCAGGCGCTCTTGGTCTTCCAAGCCTCGTACCCAGACAGCGTGGGGATGCTTTTATTAATTACCTTTGTTAGTGATGTAACTGTTTTTATACCACAGTACGGATTTATTTTAACATAAAAAAGAAAATATTTTGTAGAGTACCAAAGGAACGCACCACCATATTTAAAACAGGTAGAGGTTTATAACAACAAGATTTGGTTCGCAATATTTACGTCACACGTGATATTATATTGCCATTTACCTAAAACACTTCCAGACTATGTTGCCACTAAGAAAATTCTGGCAGAAATAATCAATATAATATCAGATTCAGACAATAAAAATTGCGGAATTGAAATAAAGAAACAAAAAATATATTCAAGAATTTGAATAAAAGCAAAATGTCTCTTGCATTTGTATCAAAAACCTGTATAACAGATTGACCGAAGAGGCAAACTACAAAATATTTTGCGCTGCAGATATCGAACATAAAACATTACGATGATAACTTTCATACACAATATACGATACAATACGACTTCTCTGAATATGAATTTCTACAGAAAACATCAAAAAGCATTCCCCACTTTTATTATGTAGCAATAAGTTCCTCTCATTTTAGTTTCCATATTCACGCTATAATACACACACATACAAGTATACATATATATAATATATATATATTATATTATACGCGTAGAATTCATACCGACTTGATGAGATTCTCAGGTATTCAGTTATGAAGTAAATGTTATATTACTACATATTGAATTGCTTATTATTATGTCTATATTGCTTTGTAAATAGATATTACCTAAAGTTAGGTAGTTAGATACGCTTTGTTATATATGTAAATAGTACGACATGAATGTGACGAACTTTTATAAATTTAATGGTTGTTCGCAGTTCGTAAGCAACAGAAATAATATTTTTGTATTAATATTAGGACTTTAACTATAAAATTGCCGTTTATATCCTACATCTAATTTCATGGTGCCTGTGAAAAAGCAATGTTTATTTTAAAAATTCATTTTTATTTCGAGAAAGGACTATATATATTATTAATAACATGTATTATTAATAATAAATATTAATATCCTTTAATACTATTTGTGTGAGAAGAATCGACAAGAGAAGAGAAAAACGATCAAGGCATGGAATTCGCAGCAAAGGCAAGTGTTCCCTTCTTCCTTCAATCCTGGATCTTTTAAGCGGGGCATGAAAAAGTACCTTCTAATACCGTCAAAGTAGGGATTTCAACATCGCCTCAACTGTTATGAGGATGGTATGGAGGCAACTGCTCATGGACCCATAATCGCTTACCATTAGGCGGAGAGTGGTCATATGAGGTCAAAAAAATGTATGCCATCCACCATGCTGGCCCAGTGCGGGTTGACAGATTTCACATATCTTGGAGAACATTATGGCGTACTCTCAGTTACGCAGGTGACCTCATGATGTTTCCTTTCACCGTTAAAGCGAGTGATCATTTACTATTTAATACGTATATAACTTTAAGTAAAAGTTAGAGATGCACGGTTTGGTTTTAAACTCGAGACCTCTACGTAACAGTGCAACGGTATCTGACTAAGCTATCGCCTACTTACAAATATGGTCATTAACAATGGGTTGTTTTGACAGCAGCCATTCACATATCAGTCACCATGAGTGACCCTTTTGCAGCCAGATTTATTATGTTCTTTTTCGCATGCCTGTGTAGCTTGTAACACTCCTATTATTACAAACATATAATAACCTTGTACTGGTAGCAATCATTGCAAAAGGTATCCAGTAGTAACCTAGCTGTACGGATGGCATAGTGGCTTAAGAGGTCGCCTCGCCACTGCCGCCGCGCCGAGTGTTGTGGGTTCGATTCCCACACGGGACAAAAATTTGTGTGACTCACAAATAGCTGTTCCGAGTCTGGATGTTCTTTGTGTCCATTGTTTGAATGTTTGTAAAGTCCCTCGCGATACAGGTAGTATTATTAGTGCGGGAGTTGTCTTTTGTTAAAACAAACCAACCGTGCTAACAGTACACATTTCTGTAAGTAGCTTCGAAATTCTGCTTACTATCAAAACGTAAGATTAGTTAACAGTGATTTATTAGGTACAGAATCATCAGTCAGGCGTTTTGCAGTGCGAAGGAGACTATGCTATGCCAACTCTTTTAAGTTTCTATGAAAATACAGACCTTACATGGTTTAAGTACGTTAGAGTATTATATATTAGTAAACTATAGAGCGTGGGTACTGTAGTGTGAACCGTGAGCAGCATAGCGCAGGTGTGAACATTGTATAACAGTTATAATATATATATACTTATAGCCACAAAACTTATTTATTTCTATTAGGATTTTTGTGTCTGCAGAGAAACCCTTGGAATGACACGCAGAAATCTTGAGTTCAATCTCAAGGCTCACCTCTGACTTTTCAAAGGGCGTATTAAATAATTAACCTAATAACAGCAGCACACCGGCGGCTAGACATAATAAGTTTTTGATGGTGTCTGGTATTCCAACAACTACTGATAAGTTAATTATTAGTGAAGGAAAACATCGTGAAGAAACCTGCGTGACTGAGAGTTCTGCATAATGCTTACAACGATAAGTGATGTATGCCAGCCCGTACGTCTATGCCCTAACTCGTAACACGCTGAGAAGAGACCTGTATCCAGCAGTAGTACAGTATCCAGGACTGAAATGTTTATTTTTTTCATAAAAACATAAACATAAAAATTTTACATACTAAATATTACCAAAAAATAATTTTTGAATATCAAAGTCTAGGTGACCGGCACAGGCATCAGGTACAGGGACCAAAGTACCAGTGGTTAGAGCTTCAGAGGCAGGAATCACCAAACAATACGTGCCTTCTTGAGCGCTACCGCCTTCTGTATCAAGAACTTGCTAGCCTCTTAAGGCTGTAATCGAGGCACTTGGCATGATTGCCATATTTAATATTATAATTGTAAATGTATAATTTTCAAGAATCTAAACGTACATACATACATACATAAATTCACGCCTGTTTCCCAGAGGGGTAGGCAGAGACTACGGATTTCCATTTGCTACGATCCTGACACACTTCTCTGGCTTCATTCACTTTCATAACATTCCTCATACACGCTCGCCGGTTTAAGGTGCTCTTAACCTGGCCTTTATCCAGAACGTCTCCAATCTGATCAAGAAACATTCGCCTAGGTCTTCCCCTTGCGACTGTTCCATTCACACTAGTCTTATAAACTTTCTTAGTCAGCCTATTCTCGTCCATTCTTTCTAAACATACAGTAAAGTATACCTAAAACGATGTTCAACAACAAAATAAAGAGAAAAATTTCGTGCCTGGTGCACATTGGCAAAAGCAGCTCAGCTCGGTGTAAAAGTCAGCGACTGATGTGTGCGCTCTATGTTTATGTATGTTCTAGGGCTTAAACGCTTATTTGCTTACTACAAATTGTCACCATATTTCGAGTCTGCGCGATCTTTATGTCCTTTGTACCACTGTAGATAATATAGATATGTCTAGCAGGAATAGTTTTAAAGAGAATGGTCTAATGAGATTATTACTTATAAAAACGATGTGAACAAATATAGGACACGTGTAGACACTTACGGTTTGGTGAATACCATCTTATCAAGTGGAACAACAATCAATCAAAGCCTATCGAAGTCCAGAGTTGAACATAAACTATTTAGCGCTACTACAATCAGTCTGCCTACTTTCGCAATCATTCCAATCCGGTGTTCAGGTTATAAGTGTAACCTGACCGGAGGACGTCTTATTAATTCGCGTTCTCCTCTCTAATCCAATAGCCACGAGTTCGTCGCTAGCTCATTGCCAAGTGACCATATCTAATCTGCGTGCTATGTCAATAACTGTAGTTTTTTGTCTGAAAATCTCTTTTTTGAGTTTAGTTTTCAAACAAACAAGAAGTGCTTGTTTCATCTTTATTTTTTTAAGCGAAAGTTATGTTGGATACCTCCATAAAAAGTGAAGCTCAAAGGCAAAGAGCTCTTTTGTGTTTTTGTTTAGTAGAATCAGACCTATATATAAGTCTAAACGTGCAGTAAAGCAAACCTAAATGCAATGTCAAATTGCAAATGTCCTCAGACAATAGCAGATTATTAGGCAGTTTCCATAAACTGCTTACAATCAAATAAAGCGTATTTTTCACTGCTATAGAAAATGCATTATTGCCCTCTAATCAAAAACAAAAATCAATTTAGTACCTATTCACAATAAAAGCAAATCGATCTTAACAACAAATAGCTTCACGCAAACCCATACTTAACTGAAATCAAATTACTCTAATAACCGCCACCATAAATCCATTCTTATATGAAAGGCACGGCATTTTTTAAATTATATGGCATTCTAGCTTTCTAATAACGTAATTATTGGCGCGACGTAAAAGCTCGTATCTGATTATAAGGCACTTTGTTTGCATTTCGCGCAGTTCTGTTATTTATAACGGTGACTAAACGCGTATTAAGCAAATGGACGTTCGCATACGATGTGTGATTTGAATATTTACAAAATAAAACATGTTACGAGTATGTTCTGTTTTTGTTTATGCCTATTCGTGTGTGAAATAGTTGCGACTGTATACCTAATACAATAAGTATATATGTTTAAATCCTAACTAATATTAAAAATGCCAATATGAGTTTATTATGCATTCATGCCTTAACTATTCCACCGATCATCATAAAAAGGACTTGTCTTACTTAGGTACCTTTCAACTAGTAAAACGTACTGTTTCCGAGGAATAGAAAAGTATAATATACATACTAAGACATTACACAATTATTGATAAAATCGTTGCTCTTCAGTCTCAAGATAGACAGTAGTAAAATAACTAACAAGCGATATTTCACTAGCCACAATAGTACCGTCGTTCGTGAAAATGACGATATAGCTAGATTAGAATAAAGATAGACTACTTATCCTAGCTCAGACAAATATGAGATATATTTATATATATTATTTTGATATGTTATTTTAGTTATAGACGTATATAACTATAAACAACATGTCCACTAGAATTTGCATCGAGCTGGATGTGGTTAGCTTAGAATCAGTTCTGAGACCTCCGTTCGAGTAGCACCGATGCGGATTTGTGCGGTCGATACGGCGAACCGTGACATCTGTCACAGGAGATCGCAAGGAAAGCTACATTTGAATGACTTATTGCGGTTTTCGGCTTGCAGTATCGAATTTAGATTTCCGATGATATATTATATACTTTGTGACAGAGCAGGTAATTGCGCACTGCATTTCTAGAAATGAAAGTAAGAATTATATTTGAGGCGAGTGATAAATTATGCTCATCATAAGCTGCATTGAAAGTTCGAATTTAAATATCACAAAATTTTGACCTTCACTCATATAGGTTATGTGAGTTTAGGTTAGTGACAGAACTTTTTTCAGGATGAAAGGCACCCTATGTTCTATTCTGTAATAGCATAAGTAATACGTATGCGAAATTTCATAATGATCGGTGCCGTAGTTCAGGCGTGAAAGCGTAATATAATAATTCACATTTGCATAATTATATGATATTAATAAGGATTTATATCGTTTGTGCCACTGACATGCTAAGTTGGTATATAAAAATGACAAGCGGAAATCTTTAGTAAAAAGCTAGTGCTATATATAAATATTTTCCAACTACAACTTGAACGTATGTATGCATATGGAAATATTTCGACGTGATGTTTAATGTGTAAAACTATGGCGACAAACGGTGTGTATAATTTGTGTAAACGAACTACTCATACATTTATTTTCATGTTATCACTTCATGGACACATTTGAAATTAAAAAGTTATTTATTTGGGTTAGGTATATTGAAATTAATATTAATATCGGATAAATTTCGGAGTGTGTGCAGAGGAACTGCATAATTTGATTCCTTCTTCCCCATTTTACCACATATACCGGGTGTCCGGTATTTAATGGATAACCTTGAAATGTCTTATAGTAGAACTGAAGGCCGTTAAGAAAATGTGAAAAAAAAATAATAAAATATTAAAAAAATATATATATATTAAAAAGTGCACAGACAGTCAAAAGTATGCTATGCTAATATAGCTTATTAGCATAGCATACTTTTGACTGTCTATCTATTAGCATAATTAGTGTTTAATAATAAAACAACAAAAAACCGATGGATTTCATTCATTTATGGTCATAGTATACAAGAAAGTTATACATGGTAATTAAAAATAACACATATCTCAGGTAGTTAGGATAGACTTTTTTTCATATTTTTTCTGAGTCTATAAAACATTCACTATAAAACATTTCCAAGTTATCCATTAATTACCGGACACCCTGTATGTACATGGTGGATATACCACATTTACGCCGAAGCACTTTGATTCCACTTTTATCATGCGTACCGCAAAGGAGTGAAACTCGCTATCTAAGTCTGTTTCCAGATGAGTACAATCTGGATGTCTTCAAGTCGCGAGTGAATAGATATCTTTTAGGTAAGCATGCCCCATCGTCGACTACATCTTCACTTAAGATCAGGTAAGATCGCGGTCAAACGCAAGTCTATTACAGTATACAAAAATATAATTATTTATATATAACTTGTAGTAAAATTAATACAGTTTATTAACTAATATGCGGTTTCGCTCGCGTGACCGTAGACTTTGTTAACCTATTCATCGGGAACAGTACTATTTTTTTTTTTTTATCCTTTTCTGTACTCCTCACAATGTGTGGCAATTTCATGATAATTGGTTAAGGTGGTAAAGCGTAAAAAACAAACAAACTCACATTCACATATTTATAATATACTCTCTTTAAGCCTTATGTACTTTCCCATTGTACTTAGGATTTTGTTCGCACTAATATTATATTTATATTATATTATATTATATCAAATTTGGTTGAAATCTGTTTTATAAATATATTAATATCTGTTTATAGTAAAATATAATGATATTGCGGACATATATTTTTGTAATATTACTAATGCTTAATAAAATATTTCGAAAGGATAACCTAATTTCTTGTTTGAACTACCATATGAGTCTAAGCAGACACCAGCAGTATCCTTCGCACCTCACTAACACTAATATCTGTTGTAATGCCAGTGCTAATACAAAGATAACACTGGCATTCTGCTGACAGCACTCCATTCCCTAATGAAGTTTAGTGTCTAGACTTACTACTTGTCGCAGAAACACAAAACAAGCTTATTTGGCCATGATTTTCTGTAGGTCAGAAGTACTTCGGAGTCAAGCTGCCACAGCTCCTTATAAAAGTGCCTAAAAACAAGTAATAATTATCATGACGAAATAAAAAATGGAATTTGAATGTAGACCACGATCAAGCAAGCGCAGCAGGGTGCCAGCTCTATAGAGAAAAAATGCAATAAATTCCTTGTTATAATATTTAAGCAAGGGTAACTGAATCTATCAGCATTGATAGCAATCATTGGTGAATGAAAATGTATGTGGGAAGCCTATAATAGATCGAAATTATGATGACGTAAATAAATCACAATAACATGAAATATCTATTGTATAGTCTACCCAAAGATACCGTTATCTCTAGCTCGTAAAATGTAGCCAATATTGCAAATTAATTCACCCGAAACTAGCTACAAATCATAGTGCCAAAGTGACACGCAATCCTTGACCCACAAACATCGAGATTCACAACAATTTAAACAAGCATAATTTAATAAAAGCCTACTTCCCTTGAGGCTAGCTTTGAGTGCGAATAAAAAAAATCGTTTTGGGGGCAAGAGTGCAAAATTTCATCGGGAACCCTTTTAAATAAGTCACGGTACGAGACACGGCGGGTTTTATCTCACGATAAAAGTAAAGTTGGGTTAGTACATAATTAAGGAGGCGTAACCGCTGATATGGGTGAAAACTGACTAGAAGTGACTCAAGAACTTTGCTATCTCAATTTATTTGGGAACTTCTAGGAATTTGATTACTAGTCTCCTTATTGTTGAGTGTGTTCTGTCTAGGAAAGTTATGACTTTGTTAACGAAAGGTATTTTAGAGTATGGCAAAGTAAACAATGTCCTAATTGAAATCAGATAATAATTATTACTTAAGTTCTCCTGTCTATAGTTGTCTATCTAGGTTAATTATAATCCCTTGATATAATTACTTTGTTTGCAATCACTACTTTCGTGACACACACAGTATTTAATTATAAATAACTATTTAAATGAGCAATAAAGATAAATATAATATTGTCTTCTGTTTACGCGAATGTTATTCATTGAAATTAAACTACTATATACGGATTTTATCGCGTTGTTTATTTATCACTGTATAATAGGACAGGAGATAATCAATAATCACTCGCACAAAGTAAAAATAAGCCACACGAAATTCAGTATCAAACCCTGGATCACACCTGGTCTAATACGCTGTATACAGCACAAAGATCGGCTGCATTTAAAATCACGAAGCTCGCCTAACGATCAACTTAAACGTACAATTTATACTCGTTACAGAAACTACTGCAATAACCTAATACGTAAATTGAAGAATGAGTATGAAAACAAAACAATAACTAGTAATACAAATAACCCAAAAACAATGTGGAAGGCAATTAAAAGTGTTTGCCACCTCTCCCAAAACAAAAAAGAACCTACAGAACTTTTAACACTCCACGGTAGTTCAGGCCCCAAAAATTCATTAGACATTTGCAATACATATTTTTCAACGGTAGGTCAAAAACTGGCGAACAACATATTACAGAATTTACAACAGAGTGAAGAAACCCTCGCAGCTAGTGTTACCAATAACCTATTAACACACTCTTTCTTTCTGGAGCCTACTGATGTATCTGAGGTGGAGAGTCTTATACTTTCTTTACGAAATGATAAAGCACCAGGTGTTGACGGTTTGACAAATGTTCTTCTGAAACAAATAAAAGACAGCATTATACCACCACTCACTGAAATATATAATCAGAGTCTAGCTTTAGGTATTTTTCCTAAGGAATGGAAACGAGCCTCTGTCACTCCTATATATAAAGGTGGCCCTACCGACTCGATTAATAGTTATCGCCCCATCTCACTTCTGACTACTTTTTCGAAACTGCTAGAGAAAATTGTTAACAACAGGCTCACAAAATATATTGCAATCAATAACCTTATCTCCGATAGGCAGTTTGGGTTTAGAAGAGGAAAATCCACAGATGAAGCTGTCCATTTACTTACCTCCACAGTCGCAGGATATCTTGATAGAAATAGGTGCAGTATAGGTGTATTCTTAGATTTAGCAAAAGCTTTTGACACCGTGTCGATTCCCATACTATTGCAAAAGCTAGATAAGCAATTTGGTATCAGAGGAATAGCACTGGAATGGTTCAAAAGTTATCTCTTGGAAAGAACTCAATCTGTTAGATTAAATAACTATGACAGCGGCCCACACACAACAACTTTTGGCGTCCCGCAAGGCAGTATCCTTGGGCCTACTTTATTTATAATTTACATGAATGACATGCATGTTGGCATTCATAAAGATATCATTTGTTATGCAGACGACACAGTAATAATTTACAATGGTTCATCATGGAAGGAGGCCTTTCACAACGCTGAACTAGGGATGAAGCAAATAGTGAACTGGCTTCAGAATAACTTGTTGACTCTGAATGCCGACAAAACACATTATATCTGTTTCCATAAGACTGCTGCCTCAGCCCCAAACGCCACGCTTAGTATTAAACTGCATAAGTGTCTGACAGGGGAATTCTGTGACTGTCGAAACTTAAATAAAGCTCAAACTATTAAGTATTTAGGTATAATGATAGACCAAAATCTTAACTTTAGGGCACATATCTCCTTCTTGTCAAATCGAGTTCGTAAAACGGCAAATATTATAAGACTACTTCGATCATCAACTCCAGTAAATATTTTGAAAATAATATACTTTGCGTTATGCCAGTCAATAATAACATACTGTATCAGTTCCTGGGGAAGCGCTGGAAAATCTTTCATGATACAGATAGAAATAGCACAAAGATCTGTTCTTAAAACTATGCTCAAAAAGCCTTTTAGATACGCCACGAAAGATCTTTACAACGATTGTAAGCTGCTTAACGTACGCCAACTATTTATATTAATTTCATGCGTCAATCTACATCCTATAGTTATGAAGTCCGTTACGTATCCAAAACTTCTGAAACGACGGGTATTTCGAATTGATGTACCTTTAGTCAAAACGTCATTCGCAAGGCGCTTCAGTCCTTTTATAGAGCGCTACTTATATAATAAAGTAGTAAACTACTGTGACATCAAACGATGCTCGATTACGGAAGCAAAGCTCAAAATCATGAGGTGGCTACTATCATTGTCATATGATGCTACTGAAAGACTTTTGATTCATTTATGCTGATATTTTATTTTATTTTTATATTATTATACATATAAACACTTACATACGAATACACACACCCACAAATATATTTACCTACATACATATATATACACATATATATTCACTGCATATAATGTATTTATTATCATATAGTACCTAATTCTTAAACACTTATTATAAGATACCCAGTCCTTTTATTTTGTATTCATCTTGTAAATTTTTATTTTTCATTTTTGTCCTATGTGTAAATCATTTGATCACAGTAATATTTTGTTTTTAAATAATATGAAATGTTACCCAGAAGTGTAAAATGTATGAAATGTCGACCGAGCTACTTATATTAAAAAACCGGGCATTGTGAACCGAAACAGGCACCCACAGGACAGGCTTTGCCTAGTGTGGGGCCGTTGGATACCAACAAATTGTATGTTCTTTTGGTAATAAATGATTTTTATTTATTTTATTTATTTATTATTACAAAATTTTGAAAATATTACTCTACTACTACTATTGATTTTATTTGACTAATTTATAAGCTAATAAAATTATTTAAACTATTAAATCTATTTATTTTTGGTTTACACTTTCCCCGACGTTTCGGGTGCTTTTCAGCAGCCATGGTCACGGGGAGACATCTATATAGATGTCTCCCCTATGATAAAATCCGTATATAGTAGTTTAATTTCAAAGATAAATATACTAGACTAACAAAATTTTTACAATGTGAAACATTAATTAATGTAAATAAGCTGAAGCGTCTGCCTAGTGTATGTTTGAACGATCTAATATTAAAAAGTACCAGACGAACATTTTTTTTCACATAAGATGAGTTTATTAAAATAACTTTATACGTGGTATAGTTTCATGGGATCCAAAAAAGCGGACCTGTAATCACATACATCACAATTTACCAAGTAAGATACCAATCTGTAGTCACATACATCATAATTTACCGAGTAAGATACCGATCTGTAGTCACATACATCACAATTTACCGAGTAAGATACCGATCTGTAGTCACATACATTACAATTTACCGAGTAAGATACCGATCTGTAGTCACATACATCACAATTTACCGAGTAAGATACCGATCTGTAGTCACATACATCACAATTTACCAAGTAAGATACCAATCTGTAGTCACATACATCACAATTTACCGAGTAAGATACCAATCTGTAGTCACATACATCATAATTTACCGAGTAAGATACCAATCTGTAGTCACATACATCACAATTTACCGAGTAAGATACCGATCTGTAGTCACATACATCACAATTTACCGAGTAAGATACCGATCTGTAGTCACATACATTACAATTTACCGAGTAAGATACCGATCTGTAGTCACATACATCACAATTTACCGAGTAAGATACCGAAGGCACTTGTACTACTTTGTATAAGGCATCAAACTTGCGATCGAAAAGTCTTTAGTTCAAATCCCACCAACTGCATTACCTATGTCAACCTACCGCTTACACAAGCATTTAGCTTAACTGGAAGGCTTAACAAGAATACTAGTTTACAAAATAAAATGCAAGTATCGCTTTAAAAATAAAATATCTTAGTTTTCGGTTAAACTACCAATCAAGATATCGTCAAAACTAAAAGAAATTACAGCAAATTTACCAAACATTGAAAATAAGAAAGCCATTTCATTCACCAAACATCCATGTCCGTTCTTGACCCTTCATATTTCAACCACTATCTCACGTCCAAACCACATCCAGTTCGGCTTATCTCTCACCGACCGCGGCTACTTAAACTGTCAAAGTTTACACCATCCCTTAGCTACGTTTCTTTTCAACACTTAAGTATTTCGGTAAAAGTTTAGCTTTCGGATAAACGATTGACTGTAGTGTTTACTTTTTTTATTTGAATGTAAATGTGAAGGGTTAATAAAATGTTAAAGAGCGCAAGAAAATTCTTATGGAAGTGGTTGAGGGTTATGGTCTAAAGGGATTGCCCAAATGCCATCGTAAGTAGGTTGAGAATAGGGACCGGAAGATAATATGCCTTCTATTACACTGACAAGTTTACAGTTGGAACGAATCGAAGACATGGTAAGATTACTATCACACTTTATTATATTTGCATAAATATATCCTACTAAAATTATTAATGTAAAAGTTTGTGAGGATGGATGGATAGATGGATGGATGATTATTATTCTTGCACGCATATTGTTTATACATCAGAATAACATATAGGCTTCTAAAATCGATCTTTACATAAATCTTCATTAACGCCAGCGGAGCCACGGGGAAAATCTAGCATGCTATATAGACGCCAACTAAGTTGGCATCTATATAGTATGCAAAATTTTAGCATTTGGGTCATTAATTTCAAATAGACATCATGTATACGAATGCTGTACATGTCTCGTGGATGGAAGCAAGGTGTTATTGGTGTTTTCTATTAAGAAATTCTCAGCACGTAGTCTAGAACTGTGCCCAATAAACAGCAATGGTATCGCTTTCTTTTACGTGAGACTTAAAACCTTAGCTGATGAAATTTGGGTGTAATACACCTCTGAGATCTTCAAGACCTTCGGGGACATGTTTGTCATTTTGGATAGACATCGATCATTAGTTATCGTCATACAGATATATACTATTCCTTATCAGGCACTCTGTCAAACTAAGGTAATTTAATATCCTACAAATCACATCATCAAATACAATATTATGTAATCATGTTCAAATAACGACTAAAAACTTTTTTTAAACTTTTTGATTGTTGATTATCAATTTTTACACCTTCTCACAAGTTTGAAATAAGAACGTTATATTTTTAATTTAGGTTTATATTGCCTTTGATCACAATTTCACCTGGTATTCAGCGGCGATCTGGTTGAGTACGTTTACCTAGAAGATAAATAGCTATTTACTTATGACTTGAAGACACAAATATAGTAATAAGAGATGTCTTCTTTTCGCATAATGTTTTCCCCTAATATACTTTGGCATAACTAGAATGCAAATTTTTTTGGCATTATATTAATTATCTTGGCATACAATTTATGTGGACATATTAGTGACAATTCGAAAAATAGGTTCCGATTAATGGTTTTGGATTTTTTGCCGGCAAAAAATAATAATCAAATAATAATAATCACATGGAAATAAGGTAATCAAAGTTACTATAAGTTTCATTCTTTCTTGATATCTTTGGTTCGATCAATGATTATGTTGAGGAAGGTATAGCTACCACGACATAGCTATACGTCGGAAAAATGCACAGTATTTCCTTTTTCATTTTAAAAGATTCGAAGTCGATCTTTTAAAGAGGTATCAAGTTCATTCCCCTATCTTCTTTCGGCCCTTAGCCGTTATCGTTTCCGCTTATCTGGAACCCATTTTATATGCGTTATCCACAAGTTAATTGTGGCTAGAATACTACCGTTAAAAGTTTTTAAATTTAACTTGAATTTATTATATATGACCTTTAGATTAAGCACCAAAAACGATGCTGAATAAGATCTATCTTATCTTAAGAGAAACAACACACTAGGAATAAATCTTGTGTCACAAGGATCTTTACAAACTGCAGTAATAAGTATTTCTGGGTCACAGAAATGTTTGTTCCCTCTGATTCTCTCTGAGGATCGAACCACAACACTCGGCGCAGTGACCGAGGCCACAACTTAAACCACTACGCCATCGGTAATAATCAGACAATATTTTCTTCTCCAAGGGTTTCACAAGATTTTAATAGCTCTACATTTTTGCAATTAATCTGCATTTGTTAGACCATATTTTTTATATAAAACTCAGCTTCTTTCTGTTTGTGGCTGAAAACACGAAAAGTAGTCGGTGAAAGTACATATCATGAGGAAATTTACATGTCTGAGAGATCTACATACATCATCTCGAATACGTATAAAGTCTGCCAGGCCGCACTGAGCCAGCGTATTGGACTATGACCTTATCCTTCTCATACTCAGGAGAGGCCTGTGTCACTGGACAGTTTACAAACAGGGCTGATATTATCCTCACTAATATTATAAATGCGAATGAGTTTCACGTTACTCCACCGATTATCATGAAATAGCACATATACATACGTTGTAAGAGTAACAGAAAAAGACATAGGTACCTTTCCTCCAGAAAAAAACATGCAGGGCAGTCTTTGGGGACTGGGGACGCAGTAGCTTTTATGGTTTCAATAGATGGAACAAAAATTCGTGTGGTCCAGAAATTGCTGTTCAAATTTTAGGGTATTTTTGTGGCTTGTGATACAATGTTTGTAAATTTTTCGATAGAAAAAGATATCTAGTGCGGAAGATATATCTTTATAACAATAAAAATATGCGTGGCAGTCTTTGGGACTGCCGATATAAGTGAAAACTAACTAACTAGCGTGCGGTGACGATGACGCGTGTTTCACGCTTTTTCCCACCCAGAAAAGTGCACATATATAAACAGTATACATATAGCTCATAGAAAGCGTTCGGTGACGATGACGCGAGTTCCATGATTTTTGTTCACCCAAAAAGTGCTCAACGCGCCTCAAGAAGATTTTACTTAAAAAGTATTGTTACTAACATAACCTATATTTACGACAACGAAGCAGATTGCAAAATCTAGATTAGTTATAAATACGAATGAGAGTTTATTTGTTTGTTTAACTTTCACGCCTTAACTACTCTTCTGTTCATCATGATGAGCAATTTTCTTGAAATTTCGCATACAATTTGTCAGGGGTACAGAAAAGAACATAGAGTCCCTTCATCTAGTAAAACTTTTGTCCGAGGGATAGCTAATTGTAAACTTACCTATATTAGATCTATTTTGCTAAGCCATTTAATATTAAAGTAAAAATACTTTCATCCTCCTAAATACAAAGGGGTCTTAACTAGGTCAGAAGGCTTTAAATTTCGTACACAGCTTAAAACTCGTAATGCAAGCAGTAAGTCTCCATATAAATTGTCGCAGTCGAATGTTTGGGAGCAACCAATATCTCTTCACATAGTTCCAGCTAAGTAGGCAATAGGGAATGCTTAATTTTATTGCAAGTGTTTTATTTATTTTAAGTAGTATTACCGTTTTTGATCCTTAGAACCAAATTTGTAAACGGATAAGGTGTATATGATTTTTTGTTTTTGGGTCATCGAGAAAGAAAATGGTCCAGGGTAACGTTTAGGTTGTCAACATTATCACAGACCGATCAATAAAAATAAACTACCGCCGATTATTATTTAATTACTAGTTTTTGCCCGCGGATACGTTCGTGAGCAGTTTTTTATTTTCTAATTAAAAATTACGTCTTTTTCTGTACACCTGACAACGTATGCAAAATATCGTTATGATTGCTCGAGAAGTTAAGATATGAAAGCGTAACAAAATATATTCACATTAATTGCATTTATGATATTAGTTAACATTCACTGTAATATCTACATTCTGTATCGAATGTCGAATTGTAATTAACGATAATAATACATGCATACTGTGTTAATATAATACAGTAGGCTTTATAATAACCAAGACATAGTTCCTAGGTACAAGCACAGTTATGGTTTAATTAGTACACGTCTCGGCTATCTATCTAAAGAAAATATTAGGCAGCACGTTCGCCTCTAAGTTGAGCTTCATCTTCGGAGATTGTTTGTTTCTCAGTTATGCGGGTGGTTGAGTGAGCATTCTTGTGATGCTTGATTATGACGCAAGTAGCTCAAGCGGGGTTCATGCGTAAGAAACACGTACGGGTTACATGCGCAAGTTAATCTGAATGTAAATGCAAGTTTAGATTACATGGATGGTGTAGCAGGGAAGCAGTCACCTCGCAGCTACTGCCGCGCTAAAAGTTCGAATACCTAACACTCCTAAAGTAGCGGTAACCGATTGGATACGACATTGGACGTGCGATGGAAAGGTCGCGGGTTTGGGTCCCATCCATTGCGCAACCAACGTACAACTACGCTTAACACAAACATTTTAGCTTACCAGGAGAGGTTAACAAGAATATTAGGAATTATATGGAACGCAAATTGGTAATTATTTAATAAAATAAATGAACGTATGTTGCACAAATATTAATAAGAAGTCTGAGTGTACATTATGTCCGGTAATTGTGTGTTTGTAAAGTCCTCCACGACATCCAAATCGAATTCTATTAAAAGGGAAAATAAAAATAATAGCATCATACTAGTTACGAACGCGAGTATCTCGCATCGATCGTTTACATGATGCACACAAGCGAGCACTTTCTTCTTAGTAAGAAGGCTCCTCAGTGATTTTACAGCAAGAGCTTTCTCTTCTATAAGAACTGTGTTTGTCGTTTGAGCTAATAGCAATGATTCCTCGCTTGTAGCGTCGACAATGTGTATATTAGATAGTATACGTCTTATACATATTACGGATTTACGATTCACTTTATACACTTGCAACAGAAACAGTGTGTGTGTGTGTGTGTGTGTGTGTGTGTGTGTGTGTGTGTGTGTGTGTGTGTGTGTGTGTGAATAATAAAAGTTTTTAGGCTATCGCGATTTGTACACATACTTAATATAATATATTCACGAAGGTGCCGCTGAGCTCACAACAGTCAACCCGTAACCACGATCGATGCAAGTCGGTCGAAACGTCGGGTAATCTATAGGTATTTATTACATTTTAAATACTTTATCGCGAGTAAGACCCGTTGTCTAACATTATATTAAGTATGTGTAAATAATGTTCGATATATCGTTATAAATATTGGACTCGAACTTATTAAGTATAATGCATTTGAAAAAATAACAAGTAATTTAATCTGAAGAAACAATACGTCTATATAGAATAATTTGTTACATTGAAATCCTCAAACAGACAAAAAATGCTGACATATACTATAAACTTCCAAATAACTTATTAGTGTACTTGAATCTGTCTAAAAAAATCTAACAATTTCAAATAGGTAGTCATTACATATTTAATCCATCAATCATATTTATTTTACGTGTAGTCTAGACTAAAAGAATTGAAAATGTTATGCAAGTCATCCAAATATGACCGTCGATATAGTTGTTATAAATACAACACAACGTACATAGTAGATTAATGTACGAAATTCATCTACGCTATTTTGTAACTTCATATCTTTAACGAAGCCTTGTCTATAAGGCTTCGTTAAAGATATGAAGATGTAAAAAAATAACTTATTGGGTTAACTATTTAAAAGTGTCTAAACCCAAAACAAAGAATAAAGGCATATATATCTCGTTCAGTATATTTGTACTAATCAGTTTTTGTAATTACTGCCAAAGTTCAAACCCACATTTAGGTGTTCAAACCCAGTGTGGGTTTGAACATACAATGGGTTTGACACATAATGTCAAGTCAACTTTAAAAATGAACGTTCGTCCAGCTTTTTAATCTAATTCATGTTTAAATAGTCACTCTTATTATATTCTAAGTTTATCATTTATGTACACATCACAGTTTTCTTATATTAAGTGTGTTTAAAAGTCTAATATTATTTTTAAATAACCAAAATATCTTCGCGGATGGCGCATACTATACAACGCCGAGTAAAATAGTGAGCTTGATCCCTTGATATATGGGACAAATATTGGTGCGATCCTCAGATAGTTATTGCGTGACCCAATGATTATGAGGACTCTCGCGATATAGGAAGCATTCCTAATGCAGTAAAGTTTTTTTTCTAAGCTTTGTCATCTTATGAATCCAAACCTATATGGACGACGTAGGTTTCTTTTCTATTTAAATACATTTAAACTAAGACCATCCTTATTTACAATTGCCTTTTAATACAACTTCTATCCATGTAATAGTGCAGCGAGATTAGATGGAATCCTCAGCAAATTCATTGCAAACAAGAAAGTGTTAGACGGGAAAAAATAAAACCACTACATCTCCGCTCGCCGTACCGCCATACCAATTCATTGGATGGAGTTTTTCCACCATCGAATTGGTTGTAGAAGTTTTACCTCCCCGGTTAAGCTCGCTCAAGTCAAACTTGACCAGCAATTTAATTTATACGTTCCAAATCACAATCTATCGAGGCCAATATCTGCGTATAGTCCAAAGGGGTGGCGTTAATGACGAGAAATGTTCGGGATGCTTGCTTTAGATTCCTGGACCAAAGCTAGGTCTTGGTCATTACGTGATCGGAATCAACTATATTAATTGTTTATTGGACGCCGATATAGTTTGAATTTATTAGGAAATATATTGGTGAGACGTTTATTGGTTGTTAAATTCTCGCTGTGTGTGAATTAATGTTAGAATAGATATGATAATATGCTGTGGGTTAAATTTAATTAGATATACTTTTTGATATAACCTCACACCTCTAATGCAGACCTTGAACTAGCGACATATAATTTGCGTTTAAATTTGCTAAACATTTTGAGATCCACAGGATCTCAGAATGTTTAGCAATGTAAGCATGCTCAGAATGTTTGTTTTGTTTTGTTCGTCCTGAAAGGAATACTTAAGATAAATGTAAAAAGTAATAATTAAGATTTATTTATTTATTTATTAAGGTGCATGTTACTTATATAATGCAAAAGGATATGTACAGATTGATACCCTAATGATTACCTCATATTATTCGGAATCTAAAATTAACTACCGAGAAGTGGGTATAACACACTTACTAACGTTTAAGGATAATTACATAAGCGTGAATTTATATACATTACTACAAATTAGAGACTTTGTCTAAGTTAGAAAAGCAGTGCTAGCTCAGTGGGGAGACCAATAGACTGCAATGCAGAGGGTCTCGGGTTCGACTTTCGGAAGTTATATGACTTTTCGAAATTATGTGCGTATTGATTGACAATTATCGCCTGCTCCGTGCCTCGGAGAGCGCGTTAAGCCGTCGGTCCCAGCTGCCATGAACATCTATGACAGTCGTTATTGGAAAGTCAGTGCCCTATAATATCCTGACACTGGTCTAGCCTTATGGTATCGTTAGCCTTCGGGTTGCAGAGGTCAGGTGGCAGCCGCTCCGTGTAAAACTGATATACAGTCAAATCCGGTTAGACTAGAAAATCCGACCCCAAGTGACTTGGTAATAATAAAAGGCTAGAGAGAAGTCTAAGTTAGAAAATAAAATTAATAAACAACTTGAAATATTTTTGAACGATATGTTGTCTTGAATTAGGTATCTTGTTGATAACTATTATCTATAACACTTATTGCTCGAATATTATTACTTCTGGTATTCTCCCATTTAAATGTTGCAAATACTTCAATGTGTATCATTAAAGTGCATCACATAAGAAGTTATAAACAAAAGAAACCGCAATAAAATCCAGAATATAAATCTACTTTAGCCGTTCGTTCCTAGATTTTTGGAAGGTATTTTATTCTGTCTGATACTTCCCACTACTATTGCAATTAAGAAAAGTTTCGGAGAACCAAGTACCACTATACTCTCTAGGAAAACGGACACTTAACACGTACGCACGGGGTTTCGGAGCTCATTCAAGCCAAACCACCTCGTAAATACTTCATGTAAGTCTACGTGGGGTGCTATTTTTGTATAGTGACGTATTGCAGACTGAAGAACTCTCAGTCCATGTCTATGATACTTTTGAAGAATAAAAAGAAAATTTATATTGGGTAATGTGTTTTTATATGCTTTGAAGGCAGATGATGCAGCAGCTTACATAATGGTAAGAATGTAACCGCTGTTGCTAGCTGTTGAAGCAATGCGAAAGGAACGATGTAAGAGAGATACAAACAGGGCTACCCTATTTGTATCTCTTTTACCGCTATCAGTAGATAGCGCAATGGCTGAAGTGATTGTCGTGCTACTGTCAGTGCGACGAGCGTTGTGTGTTAGATCCCTATAAGGGACAAAAATTGATTTGATCCAAAAATAGTTGTTCCAAGTCTGAGTGTCCTTTGTGTCATTTTTGTATTATCTCGAGACACAGAAATTGCTTACATTGTAATTTCCAGTAAAATAAAAAATATTTCATATAATAATAATATATATATATACATATGTATATATATATACATATGTATATATGTAATATACTAGCTAACCGCACAGTCGTTGTCCTGTCAATCTATACAAAAATACATTTCACGTAATTAAATTCAATATCAATACGTCAGTCAATTTTTCATATAAAAATACAAGAAGAACATTTGATGCATTTGGAATGGGAGGAGTTGCTTTATGCTGTCAACTGACTCATTATTTCAACTCACAGTTACACAGTTACAGACATGACAAATATTATGTTGATTTTTAATTTTATTTTATTTCTATACAAATTTGATCAACATTCTTTCCGACATTTCCTGCAGCTTTTTCGTAAATTGTTGTTCATACAAACCTGACTATTACAAACAAAACAAAAAAGAAACCGCCAAATCGGTCGAGCCGTTCTTAAGTGATGCTCCGTCATCGATGTGGCAATTGATTTTTATTTATATAGAAATATGTAATAAATAATATTGTATCAAATAAAATTTATATTAATTTATATAGATCTAATAGATGAATATCATACCTACAAATGAATATACATAGATCATTCATTCATTAATGTGATGTGTATTTGCAAATACATTCGAAGACATCTCGTCTATGTGTATTTTTATTCATGCATTATAACCAAAAAGGTTTTGTATGTGTAGTGTTTTCGTTTAGGTGGTAAGTGGTGGCACTAACTTACAGAGTCTTGAAACAAAACGGGTATTTTTGAGGATAATATTTTTTTTAATTTGTGTATTTCGGGCTTGCAGGTTTCCTTACTGTCTTTCCTTTTACCATTAAAGTGAGCGACTTTTTATATTTAAATCTCATGTAACTTCGGCAAGTCAGAGATGCGTGTCATAGTATGGAACTCGGGATTCCTTCGTAGCTATACAACGTTTCCCCTCTAAAATATGGCTGCAATTTTAAAAAATACATTAATATTCTCATGCTTATTTCCGCGTAGGTTCTTCAGTTATTATATAGTAGGTGAGCTTATTGCCGTCTGTTGAGCATAGTTCCAGACTTAGTGCATTTTGTCCATCCCAGGATTCGGGCACAAGACCTCGTGTACAGCAGTCGCTTTCACTACCACAAGCGTCGTCAAGATATTTTATTACAATAAATATATGCTTTCTTTTTACCAACTCGATAGTTAGAAGCCAGCTGTTTCTTTCCTAAGTTATTTGTAAGAGATGGTTCACTTAAAATTAGTTTAGTTAGATGAACCAGGAGATGCCGTTTTCCTTATCGGCTATTCATTCCACGTAATCAGAAGGCAGCGGAGGAAACCAGGTCAGTTGGCTTGTAAGCGATTAGATATCAATCAACTACTATTGATAGATCGGCTGCATTAAACTGACAAGGAAAATGTGTTTTGGAGGTAATGACATTATGATATTTAGTACTGGCTTCTTGGTCACGGGGGTCTTAGTGCAGGGGTGGTCGGAGGAAAATCGACACTGAAATTATACATGGCACAAGGGGTATTTAAAAAAAAAAGTTAATCGTTACCATTGTTATTATTACATACACATATAAAAGGTGTCCCGTAAAGAATGGATAATCCTGAAACGTTTTATAACAGATCTATTCGGAGTCCAAGATAAAAAATATTACATATGAAGTTGGCCACAGCATAAACTTTTACAAGAATACGTATTTTTATTTAGATTATTAAAAATAAACTATTATATTGATACAATAAAGCAAAGATTGTAAATAAGCAAGAGTTTTACTTCTCTTTAAGCTTAGGAAAGCGTTATTATTTTAGGGGATTTTTGGAATTTAGACTTAGCTCACCAGGTTTAAATCCCGGTTCATTAACTACGAAGACTCGGATCAACTCTTTTTGGATGTCATATATTTTATCACGTGTAGAAATCGATACTACAACGAAATAGTAAAACATACTATTTAAATATTATAGATTCAATTCAATTCGTTTATTGTACTCCATAATGTATATACAGGTCTTATAAATGTAGAGAGAACAATTATGGACCGCGTCGGGCACGGCAAAATTAGAAGAGAAGAAATTATATAGCATATAGGTAGCATATTGAAATAAATTTTAGACCTTAGAAGATATTTATTTAATTACTCACGTATTATAATTAATATTCTATTATAGTTTATTATATATTATGGTAAGTATTAAAATTATTTTCTAAATATACTTACATTATTTGAATTATTAAAATTTATCGTTTAAATATTCGTTTATATGTATAATAGTAACATTTTTGTATTAAAACGTCTTTTATTTTGTTAATAAACGTACTAAATTTTTCTTCATTTTAATATTATTTGATAATCTTTATGTATATTTTTTTTCTGTACGTGTATTGACAGTGAACTCCTCCTAAACGGCTGGACCGATATGAATGATTTTTTTTTGTGTGTGTTCAAGTAGATTCGAGGATGGTTTAGATTTGTTTTTTTTTCTCCTGTACAGGACAACGTCTGTCGGGACAGCTAGTTTATTATATATTTTTATGGACATAACGTAGGGGCTTGATGCATGCATTTGTAATCTGGACGTTGGTAACTTTAATCTATTTTTGTGTCTAAGTGTATATTTTGTATTTAAATCTTCCCTTCTCGTGTAATAATGATTGTGTTGTCTGACACATTTACATGTTTCGAGAATATACATACAAGGAACGGTAAGTATTTTTAGTTTTAGATTTTAGGTCTATTATACTTATCCGTTTAATTATTTCCTTGTGCTTTAAATTAGTTTGTAATAAAAACCACAAATTGTTGAGAGCTATGAACCTGTATAGCACTATTCTGTTAAAGATTCCATTACAAACTCTCATCTCACTTCAACTGAAATACTACTATAATTACTTTAATTCGATTTAACTTAGGCGTTTCGAATAGAGTACCTCAATTTAGAACACCAATTATATCGAATATTAAGCAGCACTAAATATGGAGACTTCTCTCAATTATAGAATACTGGGGTAGGCCCGCGTCTTTATCTGTGGCAATCCCTTGTGAACGCATATAATGGAACTGGGAAAAGGTCTATCTCTATGAAAAGTTTCACCAAAAGCCGTTCAACCGTTTACGCGTGGTTACGTCAGATTTTCAGACCGAATTTTAGTCATGGTGTTGTCTTAATGTAGGTAGATTATCTGCATTGGAAATATTATAGTATAAAAGTGTGAGCGTAAACACGAGCGCACTCTCTATTCACTCACTTTCATAATCCGATGGGACGGTAATCTGACACGACCGGAGAGAGATCAGGCGCAGGACCAACGGATTATTGTGCCCTCTGAGGCACTGGAGTGGCATTGTGCTACACCGCGAACTATATAGCTCTGGCGAAAATATTGGAAACTTCTCGACTGTACAGACGGCATAGTGAGCAAGCGGCCGCCTCACCGCTACCTTCGCGCCGAGTGTTGGGTTCCAATCCCACACACGACAATTTATTTGTGCGATCGAATGATAATTGTTTTGAGTCCAGGTGTGCTTTATATCAACTCATTGTATGTCTGTAAATTTTCTTGTGGTACAGGCTTGATCCATAACGTGGCAGTTGCTTCTCACAAAAATAAAATCGAAAAGAAATCCCAATTTATTTTTGCTGACCCAATCTGGGAACCGATCTCGTGGTGCATTAGAATGAACAGCAGACGCATTAACTACCGCGGAAGCTACCAAGGCGGTTAGTAGTATAATATAATAATAAATACTTAATTTTTTTATCAACAGGTTTAAACACAAACGTTGTAGAAGCCTTCTTTTAAGTATATGAATACTTGTGACAGAAACCCCCAAAGTATATATGTATGTAATAGCTGTAGTATTAATGAGCTCATGTAAGTACCTACAATAAGCTTAACAAATACAAACTAGACAAGAATTGTCTAAAAAGTAAGTCGACACCAACTAAAATACCAACGTGTAGTTACTAAGACTAACTAAAAAGCAGACAAAAGCTTGTAATTATTAAAAGCAACTGACAGGATTTATTCAAAATGTAGGGAAGCGAGAACACACGGCCAGAACTGGATGCTAATCCGCGAATCCGCTTTGTTACCTCGAAACTCAGAGATTACGTTTTAAAAGCATTTTAGTTTGTAGGTGCCGGTCGGATCACGGCTTTTCCTTGATAAAATTGGATGTTACTCCATACCTCGTATATTGGTTTTCGGTGGTAGCTTGACGAAGTTATCTGTGTATTGAATTGAGATGTATTATGTCGGCTTTAGGATATTATGGCATAGAAAAATCAAATCAGTATAAGAGGTTATAATCCGTTATAAGGAAGACATTTTTTGTGTAATGTTAAGATATATAGATATTCTCACGTCTGTTTAGTATTTACAAAGAAATACGGAGAGGCATTTGAGAAGTGGCTTCTTTGTAATGGTAAGTCTTACTTCTGTGTAGAATTCATTAATAACCATAATATATACTATACAGAAGAAAGACTATCTATGCTTTTAGTCTTATGTCTGTATAATATTACCTAATGGCTACTCCATTAGGTAATATTATACCTACATAGGCAGAAGCATGAGAGAAAAACACAATTCGATATCTTTATCTTTATGAAAAGATACATCATTTGTATATTTCTTCTTTGTAATGGTAATAAATATACCTACTATAAAGAAGTATGACTTTGTATGCACCTAATCGCACGTCTGAATAATATCTCTTAAGGGATAGCCAGTGGCATATGAGAAGATACAAATATGTTTGTCCTTTTCATGTAATGGTGATGAATACTATACAGAAGTATGATTTTGTATGCACTTAGGGTACGCTGCACCAAGAATGTAGGCCGCGGGCGGGAGAACGGGGATCTCCCGTCCGCCAGCCATTGAGTTGGAGTGACGTCCTCTGTCGTGCCGGGGTGTCACCCAGGAGTCGTCGTCCGCAGGCATTTCTTGCCTGTGTTGGACACTGCTGGATGGATCGCTGATGTGGTTTCAGTTCCAGCGATCCACCCACCATTCAAGGCAGCGAGTTGGCACACCGTGGTAGGTTAAGTCGGTAGTACCCGGGACGTTCCATCTTTTCCCGGTGAGCCCGACATAACCTCTCCGTTCCCCGTTTCAGCGGATAGGTATGCGTCAAAGCATGACACCAGGTACAAAAAAAAATTGCACCAAGAATAATTTTATTTAAGCTGTAAGTTACGATAACAATGATCCATTTCAAAGCATGCCCAAGAGTAAAACAAAAAGAGACAATGACCCACAGCATATAACAATCAGTCTGTTGTACTAATTGTCGGCCTCGATGGCGTAATGGTTAGTGTAACCGACTGCTACGCCTGAGGTCGCGGGTTCGATTCCCGCACAAGTCAAACATTTGTGTGCATGAACATGGATGTTTGTCTTGGTCTGGGTGTTTGTATGAATAATATGTATGTATTTACAAAAAAAAAAAAAAAAATATATGTATGTTTATCCATTGTCTAGTACCCATAGTACAAGCTCTGCTTAGTTTGGGCTAGATGATGTTGTGTGTATGTGGTAGAATATTTATATATTATCAGGATAAAAGTCAAATATTTTGTTATCCACACGACGCGATGTATAGTCTAAGCTGTACGAGTAGCTTGCGAAGTTAAGCGGTTGAACTTACTGTTATTTGTGAAGACAGTTTAACAATTCTTAAACTTAACCGATGATTTGGGTAGCTTTGGTTATTATTATAGTTAATTTGTACAATTGTTTGATTTTTAACAATATTTTACACACACGAGGATATAGGAAAGAAAATAAATCTTTTAGAAAGAAAGAAAAAAAAAATATTTTATCACCCAAAACATGAAGACCTAAAAAAGAAAGAAAATACAAAATAAAAAAAGCTGAACAATAGTAAAACTAGAAAAATAAAACAAATACTAACACTATAATTTTATTTCTGCTAGTGCATACTGTATCAGAATTGGTTGTAAAATAAGGGAGTAAATAATATTTTAAATATGGATGTAAGAAAAATCGGGGCTGTAGTGTAATCTATGGCTATCTCCCTCCCAAAGCAGTGTTTAAATAGCGGTTACGTCACAGTTTGTAACGTCCATCTTTTTCTATTATTTGAAATTTGTTCCTACTACTATAGTTAAAACACTTCTATCTTATTTATTTAAGAGCAAAATTCATAAATTCCTTTTATTTTAGAATTTGGGTAACGTAATATTGGACTTCAATAATAAAAAATGGTGAGCCAATCATCCTATTGAGTTTTAATCTCACATCTTTGAGAGACACACAATGTGAGCATCACATAGCTCTGTATGTGATACTCACATTCCAGCAATCAAGTCTTAAGCACATGTGTCTAGATAGAGTCGTAATTGCTTGAGATTTTGTGAGATGATAGATGTTTAGTAAATTTTTATGTTATGAAAATTATGGCAATGATATATTTTGGTTTTGTAAAAATGATAATGTGAAATGATTTGGTTTATGTAATGTTGTTTATTTGTATTTATTAAATTAATAAATAAAATAAATATACCATGCTGTTGTATAGAATTGCATTGCATTAACCAGTAAGCATAGCCTATCGACACCAAAACACAAGAAATAAACACTTGATACGATAATAAACCTTACTAATATTATAAACGCGAAAGTTTTTATGGATGTATGGATTTTACTGGATCGTTTGCGATGAAACTTGGTATGTAGGTAGCTGGAGACCTGGATTCACACATGGCTTTTATCCTGATATTCCCACGGGAACGGGACTAACGCGGGTGAAACCGTGGGAAAAAACTAGTGTATAATAATATTAACAGCCCTGTATTAAACTTTCCCACTGCCTCTTCTCAGTGTGAGAAGGGTTAGGCTATAGTCCACCATCCTGGCCCAGTTCGGGTTGGCAGACTTCACATATCTTTGAAAACATTATTGAGAACTCTTAGACATGCAGGTTGCCTCACGATGTTTTCCTTCACCGTTAAAGCAAGCGATAGTTAAGTTTAATAGGCACATAGCTTCAAAAGTCAGAGATGCGCGCCTTGGGATCGAACTCGAGACCTCCAACTGTTCCCCACTATGCTATCGCTGCAATAATGTATATACGCCCTGCAGAAATGAACACGCTGCTAACACAGATAACAAAAATTCTTGACCCTTACTGATAACACAGTTCTATAAGAGATCTGAAAATAGAATACTTTGCCTGTAGGCTGTCTTAATTTTTACCCCGCTAAAGATAACCCAGGTTTGCAATGGTTATCCCCTTTCAGTTTTGATGATTGATTTGGATAGATTTTGGGACGCTAATTACGGGAAAAATATTTAAAAAATTCCATCACGTCAGAATTTTTAATTACAAATCATCCTTTAGTTTTGCCAAAATTACCTAAGCCTTCCTAATATTGTCTTATGTTTACGCGAATGTTATACATTGAAATTAAACACTTTATACGGATTTTATCGCGTTGTTTATTTTACTTTAAACACTGTTATTACATAATTTTGAAAACTCTAACACTACTATTATTGAATTTTACTACTATTTGAGCTATATATTTTTGCTAATTAAAACTATTTGTATTTAAGTTTACACTTTGCCCCGACGTTTCGGTTGCTTTACAGCAGCCATGTTCACGGGGAGACTAAGATGGTAGTTGTCCCAACGTTCTGAAGTGTAGCTAGTTATTTTAAAGTACCCGAACATAATTTAATCTTTGGTGTCGGGGCAAAGTGTAAACTTAAATACAAATAGTTTTAATTAGCAAAAATATATAGCTTAAATAGTAGTAAAATTCAATAATAGTAGTGTTAGAGTTTTCAAAATTATGTAATAACAGTGTTTAAAGTAAAATAAACAACGCGATAAAATCCGTATAAAGTGTTTAATTTCAATAAGCCTTCCTAGTTATTAATTAATATTTTATTTTAATCGTTTCTTATTGAACAAAAAACACATTGAATGGTTGAAGTAGACATTAAATAATGAGTTCTCATAAATTTAGTTAAATAAAAATTTTAATTTACTGTGTGACATACCCTTATTATCAAAAAACTGGTGGATTGTTAAGTCATTTGCTAAAGACCTCATTTCTTGTGTTTTTTTTAATAGAAATTGGCTCAAATCCTGAGAAGACAGTTAATGAGGGTAGATTAATATTTTTTTGTACAAATAGGACCATCATTGTTTTTAAAAAATCAGTACATCAGTGCATTTCGTAACGCTTACTTGAAAAATGTCATCGCGTAAATGTTTACACTCTCCGGACAATTTTTGCTACATTTGTAGGCAATTTATGCTGAAAAAACAGCAGCGTAATATAACCGAATTCATAAGTAACGTTTATAATATGTATTTCGGCCTATCAATTGCCAATCAAGGTCCCACATAAAGTTTGTACCACATGCGTTCGTGAACTTCGAAAGTAGTCAAAAGGGAAGAACAATACCTTTGATCTCCTATCGCCTGTGTTATGGAGAGAACCTCAGAATCACATTGAAGAAAAATTCGGAGAAATGGGATGTTCGATGAGCATTAAACTTCACTTCCTTAATTCGCATTTGGACTACTTTCCTGATAACTTGGGAGCTGTAAGTGAAGAGCAAGGCGAAGGATTTCACCAGGATTTGAAGGAAATGGAACGTCTCTACCAGGGAAAGTGGAATAAAATAATGATGGCAGACTATTGTTGGCTATTAAAGCGAGATGATCCATGTCGGAATTTCAAGCGAAAATCTCACAATCGGAGCTTCGGGTAAAAAAAAGGAAAATACCATAAAAGTTTAATGTTTTAAAGTAATGTAATTGTTTCTCAATTGTAATAAAATAAAACAATCGGTAAAGTTGGCCATTTTTTCCGATTTCATACAAAAGGATTTATCAAAAAAACTAAGGATGATAGGACAAAGGTGCGCTGATTACGTATATGTACTCGACATATACGTAATCAGCGCACCAAAATACGCCAAGATCAGCAATCAAATCCAAAAGGGCAAAATAAGAGTTAAAATTTGCAGACCTGTGTAATTTCGCAGGAAAAATTAAGACGCCTATTAAATTTCTTTATTATGTTACAATGTTCATTTTGATACCGCTAAATTGGCACGGAAGCATTCAGTCCATTGAAGCATATGAACTTTTACCATTTTTGACAATGTCATAGTTATAGTATATAAGGAAAACCACGACAAAGCCTTGTGTCACATATATAGCGTAACTATATCTATAAAATATCAAAACAACGTGAGATGATTTCTATCGACGCAACACGCAAGCGAAGCTACGAACGTCATCCATATAACATAAATCCCACACAATACAAGCGATCATTCTTGAAGGTTCACCATCCAAAACCGTTTTCACATCGCAATCTTCACATAAATCGAATATAAAACGAGTAATGGAGCGTTAAGTATAAATACGACGCGACGGCCCACAATCGCATGAGGGCATGTCGAAATCTCATATCGGGCTTAGGGATGTATAAGTTACTTTATAGCTGAAATGGAAGGGAAATTTTGAATGGGATATGAGAGAAATGGCGTCGATGAAGAAAGTTTCACCTGCTTATATTAATGTATTAAAATTGATGTGGTTAAAACTTAGAAAATCATGCAACATACATATATCTAATGTAATTTACCTCGTCGCCGCACTTCGTTGTTTCTGTCTACGCTTGACATAGATATATACATACATAGACTCATTTACATATATTGATTCACCCCTTATATACCTGAAGACTGAGCAGTGATGTAGGTATTACACACACATTTGGCCAGCTATTACTAGTTCCCTGGTAATGAGAATCGAGATTATTACTGTGTACTGGCTGCCTGGTAGAACCGAGTTTGTTAATATGTTGACATGTCTAGACTTTAAAATATTTAAAATTATAAGAGGACAGATGGTAAGATGTAAATTAATAAACGTTTGACATATTTCTCCCTGTTTTAATTTTTATAAAGACGACTATTGCACCAGAAATAATACCTGTGCTTCGGGCGACTTTACAAACATTCAAACAACGGTCACAGAGAACATCTAGACTCGCCACAACCTTTTATAGATTACTCAAATATTTGTTTCGTTTCTGGATCCCACGTGGGATTACAAAAATAACACACGGCATAGTGACGGTGACCACATAAATCACTGTCCCATCCAAGTCAGAAATTATAAACGGAATCGACTATACATGACAATATTATGTTTGTAAAAGTTCCCAGTCTCTGTGCTGTTATAGAGAACTAGCTGACACGAGCAACTTCGTCTGCTTCACATAACAGAATTTCACCCGTTTCTGCAACATTTGCCATTGATGCTTACCTCCTATTGGTTGTAGCGTGATGTTATATAGCCTTCCGTATAGTTCCTGAGTTTAGCGCGTTCAACCAAACAAACAAACTCTTCAGCTTTGTAATATTAGTATAGATTACTACTAACTAAAAGCATTTGTGTGCATGAACATGGATGTTTGTCTTGGTCTGGATGTTTCTATGTATAAGTAAGTATTTACCAAAAAAAAGAGTATATAATATGTATGTTTATCCATTGTCTAGTAACCATAGTACAAGCTCTGCTTAGTTTGGGCTAGATGGTGTTGTGTGTATGTGATAGAATATTATATTATCATACTAGCTGTCCCGACAGAAACCAAATCTAAACCATCCTCGAATCAACTTGAACACACACAAAAAAATTCTTTCAAATCGGTCCAGCCGTTTAGGAGGAGTTCACTGTCAACACACGCACAGAAGAATTATATATAAAGATATTATAATATTACTCTTTTTTATCTGGTAATCAGGGTCCAAAATATCACGGCTGCATTGATGTGGCCTTAATAAGCCTCCGTCTATAGTATAGTGTTCATTACAGATATAATAACTATATGTTTTTTTATTTTATTTTTGTTTGTAGCGAATAAACTTAAAACAATTGGACCAATTTAAAAAATTATTTCGAAGTTAGTTAGCTTCTTTATATTGAGGTAATATAGTCTTTATAACATCACGCTACGAATCACGGAAGCAGCGCAGTAATCGTTAACGTAGTTGGAACCATAGGGACAGCTAGCACATAAATCTCCAAGGCAGTTCTCTTAGGAATAAACTGTTCTGAGTAATATACGTACACGTATGTGATTAACAAAATTAAACCGATTATCATTACGTTCCTAAAATATCACTACAAGGATACAAAGGGTTAGGAGTTAGGTAGATAACGAGTAATTCAAAGGTACGTTACACGGTGTGAATTACGCCGTATTAATAGCTCTGAGGTACTATAGGTAGGTTTAAATTACAAGTGTTTTGTTGTTTTACGCTTTACTAAATGGTAAACGTAATCAAACTACTGTTTAAGGATTAGTAGTTTTGAAGTGGAAACTTCTTTAGGCGCGTTGAGCACTTTTTGGGTGAACAAAAATCATGGAACTCGATTCATCGTCACCGAACGCTTTCCTTGAGCTATATGTTTACTGTGTATATATGTGTACTTTTTGGGTGAACAAAAAGCGTGAAACTCGCGTCATCGTCACCGCACGCTAGTTACTTAGTTTCACTTCTACCGGCAGTCCACAAAGACTGCCCTGCATGTTTTCTGCATGTTTTTTTTTTGTTATTTATACCTTCACATGGACTGCACGGATGGTGGTTTACGTGGTCGGCTTACAGCTGCCACTGCGCCGAGTGTTGTGGGTTCGAATCCCACACGGGACAAATCTTTCTGTGATCCATAAATGGTTGTTCCGAGTCGGGATTTTCTTTGAGTACGTTGTTTGAATGTTTGTAAAAACCCCGCGACACAGGAATTATTCCTAGACCAGGAGTTGTCTTTAGGGAAAACATATTTTTGCATTTTGCAAACTTGTACATAATAAAGAACGAGATACATAAAATATCTAGATTTGGACCAGCATTTTTTTTGGATCACATAGCACAGGTGCCGTAGTGGAAGTAAGTACGACATTGGACAGCGCTATAATTATTTATATTTTATTGTGTAATAATTATATTTAACAAAGCAACAATTATAATTTACAACTTAACTAATATTAACAAACCTAACCACTTATAAATAAAACATGAAAGTAACAAAATATGGGTCTATAAATTTAATATAAAGAAAGGAAATGGCTGGTTCAGGCAGCGTCGTAAAATTCCTCAGAATCGCTGTCGACCGGGAAAGTGCCCAGGAGACTGGCAGCATTGCCACGTTGAATGGCAATGCTGATTCTTTGAGCCAAGAAAAGTCCAGCCTTCTGGTCACGCGAAGCGTCGATTAGCCGCTTAGATATATCTCTAAAAAGCGCACGAGCGCTCGGACCCCATGAACCTAGCGTCTCCACCCCAAACGGCTCAAAAACGTAATTACCAATTAAATTACTGTATTTGCGCCGTTTGAGGTTTTCCGCCGCTACAGCAGCAGCACTGGCGCAGCTCACCGTGTTCGGAAGATGTGATGGCGCAAGGGTGTCGACGCATGTGGCGTCCCACACCAAAGGCCTACCCATTTTCCAAGGTAACAAAGACATACCATCGGGTCTCTTCCCATCGTCACGTACCAAGCCTATGGGTTCTAATACTGCTGGTACGCCGGCGGTGATAAGAGCACGACGGATAATGTCATTAAGGTGAGCGTGTCGTGAAATACGACCAGCGCTTCTGCTGCAGGACAGCCCATGGTGTCCGAGGCTGTCGACAGCTTCTCCGCAATGACAACGATGCGGAGAAACACACGGGGCACCTAAACGAAGACAGGTGGCGAGGCGGAATGTTGTATCGTCCAACATTGTACCTGTGTTGGACGATGGAAGTGCCTGAAGCCATAAACCCGATTCCCATTCTCCCACAGCCAGCAAACGTGCGCGCTCAGCAACACTTATAGATGTAGTAAAAAGATTTTCTCTTACCGTGTTGCATAGCGGCCCATGCCACTGCCTTTGGGAGAACGGGTTGGTAGGCAGATCAGTATTTGGACAAGCCATTTTCCAGGCGTTCACGGCGTCAGTCTTACACAACACTTCTGAACTAACCAGTGTGGGTGCCAGAATGTACCTGGTTAATTCTTCCGTGCTGTAGACCGAGGCCAGGAACGCCGGTAAACTGACATCTGAAATTTTGCGAACGCCGAGCCCGCCTTTTTTTTTTTATTTTTTTTTTTTTTTTTGCCCAGTAAAAAATGCTTGATGCACTACCCGCCGGCTAGGGGACGGCACCGGCGGGGCGTGTGGGACTCACCAGCCTAGTGCTGGGATACCCACTAAAAAAACCTGGGGTGTTCCCTCTCTCACCCAATGGGGGGGCCTGTTGGGAGTCTAAAAAGATTCATCCATAGCAGGCCCCCCCGTGTGGGTGCCGGCCGGGTCAATGGGACCCGACCTCCTCTCGTCCCCGGGGGAGAGCATTTCACCGCTCTCCCCTTTCGACGTTAGAAGGCGCGCGGGAACACCGCGCGCGCCCTCTATGGGTTCTTACTCACGGGTGGCAGGGTCCCCTGAGGCCTTGCCACCCAGAACCCTTAGGTGGGGGGCAGGAGAGCGACATAAGCGCGTCTCCTGCGCCCCCTCCTCCGGCGGCGGATGTCCGGGGCGTAAGGATCTTCCTCACGCCCCCGCTCCGCCGCCTCCTTCTGCGAGATGACAGCCTCGCAGAAGGACCTCATTGCACCCCAGCACCTGTCGTCGCCGACCATCATGGATACGACGGTCGGCAACGAGAGGTCGGGGCCAATCACGGCGACCAGGGCACGGCGCTCCTCGGCCCACGCCGGACACTCCTCCAGCGTGTGCTGCGCCGTGTCCCGGTCGCACTCCTCGCAGTGGTGACACCTGGTTGTCGGCTCCCTACCGGCTATCTTGCACAGGTACTCACCGAAACAGCCGTGTCCGGAGAGCACCTGAGTAAGCCGGTAGGTGAGCGGTCCGCGCCGTCTGTCCGTCCATTGCCTTAGCACCGGACGGACAGCCTCGACTGTCCTCACCCCATAGCGGGGCTGGGCCAGTCGCTCCTCCCACCTGGCCTCGAGGACCAGTCGAGCCTGGGAACGCCGAGCCCGCCTAAACGAACAGGTAGAGAAGCTTGAAGCCAAGCTCGGTCGTTCAAGTCTACATTTAATATTTGCCTTAATGTATTCTGTATGATTTTGTCAATTTTAACTAAAGGTGTTAAATGTTTCCAAAACTGAGATGACCTTAAAGCATGAGTAAATTTAGGGACGAAAAGGCAGTAACGCATTATAGTAAAAGCTGAATGTATATTAATTTTGAAAAGGCGGTCTGAAATTTCACAAAAATTTTGGACTATTGGTTTTTCCTGTATAGAAATTCTCAGTAACAGAAGAGCGTCAGGTTCGTAAAAGTTTTAGCCGATATAGAACGAAACGCTTAAATCTAAAACCAAAGTAAGTGACAAATAGGCTTTTTATTACTTAAAAAAGCAGGGGAACGGGGTCTTTAAAAAGTGTATTTCTTACTCACATTTCGTACCTCTTCTAGGATAAAGACGTGAACCTATTTATGTACCTATTAAATTTTGAGTAAAAGTTCTAACCGTTTCCAATTTCTGTCATTATCGACTGGGCTAACTCTATTATAGGAAACCGGTTATAGACTAATATATCCTTACTACGGTACTTACCCAATAATATTGGACTGAAGACTCACCTATTTTTCTCACTCGTACCTTTTCTTTTATCCTATCTTTAATCTCATTTAGGATCAGCTACACGTGAATCATACTTCTAAAATTGAGGTCATAGGTTACGGTGACCGCTTATCAATAGAATTGTGTCCTTGTATAATAATATCAGCCCTGTATTAAGCTGTTCCCCTGCTGGGCACGGGCCTCTTCTTAGTGTGAGAACGGTTAGGCCATAGCCCACTACGCTGGTACGGTTTATGGACTTCACATATCTTCGAGAATATTATGGTGAACTGTCGGACATGCTGGATTCCTCACGGTGTTTTCCTTTACCGTTCAATCAAGCGATAACTAACTAGATACGCACACCACTTCGAAAAGTCGGAGATGCGTGCCTTGAGGTCGAACTTGAGACCTCTGCTTGGCAGTCCAACGGTCTCCCACTAAGCTATTACTCTTTGCTGTATGCTTGTACCATATGTGATTAAGTAAATCATATGTTTCCTTGTATTAGTAAAGAAATGCAAATGTGTATATAGTAAGCGTTTCCGCGTAAGACCACATGGGAAAGGCAAACTCCCTTCTTTTCAAGCACTTTAAAATAAATAAAGTGTTACCTAAGTGTTTGCTTTAACGAATAAATACAGCTTTGTTAGTAAACGTGCAAGTCCAAACAGTTTCCAAAGAGGACTGAATTTCTAAACAGTTTACATTCTATTACGTACTTGGAACTCCGACCCTCCTTCTACGAATGTTAGAAGCAAACTGGACATTATTTAACAAGATTCTGCAATTTTAATTGATAAACTACTTCGAGGGTCTTGTTGTAGTGAGTGCTACTGATGTGATGCATGAGCACTCGGTTTCAATTCCCAGATCGAGAAAAGCGGTTTTGGGTGCTTTTCGTTAAGAAAATCTCAATAGGATCTCGGTGTCTGGCACTGCTTCCAGTAGACGGCAATACTTACTCACAGTTTCCCTGTCCGATGTATAAAATATGAACATAACATTCGTTTTTCTATTGTGTCTATCACGGGACAGAGATAGGGTTAACACGATTAAGACGCGTTCTGTAATTAATATTGTATTATGAATACAACTTGATAAAGTCTAAAAACGCCTCTATATATAGATTCATTGATACCAAGACAGATCTGAATATAATATAAACACTTCAAAGAAAGACGGGTACAAATTCCTATACACGTAGAACATATTATATTACCCCATTCGGAGCACTCAAACCCAACCGAGTAGTTTTCAAAGGGAATCTGAAAACTATTCACATATTATTACTAATTCGAAGCACACACATTCTGTCGTTTATTTAAATGTACTTCCCGCGAGGAAGTCGGGCGTGTAACTTAATTCCGAAATTCTATACATACGGAGAGAACTAATAGCGAATGTTGGATGTATATGCTTACGATTTTAATGGATCGTTCCTAGATAGTCTAAGGTCAATTATAAACAGAATTGATTAATTAATCAGGTTATGTATAATATAAGGTCAATTATAATATATTTGCAGATAATGTGTAAGAATAAGATGAAGTATTAGGTAGAATTACTTTATTATTGTATAATTATATGAATGTTGCTGATTTGACATTTCGATGTATTTGTAAGTATTTATTTATAATCATTTATATTAATAGATAATTAACTTAATTTAAATATTGGAAACATCTAACATTACACCAATTTATTACGATAATATTCCATTTAAATTTATATAAAATGATTTTAATTCCAGCTCGACGGTGTTGACGTTGTCGCCATATTTAATAACGGTCGAGTCAGCGCGCGGGCATTCATTATCGGACTATTGAAGTGTGTGTACAAAAGAAGGTGAATTAATAAATACTCTGATATAATACACGACTGGAGTTTAATTTTTGGCTTACGCCAACAAGAGTTAGGAATTAACATTTTCTTAGAAACGTGTTCACTTTTACCGATTTCTAATGTAACTATTCACATAATCTTTCAAATCGTGAAATGCCATATTATTATATACAATTAATATACAATTAAAAACCTATTTTCGGGCCGCCGGTGTGCCTACAGAACATTATAAGACTTTTATGCCGCTACAAGTAGAACTTAAAGGTCAGGTAAGCATCGTTTTATTAAAACGCATCAGGTTAATTGAGAACTTCAATCAAAGTAAGTCTTTATATACACAAGCTATATGCAAGCAAAACTAGACAAAATACTCTAGTAGGTAATTTGTCTGATTTTCTGTACGTTTGTATATGTAAAATTTAATAATCACTTAAGCAATTTCAATGTGGCTTTCAGTGATGTATTGAATTATTAGACATTTAAATCAGTTTACAAAAAACTATGTTCATTTTAAAGTTAGCAGTCGCGGGCACTTTACGAATTAAAAAAATAGCAAATTGCACTTCATTTTAATACTATTGTATTGCGTAGCTAGTTATTACAGGAATGTTATTATTAGGTTGAGAAGATTTTGCAAAAAAATCCATGCAAGTTTCATAATTTGGAACGTTCATTGAGTTGTAAGCACAACTAATGAATTTTATTTTTGATCTTCTAACATAAAATTTATAAAAAAAAATTAAGGTAGTAGATCCACGCTGGTTTCAGTATGAAGGGGCCGGATCGACCGGGGTAGTACTACCCTCTTACAGAATACCGGCGTGAAGTAACGGTACCCGTACTGTTGCATTTCGTATCGGTGAGTGAGAGAGCCGGAGGCCCAGTTACCCCGATCCTTTTCCTATAATTTCCTTTGTCCTTTCCCTCCTTCATTCCTTTTTAAAGAGCTGGCAATGCACTTGTAACTCCTTTAAGGGTTGCGGGTGTCCATGGGCGGCGGTAATCGCTTACCATCAGGCGATCCGTCTGCTCGTTTGCCCAACTATGCCATAAAAAAAGAAATAAGTCGTGTTTTTTAATTTAAGATTTATTAATTTGGAACTTTATTGTTGCATGCTGTAAAACAGCCAAATACACATATTACGTATTACAATTATTTTGTATCACAATACAAAATAATTGTAATACCTTTATACCATACCATATTTTTGACGCAAAAAATGATATTATAATTAATATTATAAAATATGTCGAATTAAATCATTAACTCAGGAGAGTTGCATCCAAAATTCATTACAGTTACCTCACTGATAGCATGTTATAGATGCAAGTCAATTAATTAGTCGAACATACTCTTCGTCTCCGTATCCCATTTAAACGTATCAACTAAGATCTCACACATAGAGTAGTACGTAAACAGTTTCAAATTCATATTCATAGTTAGCCAAACTTCCAATCACTGTGTATCATGTTCGCACAAACTGAACATAAGTTTTCCGATGATAGCTACATAGTTACTGACACGGAAATGAGGTACAGGGATTCACGTCTAAACTTGCTCATGGAAATGAAATGATGACACTCGGAATTATTCTAGCATGATATAAACCTTGAAGTTTTAATTAAATTATTTCTGATCTTTAAAAATGTATCGGCGTTTTGTTTAAAACTTTCTGGAGCAATATCTTTAGGCGCGATTCCATTAGGCAAGTTACTTGCATACAAGTTACAACTTGTATGGGGTAGTTTGAACTTGTACATATTTTTATTCTGCAAATTAAACGCGTAAACGTTAGTTGCACGTTTCTAACAAGTAACGTGGACGCACATGATATCTATCGCTGTACAAATTATCGAAACATTGTCTGTTAGGTGGCCGCAAAGAAATAAGCATTTTTATTGAGGAGCTCGTCTTCCACCTATTCTGGTCTACTCAATTGTTGAAATTCTCCACTTGTATGCAAGTGAAACCTGCATGCAATTTGCACACTCTCGAAAACATGATTGCAATGCAAGCAACTTGTACGCAAATGTGACGTCATACTTGTATGCAAGAATTGCCTAACGGTATAGCGCCTTTACTCCAGTAAGTTTTATACAATTCGATTAATTCTTTCCATTAATTCGATGAATTACTGTTTTTAATCGTTACAATAGGATAATTTGTATTTTTTTGGTTTTTTACTCGGTTCAGCCGTTTGTAGACCACACAAATATTTGTCCCGTGTAGGGATCGAACTCACAACACTCAGCACGGCGGCAGTGGAGAGGTGACTGCTTAAACCACTACGCCATCCGTGCATTCGAAATTGATTCACACTTTCTATTATTTAAGTCAAATAGTTACATTACCCAAACTCTAAAATACAAAGAATTTATCAACTCTACTGAAAATAAATAAAAGACAAGTGTTTCAGGGAAAATTGTGAAATGATGGACAAGTGAGAAACGGCAATGAATTGCCGTAAATCTTATAGTTAGAAGAAATGGTTCAAGTAATATGCAAAGGGTCAGAGGTCAAAAGTCATAGTCATTTCGGAGGTATGTCGACTATGCTGAGTCGAATGGCGTTGATCGCGAGTCTCTAGCTCTTACGATTCTTGATTTGTAATTTGTATAACAGACAGAAGGACAAAGTTATTGTTTAATAGTTTTTCGAACTCTAAAAAAGGATGCACAATACAACCGCAGCTATGCGAGGGTGAAGGCATAATTACTTAAATATTGACATTTAAAATATTGTAATAATTATATCCACATTTTAGTTTAAAGACATTTATTTTCTCAAAAACGAACAATACTGTTCACTTACATAATAAGAAAATGTAATAACATATTATAATAAATTAAGTATCTCTGTGATCACAATACACTATACAACAATATAAAACTAAAGATATAAATACTATTTTATTGGTGTTAGTATTTTAATTTAAACAAGCTTTCATTTTTGGTAATATCATCAGATATTTCATTATAAAATATTAATTACCTTATTTTGCAACGAATTTTGATACTATTTTCACAAAAAGATTTGTTATCATTGTCATATACTCTAATGAGTAAAATAATGTACAAAATTAGGATTGATATAGATTATAATTATAATAACATATTTGCATTTACTGAATTCTGCATCAACTTAAGGCAGAATCATATAAGACTATGGATAAGGTCTGCTGTCATATGAGGCTTGGGATTTTGGGCCACAAAGGCTAGGGATGAAAGCCGATTGTATGCAGCTGACATGTGAGTATGTGTAGTGTAAGCGTGAATAGACAGAATAAGGAATTAGTTTGTAGACTCAGTTTGAGGTGACAACAATTTGAGGGGTTGAGTGTTTGTTGTATGGACTTCCGAAGCAGCGACGAATATTGCAAAGATAGTGCTAAAGGTAGGTAGGTGGCAGATCTAAACAAAGATGTTCATCATACTACGTTAAAATATGGTCACTTTTCTCGACGTTAAGTTGTCATCAGACACATAATGCCAACATGAAACTGAATTATAAATATCATGCTTACTCATATTGAATATTGTACACTATCATTCTGTATCATGTAATTTTAATGAGTAAATTCGCCGTTCTTAGTGCCTCCACTTATTCGTATGATTTAAGCAGGGGTAGACCAGAATTGTGATTTAAATCTTTGGTTATAAAACTTGATGAGTAAATGGATCGAAATTGGATTACAAAATGACAGGATAAGTATAGTTTTTATTGCCTTTAGTGGCAGCCTAGCCAGTGACCCACAAGTAGGTAGTAACCGACGCTCATGTACACCCATAACAAACGAAATTTCCTTTGTCGACTTCTCTGCCAGGCACAGAAAGCGGTAACATTTTTTATAGCTGTTAAGTGTATTAAGTATTGGTCATCCAAAAATTTTACAAATGTTATCTTATATCCTTATATCAAGCAGAATTTTATATTATTCGGATAACCAGAATTTTGTGAAAGACGCTTATGTCTTTGCGGTTTAAAAGGATTTTAATTACAATATGTGCTATTTAATAATACCTGATTGTTAAAAACACACAGTGCTTTGTAGACACAATATTTTCAGCAGCCAGAATATTTCTTGTAATTTTTAATACGTGGCGGTTGATGGCAAGCAGTCATCGGACTCCAATGTAGTAAAAACCTTAATCCCCATCATGATAATTTCGAAAGTGGCGTGAAAGAACTTTTTGGCTTTAAGAAATCATCCCTGGTAAAGTAACCAGAATCGTCCATAAACGGCTTGTAATTTCTCTTTAAATATAGTACCTATTCTACTAATAAAATAAATCATCTGTCGTTTAAAGAAACCAAAATAGTCCATAAAGAGCTTCAAATTACTACTTCTTTTTAAGACAGCGCCATCCTTAGCAATAATACCCGTATCACGGGCTACTTAATAATCATTCAGGGCACCAAACTACTTGACGCCTAACAAACATTTGAAAATCACAAATTATCATCCCGTTTAGAAGCAAAATCACCACGATTGACCATTTAACCGTTGCACCAGTTAAGCTACTAAAAGCAATTTTGTAAAAAATTCTTCCGCCAGCGTTGATTGCAAACTGGAAACTGGAACAGCTGCAAGACAATATTGTACTCTACATGGCCTCGATTTTTCAACTGTCTGTCTGTCCTTTGACGTAGATGGTTCCTGTATGCGTTAAAACACAAAGTAAGCCCGCTCAAAGCGTTAGTTGCCCCGTGTTGATCCGGCCTATGTACGTAGCTACGTTGAATCAGTGATTGCGATGGTTCTGTTAGTTGAATAGTTTTGAACTGACCGTTTTATGTGTATAGTGGTATGCTATCTTCCCGAATATTTGCAACTAACCTTTCTGAGTGTTTTTTTTTCATTGAAGGGTTGAATATTGATGAAACAATTCGCGAATCAAAGGAAAACAAATACACGGTTTATTACTACGAGCCATTGAAACTAGTATTTTTGTGGATGAAAGGTACTCTATATCCTTTTCTGTACTATTACCAAAGCGTATGCATTTAATTTGATGATAATTGCATTTCATGATAATCGGTCAAGTAATTAAAGCGTGAAAACGTAACCAACAAACAAAGTCACATTCGCATTTATATTATTAGTTACGATATACCTTAAATATTTTATTGGTCAATCTTTTATCATCTATTTTTAATAGTGTATTACGTAGTTAAAAACGAAATACAGCTACTTATAACGCTATGTGGTGTGATTGTATGACACATTGTATAACCATACATTCAATTACATACTATGAAGCCTGGAATATAAACTTTAATCAGCCGATATATATTTCAATTTCCTTTGTACCTCGATAATTTGCAGTATGCTGAGCGTACCACAAAGCTCCTCGCTTGCCAATTCGCGCGATTCACCCATAAACAAGGCCTTAGGATGAAATTCGCAATACCTTACAGGCAGCCGTCGAAATTACGTACTTGATTACTTGTGAAGACTGCAAACAAATTGGCAGCGCCGTAATTTTAAAGCCTTCTCTCTCATATAAGGATCTGCCAAAAGGAGTATATCGCATCTAGTGATATTCCGTACAAGATCGCATGTAGAGTCGTGATATGCGAGTTATATATTTATCGACAATAATTTTTAACTGTTCGAATTTTAAATATAATTCGAATGTATTTGAATAAAATCGGTCGGCTATTCGAACGAATTAATTGTTGATTGATAGGTACATATCAACAATACGTAAAGTATATTTACATTAACTGGAATAATCTATAAAAAATTATATATTTAAGGACTATCATTCATTGGTCAAACCAAACGACGCATGCGCTACCCGTATAAAAACACTGGAATTAAGTTGCAACAAAAACAAAAAGATCATCGAAATGATCCACAATAACATAACGAAATATATATCGTTGCTCTTATGAACGTCACGTATAATTGTGATTCGAATGATTATCAGTAACAACAAATAAATTGATATTAAGGTACGAATACGACATTGTATAATTATTAAAATTTATGCTGAGTCATGAATCGCCCATTGCAAATATACAGGTTCTATATAACGACGATCGCTATTTAAAGTATTGTTGTTTAAACATTTATATACAGGGATGATGACGGTCATTATCGATACTAATCGATATAATTGATGATCGGCGTATCGCACCTCATTGTAAAGGAGCATCATCTGCACAAGCATTCTCTCTCACATAAATTGGTTACGTCACAAGCGTGACGCACTCACAAGCTACCGCCTTTATCTCGATAGAATACCTCGAATTTCTGAATCTGAATGTTGTTCGTCCAACAGACATAAACTCGATTGCTAATCGTGCGGTCCCGGACAAGACGCCCGGGCCCAGGAAAGTGTTATTGACTTTTTCGATCAAGATATTCTAAGTAGCAGCCCGGATCTTGGAACTATGCCAGACAAACGACAATACGCTTGGCCTCTATTACATGGAACTGTGACATAATTGGCAAAATGTAGGCGTAATACACCTCGGACTACACTCTAGGGACATGAAAGCGATATAGCGCTCGAATATTGTAAATAGTTACGTAATATGACGTCATTGTTTGCATAAGGAGATAACTTGCCGAATTCTATTGACGAATGTGTCCCGTATCTCATCTCAAGGCCTCGGCATGTCACGTGAAAAGTTTACAAGTTATGATAATAAGGCGAACATGTTATATTCATCCCATACAAAAGATTATTCCATATGCTTGGGTAAATTCAAAAATATTTTCTGTCGGTCAAGTTGGAATTCCGATTCTTCAAACGGATTATGATTCGATATATTTTCGGACATAAAGTTTTTGGACAAAGAAATACAGTACTTGAAAATGTCTGCTTATCCAAGTAATGTGTATAAATTGTTCCGTCAAATCTTATAAATTAAGATCTTTTATCATGATTATCTCTATTTCGTGGAAAGAATATTTATATGTATGGATTACTAGTTCAAGGAATTTACTTGACATCCCGAATATATTTATTCGGGCTGTGTGTTTGAATCAACGTACATGAAATACGGGACATTAAAATCATTTCTAGGACTTCGTAATCTACTTGTACATGTGATAAATAGCTTTAATCTATGTTTTTGGAGATTTTCAGGGAAATTGGAAACTGCTGATTACCTTTTTTTTCTAGTCAGGCTACTCCCGTTCGAGCGAAATCTTCAAATTAAGATTATATTTATGTTTCTTCAAAGGTCATTCGTATCGTCAAGAAAAATATTAATAGCAGCCTATTCTTAAAAAATACCCGCTGCGTGTATCTTCTTCAGTCAATTTAATTCCCTCAACGTAAATCACAGCACGGATAACCACAAAAACCCCTGATACATTATCATTGGACATACATGTCTATACATACATTAGTTTCCCATAAATGAGCTTAAAATGTCGCCATACGAACATCTTAAATACTGCTCTTTACAAAATAAGCTTAGGGACCAGACGATCGCTCCGGAAGATATAAAAAGTCTTCCCCTGAGGCTATAGTCCATTTAATTATTAGCATCGACCTGAACAAATGGTATAAGGAGGACATTATTATGCTGTTTATATTACCGTGAATGCCAATATAAAGCCATTATAACACAAGTCCCGTACTTCGAGTATAAACTGTAGCATGGGGCTCTTAAATATATTATAATATTTGGTTACATACAAAAGTTCATGCCAGTGCATCCTCGTTTCGATCATCCAACTGACGTACTGAACTATGGCCTAAACCTTCTCACACTGAGAAAAGGCCCGCAATGGGTCAGTTAATTTACAGGGTTTATTATTACTAAATACTATAATCATCCACATTTTACCAACTACGAATTAAGGAACTACGTTATAGAAGGCAAGACATTTGCCGCTGCTAACAAAATTGGTAAAACTCTTTGCTTAGGGATCGAAATTGGGACTTCAAGTTTTCCTATACAAACCTAGGCACTAATAAAGAAGCCACATTTGGTAGTAAGGTTAGGTTGCAAGTAATTAAATTAAACTAGCTGTCCCGACAGACGGTAGTCCTGTACAGGAGAAAAAAAAAAAAAGAAACCAAATCTGAAAATTTAAGCCATCCTCGAATCCACTTGAATACACACAAAAACATTCATTCAAATCGGTCCAGCCGTTTAGGAGTAGTTCACTGTTAACACACGTACAGAAGAATTATATATATAAAGATATTTAACCTGTAAAGTTTTGGAATGCCATAATCCTATTGTATAGTTACTACTGTTATTGTTTATATACTGGACATCACTTACACAACTATTTTTTATGCCCGTTATTTTAGATGTATTGCCTGAACTATGTCAGAAACCCGTGTTTCTGGCTGTTTCTAATATTGAATATTTATTTTACTGGTAATAAAGTATGGGTTCTAGGTATAAACTGCAATAATATACAGTTATCCATTTATAATATCTATCCAATCCATTGACGAAAATCACTATGACATCCGTACAGTATTATTCATACATAGTCTCATATGTAGTGTAATATTCTCGAAGGGGTAGGCAAATATATCCAACATTTTGCTAGCTAGCACATGGTAAATCTCACAATAATAAAATCTCAGTAAAAATATACTAATATTAATATTATAATATCGTTTGAAAATATAAACATAATATTTCTTCACCATATGTCACCCAAATAAGGAGGAACAAAACCGTAATATATATTTTAAAGGGTGCCAGGTGCTTCTCTTCCGACTAAGTTTAATTAAATAAACATTCGGTTCGAATTAATTTCGTATAGTACAGATATTAAAATTGTTATGTCGTTGTAAGCACAAACTTTTTAAATTAATGTTTGTTGAGGGTAAAAATGTTTCATTTTATGCTATCGATATGCAACTTTTTTATTATAATTTCGATATCGATAGAGTCTGGTCGGTCCTTGCCATAAATTTGTTCTAGTCGTGGATTCCATTCTAGAGTCAAGCAAAATGTTATTAGGTTTTCCTGTAAGGACTTTTTCATTAAAAGGGGGGGGGGGTGTGAGAATGTGGCTCGCCTTTTTTCCTCGCTATTAATTATATAGGACCTAAGTAACCTAACCTAACCTAAGACCTAAATTTGGGTAACGTATAGGCATGCCAGACCTACACGATCGTAGCAGTATTTTAAGTGACAATCTTATCACTGCAGGCGCTTCAAGTGCCATGTATGGGATCCCCATATGGGCAATATATTGTACTCTATCTTAAGGATATCTTTTTTACAATCTTGTAACAAAACCACGATAAGGAAGTTATTATGCAATTGTCACATCCCTGATAAGAAATTTCTCGGAAACTGCGTAGTACGTAAATTGTGAATCAAAAAGGTTGCTTACTAAGCGGTTTCATACCATAAGAATGAGATTGCACATCTTGCGTACCGGTGAAATGATATAAAATGAATGCTTAAAAAACTTATTATTATGTAAGCAGTAGAATACACTTAAAAGGTTAATTTAACAGATTCGGTACCAGGGGTTGTGTTCGATGACAATATAAGGCAGGGTTTACTGTAGCTTGACGTCTGGACATCATCTCTGGAGATGAACAGTAAAACTGCCGATATGTAGTAGAATACGAATATATTTAAGAATACCTATTTATGTACACAGATTCAGTCATACAAGAAGTTATATACAAAGGGAGCTAATATTTACAATCGACCAATCACAGTATAGTATAATATTATTATGATTACGTAACGAGCTTGGGCGCGCTCGGGCGGGTTCATATAATTATAAACAAGTGGCACGGAAATTCGCGTCATTTGTCGCTCCACGCCGCAGTGTGCAGACGTGTATAAAACTTTATGCACTGCAGCTACAATAGTAATCGAAATTTGTCTTAGTATCGAGATTAGCCTGTCTTTCATAATTCGTCTTTATATCTATATATATATATATATATATATATATATATATATATATATATAACTTCTGTACGTTCGTATGTCAATAAATTCTTAAAGGGCTGGTCGATTACGATGAGGTATTTTTTGTACGTTCTTAAGTGGACTAGAGTCCACATGGTTTAGATTCAGAATTGCACTGGGTAGTTGCCGCAGCGATTAGATCATTCGAGCAGAAAACATATGTTAGGTCTGCCAGTATTATTATTATAATAAATATCTGTACTTTTTAATTGTATTTCTATTTGGTGATACCAAGACTAACAAGACCACTTAATTAAGGCCCCAGAGTAAATATTATATTGGTAGGATAAGGATTTGATAGCAAATTGCTATGATCAAAAAATTAGACAATAGCTAACCATGAATTGGCCAATTTACCCCCCCTCAACCTTTTAGACTCAAATTTATTTGTAATTTATTTATTTTATTTATTTATATAATTCGGACATCCAACAAGGTATACACTGTTACATGTTCATATAGCTAGTGAGTGCTACCTTACTTAAAGGTTGCCATGGCATGCATATCTGTGCGTTCTGTGAAAAGTGATATAAGTCAATTTATATCGAATTTAATATTATTGTTGCACCTTCATCAGAAAAAAATACTCTATTTTTCTGTCTAATCAACATTTTGATACGTCTATTAGTTTCTGAGATCGTATGGTACATCTAAGACGAAATGGCGTGTTTTGATAAATATTTTTGTGTAAATAAATACATGTTGACATGAATCGTTAACAATATTCAAGTTATGAAATAAATATTTGTGTGTAAAGCTGTATCTCAAGTCATATCATTATTCACATATATTTATTACCTTCTAATAAGGTGTCATCTGATACATGTTTAGTTATATCAATTGACACAAAGTAAATTCGTACACTGCATCGGTACAACTAAAGTTGTATTATTGCTCACATACATAAGAAACTAATATTTTCTGTGTAAAGTGATTCAACTAGAGTTACATCAATAATCACGAGACAATTAAAACGGTTTTGATCCAAAATATGTGCAAAGTATTACATCTTATGAACGCGGGTGTTGCGCAGGGCGCCAGGGACGCTACTGCGGGGGTACCGCCGCCCACGCGGGGTCAGTGCCGCACATACTACTGGACGAGGTGCTCGCGCGCACTGTCACAGCAATCCAACATGGCGCACAATGTACGTATTAGATATATCATTTCACACAAATTCTATTTTTTTTTTGTCTTTTCGTTGAGACTTTAGACTGCCCTGTCTCCCCGTGACCATGGCTGCTGAAAAGCACCCGAAACGTCGGGGAAAGTGTAAACCAAAAATAAATAGATTTAATAGTTTAAATAATTTTATTAGCTTATAAATTAGTCAAATAAAATCAATAGTAGTAGTAGAGTAATATTTTCAAAATTTTGTAATACAGTGATAAATAAACAACGCGATAAAATCCGTATATAGTAGTTTAATTTCAATGAATAACATTCGCGTAAACAGAAGACAATATTGAGTATAAATGTTTATCTCCTGATGGTGATTTCGGGTTTTCGAGTAGTGATGATTATATACCTGGTTCTGATGAATATAGCAGTGACAGTTCTTATGATTCTTTAAATGGATCTGTATTGCGATCAACAGGAAAACCACCTGGAAGAATTTCAACTTCTGACAATTCATGCAGTAGTACCTGTAGCAAAGATAATAACAATTGCGATACTTTACCCGAAGAAAATAGGCATATTATCTAAATAACTTGCCTGAAGAACCAAACCCATGCAGTGATATAGCACCGTCTTATTTACGCAGTTCATGTTATTCTGTAGAAGGAAATAACGAATGCAATACTTTACCCGAGCAAAATATTAATTATGAGTTAAACAACTTATCTGAAGAACCAAATCAGTGCAATGATGCGGCACCATCTTATTCATTTTGGGATAACAAAACCGTGACTAGGGACGACTGTAAGAGGAAAAAAAGTGATGCTATAAATGAACGAAGATGTGAAAGAGTTGCACGAAATATCTCTAGAAACAAAGGAGAAGAGTATTTTACAAAGACTGGCAAATTAAAGAAAGGTAAAGAATTAAAAGAGTTACCGGACTGTAGAGCAAAATGTAAGAAAAAAGTCCCTCCCTAAACAAGTATTGGAAAATGTTTTTACAGAATACTGGCACCTAGGCTCATATAAAAAAAGAGAAAATTATATCAGTAATTTTATAATTATTGGCAAAAAGAAAGTTGCTAAAATTGATCCAAAAGGGAGAAGAGACCATGCTAACAAATATGTGTTAAAATTCGATAACACTGTCTATAATATATGCAAGAAATGTTTTTAACAACTTTTGATGAAAGTAACAGATTTATCCAAACTATTTGTGAGAAAAAAATTAATGCGGTACCGTGATATCGAGTGAAAGGGGTAGAGTCGTAAAGCAAGTTACAAAAAAGTCCATGATGATCGTTTGGAATATGCAAGACAGCATATTTTGAAATTCGCTGCATATGAAAGTCACTATGGGCGCAGCAAAACCAGCAAAACTTTCTTAAGTTCTGATTTATCGTTGGCTAAAATGTATGATCTATATAAGGAAACTACAACTGAACCCATTAGTAAAACAGTGTAAAGTCACGTGTTCAAGACATTAAATTTATCTTTTAAACAGCCTTCCGTAGACACATGCCAGAAGTGTGATAGACTGAATAAACAGTTGGAAACGGCAACGTCTGAAGAAGTCAAAACTCAAATAAAAACCAATTGCAAGAACACCAAGCTTGCGCCGCCTTTGCATATGATCTGAAAGACAAAGATAAAAATTATGCAAAAACCAATTAGCTTCATGTGTTTTCAATAGCCCAGCGTTTGAATAATTATTTTGTATTTCGACGCTTACGCCGGACAAAATAAAAACTTTATAATGGCGACTATGATGCTCGTAGCTGCTCACGATCTGCCGTATATCATTTCCATAAAGCACAATTTTTTGACTCCTGGTCATACAAGAATGGAAGTAGATAGTGACCATTCTATAATAGAAAGAGCTAAAAAAGGAACGACTATGAATATTCATCATCCTCGAGATTGGGCTCAATTAATACGATCGGTATGAAGACCTGGGAAATTTACTGTTATCGAGATGGCTGAATCTAACTTTTACGATTTTAGTGATTTTTTGAAACAAAGCTTTATAATAAAAAAATATAATGAAGATAACATTAAGTTCTTTTGGGCTGATGTTAAACTTCTACGGTTTGACAAGACGTTGTTTCCGTGCCTTAAATATAAAACGGATTTGCAAACTGATGACTTTAATATGATCTCTTTTGCAGGGGTAAAAATTATGGATTAGAAGTACTTACCAATAATTTACTAAACTGTAAAGGAGCAAATTTCATTTCGAACGAGAAGAAGAATGATTTAATTTCATTACTGCCATACATTGATAGTTTATAATAATCATGATAACTGATTATTATAAAAATTTAAAAACTAAGGCTGATATAAGAAATATTGATCCTGATTTGATCACTAGTGATGAAGACTGACAAATATTTAATTTTAGAAGTAAGTTGTTGATTTATTTAGTTCTACATATTAATATTGAATTATGTTTAATTTGATATAGAAGGCGAATATTATTTTAAGTTTAAGTTTTTTAATAAATGTTACTATAGGTACTAAAATGTGATATTTTTGATTCATTCACAGAGTTCCAAAGTTTAATATTGAATTAAGTCGAATTTGATATGAAAGTTTAAGTTAAATTTAGTTTGAATTTTGTTTTAAACACAAATAATACTGAGAATTTGATTTTCGTTTAGGTATTTTCTGTATGAAAAACTATTTTTCGTTAAACTTGTATTGTTGATTTATGTCATTGATTGTTTTTTGCCTTATTTAATATTGAATACAATTTTAAAGTTTAACTGACATAGAAGCTAAATTAAAATAATTTAACTTTCAACTAAGCGTTACACAAAACCCTTAAAAAAATAAAAAAATAAATGCGCAAATGCAATGAATTTTTTTCTTTTTATTACTTTTTTTTATGCCTTTTGTCTTTAAACTGTTTCTTGTATCATATTACACAAATTTGAATTGAGATTTAAGTCAACTTATATAAAAAAACACATAATAACACGACTGTTATTCCCGTGTAAAATTATATAAATAACAAAAACACAACTTTTACGAGTTTTGTGCCTACAGTGCTTCTGCCGACTGAAAAATATTACTTGTTTGTTTGACAGCTTTGAACAGGAGTTGATTTAGTTTTGTATAAAACTATCTGACAATGCAACAATATCACCTTTTACCAAAGCTTCACACAATGTATAAAGTGATACAACTTATTTAGAATCAGAAGAATATATATATATATAAATAAGAAGAATCATTATACACGATCATTCATTTGGTGTGTTTTGATACAACAAATAGTTTTTTTTAAATATCTCTTCCTGTATTTAACACTTTTGAGCAGGAACTTAATAGGTTGTAAACAATACCACACTAATACAAATTGTGTCACTATTTTTGAAAACAAATTATTCTAACAAATTTTATGATTTTGTATACACAAAAACTACCTACTCTATTGTAAAGTTGACATTTTCGAGATGTATCGATTTTCACAGGACGCACAGATATTATACATTGAAATTAAACTACTATATACGGATTTTATCGCGTTGTTTATTTATCACTATATTACATAATTTTGAAACTGTTACACTACTACTACTATTGGACTTTACTAATTTATAAGCTAATAAAAATATATAAACTTGAAAAAATCAAGAGAAGCATAAAAGAACACATAGCTGATGTAAAACATAAACGCTCGTTGAAGTCTGCTGTGTGTGAACATGTACAACAGGGGACCAACCACTAATTTCAATAGATGGTTGGAATGTACCACCAGCTTGGGATCCAGTAATTCAAATAGTCAAACCCAAGAAGAAACAAACCATACCTAGACTTCTTGATACTTTGAGCTCATTCTGCGTAAATAAAAACACCAATGACTAAATTATGTTCGGGTACTTCGAAATAACTACACTGGAACATTGAGACAACTTTCATCTTAGTCTCCCCGTGACCATGGATGCTGAAAAGCAACCGAAACGTCGGGGAAAGTGTAAACCTAAATATAAATAGTTTCAATAGTTTAAATAATTTTATTAGCTTATATATTAGTAGAGTTCAATAGTAGTAGTAGTAGTGTAACAGTTTCAAAATTATGTAATACAGTGATAAATAAATAACGCGATGAAATCCGTATATAGTAGTTTAATTTCAATGAATAACATTCGCGTAAACAGAAGACAATATTAGATATTATACAGTCAGAAACAGATTATAAACATATTCTATACTAAAGTATAGCAAAACAATAACACTATACTATATTATAAGTTGAACAGAAAGAAATTATGCAAGTCCTTAAATAATTATTTTAGAGAATACAATTTATTATTTTTAACATTGCTGTAAGCTGTATTTAGTATAGCGGCCTTAAATTTATTTATATACAGGGTGTCCGGTAATTAATGGATAACCTTGAAATGTCTGATAGTAGAACTGAATGCTGTTTAGAAAAAAATATGAAAAAAATCTATCCTGACTACTACCTGAGATATGTGTATTTTTTTTAATTACCATGTATAACTTTCTTGTATACTACGACCATAAATGAATGAAATCCATCGGTTTTTTGTTGTTTTATTATTAAACACTAATTATTCTAATAGATAGACAGTCAAAAGTATGCTATGCTAATATTGCTAGCTTGCACTTTTTAATACATATAATTTTTTTTTTATCTTTTTTTTTTCTGGACGGCCTTCTGTTCTACTATAAGACATTTCAAGGTTATCCATTAATTACCGGACACCCTGTATAATATATATTATTTATAATATAATTATGAAATGTCTATTTAAAGTATATGAAATAAGAAATTCTTACGTATTTTATTAAAAAGGTCTTGCTTTATGTTTTTTATGGTTTTATAAGGCATCCTGCAGATGACGGGAGTTGCCGGACTAAGCAATTTATCCGGCAAAATAGAGTATAATATGGAATCCTATGCAAAGACGCACACGTCAGACAAAGACAATAAGTCTGTTAATGCCCGGCCGTGTCCGTGTCATGCTATGCTCGCCATGGCGACAGTAACCGCGAGCAATCGCTGACTACAAAGGACAGAGAAAACGGACTCTTCAGCCCGTTGCGCGTTGCATCTGCGGAACGCCTTAGTATAATTTTGAATATTGTAAAGTAAAAGGCATAAATATTAGTAGAACACAGGTATTGAATTGAAATGTAAAGTTCTTACTGTGTACTGATGGTTGGAAGCCCAGCTCTTAATAATTACCTGTAAGCAAAAAATACAGGTCGTTAGTGTCCTTCTAAAATTATTATATTAATTATTCTGGTAACATGCACTACATCTTTTGTGTACGCTCGAAAATTAAGGCTAACCTGGCATTTTATCAGGAAGGCAATTCTCCTGCCCTTTGTTTTGATGCAAAGCAAGTCATCTTATTTTAGGAAACGCTGGAGCTCACCTATCCTTGATGGACATATGCTCCTTAATAAATAAAGAGAAAAAAAAAGTCATCTTATTAGTCTTTCCGGAGATTAATAAATAATAATAAATAATCCTTCATTATGTTTAGACTGTCTCGGGGCCACATCGGTAGTAAATGGGACTGATGGGCACAAAATCATGGGTTCGATAACCGACTCGAATTTTTTTGTGGAGATACCTTCAAAGCAGCTCGGTGTCTGAAATTATGCCTAGTAGATTGTCATAAGTGTGCTCTCTGCAGGTGCAATACTATTCTGCCTATATCTTCATAGATATACGCGTAAGAGTACATTCAAAAAAATAATTTTACATATGTAAAATTTGGTTGCCTCGTGTTAATACCGATACATATTATTGGAACCACATTTTTAATGCCATCCGTATCTCCGTAAACCGTATAATAGATTACGATTCGGCGAATTTGTAATATGTTTTCGTACTTCAATAACTGTATACCTTAATCTACCAATCCCCTGAGAAAGTTGAGTGTAGATCAAAAAGCTTTATCCTAGAAGCGAATAATAGGAGAGGTAAATATTTGATATAATATAAATGTAATGTCTTTACTTATAATCAATAGGCAATTGGTTCAATTGTATAACAATAATTGTTTATATAACAATAAAATATATAATAAATATAAATAATATTTGTTAAATTATATTTATTTAGACTCTAAAGTATATTAGAGTTTAGAGTTTTAATCTGCTTCCGTAATTTATTATACATTTTTGTACATAAGTTCTTAATCTTACGTCTATATCCTAAAAGGAGGATGAAGTGCTGGTATAATACACCTCTGCCTATCCTTTCCGGAAAATAGCCGCACTACACGTGACTCTACAAACGACTCTTTCTGTTATCCTACTGATATTATAAATGTGAAAGTTTATGAATGGATTTGGATAAAACTTAGCACACATATAGCCTGTCCTGAATATCATATTGGACATTTTTTAAATTGGTAAACGTAAACGGCATTTATCGTGTTGAATAAGCGAGCAGAAGTTAGTAAGTACCATATGGCCTATCAAATCAAAACATATTTATTTATATATAATTATTTTCTATCCTATGAAGAGACAGAAAGATTGCTTGAAATTGTAACATAATTTTCTTCATTAGTATCAATTAATGATGATCACAATTACTACAACATATTTTTTCATCTCAACACTTACAAACACACACACTCATCTACACTCATTCATATACTCACATACATTCAAACTTTCAAAATCACTGTGCTGCATGACCAACTGTATTTTTTTTTTTTTCCGTAACTACAATTTTTATCTTTCTTTATTGTCCTTCATTCCAACAGTCAAATATGTAATTAGGTACGTCAGTTTCATTACAGTTGTGTTAACGTATATTTAGACATAATATTCATTTTACATCTCGATATCACATTAATACCTTTATGGATCATTTTGTATAGTAGGGGCGGGCGTCGGTGTCTGTAACACAGTTTTTTACTAGCTCAGACACCGTCGTTTAACTCTATCGTTTTAGCGTGTAAATCCTATTTTTGTCCATGATATGTTAGATTAAGATAGATGAACGGACTATTGTTTTGTTGGATGAATAAACATTATTATTATTTATTTATAAGGATTTCTAACAAGAAATTCACATCTATTTCAATTAAAAGCTAAGTACAGTTGTAGGTCTTATGTTTTCTTACTAACAAGGGATCATAATATGCGACAAAGTACCTAGTATAAACATAAATGCAATCAAAGTAACTATGCAATTAAACATTTGTAAAATAACAAAGAAAAAAGAGAAAAGCGATTTACGAACCATTCCGCAAATGAGCTGTAACAGCATTCTTTATTTTTGTCAGAGAATTATATATAATTAAATAAATTATTCTTAAATTCTTCTTTAAACAAGCATAGACAAAATAATTTAGTATAGGTCGCCTTTGTAAATCGATGTTCTTTTCTTATTTTTGGTTTAGTAAGCTTTAGTGTTATCAATAAAAAGTTGGAAGCATAGATTTCTTTTTCAAGATAGTCAACAATAGAGCCTTGTTTTATCTCTTTTTCTCTTTCTGAACAAAAGTAATAAAAATCGGTTGATAACCGATTTTTTTTTACTTTTGTTCAACAGCTGTTGACGAAGAATATGTTGGAAAATGTAAATTTATACTTGTCTCAAAATAAAACAGAAATAATCTGCCTACATATTTACTTTAATATTTATAACATTTAATTTACTTATTAAGTAAGTAGCACGCAAGTACATACTAAGGCATGCCTTTGGCTGAACTCGTTGAACCTATGCTTTAGGCTAGAGAAGATAACAGACTCTAACATATGATCAGATACTAAATCTATAACTAGACATTATACTACTAAGGATATTGTTATAACAGTAATTCCTGTCCGGTTTCGTGACCGCAAATCAAAGCTATCAGTGTTAAGCTGACATAAGTCTCATGTGTGCGTAATTAAGCTGACAACGTTGCTCATTCGAGTGACGTAATCCTAGCCACATACAAAAGTGAGTCGTTGTTTTAAAATTATTTTATACTCAGACTAGCGACCTGTCCCGGCTTTTCTGTAGATCTATGAAAGAGGAATAATACCAAAATATTTTGTTTTGTTATATTTCAAAGGTATAACAGGGTTTTCGGTAAAAGCATCCAGGTGACTTGTTTTTTTTTCGACATCTTTAACAATTATCGTCGTAACAACAATTATAGCCAATTTACACAAAAACCTAACAAATTACACACTTTAACCTTTCTTATGAATCACTCTGTCTATTGGTGAAAACCACATGAAAATCCGTTCAGCAGTTTTGGAGTCAATCGCGAACAGACAGACAGACGTGGCGGTGGAATTTGTTTTATAATATTAAGTGTTATAATTTGTGAAAAGCTGAAGTAGTATCCCGAGTCTTTAAATATCAGCCATAATTAAAAATCACTTCTATCTAGCCACTGGTATGCCGCCGTGGTTTGGATGGTTAAATATCAATACAAATACAAACTGAAATGGAATTATAATAAAGCTCAAAAGCTCCTTGGTTTTTGTTTGAATGCGCTATTCTCTGGAACTACTGTAAGTGAGGGTGCACATTGAATCTATTGATCTAACACTTTTGTATTTAGCTTTAAGTTATGTGTATCTTTGTAGATGGTCCAATAAAATAAATAAACTACTAGTCTGTCTTAAAAATATTTTTGATTTTTATAGACCAATTCGTGAAGTTTATTGGCTATATAACACCTTGCTACGCGCCAAGAGAATAGAGTCGGAATCATAAACGTGGGTGAAACCGCAAGGAACAGCTAGTAGAAGATGATGTATACTACTATTGTGCATGAAGTCTCGGTTTTGGGTATTATTGTTCTGTCAAGGAATTTTCGGTAGAAACGGAATCTAAAACTGTGCTTCAAAAATAGCAAACAACACCCTATATTACGGAGAAACATAATATTATTAATGAAATGTAGGTGTAAAACACTTAGCTCAAAGTTTAGGAATATAGAAGATTCTATTTTAGTAATTTAGAGCTTATAATTAACAAATAGTTACTGAAATCTATGAAAACAAGGTCGACTTTTCACCGCAAGAAGTTCACGAGTCGAATGCATGCGTCGGCCACCGTCCCCTTTGGCGTACTGAAGGGAAAGTGATGACCTCGTCCATGGCGCGTCCACAAACGATAACATTTAAGTAAGCTTGATAATTAAAACCATAAACTTATATACTTGTATGTACATACTAGCGATCACCCAAAATATCTTAGTGGTTATTTTGATTGTAGCTCCCGCACTAGCAATAAAGCCTGTATCACAGGAAACTTTACAAACATTAAAAAAGGTACGCAAAAACTCGGCGTAACCATTTGGGGATCACACAATAAATGTTTGTTCTTAAGTTCACATTGATATTTGGGTTATTACTACTAAACGATTTGGGGCTTTATCCTAAGATATCTCATATATTTGGAAGTAAAAAATCCCTCATAAATTAATAAGACCACATATTCCGTCAATAACATAAACAAACGTCAAAACATTACGTCATCTATTGACATAAATATATTTTTCACTGAAGATATATTTGAACGATACGAGAGGCCACAAAAGTCATTTTGCTAACTCATATGTGAACCTTACAAATTGGAGACACAATTTTCGGAGAAGGCTACCTTATAAGTTCGCTCTTGAGTAATTTATTAACTTTAACCAAACATGTTTACTTGTTATAGTTCACGTACATTGCGTACGGCTATATTGATATCTGTCAATATCAGCCTAAAAATATATGTACGCTTCGACAAATAACTTTGACGTTATCCGGTTATTTTTTTTTGTTGTTAAGCTACCGATTTGAACTGAAAACAATACTGCGTTTTCCATGTATTTGATATGAGTTTGGAAAAGGGTTTAAAAAAATACCCGAAGAACTACTAAATACGAATTAAATATTGTGACGCAGTCACAGTGAAAGCGAATGCCGTGAATTAGTTCCTAGGTTCAATGCCAAGTACGGATAAAATGGTATTCAGCACTTTTCTTCCTCAGTAGCATAGAGTCTGGCACTGTGGCTGATTGACGACAATATCCTCGACCTCTATTACATAAAACCTCAAAGGCTAGACCAGTATCAGGATATTATAGGGCACTGACTTTCCAATAACGACTGCCATAGATGTTCATGGCAGCCGGGACCGACGGCTTAACGTGCTCTCCGAGGCATGGAGCAGGCGATCATTGTCAATCAATACGCACATAATTTCGAAAAGTCATATAAATTCCGAAAGTCATAGGTGCGCGACGTGCGTTTGAACCCAAGACTCTCTGCGTTTTATTATAGTTTAAGCATAAGACTATAATGTATTTATGAAATAGCAGGCATTGATTTCAAAAGCCTCGCGAATCCTTGATAGGAATCGGTGTTCTTTAGCTAGTATCTATGGTTTGTTAAATCTCAGGTATCGGTTGGTCCCCTGTTGCACATGTTCATAAACAGCACAGTTTCAGAAAACATCCTAATTTCAATAGAGAAGATGGTTGGAATGTACCACCAGCTTGGGATCCAGTAATATAACTAGTCAAACCCAAGAAGAAGCAAAACACAGCTAGACTTCATGATACTTTGAGCTAATTCTGCATAAATAGAAACATCAATAATTATAAATAAATAAATAAATAAATATTCTACCACATACACACAACACCATCTAGCCCAAACTAAGCAGAGCTTGTACTATGGATACTAGACAATGGATAAACATACATATATACATATAAACACCCAGATCAAGTCAAACATCCATGTTCATGCACACAAATGTTGACTTGCGCGGGAATCGACCTCAGGCGTAGCAGTCGGTTACTTTGAAATAACTAAACTTCAGAACATTGAGACAACTACCATCTTAGTTTCCCAGTAAACATGGCTGCTTAAAAGCAACCGAAACGTCGGGCAAAGTGTAAACTCTAATATAAATAGTTTTAATAATATAATTAGCTTAAATAGTATTAAATTCCAATAGAAGCAGCGGCACATTTTTCAAAATTTTGTTATAAAGTGTCAAATAAACAACGCGATGAAATCCGTATAAAGTAATTCAATTTCTATGAATCTTTGAAAAAGATCCTACACTAAGGCGTAAGCCCTGTATCACGAGAGAACCTCTAGTCATTTAATTTGCCTGCTATATCGTAGAAGTGAACAATAATTGACAACTAAGTGATATTGTCATCTTTCGATCGAACTCGAGACACGTACTCATCTAAACCACTTAGTTATCGTCATTACCTTTTGTGATTGTAACTCGATACGTGACACAAAAACCCATGTACTTTTATTTTTCTTTCTGTTAAAAGACAACTGCCGCACTATGAATAATTTCTCTGTCGTGGCGAATTTTACAAACATTTAAAAAACGGGCATAAAGAACACCCAGACTCGGAACAACCATTTGTAGTATTTTTGTCCCGTGTGGGATTCGAACCCACAATACTCGGCGCAGTGGCATGGCAACCACTTAAAACACGCCCTCCGTGTAGTGTTACCTCAAGAGCTCACGCATTTAAAATAAACCCAGTAACGCGATTAATACTATCAAACCACGGATGTAGCAAACACATAAACTTGAAACAACTATTCTACATGGGCTACTATTCTATGCTATTCTATTCTACTCGGACAAAAATCTTTGTTTTACTAAATACTAGCTGACCCGCGCAACTTTGTCTGCTTCACATAAAAGAGTTTTCCCCGTTTTTGCACCATTTTTCATTTATACTCTGCTCCTATTGGTAGTAGCGTAATGTTATATAGTCTATAGCCTTCCTCGATAAATGGGCTATCCAACACTGAAAGAATTTTTCAATTCAAACCAGTAGTTCCTGAGATTAGCGCGTTCAACAAAACAAACAAATATACAAACAAACAATAGATATTAGAACACACCGATTTTTGTTCCCTATGGGGATTGTAGTGCGCTGTCGAGATGATTGCTTAAGCCACTGGCCATTCGTGCAGTCAGAATTATAGAACAAGAAAGTAGACTTTTGCCTTTTTTCAATTTTCTAAACAACATATGTAATAAATCTAGACTGGAAACAGCTAATCTTAGAACTGACAGATTTTTGTCACTATGGGGATCGAACTAAGCTGTCTAGTTAATAACTTAAACCTATCTAAAAGCTAAAGTCAAAAGCCAAAAATCATTCATTCATTTAGTTCAAAAAGTAACACTTATGAACGTCAAAACGACAATAATTAGATAGACAGATATAATTAAAAACCTAATGTATCTGATCGTCGATGTGCTGCGATTTAATAGCTGAAACCACAGTCCATTCTTCCAATCAGAAATATAGAATAGAAAGTAGCAAAGTAGGATTGTAACTATTTTCATTTGCTTTGCAGGTAAGGAATATATTCTTACTAGAAGTCTTGCAATATCCCACTGATTAAATTAGTTGAAAGCTCTAGAACTATGTTGCTTTCCTTAGAACTCGCCGAGCTTCATGCTCAATATTTGCAACGGTCATTGCTATCGGGTCGCAACAACCACACACCTTCACCTCGATTGCTATATTACAAATATGAGCAGAATAAATTAATCTTACGGAAAAAATATTTTACTTAAGTCTATACGTATAACTGCCGATTCTCATTATTCAGGTAGTTTTCTTTTTATACTAAGTACTCAGTAGAACAAAGATAGTTAATGCAACTGCTACGCATAAGGTGTCAAGTTCGATTCCTAAGTCGCGACAATAACTTGACAATCGGGTTATTGTAAAAACAATTTTCGACAACATACGAGGTCGAAAAATGTTCAAATATTAGAATTATTTTTTGTATTTATTACACATTGCTCAGTTGTACATATAGCTACAGTATTCCTAAAGGAGAGATGTTCTGTCTAATATATCTCATAGTCTGGCTTCTTACTTGAACCTAATATTTAATGTAGCATATATAATCATTATTAACAAATATTCTAGAACGACAAATATTCGAGAAACGAAGGGCAATTAAATAATTGCCCTTCGTTTCATTTATCAAAGATAAAATCAACTAATATATTTATTAGACATCATCTTAGATCCATTATGTTGCAGATTAATTATTGGTATTATCTTAATAGAACATAATTATTATTAGCACGTGATATTCTATCATCACTATACCAATTTATAAAAATTGTGTTTATATTATGTATATAATTAATAATTTGTATTCTTATTAGTTAACAAAAATCTGAAAAAAAAAATTATAAATGCATAGATTTTATGCACAATATAAACAGTGGGCATTATATTTTACTGTTAGGTGTTCCATTTACAGGGTATTTATATAATATTCCTAGTACTCATAGTTGTAATAAAATAGGAACCACTAGTAATTATTTGGTTCAACCGCGTATCAAGGAAACTACATATTTTAGTTTCAAAGCCCACACAGAAAAGTCGTGCCGTGAATTCATGTTGCAAATACAATTTCAATATTGCCACTCAATTTAATATGTCCATTTCTTACTTTAAAATGTTCCGTGCACTGAACTAGGGTAAGCCTTTCTCAAGTGCTTGAACCTTTCGTGGATATATAGTTTTTATAGATACTCACGTCTATATATAACCAAGGGAGTGAGCCTCTGCTGACTCACTTAGTAATATAAAGCACTGAGTATGTCGTTAATATAGATACTACACCTCTGCGTAGGATCTATATTTTACCGGCAATTTTTTATATAAAATGGGTATTAGCAACGCGACGGCCGCAGTCAAACAATATCCATGGACGCAAGCATATTAAATACTCATACCTTTTAAAAAGGTATGTAAATACCGGGCATGATCGTATTTTATATTAATCATGAAGCGCGTACGAATGCAAAAGAGTTTTGTAAGTAATATAATATATGATTGCAGATGGCGTATTGATTTATATCCCCACACGGGACATAACTTTGCATGATTCACAAATGATTGTTCCGCGTCTAGATGTTCTTTGTATCCATCGTTTGAATATTTGTAAAGTCGCCCGCGATACAGGAATAATATTCCTAGTATGGGAAGTATGGGAAATGTCTATAAAAAAATACTGCTTACCACCGAACTTCGTACTGCTGTTGAGAATTTCGTAACAGTTATTCTATTATCAGTTCGCGTGACAAAGGCATCGAAATCGACTAGAAACATAAGCGAGTACAAGCAAAACTAGTCCTAAATTAGAATGTATTTTATGCTTTCAATTCAGAAGCTTAATTCACGTACACTTAAACGCTTAACCCTGAAGCAGCCTTCTAAAAGGCGTTATTTGGAATACGAAACAAATTACCAAGTGAAATGACAGATCATCTCAATGAGGATGATTAATTATACATTTAATATAATTAATTATATCTTTTAATATAGTTGCGTGGTCTTATAATGGGCACAGGAAATAATGAGCAATAATAGATAAACATAATGAAGTGTATCTTCCTTAAAACTCATTTTCTTGCACGTGGAAGCCATAGGAGGCCTTATATTTATATTAAAAGATCGAAAGCCACTTTTATAAAATGAATAGACACTTAAGTGAATGTTTGAGGATGGCGACAGCCTTTCATTTGATCGCGTAATCACATTATTCAAACAGTATTTGATTAAATACTTGAGGTGTAAACTTGAGTTTCATATTATGATATATTACGAGATCATGCCTGCGGTTGAGTAGCGTATTTCATATGTTTATACTACAATTTGCTTACCATAATTTCGATTCGAATTATAATGAATTGTTGGCAATAAATAGATGAACATTCGAATGGGAATCATTCGATTTTTAAGATAAATCGAATGATTTGATTCTTACTTCTAATCTTAATCTTACTAGTCCTACTAATTGCGATAATTATAAATGTGAAATACTGTGAAAAGGGTGGGATGACAAGTACTCAATCACGCATAAACAGTTGAACAGATTTAAATGAAACTTAAAATATACATAGATAGGATAGACCATGGCCTAGATTAACACATAATATACCTACTTTTTGTTAATATAAGCAGCGATAGCTCAGTAGGGAGACGAACAGACTGCAATGCATAGGTTCTCGAGTTCGAACCCACGTCGCGCACTTCTGACTTTCGGAAGCTATATGACTTTTTGAAATTATGTGCGTATTAATCATCGATCAATGTGGTATTAATTGGCAATTATCGCCTGCTCCGTACCTCGGAGAGCACGTTAAGTCGTCGGTCCCGGCTGCCATGAACATCTATGGCAGTCGTTACTGGGAAGTCAGTGCCCTATAATATCCTGACACTGGTCTAGCCTTAGGGTATTGTTAGCCTTCGGGTTGCGGAGGTCAGGTGGCAGCCGCTCCGTGTAAAAACTGATAACCAGTCAAATCCGGTTAGACCAGAAAAGCCGACCCCAAGTGACTTGGGAATAATAAAGGCTAGGGATAAGAAGATACATACTTTTTGTTCCAGTATGAACTCCCATGGATTCACACGAGTGAAGTTGCAGGCTTTTATGCTTTTGCGTTGCATGATTTATATAACGGAATAGGGTATTAAGGTGATTATGCTGGTTCACACACGGTTACACTGGCCTTGGTCATAATCGCTGGCAGAAGTCTGCGTGCGACCACAGCCAGTGCTACCAAGCCGAATCGTAAATCCTATTAAAAATGTATGTTATACTGAGCATGATCGCATTAATACCAGTTTTCCTTTAAATAAATAGCTGATGTATACAAATAAATAACATAAAGTGTCTGTTTGTAATGTCAAAATAACAGCTTTTTACTAAATTCATGTGAAAGTACTTACATATATCAAAAAATCAATAATAAATTCTTGACATATAAAGCCATTCTATCTTAAGGAGACTGACACGCATATGAGCAAGTCTCTACAAAAAATTTTGTCTCTCTATCAGTTTGTTCCGGCTAATCTCTGAAACGGCTTGACCGATTTTGACGGAATTTACTGGCAGATAGCTGATGTTATAAGAAGTTTCTTTGGTTACTTTTATCTAAGGAAGAAACATGGACACGCGAATAAAAATTATTCCACGCGGATGTAGTTGTGGGTAAGAACAAGTACGTAATTTATTTTGAAACTAAATAATATAATATGAGATACGCAGACATTAAATTGTTTGTTTCATTTCTAGTCAAAAACCGCAAGTCGATCAAAGCTTTGATAATACTATTCATCACTTAGAATGTAATTAAACTTGTGCAAGTGTCGCTTGACAAAGAATTAATTAAATAGTATTACACTGTAAATCATTCAAAGACGCTCTTTTACAACACAAGTTTGTTTACGGATTTTTTTGAGATTAAATCTCTATGTATTTATTTTAAATAAATAAAGTCAATCTCATGAAATTATTCTTAACTAGCTTTGCTCACTTGCTGGCCATTTTGCTGGTAAACATGTTTTTTGGCAGTATATAATAATATATAAAAGTAGTGAATGCGACTCTTGTGCATGAGGCCTCGGGTTCAAATCCCGGGTCGGGCCAAGAAAAAGTTAATGGGTTTTTCTGTTAAGAAATCTCAATAGCAGCCTGGAGTTAGGAAGTTGGCAGTGTAAGACACCCCCATGCCTCAGAAATCACGTAAAGCCGTTTGTCTTGCGCCTGATCTCTCTCCTGTCGTGTCGAATTACCGTCCCATCGGATCATGAGAGTTATGGAACAGAGAGTGCAATTGTGTTTGCGCACACACTTGTGCACTATAATATCTCCTGCGCAGATGGCCAGTCTCCGTTTAGACTAGCCACCGTGACCGAAATTCGGTCTGGAGGACATTATTATAATATATAATAATTTATTTTCTTACCAGATAAGGCAAAGTGTACAGAGATTCTTAAAAGTACATACTGATTGGCAAATTAATGACATAATATTGAAACCGCTGCCTCCCAAACTAGGTAATAATAACCTGTATTTTGGGAGTCAGTGTTCCTCCGAAGCATTACATTGGATTTATTAATAGTAAATTAAAGGCAAACATCATTTACAATAAATTTCTATGGCGTTATAAATGTGTATTGTTAAATCAGTTTATCCATATATGAGCAGCGTTAGCTTAGTGTTGCGAATTTAGTTAGTTACTTGTATGACTATTTCACTACCACTCAGAGCCCTTAACTTAGTTTCTACAGCATTTTTTTTGGAACGAATAATTCATATGCTTTTTTGAATGAATGAATGAATGAATGAATTATTTATTTGCAGAACATGGGTACATAGAGTTCTTAGTTACATTTCATATTGTCCTTGCCACATTTAGCCAATTTCGGCATGCAACTATTATGTTTTATATTATGTACCATGCATAAAGTTTAACACATTATCACTGTAGTCAGAAACATTAAATATTTTTATTTACAGATATTTAATAGAGTTTATGAGACATGTTTTACAATATTTTTATGCTAAATGCTGTACAATATTTGCATTAGAATAATTAATTTTTATCACGCACTTTTGTACTCCAGAAATACGATTTGATAAATCTGCATGAATACATGTTTTTTGTAATGTTCTCGTAGATGTATGAAGTTTGCCAGTTTGCTAGCCAGTTGGACTCGAAGTGTGCTTTTATACTCCAGAAATACAGTCTAGATAACTCTGCGTGTCTGAGCTTGCCAACCCTGTCTACTCTCATGGACTCTGGCCTATCCTTCTAACACTGAGCAGAATTCTGTGGCTACCAGTAGTAGGTAGATACAATTTTGTGAACAGAGCTGATATTATCGTCAACACCCACGCGCACTTACCATTCCCACGCTATATAAATCTCCACTGTATATAACATAGTCGAGTCGCGAACTGTAATTAAATTCCAAGGATAATATATCAGCGTGTATTGTGATAAGATTTGCATTAGTAATTGAACAGGAGCCTCGTTTATATATAGGTTAATATGAGCTAAACGACCGCACTACACCATTAGTGAGACCCGTCTTACCAAAATTGTACATCAAGGTCTAAGAGAAGGAGTTTTAAGTGTCATCGTAAAACAGTAAACATAAATATGTTGGACTGGAATTATGCCCGTTCCTCCGCTGTACATAAATGTATGCTTGAAGAGAACAGACATTTTCACGTATTATTAATCTATAATCTATCTACAAACATACATAGTCGTTTTTCTGGTCTATACTAATATTATAAAGCTGAAGAATTTGTTTGTTTGTTTGGTTGAACGCGCAGATCTCAAAAACTACTGGATCGAATTAAAAAAATGGCTATATAACAACACGCTACGATCAATAGGCGCGTAGCATCAATGAAAAATGTTGCAAAAACGGGTTCTCGTATGTGACGCATACGAAGTTGCGCGAGTCAGCTAGTTGTTGATATGTATCTACAAACGTACTGTCTAGTAAGAGACCTTATACTTTGGTGTATCAAGTAAGTATGCAGAGCTGAAAATAAACTCAGGATGCCAAAATTTGTACTGGTTTATTAATTAATAAATTTTTATATTGATTTGTAGTTTCTTTTTATGCGAAATGAATACAAAACTAGTGGTCGAAAGCGAAATTATCCGGTGAACTGGTATGTATAGGCTCGGCGTCGCGGAGTAGAAGCCGAGAATACCCCCATGCATCGCAGGGCTAGGCGTTGACACATATATAGTCGTTTTTCTGGTATATAAATACTCATAACTATATTTTGTGTAAACGTAGTTCAGATTAGTAAAAGTACTTTTTAAAATGAAAGGTACCCTATATCCTTTTTGTTCCCCTGATATCTATGCGAAATTTCATGATGATCGGTTGAGTTGTAAAGGCGTGTAAACGTTACAAACACACGAACCGACTCACATTCGTATTAGTTAAGATTTTGTCTTTCGCTTTGCTAAGGAGGGAACTGGAATTTCTTTTCCCAACTCCTCCTATATACTACTGATTAAATTCGTTGCAGGTTCCGAGATATGTAGCTTTATCCGGGATTTTGCGATTGTTAAATCTCGACATTTTTAGTGGTCACGACAAACGAAGTGCGTATTTATGTGTCTTGCGCACTATTTTCTTCTCCTTAGCCTTTTTTATTCCCAATTCACTTGGGGTCCACTTTTCTAGTCTACCCGGATTTGACTGGATATCAGTTTTTCACGGAGCGGCTGCCACCTGATCTCCGCAACCCGAAGGCTAACGATACCCTAAGACTAGACTAGTGTCTAGATATTATAGCGCACTGAATTCCCAATAACGACTGTTGTTGTTGAGATGTTCATGGCAGCCGGGACCGACGGCTTAACGTACTCTCCAAGACACGGAGTAGGCGATAATTGTCAATCAATACGCACATAATTTCGAAACGTCATATAACTTCCGAAAGTCAGCGGTGCGCGATGTGGTTTCGAACCCGAGACCCTCTGCATTGCAGTCTGTTGGTCTCCCCGCTGAGCTGAGTTTGTAAGGATAAGATCCATGCAGTCCATTATCCACTTGTACTTGATAGTAGTACTTGACTTAGAACTAACAGATTTTTGTCGCTATGGGGATCGAACTAAGCTATCTAGTGGATCACAAAGAAAAGTCAAAGTCAAAAGTCAAAAATCATTAATTCATTAAGGTTACACAGTAACACTTATGCACGTCAAAGCGTAAATTATTAGAATGCTAGACATAATTGAAAACCTAATGTGTCTGATCGTCGGTGTGCTGTGACTTAGTAGCTGAAACCACTGCCCCTTCTTCTAGTAAGAAATATAGAACAAGAAAGTAGGATTGTAACTATTTTCATTTGCTTTTCAGGTAAGGAATATATTCTAACTAGAAGTATTGCAATATCCCACTGATTAAATTAGTTCAAAGCTCTGGAACTATGTTCCCTTCCTTAGAACTCGCCGAGCTTCATACTCTCTATTTGCAGCGGTCATTGCAATTGGATCGCAAGAACTACACACCTTCAGCTGAACTACTATATTATAAAAATGATTAGAACAAATTAATCTCACGAAAAAATAAGTCATTATTCTGATCATTTTATTTTTTATACTAAGTCCTTAGTAACACAGAGATTGTAAATGCAACTGCTACTGCTACTGCAATCGTGTTATCGTCAAAACAAACTATGACAACATTCGGATACGAGGTCTAAAATGTTCAAATATTAGAATTTTTTTTTTGTAGTATTTACACATTGCTCATTTATACATATAGCTACCGTATTCCTAAATCAGTGATGTTCTTTCTAACATATATCATAGTCTGGTCATAAATCTGGCTTCTTACTTGAAGATAATATTTAATGTAGTATACAGTATCATTATTAACAAATGTTCTAGAAACTATAATTGTCCTTCATTCCATTTATAAAAGATAAAATCTAAAAATATATATTTATCAGACATCGCATTAGATCCATTAGGTTGCAGATTAAGAATTAATATTAATTATATTCTCAATGGAACATAATTATTATTAGCACGTGATAGAATATTGCCATCCATGCAGTCCATTATCCCCTTGTACTTGTTTAACAATACACACACAAGTTTCAAACTCTCACACATTTACACACACCACATTAACACCAACCCATTTTCGCAACAGTCAATTGGGCAATTTGGTTCATGAAGTGACAATGGCCTAAAACATCGTAAACTCTATTACAAAATGAAGCCTCACGGGCTCAATTACGTATCATTATTTCGTGCCCGCATTCGACCCAATTACATTTCCTTTATTAGGTCAATTATCAGGTGTATATCACGAATATGAGTGAAACTTATTTGGAAAAGGTGACACTACTGTTAGTATCTTTCTATTTAATGGCTACTATTATTTTAATTGCCTTTTAGAAATATTATGTTGTATTAAAAATTCATATTGATGGCGTAGTGGTTAGTGTAACCAACTGCCATTCCTGAGGTCACGGGTTCGATTCCCGCACAAGTCAAACATTTCTATGCATGAACATGGATGTTTGCATTGGTCTGGGTGTTTCTATGTATAATATGTATGTATTTACAAAAAAAACAGTATGTATTATGTATGTTTATCCATTGTCTAGTACCCATAGTACAAGCTCTGCTTAGTTTGGGCTAGATGGTGTTGTGTGTATGTGGTAGAATATTATTATTATTATTATTTATTATTTATGTTGAACGCTGTGAATCGTGCGAGAGAGTGCGTTATATTTTTGTTACATTCTATTCTTATCAATACATCGACACCACTATGCACTGTCCCTTTCCGACAAGTTTCTATTATGTATGTAGCGTAGTTATGCGTATATAGGCTGTCTAACTTAATGTGTAACCGAGTGTACAGTTCCTTAACCAACTATTTCTATTATTTAACTGTTTAATTACGTATATTAATATCGAACAGTTTTCTAGTTTTGCACTTTGTAGGAGATATATTACGTAACTCATATATAAAAAAATTAAAGCTTGACTGCACGTATGACGTAGTTGTTTAAGTGGTTGCCTTACCGATGCCATCGCACCAAGTGATATGGGTTTGAACCTAGAACACACAGACACGGGACAAAAATTCTGTGATCCACAAATGGTTGTTCCGAGTCTGGGTGTTCTTTGTGTCCGTTGTATGAATGTTTGTTAAGTTCCCCGTGACACAGGAATAATTCGTAGAGCGGAAGATGTCATTTCTAATAAAGAAAAAATAAAACATTTTCTTTTATTTCGAGAATAGGCTACATATATTGGGTCCGTGTATTGTGAAGACCATGTATTACTATAAATATAATCTACATTAATTATTTTTATATAATTTATTTTGAAGGTTTTATCGTTTATGTTTTGTACATTCGTTGCTTCAATTCGCTAGACTAACATAATAAAATATCATCGAAATCGGATTCCAAAATTATTAATATAGTATGGTATGTATGAAAATTATAACGTTATCGATTTTCTTCATACAAAATGGCAAATCCATTGGTGATTCAAAACAATTAAAAACATTAGTATAACCCCTTTTATTATTATTACACTGTGAACTTGCACAACAATATCAGAGTGGCATACAATAACATACATAAGCAACTGTAGTGCGTCCAGTATGTTTTTTGAAGAGCACGTACTTTAAATGCAATTTAGCGTAAAAATATAGTCTTTCTTGTTCAGAGTTGTCATGTGTAAAAATACCATCATTAGGAGTCTGTCAAATCGCCTGCTAAAGACTGTAATGTAACGATAACGATAACGATGGATGTCTATTGCTAAAACTACTTATTTTATTGTGTCGATTGTTTATGGATCTCAGAGTTTGAAATAAAGTATTATTATTATTGATTCATCGCAATAAGTATCAATCTGGCCAATAATTCCAAATTGAAAAGTAAGTTTGCCTCTTCACGATTCTTCTTTGAATACCTAACAACCAAACAAACAGTGTTCATTCAGAGTGAATACACAATAAATAATATACGTAATATACATTATTCTTTAATCAATAATACTATCAATTGATTACTTTAAATATGAGAAAACATAAATTGATTGAAGGCAAACTGCCAATATTTTCTTTAACAGTCAATGAATCATCGAAACTGTAGAGAACAACGCTTAAACCCAGACTAATATAATTGTTCCATCAATAATAAAGTTTTCATTCATAAAACAACCGTACAAAAGTTCATTTTACACCAAATTTTGTAACTATAAAAACTTTTCGAACCGGCTCTATTAATACAGACGGGTGCATAAAACATGTCAGATGGGAATTTAATTCCAGCTTCATAATGGAAAAAATTTCCTTGCTTAATATATTTTTGGAAGTGTATAATAAAATCAATGGAATCGGTTATTTCGCGGGTAACCGAATCGAGGTTTATCCCTATTGAATTATTTTATGAGAGCTATTTTGTGTGGAACTGCAAATGTACTTTCGAGTTTCTAATAATTTATATTAGCGTCAAACACATATCCGTAAGTATTACGTGGAATTTACAAATTGAGCTCACGTACATATATAGGAAAATTTTCTCTGAAGTTAAAAAGTAATCACACGTTTATAAGGTTTTTGGGTAAAAAAACATGAGCTATTACTTTTTCTTAAGTAACGTAGCTGCCAAGAAAATTGTAGGAAGTAATTTGAATATTACACGATTATCTGTCGTTTACTTTTGTAGCAGGCAAAAACGTTTTAAAATCAGATTAAAGCTCCTACTGAACAAAAGATGAATTGAAAAATGTTTTCAACTTCGCATGAATAAAGACTTAAACACAAAACGTTCTCAAGATATATTTTTCTTTTAACATAAAATCTTTAGGAACTCTTATTAAATGAAAATCCTCGTGAAGTATCTTCAGATGTTTTTGCACCGATCTTGGAGGGTTAGCCCGTTATTGTAAGCGAGTCTCTGAATCTACTGCTATGTGTACAGGCATTAGTGTTAGAGGCCGCTTTTAATGGTTTTCCGGTGTATTTCGATTTATAGCTTTAGGTGTCGGAAGTTGCTATACTTTTTATAAGTTTGTAAGATATCGGAAGTGTCTTCTGTTTTGTTTGCTTATAATTTATTTCACAAATATTTTTTTAACAGAATAATCCATTTTTATTTTCCTGCTTGTTACTTTCGCTTTATTAATTTTAACGAGTTATCAACAAGTATTTTAAATTAATTCGTTACAGTTATAAAGACTCGTGCATTTTTTTTATTGGAAACCATACCAGGTAAATGCATACACAATAAGTTAAACAATATATAAATAAATAAACATTTTAATTAAATATACATTTTTATATGCTTGATGTAACATTTATATTACACAAGTATTAAAATCACATACATTGCAAAATTAAATATAAATTATAATTTAACCAAAAGTAGAAATCAGACAATATCCAAAAATGTCAAAAAAGATAAAGAAACGAAAATAAAACCAAACAAAATAAAATTGAAGGAATTAATAGTAAACTAAATAAAGTCAAGCGTAGGGTTTATATAAATATACATAGATTTTATTACCAGAACCAGTTTATTAACCTTACTAGAGCACAAGAAAAACTAACTTCATGCACGTATAGAACAACTGCAGTCATAAATCGACTATCGAAAGTATGTGCGGATGACTCCTCCCCAACATCTTTCATTTGAGAAAACAGTTGGCAGATTTAGTGGACTTACCTAACGGAAAAGTCTTTTGAAATGAGCACCTTCTATTCTTTAGATAAACTTAAGACTTCATTTCATTGTAAACGTCTCTCAAGAAGAACGCGAAGGAGGCACAATCAAGGAGGCCTCTCGGCCCTGGATAGATTTTTTCGTCTGTTTTGATTAATGACTTCGCTTAAACGCCTTTTATGCTTTGAAACGCTCCCCACGGTACTGTTTAAACGTCACCAGTATTTGCCTCTTTGAACTTTTCTTTGCTCCTTAATTAAGCGTTAGCTTGAACCGTGAAACTTTTAATTGAAGGTCAAATATTTTTCCTTCTTCTAAAAGATACGTTTTATTCGGTTCTTTAGGAATAAGTTTGATTCTTCTATAATGATGAATGAATTTGCTGGCTCTTAAGCGCTTTAAATCAGGTAGGAAAATAAAATAATTATGAAAAAATTTCTATGGTTTTAGAAAGTTCATATTGAAAATCCATGAACGTATATTGTATTCTTTAGAATATGGACGATGTAAAATATAGTGATGGAAAAGAGCAATTGTTGTTTTACAAGATCTCAGCAGCGACGACCTAGTCACATAAAAATACTAAGGAGTTATTAATACAACTTTCCATACTAACCGCAATTCGAAACATTTATCTTACAACCAAACATTGCACAGCTCAACGATATCTAACTTTCTTGAAAGTGAGCTGACACTAAGAAGTTAATATTAATTCATCCCTGATAACGATACTCTGTAATCAACTTTAAACTTAATCACAATATCAGCTCGACAGAATTGAACTGGTCATTATAATGATAAAAGTCATTATAGCGAACATTTCAAGATTATCTTGTCGTAATCGTGCCTCCAGGGTTTCATTTTACAATAAAATAAAATTTGAATACAAATGATCAAAGTAAAAATGAAAAACTTATCGAAATTCCAAGTACTGAATCTAAATACATTGTTAGAAAATCAAGAATCAAAGCCGCACTATACCGCCCGATTGATAACACAAATTGAACTATCAAAGGCAATCAAATAACAGGCCTGTTACCTAAAAACAATTTTCTCCAAATCACGGCCAAAACCAACAGTGAACACTTCACTTAACCCTTGAAAGCTCTAAAGATCTATCTTAGTTTATTTACGAGAGTCAACGCGTTTATTGAAAACTCTGTGAGGTAAGACTCGCCGATAATTGCTTTTTCATTCTCCATCGGCTTTTTGTGCGTCGCGACATTACCCAGACGGCGAATCAATTCTTTCCGAGGTTAATTTATTTATTAGCATATAGAGAGAATTTCCTAACTGCCAACGTGAAGCATCGGTCGGTTTTATAGGAAAATTGGCTCCTTTCTTTATTCTTGTTTAATTTAAAACTTGATTTGTGAATTTTTAAGTGATTTTTCTGATTGCGTTCTGTAAATGGAGTGAATTGGAATTTGACATGGTGGTTGGTACATTAAATTTCTAATCTTTAAAAGCTGACCAGTAACATTTGATAGAAATCAAATCGGTAAGAAAATTGGACGTAAGTTCCAACTTTTATAACGTGTAGCAATAATTTTATCACCAATTACTAAGGAATTATAACATACTCCTAACTAATATTTTAAATCCGAATGTGACTTTATTTGTTTGCCATTGCCATTTGTTTATTTCCATGCCTGAACTACATGACCGATTATCCAGAAATACACGGCCAGCATACATAAAAGGACACGTGGTACCTTTCATCTACAAAAAAGTACCCAAGCGAACGAAGCCGCGGGCAAAAGCTAGTATATTATATATCTATTAAATGTAATTATTTTCTAAATAACATTTCTTAAAGTTAAAAAGTTAGTAAAAATTAAAATCTTTAGAAGATATTGAACAACTATACTATGGCTAGTCTTCCATCAAGTTTATGATATATATTACATGGTGTGTGATCCATAGATAGTTATTGTGAGTCTGGAGAATCTTGATATCAGTTATTATAATCTTAATAAAATCTCATGTAAAAGGACTTTAGTGATTAATATTAAGCTTATAAACAAAAATGACTACATTGTATTTTCAAAGAGTTATCTTTTCACAAAATCAAAATATCATAACCAGTTAGACATTTTCTTACGTAAAGTTACGATTATATCAATGTTCAGCGAAAATAATCACCTATTTTCAGGTAGATTTCATGGAAAATCATAATTCAGATAACCCGGCACAATTTCCTGGCATTTTAGTACATCGTAACCGATTATGGTCCCTGAAAATATACTATGGGCCGTACTTACATATGTCATGCGACCTTTCACAATTATTTTTTTGATAATAATTTGTGTGATATAAAATCAGATTTTCTTAGGTAATATGAAAACAAAGGGTTAGGTTAGCCACATATTTGAGGATACGGCGCTGCACACTTTGGCGCTTTGCCCCGCCTGGGCATCGCAGCGCCGTAAGGTTGATCGTGGCAGTCGGATCGGTTGCCCTCTCGCTCCTGGCCGTAGTTCAGTCTATGGTCCGGAGTGAGAGGTCATGGAACGCCGTCGCCTACTTCTGTGAGGAAGTGATTTCCATCAAGGAGGCGGCGCAGCGAGAGAGGGAGCGCTTAAACCCTCTCCCCAACCACCCTGCCACCCTGAGTTTTGACCTGGGGGTGGTGGGCTTCGTGGGCCTGCCCACCATCCGATCAGCACCAGGTCCGAGAGGCGGCGTGCGTGTTCCCACGCGCGCCTCTGTGTCGAGTCCCTCTCCCCTCGGAGGGGAGAGACAGTAGGGTTTTAATGAGAGGTGCATATATTGGGTAGGTCTTATCGTGGTCTTACCGTTTCATACGGCGGGCCGAATCCTCGGCGGGGTCGCGACCGCATGCGAAAGTGATTCGTGCGGCCCCGTCGGTAGCGGTTTTGTCGAGGAACACCGTGGTAGGTTTAGTCGGTATTCCGGGAGGTACATTATCTTTTCAACATCTTTCTTTTACCCCGGTGAGTCCCGCATAACCCCTCCACCCGCCCCCGCGGGTAAAAAAACATACTTTGACTAAGGTGTAAAGTTTGTGAAGTTACACCTTGTAGAGTTACGGCGTGTAGAGTTAGGGCGTGTAGAGCTAAAAGCTTGGCTCTACATGAGATCTGATAACTTTTTGACAGTGCGAGTCATATGGTCTCGTCTTGGCAACATTTTACATTAAAATGTTTTTGGTGGAATTTCAGTTCTTTTTGTAAGTTGCTTGTGACAAAATATTTTGTTACTTTTTTCTTTTTTTGGGGTGTATTTCTTGCACATCAGATTTTTTTAATTATTTTCAATAACAAGGAGTCCCTATATCAATTTTCAGACCTATAGCGTTAAAATTGTGGAAGTCTCATACAAACTGCCATCCCGTAGTTTAAGGGGTTGGGGGATAAAAGTTACAAGTTCTGTAATTTTTTTGTTGTTTGTGTACTAATACTAGCCTACATACCAAATTTCAGCTTTCTAGGACATTAGGAAATAACCTAAGAATTTTGATGATCACCAGTGAGTGAGTGACGAAATCAGGGTTTTTTATATATCAATAAAATCTAAAGGATAAGAGCTATGCAATTAAAACGTTATATGTTTGATAGATCTGCTATTAACAACATATCCAGAGAATTTTGTTTATCTGTTATAATCCAAACCCAAGTTATAAGAGTTCAAAAAAACGACGATGAGCTTCGAGAAAAAGTAGGTGTGCAATGTCATGCTAGTCTCCCCGTGACCATGGCTGCTGAAAAGCAACCGAAACGTCGTGGAAAGTGTAAACCAAAAATAAATAGATTTAATAGTTTAAATAATTTTATTAGCTTATAAATTAGTAAAATAAAATCAATAGTAGTAGTAGGGTAATATTTTCAAAATTTTGTAATACAGTGCTAAATAAACAACGCTATAAAATCCGTATAATAGTTTAATTTCAATGTCTAAAGCTGCATATCTAAGAGTTCTACATAATATTTTAAATTTTTCTTATTCGTTTTTAAACATGGCCTCACACTTTTCATATTAAGAACAGGCTTGTTTCCAGCATTGGGACGGTTTATATACAGAGCTGATGTTATTTAAGTACATTTTGGAGTTAGATACCTCATTCGCCATTTCGATCATATCATTATGTATGAACGGTATTACCTAATGTAAATTACATTGAATACAATATTATTTTACGTTTTGCTATGGTTTTCATGTCTCCAATTCAACGAAATAATTATCATACCGGTCAATGTTTAACGTTAACATTTATAAACATATTCGTTTATTTTCAGCATTGAATTATACCGATTGAAATAATTATTTCAATTTATTGTATGCTTTAAAATATTACTAACAAATAACATTACATTGAGTAATCAAAACTGAATAAAATTAATCATAAAAACACTTCAAACAAAATTTTAATTTGCACAAACCCTTTCGTCCAAAAAATATAAAGATCAAAGCGTTTATTTTATAAAAAATAAAGGTTTTGGTGACGTCCTAATTATCCTAATCCTAATATCAACATATCCTTTATTTTTTAAATATTATAAATTTCGAATTTGATTGTGTTTGTTTGTTATGCTTAATGCCTTAAGTACTCAACAGATTATCTTGAAATATACACGTTGTCAGGTGTATAGAAAAGTAAGTCCTTTTCTTCTTTCTGTCTTCCTTCCTTTCATCTAGAAAATAAGTACAGATCCAGAGTAAAGCCGTAGTAATGTTATAAACCTTCACTAAGAATTAAATTAATTAATTACACAATATACTCACTCTCAAAAATAGTGAAAGCTCAACATTGTTTTTTAAATATTTATGCTTATGAACATAAATTTGATTAACTTCTTTTTTAATAAAGACATTCCATGACACGAATTCCAACGAAGAAAAACAATCCCGAAAAATACACGGCTGTAATCACCTGATCACTCGAACATCGACCTGTCCAACCTGACATTACGAAAACAATAACAGACGTAACACGAATATTGTTCGCTCAAAGATATTCGGAACGTCTGCCCCACCTTCCGTTTCCTGCAGGAAGCGCCCGTATTGTTACAACTGATCCACGGAAGGGATTTCATGGCTTACCCTCGCCTTTTTGTGAACAAAATTTATCACGTTATAATTTTTGTAAACCCTGCTTTTTGGGGGGAAATTAAATTTCGTGAGCTGATGTATGAAAACTGAATCCAATTTCATTTAAGATCTACATTTTGGGTAAAATGTCGAACATCATTTCGGGGATTTAGTGGAGGTTCTTGATAAATTCGGGTCGGTATTAGGGTTTCTAAGTGGTGTAAATGATGGTATGTGAGTAGTGACTGATGTATAGTTTAGTGCGGTACGTTATAGCTAAACCGACGATTGATATTCTGGATTAGAATATCGATTTATAAACCTTGAGGAAATATACAGATGTAATAACATATATATGATAAAGCGATAAGATGCATCAAATAAAATCCAACAAAGTTTTAAATAAAATTAAATTAAAATAAACTAAATGCAAGGCTAACTAATATAATAAATTTGAATGTAAGTTAATTTGTTTGTTTGTTACGATTTCACGCCCTAACTACTTGACCAATCACCGTGAAATTTTGCTTACTCGTTTTTAAGGGCATTGACAAGGACATAGGAGTTATAATAATAATACCATCATCCAGTAAAAAGGTTCTGTTGCCGAAATAATATAATTTTATTGACAAAACGTATTATAACCTGGGCCAAGCCGTGGATAAAATCGGGTAGTACGATAAAACCCAGCAAACTTTTTAATAAAAATGAAAATGAAATGAAGTATTCAAATATACTCAATGCAATAAAAAATAATTTACAGGCAGCCATAAAGACAAAGCTGTAAAAACTTTAAATCTGTCACAAAAAACAAATAAATAAATAAACTAAAGAACATGAAGGCTGAACTAATGATAATTCTTTTACTGATCATAAAAATCTACAAGCGAACCTACTTTGCATTCAATTTAAGAATTTCCGACGCCGACTAGCCTACTTATGTTTCCAACACCGCTTATAGAACTTAGTGAACAAAGTTAAAAGTGCAAAAGACCCGAGTTGAACTTATTTCTTCCAATGCCTATTACTAAACAAATATTTGTTTGGAAACAAGAGCAAAACCCGCGAACATTGGAACTAAGTTTTTATTCAGCAGACACTGCTTCCACGAATACAGTGGAACAAAACTTTTGCACTATGTACAAAGTAAATTTAAAGTTCACTATGCGTCTTGTACTGTACTGTATCAGTGCGATGTGAAGGAAAATTCTAGTTTATATGTGTGAACATGCATTTAGAAGTTTGCCCGTTACTTCGATTTTAACTTGCGTTGCTTTCTTTTTTAACAAGATATATTTGGAGTATAATATACTAGATTTAGCCTGCGGCCTCGCTCGCGTAAACGTAGAATAGGTTGGATTAGTAATAGTTGTTTTATTTTCTGGATGAAAGGTATCCTATATCATTTTCTATACCCATGACAACGTGTATCCGAAATGTCATGATGACGGGTCAGGTAGTTGAGGCGTGAAAGCTTTACAAACAAACAAACTCACAATCACGTTTGTAATATTATTTAGGATAAATTCGGCAGTGTGCCTGTTTGCTCAGTTTTACATTAGCAAAATAATTTATTTTTAAATAGTTTCTGCCAGTGACTTTACCTGCGTTAATCCCACGGGACACATACCGGGATAAAAGGTAGCCTGTGCCCTTCTCCAGGACGATCCTTGCCAAATTGTGTTAAGATTCGTTTATCCGTGAAAAGGTAACAAACAGAGTTACTGGTGCATTTATATTTTTAGTATACATGTAGATAGTTAGAGAAAGTGTGATATATTTTATTTACGTAATATATAATTTATAATTAATTTTATTGTTCTATATTGTTTACTCATAATATAAGCCCAGTATTAAACTGTCCCACAGCTGAGCACGCGCCTCTTCTCAGTGTGAAAAGGGTTAGGCCATAGTCCACCACGCTGGTCCAGTACGGGTTGGCAGACTTTACATATCTTCGAGAACATTATGGAGAACTCTCAGAAAAGCAGGTATCCTCACGATGTTTTCCTTCACCGTTAAAGCGAGCGAAAAATAAATATTTAATACGCACATAACTTCGAAAAGTAAGAGATGCGCGCCTTGGGGATTGAACTTGAGACCTCTGCATAGCAGACCAACGATCTCCCATTTGACTATCGCTGCTGCTATTGTTTACTTAGGAAACATTTATTTTAAAACTGTTACATAGTAATAAATAATGAGGTAAATTGCACAGTTTGTGTTTGTGTGATATTTCTGTATATAAGAATATACAGCTTGTTATAAAAGTTCTCGATATCTTCCTCTGTAGTGGCACTTGTGGGGGCATAGACCTGGATGATATTTAGCTCCATAGTGATGATCCTCTCATTGAGTGGATTATAACCTAGGACAGATCCAACTCAGGGTGTGGATGTTGCAATGGCCACTCCGGTAAAACTGGCTTTTTCAGTGCCTGAGAAAAATTTGGTGAGTTTCATCAGGTTTCTGTGTCCACTCTCTTTCCAGTGCGTCTCACTTAGTCCTGTAATTAAAGCATTGCATCGTTCGAATTCGTGATCTAATACATGGAGCTTTCCTTCGTCAATCAGGCCTCTTACATTCCATGTTCCGATGCGGATATTATGACACAATTGGAGTTTTATTCTTCCAGTAGCATAGTTTCCATGAAGAGTAGTGAATGCTGCTGCTGTATGAGGTCTTGGGTTCGATTCCCGTATAGTGCAAAGTGGTATTGGGATATTTTGGGTAGCTGTATAGAGTCTTGGTTTATGTCCTTAATATGTAGGACCTAAAACTACAACTGGCTAAAGTGGCTGCAATACACTTCATCTTACCCTTTTGGAGATAGAGACGTTAGACAATGTGGACTGCATTATGGCGTAGTGGTTTAAGTCTTCGCCTTGCCACTGCCGCCGCGCTAACTGTTACGAGTTCGATCCCCGCACGACAAAAAATTGTGTGATTCATAAATGGTTGTTCTGAGTCTGGGTGTTCTTTGCGGTCCTTAATTTTGTTTTAATAAATATTACTTTCAATTTTTGTTTCAAATTACTAGTATTCTTGATAACCCCTCCAGCTGAGCTAGATTTTTGTATTAGGAGTGGGTTCACGTCAGTAGTGCAATGAGTGGGATTCGAACCCGCGACCTCTCGATCGCAAGTCCAATACCTTATCTATTGAGCTACCGCACTTTTTTAATGTTTGTAGAATCTCCCGTAACACATAAAATATTCATGGAGCGTGAGATGTGTTTTTAAAACAAATGAAAAAGAAAATGGTTGTAATATAAATGTATGCGTGTAACTGTTAATTGCTTCTTCATTTGCCTTTTTGTTAAGTATTCCCTGTGGCGTACCGTAATATATCAATTGTTCAAACCACTTTCCACTAAGCGTTTCTATAATGCTTCGAAGTTAAACCATAAATTTAAGCTCAATTTTGCGATATTCAAGTCTGAGTTCCACATAGATTAACATTGGTTTGTATATTTCTATTCCAGAATACAAATTTTTCGCTCAAGCCTAAATAATCGGCTTCGATGGCGTAGTGGTTAGTGTAACCGACTGCCACGTCTGAGGTCGCGGGTTCGATTTCCGCACAAGTCAGACATTTGTGTGCATGAATATGGATGTTTGTCTTGGTGTTTCTATGTATAATATGTATGTATTTACAAAAAAAAGTAGTATATATGTATATTTATCCATTGTTTAGTTCCCATAGTACAAGTTTTGCTTAGTTTGGGCAGTTAGTTTTGGGTAGTTGGAAATATGGTAGTATTATACTTAGGTTTTTAGCCACGACTGTCTTAGTAATATAATATATACTCGTACATCAATGGTCTATTAGCAGATGTTATGTCTGGGCTCCGTATGTTTGGCTTTTCAATCATGAAATTGTTAGCAGCTAAGAATTTCATAATTAAAAAGCCCATCATGAAATACTGCTCAAACTTCAATCAAATTAAATTGGCAACTCACAGTAGAGCGCAAATTAAAGTGCTTATTCGCTTATGAGACCAGCCAGGCATTACTTTCATATAATCTCGTTTTTATTCATATTTGCATAGTCATCTGGCTTATTCCCGAAGGGGTTGTTAGAGTTCTGCTATACCCACATTTCGCTATTAATGGTCTCCAAATTGTATTGTATTGTCATAGTAGATTAGATTGAAGTATAAGAGATCGAGCCCATAACCTTCTTCCAGGCACGGTTCCACACTATGCTGTTATTGAGAACATCCTGAAATTAAAACCAATAACAATTTGCCTGACTCGGGCATCTAGTCCGATATCTCAAGCATTGCAATCGTATTCTCAAGCGTTGCGCCACCGAAGCAACTACAAAGGCACTCGTTGTTATAAAAAAATGAAAACGCAACTGGCCTACAAATAGGCAGCATTCTATTTTGTTATAAATAATGATTTCAATGCTTTACATTTTCCGGCAACAATGAAATATGTTGATGAAAGCAACATCTTTACATCTAAAGAATAGTACTCTGGTCAAAGAAAATCTTTTGATGCTTAACAAGAAAAAAGAACGCTGAATCTCGTTATCTTCATGTCCAATCAATTATGGGAGTTCGAGGAAAAGTTAATTGCATATTTATTGAAATACTATTCATGACGTAGCAGTTTGTTTCTTTCTACAAAGAACTGGTGTAGCCTTTCACCGTCAATTAAAGAAAACCCGTTGCCCTGTCTCATTAACTATGCTTAAGAATAAATATTGCTGTCTTAGAGTACCCTTTTGGAATAATAAAGTACAGGTTATTGGCTTTTGTATCGCGGAATTGTAGCTCTTGCAGCTCAAGAATATACAAAATCGCATATGAATTGCATTTTGCCTATAAATAAAATCTTTAGGATTATTATATCTATATTAATATTAAAAAGCCGAAGAGAAATACTGGTTCGAATTGAGAAAATATTTTAGTGTCGTATAGCCTATTTATCGAGGAAGGCTATAGGCTATATAACATCGCGCACTCACGGGGGCAGTGCAGTAACCATAAACGCGAGTGAAACCGCAGACACATCTAGTATTATATACCATAGGTAGTGAATACGACTGTTATGAAAGAGACCTAATCGGAGTGGGCAAAGTGTTATAGGGTTTGTCGGAAGAAATCGGTAGAAATGCTCATCACAGAGTCTGGAACCATGCTCGATAGACGTCAAAAGTTTCGTCTTCTATTACGTGTGACTTAAAACAATAGCCGGTGAAATTAGTTGTAAGCCACTATAGTAAACAATATGCTTTGGTCATCTCTTCATCAAGTTGTGAAGTTCAAACGAAAAATAATAAAATGTATATATTTACCGCTCAAATCCCATTGACGCCCATCGGCGTCAAATCGGGTCTTCAGATTTGTACACGTCAAACCCCGGTGACGCGATATGGCGTCGAGCACACTCGATAGTGTATTGTTTACGTTTGCATTACTTATTTGCGCTAACGTAAACATTACACAATCGAGTGTGCTCGACGCCATATCGCGTCATCGGGGTTTGACGTGTACAAATCTGAAGACCCGATCGGCGTTAGTGGTATTTGAAAGGTTTATTCATAATAAATTACTATAGCAGTTTAAAAAATGCATCAAAGAATTACTCAGCAATAACTAAAGTAACTGCTAAATATATTAATTGTATAGGTATGTATCTACAGTAGTATTTTAGTCTTGGATTTTCGTTTTTTTTATTCAATTATCCATTCGTAAGCATTTCTTTGAGTAAAAAGGCGTAAATGTTTTTGTTGTTTAAAAAGGCATCTGCCGCACTATTAATAATTCCTGTGTCACGGGGGTCTTTACAAACTTTCAAACAACGGATATAAGGAACACCCAGACTCAGAACAACCATTTGTGGATCACATTGTTTGTGGATTTAGTTGGTTTAGATCCTCGCTGGTTTCAGCATAAATGTGCCGGATCGACCGGGATAGTACTACCCTCTCACAGAATACCAGCGTGAAGTAACGGTACTCGTACTGTTGCGTTTCATATCGGTGAGTGAGAGAGCCGGAGGCCCAGTTACCCCGATCCTTTTCCTATCCTTTCCTTTGTCCTTTCCCTTCTTCATGCCTTTTTAAAGGGCTGACAACGCACTTGTAACTCCTTTGGAGTTGCGAGTGTCCATGGGCGGCGGTAATCGCTTACCATCAGGCGATCCGTCTGCTCGTTTGCCAAGGTAAGCCAAAAGAAAAAAAAACAATTTTTGTCACGTGTGGGATTCGAATCCACAACATTCGGCGATGGCAGTGTCAATGGTATAATAATAACTATTATGTTTCATTATTTTGGTTAGCGTCCCACATGTCAAGCAAGCACATGGGTGGTGAAAAGTGGTACCCTTGCTTAGCTAGTCTTACTAGTTGCTTGGTACACCAGAGTTAAAACTCACGGTAAAGGAGCGGAACTTCACGGAAAGGCACGATAATGGAAAATGTCCTAACGATAGGACTAAATTGTGCTAACGATACAACGTCCCAGGTGCCTAGAAATTCTATCCATAGTAGAATTAAGGAATTTCCCGGAGCGACTTTTAAAAAAAAACTATTTATTACCAGCTAATAGTACCAAAAAACGAAATCTTGACACTAGAACTGACGCGGTATGAGGCTGAATCCCGACTGACGCTAAGCTCATTATCACATGGCTATAAACTCTTTTATATAAAAATTATATGCAGTTGTCAGCATTTCCTACGAGTAAAATACGGTTATAACAGTAGAAACACAACACAAGGTTCTTTTGGGGCGCACTTTTTTTAGAACACCGCTCTGTATTTTTGTCCTTGTGTCGCAGAAAACGATTAACAGACAAAAACTACACATAGATTCCTTACCCTTTTTAGATAACACAAATAATTGTTAGTTATGAAATCCTTGGCTTGGCGGCAGCGGTGAGGCAATTCCTTGTCTGCTTTAGCATCTATACATTCAAACTTAAACTAATTTAAATGCTTTTCAGCATCATAGGCAATCTAAAATTATCCAAAATACTCTGTGTTAACAGCGCAATATTGCATTTCCGCTCTCTTAGACATGATTCCTGAGTTGCAACGTAATAACCTCGCATTGGATTTGTATTTCAGTGTGCCAAATACACGTATCAGGGCAAATTCCACACGACTACTTAATGCAAAATTGTATGTAGGTACTAGGGTACACCCTCTATAAGAACATAATAAATACTTGCTTTTATTTGAACAAGATTAACCATTTTCCCGCTGCCTGTTCTCCAAGTGTTGTAGATTCGATTCCTACATAGAACAATTTTTTCTTTATTATCTTATCAAGTTATTATAACAGAGAAAAAATATTCCATGAAGCAGGACTTGAACCTGCGGCCTCGATAAACCGTTTGGTCGCTTTGCCAATCAATTCCAGTTAGATCGGTGTAGTATGTTTCCTTCTTCCAAATATCCTTATCGATATTTTTCACTTAAGATCTCCTTTTCTTTTATATCATCCATATATGATCTCTTTTGTGTGTGAACTACGAATAGATTTTATGTGGTCACCACTGACATTGTACCGAGTGCTGTGGGTTTGAGTTTGGTATCCCACAAGAGAAAAATTGTGGTCCATCTATAGTTGTACCAAGCCTAGCGGTTCTTTGTGTCCATTGCTTCCATGAATATTTCTGTGATACAGGGATTCTTTTAATACAACGTAAATATTGATAGCTTGTATAGCAGAACTAGTTTGTTTCTTTCTTTCATTTAAAAAAGTCAACTCCCGCCCTAGTAATCAAACAATGAACACGACGAACACCCAGACTCGGACCAACTATTTGTGGAATATAGAAAGTTTTGTCCCGTGTGGGATTCGAACCCACCACTCTCTGGCGCAGTGGCCACTTAAACCACTATGCCATTGGTGCAATTTTGCGATTTGCTTGTGATCGTAAGGTCTTAGTTTCGATATCTAGGTGGTATAAAATCTGTATGAAAATTAACTCAATAGACAGTAAAAACCCAGACTTAAAACATACTTTACCTATTTATATATTGTGCGTATAGTAAATCTCTTCGGGAATATACATACAGGTGGGAGTATATACGGAAAAATGAATTAATGACGTCCCGAGCCGCTTAAACATTTTAAACTTTTTATAATTAAATACCGGCCTACGTGACCTCAATGATGTTATAAAATTCTATTAAAATATAAAATATTATAAAATTACTTTATATTTGTAGCATATGCCGCTACATGCAATAATTTATTAGTAAGTATATGTATTATTCGAGTATAGTACTAGTTTGTATTCGAATGACATCGAATCGAATTTTCAATTGGAGGATCAGCTGGTTTGGACATGTAGAAAGAATGGACGAGAAAAGACTGACTAGAAAGTTTATAAGGCTAGTCCCAAGAAGCAGACCTAGGCGAACGTTTCTTGATCAGATCGGTGACGTTCTGGACAAAAGCCAGCGTAAGAGCACCTTACACCGGCGAGCGTGTATGAAGAATGAGATGAAAGTGAATGAAGCCAGGGAAGTATGTCAGGATCGAAGCAAATGGAAATCCGTAGTCTCTGCCTACTTCATTAGGAAACAGGCGTGAATCTATGTATGTCTATAATTTTTTATATTTGTTGTGGCCGATCATACCTATTATATAATGAATCTTCGATCGATACATTCGAATAACTATGACATTCTAAGGATTGATCAATTGATTTAATTTTAATGATTGCTAGTAATTTTATCACAAATGATTAGTACTTTTGTTAGCTCTTCCAGCTAAGCTAAAATGCTAGTGTTAGGAGACCGTTCACGTCAATAGTTCATTGGGTGAGATTCGAATCTGCGAACTTCCGATCACAAGTTCGATGCCTTATCTATCAAGCTACCTCTGCCTACGAGGCCGTCTTCTAGGCAGCTTATCATACTACATACTACTATTAACTGGAAAACCTGGTATGCTCGATTTGGAAATTCAACAGTAGACCACACGAGCTCACGAAGCACACGCACCATCTCTCACATTGCGCTGTACTTACTTTAACCGTACCACGTGACCTGATTCTCAAAACTATCAAGCTCACTTTTGTGAAGAAATCACCGATAGTCGAACACCAATGAACGCTATCGTTACCAATATTCTACGTTCTATGAAAATTCTAAAAACTCGCTCGCACCACTCCGACGGACGACGGATAAGTTTTAAGTTTTCTTTGAACTAGAAAACTCTGCCGATACAGTTTTATTGGAATCTTCAGCGTAAGTAAAGTAGTGACAAGCTATACTGGCGGTGACTTTGAGAGAAATTTAAAATTATTCACAGTAGAAAAAGGTCTACTTGGTAGGCAAACGAGCATAACCGCGCGGATTGGTACGTGAGTAACATAGACTATGATCAATTCTAGTACAAGAGTTATCCGGTAGAGAAAATTTATTGTACAGATGGCACGAAATAAAATAATTGGGAGAGTAGAGGAGTAGAAATGTTAACATCTAGAAGTCATGCGGGCTTGCTCGAAATGCAGTAGCAGTGTTAGTACTCTTACGATTTCTTCTAAGAGTTCTTCTTGCAACCCGGCTCATTCACAAATTCACTGAATAATAGGTATTGGCAGGATCTTCCAATCTCAAAAACAAATCCTTAATGAAGTAATTACAAAGCTCAGATAGTACAAAGCCCTCGGTCTTGGCTGAAATTAATACTTTTATTTTTCTAATATTATAAATGAGAAATTTGTTAAGATGATTGGAGTTCAATGGCCTAATGGAGATCGAGACGTTATGACGTCTTGATGTGATTCCAACCCATTTCAATTTAACACAAACCTAGAATATTTAATACTCTCTATCGATGTAATGTGTTTCATGGTATTAATGCGAGCGTAGCCGCGGAAAGAAACTAGTTAAGGATGAAGTAACATTTTCAAGTAATTTCTGCCTGTACTTTACTATTCTGAACAATACATATTGGGAGAAGTGACGCGTTTACACGGTACAATCTATGCTAACAAGAATCACACGGTTCGGCGCCTCTAATCTTTGCCGTTCAATACAAAGCTGGAACTCATTACTAGTGCACGTGTTCTTGGTTGAATCGTGGTTTCTTTAAGAGAAGCGTGGAAATGTGTGTTCTGAGGCCTTTGAATAACACGCCAACTTTGTAATGTCAACAATTGAAGTATTAATTTTTATTATTTGATTACATTAATAGCTTACAATCCAAGTTGATGTATTCTCAAACGATTCATTTGACGTTTATGACATCTCAATTTCACCAGTTATAATTTAGATTCCACGAAGAATTTCAGACCCGGGCAGCGGCTAAGAAATTCTAAAAAGAAGATTCAATTCACCGATTTGAATAACAAATATACTGCCAATAACACAGCAATAAAAATAAATATGAAAAAATTGTTTACTACGTCTAACAAATGTCATTTGCTTGTAAGCCAATCCAAACACATTTAAAATGCTTTTCAAATGTAAAGATTGATGTAATCTCCACATTTCAGTATATTAAATATAGATGAAAAATGTTCAAGCTGTACTCATCCGTAAAACGCAATATGAAATAAAAAGTAAAAAGATATTATTTTCTAGACACGTACCTAAAAGAAGCAAAGCAGTTGCAGTGAATCCAGTTTCAAAGTAGAATTGAGATAAGTTTAAAATTCTATAAAAATCATTTGTACGACTGTGCACAAATCCAGGTCCCACGTTCCGCACTGTAGGAGTGAATGGAAATCGACGGGAAAACAACGCCCGTCCGGGCGGAAAGTATTTTTCTGATTCGTATAGAAATTTCGTATGTAAGTAGGGGCAGGTGTACACAGACGATTAGTCGCCAAATAATGCAGACATTTTTGATGGTTTTCCTCTTGAGGCTTGATATATTTTTTTCCATATATATTTGTTTATTTCTATGTGATTATTGCTTATAAAACTGAACTTAAAATTATAGACTATAGGCTTAACATTCTTATTTATTGTTACTGCAAATATAAACGCCTTGCAATTAATTTGGTAATCAAGTAGTAGTCAATAAATTCTGTTAATGTATTTTACTTTTTATGATTACCTCGTTGGTAAAGTGTTAACGGTATTTAGCTGCGGATCTTTAGTAAGAATCCCGGGCTAACAATAAATTGTTAAGGTTTCTAAGTTATTAGATTCACGAGTCAAAATATTGCGGTGACTCATTACCAAGCCTAACAAAACCCACGAAAGCATTAAATTTATGCCTGTTCGCTCCCTAGCCATATTAGATTACCATCCCATTGAGAGCGACGGAGAGAGTGCACATACTTGTACAAAACCTTCTGGGTAGATGGCTGGCCTCGTTAGGATGAGCCTTCAAGACCAAAAGTCGGTCTGCAAAAATTAGGGACAAAAGTATTTTAGTATTATAAAATCAATATTAGTATTTAATTTTGCTTAGTTTTCAATCACGAATAATTCTTCTCAAATACAACAACATCCAACATATTAGTGTTATTTTTACCTTAAAAATGCACAAAGGTATAAAAATACCTTAATTCTTATTACATCGTCAGTACCATCTAGCCTCAGGCTACCAATTATCTTGTCAAGCACGAAACCATTAATTACAGTAAACTTTGAAAGGGATCCATGTCACTTACATTTAAGAGGCGATTTGTAAATTTTAATCTTTACCCAAGTTCACAAGGGCCGGCTGTAAATCGGTGCGACTAATCGATATTACAAAAATCGCAAGTTTGTTTATCCAATCGCAACTGGAACCGTGTCGTATTGCGAAAACGTTGATTTGATTCGATTCTAACGAAACAAAATGAAGTTCGGAAGTTCTTTCTTCTCGTGATGTAATTGGATTAATCACATGTAGTCAGTAATCCTATTGGGGTAGAATTTATTTTATTTAACCTGGATTTGTAAATCGGTTGTTTGTATTACATGTGTTTATATTAATTAAAAAGGTAAGATTTGAATAGCTATATTTATCGTAGTGTCGGCGTCGGTGGCGTAGTGGTTTGTGTAACCGACTGCCACACCTAAGGTCGCGGGTTCGATTCCCGCACAAGTCAAACATTTGTGTGCATGAACATGGATGTTTGTCTTGGTCTGGGTGTTTCTTTGTATAATATGTAGGTATTTACAAAAAATAAAGTATATATGTATGTTTATCCATTGTCTAGTACCCATAGTACAAGCTCTGATTAGTTTGGGCTAGATGGTGTTATGTGTATGTGATAGTATATTATTATTATATTATATTATGAAAGTAATTGACGTAGACTCATGTTTGTTTGTATCCCCGAAGGGATGACCAGTGTTGTATTACATCTGCATTGTGTTGTATTTCGCCAGCTATGTTCATAGCAGCATAAACTTAATATGGATATGGATCTCATATCAGATACATTTATTTACAGATTTCTTGCTGCTTATAAGAATTTCCGAATAGAAAAAGTTAGTAACATTTTGCTTAACCCGGGCATCGAAACCTTGATTCCACGGGACCAACTGTTACATTTATAGTAAACAAAATAACCATGGCAACTGAAAAGTAGCTGAGTTACATCCAAGTTCCATCCAAACGTTGAGAATGTTTGGATAGAAGATGTTACAACTTTCTATGTCGTATGTTTCTTGAAAAGTTGTACGTGCTGATAGTTTTCATATTAATAATAATGTCCTCCAGACCGAATTTCGGCCACGGCGGCCAATCTTAACGGAGACTGGCCATCTGCGCAGGAAATATTATAGTGCACAAGTACATGTGCAAACACAAGTGCACTCTCTGTTCCCTCTCATGATCCGATGGGACGGTAATCCGAAACGACCGTAGAGCGATCAGGCGCAGGACTAACGGCTTTACGTGCTTTCCGAGGCACGTGGGTGTCTAACAACGCCAACTTCCTTACTCCGGACTTGTATTGAGATTTATAAACAGAAAAACCCAATATTATTTTGTTGGCCCGACCCGGGATTCGAACCCTAACCTCATGTACAACAGTCACATTAAATACTGCTGCGCCACGGAGGCAGTTGAAATATTAATAATCATATCAATAATACGCTATTTAATATGTATCGATAAAGTTCTAGAAATCCTTAGAACTTGCTCGTATAAAATTCAAAAGATTCAACATTAGTAAAAGAGACCAGTTGTTGTAGTAATAATAATTCCTGCAACCGGAGCGTTAGTTAATCTTTAGATAAACCTAACGCAGCAGGTCGGGATTCAATAGTTCTATTTCATTATGGTTTAATTTTAATCAAAAGGCTTAATGCTTTTAAAAATTTTTAATGCTTGCGCGTATGCAATAGGTGAAGGCGAGGCGCGCGCGCCCGAGGCTTTCAGTTCTCTCTTAATATGAAATAAGCGAAAGTCGCATATCAACAAATATTTCAACGCAAGGTGAAGAGGAGTGTGCTCATTATATCACACAATAATATTAAAATAATTTAGAAGTTGTGGAGCATCAAAGTAAATTAAGTAGATTTATATCGTACAAATCCAAACACTATTCTAACTATTCTGCTCGAAAGATCATCTCGAACTCGATTGTACGCTCGCCAGTAACCATAGTAACCAGCTGTTGTTCCCATGGTTACTATAGAAAAATTCATCATTACAGCTGACTAGCAATTTCTATTTTTTTAAGACTCCCTCACTATCAAAGAATCCTGTGTCTCAGGGTACTTTACAAACATTCAAACAACGGCGACAAAGAACACCCAGACTCATCCCGTGTAGGATTCGAACCCACAACACTCGGTGCAATCGCAGTGGCAAGGCGACCACTTAAATGCGAAAATGTGTAACCTAATCAATGGCTATAGCAATTATATAGACTTACACTGGGACTCTGTTGCCAGACAAAGAAGAATACTGATCAAAAAGCTGCCTAATTAGCATTATTATGAAGATTCCTGCTGTTTATTTTGCTGTTATAAATCTGAATCAAAATTTTAATAGTCAAGCTTAATTTTATAAAACTATATAAAAATACATTATTATTGTACATACATATATATAATTCTTCTGTACGTGTGTTGACAGTGAACTCCTCCTAAACGGCTGGACCGATATGAATGCATTTTTTTGTGTGTTTTCAAGTGGATTCGAGGATGGTTTAGATATGTTTTTTTTTTATCCTTTACAGGACAACGTCTGTCAGCACAGCTAGTTTATATATATATATATATATAAACTTGTGATATTCATGTCAGATGTGGTGCTTGCCTATAAGTGTTTGTTACACTATTGATATTGTTCATACTCCTTTTATTGTGTATAATTAGTGTAAACAAATGTTGGTGAAGGAAATAAATAAAATAAAAAGAAAATCCACTACTTATGCCATCCGTGCAATATATATCGAGAAGTCATACATGGGAGGTTAGATAAAAAAAAATTGCGCGGAAGAAACTCATCAGTAAAAAGTACTGAACCAATTTTTTTTAAACCTTTTTTTAAAATAATTTCTGTGTCTTGGCAATCTGTGTTAACACAATAAGCCATTCAGATGGGGTATCTCGAACTATGTCTTGTTAGCAGAAGGAATTCCTATGAATTCCTTTCATCTATTGTCACCAATACAAAATAAACTGTTATAAAATCAATGTAAAGTAATTTAACAGAATATTTTTATCAGGTTTATTGCATTTAGTACATTTTGTAAAGCAACAGAGGTGATACTTCAGCACATTCAAGATGCTCTAAAGAAGATATTGCCTTCTTGTAGAGGCACTTTAAAGACTAAACGATACTTATATCTCGGTACAACGACCTACACTTTTTATTATAGATTTTCCACAGAGACGTTCAACTGAAATCCCGAATATATAGAAAGTATAGAAGTACACAGTAGGATTGCTATTTAAACAACTGATTCAAACTGAGACAGTCCACCTGGTTAATTTCCATCACCCTACAGAAATACAGTACAGACATACCAATGCAAATATTTTTTTTATTTGCAGTGGAAGTGACGATAATATCTTCACTTAAACTGAGATAGCTTATCTTTTGAAGAACTTCCCAACAGAACAACGCACTCGAGCAACCTCGAATTGTGTAAAAACTATACTAAGTAATATTATAAATGAAAATCTGAGTTTTTAGTTTGTTACGCCTTAACTACTCAACCGATCATCATAAAATTTCGCATACATGTTTTCAGGAGATTAGAAAAGGACATAGAGTACCTCGCATCCAGAAAAAATTATAAAATGATAATAATATTAATCTTTATTTTCAGTCACATGATCCATACACAAATCTAAATTATATTTGCAACAAATAAATAGGAACGTAATTACAACATTAATATATTATTTATGACAATTTAATATTTTGTATTAATAACTAAACTCAGAAAATATATTACATTAATTAAATAATATAATTTAACTTTTATTAGAATTATATAGTAAACAGAAACCAAAAAATAGTTAAACCTATTAATTTTGTGGTTACTGCACATCTTTACGCAGTTATTTCTAGCCATCTTTTAAACATGGAAAAATACTATTACTAATCCAACCTATTTTACGCAAGTGAAGCCGCGGGCAAAAAGTAGTATTGTTATATACTCGTATTAGTGTATATTTCGATCTAAGTATTACTAAAATCAAGACTTACTATTATGACTGCCACGTTAGTCACCCTACCTTCAGGACCCGAGTAGAGAGGGGTTTCGGGGGAGAACTACGTGTCCCTCCTTTGGAGCAGGGTACTGCGGGATCACGAAGTCCACTGCGCCTCGAAAGGCGTGTTCTATCGAACTCGCTGATTAGAGTGCGCGGTACCTGACATTGGTGTTGGACTTGCAGGGTATGTGGTTAGCCACTAAGAACGACATGTTTGTTGCTTGGCAAGCACGTGGCGTTCGAGCGTCGAGAGCGTAGTGCGAACCAGTCGGTCACGCGAGGCACGGAGTTGTCTTTAGCGAAGTAGCAGTGTGGTTTCACTGCCGCAACGCATCTCAGGCGCTTACCTGCTCAGCAAGTCAGGGTCATAGCTAGAGTGACTCGGGCCATACCCGGCTTGTAGGCCTATTTGGGTAGGCGTATGGATGTACGTCGGGAAGTGAGCGTGCCTTACACAGCTCCGGCATCATACTGGAGATATGGGAGGCGGCTTCTCCGTCAGTTTTATCCAGATTTTCGTTAGCAACTCCCAGAGTTGCGAGTGGTGAGCAGTTTTATTGCTCCGGTACCTATCTGGAGAATAGGTAGTGTCACTTGGGTACGACATAGCTCGCTTACGAGAACCGAATCTCTGAGGTTAGGGTGGAGAAAGTTGAGATTTGGGGACAAGACCTGTCTATAACTAGTCCCGGAAGGTACTCTCGGGAACTGGAAGGTACAGCGGCTGCATCTAATATAACCTTGACGGTTGGTGTAGGGAAACACTATATCATGGCCCCCCGGCTGATGTCGGCGGCGGGAGCGCTTAGCTCTCTGCTGCCGAATATCGGGAGGCCGAGTGTCGTCTGCCGCCGCCTCTATTTGGGGGTGGTGCGGTCGATGGCCCTCTACGGGTCGCCCATTTAGGCTGGCGCCCTCGTTCGCCGAAACGTTGCCCTCCTGAGGAGACCTCAGAGGGCGATGGCGATCAGGGTGTCGCGGGCGTACCGCACCGTCTCCTTTGAGGCGGCGTGCGTCCTGGCGGCATCGCCGCCCTGGGATTTGGAGGCGGAGGTCCAAGCGTCGGTGTATCACTGGCGCGTGGACCTCCGGCTCCATGGTGAGGAACCCACTCACGGGACGGTGGAGACGCGAAGGTCCCAGGCTCGACTGGTCCTCGAGGCCAAGTGGGAGAAACGACTGGCCCAGCCCCGCTACGTGGTGAGGACAGTCGAGGCTGTCCGTCCGGTGCTAAGGCAGTGGACGGCGCGGACCGCTCACCGGCTCGATACCGGCTTACCCAGGTGCTCTCCGGACACGGCTATTTCGGAGAGTACCTGTGCAAAATAGCCGGTAGGGAGCCGACAACCAGGTGTCACCACTGCGCGGAGTGCGACCGGGACACGGCGCAGCACACGCTGGAGGAGTGTCCGGCGTGGGCCGAGGAGCGCTGTGCCCTGGTCACCGTGATTGGCCCCGGCCTCTCGTTACCGACCGTCGTATCCTAATGGTCGGCGACGACAGGTGCTGGGGCGCAATGAGGTCCTTCTGCGAGGCTGTCATCTCGCAGAAGGAGGCGGCGGAGCAGGGGCGTGAGGAAGATCCTTACGCCCCGGACGTCCGCCGCTGGAGGAGGGGGCGCAGGAGACGCGCTTATGTCGCTCTCTTGCCCCCCACCTAAGGGTTCTGGGTGGCAAGGCCTCAGGGGACCCTGCCACCCGTGAGTTAAGAACCCATAGAGGGCGCGCGCGGTGTTCCCGCGCGTCTTCTAACGTTGAAAGGGGAGAGCAGTGAATTGCTCTCCCCCAGGGACGAGAGGTGGTCGGGTCCGTTTGACCCGGCCAACACCCACAAGGGGGGGCCTGCTATGGATGAATCTTTTCAGACTCCCAACTGGCCCTCCCCCATTGGGTGAGAGAAGGAATACCCCAGGTTTTTAGTGGGTATACCAGCGCTCGGCTGGTGAGTCCCACACGCCCCGCCGGTACCGTCCCCTAGCCGGCGGGTAGTGCAGTGCATCAAGCATTTTTTCTGGGTATCAAAAAAAAAAAAAAAGGGAAACGCTATATCATAAACTGGACTAGTCGTAGAGAGAGGAGATGCCCCGTTAGTCCTGTTGCTTATCGATTGTGACTTTTTGAATTCAATTCCTGGGTTGCACAAAGTTTTGTTTTTTTTTGTTAGGAAATTCTCACTACCTGCCGGTAGTCACAGTGTGATTTCTTTTGCTTCATATTACTTCGGACTGAACTTCGTATAAAATATAGGTGTATTACTTTCCATCCCTTCGCGCATATACAGACGTGAGTCTATGATGCATATGAATACATGCCTATGCATGCATAGATATGTATGCATAGTTTCTATAGACTGCATATTATCTAACCAAGGAGCCGTACTCAACTACAGTTTGAAATCCGAACTATTGATCCGCGAGCACGAACCTTTAAAAAGGCAACTATCCACAAAGGCCAACAAGTTGTTAATAGAGAACTTTCTAAATACTAATAACAACAGACAAACAGACCAGCGAATAGTTCGACACATTCTCCTGAAACAGCTAAAAGGAAGTAGAGGGGGGACAAAAGGAGCAAGTTCCTCTAGCAACTTTAATTTCGCCGGTTTTACTACATTTTTACTTGGCAACTTCTTTTTTTGCGAACAGTGTTTCTTCTGTTCGCCGTAGTGTTTGTTTATTGTTGGTTTGGTTTTTGTTTTATTAGTGGGATGAAGGAGTGTTTATGAGATGTTAATGCCTTCTTTTTATATTGAAATTCTGTTATTTGAGGACATCTGTTCTAAGAGCAAGAATCAAAAAATTAAGTGTTTACTTCTTTCTTCGATCCTAGACCCTTCAAAAATTTCTTTTTTGGCCGTCATAGTAGATACCTCGGTGCTCTAGCTTTAATAGGAAGAGTTATGCTGGTGAAATACACGACATATTATCTTCAGGCAAAACATAGTAATTTTCACTAGCTTCAATAAAAAATAAGAGGAATCTTCGCTTCCATAACTTGGCTGGTATGTCCCAACAATTTAATAAAAAATGTTCAGTTCAACCGATGTCTTTGTGTCTTTCCCTTCTTTGCCAATTATTTTATGACGGTACTAATGAGCCGCACCACCACGAAAACCTCGACAAAATATACATCTTTAGCACTAAAAGTAATACCTTTGCCGCGGTGGATTTGACAAAGTTTTAAAAAACAGGCACAGAGAACATCCAGACTCAAACAACTATTTGTAGATTACACAACATTTTGTTCTGTTAGGATTGAACCCACAACACCTGGCGTCGTGGCAATGATGATGCGACCTCTTAAACCATTACGCCATTCGTGCAATCGAGTTGTGTATTCAAATATAACAGACATAAATTTATCTATGTAAGTAAATCGACAACAGAGACAATTGTACATTATATAGGTAAATCTATTGCCTTCAAACAAAACTATATTTCAGTAGAAAATCTTACAAAGCTATTCAAGTATAACCTAACGGTTGATAAAGACATCGCGACAGCCACCTTAGCAATCTATTTACGCCGTGATTTGTACAAACTGCGCTGAAATATGTGAGGCGGATAAAACCGACAGGTTTTCTTTATTCGATTTCTAAGTTACCTAAGACTCGGAGTAGAGGAAATACAGTTTGCCAACATTATAGATAAAGTTGTTTTAATGGAGTGAGGTGGTAAATAGGTGTGCATATGACCTGGCTAGTCATTGCAATAACATAGGTATCAAGCTAGTCATTACGGACCTTAGGAAAGACGAATTAAAGATCAGATGAAAGGAGTGCATGGATGTCGTAGTGGTGGTCGCCTCGCCACTGCCGCCGTGCCGAGTGTTGTGGGTTCGATACCCACACGGGACAAAAATTTGAGTGATCCACAAATGGTTGTTCCGAGTCTGGATGTTGTTTGAATGTTTATAAAGTCCCCCGCGACACAAGAATTGTTCCCAGCAACGTTACAAAAAAAGATAATAATTCATTCTTCTATTTAGACAGGGATGGTTAATAACAGTAAGAAAAGCAACTTAAAGTAGTACGTATATTCATGTGGGTGGATAAGATTTCTTTTAATACAGTAAATGGTGACAAGTAAGCTTAGGATCGGCCATCTAATGGTTGGAAGTTTCCATACACCTTCGTACGTTGACCTTTCTAGGAAATAATTAAAAATAGAATGAAAGAAATGAGAGAAGTACTATGTTAGCCTCTGGAACTTTTACTTAAGGGGCGAGAAGCGGTAACAGTTGCAATGTTTCAACGTGAATGTTTGATAGGTCCCGTAGCATAGGTTTGTAATTATCATTGCAGTCGAACTTGAGTTCCCAGGTTTGATTTCATGGTATGGTAAAATGTTATTGTGTTTTTGTTAGTAAATTCTAGAAGTATGGAAATGAATAGACACGGAATCTGGAAATGGGTTGGAAACGGCAAATTACTATTACATGGCTTTTACAACATAACTGGCGAGTTGGAGGTATACATCTCTGCCTATTCCTTCGGTTATATACAGACGAGGGTATGTGTGTGAATATTATTTTACTTTGAACAGTTCAATAATTTAGTAAGTGGATGTAATTGAATAAGAAAATCGATTATACTCACAAAGATAAAAACAGGAGTGGTTAATAACAGGCACAAAAACAACGTAAAGTTATTGTGCATTATTTCTATGGAGCTTCAATATCTTAAAACTAGCTTTCGTTCACTGCGTCACTCGCGTAAAAGTAGGTTAGATTATGTCAGTAACAGTAATTTTTTTAACAAAATATAGCCTATGTTACTCGGTGATAATGAAGCTTCCTAATAGTGAAGGACTTTTTAAAATCGGTTAAGTAGTTTTTGAGTTAAATCCTTACAAACAAGCAAACAAAAATTCAAATATTTCCTCTTTATAATACTAGATTAAATTAGCTATCCTCTTGGTTATTTTACTAGGAAAGCTTAAAACGAACAAATTAGGCTTACAGGTTTATCGGCCTAGATAGTGTAGTGGTTGGTGTAACCGACTGCAACGCTTGAGGTCGCGGAATCGATTCCCGCACAAGTCAAACATTTGTGTGCAAGAACATGGATGGTTGTCTTGGTCTGGGTGTTTCTATGTGTAATATGTATGTATTTACAAAAAAAATATACATATATGTTTATCCATTGTCTACTACCCATAGTACAAGCTCTGCCTAGTTTGGGCTAGATGATGTTGTGTGTATGTGGTAGAATATATTATATTATATAATTATTCAATCACGTGAACAAATTAAAAGGATAATTAATTTCTACTTCCTAGTAAAGCTTTTTAAAAATTTGCATGTCTTCGGTAGTTCACATTGTGTAGAATTAAACTCCAAGCATTTTTGTGGCTTGCTTTAGTGAAATATCTGGTCTCACACGTATTGTAATAAAATAACTTTCAGTACGCTATATCGAATTTAAAAATAATAACTCGCTTTTGCTTTGAAAAGGCAGAAAATCCGTCAAGAAACCTCAAAAATAAGACTCAGAAAGGTTTATAATATGCGCAAGCGTTACATCATATATTTATATCGTAGTAATTTATTAAGTGATCGCATCGCCACTTCGCTTTTCACACAAAAGAATAGTGTAAATTGTGTAAGTAGTGGTTACCTCAACCCTAAGTGTTTTTTGCGACCATTGTTTTAATGTTTTTAAAGACCCTCGAAATACAGATTGTTTCTAGATCCTGGTGTTTTTTTAATGATAACAATTACAAAAACAATTAGAAATACATTTTTACTTATGTAATACGTGATGAAAGTGAATGAAGCCAGAGAAGTGTGTCAGGATCGTAGCAAATAGAAATCCGTAGTCTCTGCCTACCCTTCTGGGAAACAGGCGTGAATCTATGTATGTATGTAATACGTATGTCCAGCACTACCTAAACTAAATTGAACACAGTTTCATTTATTTCCGACAGAAATCTATTTGCAACATCTCCACAAAAAGCCACACGCTGTCCTTAAGGATAAACACAACATTACCATGCGAGCGACCACTCAGACAAGAGCCAGTAAAACGACAACCATTTCATTCAATACAATGCTCCAATATTATTTCAAAGGTCAGCACTCACTTATTTTTCTCCTAATCAACATCAGACGTGTAATAAAGCTTCCCTGTGACAATACAAACACGAGGCACAAACCTCACAACGTATACACACGCTTATTTTAGTTCCAATCAGCGATGTGTAGTAGTTGTAAGCACGATTTCAGTGCTACACTTGTCAATATATAACACAAGTTACGGCGCTTGCTAGTTTTGTGGCGGGCCACGAAATTAGCGAGCAACATTGCTACGTTACACAGTGCTAACTTGTTTCGACAGTTGTAAGTTGCTGCTTACTTATGCCTTGCTGTATCAATCTAATTAGCTAGCGGCAGTAGCACTGAGTGAAATAACACCATTTAGCTCAAAACAAGGACTTGTTTTAAGATCCGTAGTTGGATATATTAATAAAGAAACTAAACTAACACATTTAGCCAACTATGGTTTTAAAACGCACGTTATCGGCAAACCTATTTTCGTTTACCAGGCACAACTCAACAGGCACCGCTATTGAGAATCTCTTAAAAGAAAATCCCATATACACTTTGACCCAGAAATCGGGGCTGGGACCTATTGCTTAATATAGCATTATAATATTCTAATAATATAATAATAATATTCTACCACATACAAACAACACTATCTAGCCCAAACTAAGCAGAGCTTGTACTATGGGTACTAGACAATGGATAAACATACATATATACTTTTTTTTGTAAATACATACATATTATACATAGAAACATCCAGACCAAGACAAACATCCATGTTCATGCACACAAATATTTGTCTTGTGCGGGAATCGAACCCGCGACCTCAGGCGTGGCAGTCGGTTACACTAACCACTACGCCATCGAGGCCGTCAAAAGTACACGTAACACATGTGTGTCTGCAATTTTTCACGCGATGTAAGATATTCAGAACGTCATAAGCAACTCTATGCTGTCATCACCAATAGTATTTGTCACTTGCTCTGGTAAAGCATCGAATCTAAACTGCCAAGCCTTATCTTACATACATAGCCTCTCCATCTTATATACATTGTCTTCCCATTTAATATACACGGTCTCAGGCATCTGTCCTCTAAGTTACGGAAAGATATATTACGTCTAACTTTTATTGACTATAACTATAATTAAGTAAGCTCATTTCCATTTTATCGGGCACAGTTCCTGACTCTGTGTTGCTATTTGGAATTTGTAAACAAATTATTGAAATAACACTTCTGTCATTGGTCAATCGGACTGTAAACCACACAGCAAATACACAGCATTCGCATTTACTACAGTTGCGTCACTGAGGCAGGCTTATTAAATATAAATATAATTTCAGCCCTGCATATAAACTGTTCTACTGCTGGACGGGTCTCTTCTCAATATGAACGGGGTTAGACCAAATTCTACCACGCTGGCCCAGTATGGTTTGGCAAACTTCCCATATCTTCGAGAACATTATGGAGAACTCTGGGACTTGCAGGTTCCTCACGATATTTATCTTCACTATTAAAGCAAGAGCTAATTAACTTTTTAATATGCTCGCCTTGGGATTAAAATTGAAACCAATGCGTGACAATTTTGCGGTATTCATGTAAAAATATATATATAGCAGGCCGCAATCTTAGCGGCCATACCTTACCCTGTTTTATTTAATACAATGTGGAAATGTGATTTGTTAGTTTCCACACTGTTTTGGGGCGTGACATAGTCGATGTCGGAGGGTTTAGTTCCACATCTCACACGATCTGTCGTCAGTTCTATGGTAAACGATGAGGTTGGATAGATTTATGTTTGACTCAGATGTTAGTTTAAGAATACAGTTCTGTCAATATGTCGTATGTATGACGTTGACGTATAAGCGAAGTCGTTTGTAGGAAACTGCTGAACTTAGCAAGCTATGCGTTATGCAATGGAAAAGTGTCGTGGCGTCTAGAGGTTGGGTTGTATATGCTGCTCTAATAATGTAGTAGTTTAAGTGGTTGCCTCGCTACTGCCACCTACCTACATATTTATTTAATTGCATAAAAATATTAATAACACATATAGGTTGTGGCGTAAAAAATGGATATCTCTGAAACTGTCGACTGGCCAGAGTGCCGAGTGCGAATTTGTTTTACTTTAACGCGATCGACACGTTTATGACGTTCGGCGCTCTGATTGGCCCGATCCAAGCTCTCAACCAATCAGTCCCAGCCAAACGCGGTAACCGTTTAGATCGCGTTAACATAAAAACAACTCGCACTCGGCATCCTGATTATCATCTATCATTTACCCCACTTATATCACCATATGCCCATTGATGACCAAATTATTGATATTTTAAATAAAAATCGTACTTACTCATACAAAATAAGCTGTCATTTCTACAATTGGTGACATTTTCTCGTTCTGTTTTTTTATGTCACTCACGAATACTTGTATCATCAGACCAGTATCAAGTTTTTTTATTACAATCTAAGACAACTTCGAAATGGCAGCTGATTTTGTATGAGTAAGTACGATTTTTAATTAAAATATCAATAATTTGGTCATCTAGGGGTATATGGTAATATAAGTGGGGTAAATGATAGATGTTAATCTGGCCAGTCGACAGTTTCAGGGTTATCCATTATTTACGCCACAGCCAGTATAATACTCGACTTCTAGGTGGCGTATCAAGATGACAGATGCACCAAATTTTTAATGCAACGCTAGAAACCTCATACTATTTCATTTCATAGTGCAAGCGTTGTCATTTCATTCAATCGCAGTTTTCTTATACGCGTTTGAACAAAAAGACCCCTCAAATACATTTTCTTAAACATGTCCTTTATACACACATTGAACAGTTACTATTTTGTTATATGTATAAATAAATCAGTTGCTACACTTAAATGCAGCGGCAATCGCAGCGTGATACGCGTGCCTTGTTGGTCGACGCAGATGTAACAAATGGACTGCATGTGTATGACGCATAAACGAACCAAGCGCTTTATTTAAGGTGTAGTTATTTCACTTGTAATAAATGTAACTTATTTTACTTTTGTTGAAATTTTGCTTTGTATGCATTTTATCACAAAAATACATATTAGTACTGTTGAACCTACATTTTCTTTAGTAGGTACTACTCCCGCACTAGGAATATTTCCTGTATCGAGGGAATTTTACAAACATTAAAACAACTGACGAAAAGAACATCTAGTCTCGATTTAAAAAATTCTTTTTCCATTCGAAATCTATATTATGACCGAGTAACATAGGCTATATTTTATTAAAAAAGAAGGTACTGGTATTAACATATTCTAACCTAACCTAACCTACTTCTACGTCGTGAGCGTAGCTATAGAAAAAAGCTAGTCTATTATAATCATCGTATAAACAATGATTACAGAATCCCATGCTATTTCGCACAATTTATGAAATAAGTGTAGACGCTACCATTTCCCATGTCACAGGGGGCCAGCCCCCCAGTCTCTTCACGCCAATCACATCACTTGACGTAGATGATAATTAAATGATGAAATAAAGGGACATTTTTTGTGCCAACACAAATGCCATTTGACACTCTTTCCTATGTAATTAGATTGAAACAAGTGCTGTTGCGAAATTTTAATTATTAAACTTTATGTTAGTGTAGGAAACTGGTCTCATTGGTATGAGTTTGCAGCCGATCATAAGATTCTAGGTTCCATTTCTAAGTGTTTCATCATCTCAGCCGAAAGACGTCCAATGCTGGACATAGGCTTCCCCCAAGGTCTTCCACAAAGACCGGTCTTGGGCCACCCGCATCCAACTGCTTCCCGCGACCTTTACCAGGTCGTCGGTCCACCTTATAGGCCTATCTGCTGCATCTTCCAGTGCGTGGCCGCTACTCCAGAACTTTTCTACCCCAATGGCCATCAGTTCCACGCTTTATGTGCCCTGCCTACTGCCACTTCAGCTTGGCTAGCCGGAGAGCTATGTCGGCTACTTTGGTTTTCCTGCGGATTTCCTCATTTCTGATTAGACTAATGTCATTGAAATTTCCTATTAAAATAATCTTAGTACCAATTTAAATATAAATATTCTACCACATACGCATAACACCATCTAGCCCAAACTAAGCAGAGCTTGTACTATGGGTACTAGACAATGGATAAACATATATAAATATATTTTTTTTGTATATTCATACTTATTATATATAGAAACACCCAGACCAAGAAAAACATCCATGTTCATTCACACAAATGTTTGACTTGTGCGGGAATCGAACCCACGATCTCAGATATAGATAGAACTAATATTATAATGAGGAAAGGTTTGTATTTTTATACGATTGCTTGTAATGAATAAACTAAAAAACAAAGGGACAGATTTCAGAAATTCTTTGACCTTTAGAAAGTCATTTATCCTTTAGAAATTTAATTTATCTAGAAGCAAAATAGGCACATCAAGCTTCGAGCCATTGGTTCGGAGCAATAATCATAAATGCGAGTGAAAACGCGCGGGACAGCTAGTTCAAGCATAAAGAGCTAACGAAATAGATTTACACTACAATTAAAAACCAAAAGGCTAGCCATATTTTAAATCTTTAGACATATCACTGACATAAATCCTTAGCTGTCAAAAACATATACCTACATTCATTACATAATTATAGTAACATCAAATACTATAAAGACTAACATTAATAAATTTTAGAATATCCTCCTCCCTATAATGGGTATCTGTAGTTAAATAGCCGTCGCTCTGTAGAAAAACTGATATCCGTCTAAGTCTAGTTAATCAAGAAGCCAACTGCTACGCTTGGGAATAATAATGCAACCAGTAAAATCTTATAAAACCTTTTAATATTAGTAAAATCTTATAAAACCTTTTAATATTAAGTTTTCTATCGCTCATTGCTAAACTTTGTTTAGCTGTGGGCTTGAAACTACAGCCGATATGACTCACATACATAACTAGCTAGCTTTTGCCTGTGAATGAAAGGTACTCTATGTCTTTTTCTGTACATCTGACAACGTGTATACGAGGTTCGGGCGAGAAAGCATGACAGACAAACACAATCTCGTATTTATAATATAAGTTAGTATAAAGCGATAGTAGTCTAATGGTTAAGGTATCTAACTTCTTATACTTGCAATCAAGATGTTTTCGGTTCGATTCTGATCCATTACACTCCAGATACAAACCCACTTACTTTCCATTTCACTTGGCTGAAGATAAAAAGTCAATATACTGCCTTACTGCTTCAGCAGAATGGAACAGGATCGCACTAAATTCAGTCCTTATGTGTGTATCCGTTTATTTTTACCATAGCTTATGCTATCTTGTTACACTAGGCGTATTACTAGTGCATCACTGTCCCTAGAGTATTCTCTAGGGAAAGAAAGGGAAAATGGAAGAAGTTGGAACGCATCCAAAACTCTTACGTACCGGCTTATTCGTAACGTCATCAAAGTGTAAAGTGAACTATATATAAGTTTTACTTTTTATAAGGTTTAAATAAGACCTTTCCCGGAACACAAGTGATATTCACAACAAATTTTATTAAAATCCGTTGAATGGTTTACCAGTAAAAAGATAAGAAACAATCAGAATTATTTTCGCATTTAATATCAGTAAGCATTCCTGAGCGTATACAGTTAAAAATAAACAGAATTTTATTAACTTTATATTGTGTATTTCTTTCATATTCACATGAACTTAAAAAGCGATGCACTCAGTTGACATTCATAGCATGTTTCTCCTTAATGAAAAATGTTTTATCTTTATTTGCCAATAAACATTGCTCTGAACCATCGTTTTATGATATCAAGAATATTATAGCAGAGAGATTATTATATGATACTGTTATTTAGATTTTAAAATGAACGGTGAATGTACTTTTATAAAGTGTTAGGGATGTCACATTGAAGATTTGAAGTATCTATTTTAAAATTAAGACTTTTTCTAATAAAGCCTTACGAAAACATGTTTTAGATATCATTTTTATAAAGAATAGAAATTCGTTATAAATTATGTTTATAAGGGCTTGAAGTTTTCTTATACTGCGAATTCGTTTTCAATTATTAACTTGTACGAATTAAGCATATCTTCTACTATTAAAAGTGAAAATGAGTGTGTTGCCTTGTTTCTTTTTATATAAGATTAGAGTAATAGAATGACATGACTTTTTTCACAGAGATAGCGTATATATTATAACACCAATAAATTAAGACGTTCATAAGTGTTAATTTGTGACCAAATTGAGTGACTAACGTCGTGGAATAAAAGTACAGTTTTTATGATATTTTATTATTCTACTAGATCTACAGAAGTAAACCTACAGATGAAAAAAATAGGTGCATCTTATTGTAATCGACATGAAAATTAAATTACTTACTATTTCTATATATCTATCTAATCTAACTGTTCATCCTCACACGTAATCATTGATCGATTGAACCTTAATATGTCTGATCTGATGAAAGGAACATTCAAATTACATGTCTCAAAAAAGAACACTATATTGCTAGTTTCATTCTATCAAAAACCAAGCTTTCTAGTTTTTATATCCACTAACAATATAAATCAATAATAACAATATAAACCATAAAAATAAATGAATTCTCGCATAAAATATCGTTTCAGTCATGTTCTGTCTGATATCTCGATTCAATAGCTGTAGTGGCGACATTTTTAAAGTTATTACTGAAGTTTGTATTACCACGGGCGCCTTTCTACGCAGACCATAAATGAACTAAGGTGAACGAGTAAGTAATATATTTTTTGTATTAAAATATGGAATTTAATAAATGAAATTGGTGGCTTTAAAATACTCATCTAGTATGTGATTGATATAAAATAGTATGGTATCTGTATCGTTACCTGTATAGGTTTAAAATTAATATTTATTAAATTTAATAAAGTATGTATTTCATAATGTCAAGATCGATGATATTACAAAATGTTTTTTTTCCTGCAAGAACTATTAATATAAATAATAATACAATCATTTGTCACATGATTATATATTTATTTATTTAGAGTTTTAACATATCTAACAGTATATAGGAGATTTTACAACAGCACATATACGAGTATATAATATAATATATATATTACTAGATTTCGCACGCGGTTTCGCTCGCGTAAATCTCCGCTAGGTTAAATTAGTAACAATACATTTTTATGGATGAAAGATACCGATGTTTTCTGTACCTCAGACAACTTGTATGCGAAGTTTCATGATGATCGGTCGAGTAGTTAAGGCGTGGAAGCGAAACAAACCAACAAACTCACATTCGTATTTAATATTAATTAGGATATACTATAATATCAATCTCTTACAGAAAACCGTAAGAGTAGTACCGCTGTTTCTGCTTGGGTATGTGTAGTCTACACGGATGACATACTGGTTGAAATGGTCGCCAAGTGTTGTGGGTTCGAGCCCCACACGGGACAATAATTTGTGTGATCCACAAATTATGTTCTTTGTATTCGTTGTCTGAATTTTTGTAAAGTCTCCCGTAATACAGGAATTACTCCCAGTGCGAAATTGTTTTTTTTTAAAAGAAACGATGTTTTCATTCACAGTTGCAGCAAGCGATAATCTTCTAATTAATAAGCACATAACTTTGATTGTCAGAAGTGCGTGTTATGAAATCGAACTCAAGACCTCTGCATGGCAGTCCAACGGTATCCCACAAGGGTATCGCTAGAATGCGAGTAAGCAGACCCTCATAGTAAGTCAGACATAGACCAGAGAACCCTCATAGTAAAATGACTGTCACGTTGCCGCATCGGTAGTAAATGCGAATGCCGTGTCTGCGGTATAGGATTCGAGTTCCGAGTCGAGTAATTTAAATATTGACAAACTCAAACAGTGAAACGACTGTCACTGTGCCGCAGCGGTAGTGCATGTGACTACTATGCATGAGGTCTTGGATTCGAAACCTTGGTCGGGCTAATCTGAGTTCGGAAATTGAATCCGGTAAATATAGCCAGCAAAATACATCTGTCTATCCTCCTTTTACTAAAAGTAACATTGCAAACAAAAGTGCTGCACAAAACCTATAATCCCACAAGAAAATTGCATCACTTCTAATCCGGCATTAGAGGGACGTCTATAATTCAACGTGTGACGAATCCCCCTCTAAAAGTTACATTAAATTACTTATATCCATAAACCAAGAGTGCCATACAAAATAGGGACTTTTTTTTCTTAAGATAAGCCGTAGAACCAATTTCCTCGGCGAAAAAGGCAAATGTGTTTGGAGTACGTTTAATAGAATGTCGCGACAGACTAAAGGGAGATGGTACCGGATCGAATTTGTATTTGCCCAACGAATAATAATGTGAGGTGAGATTTTTGGAGTGTCGTGTTAAGTGATTTATTTTGTGACCGTATTTTAAGGTCTTGAATTTTTTAGATTTAAGGTTTTTGTTGCCGAATGTACGTACGTATGTTTTACGACTTTGGCAAATTCAATTTGAAAGTAAATTGTTCGGATTTAGAGCTTCTTTCAACCCCTGACGCAAAGGCTATAAGGTATAAGCTTGGAAGTTTTATCTATCTGTCTGTCTTTCGTAGCTTGAAAACTGATGCGCCGATTTAAATGTTTTGTTTGCACTTTACTTTAGGCGAACGTTTCTTGATCAAATCGGAGACGTTCTGAATAAAGGCCAGGTTAAGAGCACCTTAAACCGACGAGCGTGTATGAGGAATGTGATGAAAGTGAACGAAGCCAGAGAAGTGTGTCAGGATCGTAGCAAATGGATATCCGTAGTCTCTGGCTACCCCTCTGGGAAACAGGTGTGAATCTATGTATGTAGTTTAGTAAGAAGTGCTTTGTTTATAGTATGGTTGTAATAAATTTTGCTGCGATAAAGTATTCAAGTATGCTAACAAAAAAATGTAATGTCTCAGTTATCTATAGTAAAGAAATACCAAAAGCATTTTGCACACAACTTTTAATAATTTCAAAAGTCAAGTCAATAAAATATCTAAGATGTAAATGCATTTTGAACACAACCTTCGAAATGATTGCTTCTGTATAACACACTAGTCCGCAGCAATCTTGAATACGCCAGTATTGTCTGGTCACCATACTATGCTGTTAGTTCGCAACGGATTGAAAGCATTCAGAGAGCCTTCACCAGAAGTCTTGCATACTCTTGCAGTGGGTTTTCCCATAGAAACCCATACGATCAACGACTATGTAAATTTAATATGACCACTCTAAACAATCGTAGACGTATCATTGACCTTTGCTTCCTCCATAAATTGATCAATAATCATATACAGTGCAGCTTTCTATTAAATAAAGTGTCTTTAGCCATTCCTCACTCTTATCCCCGGCGTAAAATCTCAAAAATGTTTCACACGTCTTTTTGTAGAACCAACTTGGGTCGGCAATCACCAATACATAGACTTCTTGATCAGTACAATAGTATACAAAGTCGCGACACCGAAATTGACATCTTCAACGATTCCTACAATAATTATAAGACTAAATTGTTAAAATTATTCTCCTTAGATTAATTCTCCACACATTTCGAATTTATTTGTTGTTATTTGAATGACTAGTAGATATAAGTTAGAAAATAAGTAACTACCTTATTATAGCCAATGTTATGCATACCGTAACTGTCATATGTATCAGATGCAATACTATGTAATGTTTCCTATAAATGTATAAATACATATGATGTGGTTGTGCTAAATAAATAAATAAATAAATGACAAACAGTAAGAAAATTCAAAGTGTTATGTAATAAAGACCAAGTCGAATGGCAGTTGGCACTATTTTAGAGAAACCACGATACTGTGGAGAAGCTACTAACAGAATAACATAATAATACAATCCGGAAATCTTATCCAAAACCCAGAAATCAATCGGAAATATTATCAGTAACTCGCAGACCCAATGAGGCAATAAGGCGTTTCGTACGCAGGTAAGACTTATTTAAAAACTTTTTGCATTCTTATATATCCTTTTAATTATGCCTTCTTAGTTATGTTGTTGTTAAATGTATTTCAATGTATTTTGATATAGGTATGTGTATGTGATAAATATGTTTTCTAATGCTAACTCTATTGACATTATTATTTACTATGTATGGATTTAAAATCTGAAAATAAACGTTTTATTATTATTATGTTTCTCTTATCACAGGTATTTTCTAACATATTCTTCTTCTTCTTTCTAGCCTTTATTATTCCCAAGTCACTTGGGGTCGGCTTTTCTGGTCTAATCGGATTTGACTGGATATCAGTTTTTACACGGAGCGGCTGCCACCTGACCTCTGCAACCCGAAGGTTAACGATACCTTAAGGCTAGACCAGTGTCAGAATATTATAGGGCACTGACTTCCCAATAACTACTGCCATAGATGTCCATGGCAGCCGGGACCGTTGGCTTAACGTGCTTGCCGAGGCACGGAGCAGGCGGTAATTGTTAATCAATACGCACATAATTTCGAAAAGTCATATAACTTCCGAAAGTCAGAGGTGTGCGACGTGGGTTTGAACCCAAGACCATCTGAATTGCAGTCTGTTGGTCTCCCTACTGAGCTGACCCTTTCAAAGGCTTACACGGAGAAATGGGTCCAACATGAAGAGGCCCTTCGAGAGTTTTAATGGAACACCGACAGCGGTACTAGCCGTAAGACTATTGCTACGTATGGATTCTAATATATGGGCTATGGATATGGGGTATTTGGTATACCGGTATACTGGTAAATATGGATGTATATTTATACAATATACATATAATAAAATTGTCATGAAATGTGGACAATGCACATAGGCAATATTTAAGAAATAATGTGTGAGGTGCTTTATAAAAGCTATATAAACCAAAACAATTATTTTTTTAGTTCTGTACGTGCATCATACAAAAACTACTGCACAAAATTGAATGCAGTTTTCATAATTATATTGTTGGAGGTCTAAATTAAAATCCAATGCATTTTTAACCTTCATACGCCTCATAGAATTCCAGTATTTAGAATGAAAAATATGTATAATAGCTTTTAAGGACATTGACCATGTTCACAAGCTGACTGGTTGTAACCACGGCCGGTGTAACCTGGTCGAAACGTCAGCATCTAAAGGTATATAATATTCATGATCGCTTTATGAATCCTTACTAATATTATAAATACGAATGTGAGTTTGTTTGTTCATTACACCTTAACTTCTCGACCCATCATCATGAAATTTTGCATACACGTTGTCAACGATTCAGAAAAGGATATAGGGTACTTTTCATCCAGAAAAAGGATTATTGCCGAGGGAAGATATAAGTCGCGTTCAAAATCTAGTTAAATATATTAGAACAATATAGCTAGATATCTAATTTTAAATTTTCCGCGTAGGAAATCGTGGGCAAAAGCAAGAAGAGCATAAATAAAAAGATTTCAACCAATTTCTATGAAATGACTTTACTGTTCCTGTAGACCCGAGAATAAAATGAGTCCTTACAACGCTATATTTCATTAAAACAAGTTAAAGAGATTGCAATCGCTAATTAATTAAACCTTTTCATTTATAAATTATTACGAGCCTTGACTCTTTATTAGAATTGTAATTAATATAATTGTAATTATACTTATTAAGGAATGTTTTAGCTTGTGAATTTGTATATTGGATTAAGTTTGGAACATTTTCCTGAAACTGAGACGTTTTTTTACAGTTATGACTCACTGTTTTACAAATTTTACTTAATTTTGTCCACAGATTTGTTTACTAAATGACCTTATTGCATGCTAGCTTTTGTCCGTGATTCTGTTCGCATGGAATTTAGTAAGGATCATTTCGAAATATACTGAATATAATTATTATAATTATCAACTTTTTTTTTTTTACCTAGTTGAATGCTTTGACTCATACCTCTCCGCGGGGCGACGGAGAGGTTATGTTGGACTCACCGGGGAAAGATGGTGAGTGACATCCCGGTAATACCGACTAAACCTACCATGGTTTTCCTCGACATAACCGCAATCGGCGGGGCCGCGCGAATCGCTTTCACATGCAATCGCGACCCCGCCGAGGTTTCGGCCCGCCGTATGAAATGGCAAGCCACTACACAAATAGACAACCGCTAATTTTACTGTCCCCCTGAGGGCGGGAGGGACACACGATACAGAGGCGCGCGTGGGAACACGCACGCCGCCTCTCGGATCTGGTAATTACCAACTTATAATAACATAGAAACATGTAATCTACGCAAAATTTCAGCTTTCTTCATCCAAGGGTTAGGGCTTTATTTTGCTGAGCTAATCAATAAGTGAGTTAGGACTTATCTTTACATACAATACTCATTTTACATAGGGGCACGTCTGTATATATTTTCTCCAGTAGAACTATATACCTACCACATAATATATTTACCAACTATGCCTTTTGGAGTCATGTAATAATGAGCACTCCGCTAGAAAACTAGCGAATGCGAATGCTTTGCTCGACGTAATTGGTTTGATTTTTGGTTCGGGCAGTTTATTGAAATTTTCTGCTAACAAATTGTCATCTGATGCACGCAGTGTGTGATGCACGGATGTTCCCAGTAGATGGTAATGGACTCCCTTTCTATTACATGAGATTTAAAAACGCCATAGCTGTTGTAATGTAGGTGGAAACATCATTGTGTACGTATAACTGTTTTGTTCGTAGAACAAACAATTATAATTTGAAGATGAATAATAAGAAACATTAACATCAATCTGAAACACAAAATGTTTATATTACTACAACCTCTCATTAAGAAGTACTTTCGAAGTACTTGAGAAAACTATTATCCCAAACATAAATGCTCTCGAGTATAACAAGAGAAATCAATATAAAAACATTTCTTGGTAAATGTTGTACATTGTGTTTTCATTACAGTCTCATTTTGAATAAATGTAATATTAATATTATTTCTGACAATCTAAATTTAAATTACAATAACAAGATTATGTGAGAAATGTGACATTCATTAAGTGAACTCAAACCAGTAAATAATGCTTTACTGAAAGTCAAACCAACATTTTCAGAATTACCAACATGTTATAATTAATAGTCTAATCTAATGAATCATGTCGTGGTAAACCCAAACTTTAGATAAATATAGTGCTGGGTTTCGATAACTATAGAGCTGAGCTGAGAAATAATTGAATTCTTCATTTTAAGCATTTCTTCTTTAATTTAAGAGCGGCAAGTAGGTATAAGTCTTGACCTATAACTACTCTTAAATCAAAGAAGAAGAAAAATAGCTCAATATGCTTCCCCTAACGGGCAATTTTCATTTATCCTTTTTTTAAATAAAAGTCTTGAAATATAAATAAAAACTGTAATGCGGGGGACCTTAAAAGCATTCAAACAACGGATACAAAGAAATCTGAGACATGGAACAACCATTTGTTGATCACACATTTTTGTCCCGTGTGGGATCCGAAACCACAATATTCGGGTCAGTGGCAATTGCGAAGCAACCATTAAAACTGTTATGATTTTTGTGTAGTCACACTTCTTCAGATCTTTAAGAGATATTTAAAAAAGTATTTGTACTCTCATTATCCAAATTCAATCTCCTAGCATTTCGTACTCCAATTTTAACTAAACTTACATTTAGGCACCCTATTAAGGCATGGAACCCATTGTTTGCCCATTGCCTTATATCACGTCTTGAGTATTACGCAGAAACCGCATCCGACGCAGTTAAGAACGGCTTAGGTCCAACTCAGTATGGCCCCTTAAATTGATATTATCACGACTGCGCTAGACGTTACAGTTTCCATTAAATTAATTAAAGAGCGTCAACGTATATTTGTAGATATTTAGAGCTAAATTTCTGCTGAATGCCTTTGATGGTCTGAAGATAGTAGATTGTGCTTATATTCTGAATAAGACTATCTTGTCTCCCGCGGTTTAAATATGGTCTTACGCTTTATCATGCGGTCATAAACGCAAAGATGACAAACAGTTGTTTGTAGAATATAATAATATATAATAATATCCACCCTGTATTAAACTGTTCCACTGCTGGGCACGGGCCTCTTCTCAGTGTGCGAAGGGTTAGGCCTTAGTCCACCACGCTGGCCTAGTGTGGGTTGGCAGACTTCACATATCTTCGAGATAATTATGGTGAACTCTTGGACATGTAGGTTTCCTCACGATGTTTTACTTCCCCGTTAAAGCAAGCGATAATTAACTATTTAATACGCATATAGCTTCGAAAAGTCAGAGATGCGCGCCTTGGGTTTGAACTCGAGACCTCTGCGTGGCAGTCCAACGGTTTCCCACTAGGCTAGCGTTTGTGGAAAAAGTAATAAAAATATAAATCTGTCAAGTCTTAGAATATCAGACATTATTAAAAATCTATTGCGTCTTGCCGCCGGTGTGCAGCTAATATTAAGATGCTTTAGCGGCAGAATATATATTTACCAAAAATCATAAATCTTTTTACGAACGGTGCACCAATAAAAGTTACATATATAGGTACATAGTCTCATGCCTAAAATCTAGAAGAAGTAAGGAGAGGTATTTTATACTCATATCTCAGCAGTAATGGTTTTAAGACAGACACCATAAAACCAAATTCAAAAGGAAAAGAATCTAGCTAAAAAAAAATATATAGTAATATAATATTCTATCACATACACACAACGCCATCTAGCCCAAACTAAGCAGAGCTTGTACTATGGGTACTAGACAATGGATAAACATACATATATACTTGTTTTTTTTTGTAAATACGTACATATTATACATGAAAACACCCAGACCAAAACAAATATCCATGTTCATGCACACAAATATTTGTTTTGTGCGGGAATCGAATCTGCGACCTCAGGTGTGGCAGTCGGTTACACTAACCACTACGCCATCGTTTTCATTTCATTCATTACATGCAGACATTGTGGTATTACGCCTAAAGCTTCAAAACTTATGTATTATACCCAGATTTCACGACATATGGTTTTAGAGCCCACGTGATTCTATGATCCAATAAAACCCACGCGACCTCATTGCCTACCATTAAGAATTTTTGACAAAGAACCTGCACTTAATAAAAACTCATCATAAATCAGAAGCCTTTCCAGATTTTCGGTGAATTAGTATTAAAGAACAACAATTCACAACGTAATTATTCATATGCATATTCATCGTACAATTACAACACTCGTCAAATATATAGGTATGTAATTTAGTGATGTACCTATTTATGTTCTAAACCACCTTTTCAGTCCTATCGGTTTTAACTAAGGTGCATTATTAATACCTATCCATCAGTAGATAAATGGTCCGATAGCCGCAGGTCCCATGTGGTCAGGGCCAATTTTACCTGCTTCGGATAACAGGGGAAGTGAATTCAGAAGGGATTCGAGGGTCGGACCTAATGATGTTGTGGTGGAATGCCTCTATGACAACTTAAGATTGGGTCAGGATTTTGACTGTGTGTGAGGAGTGCTGTATCGATGTATCTATAGTTTATCGCTGGGGACATGTTTTTGTAATTAAAATCTTATATTCTACTAACTTTTGCCCGTACTGCAGTAGCTGGTATAAAACAGTACTTTTTTTTCTGGATAAAGGTTATCATATGTATTATGGCTTTTTTGGTATTCCTGACAACGTGTATGCGAAATTACATGATGATTGGTCGATTAGTTAAGGTGTGAAATTGTAACAAGCTGACAATCATTCGAATTTATTAGGATTTAGTTAGTATTCATTCAGGTAGTGGGAATAATTGAAAATGTAAATTGAAGTACGCAGAGTCAGTAATAGGTATAAGTCGGTACACATAAGAGATTTTGATTTGCACTATCTATCCATATTATGACAAATGTTATTTTTTTATAGCTGTAATAGTTCAAAGGTAGTTGATTTAATCTTAGTTCTAAAATAGAGAAAAATCGGATATTTAATCTATATATTAATACATGAAGCAAAATCTTTGTACCCCTGTTTACGAAAATTGCGCGGTCAGAAGAGTATGAAATTTGGCACAGTTAAAGTTTATATGCAGAAGGATTGACGAATCCTAATATTTATATAAAATATGCATTGGAAATACATTAAATTAATTAAAAGCACTACACGCACACAACCATGCATTTGACACACGCGGTCGAATCGCGTTCGTAGTATTTCGGCATTGTTCGGCTGATGTAGTACTATTCTTCATAACTATGGTTACATATATCAATATATTTACGTATTTATATGTAATAAAGAAAAAAGAAAACAAAGTAGCAAGCTTAGGAATATCGTCAATTAAAGAGTATAGTTGAGTTAATAATAATTTGTTTGAAAAAGATAGGCAAATTAACCTTATAGCCTTGGCGAAATCTAAATGAAATGTGATTATAAGGGTATAGTTCTAGACAATAAAACCTTAATAACTATCAAACTTAATTTTTTTGGAAACAAAACTACAAACGAACAATAATAAAAAAAAATCCTCTTTGTAATACTCCGTAAAATATAGAATGGGTCTTATTGTCATCCGTAGCACGCTCATCATATTACATAATTCATGACAGTGAAATGTAAAACTGAATAAAACAATATCATTCTTTATTGATAAAAGTGCACCAATAATGTCGTTCCTTGCGTCCTTTTAATCGAACTACAAAATAGCGAGCAAGCTTTTAAAATAGTTCTATTTTAAAAGCACAATATAAATCCAGATGAAACGAGATTTATTTATAATGTCCATAACCAGAAAACAATTTATAGTTCGAATAATTTTAAATAACGTGTATGAAATACTATACAAATGTAAATTGAATAAAAATGCATTGTTTTCTTTTGCTCTTGTTTGATTTATTATAATTTGTTAAATTACAATAAATATACAAACGTTAATGAAAATAATAACATTAATCGTTCATTTATAATCGAATATGATTATCACCGTCCCAGCCCTAGGCATAAGTGTCACAGGAACCAAGCTATATTTTACGCAGTATAGTATATAATTAATAATAATATCATAATAATTATTTATTTATTTCAGAAAAACTGGTTACAAAGCGTTTATTAATATATCCATTACATTAATCCACATAAAAATCGTAACAAAATTAAAATTTTAAATCACAGTTAATATATAGTCTAGAATATTATTTAATTAGTTATATTATTTATTTATATTAGAGCAGCGATAGCTCATTGGGGAGACCGACAGACTGCAATGCAGAGGGTCTCGGGTTCGAACCCACGTCGCGCACCTCTGACTTTCAAAAGTTATATGACTTTTCGAAATTATGTGCGTATTGATTGACAATTATCGCCTGCTCCGTGCCTCGGAGAACACGTTAAATCATCGGTCCCGGCTGCCATGAACCTCTATGGCAGTCGTTATTGGGAAGTCAGTGCCTATATAATCCTGACACTGGTCTAGCCTTAGGGCATCGTTAGCCTTCGGGTTGCGGAGGTCAGGTGGCAGCCGCTCCGTGTAAAAACTGATATCCAGTCAAATCCGGTTAGACTAGAAAAGCCGACCCCAAGTGACTTGGGAATAATAAAGGCTAGGGAGAAGAAGATTATTTAATTATATTATATATAATTAAATTTGTTTAGCTACTTGTGTTGTTGACTGTACTAGTTTCTGCCCGAGTGAATCCAACGGGAAGGCATACTGCGATAAAATTATATATTATGTGTACTAGGACTGTGTTTAATCTAGGGTATGGTCTATCCGTGTGCCAAGTCAGGCATGACGCTGTGTACATATATACATAATATAGTTATACATAGACAATAGTCTGTATACAACTATATTATATAGATACATAATATACCGGTGATGTACACTGGTGCAAGTTACAGCCTGTTAAAATTCAAAGGGAGAGGCATAATTATGTATTTTACACTTATCTTATCTTATCTTGATCCGGGGGCCAGTCATTGTAGACCGGCGACACTTCGACCCAGTGGGATCTTTTGTGTCGGCCCCGAGGTTTATCCCTGAGCTATCTCCCTATGAATGTACTGCATCAGTCGCAGCGTACACTTCAGAGGGAGAAGCCTGAAGTCTTCAGGGTTCGGATATGCCAATCCCATCAGATCCATCCTTAGTCCGGCCAACGCGTCACATTCACACAGTAGGTGTGATATGGACTCGTCCTGTTCACCACAGGCTCTGCAGATCGAATTGTTTGACAATCTCAATCTGCACAGGAAGTCATTGGTGACAAAATGACCAGTAAACGCTCCTGTGAGTAGGCGTATTTGGCCCTTGTTGTACCCGCAGAACTTCCGGGTAAAGCCCGTGGCTCTGTTTGCAATGAATTTCTTGGAGTGTTCCAGACCCCTAAGGGCCATCCACTCCAGCCTGTGTTTATCATTGCCATGTGCATTCAAAGCTGCCTTGACGGTACTCTCAGAGAGACCTACGAATGGCTCGGGACCCACAAATAGTTGCTCCGAGCCCTTTTTGGCTAATACATCAGCCTCCTCATTACCCTGCACCCGTGCATGCCCCGGAACCCACACCAGCCTGACTGTGTTTTTCCTGCCAAGTTTGTTAAGGGCTTTAACACAGTTCAGGACCAGTGTGCTGAGTCCACCCTACAGGAGTTCAGAGCCTTAAGAGCAGCTTGACTGTCACTGAGAATATTAACAATCTTGTCAGTGACATTGTTGTTAATATTCTCCTGCGCACAGGCAATTATAGCATAGGTTTCCGCCTGGAAGACCGTTACATATTTGCCCATGCTTTGGTTCACCTTGCAGTCGTTGGCATAAATACCAGCGCCTGATCCTGTTTCCATTTTGGAACCATCGGTGTACCAGATGAGACAACCCTTGTCAGGGGATCATAGACCTCGTCTCCATTCATCCCTTGTGGGGACCTTTATTTTAAAATTCTTTTTGAATATGTGCATTGGTTGCATTTTGTTACATCCCATGCTCATAATCTCTTTAAGATCCTTCGAGATCTCCAGTTTTGTGTGTCGAGTTACTGGCATGTTGACGCTCCACAGCCCATGTATAGATAGTCTATGTAGCGCCTTCATCGCCTCTAACTCAACAACAATGAGTAGCGGCGTTAGGTATTTGTGTGTGGTATTTTACACTTACTTTTAAAGACAAAAAAAATCTGCTGCCGTATGAGCGATCATTCCTGTTTAGCTAGGGACATTACAAACAACGAAAACAAAGAATAACCAATCTCACAACAGTGATTCGTGGGTGACACAATTTTTTGTCCTGTGAGGGGATCGATCCCACAACACACAAGATTGTAATAGTCGAAGCGACGTCTTAAGCCCCTACACTATTCGTACCGTTTTAATTTATACTAATATTATAAAGCTGAAGAGTTTGTTTGTTTGGTTGAACGCGCTAATGTCAGGAACTACTGGTTCGAATTGAATAATTCTTTTAGTGTTGGATAGCTTATTTATCGAGGAAAACTATAGTTTATATGGACATCACGCTACGTCCTACGGGGGTGGCGCAGTTACTATAAACGCGGGTGAAACCGCAGGCACAGCTAGTTTGACATATTTTTGGTTCTCGTACTTAATACGTAACTGAAATCCATCTAATCCGTGCTGCTGCTAAAATTTCTAGTCAAAAAGATTCAATGACATTTTGTACGTCCCGGGAAGGGAACCTGTGACTTCATGACCGATCCTCGACGTAAGCGAAAACTTGTGCTACGGCACGCAGACGCTAGAGTAGATTTGTTCTAAGAATTACATGATAATCTTTCGTTAGAACGATTGACTGCATAAATGCCTTAGTGATAGTCGCCTCGTCACTGTCTCTGGACCGAATGTAATGGGTTCGATCCCCATACAAATTTATGTGATTGTAGATTACAATATGTTGAATAGTATGTTTCAAGTCTGGGTGTTTTTTGGATATTTGAAAAGTCTCCCGCGACACAGGCAATATTCATAGTCTTTGGCAAAATACGAAATATTAAATAATTCACTTTGTCCGTTATAAGTAATCAAAAATATTATAAAAGTATCTGCCATCACTTTAACACTCAAAGGCTTTATATAACATAATATTAACAATAACTGTAATAATGATTGTTACGTCATAAGCCTGTAGCGATAAGCCTATCTAATTAACAACATTTAATTGTGAATGTATTTAATTTTGTTCGTATGATTCAATACAGCTACAGCTGTTTAACGTATCTATTTATATACTTCCAGCAGTTATATTATGTACGTTGGGTGGAATTAATTCTGTGAGTTTGTTTGTTATTCTTTCACGAGTTAACTACTCGACCGATCATAGTTAAATTTCGCATACACGTTGCCAGGGAAACAGAAAAGTACATACACGTACCTTACATCGAGAAAAAGTACTGTTACTATTTTTTTTTTATTTACTTGTGGGAATGTGTTAACGCATACCCTGCCGCGGAGGCGGGCGGAGGCGGGTGGAGGGACCTCCTTCCATGTCTCCACTAGGACCTGGCGGAGCTCGGACCTTGCCGCCTCGAGAGCTCGAGAGCGGGAAGAGCAGATCCTTCGCCCCGAGCCAGCGCCTCCCGGTGCCAGTGGAAGAGTGATGCCAGAAGCGCCGCTTCCAGGTCCTCGGGCATCGATCCGGCCAGGATGCTCGTTGCCTCGAATGAAATCGTGCGGTATCCTCTTATCAACCTGACGGCCAAGGCGCGCTGTGGCGCACGAAGTGCCGAAATGTTACGGGCCGACAGGTTGTCCGCCCAAGCTGGGGCCCATTCTCCTCCAATTTGTTGTAAATTTTCTATAATTACCCGTCATATATTTTCTAAAAGAATTACTATGCATAAGCGCCTATAAAATAACGATTTTGGTAATTTCTTTAATTAAAAGTTTACCCCAAGTTCCTCCATCACCGTGCAATATTAAGCCATCATCTGCCAACCCCATAGTAATAAATCCTGCCCACTTTCCCTTTTAAGTTAACCAAGTTAAGTCGCCAAATATACCTTCCTTTTTTACTTCGTTTTCGTCAATACGGCAACTGGCTTACCTTATAGAACTTCAAATATAATAAGGCTTAGAACAAAACTACATTTTTCTTTGTCGAGATTACATTTGTGAAATATGTACGACCTTCCCGGATCCCTAATTCACTTTCATCTTTGACGACACCACAAAACCAATTTTGGTCAAAAGGGTTTTAGCTGTTAAAGTCTCTTTTACATACATAGCCTTTATATATCTAAAAGGGTATACAGACCTCTGTATTATAACTACATTTCCTCACCTATAGACTAACAATTGCCGTCTACCCGACAACTACAAAGGCCGTACTGAACATTTTTAAGAAAAAAACGATAACTCTTTGATTATCCGGCATTTTCTTGACAAAACAATACTTTACGCTACCTGGTATTCGAATCTGAGTCCTAAAGCTTAGTAGTCGCTTTCACTACAACTGCGTCACTAAGAAGATTTTAAACAATAATAATATTACTTCATCTTAAACTCTGAACATTAATATCCTTTAGGCTTTTAATATATTCACTTCCCTAAATAAATTAACAGCGTAAATAAGAGTTTTGAAACAGTCATAAAGCCCGAAGGGCCTAAACCAAACTTTTGGGTATTTAGACAATTTTTCCAAGTTTGAACGTGTAATTTGGAGGTTAGATGAAACGTTAAATTTAATCATTTTGTTCTGAACTCAAAATGAAAAAGATTTTTTGATAAGTTAGTAAATGAAGACCAGAAAGACCACGAAAGTATACTTAGAAGAATATGATGGAAGTTACTTATAAAAACTTGCTTGAGTTGAGGATAATAAAGTTAGGTACTTTAATTTGTTACCATTGCCTCACCATATCGCAAAATAATATCATATATGATCAGCGTTTTGTATTAGGAATTGAATCGAGTTATTTAAAGACAAGGACACATAATGTGAGTAGGTATGCCCTTTGAGAAACAAAGATAACTTAGTCTTAAATATATACAAAATATTTTTTATGACGAGTAAACGACTATACTTAATACGCTAATTTATGTATTCAGTACCGATACCTAATAGAATCCAATGCAAACGTTTGGAAACCAAATCCCAATATGTAAATTATTCAAAGGATCTCTATAAATGCATTTTATTGCTATACGTAGTTTCTCTGCTTATACGAAAGTAGTAATACATTAGAGACATTCTTATTTAAAAGCCATGTTGCTTAAACAAAAAATAGAATTTACTTGGAATACATATTATAATTATATTATATAGGATGAAAATTATGATTATTATAAAGATTATATATTTTATCCTATATTCATATTGAAATTAAACTTCTATATACGGATTTTATCGCGTTGTTTATTTATCACTATATTACATAATTTTGAAAGCTCTTACACTACACTACTATTGAATTTTACTAATTTATAAGCTAATAAAATTATTAAAACTATTTATATTTAGGTTTACACTTTCCCGACGTTTCGGTTGGTTTTCAGCAGCCATGGTCACGGGGAGTATATAGTAGTTTAATTTCAATGAATAACATTCACGTAAACAGAAGACAATATTATGTATATTCATATTATTTTAGTTTCTTGTAAGTGTAGTATATAAGCCCCATTTTCCAATTGTCTTACAAACAGATTATATGTTATTCAGTTGCTTATTCATATTGTTTTGGAAGATTCGCTGTATCACCAAAATGTTAATTCGATTTTGGACATTTATTTCAATCTTGTATCTTATGTTTTAAAAGATAACTTGTGCACTAGGCGTAATTTCTGCATAACAAGAGATTTACAAATGTTTAAACAACATTCAGACGCAACATAACTAATAAGAGAATAATAAGCATTATAATACATATAATAAGCGTTCAAAATTTCAGACATACAAACATTTTTGTCCCGTGAGGATATCGAACCTACAATACTTGACATTCTAACAGCGGCAAGGCCGATACTAAAATGTACGCTTTAATTACTCGAAAAACATAAGATTCCATGTTACATTGATAAACAAAAAAATTGCGTTTTTCCAATGCAGTCGATATTATAAAGCATTACCTATCAACTGATCTACCAACTACGTTATTAAACACAGGTCTTTATTAATACACACACAAGCACACACATAGAACGGAGGCACTAGAATCTCAATAATTTACGAGAATTCACATATATTGAAGCTATCAATATAATACCGTATGCAAAACACGGACCAGTTGAAGCTTTATTGAATTCTGCACTTAAAAGGCCCGCTATAATTTCAACTTAATGACCAACCTTAGTTCGACACGTCGAAACCCTCATGAAGATTGGAGTAAATTTTTATATGATAACCGTCTATAAATTTTATGAAATTATATTATAAGCCGCAATTTCGATCGCGCTTTTGCTAGAAACTGCGTACCTACTTATGAATTCAGCCATAGATATATGAAACTACTTCGCCATTAAAATGTATGATTTTATTAAAGGTTTTTGTGTGTGCAAATCACATGCACAAGTTGAGACACTTGCTTCGGTTATGTGTCATGTTAACGTATAATTAACCCTTGCGCGAAGCTTGTGCATGCTACACGCGCTACCTTTTTGGTTTGGGTAGAATAACCCTAATAACGCATTATTTTTTTACCTTTCTTTGCTACTTTGTTAATATGTTTGTGAAAAATATTGAAACTAAATTTTCACCAATTTGCACAACCAATTCAGCTGAAAATTACATATAGTTGTAGTTCTGGTGACAGTAGCTACATTTTTATGACAAATATACTGCAGGTAGATGAACAATTCATACGTACAGTCCTCAACGATTAATAGATTGTACATGCAACCTTGCATATATATTTATATTATAGTTATTATAGAAATATACCCAGAGCACTTTTTTTTAAATTAGTTTATCTATATATTAATACGTGAAGCAAAAACTTTGTACTCCTTTTTACGAAAATTACGCGGACGGAGGAGTATGAAATTTGGCACAGTTAAAGTTTATACAGAGAAGGAGTGGCGAATCCTAATATTTTTATAAAATATGCATTAGCAATACATTAAATTATTGAAAAACATTACATGCACACAACCATGCATTTGAAACACGCAGTTGAATCGCGTTTGTAGCATTTCGAGATTGTTCGTCTGACGTCGTACAATTCTACGTAATGGTTACACATAACTTAAAGAAAACAGAAAATAAAGTAGCAAGCTTAGAAATAACGTCAATGAAAGAGTAGGTACAGATAAGTCAATAATAATTTGTTTGAAAAGGATAGTTTAATTAACCTGTATAGCCTTGGCGAAATCTAAATGAAATGTGGTTATAAGCGTTAAGTTATAGACAATAAAACATTAATAACGATCAAACTTAAAATTTAAATAAATTATGGTTGAAGCTTGACCACTAGGCGCTACTGCTAGTACATTATAATTGCAATTAAAAGTGTATTTTTGTTTTATAGATGGTTAAATTAATTTATTTCTGAAAGGATCTTCGAAGGCTGTCAGTGATATTTAAGTTTCGATATGCTGGCAGCAGAAATCAATTGCAAATGCATTTACAAAAAAACAACTCTTAGTTATTCCTCAGGGTCTGAAATTATACTTTTTATACTGCAAGCGTGCTACGTATGTATATATTCTACGATGTAAAGAGCCAGAATCTGATATGCTACTTTGAATTTGTCAACGAAAATATTATGTTGATTCAATATTCAATTCTAAGGAATCACAATCAACAGCTTCTACTTACACCAACATCTACTAGGAAGTCAGTAATACTACCACTTACAAATCAACTAAATAAACCCTTTCATCAATCGACTTTACTCGAATATCGGAGACATGAAACCAGGTATCTTACTCTAAAACTTTTTCACTCAGAACTTAGTTCGAACGATACAGCTAAGTTGAGGGTTCGTTTTAATTAAAAATCTATTTTAATCAGTAGGTATCCAGTGCTGGCTGGATGAGCTAAAAGTAGCTGAAAAAGTTAATAAAACGGTAAAAGTTATTGGTTTTAGGTTCGTGTATGAATCACTAGATATACCTCAAATAAAGCTGGTGTTTTGATAGATCTTGTATGGTAAATCTGTCAAAACTATGTTTAAACCAGCTAACTGACGATTTTATTTGGTTTTTACGTTTAACTAAATCAATATTATTATAAACTATGTCTATCACATAATTACATATTTTTTATTTAGCTTATATCTTTATAGTTCTTTTTGTCATTGCTTTGTATTAATATTTTTAAGCGAGGTAAATATTAATTAATATAATAACTTAAATAAAGTTTTATTTAATAACAATTGTATGTAAACAATTACTACTCTGTTCTTATTTGCAGATCGTTTTAATAGATGAAAATATATAAAAATATTGCAATCATAGATACTTTCAACGATATTATCGACACGTTGACACTGACATAGTAAATCCTCTACCACCATTTTACTATCGTGTAATAGCTTAAATACGTACCAATTATTATAATACGTGATTTTGGTATTCAAAATTAGAAAACATTATTTGTATGAAAATGCTCCCAATCACTATACATTTAAATCTCTCTGCCTATACCAATATCAAAATATTGTAGCGAGTGCGACTGCTCTGACATGAGGTCGGATAAATAATTATTCAGGTCTAGTCACGAAATTCTCAGTACCAGCACTGAGCTAGAGCACTTCTCGGTAAACGACAATAGGCTCGTTTTCGATTGTTTGGAACCTACATGCGTAGCTGGTGATGTGTAGGTATTATACATGTCCAACCTTTAGGTACATACAGGCGTGAGACTATATGTATGTATATTCATCATACTTGACACACACAGCGTATGGTAAAGTTTACTTGAAACAACACGATGACTCACCCACTATTTTAATTAGAAACGAATCTCAAGTGCAGGCTCTCATGCTAAAACCATTACTAGTTTTAAGATGTTTATATTGCATGCGTCTACTTGTTTTTATGTTGTACAACATTTTGGCAAATTACGTATTATTAGACCTTATTATTTTTCTTATTTCAAATGTTCTTAACACATGTAAATATACATATACTCATTACTATATATACATGAACACTTACGCATACATACTTACAGACATTTTCGCACACATACTCGCATATAATAATACTTATATACACTCATAGAACAGACTGACTAAGAAAGTTTATAAGGCTAGTGTGAATGGAACAGTCGCAAAGGGAAGACCTAGGCGAACGTTTCTTGATCAGATCGGAGACGTTCTGGATAAAGGCCAGGTTAAGAGCACCTTAAACCGGCGAGCGTGTATGAGGAATGTTATGAAAGTGAATGAAGCCAGATAAGTGTGTCAGGATCGTAGCAAATGGAAATCCGTAGTCTCTGCCTACCCCTCTGGTAAACAGGCGTGAATTTATGTATGTATGTATACACTCATACATATACTCGCATACATAGTCGCACAAAACCAACAAATAGAGGCGAAACTTAATATAACAACCACAATAAACTCTAGCATACTCAATAACTTAGATTTCCGTCGAAATGTGTATATAGTTTACACACTCGTCTTGTATGCTATCTATATAGAACAAAAGGCAATGTCTATAAATACTACATACATTTTGAGCCTTTTAAAGAATCCTTATGGATAATACATACAGAATTTTGCAAGAAATAGGCGGTATAAATGTTGCACAATGTAATAGATATCAAATAACTGAGATTTCTAAACATATGAACATACAACTCTCTGATTTTACTATTGTAGCACAAAATATAAGAAGTATTTATACCTCTTGAGTAATCTTACTACCTTTAGCTTTGGCATTGACTTATTAGTTTTGAGCGAATGTAGGCTGGACGCAAATAAGCCAATCCCACAATTAGATAACTATCTCACCTTTTGTACCACTAACCATATAAACCGGTGTGATGGTGTAGCGGCTACATAAAGAATACTCATATAGTGAGCTTCAAAGAAATAATTCTCACCCATGCATCTTGCTTACAAATATCATTGCCTAACTTGGTTGTTCTCGGTATCTACCGTTCTCCTTCACATAATAATGCTGAAAGCTTTATAATTTCACTAAATGAGCACCTAGATTCCCTCAAATCGTGTAGGAATATTATCATAACGGGTGACATTAATATAAATATAAAATACAGAGCTGATGAACAAAGTAATGAGCGAAACAACAGACTCAAGTATCTAACAATGCTGGCAATGCATGGCCTACTACCAGGACATATGCTACCAACGAGAGGAGAAAACTGCCTGGATCATTTTATCCTTAAAACAAGTAATAAAACCGCATCTGCTGCCATCTTAAATACAACGATTACGGATCACTTTATGATTTTCTTACAGTTATCGGACATAACAAATATCCACAAAGATACCACATCTAAAACCATTGTAGATTATGAGGGGGCAGTCGCTATTTTAAAGGAAAGTAACATACATGATTTATCTTCGATTTATGATCCTAACGCACTTACCTCATATCTTATAGAGAAACTCCAATACTGTCTCTCACAAAATACCATAACGACCATAGTTCCACGTATTAATCGTATAATAAAACCTTGGATGACCTTAGGTATTTTCCTTTGCATTCAAAATAGAAACAAAATGCAAATGAAGTTACGTCTAGATCCTGAGAATGAGATACTTAAAATTACATACAGAAGATACCGCAATCATTGTAATAACTTAATAAAAAATCTTAAAAGGAAATATAATAGGGAACAGTTACAAAAAGCTAATAAAAATCCTAAAAAAACCTGGAGTATCATAAATAACATCACTCATCGTACACAAAACAATACTCAAAATCAGAAATTATTAGAGATTATACCGGACCCCCATGCTTCCATCAACTACATGAACAGCTACTTCGCTAATGTTGGGAAAAACCTAGCAGAAGATATTATTTCTTCCAACCTGATTTCTTCTAGAGAAACTTACACAAATAGTTTACACGCGTCATCCTTTGTACTCTTGAAAACTGACCCAATGGAGGTGCACTGCACTCTGATGGGCCTCAAATCAGATAGCTCCCCTGGAAGGGATAAAATACCCACGAAATTTTTAAAATTATGTCCTCTCATAGTAGCCTCCATCATCTCTCATCTGGCTAACTTATGTTTCGAGAAAGGTATTTTCCCCGCCGCTTTAAAGCTAGCAATTATCACACCCGTGCACAAGGGTGGTGACAGTGGTGAAGTAGGCAACTACAGACCGATCTCAGTCCTACCTGCTAGTTCTAAAGTCATAGAAAAGTTGATTAACACTCAATTAGTTAAATATTTAGAAAAATATAACATCTTATCGAACACTCAATTTGGCTTTAGGAAAGGTCTATCTACTGAAGACGCAGTCATAGCTTCTCATATTGTAGACCAGGTAGACTCAGGAAAGAAGTGTTTAACTGTTTTTCTAGACCTTAAAAAGGCCTTCGACACTGTTTCAGTCCCCACCCTTGTGCGTGGTCTAGAGATTATAGGAATAAGAGGACTCCCCCTTGCATTATTATCCGACTATCTCCATAACCGTAAGCAGCGTGTAAAGATAGGAAAATATGTTACTGGTGACATGAATATAAACTACGGTACTCCGCAAGGCAGTGTGTTAAGCCCTTCACTGTTCTTGATATATATGAATAATCTGTGCAAAATGCAATTCGAAAATGGTAGAGTATTCTCCTACGCTGATGATACAGCTGTTATCTTCACGGGTGTCACCTGGGACTTGACATATACACTAGCGGAAAAGGGGCTAGCTAAAATAGCTAAATGGTTGAACCTTAATTTACTGACGCTTAATACCTCTAAAACTAATTATATAGCTTTCACAAATTATAATAATTCTCAACCTGGAAGTAACTTCAGTCTCAAAGTCCATACCTGTGGCAACATTAACGATACAAACTGTTCATGTAATCCGATAGCAAAAGTCTCTAGTACCAAATATTTAGGCGTAATGGTGGACCAACGCTTGTCGTGGCATGTACATACTGATATGGTTATGACTCGCACCAGAAAGCTCATTTGGATGTTTAAGACCTTGCGACATGTTGTTTCGAAAGTTATTCGAAAGTGCATACCGGTGTGGGGTAGCGCTACAAAAATAAAATTCCTAGAACTTGAAAGGGCACAAAGGGCACTCTTAAAGGTGATGTATTTTAAGCCGTACAGATTTCCTACTGAAAGTCTTTATTCCCAAAGCGGTCACCTTGCAATCAGAAAACTTTATGTTCTCCAAATTGTACTGAAAGTACATAAAAAGCTCCCGTTTGCACCCAGTACTCGCAAAACGAGAAGAACACCAAATGTAGTACCACCTGCCCTTACTCATACAGCATATGCAAAGAGACAGTACAAAAGACAATTCGCCTATCTTTATAATAAAATTAATAAAATCTTAAACCTGCACCCTTTGACATATCATGAGTGTAAAAAGTGCTTAACCGAATGGTAAAAAGTTATGACCTACGATGAGGTAGAAGCCTTACTGCATACCATTGCCTAATTATACTAAAACAGACATCCATACCTACACCCATATACATACACAACCTCACACACCCACACAAACATGCATACACATACACAACTTTGCACACACACACACATACTCACATACTCACATATATACACACATGACTTACTCAAACACCATACTGCCACAGCTACAAAATTCCATGTTTTACATTCTTTATTTTAAACAGAAAAGTAAATAAATAAATACACTATTGTTTAAGTATTACACACTTCTACATTTGAATGATTAGTGAAGAGCAAGGCCTCCTAGCACAAGTATTTAATATACTTAAAAGGAGACCCCTATGTAAGATAAATTGTAGTAGTATAATATACTGAAATATACTTTTTTTTTTTGACTATAGCATATCGCAGCTTCAACACTATATAAGACGATACCTTCTCCGAATCGAAATTCCGTGACCATACATCAGCTTGAAACGTTAAATAATAATTATTCCAATGCAAATTTTCTTGGAAATTAAAAAGTGAATGGCTTCGACGACTATAAATTATCAGTTCGATGCGAGATTTTATGAAAAATAGAAGATAGTGAGCCACAACCCGTTGGTTAATTTAATGCAGTAATGGGAGTGACTGGGATTGTGGTTTGCGAGGATATATTATAGCTTGCAGTTCCTCGATATATTATTTCCTATTGTTCTAATTTTTGATTTATTTTGTGCTAAAGTCCTTCGAATCGAATTTCAGCCACATCGATAAATTTTAACTAAGACTGGTCATCTGCGTAGGAAAAATTATAGTGCACAAACGTACGCGCAACCCCATGGGACTATCTATTAGGCGCAGAACCAAAGGCTTACGTGGCATGTGGATGTGCAAACACCTGTCTTCCTAACGGCTGCTATTGAGGTTTACTTGACAGACAAACCCAAAAGATGTTGTAACTGTTTGCCTTCTTATTTAAATCTGGCACTTTGAAAAAATATTTGCAAATTACAGAAATAGTTGTGCTATTTGTGGTTCGAAACTATAACTCTCGCCTTGGTCGCAGCGGTGATACTACTGCTAGCCCGCTTTTCCATCTATACTACTATTGCCGTCTATGAGGACATTTCTGGACTAAGTGCAGCTATTAAGAATCCTTAAGAGCAAGCTTTTGTCAAGGAACCAAATAGACAACTCCGCATATAAACTGTTCCACTGCTGAGCATCTTCTCAGTGTGAGAAGAGTTAGGGTATAAACATCCACACTGGCCCAGTGCGGGTTGGCAGACTTCAAATATCTTCGAGATCATTATGGAGAACTCTAAGATATGCAGGTTTCATCAAGATGTTATCCTTCACCGTTAAAGCAAGCGATGATTAACTAATTAATACACCCTTAATTTCGGAAAGCCTTGGGATCAGACTCGAGATCTCTGCATAGCAGCCCAACGATCTCCGGTAACGCGGTACCGGTGCTATTACCTATTTGCATTTAAAACATAAAATTAATCCAACGTGCCAACATGCAAAAGTCGCAGTTCAAACAGCGTGTGAAACTGAATTAAACGGTTAGTTATAGAATAAATAAATCTAACGAGTTAACCGATGTTAGCCGATAAATTGGTGCCAGTAATTGAATTTTTGTCAGAAATGCAAACCTCATATTTGAACGGTTTGTTAATTAAACGTTTCTATTTAAAAAATAAAGGTAGCTTTGTTTAGTTCAGTTTATGCCTGCACATGATATACGCATGAAAAGTATTAAAAAATCTCGACAGTTTCATTTTTCTTCTCGATGTTTGTTTGCTGTTGAAGCATTTGATATTAATTTGCAGCTTACGTCCTGAATCGGTTTGACTTTAAGTTTGGTTACATTTGTTTGTAAAGCTCTTTCTTTTTCGACTTGCTTCCTGACTCACGTTTTTTATACAGACCAAAATCTGTCACAGTTGTTATGAGGTCAAAGTCACTTTAATTTTGCAGAAAAATAAATAAATTGTTTTATTTGTGATGGCGTAGCGGAAGTGAACGCAACTAATATGCACGAAGTCACAGATTCAATTTTCGGACCGAGCAAATTGTTATGTACTGTATTTTTAGTCAATTCAGTTGCAATCTATAGATATAAAAACGAATATCTTTTTGTTTGAATGTCTGTTTTTAAACGTATGCCTTCCTATACTATTCATCCGGTTTCGATAAAACTTTGAAGACTGTGCGCACGCCCACAAAAGTTTCTATTCAAAAACGAAACAGGACATTTAGAGAGCATTGCAACGCATGTGTAAGCCTCATGTTTAAACGTATATTATCCTTTTCATATAAAGTGCTGGTCTGGTACCGTTATAATAAAGCACTGACGTGAAGTTTTCAATTCAATAAGATAATTAGGAAGAGAATAACCACGCAACCTTGGAATGCCCAGCCCAACTACTGCAATAGAAAAAGGTTGACAATACTGAACTCCTCTGATAAGGGACAGACGCTTAGTGAGATCCGGGCGTACCCTAACTTGAAGTTTGTCGCTTTGAACACAAAATATGCGTCAACATGTGTTTCGCCTCTACGCGTGGCAGCATCAGGACAGTTTGGCAACGAATGAGTCTTTTATGTTAGTTGCCAGATATTTATTTATTAATTTAGTTGTTGCATTAATTTAGTTGTTACATTAATTTAGTTGTTGCATTAATTTAGTTGTTGCATTAATTCCTATTCGAGCAAAACTACTAATACAGTTATGGGATAAAAATACAGGAAATAAAAGTAGTAATGCTGTTGCTGATTTTCAACCAGTACGTAAATTATGCTGAAAGTTCACATAACTACCTTTTCTATTCCTATTGCATTTCATCCTACATACCCAAGTGTTGGCAATTTCAAATGACAAAGATGGCTTCAGTGGTACAGCGATAAGTATGCCATTACTGTGGTCATCAAAGAAGTGATGAGCTCAAATACTGGGTCCGGTAAAAGCTTACTGGACTTCACTAACGGGCAGGCAAACAAAAAGTTATATGGTTTTGAAGTTAAAAAATGTCAATAGCAGCCCGGAGTCAGAAAGTTGGCGGTATAAGACACCCCCGTGTCTCGAAAAGCATGTAAAGCCTTGCGCCTGATCTCTCTGCGGTTGTGTCGGATTTCCGTCCCATCGGATCATGATAGTTAGGGAACAGAGAGTGCACTTGTGTTTGCGTACACACAGTCTCCGTTAAGACTTGCCGCCATGGCCGAAATTCGGTCTGTAGAATATTAATATTACTGGACTTCACTTATAGAAAAAAATCAGAAGGGTTGTCTGGAACTGTACCAAGTAAACGGCAATACTTTTACATGCTGTATTAGGACCTAAACCCTTATGACCAAAATGTGGATGTAGTACATCTCTGCCTACCCCTGCAGGGATATAAGTGAGATACTATAAATGCATCTAATTTCAAATTGGGTGGTTCACCTTAGAGCCAGTAACTGAACGTATCTGCGTTCGACTCTTCAAAGTAATCACATATATGTTCACGAATGGTAATTTGCGTAATTTCGGAAGCGTTGAAGCTCCATTGAAAATTGAATCAGCGTTGCAACACTGATTGGTTTGAAACTTGCTGAGTGACATCTTTTTGGGCAAACGTTCACATTGTGGGCAATACAAGTCAGTCTCATTTTATTGTATGACATGTGGCTTTAGCGCTGTGGTAAAATGCGAATGACTAAGATGTCTATGTGCATAAAATGTAATGTTTGTTTATCGTGTCGGTCAAAGTACTATTGGTATTGTCTGTTAATAAATCTAATCTCTAGCAATACGGATGCTGGGTCTGTTTGTGGGTGTGGTCCACAAACAGTTCTAGAATCCGTTCTGCTGCTGAATAGTTGTCCTGGAAGTCTGTTACCGAGTCGATAGACGGTAATAAGCGGTAATGGCAGTAGGATACTTAAAACCATAGTGGTTAACCTATTAAGGCGTAGCGGTACACCGGTGGCCAGACACAACATGTTTTCAATTATATATGACATTCCAACAATTGACAGGTTAAAAGTGGGTATCATATTGTGTATCTCTGGCTAGGTATGAAAAGTGAAATGTGTCTGTAATATTATTCACATCTGCTTACGAATGCACTGATAAACTTACAATCGAATGAATATATCATTCGATTATTCGAATTTAATTCACGCGTTGCTATTTTAGTATAACTACGAATAAATTTTACACTGGACTGGCTGCAAAATGGCGTAATGAACCAAACGGTTTTACCCAATAGTGGGTAGAAATGGACTGATTAGATCAGTGGTCGGCAAAGTTATTTGGTCAAGGCCCATTGAGGACAAAGTGTGTGGCATCTCGGTCTCGGGCCTAATAACTTCCTTGTTTTTTTATAAAGGGCACTCTCGTACTTGACTTTATGTAACATGAAATATAAAATATCTTAGTACACATAGAAAAATAGGTTTTCGTTTGGTAATATGGTCTTGCAATCTATAATTGATATCATAAAATATATTTTGTTTATATAATTTTTGAATGTAATACTGAAGGGAGGAAAGCAATAAAAAAATATTATTGCAATTGCATAGTGAGCCGTGGAACAGTCGGTTGCTGAGCTCACATAATGACCACAATATGGTTTTTAGGCTGGGCAAGTTATCAAGAGCACATTAATTCACCTGCCCAGTTTCTTGATCATATACTACTTACATATGAGTCTGATTAATAAAATATTCATGAAAAATATGTTGTTTTATTTGATTAATTACTTTTCAATAGAGCAGCGATAGCTCAGTGGGGAGACCAACAGATTTCAATGCAGAGGGTCTCGGGTTCGAACCCACGTCGCACACCTCTGACTTTCGGAAGTTATATGAGTTTTCGAAATTATGTGCGTATTGATTAACAATTATCGCCTGCTCCGTGCCTCGGAGAGCACGTTAAGCCGTCGGTCCCGGTTGCCATAAATATCTATGGCAGTCGTTATTGGGAAGTCAGTGCCCTATAATATCCTGACACTGGTCTAGCCTTAGGGTATCGTTAGCCTTCGGGTTGCGGAGGTCAGGTGGCAGCCGCTCCGTGTAAAAACTGATATCCAGTCAAATCCGGTTAGACTAGAAAGCCGATCCCGAGTGACTTGGGAATAATAAACGCTAAGGAGATGAAGACCTTTTTCAATAACATATAGAAACTTATCTAAATATAAAGTTTATATTCTCCTTTTTACTGATGTGTATTATTTAATTGATATCATATTATTAGCTAAATAGGTCATTTATGTTAATTTAAGCTAATTAATGGGCAAACCCCTTTGTGAGACCCACAAATGGTTGTTACGAGTCTGGGTATTCTTTGTGTCCGTTATTTGAATGTTGGTAATTTAGTCTCTCGCGACCCAGGAATTATTCCTAGCGCGGTAGTTGTATTTAAAAAAAATGATTTTGAGTCAATCGCAGCATAAGAAGCGTGTCATCTTAAGCGACGCAAATTCGGCAAACGAATTGTGTTTGCTGCATGCGTCTTACGCATCTTACCACGGATAAACGAACCAGGCGTTTTAGTCCAAAATCAAGAAAGACGAGAACATTAAATGATAGAGGAGGCGTGTGTGTGTTTATGCCCGCTAATCTTAACAATGGTTGAACCATTTCTTTAGTTGTGTTTGTGATGTATTCAGATAACATTCAAAGTGCGTTAAAATACGTATGTTGTAAAGCTTTGGTATATGAAATCGAAAACAAAGTTTTTAAATAAATAAATAAATATATCAATATTTAAGTGAAAATTACAATTGAGATATTTTTGAAAAAGTAATTAAAAATTTTAGTTCAGTGCCACATTATATTAAAAAAACGTACTACAAACAAAGCCAGAGCCACAGGCTAGATCAAATAATTACCAGTCCACATAACTGGGTCACAAAACGCCTCAACTTAACCCTCTGAATGCCGAAGCGTAATACAATTTTTCCAAGAATGCAACTTGCCCCATTTTGGGCGCTATAACAGAGGACTACTAAACGACCGAATTTCCTAGACCTTGCGAGATTACGTCATCATCTCATACTATAAATCTCTAGAGAAACTTCCCTTATGAAATGAATATAAAAATATTTTTGTCTCGGAACAATAAATCATAAGCTAATATAGAAGAGTTATGTTTAATTGAATAGCTAAACGGTATGAATTTGTAAATAATTGCCGGTAAAATAGTCTATTGGCAGAAATAAAAGTAGAGATTATCAGTGCTCTCGAAATTGAAAAAGATAATCAAGAAATAAATAATTTATTAGCCATAAATGAACTGTGAGAAGTGTATTAATCGTATATTTCACTTGCTATATTCTATGTAACATGTCGACCCTTCTAGGATAAAAATTTAATGATGTAAAAATATTTTGGTGTAATTTAGTTATTGATGTATCCGAATTCAGTTTTTCGAGCTGCATCGATCTGTGTATTTAAAATAATTATATTCGCAAATACTGCCTCGGTGGCGCAGCGGTAGTAAATGTGACTGCTGTGCATGAGGTCTCGGGTTCGAATTCCGGGTCGGGCCAAGAAAAAGTTATTGGGGTTTTCTGTTAAGAAATCTGAATACCAGCTCGGAGTTAGGACGTTGACGGTGTTAGTCGCCCCCGTGCCTCGGAAATCACGTGAAGCCGTTGGCCCTGCGCCTGATCTTTCTCCGGTCGTGTCGGTTTACCAAAATTTATTTTCGAAATAATGGTGTTAATAATACTTTAACTCACCACCAATACTGTAAAATATAATTATAATTTCATATATATAACATAAAGAGCTAAAAACAATGTTCACAAAAACAACAAAAAAAAAGGTAAAGTAAGTTTCATGTTTTTGGCTCTCCTGAATAGTAGTATTTTGACTTACTATATTTCATCCTCAAGGGTCGATGTAATGGCGGTCACATTTCCAGACACTATGCTAGCACCAAGATTTTTTTAGAGAAAAGCTTGTACTTACTCCTCATTAGTTTGATTCGATTGGGAGAGAGAAATAAATATATTAATTTCAGGTTTTTGCCTTTCAGTCTTTTTCGGTTTGACAACAACACAGCTCGTCACAGTTTAATATTAGTTTAGATTAGAACATTGGCAAGATTACAGATATTTTTCGAAACCATTTTTGGATTAGAATAATTGTTCCGTACTGATTTCAAACCTACTCAGCACTGTGGCAGTGACGAAATGGCTACTTAAATCACAACACCATAAGCAACCTATAAAACGTCCTACAAGGCTATTACATCGTGTCAAAATGTATCTCGGTAGTAAAATGTAACGTCTTAAAATTACAGTCTATATCACACCTGATTTTACAGGGCACTCTTGTGGCATCTATCTTAAGGCTCATAAACTTTAATGGCACTCATAACACAAAGCTGAGGTCACATCTTTACACCCCAATCTTATACCCCGCCGTTTAAGATTAACATAAACGATGAATTAGCACTCACCCTAATTAAGACCAACAGCGCAGAAAAATACGGGAAGAGCTTTGAAAATACTTAAAAATGCTTAGATTGAATTTCTAATGATTAAACCTTGTTAATTTCTATTAATGTGGCCTGTAGAGTAGTGGGGATTCTTAGAGAACCCTATTTAAATCTGAGGTTTCGTTTAAATTGGGAGAGTAAGTCTGAAAAAATACACGTATAATCCAGGGACTAATTGAGTTCGACGCACTTTAAGAAATTGCGATATCAGCCGTGCCCCATGCACTACCAGCGAGTGAAAAATAAAGAGACAAATAAAATAAAATAAATATTATTATTATATTGATAATATTTATTTTATTTTATTTGTCTCTATTTAATTTTGTCCATTTCTTAAGGTATAATGGAGTATGGATTATGGCCTAACCCTTCTCACACTGAGAAAGGACCCGTGCCCAGCAGTTTAATACATGGCTGATATTATTATAATAATTATTATTAAGGTACAATGGGAAATATTATTATATAACATGTATATCATTGTTATATTAACTATGACATACATGATATGCTTAGTGAAAACAGTATAGTGGTTTTGCTTAGTGGAAGCTGTGCTACTTTCGAGGCCCGTATTACAAATCGCCAAATACTCATCATTATATGACTTAATAATTCAACTTTAACAAATTAATTAGCTTTTGTGCCTGCATAATATTATATCATACCAATTTCTGTTTAAGCTGTTGTCGGGTCGGCAGTGAGCATGTGTAGACCTTGTTACTGCAAACATTTATAAGTTATAGTGATTGCTTACTACCATCCCAGTATTAAGTTTGGACTTTACAGGTATGGAAAATCCTTAAAAAAGAGGTGCCAGCGCAAAATATTTGGACAAATTATTTCACTTTCTCAAAGTCGCTAGTAAAGTCTTTGAGAAAGCTCGGAATAATAGTGTCAGTTCGAAAAGAAATATAGAAAAATATATTATATGTTAGTCAGTATTTTGTAGCTACCAAATCACCATATGTCACAAATGGCCAAGACAGCTTGAAATTTGATAGTCATAAAAAAAGAATATAAGCCTTGAAATAAGCTGGTGAACTCTTGAACACAAATAACAATAGTACAACTGTTGACCAATAAGCCAGTTCGTTAGATGATTTTTAGGTTAAAATTAGCTTTTTCGCATCATTTGCTATCGCCTGTCTCAGAGCATTTGTCACTTCCTTCAACGTAGAATGAAAAAGATTTCTGTTGTTTTTCCCCTCGTCAGCCTTTCGTTTTTGTTCCAATGGACAAATTAGCCCTTTTGTTTCTGCTCCGTTCGGAATTTCAAAAGAGTTCGGCGTCGAAATGTTTTTGCGGTCGCCGCAAGGGGGTTAAGTTGAAAACGTATTGCGATTTTGATTGGCTGAGTGGTATTGTTTAATGATTTTTTTCCAATCGAGAATTCTCGTTTCAAAGGGATGTAAACAAATCTGAAGGATATTGTCTGTTATTCAATTACCGGCCTTTTAAATGTTTTGTATGTTAATCGTTTTAAATTACTTTTTTGTGAAGATCTAATTGAAGTGTGAGCAGTAATTTATTTATGGAACGTCGAAGGTTTGTAGTAAGTTTAGTAGGCATGTGGTAAGAAACGAAGTTTTGATTATAATGAAATAATTATGTTAGGTAAACTAAAACCTTGACTTTGGAATACAAAGTACTAAATCCGGTACAGAGCCTACCTATGTGTTAATTCAAAACCGTTAAACAGTTTACAAATGAATAAGTAACTAATATCCAAACATCTTTACATACTTTCACAAAAATATATCAGTAGGATTAACGTAGGTATAGTCCTCCTAATGGATTTCGATGATGGCGACCAAATTATGGATCTTTTCTTTTATGAGCGAACTTGGTCGAACTTGGTCTTAATTACATAACGTAAGCAGATGGTGAAGGCTTTATGCACAAGTTATATGTACATATGTGTGTGCTGGCCGAACCCACCGTAGTTATTCATAACGGTTACCCACACGAGTAACTTGCATCGGTCGTTTATACGATGCAAGATGCTTGCTATAATTTCTCTACTTAAATCCGCTCTCTCTTAAACATCGAATCTCCAAAGACAAACGCAGATGGCGAAGCATTGTCAGACAAGCTATTTCACAGAGGATTACGACCTTTGGAAATGAGGAAAACCGTCAATTCTTCGTCACCTGTAACGAATCGTGGAACGCACACAAAAACTATATACAAGTTTCTTTGACTAACTATCCCTAGAGTCAATTTTATATCCTAACTAATCATATAAACACAAAAGTGAGTTTGTTCGTTTGTTTTTTACGCTTTTACGCCTTAACTACTCGACCCATCATCATGAAATTGCGCATGCACGTTGTCAGGAGAACAGAAAAAGACATAGAGTAGCTTTGATAAAAAAATAGTACTGTTACTGACCTAACCTTATCTTCCATACTTTTACGCGAGCAAAGCCACGGGCAAAATATAATCCATTTATACATCTCATGCCTATATCTCCAAAAGGGAAAAGGTAGCAGGTAATTTTCAGTAGCTGCCCAAAGTCTGGAATAGAGTCCGATAAGCGGCAATAGGCTCGCCCTATATTACGTCAGACCTTAAGCTATAGCTGGCGAAATGTAGGCATTATACGCCTATGTATACAAGGTTGCTATGATCTATGGATATTAAAATGGACAGTGTTCCATATGGGCTCAGTGTTAATTCGAAACGGTTAAAAAATCGATAAAGATAAAAATAGAAAATCACTTTTTTCAAACAAATTAAATCAATTTAATACGCATACACCAAAACATCTGTTGTCTTTCATTATTTAATTGTTGTGATGGGTTTATTGATTGCTTCCTTGTTTGTGTTACAAACTAATGGTAAAAATTAGTGGTGAAGACACAAGCACAACTTATGCTTGTGTTTTCGTTCTTATTGCGCTAAGATTAAGACTCACTTTGGTGTGATTGTTGGCTACTGTAATAATGTATACTAAGTATCAGAGCGGCAATGTCTCCTATATTTTTGTCGCTTTAAGGTGCATGATCTTAGATACCTATGCTTAGACTCTCGATCAGCTGTTAGCGCAGAAGCAACCCGTTGCAGTCTAGAAAAAACTAAAAATCTATCCTGTGGCTAAACTGCTGCTTCTCAATAGGTGCAGTAGTTTAGCCACAGGATGGATTATTTGTTTAATAAATGAAATTCGGTGTAAAGCTTGTATGTGGTACATACTATATGAAGATAGAAATAAAGCCTCACTGTTTAATCAACCTTGTATATATACTAGCAGACCCATGCAACGGCGTCTGCTCCACATAAAAGAATTTTCGCCGGTTTTTCAACATTTTTCATTGCTGCTCCACTCCTATTGGTCGTGGTGTGATGTTATATAGCCTATAGCCTTTCTCGATAAATGGACTATCCAACACTAAAATATTTTTTCAATCCGAACCAGTAATTCCTGAGATTAGCGCGTTCAACCAAACAAACAAACTCTTTAGCTTTATAATATTAATATAGATAGGTGTGTGACTATGTATCTATGCTATATCGATAGAAACGTTCTAATAACATTGTAATTCATTTAGCAGCTGGGATTCTGGAACTGTGCCCAGTAGACGGCAATAGACTGACTCCCTATATATCGTGAGACCTAAACCTATAGCTCGTGGAATGTGGGTGTGGTATTACTTTGCTTACGCTTCGAGGATATAGGCGTGAGACTATATTTATGTTTATGTTAAATGGATAGGAATGTTCTAATTACATTGTAATTAATTTAATGGCTAGGATTCTGGAACGGTGCTCAGTAGACGGCAATAGACTGACTCCCTATATATCGTGAGACCTAAACCTATAGCTCGTGGAATGTGGGTGTGGTATTAATTTGCTTACGCTTCGAGGATATAGGCGTGAGACTATATGTTTATGTTAAATGGATAGAAACGTTCTAATTACATTGAAATTGATTTAGCAGCAGGGAGTCTGGAATGGTGCTCTGTAGACTTCAATAGACTAACTCCCTATATATCGTGAGACCTAAACCTATAGCTCGTGGAATGTGGGTGTGGTATTACTTTGCTTACGCTTCGAGGATATAGGCGTGAGACTATATGTTTATGTTAAATGGATAGAAACGTTCTAATTACATTGTAATTAATTTAACGGCTGGGATTCTGGAACTGTGCCCAGTAGACGGCAATAGACTGACTCCCTATATATCGTGAGACCTAAACCTATAGCTCGTGGAATGTGGGTGAAGTATTACTTTGCCTACGCTTCGAGGATATAGGCGTGAGACTATATTTATGTTTATGTTAAATGTATAGGAACGTTCTAATTACATTGTAATTAAATTAGCAGCTGGGAGTCTGGAACGGTGTTCAGTAGATGGCAATAGACTGACTTTCTACGTGGGACCTAAACCTTCAGCCGGCGGAATGTGTGTGTAATACACCCCTGTCTATCCCTTTAAAGATAAAGGTGACTATGTATGAATGTAGATAGAAAAGAAGTGATAATATATAAATTAATTTTGAAACTCTTTAAAACAAATGCGTGTATTGAAATGTCAACTGACTGATACAAAGTGTTTTTGTTCAGGTTCCATATCAGTGCAAATTTAATTAATTACTGAACATTATTAATTAATGGAATTGCTAACAGCGGTGGCAGTTTACACAGGGCTCAATGACGCGACTACTGTTGAATTTAATTATTTTGAAATTAAAGTAATGTTCGTTCAACGTTAGTATAAAATAAAATAGAGTTAAGAGATTTTATTTTTATTAACCAATTAGTGCCCCACTGCTGGGAGACTTCTGATGATATCTAAACAGGGGTATATAATGGGTTTGTCCTCCTCCTATCTTTTCTTTATTTATTTTAAACTAGTTTCTGGTCGCGCCTTTGCTCGCTTGCTACCATGACATAATGAAGAATAAGTATTTTTATTTATCTACATATAAATAGGCAAAGATAAAATAATTTAGTATATTTTCTTTCATCGAGAAAATTGAATAGAAAATCGCTTTACACACCGATTTTCTTTCTGTTTTGTCATCAACAAAAATAAAATTGTATTTTTTTTATTAACGCGTTGTGGTTGAATTTTGACCATTGGACAAACATTAGAAAATATAATCATTTTATACCCCCAGAATAAACGATTACTATTAGGACTTTGACCTCTATGCATAAATATTGATGTCTGGTTCAAGAATTGAATTCCATCTTCACGATAACGAACGTAAAAGCAAATTTACGAACAGTGACAGAACCGCGCCTAACCAAAATAAATTACCAAAAAAATGTAACAAGAAATTATATAATCAAATGCAACTTTCAAACTTTTTCATCCAATAAAGAATATTCTTATCGCGAACACGAAACGACATCACCAAATTAATGTTATTTGCGCCAACGAGATGTGACGTCACCGCAGAGATTTATCGTTTTTAATTTTCATTTTTTTATCAGTATAAAGTTCTATCTACAAGATAAAGGTGACAGAATTAAATTTATAGCACGAATTAGTTTTTTTAGATTGTACATGTTTTTTATCATTGTAAGGTAGAATGGATATCTTGAGTAAGGGTAACTTAAGACGTAGGGTTTAAAAATGAAATATTATTTTCAAATTTAATAAATTTCGACGTGATAGATAGTTTTTGTGTATATATTTAATACTATTCTTAATTGAAATTAAACACTTTATACGGATTTTGTCGCGTTGTTTATTTTACTTTAAAACACTGTTCACGGGGTAAGTCCCCGTGAATATGGCTGCTGTAAAGCAACCGAAACGTCGGGGCAAAGTGTATACTTAAATATAAATAGATTTAATTAAATTAAATAGTTTAAATAGTAGTAAAGTTCAAGAATAGTACTGTTAGAGTTTCAAAATTATGTAATAAAAGTGTCTCAAAGTAATATAAACAACGCGACAAAATCCGTATAAAGTGTTTAATTTCAGTGTATAACATTCGCGTAAACATTAGACAATATTAAATATTCTGGATGTCCACATAGCTTTAATTTTTTTATGTTTGTGCATGATTAAATATTACTTCACAGAAAATTTACTAAGAAAGTATATAAGGTAAATAAAATTAAGTGATTTGAATAGGAAGACTCTGACCAGATCAGCGACATTCTAAGAAAATGATCTTAGCTCATTATATAAGAGGATTAGAACAATATGATAAGAGTGACGAATTTAAATTAATGAAGCAAGTGAAATTTGCTTGATTTGCAGTAAGCTGAAATGCGTCGTCTTTGCCCATCTACTCGGCAAATGATAATCTGGAAGTAATCTATACTAATATTATAAAGCTGAAGAGTTTGTTTGTTTGAACGCGCTAATCCCAGGAAGTACTGGTTCGTATCGAAAAATTATTTTAGTGTTGGATTCCCAATGGTGGATGAATGGCCCATTCATCGAGGAATGCTATATAACATCACGCTACGACCGATGGGAGCGGAGCATCCATGAAAAATGTTGCAAAAACGGGGCAATTCTCTTATGTGATGCAGACGAAGTTGCGCGGGTCAGTTAGTATGATATAATGGTCCATGTAAAAATTATACATTTAGCAATTATAAGATCTTTATTTTTATAACGTAGTGGAATTGTTAGTCCAAGTTGAAATAACTAATAACAACTAAAAAAAGTTGAACCCAAAAAGTACATAAAGCCAACGTGACTCTAGGGAATTCAGGTACGAAAATGTTCTGCAGAAGGCTATTCAGAGAGCTTAATTCTGAGGAACGAGCATAAATATTGTGATAAATATAACAACCTGTGACCACATGAACCATATGAAATAAAAAATTAGCATTGAAAAAAGCCGGAGTATAGCTTTCACGAGAAGAAGCAGGCAAGAAACTCATGGCCACTCTTTTTAATCGCCAAATGTTTACATCAATACAATTCAATGTTGCATTATTTTGCTTATATGAGCTGCTGCGTTTAGTTGTTACAGTTATTTATTTCAATAAGAATTAAAAAGTATTTTTTTTTATATCTAAGAATCATATTAATAACAAATGAAATATTAGCCACAGCAACTCATATTACAGTTAGCTTAATAATAACATAATAACATGTTACATATTAAATGCGACAAATAAGCATTAAAATTAACCACATCATTTGCGAACAGTTTTAAACCCACCAAAGTGTAATAGACGGCAATAAATAACACAGTGATCTATTTGCAGCATGTTATACGGTTCAATTTAGTTACATCGGGATAAATTGACAATCACTTTATTTATACAGTTCCCTCGTCGGTTTATCCCTAAGTGGTAGGCAGAAGGGTAGGTAGTAGATTCACATTGAGCTAGGTACGTTGTTACCCACTAACTTACCCTAAGCAGCGAGTTGGCATACCGTGATGGATTTAGTCCGCCCGAAGTCTCGGAAGAACCCGACATAAACCTCTCCGCCAGAAGGGGACTTCTGACGAGGAGGTATACATCAGGAGCATATCCAAACATTAAAAAAGGTACGTTGTTATCATCTCTTTGATAATTCTCAAATGCCTACCAGGCAAAAATGTATTAGGCCCCACATAGCATCAGCTGTGTTTTCAGGTCCCACATAGAAAGGAACGCGCCTTATCTATCAACTAACTTATGGGTATATTCTTATAAATATAGGCAGAGGTATACCTCTGTCTATATTATCGCCAGCTATGTTTTTATGTTAGAGAGATGCGGCATGAAAGTCGATATAGTGATAAGAATAGAAAAGGGTATGTTATGCTGGTTTAGGTATGTAGAAAGAATGGACGCGAGTCATTATTTATGACTAAGAAAGTTTATAAGGCTAGTGTGAATAGAACAGTCGCAAGAGGCAGACCTAGGCGAACGTTTCTTGATCAGATCGGAGACGTTCTGGACTAAGGCCAGGTTAAGAGCACCTTAAACCGGCGAGCGTGTATGAGGAATGTGATGAAAGTGAAGGAAGCCAGAGAAGTGTGTCAGGATCGTAGCAAATGGAAATCCGTAGTCTCTGTCTACCCCTCTGGGAAACAGGCGTGAATCTATGTACTTATCAGGTCTCACGCATTATTCAAACAAATGTCTCAAAGGGATGACAGGCAGAGCTGTGTTACGACCAAATTCTGCCATTTATGTTTTAGGTCCTACATATTAAGGTGCGACTCTTATTCATATAACTGCCTTGTTTGTTATATCCCCATAGTTGTAGGCAAAGCTGTGTCACACCCACATTTCCCAGGTAAGTTTTATTTCCCTTGTGATCGGTGCCTATACTTTTGTGTATTACGACCACACCGGCCAGCTTTGTGTGTTCTGCCTAATAGTAAACCTATTTTCACATATCAGGTACATTTTTGTCGGCCTCGATGGCATAGTGGTTAGCATAACCAACTGTCACGCCTGAGGTTGCGGGTTCGATGCGATTTGTGTGCATGAACATGGATTTTTGTCTTGGCCTAGTTGTTTCTATCTATAATATGTACGTATTTACGAAATTTTTTTTTTTTTTTTTTAAGACATCTCCCGTATTAGGACTAAATCCTGTGTCGCGGGGGACTTTACAAACATACAACTAACGGACACAATGAACACCCAGACTCGAAACAACAATTTATGAATCACACAAAGTGTTGTCTCGTGAGCAGCAGTTCGTAGTGAACAGTTCATAGTAGCATTTTCTTAAATGCTAACAGAAAAATCCATTAACACTGTACCCGGACCTGAAATCCAACCCGTGACCTTACAATCGCAAGCTACTAACGAGTTAGCCATAATAAAACAATATAAAAGATTTTTACATTTCCTGCAAAAGAGTTCAGCGGTAGATGAAGTAATTCTTTTCTTTGCTTAACACAAACTAAATTACCATTGTTTTAACATTCCGAAAGACCCGCGTTTTAAATTGTTCAGTGCTTAAAGAAAATAAAAGATATCTTCATAATAATCTAGGCTTGTTCTTTATTATGAATAAAAGAATTTTCCGCGTTAAGGAATGTTCTTGAGATATCCTAACTAATATTACTAATGCGGATATACGCTTTCACGTTTTAACCACTCGACCGGTCATCATGAAATTTCACATACAAGTTATCAAGAAAAGGACAAAGGGTACCTTTCATTCAAGAAATATACTGTTTTCTAGGGATAACACAATTCCATAATTTCATTAAAGGATTCAGATAGAACAGAAAAACCTAATAATATTTTGATAGCCGCGGCACATAATAATAATATCAACCCTGTATTAAGCTGTCCTATTGCTGAGCATGGGCCTATTCTCAGCGCGAGAAGGGTTAGGCCCTAATTCACCACGCTGGCCCAGTGTGGGTTGATAGACTTCACATATCTTCGAGAACATTATGGCGGACTCTCAGACATGGAGAGTTCCTCACGTTGTTTTCCTTCACCGTGGTACTAAGTGATAACTCTCTATTATATGGAACTTATATATAGCGTGCGAAATGCGGGTTTAACGCAACGCTGTCGAAACCTTCGAATGATTGCTATGATATATTTAATGCAGTGTCTTGCCTTTTTAGTAGGGGTAGACAGATACCACGGAGGTCTACTAACTGGAACGAAATCTCGGCTGCATCCATACTTAATACATTTCTGATGTTATATTACATGATATGTAAACGTAGCTGATGAAATGTGAGAATGAAGCAGAAGATACTGTACTCAACTAGTGCAGACATATATTATGTCGATATTTTATTAAACACAATCATTAAAATTGTTACGATCAATCTGTTAAAACGTACCAATGTAGTTAAAAAATGAGGTTTTCCTTTTATAAATAGACAAGTTCCTTACTAGGATACAGCAGCGATAGCCTAGTGGGAAACCGTTGGACTGCCACGCAGAGGTCTCGAGTTCGAACCCAAGACGCGCATCTCAGACTTTTCAAATATGCGTATTAAATAGTTAATTATTATCGCTTGCTTTAATGGTGAAGGAAAACATCGTGAGGAAACTTGCATATCTGAGAGTTCTCCATAATGTTCTCGAAGACTTTACATATGTAAAGTCTGCCAACCCGCACTGGGCCAGCGTAGTGGACTATGGCCTAACCCTTCTCACAGTGAGAAGAGGCCCGTGCCCAGCAGTGGAACAGTTTAATACAGGGCTGATATTATTATATTTATATATATATTACTAGGATTGATTTCTGTACCGCGGGAGAGTTAACGAACATTAAATAACGGACACAAAGAACATCCAGACTCGTAAATAGTGGATCTGTGCAGGACTCTTTGTGTTCAGTGTCTAGAGAGTGTTCTATGCATCTGACGACGAATTAAACACAAATAGCGAAGTGATGATTTTATTCTGAGACCACTGACTTGTACAAGGTTGTGACAAAGAATGGTTAGTATTTATTATACAGCATTACAAACTAATTAAATATTATTACAATAGTAAGTTACACGAGTGTACATTTTCCTATGGAAAGTATGTTGGTACAAGGTTGGATTTAAATTCTAATTTCTAAAAAGGAAATGAGTGACTCTACAATGATATATTGTCTGAGTAATGGTGGTAGGCGCATCACTCCCCACCACCCTAATTATACAGACTAATTTATCTACTACAATTATTATAAGATAAACGTTAAACAAAATTTCCATCTTAATATTTGGGTTGATGTTAGTTTAACACACTCATTAATATACTACTTAGCAGTCCTTACAATGTTCTCGTCTTATGTTTACACTTCATCACTTCACTTTTGACATTTATACATTTGGTAAATAGAAACAAAAGAAATTATCGGCATCGCTATAATTGCTCATCGTCGCTTGCGCATAACAGGAGCCCATGTAAGTTACATGATCCAAACGACGTTTGTTATTATCACAGTCGCTTTAGACATAGAGCGAAAAATTGCACAGAGCCGTGTACGTAGCAAAACAAGACATCAGCGAATCAGAGAAACTAAACTTGGTGCAGACAGCGGCGGATGTTTGCACCATCTCCCGAACCCCCGCTTGCGTGTGACTGACTCCAATAACAGTGGTCTGTGGTAAATATAAACTCTACGCTGCAAATGGGAGCCTTATCAAAACATACGGTACAAAAAACTTAGTGCTCAATCAAAAGCTTCGAAGACTTTACACATGAACCTTCATTTTAGTAGACGTCAAACAACCAATCTTGGGCGCCGACTTCCTGAGCCACTACAAGCTGTTAGTCGACGTAAGTGGACGCAAACTCATCGATGCCATGACAGGTCTAATCTGTAGAGGATAATAGTAACGGACAATGACCCTCAATCAAAACAATTGACGTCACAAGTCCGTACTCCGACCTCTCATCAGCTTATCCGGATATGAGCAAGCCAGCTTGCTACAAGGACACTCCCAAGCACAACGTTGTACTAACAAACTACCAGAACGCCCGTGTTTGTACGTGCTCCTCTCCTCCTCACCTCTTCCGCCCGAAAAATATGCAAAGCTGAAGAAAGAGTTTGAATATATGCAGCAGTTGGATGGTATGGTGGTAGGTGCAGATCACACAAATTTTTGTCCTGTATGGGATTTGAACCCACAACACTCGGCTTAGTAGCAATGGCGAGACGACTACATAAGCTACTACGCCATTTGTGCAGTCATGTGTTAGAATAATACACTATCATACCGGGGTTTATAAATAGTGGTATTTGTTATACACAATCATTAGAACAGTTACGATCAAACCGTTAAAACGTAGTTTAAAAACGAAGCTATATTTGCTGTTCATACAATAAATTATCATTTTATTCGCACCTATATTCTTGTTTGGACATTCTAAAGCGTACGCGAGGTACATTTAAATGCAAATATGGGACAAAACTGCACTTTAAAAATGCTACTAATAATTGAATTTATTCGTTCGCTTCGGTTTATTTGCCGTTGTTCACGTTGATATACAATATTTTGATCTGTACCTATTAGCCGGAAATATTGGGCACATAGAGTAACGGTTATGTTTCATTTTGAAATGCAAAATTAATGTTGCTGGTGTTAATTTATTTAATGCAACACATTTTCAATTGTATAAGGGCAGAAATTCGCATCCATTAACTAAATAGTAATATATAGTCAGCCATATTATATAAAATGTTTTTTATTGTTATTGTAATAGTCTTGCGTTTGACCGCGGTCTAACCTGATGTTAAGTGAAGATGCAGTCGATGATGGAGCACGCTTGCCTAAACGGTACCTATTCACTCGCGACTTGAAGACTTCCAGATTGTACTCATCGTGAAACATAGACCTAGGTAGTGAGTTCCACTCCTTTGCGGTACGCATTATAAAAGTGGAAGCTAAGCGCCTTGTGCGTAAATGGTATATCCACTATGTTCAATCACCTGTAATAGTGCATGGATACCTTAAGGTCCAAAATCGTGTACACATTTCGAATTTGAATGAATATAAATGAACTAGATGGAGCTGTTTTATAAATATTGCGACGCGTACTCATTTTAGCAAATAGGTGAAAATTATAACAAACTATAATCTCATCCGAAAAGACAGTCGACCACAGGGACAGAATAATGTTTGCGTACGAACAGAATAGCGAGTTATCAAAAGTATCAATAACATAAACTACCTACTATACATTTTTGAATTCATTTGTAATTCTTTGCTTCTTGTTTTACCCTGAAATATGTTCTTTTTTTAAATGAACTATTCGGAATAGAAGAATTGGGTTATTAAGAAATCCTTTTTTTTTAATTTTTTTGTAGTGCACCGCCGTTTATTACGATATAAAATATAAACAACTTAACAGTTCTTGTGATGGCGTTAGATGGCGTCAATTACCGGCGTATACCATTTTAGTTTTGAACTGAGTATGCATTTTTGCAGCTTACTGTACCTGTGCCGCTGGTCTGTTTGTCTGGTCATTCGATGGTATATATATAGTCATGTATGTATAGTCATATATGCATAGCCTCAGGCATACAACCTTACGGGTAAACCAAAGTATATTGCACCCAGATTTCAAGAGTTATGATTTACCTACTACGTAATTGGGGTTTGATTCTTTTTGCCTACTGGTCATATTTGGAGACTCGATACTACTACCAAAAATTTCTTGACAGAAAATCTCAATAACACTTTGCCCGACCCATATATCGAACCTGAGACTTTTCCGTTACGGATCAAGTCGGCTGCAACTAACATTTAACCAAGTCTACACCTTAAAATTTCTTTGCAATAAATATACACATAAATATTCACTTCATAGAAAATAAATATGCATTCATACGCAATAAAGTTATGCTTGCATAACTTAAGACATGTTTAGGCAAAGTTTGACAAATGTAGGACTCGAGTTTGAAAACATTTTAGAACGACAATTTCCGTTCTAAGGCTCACCGATAGGTTTGTAGGCTATCGATTTAAGCCTTGAAGCTACGTTGCAGTTTAGTATTTTATGACGGAACACACTATGACAACATGCAGTGTAATTATACTACAGTTTATACCAAGCGGTCAGTCTTTGCCTGACTAAGTACAATCTTGTTGGATCACTTGGTTTGTTATTCGAAAGATTCGATTATTATAGTAAAAAATTATAATTTTATGCCAATAATCTGATATATAATAAACAGAAGTATATGAACTGTCCCATAGCTGGGCATGAGCCTCTCAGTGTAAGAAGAGAAAGAAGAAATAGGCTATAGTCCAGTACGCAGGCTCCCTGCGGGCTTCCTTCACATATCTTCGAGAAAATTATAGAGAATTCTCAGATTTTCCTATAATGTTAAAGCGTGCGATTATTAACTATTTAATACGCACGTGAGTTCGAAAAGTCAGGGCCTTGGGATTGAACTCGAGACCTCGGCGTGGTAGCCTAACAGTTTCTCACTAGTCTATCACTGCTGTAGTAAAGAAATTAACATAAAATTTATAGTTTTATCAACATTAATAATTATTATAACTGGTAGAACGCAATGCAATGAAGTAGAAATAACGTGATCTTATATTTTTTATTTATTTTATTCAAATGCAAATTTTAATTGCATAATATCAAGTGTATATTTTGGGTGATTCAGTTTATAATATATCAATACCAGAAACCCCCATAAGGGCACCGCATTTATACAAAAGTAGTAAATATACATATATATAATTATATAACATTTATATTGTTAAAATGTATGATATATATTTTAAAAATGTATGACTTAAAGGGGAGATCCTTTCTGACTAACAACCATTGTATCCCACCATGCTTAAAACGGATTACGGCTAGATTTGGATAAATGGGTGAACCAACAGACTGCACTGCAGAGGGTCTCGGGTTCGAACCCATGTCGTGGACCTCTGACTTTCGGAAGCTATATGACTTTTCGAAATTATGTGCGTATTGATTGACAATTATCGCCTGCTCCGTGCCTCGGAGAGCACGTTAAGCTGTCGGTCCCGGCTGCCATGAACATCTATGGCAGTAATTATTCAATATCGAAATCAGTGCCCTCTAATATCCTGACACTGGTCTAGCCTTAGGGTATCGTTAGCCTTCGGGTTGCGGAGGTCAGGTGGCAGCCGCTCCGTGTAAAAACTGATATCCAGTCAAATCCGGTTAGACTAGAAAAGCCGACCCCAAGTGACTTGATGGCTTAACACTATCAACGCCCGCCGTATCGGTCACAAATGACTACGAGCATTTTCTATTGTGTCTGCTAGATGGCATTCAATGTGTTAAATATAAAAATGCTGATACCGCTTGAAGGTAAACAGTTGTCGCCTATGATAGCTTGCCATGTCAAATGTATAACTCACTTACAAACTGTAACTGTATATAATACGCGGTATAGAGTAAGAATTTTGAAATTATACGTAGACAGCTAAATCCAAATTATGGCAAATAGTATAAATTCATAAAAGATTATGTGCAATAGTGGGATTCGGAAGATTGCATATAATGACGACGATTAACGCATATTTGGCCACTGGTACGCTTGTGTTGGAATTCGTGTTAAACCAAGCTTAACACTACCCCAATAAATATTCTCCACACAAATGCAATGGTGAAAACCGTATTAAAAAGCAATGACTTTCATTTTACTCACTATTATAATACAATAGACCATTTATCTGTTTTTTCTTTTGTTTATGTAACAATAGTGGCGAAGTATTGCAAGTTGCCTGGTGTTAATTGGCTACTCAATTATTGATCGCTTGCTATATCTGAAGTATCACTCGCGTCATTCCGACTTTATAGAATATGAATTAACTTTTCGACTCGCGTAGCGGACGGGCTGCCTCCGACTGTCAGTTTAATGGCAGAAATATTACAAATATGCAATAAATAATTTATATGTGAAATTGTTATATAAGTAACGGATTATAATCATAATTTAATAAAATATACCTGTATATTTATTTCTGATTATTAACGATAACTCTTCTGTGAACTTTTAATTTACTTTGAAGGTTTTAACGGTTGTCTCTTCTTCTTCTTATTCCTCTAAATATTTAGCGATCATGTTGCGTTAGATTATGAGGTTCGGGTTCGATACCTGGTTCAAGCAACGTATTATTGGCTTTCTCTATAAAATAATCTTAAGTAACAGCACGAAGTCTGGCAATGTGACCAGTAAACAAAAGCTAACCTACCATCCTATTACGTGATACCTTAAACCATAGCTCAGAAATATAAGTGTAATATATGTACATCTACCTTAGAAATTAAACTACTATATACGGATTTTATCACGTTGTTTATTTAACACTGTATTACATAATTTTGAAACTGTTACACTACTAGTACTACTATTGAATATAGCTCGTAGCCAGTTGCACTCACTGATCGCTAAACGATTAGCGAGGTTAAGCAACGTTGGATGCGGTCAGTCTATATATGGGTGACCGCTTAGTGGTGTTTCATCTGAGCGTCTCCTTGCTTCGGAGGGCACGTAAAAGGTTGGTCCCGGTTGTTGTCAAATTGACAGCAGTCGTCAAGCCATGTCAGAGGCCTACGGGCAGCTTGAACAACTCTTGACAACAGATTGGCCACTAACCACACGAAAAGAAGAAGACTAATTTATAAGCTAATAAAATTATTAAGTCTATTTATATTTAGATTTACACTTTCACCGACGTTTCGGTTGCTTTTTAGCAGCCATGGTTACGGGGAGACTAAGCTAGTAGCTGTCGCAATGTTCCAGTATAGTTATTTCAAAGTACCCGAACATAATTTAATCATTGGTGTTTCTATTTACGCAGAATAAACTCAAAGTATCATGAAGTCTAGCTGTGGTTTGTTTCTTTTTGGGTTTGGCTATTTGAATTACTGGATCCCAAGCTGGTGGTAAATTCCAACCATCTTCTCTAGTAGGATGATTTTTGAATTCAATAGCCTTAGAAGGAATCGGTGTTCTTTAGCAAGAATCTATGGTTTGTCAAATCTCAGGTAGTGGTTGGTCCCCTGTTGTGTCTACCTTCTTCTTCAGAGAAAATCGCACGAGACTATGCTTGACTGACTTGCGCATCGACGCAACACACAGCCAACTATGCAGCGATTTTATTTCCCTTCTGCTGATACATATATTGACGTACGGCATCTAAAGGGTGTAATCGGGTATATATGGACACACAAGAACGGGCATGAAATATTTTTTCACTTTATCTACTGACGCGTTCGGTCGAACATCGATAGGCGTAATTATTATGTTGCATTCAATGCACTAGTGTTTTCTGTATCTATTTTATACCTTTTTTGTGAGAGGCAAATTTTATAATAAATATGCAACTGCTGTGTATGAGGTTCCGGATTTTGTTTGTTTTGTTTTTAGATTTCGAATAACTCTTATCCAACAACTTTGTCCGTCCGTCTGTCTGTTATACAGCTTTCAACTCAAGAACCGTAACAGCAAGAGACTGGCGGTCAATGACATTCGACTCAGCTAAGTCGATATACCCCCGAAATGACTATGACCATTGACCTCTGACGTCAATGTCACGTGGTATCACGTGACCTTTGCATATTAATTGAACCATTTTTTCGAACTATAAGATTTACGGCAGTTCATTGCCGTTTCTCACTTGTTAAAGGACGATTCCCGTACTAGGAATAATTCTTGTGTCGCAGGGGACTTTACAAACATTCAAACAACGGACACAAAGAACACACAGACTAGCAACTGACCTAAATGTAACTTCAGTAACTTAGTAAACTCACTAACCTATATATTTTGACGTTCATAAGTGTTACTCTGTGACCTAAATGAATAAAAAAGATTTTGACTTTGACTTCGGAACAAACATTTGTGGATCCCACAGATTTTTTGTCCGGTGTGGGATTCGATCTCATAACACTCGGCGTCACTGCAATGACGATACGACCACTTAAGCTTCCACGCCATCCGTGGAAAGTGATATTGAGGTTTACTGTCAATATATTTTATGGCATCACGGTATCTGGAACAGCTGCGTCCGTTAAACGACGTTAGGCCTCCTATTATTATGTAAGACCTAAACCATAGCTAGTAAAATGTGGGTGTGAAACACCTCTGTCTTCATTTTTACAGAAATATGCGTGGTACTATGTACGAAATAAACTAAATTTATCCCTTTATTTTCAACTAGCTGACCCACGCAACTTCGTCTGCTTCACATAAGAGAATTTTCCCCGTTTTTGCCACATTTTTCATTTATCCTCCTATTGATCGGAGCGTGATGCTATACAACCTATAGCCTTCCTGGATAAATGGACTATCCGACACTAAAATAGTTTTTCAATTCGAACCAGTAGTTCCAGAGATTAGCACGTTCAAACAAACAAATAAACAAACAAACTCTTCAGCTTTATAATATTAGTATAGATAATAGATTTTTTTTTATATTTTATCTTCGGCCTCATTCATTTCGGTTCTCATCTCCTCTCCGTACTATGTGTACGGAGACGAGATGAGAACCTCGAAAAGCTGATCGTAGTTTCCCAACTACGATCAGCTTTTCGTTCCCACACGGAGGGCAAGAGAGCTCGAGGACGGTCCCCAACCAGATGGACCGATCAAGTAAAGCACTCATCTTCAACCAAACTTAGCTCGGTGGTCAGAAGTCCCATGAACAGAAACCGATGGAGGCAAATCGTTCGATCCAAGTGTGGATTATCCAACGATGATCACGATCATCAGATTTGAGAAACCGACCATAGAGATATCTTTAGGTATATTTTATCGATAGCCTAGGGGGAGATCGTTGGGCTGCGCAAAATATGGCCTCGAGTTCGATCCCAAGGCATCTCTGACTTTTCGAAGTTAAGTGCGTGTTAAATAGTAAATTATCACTCGATTTAACGATGAAGAAAACCTGCATGTCTGAGAGTTCTCCATTATGGTCTCAAAGATATATTATGTGCAGTCTCCGAACCCGCATTGGGCCAGCGTGGTGGACTATGGCTGGACACTTCTCACACTGAAGAGAGGCCCGTACCTAGCAGTAGGAGAGTTTAATACAGGACTGATATTATTATCCTTAGATATGGTATAAAGTTATTTTAAAGCGCAGTATTTTATATACCAGGAATTTTATTCAGTTATCAATAACATAAATAATAATAACATAATTTAAATTATATCAAGCATTCATAAATTCTCAGATATTTTACCCGTCAATTTGACTTCATAAATTGGTTTACGGCTTAATATACCTCTAAGGTACAGTTATTTATTATAATGTGATGATAAATGGCTTTCGAGAGATCTAGAAAACTTTACTTTAAAAAATATATCGAGTTGTACGTGCTGTACATTTCGAACTAATCTAATATTTCTTTTGAAAATACTTTAATGTAACGACTGATTTATTGGTAGTTGTCGGTTCGGTTATATTTATTTTTGTTGAAAGCTCTATTATGAGACTAGCTTCTACCCGTGAAGTCGTCCGCGTGGTTCCTACGGGAGTGCATGCCAGGACCAGGGAATTACAGTGGAAATTTCCGTACTTAAATACTAGTATTTAGATGCCGATGTCCTCTATCACGCAACATAGGTATCGAGTTACGCACGATTATTGTATCCAAATTTCAAAATTCGTGTCACGTGATTCGTTCATGTCAATGGAGTGCACATCGCTACTCATTCCCACGTCTCTCATTCCTTAACATTAATTTTTCATATTTAATGCCTTTTTATAGCGAGCGAGCTCACAGCGATTTCTTGCATTTTGGTAATATAAAATCCTAGCGATTGTTATAAATGCGAATGTGTTTTTGTTTATTTGATACGCCGTCACAATTTAATTACTTGAATGATCATCATACAATTTCTCATATAGGTACGTTGTCAGGAGCACAAACAAGAACATAATTTATATATACTCTCTCATCTAGAAAAGAGTACCGTTCTCATATATACTTATATAAGTACTTATAAAATAAAGAAAATAATAATATTTTTTTTAATATCAAGCAACTGTGAGACTCGAACATAACAAACTACTTTACTAGTAGCTAAGTTGGACATAATATTATAAAATATGAGAGTAGGTGAAGATGTTTAGAGGTTTGGAGGTTTGTAACTCAGTCACCCGTAAGCCGTTAAACGTACGTATCTAGATCTTTAGCCTATAAATTGACTATGCACTGGATTACATATAGGAAACATTTTATTCTGAAAATTCTTTGCTGTGGCATATGCTGGCTAGGGACGTAGTAACCAGTACAAAATATTTAATTTAATGTTTGGGTTTGTAATTAATTATAGCAGTTTTATTAGCATTCACAGCAATACGCAGATGACAATTTATTATTAATTAATTATTTTAAAACGTGATTTATTCGTAATAATCAATGTGTAAAAACATTTTTACTTCTATACAAATTTGCGTTAATTATTATAATCGTTAGGTACGAATTCGAAAATGAAGTTAATTTCTTTGAATGTTATAAAACAGTAATATTTAGTAGTAAAACTTGAGAAAGAATAGATAGTAAAATGAGAAAATTAAAGGAGAGTCAATACTATATCATTATGCCCTCAAAGCAGGCAGTTCTTAACGTGACAGATAGTAAAAGTGAACTTCAGTAAACATTATCCGATCAGATCAGAAACTGCAAAATATCAGTTTCTGAATTGACGGTTAGTGTAATTTTAGTTAAAGAAGCTAACGAAAACGGTTAGTTTAATTTTAGATAAAGAAGCTAACGAAAACGGTTAGTGTAATTTTAGTTAAAGAAGCTAACTTATTAGTCCAGTTACCTATGACAAGATCCCATTCTTAAAAACGCACTGCTCCGATGGCGCAGCGGTAATAAATGCTATAGCTGCGCATAAGATCTCAAATTTGATGCTCGAATCAAAAATATTATGAATATTATAGTTTACATAATATTGTCTTCTGTTTACGCGAATGTTATTCATTGAAATTAAACTACTATATACGGATTTTATCGCGTTGTTTATTTAACACTCTATTACATATTTTAGAAACTGTTACACTACTATACTATACTATTAACCTTTACTAATGTTAAGCTAATTAAATTATTAAAACTATCAAATCTATTTGTTTTTAAGTTTACACTTTCCCCGACGTTTCGGTTGCTTTTCAGCAGCCATGGTCACGGGTATTGTAGTTTATCAGGCGCAGATTCAGCCCCTTTTTACCAAAGCTCTAAAACCATAGCTGGCAAAATGTGTCTATAATATATATCTGCCTACTATTTTATAAGTATTTGATACAAATACTTATATATGTATGAAAAAAAAAATTATAATATATGTAGTTTAAAATTCACCAAACTACTAAAATTAAAATACATTTTAAAGTTATGTCAATACACACGAAGCAACATTAAGCAGATAACTCAAACAAATATTTTAAACATTTTATTCAGAATACCTGCTTAATTAAAGCGCTTCTCCAAAATTCCAATAATTAGTTTTCTTTGACTTAAACAAGTCGTGCATTATCGTAACTTGAAAAAGATAATGTATTTTTGGCTCTAGTAAAAATGTTCAACAATTTAAAACTAAGATTAAATATTACAAACTACACGAAATAAAATTCTATTTTGCAACACTATCTCATAAAATTCTAAATCGAATAACTACAGTATTCCGGTATGAGGCTCTGTATTGGGATATACATCCCCATCCTCCTCGTTAATAAAATAAAAGGGATTTTAGGGTAAAGGACCCTTCGAGATTCTTTTATAAGGGCAGATTAACGCGCGTGAATTGTTGACGTCTTCTGCGAAAATAGCTTTCATGGGGTATTTTTTTTCTACATTACATTTTCTATGGGGTAGGGAATTTCCAATTTGTCTGACAAATGCAGTTTGCGATATTTAATTGACTTCGTTTAGACATTTGTAGTGCCGTGTCGGACGCACGCTCGCTAATAGAAATTATTGAGGCTTGTAGAGTAGTTCGTTCGAGTACAGTTGTTTACGAAAGCGTTGTTTTCTCGAACAGAAATAGAAGTAATATGAACTGATATGTTTTTATATTCTATAAATAATTTAAATCGATAGAATGCAAGATTGGCGTGGTGGTGGTCACCTTATCACGCTCGGAGTGTTGTGTGTTTGATTTCTTTATGGGACCAACCTATACCAAAAAGGAAAAAGCACAATTTTTTGTTTTGACGAGTGCTTTTCTGTCCGTTCTTTAAAATCTTGTAAAGTTCTCCATACCACTCTTATATCAAGTGCCAGAGTTTGCTTATTAAACTAAAAAGGATAAGTAAAACGTGTACTTAGCCGCCAATTAGTCCAAAATAATTGTCAAAGATGAACTAAAGCTACTAAGCGATAATCGTATGCTATGTCACCTTCATAAAAACGTAGTCTTAAGCTCTAAGCAGTAGGCCGTCGAGACATTATGCAACCCTAGCAGTATAAATCATATGTCCAAAAGTGCACGCAGAGATGTTTACACTCATATTTCTCACGCTGTACCTTTAGGTTCTAAATAATAAGGAGCAGTCTACTGCCGTTTAGCAGCGATAGCTCAGTGGGGAGACCAACAGATTGCAATGCAGAGGGTCTCGGGTTCGAACCCACGTCGCGGACATCTGACTTTCGGAAGTTATATGACTTGTCGAAATTATGTGCGTATTGATTGACAATTATTGCCTGCTCCGTGCCTCGGAGAGCACGTTAAGCCGTCGGTCCCGGCTGCCATGAACATCAATGGCAGTTGTTATTGGGGAAGTCGACACAAAAGATCCCACTGGGTCGCAGTGTCGCCGGTCTGTACTGACTGGCCCTCACACAAGATAAGATAAGATAATGCCGTTAGACGGCTCAGTTCCAGACTCATTGTTGATACTAAGAATTATTATTACATGACAAAAAATGAAATATGCGCAATCCTGAGATCAAACCGAAATCTCATGCAGAATAATCGCTTTCACTAACCATGAACTATACAATATAAAGAGAATCTAGTCTAAAAGTCTCATTACTAAACAAACTACTATGAATTACTATATTTACATCGCTTTGTTAAAGTCAAAGCATTACCTACTTTCATTATTAGTTAAAAACGTAAACCTCGTCGATGAAATGCGAGTGCGGTCTTTTCTAGACTTTGAAAATTCTCTTTGACAAAATGCTTGCACAATATTTTCATTTAATTATATCATTAGTAGCCCTCATCTTTAGCTTGGAGTGTTTTTATATCTTCAGGACTCAGTTGTATCGCCAACGGCATTTATGTCACAAAGGATCGGAAAGTAGGATTTCTTCGAATGAAAAATTTTCTATTGTTTAGCTTTTTATCTGAATTAGTAGTGTTGTTCAGAGTGCTCTATAAGCTACTTGGATTTGTATTTTTTTTTAGTTTTAATGATTTAAACTGCTAATAATTTTATTCTTATATATGTAGTTTCTGCTCGCTCTGTCTTTGGTCGTCAGAGGAGAAAGATGTTAAAAAACATACTAATATTAAAAATGCCAGAGTGTGCTTATTTGTTCGTTACGTTTTTACGCCTGTAGTACTCGACGGATCGTCATGAAATTTCGCATACCACATTGTCCGTAGTGCAGAATAGGACATAGGGGGTTGCCTATTTCCTTTTTTGTGGATCTCTTTCTTTCTTTTCGTGTGGTTAGTGGCCAACCTGTTGTCAAGAGTTGTTCAAGCCGCCCGTAGGCCTCTGACATGGCTTAACGACTGCTGTCAATATGGCAACAACCGGGACCGACTTTGACCGACGTGCCCTCCGAAGCACGGAGACGCTCAGATGAAATACCACTAAACGGTCACCCATCTATAGACTGACCGCACCCAACGTTGCTTAACCTCGCTAATCGTATACCGATCAGTGAGGGCTATAAATTTATTGACAAAGTCTAGAATAAACAAAACGAACCTCGGGCAAAATGTAGTAATATCAGAAAGAGGAAAGATTTGTATTTTAAACTTTATTTCTACTTTTATTTATAATGAATAAGCTAAAAAGAACAGGACCGTTTTAAAATCTTTCAATTTTGAAAAGCTACTTCATTTGGAAGTCATATAGGCTATATAATATCACGCTGCGTACCATGGGAGCGGTGCAGTAATTATAAACGTGGGTGAATCTGTGCGGGAGAGTTCGCAGCTAATATTGAATAATAATATGCATTACATTGCATCCGCATCCGAATATATCTTGAGACCTATCTAGTATGATGCCTATTTCTACGACGGGGCAAGTATATGTATCTATGTATATTAAATGCATATTTTGCCAGTCATCGTTTTAAGTCCCACGTAACAGATCCTAAGTCTATTGCCATTTGCCAGCACAACTCCAGGCACTGCAACTAAGCATTTTTTGACATAAAAATCTAACAACATTTTGCCTCACCCTCGATTAAACTCGAGGCAATGCACAGCAGTTGTATACACCACCACTGCGCCACTAACGCAGTGTTCGATAATGGCTTTAGTTAATACCCATACTCACTTTAACGGTGAAGGAAAACATCGTAAGACAGCCTGAAAGTTTCCTCCATAATGTTGTTTTAAGACGTGTTTAGTCCGTCGGCTCACACTTTGTAAGCGTAGTTAGAATATGCTAAGCGTATTATACTAAACTCGTCTAATTCTAGACTCATGCCTAGCGGGCGAGCTATGGCGAAGAAATCTCTTAAATGACTACGCTATGACTGTCGTTACAGTTAGTAAAAGTAGCTCGTAGGAACTAAAGACGCAATGGATAACGCTCAATGCGTTTCTTACGACTTGCGATCGAGAGAAAGACGTTTCGATCATCACTCATTACACAACGTTAACGCACTAGAAAATCAATTGTTTAGCTCGAGGGGATAACAGGACTAGTCTATAATATTATAAAGATAGATTTTAAGATAAGATTTGATTTTTTGTTTGTTTGTAAAGATTTACCTCAAGAACTAGTCAATCGATTTTAAAAATTCTTTCACCATTAGAAAGCTGTATTATCACTGAGTAACTTGGCTATATTTTATTTTAAAAAGAAAGTACTGTTACTAACATAACCTAACCGAACCTTATTTTATGCGAGCGAAGCCGTATGCAAAAGCTAGTATTTTATAAACTTTCGAAACGTGGTGGCACACCGGTGGCCAGACATAATAGATTTTTAAATATGACTTTTTTTTATGCAACTTAGGTGGCAAACGTCCCTCCTGATGGTACGTGGTTACCGTAGCCTATGGACGCCTGCAACACTAAAGGCATCACTTGCGCGTTGCCGAACCTTTACGAAAGGAAGAAGAAAAAAGGAAGGGGGAAAGAGGACGATTGGACTTACGGCAATCCGGCTAAAAGTTTTGTAGACAAGCTCAATTATTTTCGTTGCGATTTTGTTAGTTGCGTCATAATAAGTTTGATATTTTTCAATCATTATAGACTATAAATCTACTAACATACTTAAAATTTGATAGAAATACACCCTATCTTACGTTATGTCTGTAAGGAAAGATATTGCCTGTACCACACTTTTTGAATTAAAGTTTGTTTGTACAAATAGATTTTTCACATTCTTAGGGCCTTTTCTTTATAACAAGATAAATAAACAAACAGCTATATATGACCTACATTTTGTAAGATCTAAGCGGATAGTCTGTCGGTACTAACAAATCTTAAATTATGAGGAGACTGAAGATTTGTTGATTGTTGTTGAATAAGTTCCATGATATTTATTATAATCTTGGCCTATTTTTGCATATATTTATATAATAAGTAAGTTAATTGTATATAACTTAGTTCCTAGTATTATATTGTAAGTGCCCTTAACGCCTGTGGCACAGGTTTACCCTAGTACAGGCACCCATATTATATTACCTATATTAAGTACTTTATGGACTGTATTCATGTTTTACCACTGTAATCATTGATCGATGACTGAAATCAATAAATAAAGTATTATTATTAAGTTTTTGTTTCACTAAATTAAAAACAAAAAATTATAAAAGTACTTTCTACATAAATACATACATACATAAATGCACGCCTGTTTTCCAGAGCGGTAGGCAGAGACTACGGATTTCCATTTGCTACGATCCTGACACACTTCTCTGGCATCATTCACTTTCATAACATTCCTCATACACGCTCGCCGGTTTAAGGTGCTCTTAATCTGGCCTTTATCCAGAACGTCTCCGATCTGATCAAGAAACGTTCGCCTAGGTCTTCCCCTTGCGACTAAATGAATAAATATATCATGGCAAGCAGTTTTTTTGCACTCCTCTAAAGTAAGCATATTCTTCTTAAGCCTGTATTCCACTGGGGATGCGACATATGACACTATGTATGTATGTCATAAACCTTAGTACAACTTTGGGAACGTCTAGTATTACTTAAAATTCCATTAGCTTTAAAACCCCACGAACTAAATTTTAGTCGAACAATTTACCATATTATCTGCACAAAAGGTCCAAAAGCCGCAATACAATTTACGTGGACATTACGTATAATATTACATTAAGATTGTTCACTACATTTCGTAGCGGCACGGTGTACGTCGATGCTCTTACGAAAGACCTATTTTAAGGTCACTGACCCTACTTGTCACCGTTGCTGAAAATTATCAACTAAATATCCTCTACATTTTGGACTATCAAATGGTTTAACTTTACAATTTAAGTTTACGTTCAAAATGATTAACGTGAAATAGTAAAATAGTATTTGAAAATTTGATTATTTTATGTTCGCTACTTTGTTTTGGAGAATGGCATTTATGGGTTGGATAAAACATTAAATTTTCTAAGCATATTGGTCTCGCCTGTGACAGCGGCACACCGGCGGTCAAATACAACAGATTTTTAATTAAGTCTGACATTCCAACAAAGTTGACAGAAAAAGTTACAAAAGGATTAATAGGTTAATAATTGACAGGTTTACATAAAAACGTTAGAAAAGGAATAACAGTTTGAAAATGATAGTTCCATGTAAAGTTTTGATAGAAAGAACAAGGCACTAATGTTAAGGTTGTGTTTCTTTATAGGCAGTACATATTCACGCCTGTATAATTTAGAAGACATAAGCAGAGGTATTAAACTGACTTCACGACACTTATGTGTAAGTTCGTACATAGAAATAGGCGAGTCTATGGCTATGAGTCTATGGATGGGGAGTCTATAGACTCGCCTCATCCACAAAACACATTCTAAACCCTTTATCGCTTGCTATTGGAAAATTTCCTAGTTAGACGATTTTCCAGTGTCAATAAGTACAAGTTATGGAAATGTTCCCGGTATACGCCTACTTAACACTTATCTTAACCTGGATATTGAACTGGAATGTCACGTTTGACTGCAAACTTATACTACATGACTTATAAACAAATATACTTATTTTCAATTGGCAATTCCAATAGCAATTTTTACTAGCATTTATTTTAGTACACCTCTTTAAAATGTAGTTAAAACATATATTAACATTTTTACATAACATTAAAATATGCTAAAGAATAAAGATGTCTTATTCGGCTTAAGTCGACAATAGGTCCTCTAAAATCAAATAAATAATTTCAAACACGGAAAGTAATTACACATTCATAAGATTGACTCGTAAGTTTGCCGATACACAACTAATAAATATATGAAAAGAAACTGATATGTTGAATAGTTTATTCTCCATAATATCAGTTTTCTATAAGATAAGATATAAATTTATATTTATTGCAACACCTGGCTTTTTCTGGTATTGGTAACAGAATATAGGCGACTGTGGGATCCTAGTGTAAGCGTCAGTTTTCTCTCAAATTCTAGCAGCTTTACTGGGTTAATAGTGCTATCCTATGAAGAATCTACATTCTTAGTTCTTATCCCGGAGTGGGTAGTTTTCCGGCTCTTTAAGGAAACGCAGTGTGTCAGCAGGCAACCAGTAATAATGTGCGGAGGCAGCACAGAGACTCTGTTTATATAGGCTATACTTTGTCTATGGTAGCCGCTTATCAATAGACAAGCCATATAGTTCCTTGACATAGTTTACGGTATAACAAAATCAAGAGATGAGACTGTTGGTAACTAAAACTGTAATACAACTCATTTTGAATTAAAAATATTAAAATGATAATCAGAAATATTTAATTTCTTCGACGACGATGTGTCGGGAGATTTTCGATAGCTAAGTTTATTCAGACTAACCGCGGGATAATCTATGGTATTCCTATTTTTATAAATAGAAGTTAAATTTCAACAGTCACGTAAACGTCTGACAGTACTATAGTATTTAATATAAAGAAATAACACAAATACTTAACACTTATAAGTAGTTTTTTAATAACTTTAAATTTTATCCTAAGTTACCCCTTCTTACCTACACCATACTTTTAAATATCACGCATTATCAAATGTACCAAAAATTAACATAAAATTATAAACTCAGCAACTTATAGTGCCCAAATATTATTTTTAAACATAGTTAATATTATTACCGCATTTAAAATACACCAGCCTGAAGCACATAAATTATAATTAGTTTCTTTACTTTGTCCCAGTTCTCTACTTCCAGTTTTACTTTAATAAACAAATTTGTATGAACCTTCAGGCTACGCGTAGAACCGAGGGAAAAAAACTACCACTTGCTTCGTCCACGAAAATGGTTCTAACATTCTTTTAGCTAATGAGATACCATAATTATAACGTATATATTTCTGAGTAATCAAATACTTAAGTAATAACTAGCAAACAATTTTTGCATTGATTTTTACATTAAGATTAAGGCTATAGGATATAAATCTATCTAAAAACATCCAAATTACAAGAATCTAGACCCTAAAGAATAAAAAATATCGACGTACAAAATAACTACATGTTAAAACAATAGACATTTAAGAATATGGAATAAGTCGTAATGAAAACCGAAAGAAAATAATTATTATATTTACATAAACAGAGAAAATACTGAGGGTACGAAGATTTAAAGTGACGAAATTCCTAGTAGTTACTACAACATTTTAAAATGCTTAATGTATATTTTTATAACTCCGTTTTTATTTACAATTTTTTATTTTTCAGTTTGTCGTGTGACCTTTTGAATGGTATGTTAATACCATAAAACAGTGAACTATACTATTAAGTCCGTATAAAATATAATAAATCATAAACCAAGGAGCTATTATTTTCGTAGTAATTAAATATTAAACACACGGTCAACTGTTACTTGAATTCAAAAGAATTATTGAATAAATTCGATGTAATAGTCAGATTGGAATAAATAAATCACAGTTAATTTCTTTCCGTTGTATAATTAAGGAAATTTCTTGAAAATAATTACCGCTGATTGTAATACACGTCAAAATGTCAACCAATGAACTTTATGTAAAATTTGAAAACATTTTTACTGAAATCAAAAACCGAGACGCAAACTTTTCTTTAAAAGACTGCTCAAAAATATATTAAAGGATAAACTTACCTTAATGAATATATCCCACAATCATCCTTCAGTAAACACACTCACAACATTATAGAACGAAAAAATAAATACGTAAACTCGCGAACGATTTGTTCCGAAACGCCCGACGCGTCCAACCCTCGGCCGGTCTATAACAGAACTGCCGGCTGTAGGTGGGAAACGAAACATGCAACATTTCACCCCATGTATCGACAATCTCTTCTGCCTGTGGCGCCATCTGGTGGCAAAAAACTTATGCATTAACAAGCTAAGAGTTAAAAAGTTTTGATAGCAAACCGGTAATGCTACAATAAATTTTTTAATGGTTTAATTGGGAAGTTTTTTGAAGAATGTCTGCTGTTGTGAATTATTAGTTTTGTTAAACAACGTTTTTATTAGCTGCTCGCGATTTTATTAGAGAAATGTTGTTTTATGTCTTTTTGTTGAGTGAGCTACAACATTGTAGAAGAAGGCCTTTATTATAAAGAAAAGTTTGTAAGTTGCTAGCTATAATCATTGTGCTCGATAAATACGGGCATAGTCCTGTTTCTTGTTCTGAACACTGAACTGTTTTAAATCTTGTGACGACATTGAAAACAGTGAATTTAATCGTCTCACATAATATCCGATATTTATAACTAGGTATCACTGACACTACGTCAAGTATTGTAGATTCGATACTTAATAGGGACAAACAATGTGTGATCCACAAATTGTTGCTGTTCTGTACCTCGGTAGTTTATGCGTTCGTGTTCCGAGTCCCAGACTCGTTCTTTGTGTTTGTTGTTCGGATGTTTATACAGAACCTCGCTGTATAGATGATATTAGGTATCCCGAGCGCGGCAGCCGTCTTTTAAAAAAGAAAAGGGTTCGAAATATTCGCTTTTCGAATATATGTATTTCAATTGTTAAATATAAATTTTAGTATGCCGTACCCTTGCTTTCCTTTTACTGTAAACTTTAATTATACCAAATCTTACACTCCTACGTACGCAATATTTATAAAAAGAGTACAACGTTTTTCTTCCCGCAAGTTAATATGCATATAGATTTATAAATTGAAATTATATAGTACAGGATCTGTTAAATGATCTTAAAATGTATTCGAACTTTAATTGAATTTATTGTTCTGTGACTAAATCGATTAGAGATTTAGCTTTTATTTTAGCTTTAAGAGAAGTAGAGCCTCGCTGATTTCAGCATGAATGGGCGGGCTCGACCGAGGAAGGACTACCTCTCACGAAATATCAACGTGAAATAGCAGTATTCCCAGGGTTTCGTTCGGTGAGTGAGAGTGCCGGTTCCCCAATCACCCTCTTTCCCCCTTCCGCTCCTTTTCCTTTCTATTTCCTTACTTAAGGGTCGGAAACGTGCAAGTGATGCCTCTGGTATTGCAGGCGTCCATAGGCTACCATGACCACTTACCATCTGGTGAGCCGTATGCTAGTTTGCCACCCTGGTTGTATTAAAAAAAAGTTAAACATACATAGTCTCATACCTATAGCCTCAAAAGGATAAGCAGGAATGTATTACACCTACATTCAGTCAGTCATATTTTTAGGTCCTACGTAATAAATTATGAGCATAACACCGTTTACCAGGCACAGTTTCATACTGCATCCTACTACTGAGAACTTTTCACACATAACAACCCAATAAAATCTTTGCCGGACCCGGGAATCAAACCTGAGCCTTAAACACAGTAGTCGCATTTACTCCTGCTGCGCCACCGAGACAGTCTAGGCTGATATAGCTGTGATTCTATTTTATATGGTACTAGCTGACTCGCTCAACTTCATCTGCTTCATATAAGAGAAATTTTCCCGTCTTTGTAACATTTTTCATTGCTGCTCCGCTCCTATTGGTCGTAGCGTGATGTTATAAAGCCTTCTACTACCTTTCTCAATAAATGGGCTATTTAACACTAAAATATTTTTTCTATTCGAACCAGTAGTTTCTGATATTAGCGCGTTCAACCAAACAAACAAACAAAATCTTCAGCTTTATAATATTAGTATAGATTACCCAATACTGTCTTACGTTTACGCGAATGTTATACATTTAAATTAAATAAAGTTATATGTACGGGTTTTACTAAATATTTTTTATAATTTAAATAGCTTAAATACAAGTAAACAGTAACTAATAAAATTGTTTAACAATTGTAGTTTAATGTTTCAAAATTATGTAATAATAGTGTTTTATTGAAAAATAACAAAGCGATGAAATCCGTATAATATTGTTTAATTTCAATGTATTAACCGAATTTAATTCACTGTTTGTGTTTGAGCTTAGAGTAAACAGAAGTACCTAATCTATAAAGTGCACGTATGGAAACGTAACGAAATATATTTAATTAAGCTATTTTATTTATTAATATTTGTAGATACAAATATAACATTCCTCATACACGCTCGCCGGTTTAAGGTGCTCTTAGATAAGAGCACCTTAAACCGGCGAGCGTGTATGAGGAATGTTATGAAAGTGAATGAAGCCAGAGAAGTGTGTCAGGATCGTAGCAAATGGAAATCCGTAGTCTCTGCCTACCCTTCTGGGAAACAGGCGTGAATTTATGTATGTATGTATTTGTATCTGAGAGTCAAGCGTCTAAATATACAAAATAGTGTACCAAAAATATTTTAGTCGCAAATATAGTGAAAATAAATTTCCGTCCATAAGTTATCTACGCATTCTGTCTACAAAAATACTGAGAGTTTGCATTTTAAATATGCGGACCATAAACCCCTGGCTTTTGTGTTATTTTATGATTTTCAAATAAAAGCCTATTCAGTTAACAACCATAACATGTTGTAAAAACGCTCTCTACATACACTATAATTTTAACATCGAAATCCTCTTTGATGTTAATCCATGGCATAAAAAGGTTTAAGAGGTTTTTACACTATAATAAACAGATTAATTTCGCGATTGCATTTAACTGAAAGCCTATTTTATGTAGCGGTCATATTTGTTTTACACTGCGCAGCGACAGCGAATGGGATTGTTCTGCATGAGGTCTTGAATTCGAGAGACCTTGAATTTGGAACTAAATCCGGTAGGCGGTAATTGGTTTGTTCTCTATAGAGTGGGATCTAAAAACTTATCTGATGAATTGTGTCTGTGCCGCCCAAAGGCACACATTTCCTCAGTTATGGTTTTATTAGTACCACGAATCTGACTACATCTTAACGGAATATACTCGAAAGACTATGTCTGTTATGTCTGTTTTATTGAATTACTCGCTTCGCTGTGTCTTAAACTGAATTTTTTATTTCCATTCCTGTGAGAATGACGACTTAAAAAGTTGTTTAAAAACACTTTTCACATTTACTTCACATTTTACGGACACAAAGATACGTCAGGTTAACTTTTATACCTAAAGATAATTTACAGCGTCTTTAAAATTTGAAACTAAACTGTATAGCTATACGAAATAGGCCATTAAAAAAAAAACAAAAGCCGCCAACCAAATGAGAGTTCTTTAAAACTCTGCCTGGTATAGGCATAACTTTTATACCTAAAGATAATTTACAGCGTCTTTAAAATTTGAAACTAAACTGTATAGCTATACGAAATAGGCCATTAAAAAAAAAACAAAAGCCGCCAACCAAATGAGAGTTCTTTAAAACTCTGCCTATACCTTCGAGAATACAAGGCACGTGTATATGCACGTTCTTGTTGTTTTAAAAGGCTTTAGGCTGAAGATTCTAGTTATTCAGTATACATTGTAAAACCAGTTTCGAGGACAGTGATTGATGGACAGACGTTCAGACTGGCAAGAGACTGATGCTTGGTATGTCGGAGTATTTTTTACTTCAAGATAAAGAATTCTACTTAACACTACTATACTAATAAAAGTAAAAGTTTGAGGAGGTGTTTGAATGTTTGCTATTCAATTACGTGTAAACTATTTAACAGATTTCGATTAAACTTTGCAGATAGATAGACCGTTTATTATTCTAGATTGATGCATAGAATACTTTTTATCTCGGTATGCATTTAAACTATTCAAAGAATAAATAATGATTACGAACAGTTAATTTTTGATACATATTCCATGAATATCCAGTCATATATAAAACGACTCGTTACTTGATAATATAGAAACCGGTTATAAAATTTCAATTCTACTAAGTAAAGCTCCTAGTTTATTTACAGTACAAGCAACATTCCAGTTAGGTGTTGGATACGGGATACTAATGTGCCCAAAACTATCTTACACAAGATGAATGTGCTCTTTGTTCATGAGTTGCAAAGTTCCAAATGAAAATGCGTTTGCACGTCACGAGGTCAGAAATGGCGACGGTGCTTGGAATTGTTTTAAAGCTTCCGAACATTGAGTAAATTATATATATGTCTTCTTCTTTAAAAAGATAACCGTATTAGAAATAAATAATTACTGTGACGCGGGAGACTTAACAACGCCTATAAAGAACACCCACACCGAAAATAACTTATTTTTTTTAAAGAACACATCGCCTGAATTAACTATTAACCAACAGCCACGCCGCTGTCACAGATCCCGAGAAAAGCCAGCCACAGTTGAGCGCCAGCCTGCCATACTACCATCCGTAAGGGGTGTCATTGACAAGATTGGCTACATCTTGAAGCGAGCTTCAATCAACACATACTTCAAGCCGCCAACGAAGATAAGTCAATTTTTACCATCCGTTAAGTGCCAATTACCTTTACAAGATGCAGGGGTCTATAAAATATATTGTAACTGCGGACTCTCATACATTGGTCAAACCAAGAGAAGTATAGGAACCCGCATAAAAGAACACATAGCTGATGTAAAACACCACGCTCAATGAAGTCTGCTGTGTGTGAACATGTGCAACAGGGAACCAACCACTACCTACGATTTGACAAACCACAGATTCTCGCTAAAGAACACCGATTCCTACCAAGGATGCTTCGCGAGGCTATTGAAATAAAAAAACATCCTAATTTCAAAAGAAAAGATGGTAGGAATGTACCAACAGCTTGGGATCCAGTAATTCAAATGGTCAAACCCAAGAAGAAGCAAACCACAGCTAGAATTCATGATACTTTGAGCTCATTATGTGTAAATAGAAACACCAATGACTAAATTATGTTCGGTTACTTTGAAATAACTACACTGGAACATTGAGACAACTATCATCTTAGTCTCCCCGTGACCATGGCTGCTGAGAAGTAACCAAAACGTCGTGGAACGTGTAAAATTAAATTTAAATAGTTTTATAATTTAAACAACTTAAATAGAAGTAAAAAGTAACTAGTAAAAGTGTTTAACAATAGTAGTTTAAAGTTTTAAAATTATGTAATAATAGTGTTTTATAAAAATAAACAACGCGATAAAATCCGTATATAGTAGTTTAATTTCAATGAATAACATTCGCGTAAATAGAAGACAATATTATATAAATCTTGTATCACGGGGGACTTGACAAACATTCAAACAACAGACACAACGAACACCCAGGCTCCGAACAACTATTTGTAAATCACACAAATTTTTGCCCCTTGTGGATATCGAACATACAACACTCATCGTAATAGCTAAATGACACCTTAAACTAATAGGCCAGTCGTCAAGCCGTGGTGGTGCAATAGTTTTTTTTTATGGTAAGTGGTCACCGTAGCCTATGGACGCCTGCAACACCAGAGGCATCACTTGCGCGTTGCCGACCCTTTAGGAAAGGAAGTGGGAAGGAGAAGGAGCGGGACGGGGGAAAGAGGATACTCTCACTCACCGAACGAAACACAACAATAGGAATACTACTGCAGTCCAACTACTCTAAATGTGCTAATGATGTATTATGTTCGATTCCTCGTTCGCAGCAGTTCTATTCGATTTTTCTATTAGGAATTTTTCACTAATTCCATCTCTACCCAGATCCATTCCGGAATATAGGAGTGATACGTAGATATGTGTATTTGACAATCTTACTTTTGAATTCTAATTACGGTAAAAGTTGTTCGTTGTTTTTGAAATTACAGGAAGAGCTTTGCTGGAGATTACGCCTTAATTTATGTTATGTTATTTTTAGTACATGATACGACTGCGTGAGATAATATAAACGTGTTATATGTATAAGAAGAATTTGTGTGTTCCACAAAAGTTCGTATAGGTTTTCTTTATATCCCTTGTTATATGTGTATGAAGTCCTCCATGATACAGGGATTATTCTTAGTACAAAACTTGTGTTAAAAAAGAAATGATTTAAAGAGATATTACCAGTTGTCATGATATTTCTTTTTTAAATCCTCGTTATTTCCTAACTAATATTATAAATGCGAATGTAAGTATTTTATTTGGTTGTTGTTACGCTTTCACTCCTTAACTACTCAACTACTCGACCGATCATCATGACATTTCGCATACACCTTACCGGGGGTACCTACATAAATGAACATAGGGAATCAATCATCCGGAAAAAACAGTTTCCGAGTGAAGTTGCTGTCAAAATCATCAAACTACTTACTACTATTAAAATGTCATAACAATATAGGTATTGTTTAAAATATGTGTATTATTTATTCTAATATACATATGTTTTATGAAAAATACAACAATCCTGTGTCGCTGGGAATTTTAGAACACTCATACAAGGGACTCAAAGAATACCTAGACTTGGAACAACTATTTTACATCGGATATAATGAGAATCGGACTCACAACATTGGAGGTACTGGCTTTGGCGAGACCAACATTTAAACCATCATGAGTGAACTCTTAGTATTGCTTCTGTATGTAGTAATAGATATTATTCTTTGGTGTTTAATTAATGGAATTCGAACCTCTCGATTAAAATGACAATATTATCTTAATAGTTAGACTGCCGCTTGACCATATTATCTGCGATAGCCGAGTTCGCTCCCAAGACGCGCGTCTCTGACATTTCCAAGTTACCTATGTGCATATCAAATTGTTAATTATCGGTCACTTTAACGTTAAAGGAAACATCGTGAGGAAGCCTGCATATCTGAGAATTTTTACCATAATTTTATCGATGCTACGTGAAGTCTGCCAATCCGCACTGGGCCAGCATGGTGGACTATGGCCTAACCCTTCTCACACTGAGAAGAGGTCCGTGCCCAGCAGTAGGACAGTTTAATACAGGGCTATAGCAATATCAATTATTGACCATATTACATTGACTCATACCTACATTCTAATTTATTGCCCATGTTAATAACAAATTTGATGTATTCCGTCAATATCTCAATTAATTTGGCAACATGTTACTACTAGTAATTAAATCGTGCATACTACTTTGTTATAACATTCACCTTTATAGTTCTCCACAATGTTACAAGTAATGAATGAGTGTGTTACGAGAGAGTGAAGTGTCTTCTCTTTAACCTGAAGATGTCGGACCGGTGAACTATCTTAGCCTCAAAGAGAATCGTAGTCATGTAATTTTGGAGAAAAGATGAAAGATAGACAAAGAGAGACCGGTACAGTGGATGCACGGATGGCATAGTTGTTTAAGTTGTCGCCTCCCCATTGCACCGAGTGTTGTGGGTTCGAATCTCACTCGGAACAAAATAATACCTAAGGTGGTAGTTGTTTTGAAAAAAATCATGGACAGATTCCTTATTCTAAATGTCCAAATATTTACTGCAATATCGGGCTGCAATAACAAGCACAAAAACATAAAAATCAGTAAGAAAGCACAAAATGAAGCAATTAATCGCTACAGACAAAGATGCATTTATACCAGATGCGAAAAAGATAAGAGACGGTATATTTATTTTATTTTGACAAGCTGTCGTCCTGTAAAATTTAAACATATGTACATACTGCTTCGATGTGAAAGCAATTCTTAGATTAAATTTCCAGGACAAACAAAATATTATTGGAATTTCTATAAATAATCCTTTTCGTAGCAGTACTGTGTGTTAAGCCCTGACCGACGGAAGACAATAGGGTCGTCTCAGATTACGTGGGATTAAATATCATAGCCAGTGAAATGTGGATGTTATAAAGTTCTACTTAGCTTGAGAAAATAGAGATCAATACAATGTTCGTGGCTTATAGAAATTACAAATTGAACGCGCTTATATAAATGCTTAATTTTATACTAAACTGGCAAATAAGCATTGTGTTTTACACCATATAGTAAGGGGTTGTAGTACCCAAGTTACACAACCCATATCATTCATATTATTAGCAGACTAACTTTTTCTTACGGCTTCACTCACGTAAAAGTAGGTAATGTTATGTTAGAACAGTACTTTTTAAAATAAAATGAAGCCTATGTTACTCAGTGATAATACAGCTCTCTCATGGTTCAAGAATTTTTTAAATCGCCAATATAGTTTTTTTGTTAAAACGTTAAACAAAATATCAAATCCTTCCTCTTTATAATATTTTTTTAGATTAAGCAGTAGTAGTTAATGTTATAAGTAGTTTGCCTTATTTAAGGACTTCACGGGTGTATAAGCAGGGCTACACAAGTGTTATAATGGAAAAGCGTGAGGGATAAATAAAAAACATGCGAGGCAGTCTTTGGGGACTACCGATAGAAGTGAAAATTAAGTAACTAGCGTGCGGTGACGATAACACGAGTTTCACGATTTTTGTTCACCTAAAAAGTACACATATATAATAATAATGTCCTCCTGACCGAATTTCGGTCACGGCGGCCAATCTTAACGGAGACTGGCCATCGGCGCAGGAGATATTATAGTGCACAAGTGTGTGCGCAAACATAAGTGCACTCTCTGTTCCCTAAATCTCATGATCCGATGTGACGAATAATCCAACACGACCGGAGAGAGATCAGGCGCAGGACCAACGGCTTTACGTGTTTTCCGAGGCACGGGGGTGTCTAACACCGCCAACTTCCTAACTCCGGGCTCGTATTGAGATTTCTTAACAGAAAAACCCAATAACTTTTTGTTGGCCCGACCCGGGATTCGAACCCGAGATCTCATGCACAGCAACCGCGTTCACTACCGCTGCGCCACAGAGGCAGTTACACACAGGTATACATATAGCTCATGGAAAGCGTTCGGTGACGATGACGCGAGTTCCATGATTTTTGTTCACCCAAAAAGTGCTCAATACGCTTAAAGAAGCTTTCACTTAAAAAAAATCCTCTATCTATTCACATCTTAGAGCAACACTAAAGGTCATGTCGCGAAAGTTAAAATATATTATTATGTTTTCATTTCAAACATATTTCAAGCCCGATACAATTTAACTATGAAAGTCGTTTATTTAAAAAGTTTCCAACTGTGAATAACACCGCGCCCTTAGGGTTTTGTGTCTTTATGTATCGCAAAACTTATTATTATTTTCAGTATGTAATTATATTTCTCAAATAATGTGTCTCAAATTTTATTTAAAATATGTAGTTGGTTTTTAGAATTATTGCTTTTATTTGACGGCGTGGCTATGAAATCACTTCGCAGTACTCCGCTGTAGGGAATGTTTCTTTTTAAATACACAAGTAACTTCACGCTTTACCCCGACCGGGTAGTCAGAGGTGTATTACATCCACATTTCGCCAGATATAGTTTTAAATCCTATGTAACAGGGAACGAGCCTATTGTCGTTTATCGGGCACAGTTTCAGACGCCGTTCGGTTACCTTGAGAGAAAAACTTAATAATACTTTGGTGGGATATCGACCCCGGGACTTCATACATAACAGTCGCATTCCTTTATATAAATAAATCTTCTATGCGTGTGTTTGTAATTAAACTCCTCTAAAAGTAATAATTAAAAATATATTTTTTTTGTTTTTTTCTTGTTTACGTCACGACGTCTCTCGGGAAAACTAGTATAATTATAGTATATACAAAATAGGTGGAAAAAAATTAATTGCGGTGAAGCTCTAGCTTTACCACCGAAGCTGCTTTCTGTTTATTTTTTTAAATTATCACCTACCTTTTTGATTACACATTACTAATATTCACATCATCCTCTACAGCTAAGGTTGCTTGTGTTAGAAGGTTCACGGTAGTGTAATGGGTAGCATTCAAACCGATGATCTAACGATTGCAAGTTTAATGCTAGGGCATTTAACTTTAAACAGTTGATAGATTCGAATTATATTTTAAACTATCACCAATCTCAACTAATGAAAACTCTTTATGGTTTATATTTAATGTTATCTCGTGTTGTACCAAAATTAATACATTTTGTTCTTTCTTCTTCTTGTGCACAACTATATTCTAATGCATTTTGTAAATGGCTAGTCCGCTAAGTATTAAGAGTTATTGAACTTTACCTGGGATAAAAATTTGCGTGATCCTCAAATATTTGTTGAAGTCTGGGCGTTCTTTGTTACCTCAATGTTTGTAAAGTCCCACGGGACAAAAGGATTATCCCTGCGTACGGACGCGGCTTGCCTCATGATTGGTCTCGTGGTATAAGTTTGTTTGTAAATGTTCTAGATGTCCCAGATTCATTCGAGGATCAGGAACGATATTTTTGGTTTTTCTATCAAGGATTTCTTAGGAGTCTTGAAATGTGTTTGTCGATCGATCACTACCCATTGCACTATCCATGCAAACCTACTAGTAATATAAACATTTAGCTTTGTTCGAAGAGTCAAAAAGAACATGACTAAATTGCAATTGAAAAGGATATAAAAACGTATTAGGTATTTGTTTCTTGAGCAATGGCTGACCATGTTTTATGCACAGAGATAGTTTATGTGCTAGAATAGCATAAGAAATTTGTATCCTAAGAATCTTTGTAAAAACTAGTCTAGTCTATTTTAATATCAACTTTCCTTTGACCTCTAACCGAATAAAATTAAAAACAAAACGAGAAATAAAATGCGTCTGTTTATTCACCATCTTTAAGAGATAAAAATAAAATATCTCACCAAAAACAATAAAAATTTACGACCGCCGCCGACGTTTTCATATCAAAAGAAAATACATAAACTATACTTGAAAAAGAAAACATACCTACAAACCTATTGTTCTTTGAATCTGAGATAAGATGAAGAGAAGAGAGAACAAGCGTTGAAGATTTTAAAATAATTATAGTCATTAAGCAGTGATCGTCGAGTAGTAGACCGTCGGATTACCAAGCAGAAGCTCAAGTGCAATCGCAAGGTACCTCTGACTTTTCAAAAGTTATGTGCGTATTAAAAAGTTAGGTATCGCTTACTTTAACGCTGAAGGAAAACATTGTGAGGAAACCTATATGTCGAACAGTTCACCTTAATGTTCTTGAAGACATGTAAAGTCTTCCAATCTGAATTGAGCCAGCGTGGTCGCCTATGGCCTAAACGTTGTCACACTGAGAAGAGGCCCGTGCCCAGCATTGGGACAGTTTATATACAGGGTTAATACTATGATATTATAGGCATCGGCTTTTATGATAGAACTGGAATCTAATGAGATACGTCGCTAGAAAAACTATTCTGCCTTAGACTTGGACTATCTGTATGCCAACTTACATCAAATTCTGTCCATCGGTTAATTTATGATTGAATCATCAGTCAGAGTAAAACATCCAAACAATTTCGCAAATATTTTCATTTATAATATTACATATATACATAGTTTGACATAGTTACCGAGGCAGTATTTTTAGTATTTTAGTAAGTAGCAAATTAGTGGACTCCTCACTACTGCTGTCGATTGTTCAGAATCTGGGTATACTTTATATCTGTTAATTGTATGATAATAAAGTGCACAGTGTGTTTGACTGCGCGGATGGCGTAATGGTTTATGCGGTCACCTCGCCACTGCCACCGCGCGAAGTGTTATGGATTCGATACCCATACGGGACAATAATTTGTGTGATCCACACATGGTTGTTTCGAGTCTGGGTCTTCATTTTGTCCGTTATTTGAATGTTTGTAAAATCCACCGCGGCACAGGAATTATTTCTAGTACGGGAATTGTCTTTTATTAAAACAAAGATAAACAAAAAAGTCATGAGCGACACAGATATTGATCCCTAGTGTGCTTAAAAAGTACGTATTTGAAGTAAGAAGGTTTTGTCCATTACTCCAGTCACCTAGATCAGAAAATATGACGTCACATCGCTTTATTATTCCTTTCCTACAACGAAGGTAGGTCAAACAAACACACTTACCCATTCATAATATTAGTTAGGAAAGCATTTTTCCCTCATCGTTCCTACTAGGATAACTTACGTTGACTTAAGTACCCGATAAACTATGGCGTTCTAGCCGATTCCGCGATAAATCTGTCCATTGAACGCTCTAAGCTGCTTCATTTCTATTAAAACCGTGTCAAAACAGCTATAGAAGTTGTTTTTATAGTGACAATATGCTACATTTGTGAATAGCTAGTGTATGAAGATAGAGGTATAAACTGTCAAACACTTCACGTAAGAAAGAAGTCATTATTAAAAAGCAAAATAAGAGATATACAATTTTGGCTAGTCATCATCAAAAGGTAGTTAACTACATTAACTTACACTTATAACGGTCATTGCCGCCGTGCTGAATGTTATGGATTCAAATCTCACACGGGACATATATATATGTATTTGTGTGTTGCGCCTTCACAAATTATTGTTCTAAATCTGAATGTACTTTGAGTGTTTTTTTTCTTTTGATACGAATAAAGTAGACAGTTTCTTACTTTAAAATAATGTCGACTGCTCTTGGATTAAAACTGTTGCGCCTGAGGTCGCGGGTTCGATTCCCGCACAAGACAAATATTTGTGTGCATGAACATGGATGTTTGTCTTGGTCTGGGTGTTTCTATGTATAATATGTATGTATTTACAAAAAAAAAAAAAGTATATATGTATGTTTATCCATTGTCTAGTACCCATAGTACAAGCTCTGCTTAGTTTGGGCTAGATAGTGTTGTGTGTATGTGGTAGAATATTATATTATTATATTATTAAACAACCGAGGTAAAGTAAACCCAGACTAGGAACTATTTGTTGATCATACCATTCTTTGTAATATATGTGAATTGAACTCACTCAGCACATAGCAAATGGCGAGGCGACCATTTCAAACCATTCATTACCTACAAACTCATATCCAGTCAACTAAACTAATATGAAGCAGCGATAGCTCAGTGGGGAGACCAACAGACTGCAATGCAGATGGTCTCGGGTTCGAATCCACGTCGCGCAACTCTGACTTTCGGACTTTCGAAATTATGTGCGTATTGATTGACAATTATCGCCTGCTCCGTGCCTCGGAGAGCACGTTAAGCCGTCGGTCCCGACTGCCGTGAACATCTATGGCAGTCGTTATTGGGGAAGTGGACACAAAAAATCCCACTGGCTCGACGTGTCGCCGGTCTGTACTGACTGGCCCCCACACAAGATGAGATAAGATAAACTAATAGGAAATCATAAACAATAGACATAAAAGTTACATAATTATCTCCTGTTATATTAGTGTAAGATTGTATATAAATAAATAAATGAATAATCTCAGTTTCGACTTCACTCATCTTCACTCCGCTCCGCTATTTCAACCACAAAAACCGCCTTGTTTTTCTAAGTCCTGCGGTTCAATAGACAATTACTTTTAAACACTCGTAAAGAAGCTATATCTTCGTTATAGTCCTCTGGGGTGGCATTCTTATACGTCCAAAGGGCTAAGGGTGGTTTGTGCCGTCCCCTAACGACCTTTGTAGAAGCTTCATTAATTAATTCTTCGGCCAATCCTGATAAATAGGGGTAGTTGTACATACAAGTGTGTTTAAATGATCCTTTTAATATATTACATGTACACATTAGTCTTGTAGTGAGAATCTGTTTATACCGTAAGGTCACAGGTTCGATGACCCGGAGCCGAATACGTCCCGGAGACGTTATTAGGTTTATTGAAATGTTTAAATGACAAAATTGTATATTCATAATGTTATTTGTTAAACTAGATGAGGTAAATTCTGAATCTGTAGACGGCAATAGACTACTCTCGTAGTAAATGGGGCTTTAGCTGGTCAAATGTGAAATAAATATACCTATGAATATTCCTTCGGTAATAGGCGTAAACGTTATTCATCCATTCATATATAAAAACAAAATTTCTAATACTTACTCAGTTACACACACATATAGACTCTGGTCTATATCTCTCAGAGAAATGGAGTGTGATATTTACAAATACATAAAATAAAAAATTAAAACAAATGTACTGTACAAATTCAAATTAAATTAATGTATATTAAAAAGTTCAATACTTTAATTCATACTGTTTCAGTTATAATATTGAACTGTTTAGAGAATGTAAAAATTTGCACGTTAGTAAAATTGTTAGCTAGTTTGTGTTTGTTGTTACTCGACCGATCATCATAAGATTTCGCATACACTTTGTCAGGGGTACAAAAAAGGACATATTATATATACACACATACCTTTCGTCCAAAAAAAACTACTGATGCTAATGTAACTTAACCTACATTTACGCGAGTGAAGCCAGGAATAAAATCTAGTAAGGTATAAATGCATCCAATGTGAACCTCTTCATGGCACATAGATTACTGCGCTTAAACTAAATCGAAAGGAAATCGTGGTCGCATGTAAAACGCGTTCCGGACTGATTCCTGGTAGAAGCTTTGCATATTTAATGAAAAAAGTAAACTCGCCTAATTGTGACGTAAAAGGATGATGTGTACCATCTACTAATGGAATGTGTCAGGTACGTGGACAAAAGAGATCAGTTTAGCAATAAGTTTAAATGAAATTTAGATATTGTTTGTATCTTTCACAATGTTCTAGCTGAACTAAATTCTGATACTGCTAGCATATTATATTATACATTTAACTTCAAACGTAAAATGGTCTTTGAGACATGGTAGACTTTTAAAGTTTAATTACATTAGGCAAATTTCCAGCACATCTTAATATCAATAAGCATGCTAAAATGTATACAAACAAATGTTTTATGCAGTTTATTAGGTAAGCGCATGACTTAACACGGATTGGACTGATTTGGTTATTATTTTGAAACGGTTGTATTAGACGGAATTAAGAGACTTACTAAAAGACGGAAAATTTAGGGGCATCTGATTGTCTTTTTTCCATAAGATCACAAACAGATTTTTTACAGTTCTGAGTCAGTTAGTTTTACATACAAAATTGTTATAATGATTTTATTATTTATTTATATTACAATAATATTTACAGTTAGACATTACCTAATTGAGTAGACAGCGATCGCTGTGGACCGTTTTCATTTTCAGGCTGCGGGCTATTACTGAGAATTCCTTAAATAATCTTACGTCACGGGTACAATACATATAAAATAAAATAAAAAATGTATCTCCATCAATCTAACACCGGAACCCAAATTGATAGCATTTACAAACAAATTTGCAAGCTTGCGTGGTTTTCTCGAAAGCTTTCAATTTTACATTATAGCTTACAACACAAAAATCTTTTAAATAAACCTGCTGGTCCTTTTATTCAATGCAATTCGCCAGTGTATAAAGATACATCGATTATATTCAAATATCGAAATAATCTAAGGCTTCATTATTTCTCCCTCACATCATTTTTTAACCATTCACAGTCAGTAATTGAAAGCTGCGGAAAATTTTGTAAATAAATATTCTTTGGCAGATTTTCTTGGCTTAATTTAGTCTTTAGAATACCTTAATTTATGTCTGTGGTATTTTCTCGTTTCTTTATGTTACGTCGAGTCGTTATCGGTATGAACAAATTTTTATTTTTGCAGAATCAGCGATCACTAATCAAGTATTCGCTCAATCATAATCCCCGCCTTCAATACGCTTTTTTTAATATTCATGAAATTTCGCGTAATCTTCGTGTATAAAAAACTCGGTTAAAAGGTAAACCTTTGGTTTCTGGGTTCTGCTTAGATTAGTGGTGCATGGATAAGAAATGGTCAGTCTGTTTATACTTGCAATGCAATGATAAAAAAGACAGGCAGTCAAATATGTCTTGTCTGACTGCCTCGGTGGAGCTGTGGTATGTATGAGGTCTCTGGAAGGAATCACGAGTCGGACCAACATAAAGAAATGGGTGTTTCTGACAAGAAATTGTAATTAACAGCCCGGATATACATATGTAGTCGTTTCTGATACACAACTCCGTGCCTCAAAAAGTACATTGAGTTGGTAATGGTCTTATCAATTACTAGATGTCTCCGCGGTGTCACCCGCGTTTATCGTTATTGCGCCGCCCCTGTGGGTCGTAGCGTATATAGCATATAGCCTTCCTCGATAAATAGGCTATCCAACACTTAAAGAATTTTTCAATTCAAACCAGTAGTTCCTGAGATTAGCGCGTTCAACCAAACAAATAAACAAACAGACAAACAAACTCTTCAGCTTTATAATATAAATATAAATGAGGGTAAGGGAACATAGAGTGCACTTGTGTTTGAGCATATACTTGTGCACTAAAATATCTAGGCTAGTCTCCGTTAAGATCTGTCGTTGTGACCGAGATTCGCTCTGACGGAACTTCGTGAATTAAATATGGTATTGAAATTAAACAAACTATATACGGATTTAACGCGTTGTTTATTTTTGTATAAAACACTATTATTATATAATTGTGAAACTTTAAACTACAATTCGCACACCCTTTTATTAGTAACTGTTTACTTCAATAGCTATTTAAATTAGAAAACTATTTAGATTTAAGTTTACACTTTTCCCGACGTTTCGATTGCTTTTCAGCAGCCAAGGTCACGGGGAGACTATATATATATATATATATATATATATATATATATATATATATATATATGATACTCGTAGTTCAGTGATTTTTTGACCCTCTGTAGTTAACCGGAGCCACTCTGTTCGTCTGTTTTATCTTTTCAGCCAAGTGAATAACTGATAGACTGCCACGCAGAGGTTCCGAGTTTAACTCCAGGGCGCGCATTTCTGAGTTTTCAAAGTTCAGTGAAGGAAAACATCGTCTCAGAGTTTTCCATAATGTTCTCGAAGATATTTGCCAGCGAGGCAGACTATTGCCTCACTCTTCTAAAATTGAGAAGAGGTGTATGTTCAGCAGTGAAACAGCTTAAAATAGGGTTGAAATTATAACAAAAATAATTTTACTTTAAGATTTGAGTACACAATGGCGCAATATTCAACGGATACGTGCTTACTACTACGCTCCTAATCGATATTCGAGATATGAGATAATTACATTCACACACAATCTCGCAATTAGAGCACAGAAATAGTTTTAGGTTTTACGTAATTAAGGACGGTCCTATTACCATCAACCAGGTACAATTTCAGACTCCGTGTTGCTACTAAGAATTATATAATAATATCAGCCCTATACTAAACTGTCCCACTGCTGGGCACGGACCTCTTCTCAGTGTGAGAAGGGTTAGGCCATAGTCCACCACGGTGGCCCAGTGCGGGTTGGCAGAGTTCACATATCTTCGAGAACATTATGGAGAACTCTCAGACATGCAGGTTTCCTCAAGATGTTTTCTTCCACCGTTAAAGCGAGTTATAATTAACAATTTAATATGCACATAATTTCAAAAACTCAGAGATGCGCATCTTGGGATCAAACTCGAGACCTTTGCGTGGCAGTCCAACGATCTTCCACTGTGCTATCACTGCTACTTAGAATTACTTGACAAAAAACACAAAATTACTTTACCGGATCCGGGAATCAAACCCGAGACGTCATATATAGCAGTCTCATTAAATACTACTGCGCCACCAAGGTAGTATAAATGCACAAGACACAAAGAGAGAAAGGTTCAAGTCTTGAAACGAGCAAAACTATTAGGTGTTTCTGGTAGAATATTCTCTGCATCTTAGTGTCATGGGTACACGGCAATAGGCTTGCCCCATATCACATCATCTAAATTCATAGCCGATGAAAAACCTCTACTTACCTTTTATTACGAATATATAGGCACATGTATGAAATGAACGCAGTATTCATGCTGACCCTATTTCCAACATATCGCATTGAATAGATATTTTATGTGACATAATTCAAACCGTGTCCATTATTGTCAATGATGGCTTTATGGCCAATTTACATTCAGTAATTAGGAGTTATTAACGGCTAATTAGATATATCGTACGGCATGTATAAAATGTATTACTGACACAATAGGTATCAATAGTTACTGAATAATTCCAATATGTTGATAATACCGATACATACAAAAGTATAGTCATATTCTATACAAATACCAGATGTAGCCTGCAACTCTCACATAAATGTAGTTCATTTCAATATTTTATCTCTCGGAAACAGTTTTTCCGGATAAAAGTTACCCTGTGTCCTTTTCTGTGCCCGTGACAATGTGTATGCGAAATTTCATGATGATCGACCGAGTAGTTAAGGCGTGAAAGCGTAACAAACAAACAGGCATACCCACATTCACATTTATAATATAAGTTAGAATTATAAAGAGGAATTGTTTGTACTTTTGTTAGGAATACATAAAATCAAACACGACAGCACCGATTTTAAAAATTATTACACCATTGCAAAAATGTATAAAATTACACCACGAGTTACGGGAGCAGCGCAGTAATCATAAACGTGGCTGAAACAAGGTCAAAAGAATAGCTCGTTGTAAATATATGATTTGTTTATTTACTCGAATTTTGAATCAAGAATTAATTTGCCACCCGCTAATTTGTCATTGTGATATTAAAAATATGTATATTCAGTAGAAAATCCTTTTTTTAAACATTCTCCGTCAGGCTGCTGAATATCCAGACTATACATGGTCATCAAGATAAATTATAATATAATAATGTCCTCCAGACCACGGTAATGTTATCTAACAGTATTCTATCTTCATACAAACGGTCGGAACGCGAATCATACTTACGCGCCTCAAGGCCGGTATGCACTCGCTTCACAACCAGTCGCGAATGCGCCGTAGCGATGAACGTACGGTGTGATGGTTTTGTAAGTAGTAAGCGTGCGACTTGTTAATATTTGATTGAAATAGGTACAAGTACTTACATAATAATTATGGCAAAGTATAATTGTAAACAAAAGTATTTTTAATTATCCGAATGCGGATATTTTTTATACTATTAAACTTAACAATAAAGCTTTTTGTACGTCTCAGTCGAGGCAAAAATATTTTTCAGCCTCAAATATATAAGGTTGTTTTTTTATTAAATCTACTAATTAAAAACATGATTTTTATTGAACATTTCTTATTAATTCACAACAAATTATATTTTTTTATAAATAATGTAATATTTACAATCATTAAACAAGAAAGAAACTCAAAAAGGTAGATGAAATTAAAATACTGTAGGTGGGCAGCCCTCTCGCGTATCCGCGGACTGCGCGGCTGTAGGTAATTATTCCAAGGACAGAGCCGAGTTACAATACTGTTAGATAACATTACCGTGTCCAGACCGAGTTTCGGTTACGGTGGCTACTCTTAACGGAGACTGGCCATCTGCGCAGGATATATTATAGTGCACAATTATGTGCGCAAACACAAGTGCACTCTCTGTTCCTTAACTTTTATGATCCGATGGGACGGTAATCCGACACGACCGGCAAGAGATCAGGCGCAGGACCAACAGCTTTACATACTTTCCGAGGCCCGAGATGTCTAACACTGCCAATTTCCTAACTCCGAGCTGCTATTGAGAATTCTTAACAGTAATACCCAATAACTTATTGTTAGACCCGACCCAGGATTCGAACCCGAGACCTCATGCACAGGAGTCGCATTCACTACCGCTGCGCCACAGAGGCACTTAAAAAAACTTATCGTATTGTATATGTATTTAAAAATAAATTATAGTTTTATTATAATCATTTATTTTTCATTACACATTTATATGTATTTGGAAAATCCTTTCGCGGATTGATGTCACGTAAATCTTTACCGATGTAAATGTATTTTAAAACAAAACAGTTGTCTTAACAAAAAAAGAAAACAGTATATATAACCTTATCCAGTTTTACCGATCCATGTCGACATAAATAGGGAACCAGGGGATTACATCTTTTAAAACGAAACGCAATGATTTACGTAGCAATCCTAACGAATGGCGATTTGTAAAAAAAAATGGAATTTTCCTCTGGCGAAACTGATTTGTTTGTTTACACTGTGAGGTTAGGTATTTCACTGTTATTTTATTGATTTAGGATAAATGAAATGTGGTGTCTATCTTACAGTTTATTGGTGTTTGTGATGTGTATATCGCAATGAGCGTTATTCATTGCGCGGTAAACAGGTTATGCCGTTGTGTTAGACATGTTTTTGCAGCTATGTGTTACAAATAAAAAATACTTTTTACGGTTGAGTTATACGTATCATTATAAATGGAAAAATTTATTGAACACATTTACATACTTGTCTGCGTTTTTTATAAGAAAGTTAATTTCCAATTTCCCTTCTCTATAAGATTTTTTTACGAAATACTATTATTTCTACTCTAAATGGAAAACTGTACACTTCTAGCTTTCACGTCTGTTTGCCTATCATATAGATATCATGCCCATATTGAAAAATAAATAATTTGATACAGAAAATATATCCATACGTAATGAGTAGGTAGGTTGGTCAGCAAATATATTTTACACCTACACTTCTCCAGCAACTGTTTAAGGTCCCGCGTAATAGGAAGCGAGATAGGCACAGTCCTATACTCTGTGCTTTGAGAATTCCTAGACAGAAAATCCCAATAACACATGCTTGTGTTAGGAGTCCGTTTACATCAGTAACGGTGGGTGGGATTCGGACCGCGTTATCAATGGAGCTACACTTCACTCACTTCATTTCTGTTGTTTCTAATTGCAATCGTTAACAAACTGCATAAATTGGCTTTAGCAAAACTATGCTAATATGTCCCTATTTCTTACACTTCACATACTAACGTTTATAAACTCCAAAGCTTGATGACTAGCGAATTTTCAAAAAATAAAGAAAGAAAGGCTAGGCTTCAATATTCTTTTCTTTTGCTGTCCTTTAACGTCGTCTCTTAGCGAAGTGGTTATGGTCATGGGTCATCTGTTGTTTGATCCATGACATTGCGTTTCATTGGTTGCGATTTTCTTGAAATTTGTACAATATATACAGTAAAAAACCACTTTGCAGGCGATATAAGCTTATATAGTTAGGTGGGCTTAAATATAGAAAGACAATAAAAGTCAAAGCCAGGCGGAAAAAATAAATGTCAATGAACTCTCTCAACATTGTTTGATACAAGAGATGGCTGCTGAAATATGTGTATCATATGTCTATACATATCCCTTCTAGTGTGACGTCTATATACTCGTATACACTGACACTAATACGTGACACTAATACCAATACGTATGTATGTTTCTATTTCTGAAGTGATCGAGATAAAAATGCTTTGGACTAGAAAACTGACCTATATCCTCATTTTTGGCATACGATTCCTAGATAAATCGTTCCGAAATTAAACGTTAAGAAAAGAACCATGTTCTTTCAAAATATACTTATTCTCAAATATATTGCTGCAGCAACTAGTTCAGTATTTGACTGGTAGCCGAAGGCTGGTGCTACTTTTAAATATGCATTTCATAATGGGCAGTGGGTGTCTATAAGAGTCCTATTGTTGAGACCTAATAAAAGAGTGGACTGTATAAAATATAACTTGTAATATAAATAAGAATATAAGTATATGAAAATGTAAGGTAGCGAGTGTCGCGGGCAGGTGTGCTGCGCGGAGTGATACATTGTGCGGAGAGGGCCACCTCCCCGCGCCCGTCGTCCTCCTCCGCCGCCGTTGCTCAAGGCTCGTGCGCCGACAGTGGGCAAGGATCTCTTGTTACTGGTCTGAAATGCATGTGTTAAAAAAAGAGTCTGTCTACCTCGCTAAAGAAATACAGGTTTGCAGACTGCACACAATGACATCATCTAAAATCACATAGAGTTTTCTCAATCTGGAAAGACTACTAGATAATTGACAAAAGCTGGTACTTCCACCTACCTTTGTCAATTATTTGGTGACAGTAACCAGCTTGCCCTAGAAGTAACACACTCTTATAGGAAACCGGCAAAAGAGTAAAACCCTTGTGCTACATTTTGCCCAGTGTATAAGAAACCTCAAGGCTCACATATTAATCGCACTTTTTCTTTACTTTAGTTCTCACTTTTATTTCTTTTGACTACTAGCTGCCCATAAGTGATTCTTTTGGTATTGCAAGTGATCATAAATCTCGGTAATCTCGTACCATCAGGCAGGCCGTATACTAGCTTGCTAACATCGCAGTTAAAAACTTGACTTGGCAGTTGAAGTCTCCCCACAAGCCTACCGTTACTCCATAGTCAATAAATGTGTAAGTAAGGTATTTATTTCCACTTCAAAACCCGGTCAGGAGCTATTTATAGCAGGAGGAAAGATTTCATTTTGTCCCCTTACCGCCCACATACTTTAGGAAAAAACATAATCATGAATATAGGTGGCTTCTAGCTTTACTGCCGTCCTAAGAGAAGAAAATTTCCTTCAATTTTGTGCCAATTTTGTTCTTATAGACGAGGCTAAGTGGATAAATCGTTGGTCCACTGATCGACTAAGTTAGTTCTCGTTTTGTGCAATACTGAAACTGAGCTCCTCGATGAAATACAAAGAAATTGTTCAGTCATCGATACTAAAGGATTATAATTTCTTTGTTGTGTGTTTGTTGCAAGCGTTTGACTTTGTTTAAACTTGTTAAGTATATAAGTAAGCGAGGCAAATAAGCACATGGCCCGTCTGATGGTAAACAAGTTTTATATAGTCATCTTGAGCACTACAACCAGGGCTTCCACTATCGTATTGCATTCTGAGCTGATATAAGGATAGCTAGGATTTTAAGCTATAAGGCTGTACAGAAAAACAGAACATGCTTCATACGGCACTCGAAATTTCTCAGAAACTGGTATGTGGCCAATTTAGTTAATATTATCCTTATTTTATTAACTAAATTGGTCACATACCATCGCTCGCTGTATTCTTATGTTTATCCTCATACCTTTATGAGCATAAACTCAAGAATGCAGCGAGCGATATGATGATAGAAATAAAGTTGTTATTATATTATAAATATATTTACCCTAATACCATGGAAATCACCTGGCAGACGCTTTTCAATAAACTAAACTGTTCCAACCCTAATATATTTGAAAAAGCCAGCTAGAAGCTTATTGTTGGACGTATTCTGCTTCAATATGTAGCAGTTGCTACGGTGTAGCTAGTATCGTAACTTTCGTGGCATGTTGTAGGCTCGGCTACGACAGCGAACGCTCTCTGTAAGCTACGCCGTAGAGGGTTACGATAAAATATATAACTTTTATAGGAATATGCATTGTATAAAATTGCATACTACGAAGAGTTCTTGGTTCTTTAGTGTTATTTCCAAGTGGATATAAAACACGAAGAGAAAGTCTTAAGTTTGCGTATCGCAGATGTGGGGTTAGTTACAGTGGAAACCTAGCTCAAAACTATTAAAATAAAAAGAAAATAATAAAATCTTGGCGTTTTATTATTTTGAACATGATATACAATATTTTATTTCATATTTCAGATATAATTCCTGTGCTACGGTGGACTTTACAAGCATTGAGCGACCACAAAGAATACCTAGACTCGGCAATACAACAGCCAAATCATTCAAATTCTTATATCGGTTGGAACTCTAGCCCACAACCCTCGATACGACACAGCAGTGAAGGACCACTTAAATGATTGCACCATATCTACTAATACAAACATTACAACTTTCTAATATTTTAACTAAAAACTAAAAAATCTCGATGCAAAACAAATAATACATGATCCGAAGTTTACTCTAGTCTTAAATACACAGTACATTTTTCAAAGATAGCTTGGCGTACTCGATACATTTCAGCTTTAACCGTAACTCAGTAAAGATACGGGAAATAACTAATACGTATGTGGGCTTAGGGTAGCAATACACCCGTATAGATAGATACCCAAATCTTTTTTTATCTTTTCTTTTTTCTTTTATACTGTACGACGTATGATAGTTTTAGAAGCTTACACCATGGTCAAGTCAAAAAAGTTAAAAAAAATTTGCCTCTAAGTAATGAACTAACTTATGAACGTCAAAATGTACAGGTAAGTGAGTCTAGTAAGTTACTTAGGTTAGTTGCTAGGTTAAGGCAAAGGGTTGAGCCGATGAGAAGAAACTTGCAAGAAACTCACAGCCACTCTTTTAAATTTTTGTAGGTAGTAGATCCTCGCTGGTTTCAGCATGAATGGGCCGGATCGACCGGGGTAGTACTACCCTTTCACGGAATACCGGCGTGAAGTAACGGTACCCGTACTGTTGCGTTTCGTATCGGTGAGTGAGAGAGCCGGAGGCCCAGTTACCCCGATCCTTTACCTATCCTTTCCTTTGCCCTTTCCCTCCTTTATTCCTTTATAAAGGGCTGGCAACGCACTTGTAACTCCTTTAGGGTTGCGGGTGTCCATGGGCGGTGGTAATCGCTTACCATCAGGCGATCCGCCTGCTCGTTTGCCCCCCTATGATATAATATATAAAAAAAAAAACACCAATTAAATTTAATATCATTTTAGTATTTTACAACGTATATCATGAAGGTGTTGCAGCCATTATACCAGTTATTACTGACTATAAAAAACTAAGAACTTACGAATAATATTAATATTAGTCGCTGTCTTGACAGCATAACAGCTTGCTTAAACTGGGTCTTTATCGACTTCGACGTGCCGAAAATGACTCGCACGAAGAGATTGATTAAGCGGAATTACCGACTTGGTCAATATCACCTGCAAAATTAGGCATTTAAACTAAGTCGTTGAACGACTTCGATTGTCGGCCGAAGGCAACCTTTCAAACCAGTGTAAGTAAACAACAAGAGACAAAATCCAATAGTTGGCTTCTTGATCAAGTCTTAGTAAGCTATGACCTAGTGTTGTATTACTCGCTTACTGCTCACTACAGGGAACACAACATAAGGTTATTAAGCTGCAAGTTTGTGTTATATTGAGATACTGCTCCTGCAGGGCTATGGCCTGCAGGGCTGCGGGTGGCGTTATTGGCATTTTTTTCATATATCTAATTATATTGCCCATGTATCCTAAATCCTTCTGCATACTCCGCAGAAAGTATTACATCCACATTTTTCTCCAGCTGTATTTTAGATTTACATTTCCAAATTTAGGCCAGCTACTACCTAACGGAAGTACTATAACATTGTGCTCGGTCCAGGAATTGCATCTGAAACCTGACAAGTCGCAACAAACATAGAATCTATGCCGCAAAACCAAAGAAGGTTTATCAAAATAACTGGGTAATAACAGATATGAACAAATATACATATTTGCTTTAAATTATGTTTATCTATATTATATGTTACCAACAAATAGAGTGGGGCAAACCTTAGTGGCTGTGAATTTTGTTTATAAGGTCTCAGGTTTTTGCCTGGGTCGAGCTAAGAGTTTTAGAATTTTAAGAGCAAAAATTTCTTAGTAGGAGTAGATACGGTGCTGGTATCTGGAACTGCATTCAGTAGTCGAAGCTACGCTTACAATCTATTATAATACAATCTGCCTAATCCTTTAGGGACATTGGCGTGAGAGGTGTATATAAATATGTTTTTTTATACAAAACTTGCAAACCAATGATAACCCCTGTGTCTTAAAAGACTTTTTTATTCCCGCACTCGAACCAATAAAACCATAAAAAAATCAAAAGCAAAATTTTATATTGACACTAATAACTAAGACACATAACAAATGTTGTCTTCTGTTTACGCGAATGTTATTCATTGAAATTAAACTACTATATACGGATTTTATCGCGTTGTTTATTAATCACTGTATTACATATCCGTACAAATCCGTATATAGTAGTTTAATTTCAACACATAACAAATAACAATAACAACCACACTAAATAAAAGGTATTAATCTACAAGCAAAACTTTTGTTTACACATAAACGCCTCCAGCGATAAGTGAAATATTTTATAAAATAACATCTTTGAAATATGGCGGACCAAAAATTATCATTTTAGCTTTAAATATTGCATAATTCTACAGTAATAAGCGTATGCATATGCAACAGATTTACATTTATACCTAATTTCGTCTAAAACTTGTTCAAGAACCTGAGCTTTGGGAACAGTACAGTCTTGCTTTATATTTTCTTTGAAAAATGTTATCAGAATTTGGCTTCAAAAGGTCTGGCTAATTCTTTAAATATTAAAGGATTTATGAGTTACGTATTATCTTATACATAGAATATTAGATATCATATACATTCATAGATTCAGGGCTGTATGTTCTCGAAGGAATATGCATTGGTGTATTATAGCTGCATTTTGTCAACTATGTATGTTTTAGTTCATTAGAGATATTATTTAGATTAGATTATAATTTCATACATGCTGATCTACGTATAAAGTGAAAGAATGATTATTAAACTCATAGAAACAATCAATCGTTTATTTGTGACCTGTTTCCTCGTATAAGTTTGCGGTAACGTCAACCTACGTGCGATTGTGAGGCCCCGAGGTCAATTTCCAGATAGCGCATTTATTGCTCGAAAATAAAACTCTCAGTAGCAAGCGACCCAGCAGTAAATTTAGATCCAACATAGTAGAAGCCTATTGCATAACAGCGCAAAAAGCACAGTACCAGACACCAAGCTGCACCGGCACTACTGTTTTTTTTGACGGAAATGCCAATAACAATGCTCAGTCCGTACAACGAACCCGAGACTTCATGCACACAAGTTGCAATAACTTATCGCTGCACCATAATACTAATTTGAATAAAACATTTCACTTCTTAACTTGTCATTACCACAAATGCCGCATAAAAAGCCTTAAACATAAGTATGTCAAAATAACTTTTTCCTGAAAACATTAAAAGCAATAAAAATGGCTATTTATTTAACAGGTTTAAGCCAACTTTTGGCAGATCTTATTCTGCCGCCATGTCACAGCGAATACTGCTCATTTTTTCACATAATATTTATCTTAGAAAGTTTGTATGGATGTAATACTATTAAAAGAGAAGTTAAGGTTTCATAAGTTTATTTTAATAATAGCTTTGGTACCTATAGAATTGAGAATGATACTTGATATAAAAGGAAAATTGCAGAATATAATAAAGATCGCTATAAAAAAATAATTTAAGAGAAACAGGAGAAACAATGAAGGTTAGAGGCAAAACAAAGAATAACACCGTCTCCACAAACTATCGTGTTAAAAATATCGTGAGGAAACCTATCCAGGTTTTCACCTGGATAGGTTTCCTCACGATATTTTTGATTAGGAATTCCCCATATTATTCTCCAAGATATGTGAAGTCTGCTAACCAGCAATGGCCCAGCGTGGTAGACTACGGCCTAACTCTACTCAGAGTGAGAAGAGGCTCCAGCAGTGAGGCTGTATTATTGTTATATACATAAATATTTTCGTGTGCAATAATCCACCGCTGTTCATAATAATTGTAAAGATACAAATGAGTCAGCTTGCACGGGTTATACCACTCTCTTACAGAAAAGCGTCTACCGTAGACTATTATCGCTCGCAATATTAAAGATATCAGATGCGCGGTCCGACCCTATTGAAAAATAAAAGATGGGATAAAGGAAGGAGGGCAGAAAGATAGCTATGTTCGCTGCCGGCACTCTTACTCCCTGTATGTAATACAGCAACTCTGCCTCCATGGCGCAGCGGTAGTGAATACGACTGCTGTGCATGAGGTCTCGGGTTCGAATCCCGAGTCGGGCAAATAAAAAGTTACTGGGTTTTTCTGTTAAGAAATCTCAATAGCAGCCCGAAGTTAGGAATTTGGCGGTGTTAGACACCCCCGTGCCTCGGAAAGCACGTAAAGCCGTTGGTCCTGCGTCTGATCTCTCTCTGGTCGTATCAGATTACCGTCCCATCGGATTATGAGAGTTGAGGAACAGAGAGAGCACTTGTGTTTGCGCACACGCTTGTGCACTATAATATCTCCTGCGCAGATGGCCAGTTTCCGTTCAGATTGGCCGCTGTGACCGAAATTCGGTCTGGAGGACATTATTATTATTATTATTAATACAGCAATATTGGTACGCGTATCTCCTGTAAGCCGGTTTGTTCGTACCGTCATTAAAGAAGTGGCAACGATCGGCTCTTCTATGTTTAAAGAACTATCTGACATAACTGTGTTGTATGTTGCCTCACCGTAAGCTCCCTTACTTCTTAGAATATTTTATTATAGTCACGCAAATATAATTTTTAAACTTATTTTATATGACATCTTATAGTTTAGAAATGTGACGTTATTCACATTTTTTATATTTAAATAGTTAAATACAAATATAAAAGATGATGACAAGATTATCTTTATCTATTAACACATATTATGTATTACAAGTTTAATTTATTCATAAAACTTTTTGATCATTGTTTTCCATGTGATAATGTATACAGTGATTCGATACACGAAATATATCTATACTAATATTGTAAAATGGGTAGATTTGTTTGTTTATAATCAATAAACTCCGAAACTATTGAACCGATTTTAGTAAAAAATTAAGGTAATATTTTATCCAGGAAATACATAGACATTATACAGCACATCATGTTAAGATAATAATATATATATTCTATAATAATATTCTATTACATACACACAACACCATCTAGCCCAAACTAAGCAAAGCTTGTACTATGGGTACTAGATAATGGATAAACATACATATATACTTTTTTTTTTGTAAATACATACATATTATATATAGAAACACCCAGACCAAGACAAACATCCATGTTCATGCACACAAATGTTTGACTTGTGTGGGAATCGAACCCACGACCTCAGGCGTGGCAGTCGGTTACACTAACCACTACGCCATCGAGGCCGACAAAGAAAGCAGAGCAAGAGCAACAAGAACGAAACTATAATCATAAACATGATTGAAACCGCGAAGGATAGCTAAATAATTATATTCTCATTAAACATACAGGCAAAATCTCTTCCAAGTTTCTCAGTAAAATAGACAGATCACGCATTCCGCATACTATTTGCTTCTTCACAAAATAGACAGATCACGCATTCCGCATACTATTTGCTTCTTCACATACATCTTTCTCAGTAAAATAGACAGATCATGCATTCCGCATACTATTTGCTTCTTCACATACATCTTTCTCAGTAAAATAGACAGATCATGCATTCCGCATACTATTTGCTTCTTCACATACATCTTTCTCAGTAAAATAGACAGATCATGCATTCCGCATACTATTTGCTTCTTCACATACATCTTTCTCAGTAAAATAGACAGATCATGCATTCCGCATACTATTTGCTTCTTCACATACATCTTATCTTCGTTCTCTACCACACATTTTCCATCTTCTTTTTCACAAGTAAATATATTTTCAGGTATTTTCTTTCATCCTCGAACCAGACACATATCAAACTTACCCTACTGTTCCGCCGCCACGTCATAGCCTTCGGCGACAATTATTTTTCCCACTAGCTGACGTTTGACGGAGGCCCTATTAAAAGTTGTTGGCAACTTGAATCCATTCGTAATAAGTCACACGTAGGGGACTGTGTCAAAGTTAATGATGGAGTTCAGTACCAGGGGAAAGTTATTCCCTAATATTTATTACGTAAGACTAACTTTAAATGAAATTGGTGAGGGATTTTTGATGATTTACGTTTTGATTTGAGCTAAAGAATATAATTATTGAAACTGCTGGTGATTTTTTGTAATCATACCAACTTTTATACCTTTTCTCATGCGTGTATCATCAAAGGAGCAGAGGTGGCCTACACCTACAATTGGTGGATACAAAGCGGTGATAACCCAAAGGACTTGCGATCGAGTATGCGGGTTATAATCCCACACATTGCATGACGTAAGACCAGTCCTAACACAAGCGAGCTTAGATGGAGTGACGATCAAGAATACTAGTAACATATAATCTAAATAAACAGTAAAAGCTATTTATCTTTAAAAAAAACTATGTGTTGCAACTGAGAATTACAATCGCATTTACTACTTTATTCGCATTTACCTTTGAAGCAGTTTCTAATCATATTATATTATCTATACTTTATTATAATAAAGTGGAAAGGTTCGATTTTTGGTTTATTTGTTTGTAACGATTTAACTCAAAAACAACTCAACTAATTTTAAAATTCTTTCACTGTTAGAAAGCTATATTATAATTGAGTAACATAGGCTATATTTTATTTTAAAAACGCGAGTATCAAATATAATGTAACATTGCAAACTAATAAACTCGTATATATTCCTGATGTATGTGCGTTTTTTCTTTCGGCTTGAAGCAACTCTTTGTGGGCCCCGAGCCATTCGTGGGACTCTCTGAGAGTACCGTCAAGGTAGCTTTGAATGCACATGGCAATGATAAACACAGGCGAGAGTGTATAGCCCTTAAGAGTCTGAAACGATCCAAGAAATTGCAAACAGAGCCACAGGCTTCACCAGGAAGTTCTGCGGGTATAACAAGAGCCAAATACGCCTGCTCACAGAAGCGTTCACAGGGCATTTTGCCACCAATGACTTCCTGTGCAGATTGAGATTGGCACTCAATTCAATCCGCAGAGCCTGTGGTGAACAAAACGAGTCAATATCGCACCTACTGTGTGAATGCGAAGCGTTGGCTGGATTCAGGATGGATCTGATGGGATCGGCATATCCAGACCCTGAAGACTTCAGGCTTCTGCCTCTGAAGTGTAAGCTGCGGCTGATGCAGTACATTCATAAGGAGATAGCTAAGGGATAAATCTTGGAGCCGACACAAAAGATCCCACTGGGATGAATTGCCGCCGGTCTGTACTGACTGGCCCCCACACACAAGATAAGATGTGCGTTTTCAGGGTCTTTAAGAGACGTTATACTATAAGCAATATAAACAATCGGTTTAATGCCGCTCGCGCCGTTAACTCGGCAACTGATTTTAGATAGTAGTGTAAGCGTCCATCATTACATAATATAAAACAAAGTTCTCCGCCGCGTCTGTCTGTCTGTTCGCGATAAACTCAAAAACTACTAAACGGATTTTTATGCGGTTTTCACCAATAAGGTTTAGGTGTATAATTTGTTTAGGTTTTGTGTAAATTTATTGAAATATGACGATAATTGTTGAAAATTTCATAAAATTCAAGCCGCCTGGAAGTTTCTATCGAAAACGTTGCCTAATCCCTTAGAGATATAACAAAACATATCCATGCGATGCCGGGCGGGACGCTGGTAAACTACTATTACTGATAACGATTTATTTCTCATTATTATTAAACTCGCACTGTCTCACTAGTCAGAACAAAAGTCTCCTTCTTGGTTTTCCACATCTCTCTTTTATGCGCTAATTTGCATCAGTCTCTTTTTTCTTTAGCTGCCTAATAATTCGTCATCGTCGCCTTGGTCTACCAGGTACTAAAAACCGTTAAATGAAATATAATAATGATTCAAAAGTCGGTTTTGTCTTGAAACAGAATTGTCATAGTTTATTCAGGTCTCCTAGTACAGAACCAGTCTTTCACATAGATAGATATATCTCTCAGATAGATAGCACATACATGTCTAGATTAAGTTTCTTTTGTGCAATTTTGTAGCTATATGAGAGAGAAACAATAAACTATTATTCTCTTTCACAGGTGTTTCCCTAATACATTAGGAAAATACACGGCCCATTGGGAGGCATATGCAGGAATATGGATCCAACATGCAGAGGCTCTTGGAGAGTTTTATTATTATGTTTCTCTTATCACAGGTATTTTCTAACATTATATTATGAAAATACTTAGCCCTTTGGGAGGCTTACACAGAGACATGGGTTCAACGTGAAGAGGACTTGTGCTATGGGTATGGGTGTTTGATGGACCAGTATATTAACTATGGATAAAAAACGGCATCTGTCCTGAATACTCTAATAGCATCAATCGGATGATGGGCAGACGGTGACGGCCAACTCACTAGATGGGCCCCTTGGGATATCCACCATAGGCATATAAGCCAGCAGCAGAGGGCAACACCGGTGCGAGCGGTTAGGGGTGTCGAGCGGTGCGGCGCCGGTTTCACCATCGCGGGTCTCGTGACAACGGAGACCTGGAGCTGGTTTCTCCGTAGTTATGCCATTGAAAATGACACTTCCACCCTCAAGCATGTAGCTCTAGCGACCCCTATCTGACCGGCTGACCAAGGCAAGCCAGAGTTGAGAGTCCTACGGGCGGTCTCAAAGTTCAATCCCAGCCAACCAATAACGGCAAGCTGGGGACGAGGCCCTCACCGACTCTATGAAGTATTCAGGACCACAGTGTCGCCACTCACATTCAGCTCACCACAAACTGCCCTGTGGTTTGTCCACTTTTATTTAACTTGGTGAACATTTTTTGCTTATATTACAAGGCGAAGGTGGTATTTAAAACCTAGTGTACTGTGCCCTCCGATATCGCGTTAGTCTTGTGATGATATAACGACTGTCCCATAGGGATTTATTATTATTAGTTTATTGTTTAATAATGTATTGCTCTATTAACTTTTATACCACCTAACATAATTTTACCAGAACGGATAACGCAGATAATCGTTAGCAATGTTTTATATTATTATTAACCCAAAACGATATAACTATATTTAATTAGTAGACTTTAATTACTGTTTGTTTGGTATGATAATGTAAATCTGAAAGCATATTCGTATTCTAAATTTGAAAATATAAATTTTATGACGTCATTATAAGTTTACGTCCTCATGATTTGTCAACCTTGTAATTTTTTTATAGCTGTGTAGTTTTGTACCATACGACAATACTGGTCTAAGCACAAGCGCGTTAGCAACATAGCGTAATATGAGTTGACCTGCGTTGCCAATATGAAGAATACAAGTCTCAACAGCACAGTGAACGTCTCTATATGAAGCTCTGGAAACGCTGACTTGGAAATAATGTGTGAATTAGACTACAATATCTGACAGTACAAAAGGGTAGTTTGAATTAAGTCTATTCCATAGCTAATACATGAAAACGTCACAATGTGCAATGTAATAATGATAATAAAAGTAAAAATAATCTGTTATAGGAATAACACAATCTTACTTAATATTTCAAATGTGAAAGTTTGTAAAAATGTTTAGGTGTTTGTTATTCAATCACGCGTTAACTGCTGAACGGTTTTAAATAAAACTTGGCACCCAAATACACGCTTATCGTGTTGTTCATGCTATGTGCATGACCAACAAATACAATAAGCGTTCCCGAGGGATTCACATGGGTGACGCAACATCCAGAAACTAGACAGTAATAAAAAAACAAGAACTGTTCCGATAGTTCTTTTAATACAGTGTGTAACAGTTGGGTGTGGTCATATTTTTAGGTCGTATAGGAGACCTAGTAACTGACGTAGTTGGTACATCCTGGATGAGGAAAATCATAGTTTTTAATACAATGCTCAGCATGGGCCTGTTTTCTTTGTGAGAAGGTTGACAGCCATAGTTCACAACGCTGACCCAATGGGGATTATAATTACACTAGTCATGTTTTTAAAACTGTATGAACTCTCAGATATGCACATTACTCCTCACGATATTTCCTTCGCCCAAAAGCTAGCGATAATTATATATTTATCAAGTGCATATTTTTTTTAATTCTGTGGTGCTTGCTGGGTTCGATCTCGAGACCTCTGCGTGGCAGTCCAATGATCACCCACTAGGCTCTATCCCTGCAGTAATAATAATAATAATAATAATGTTCTCCGGACTGAATTTCAATTCAATTCAATTCAATCAATTCAGGTCAATCTTAACGGAGAATGGCCATCGATGCAGGAGATATTATAGTGCACAAGTTTGTGCGCAAACACAAGTGCATTCTCTGTTCTCTAACTCTCATGATCTGATGGGACGAATAATCCGACACGACCGGAGAGAGGTCAGGTACAGGACCAACGGCTTTACGTGCTTATCGAGGCACGGGAGTGTCTAACACCGCCAACTTCCTAACTCCGGGCTCGTATAGAGATTTCTTAACAGAAAAACCCAATAACTTTTTGTTGGCCCAGCACGGGATTCGAACCCGAGATCTCATGCACAGCAGTCGCATTCACTACCGCTGCGCCACGGAGGCAGAGTTGCTGTATTACATAAAGGTAGAAAGAGTGCCGGTAGCGAACATAGCTACCTTTCTCCCCTCCTTCCTTAATGCCATCTTTTATTTTTCAATAGGGTCGGACCGCGTATCTGATATCTTTAATATTGCGAGCGATAATAGTCTGTGATAGACGCTTTTCTGTAAGAGAGTGGTATAAACCGTGCAAGCTGACTCATTTGTATCTTTACAATTATTATGAGCAACGGCGGATTCTTGCACACGAAAATATTTATGTATATAACTACCACTGTAAATTTCTCATCAGATTAATGAGCTAATTTGATTTTAGCGTAAGAAATCATTCCCGAAGACGCAGATGGTATAAAAATATTGCCGCAAAAAAAACCAGTTAAATTACTGAAATATTTGGATAAAATATTTTTGGTTGAATAGCCAAAAAACCTATTTTATTAACTTACGAAGCTATTCATCAATACTTTACGACTCTTAAATACGAACACTCCTTACAGTTACACGCTATAAGCAACAGATCACATAAATCAATTACAGGAACCCAATTCCACCCGTATACAACATTGCTTATGCACTCACACCTCACACGAAACCACTCAATCCGCAGTACACCACACAAACGCCACAATAACTTCCCAGCGAACAGAACGTAAACACTGATAGACTCCACTCAACATAGACACAGAGCAATCAACGCCAGCGCATCACAAAATCCGTGCCATGACAAGTTTGGACAAGACGTCGAGCCTCTCAACGCCATATTTGAATTGCAAATACCCGCCAGGCTTGCAAAGAAAACAAGACAATTAATTCGGAAACACCACTCCCTGTGTTGATGTTTAATCAGTTAAGTAGAGACGTTTAGGTCCTTTTGCTTTAGTTTATAGTGAGGGAGGCGACGATATGGCGTAATGCGAAGGTGGGATTTGATTTTTTTCTTACATCTTTACTTGTGTGTGTACATTTGTTTCTGTTTCTATGTGTGTGTTCTAATTAACAACTTTATGCAATAAATGTTGATATTTGTTGTCTTATAATTTTGTGTGTGTGTGTGCGTGAGTATATAAATCTCGACAATGTGTAAAAGGTTAAATATGTGTCCTTTCAAACTTTACGCAAAATATATTGATATTTGTCTTCTTATAATTTACGTGTGTGGAGATGATATTATGTTTATAAGTAAAAGTTTGTATGTGTGTGTTTTTAATTTAAAATTTTTTGTAATAAATATTGGTTTTTATCGTCTTACAATTGTGTATTGGTGTGTGAGTAGATTTATGTATGTGTGCGAAAATGAGATTGCCTTTTTTTAATTTATACGAAAGATACTGATAATGATGCCTATTTATAAGTTTGCTTGTGTATGCGAATGGATGTGTGAGTTTGATTTTTTATGTGTGTGATTTTAAAGTTTATGGAAGCCATGAACAGACATACATTTTTCCCTAATATTTTATCAGCAAATAATGATAAATTTATAAATAGTGTGGCAATTATATCTGTTAGGTTCAATATGGTAGGTATTCTTTTTGATACTTGAACGGACTAATTACTTTAATAAGACAAGTCGCACGTGTGAGTAACAAATAAAGACCAATATTTCTTATTATTTACCTTAAAATAATGAAATTAAAAGAAAAACATCAACTTATCAACGAACTAACTCATTATTAAATTTGCAGTTATGTAACCGCGTGATAGTAGTTTGAAGTTTGAGCGCTGGATTGTATAAAGAGATTCTGTTTTTCTTTTATTATAATGTTCTTAGTAGCCGCATACTGGGTGTGTGTTTATTCTCCATCAAGATGATAATTGTCACACGTCACATGGTACGGACGGCATAGATATCCCTATTTATTACTTAAAACATTTGAGAAAAACAATATAATTCCAAATATTATTGCGCAAATATACTTCAAGTTCAGACGAAGAATTAAAATTATTATTGATGACGCTTCCAAAGTGGTCATCGTAGACGCTATTATTTATCAAAATCTTACAACAAAGGCGTCTTTGAAACTGACTGTCTATCTAAACCGCAATAACTATTGCCAGTTACAATATCTAACGATAAAGGGCATTTCAGCTCGCTAACAGAATTGTATTTTATTTTCTTCATTTCATTTTGTTATTATCATTATTCAAGAGTATATTATTAAGCTACAATGTATGTTTTATAGAAATGAAACTATACAGCGTGTGACAGAAAGCTGTGGTCATAGTCATGTCATAGACAATCAGTATACATTATTTTGGCTAAAATATAGTTTTTAGTGTTTATTTAATTATCAATATCATACATTCTAGTCGATATTTAAATAACTAACAGCTGACTCTGGTGATCTTCGTGAACTTGAAAATAACCAGGCGCAATTTTCATATCTGATTTCATTTTGTTTCGATGTTTAAATAATAAAGATAAGATAAAAATATTTATCTTATCTTCATCTTTATCTTTATAATGTTTCTAAATTTTCTTTGACATTCGGATATAGGTATGTGTTTCTTTTATATTCGGTATATAAGGCAATTATGAAGAAGACTACCGCCGACAAGCCGAAAGTGTTCTGACAATATTGAAGATATTCTAGAGAAAGGCCAGTCTACGCCTGAAGACTATAATGACAGTAAACGAAACAAATAGATATGCTAGGACCGTAGTAATTGGCAATCGGTAGATACTGCCTTCTTTGTCGCGAACAAGCGGTAGTGTTTGTATAATTCTCATATTGTATCCTTAATTGATCTACTTGTACTTTTTTACTAAAAGTTTATCACAAGAACCATGTGATTTACCTGATAGTGAGTGGACATTGTAGCCTTTAACCGCTTTCACAGCACCACTCTCGTGTTGTCAGTCCTAGTGAAAAGAGATAAAAGATAAGATGAAAGGCGTGGAGAAGTAGATGCAGGTATCAGAGCCTCCAAAAGTCTTATTCACCGAGTGAAATGCTGAATCAGCGTTGCTACTCTTCCGCGGGATTTATGTAAGTGCTCGTAGTACGAACCGGCTTATTCGTACCATGAGCAGATTATTTTAAAAAGCGGACTCTTCAACTCCTAAAATATACTTTTCATATAATTATCACACAAAAGTTACTTCAACTAATAACAAATTATAACGTTCTGTTTGCGAAATACATTTACTTAATGTATTCTACTATAAATAAAAGATTGCAAGATTTTAACAATATGAAACTTGTAAAATTATGGTAAGTAAATATATACTTGGTTAAGTAGCATACCTGGATAAATAAAAATACCTTGTTGGATAATATTTTATGTAGGCATAATAAAAATATACAAGACAAAGAGTTTTAACAGTGTAAGCAATTATTTAAAAGTAATAAATACCTACGTATTTCCCGATGACTATGTCTAACGTAGTTGCTGACCCGCATTTCACAAAGAACGTTGCTGAGCTCATACAAGTCGACCCGTGGCTACGATTGATGGAAGACTATCGAAACGTCGGGTTATAAGTAGGTATTTTATTACCATTAAATAATTACCAATGCGATTTAGAGCCGTTGTATACATATTGTATTAAGTACTAGAATTTGCCTACGTCTTCATCCGCTTATATGTGGGTTAGGTAGCGTCAGATTAGTAACAGTACTTTTTTTTGGATGAAATAATAAATAAAATATCGATATATATTGATATATCTATAAGATTCCAGGGATCTTATACAGGTTGTCCGGTAATTAATGGATAACCTTGAAATGTCTTATAGTAGGACTGAAGGCCGTTCAGAAAAAACGAAAAAACAAAAAAATAAAAAGAAAAATTATATACTTATTAAAAAGTGCAATCTATATAGCATAGCATACTTTTGACTGTCTATCTATTAGCATAATTAGTGTTTAATAATAAATCAACAAAGATCCGATGGATTTCATTCATTTATGGTCGTAGTATACAAGAAAGTTATACATGGTAATTAAAAAAAAACACATATCTCAGGTAGTGGTTAGGATAGATTTTTGTTCATATTTTTTTCTGAACGGCCATCAGTTCCACTATAAGACATTTCCAGGTTATCCATTAATTACCGGACACCCTGTATATCAATATATATCGATATTTTTGTAGTTAGCGTAGGGATGGGCAAAAGTATCCGAGGCTCGACTGGTCCTCGAGGCCAAATGGGAGGAGCGACTGGCCCAGCGCCGCTACGGGGTGAGGACAGTCGAGGCTTTCCGTCCGGTGCTAAGGCAGTGGACGGACAAACGGCGCGGACCGCTCACCTACCGGCTTACTCAGGTGCTCTCCGGACACGGCTGTTTCGGAGAGTACCTGTGCAAGATAGCCGGTAGGGAGCCGACAACCAGGTGTCACCACTGCGAGGAGTGCGACCGGGACACGGCGCAGCACACGCTGGAGGAGTGTCCGGCGTGGGCCGAGGAGCGCTGTGCCCTGGTCGCCGTGATTGGCCCCGACCTCTCGTTGCCGTCCGTCGTATCGATGATGGTCGGCGATGACAGGTGCTGGGGCGCAATGAGGTCTTTTTGCGAGGCTGTCATCTCGCAGAAGGAGGCGGCGAACCGGGGGCGTGAGAAAGATCCTTACGCCCCGGACGTCCGTCGCCGGAGGAGGGGGCGCAGGAGACGCGCTTATGTCGCTCTCCTGCCCCCACCTAAGGGTTCTGGGTGGCAAGGCCTCAGGGGACCCTGCCACCCGTGAGTAAGAACCCATAGAGGGCGCGCGCGGTGTTCCCGCGCGCCTTCTAACGTCGAAAGGGGAGAGCAGTGAATTGCTCTCCCCCGGGGATGAGAGGTGGTCGGTTCCGTTTGACCCGGCCCACACCCACTCGGGGGGGCCTGCTATGGATGAATCTTTTCAGACTCCCAACTGGCCCTCCCCCATTGGGTGAGAGAGGGAATACCTCAGGTTTTTTAGTGGGTATACCAGCGCTCGGATGGTGACTCCCACACGCCCCGCCGGTGCCGTCCTCTAGCCGTCGGGTAGTGCATCAAGCATTTTTCCTGGGTATCAAAAATAAAAAAAAGGGATGGGCAAAAGTATCGATATATCAAAATATTGATATAGATATATCGATATATTTTTGTCATTTGCTCCTCCCTAGGATGAAGGTACCCTATGTCCTTTTCTGTACCCCTAGCAACTGGTATGCGAAATTTTGCAAAAATCGCTCGAGTATTCAAGACGTGAAAGCGTAATAAACAAAATTAAACTCACACTCGCATTTATATCATTAGTTAGGATGTGTACATATTCCGAGAATCTATAAACGTTTATACAAAGTAAACTTATAACTAATCGTTAGATAAGCTGTACAACCAATTTGGATTGCGAATTACTCATTATAAGTAGTCAGAATCTTTGGATACATAGTTGGCAGACTATAAAGGCATAATCATTTCAGAATCCTTGTTCAAAGGTTACCCTACTCATTCGTTCTCAAGACAGCTCTTCGAATAAATGATAATTTACAACAGAAACAAAATTCATTGCGTATTAATATTGTAACTGGTAAAACAATGAATAAAGATGGGAAATTCGTTGAATAGACAATGGTGGGCCTAAATAAACCAATCTTTAGAGGAGCTATGTAAAATAACTGATCTCAAACCTGCCGTGTACGGCGGGCGTATTCTGATTTAAGTTTTGTTGACAAATACTTTTGACAAAATGTGTAAAAACAATATTTTGTATATTTTTTGCTGGTAGCAAAATTATTTTCTACGATACATTTGTTATAAATATCATACGATCTTTTATGATTAGTACAATATAGTTATCAAAAAAAAATACAAGTTCCAATTTACCAGTCGAAAATCGAAAATAAAAAGATTATTATAGTTACTTATGACGTTTTAATTTAAATGACACTTCAATTCATGCTAGATTTCTCAGTTTAATTGCAGAAGTACATTGAACTCTATACTACTTATAGATTTCATCAGGCATAGTTAAGTTTAATAGGTAGTGTACTAAAAATAAAGTCGTTTACTGTGTATACATTTTAGGAACAATGAATTTTATGTGCAAGTGCCGATAGAAAGTTCAAAGGCTCCTATTGATGGGGCAAGTCTTTGGGGATAGGTGAAATAAGCCGATTTAGCACGTACGTGGTCTGTTGATGTGAATGTTTCTTTGTATTGTAGTATTAGCCCGATTTTAACTAAATATATCAATGTAAATTTGTAAGTGACTGTCTGTTATAACATTAGAGTAAAAAACTAGTGCCGACTTTATATTTCTTAAAGAAAGCTTTTATATTTAGATATGAATTTTAGAAAATTTTATTCATAAGCTGTATGCAACATTTTATTGATAGCTGTAAACAACGAGTTTTGATCTCTTGAATATTTAAAGGTAAAATGCCATTCGTTTCCCGGAGTTTCAACGAAACAACAACAGCAACAGATGGAGCGATGACAGCTTAGACAGGACTCCTGGGGCTTTCACTTTGGCAAATATTCTCGGTTGGACACGATATACATTATTTGCAGGAAACAATTCTACTTAAGTGGTCACCTCACCATTCCTGAAATATCGAGTGTTTTGTGGCTCAATCATACAACATTTTGTCGTGTTTTATACAGACGCGTGTCTAACATTTGTGTGATCTACAATTGGTGGATATGGATCAAACTAATATTGTACATTTCGGCTTCCAATGCAAACAATAAATCAAATGTTGCGTCCTTTGATCCAATGTTTGCAAAAGTCGTCCCCTAGTACAGAGATTACCCCTATTGCAAGTGTAGTCTCTATTAAAAAATGGGCTTTATTGCGTTTTTGTAAACGCAATAAAGATCCCAACACATTTTTAAAGACAACATATAAAAATGTTATGTTTATAAATGAAAATTATTTTCGTTCATCGTGGCCATGCTACCAGTCCTCAAGGCACTCTAGGTGTGTCACGAAAAAATTACGAGACAGCTATTATAGGCAATTTTAAATACTTTTGTTTATATTGTTAAATTGTTTTTAAATTGTTATTATTTAATTAAGGTAATATATTTATTTTATACTAGCGGTCACCTAGTAGTCAAAATTCGACCAAAATTCCTAAGCTTTTGACTTTGTTTTCTGTTTTTCTATTATATATAAATAAAGTATAGGTAACCATAGTTACAAAGAATGTCGAAATACTACGAACACGATTCGACTGCGTGTGTCAAATGCATGGTTGTGTGCGTGTAGTATTTTCCAATAATTTAATGTATTTCTAATGCATGATTATTTATATATTAATTGATATTATTGTTGGTTCTGTTATCATCTACTGTGTCGCTAGTAGTACATTCACTGTTTATGAGTGCACAATAAAAACAGTGCAGTTGAAACAAGCTTTGTTACACTTTTATCTTGAGTCTATTCCATTATAAAATTGTTTACGCGACTATTTCCATTCATTGCACATATTTTTGAAATGGAATCGGTATCACCTATCGACAGGCATCTGAACATAAAACAACGGTTTTAAAAAGATTATCTGTAGGTATGTTTGTTTCTTCCAGTATCATGCGTAAAATAATGAGCGGATTGTCGAGTAGCTTCAAGTTCAACATAAAATATAATATTTTATGTAATTCTCATCACTAGAATTCGTGATATGGTGCATAGCGTAATCCTGCTAATTGACGACACAGCGAAATTATATTTCACACGAATAATTACCCAAAATTGCGGATAAAGGCAAATAAATAATAATATAACTGCAATACTTTACAACAACAAATTTGCAAGCCACATCGATCAGAAACGCTGCAAAATAAATCCACAAAACAAACATTAAAACAATTGTAAATACAATAAAACTCATCGACCGCCATTGCTCAGTCCGTCCATCAATCCACGTATCCAACGAGGTTAAGTCAAAAATTCGAACATCGATAATCATAGGAACATTAATTGTCGGCAAGATAACTTCGTTAACGCTGGTCGTCCGAACCGAATCGGCACATCATTCGACAACATTTGCAATGCAGATCCGACCATTTTCATTTTACAATCAACAGAATAAAATTAATTCAATAGCTTGAACTGAAGAATGTTTCTGGTTCACAAAAGGAGCTTTACGGCTGGTTTCAATGAATGTTTAATATGTTTAAAGTGATTTATTGAGTGAATGTGAACTGTTTGTTTCTGGAAGTAGTGAATTTGTCAATTTACGTCACGTTAAAGTGAATTACCAATATACATAGACCTTCCAATACTATAGATGCACGTACTAACAAGGTTTCAATTTATTTTACGTAACGTAGAAGCATGTATTGCTTCTAAAGAGAAGGCAGGATCATATACCTACTCTATATTAGTATTGAGCATTTGCATAGTGAACTAATGTCAATTAATAACTACGGACACAATTCATGAAACTGGTTATTTGAAGTAGATTAAACGATAATGCTTATGTTTCAAGTTCTGCTGCAAGGAATATCTTTTTGTCATTTATAATTTATTAGGTGACATTGCAAATGTTTGTTATGTAGCTTATTATTTAGTTCTTACAACTTAGTGGCCTGTTATCTTATCTTATTATTATTTATGAGCAACGATAGTTCAGTGTGGAGACCAACATATTGCCACGCAGAGGATCTCGGGTTCGAACCCACGTCGCGCACCTCTGACCTTCGGAAGTTATATGACTGTTCGAAATTATGTGCGTATTGATTGACAATTATCGCCTGCTCCGTGCCTCGGAGAGTACGTTAAGCCGTCGGTCCCAGCTGCCATGAACATCTATGGCAGTCGTTTATTGGGGAAGTCGACACAAAAGATCCCACTGGGTCGAAGTGTCGCCGGTCTATGCTGACTGGCCCCCGCACAAGATAAGATAGTGGCATGTTACAAGCATTGCAACATTGAAGGCTTATCTGCATTATTATAAATATTATTATTATTAAATATAGGTATTTAGTGTGCTAATATTTTTGTCTTTCCCGGGTATTTTCCTAACGTATTAGGGCCAACCAGTCCTTGGGAGGTTACACACGGGGACATAGGTCCAACGTGCAGAGGTATTTACATGCTTTGCCATGCTGTTAGTTACATACATATATCTGCAACAGTTTAGACTACGCCGAGCGTAAGACGCGTTTGGACTGAATGACAGAGCTCGATATACAAATCGGCGCGCGGCCGCCATAGTAAAATTGTATGGAGGATTTGAAGTGCTTTTTTGATAAATATGTATCTTTATTGTCAACCAATAACTTAAATATTTGGAACGGACAAATTGTAATATAACTATTTATGTTTCGTTCAAGCTGTAAAATAGGATAGATTTCTATTGTTATAATCTAAAAATCACTTAACACGGGCTTACGTTTTTGCATTCTTCGTGTAAATTTACGTAATTTGGTAGGCAAAAATATTAATTATTTTAAGTTTTTTACACGGAGTAATTGTAAACGCATTCATTGTTATGATAAATGTATATTTTATATTTGTATAAAACAAAAAGTGTTGACTTTATCAACTTAACTGTGATCGCCTGTTTTGGCACATTTCGCTCAGCGCAGTCTTAATAATATGGCAAAATAGATTGCTGTCTTTATCATATTAGGAATTTCTTTATATTATAATTAAAATTTGTAACGTGACAATCTGGTGCTACGATCAAAACGTAAGATATGAATAAATTATAGGTAAGCCATCCGATTTGGTTCATTCGCTTTCCATCCAAGAAACTACTGAGTCTTCTAGAAAATTCACGCAACATATTTATATTATACGTATAGAAAATCTTAATCTGGTATTATGTTCTTGTCATGAGTAGGACATTCACCCCTTGTGGGGACGGTGTGCTATTAAAAGAGAGCTCAGTCAGTAATCCGTGGGCTAGCGACATAGGAACTCTTTATGTAAAGGATGAACTACGGGCGAGTGATCCTATTATTGTTGCAAGAATAAGGCTATAATAGTCGCTTGCTATAAGAGAGCCTTATGTTTATTTGACTACCTTTATAGTTTATATACTGCCTCGGTGGCGCAGTGGTAGTAAATGCGACTGCTGCGCATGAAGTCTCATGTTTGAATCCCGGTTTAGCGACAAAAAGTTTTTGGATTTTCTTACTTAAAAGTAGCTCGGTGTTAAGACGTACGATTATTCACACCCCCGTGCCTCGTTATGCATGTTAAGACGTTGGTTTTGTACCTGATTTCTCTCCAGCTGTAACCGATTACCATGCCGTCGTACTATAAGAGTGAGGGTACAGATTTGCACTTGTGACTTCATGCAAACTTATGCACTAAAATATTGCCTTCGCAAATAGCCACTACGGCCGGTCTCGAGGACTTTATTATATGCTCTAACGTATGTTCTGCGTTTGTCCACTTGACCTTTTGGTCTGTTACCGTTAAAATTGGCTGCTATGACCGAAATTCGGTCTGGAGGATATCCCATATAAAAAAGTAAACGTTTTCTATATGCTATCCTAATTCTCACTAATATTATAAATACAAATGTGAGCTTTTTTGTTTATTTGCCACGCCTTAACTTATTAACTGATTATCATTAAATTTCGCATACACGTTATATGTGGTACAGAAATGCCTTTCTGTTACATAGGCTATCTTAAACCTAGGAAAAATAATACTGTCCCCAAGGGACAGAATGGAAGTTTATTGTCAAAATCTACGTTGAAACGAGCGAAGTCGCGGGAAAATCTAGTTCGTAATACAAAGCATCAAATATTATGACTTTATTTTTGCCTCTCTTTATGCTGTAGTAAGAACATATTGCATGCCACTGTTCGTGTCCCTGTCTTCGCGGTTTTGTAACATAAAATGCACGGTTTGCCGCACGCTTCACACAATGTCTTGTTAACGTTGGAGTAAAGCGGAATATTTTACTCTTATATTTTGCGTAACAATGATAGTCTGTTGGCCGTTCGGCTGCCAAGGTCTCAAGTTCGATATCAACGATTTAAACCTCTGTTGTTTTGTGATTTGGGTAATTTTGTATTTATTTAAAAAGACATCTGCACTAGTAATAATTTATGTATCTTAAGGGACTTTACAAACATTTACACAACGGACAAAAAGAACACCCAGTCCGAAACAAAAATTTGTGGTTCACACAAATTTTTGTCCCGTTTGGGATTCGAACCCACAACACTCGGCGCAGTGGGGCGAGGCGACCACTTAATATGCCATCCGCGCAGTCAATTATCGCTTGATTTATTGATAAAAATAAATATCGCAAGAAAACCATCTGCATATCTGAGATTTCCATGATAATCATCCAAAAGAATATTCGACTCAGAATATTCTTTTGAAAAATATTTGTAATATTTAGGATATAGTAAATTATAATTATACCTCCACTCCTCTTTGGCAATTATTGTCTTAAACTATAAAAGTTATGAATTATACAAACGTGCTAGTTGCTAAGTTTTAAGTTCAATTTTAATGCAGTATGTTCGCGTAACACGAGTTATCCGGAGACATGACATCGCCGCCCCAGTCAGCTCGTGACCACGGTCGGTGTAAGCGATCGAAACGTCAAGCATTAATCTCTCGTGTGTCGTCTGAACACCAGGTGTTAATAACCGCCAAGGCCTTCCTTTCACTTTTTTAGTCAGACGCTTAACGGATTAAAAGGTAAACATGCATGATCGTGTTAATACCCTACACATATTATATATACGAGTTATTCAATCTATCCTTTTATTCCTAAATATTCTACTCACGAGAAGACATCTTGAAATCTGTAATTAATCTACAAAAATAAACCGAAACGTATCAGGAAAGTGATGACAGATTTCTTTTGAAAATACCTTGACAGAACGACTTTAAATACACACAACAACGAAAATAAATTTCCTTAAAATACCCTTTCTCGAAACTCGATCCCACTTATAGGATAAAATCTCATAAAAACCGTATAAAACATTGTTCATTCAGACACTATTGCCTCTGGCATTCGCGAGTAGTGCTGTGCATAGTATCGATATGCGGAAACGATCATTATTATCGATCAAACGATATTAATTTAATATGAAATATATTTATTGACATACATACATAGACTGACGGATGTTTATCACTAAAGGGGTAGTATCAAAGCCGTATTTTGCCTGGTAAATTTTAGATTCTACGTAATATATCATGAGCCTCTTGCTATCCATGAAGACATTGTCAGACTCCATCTTGCTACTGAGAAATTCCCAACAGAAAATATTTATAACACTTTCCCCGACCGGAAAATCTTGATCGGGTTCTTGATTTAAACTTATCTGCCAAGCGACCCATTAGTCTTAGCTTTCAATTAAACTGTAACAGAATTGAGTATATTTTTAAAACCGAGATTTCAATTAATTAATTTCTCTTAATCACAAGCCATTGCTATAATACTTTTATAAAAATCATTGTAGTATCATAGTCATAGAATTTCATGAAACCAGGGTGGGCAAGTTTTAGAGGGGCAATTTTTTATTCTAAATAAATATTTAGATTGGATGCGGTAAGCGGACTGCACTGCATTGCTCTATCATTCTGCTGCTTCTGGTTATATTCAACTGTTGACTCTCAATTCAATTAACTTATTGCTGCTACTAATATAAATCAGATCCTCATGCGTCATTAAGATACGATATGGAGGCAATACAGCGTTTATATTATTTATTAAGAATTAAGAATTATTATTGTATTGAAGTGGTCTATAAAACATTCAAATAATGGTCTCAAGAAACATTCAGATTAGGAAAAGCAAATTGTGGATTTGTCAGTCAGACATTTTTTTTCCATCTGAGGACCACATTTACAGCACTTATTACCGTTACAATATAGGCTTAGGCTTAATTCCCTTTACAAATATTATCCTTTTATTACAGGTTGGATTATTAGAGAGCTAATAACTAAAGAACTTAATCATAAAAACTAAACTTTCCCTTGGATTCCATTCCAGAATAGGCTTAAGCTCCTTTACAAATATTATCCTTTTATTACAGGTTGGATTATTAGAGAGCTAATAACTAAAGAACTTAATCATAAAAACTAAACTTTCCCTTGGATTCCATTCCAGAAATTCGTTTTCAACATTGCCAACAAAAAGGGTCATTATCGATTCACAATTTAGTTTTCATCGGCCCAGTGTAACAGATGAGCTAATTCATCAGACGAAATGGAAGTTTTAAAGTTCTGATAATGAGAGACAATTTCTGCGCCCCTGAACTTTTAAATCGAATCATTCTTGAAATAACTTCAACAATTTCTTAATTTGCACACTTTTTACTTAGTCGAACAAAATTTATGAGAGCGATTGTATTTTGCAGGTTAGTTTAGATTGATTACTTTGTTGGTCCTGTTGGTAGTTTACGATTACGGTATGTGCGATTGTGATGTCCGAGTTTCTGCTTCGAGGCGGGTAAGGTGTTATTAGATGTTTCTGTTAGGAAATTTTCAGTAACAACACACAAGATCGTAACTCCAGTACATGGCAATTCGGTTAATGGTTCAGCTCCAATATATCTTCAAAAATTGCTGGCAGGATGTGTATATAAAATTTCTCTGCCTATCTCTTCGGAGTTACACAGACGTGAGTCTATGTCTGCACATTATTTTCCGTCACCTTCAAATATAACTAAGAAAAGATGGATATGCATGTGGTATCGAATTTGATATCTCTGCGAAAAAGTCCAATAGTCACCCAATAAGCCAATCGCTGCTCTATATAACAGAAACCCACTGACGCGACCCTTAATTATATCAAATTGAACAAAACTATTAACGTTAAACTTAATATTTAAAAAAGAACAAGTTTTCTTTATAGCAGAAGCTATGTTCTAAAATAATATTTTAGTACTTTACGTATGTACAAAATTGCCTACAATCAAAACCTAATATCATCCTAAAGGCACAGTATATCGTTACTTGTTTGGCAATGTTCGGCTTCTTATTCAAGTGGCCCTTCACTGCTGAAGGATAGCCGTCAGTTTCATGTATCTGTGCCGATTAGCCGCCAAGCAACAACGAGCCACTTGAAAACGACGCCTGAATATTCTATGATATAATAGGCCAAAGATAATTTTGATTGTCCTTAAGTGTACTTATGACTATTACTCTCATAACATTTTAATTGGGCTACTTTTAAATATGTAAGCCCTGCTTCACTGTAAAATATATAATATTGTCTTCTGTTTACGCGAATGTTATTCATTGAAATTAAACTACTATATACGGATTTTATCGCGTTGTTTATTTATCACTGTATTACAAAATTTTGTAAATATTACACTACTACTACTATTGATTTTATTTTACTAATTTATAAGCTAACAAAATTATTTAAACTATCAAATCTATTTATTTTTGGTTTACACTTTCCGCGACGTTTCGGTTGCTTTTCAGCAGCCATGGTCACGGGGAGACTAAGATGGTAGTTGTCTCAATGTTCCAGTGTAGTTATTTCAAAGTACCCGAACATAATTTAATCATGGGTGTTTCTATTTACGCAGAATGAGCTCAAAGTATCATGAAGTCTGTGGTTTGCTTCTTCTCGGGTTTGACTATTTGAATTACTGGATCCCAAGCTGGTGGTATATTCCAACCATCTTCTCTATTGAAATAAGAATGTTTTTTGATTTCAATAGCCTCGCGAAGCATCCTTGGTAGGAATCGGTGTTCTTTAGCGAGAATCTGTGGATTGTCAAATGTCAGGTAGTGGTTGGTTCCCTGTTGCACATGTTCATACACAGCAGACTTCAGCGAGCGTTGGTGTTTAACATCAGCTATGTGTTCTTTTATGCGGGTGTCTATGCTTCTCTTGGTTTGACCAATGTATGAGAGTCCGCAGTCATAATCTATTTTATAGACCCCTGCATCTTGTAAAGGTAATTGGCACTTGATGGATGGTAAAAATTGAGTTATCTTCCTTGGCGGCTTGAAGTATTTATTGATTGAAGCTCGCTTCAAGATGTAGCCAATCTTGTCAGTGACACCCCTTACATAAGACAATATAGCAGGCTGGCGCTCGACTGTCGCTGGCTTATCTCGGGATCTGTGACAGTGGCGCGGCTGTTGGAGCTTGTTGTCTTGCAGTACTTTCTTGACATATTGAAGCTCGGCGTCCAGGTGTTTCTTATCACAGATCCCGTGGGCTCTCTGAATCAAAGACATTCTCACGGTAGCTAACTGTTTAGGATGGTGGTGAGATTCACCGTTTAAGTGCCTATTTTTATGGGTCTTTTTCCTATACACAGTGTGGCTCAAAGTATGATCAGGATTCCTGATGACAAGAACATCTAAGAAAGCTAATGAATTATTTGCCTCTAATTCCATAGTAAATTGGATGTTATTATTAATGGAATTAAGATGTTCTAGGAATACACTTACACTATCTGTTGGTAATATTGTAAAAGTATCATCTACAAACCTCTTATAAATCCTGGGTGTGATGTGGGCAGTCTGTAAAGCTAGTGCCTCGAAGTCCTCCATATATATGTCGGCAACAACAGGCGATACTGGGGAGCCCATTGCCTCACCATCGACTTGTATGTAGAATTTATTGTCCCACAACAGATAGCCAGTTGTTAAGCAATGCTTAAGTAGTTCTGCATACTCTTAAGGCATATTGGACTTTATTAGCTTCATTTTAGTTATTTTAATACAGTCATAGACAGGTATGCATGTAAATAATGACTGTACATCAAAAACAACCATTTTTCCATTGTTAATGAGACGTAAGTGTTTAATCTCACTCACAAAATGGTATGAATCCTTTACATGTACTCTCGAGTTGCCTCTGAGTGGTGAGAGTATCTTCGCTACGGGCTGAGCCAGTCTGTAAGTTGGTGTGTCGATCTGACTCATAACAGGACGTAGGGGGGCGTTTTCTTTGTGTATTTTGGTAACCCATACAGCTTTGGAGGTTTTACACAAGCTGGTATTAATTGTTCAACGTCTAGATCTAGTTTTTCGGAGTATTTGTTTATGATGTCATGTGAGTTCAATTCGGACGCATTACACTATAGATATGAACGCACCCCTAATATATATATATATATATATATATATATATATATATATATATATATATATATATATATATATATATATATATATATGTTATATCTAGGAGCTATAAGTAAGTAATTAAGTAAACTTTTTGAGTGGCAGAACGCCACCAAATATGAAATTGGTTGCCAGTAATTACGTTACAGATAAGCCGAATCGTATCAGCTCTTCTCATGAAGCCGGCGTAAGAATAGTAATACTGTTATTGCGTTTCGCCCAGTAGGTAAGAGTTCCGGAGGCTCATATACCTACGATCCCTCATTATTTTTCTTTCATCTTATCTTTTATTTCTTTTCTTGAGATTACATCGCGTTTATCACTCCTGCCTAAAATGAGAGAGTACAATTACTATAAAGACACACTATATAAATATATATGTATTTTACTTTTATAGTTTCCTAAGATCTATTTTAAAAAGCTCTGAATTAGAAGTCTAATAATCTCACTACAAGACTACTCATCACTGAATTCAATCCTTCACAAATGTAACAAACTAAAAAAGCATGTAGCAAAGGAATAAAATATCGAAAATATTATACATGACATCGATGTTCCCTAAAATCGACACTACATCCCATCACTGAGTAGACGCGTGTGAAACGATTCGGAAAAATAATTTCCTTTCAATGTACGCGGTATACTTTACGTAACATATGTCAAATACACACACCAAAATCTACTTTAAATCAAATACGGTAAGGTTCATAATTATATAGATGATATTATGAGAAATTTTGTAATTAAATTGCTTGGAGTTTGTTAATTTCGTCAATTTGTGACGTCACACATGTGAATTTGGTAGCGGTTGGTTTGATTGCTCGTTTCTTATGTCTCCGCTGATGACTCCAATTACTTCGCGAAAGATGTTCTTTGTAATTTCGCCATGTGGTGGCGAATGCGACTATTAATCTACGGTGATTAACCTAATTGCGGCGAACGTACTTTTTAATACAATGGAACAAACCTTATATTTTTTGTCGGAGATAAAATAAAATAAATAAAGGTTAAAATAAACTTGTATCTAAAGCTAAGAGAAAATCTCAACATCTCATAACGTAATCCTAATAATATTGAATAATTATACTATATAATAACCTTTTACCGGATTTTGAAGAAGCTACACAGAAATACCATATCTTAAATAAAAATATAAGATACTTTCTATACCGGTATGCATTCCCGTAGGGGGCCACGCGGGGGAAGACGCGATAACGAGCTAATATACAAAAAAATGAAGCAGTATTTTGAAAAGCACTTATAGTACCAACCCATACTTGTAATTGATACTGGTGGGGTAAATATTGTCTGACCATACGTCGCCACGGCAGATTTAACATAATTATATGCGAGAAAATGCATAATATCACAGGCAGTGGCTTATTAGTAACTATCGGAGTAGGAAGAAATTGTGAGAAAACCTGCATTTTCTCATGATTTCTTCCTTCCGATAATTAAATAATAATCAAAAATTAAAATATAGGGTTATTGGGGTTCATTGGAATTCGATACTTTTGCATGGAAGACTAATGACTGAAAAACGTCACTGTCAGCTAATATAGTCCACAACTGTTTCACAATTACTAAAATAAAAAAAATAAAAATAAAGTTCATCTTGCACAAAATTTTCAAAAATTTATTTACATATTACTCGATTTGAAATTGGTTACATTCGGTTAAAAGTTTACATAAAAAATTCACAGGTGAATGAATAATTTTAAGGCCAACTAGGCTTTAAGAAGCGTATCATATATTACTGCACCAGCATAGACCTTGTTCAGAAGGTTTATAGCATAAGTCCCTATTAAAAACAACTATGCATAATAATATATAATTGTTGTCCTGCCAAACATTTTCACGCGAGAATGTTTCAACTGTAATTAAAATTGCAGACGAAAAGCCACTTAATAAGAAAAAAAGAAGTACACCACTTCAGACCAAATATGACCATTTTATCACATCAAAGTTATATTCAAACTTCAAGGAAATTAAATTTTACAAACGACCAGTCTGAAAGAACTCTCTGTGCAATCCATTTTATACGACACCAAGGTTTTCTTCAAAGATTGAGGTGTCAAAGTAAATTGGGCACTTTTATAAAAAGACGAGTGTCATTTCACTGGGATTGACGTTTGTAAAGTCTCAGATTATGTCAGTGAAAGCTTTCGAGGAATGTATAAAAAACTCAAATCATAGTCGAGAAGGCGTGTTTATGACAGTGGGCTCCGTAGCAATCTTAAATCATACTTAGAAAACGAAACATGTCCCTATAGATTCAGCTGTGTAAGCTAAAACCGCCACTGTTACGAAAGAATATATAATAAAAATTATAGAACATATGATAATGATAATATATGATGAAAAATTGAATATGAGGTGGTGTTGGTGGATGCGAAATAATTAACACCGTTTCGAAAATATGTATGACTAGTTTATTGCAAGAAGCACAGATGATAGGCACAGTAAATAGTCAGTAAGAAGGAGAACAGAGCGGAAATAAGAATTAAGCACAGTAGATTTAGATAGGTAATAGCACGAGATATTATATAGTACAGAATACGATAGGGCTTTAGCGGAAGCGATCGGCGGACGGGAGCACGAGCGACGTGCGCTTTGCGTTGGGATCAATTCTCAACTGCCGACGGGTCGGGCGCGCGGCGCTCGCGCAGGTAACAAAAAATAGCGGTCGGTGCGAGCCTATTGTTCGAACCGGCCCGCATTCCAATGAATATCTAATACGAAACCCTGTATGTCTGTACCGTACAATATTAAAGAAATTATAAACATTCTTACAAATAAGTTGGAATATAATATGTAAGTATACATATCTGAATATCACGTGTTACATAAATATTATGCATGTATTTATTTATTTATACATATATTAAAATTTAAGTTTTACATGTATTTTATTAAACTAAAATCATAAACAATATGGCCATGCTACAAATATATGATAAAAATAATATATTAATAAAAACTTTTCGAGAGCAATACAATCTCGGCTTTGAAATATATCATCGTTGCTACAAAATTGATGACTACAGAAGGCGAACTCATAAAAACAAGCAAAAAAGCGATCAAGAATTCGTAGTTCGGGTTTGAATCCCACCCATTGTATTACCACTGTGAACTGATTCCGAACAGAAGAATTCCAGTTTAAATGGACGATGTATTAAAAAATTCCCGAAGACGTGGTTAGCGACTTTTGCCAAACATAGTTGTTGGTACCACGTAATATTCTAGCGAGCTCAATCCCAGACACCCCCCTGCTACTGAACATTTATTGACAGAAACATAGATATGCAGTTCTTGCTCCACGAGGAAATCGAAACTTCATGCAGAACTGTTGCATTTACTACCGCAGCACCACCAAAGTATTCTATACCTACTCTTTAAGCTATATCTATATTTTTTGCTGTTCCTGAACCAAAAAATTCCAGTTTAAGTGTGCAGTTGAAACTATATTACATATGTATATTATATCCAAAAAATCAGAATGATATGATGTATAGGATATACCTATTATTATTATAAATTACCTACGTCACCAATTCTTCTTTGTCCCGTTCTTAAAACTGGAAGATGAAATAACGGTTTCATTTTAAAATAAAAGTTTAGAATCTCAAGTACCAATAACTTCGGAGCACCTACTTTGTTTTATATCTACATCATGCGAAGATAGACTGAAGAATTCCTCGGCCTTTAAAGACTTGCTATGTTTTGTATCTAACTTGAAGTGTGTATGCTCCTTTAGATTAATTAACCTATTAAGTATGCTCCTTAATAATAATATTGTATTCTGCTTATTATACAGTTTACTTCATAATACGCATTATATTGTAATGATTATTCAATAAACTAATTTCATACGTTCCGGTTGTTCTTTTAATTTACCATACGACCCCCAATATTACAAACTGTTGCATTTTATATTTTGTATATGTGTGCCTCAACGGCTAATTAATAAGAGCTGTGAATGCGATAGCTATGCATGAGATCTCGAATTCAAATTTCGGGCCAGATGAACATTATTGGTTATGTCTATCAAAAATTATTTGATAGCAATCCGATGTTAAAAAGTTGTTGTTACACCCCTCTGTCTCAGACAGAACGTGAAGCCATAGTTTTACGCATGATCTCAATTCAGTAGTGACGGATTGTCGTTTTATCGGATTATGACAGTTAGGAAGTAGAGACTGCACTTTTGGTAATACACACATTGTGCATAATAATAACTATTGCAGAGATAGCCAGTCTCCAAAGTCTTGGTGCCTTGACAAAATTTTGATTTGAATTTGGATTTCATTCACAAAATAATAGTCATATTCACGTAATTCTACTACCGTAGCAAAGGCAAATAAAACCGTTTGTGAACCTTTAAGCGAAACTGTAAAAAATAAACAAAAAATGTAAAGGTACCCCAAAAAAATTCGCAGCAAATAAGTTTCGCGGTTTCATTGGCTTGACTTTAAAGTGGCAACTTCGATGACTTTAACGTCGAGATTACGACTTTTTCCCCACAAGTCGTTTTGACGACTTTAATAAAAATTGACTTTGAACCAACTTCGCCTATTTTCTCTACCGTTTCTCTATTGGGGACCTTATTATATTAATATGCCGAGTTTTACTTTCTATATTAAGTTACGGTTTTAATATGGACGTTACTTTGATATCCTGGTCGGTAACAAAATAAATTGGTAGCTCTATATTGGATGGTATAATCAAATAATATGTATTTAGCTATAAATAGTTTTTTATAGTTTGAGGTTGAAATAGAAGTTCTTTATTACAGTTAGCTTTATTTTTGTAACCAATTTATTGGAAAATGTGTAATGTTCTTGGCATAACATAAGCAGTGCTAGCCCAGAGGGGAGACCAACAGACTATAATGCAGAGGATCTGGAGTTCGAACCCACGTCGCGCACCTCTGACTTTCGAAAGTTATATGATTTTTCTTAATTATGTGCGTATTGATTGACAATTATCGCCTACTCCGTGCCTCGGAGAGCATGTTAAGCCGTCAGTTCCGGCTGCCATGAATATCTATGGCAGTCGTTATTGGGAAGTCAGTGCCCTATTATATCCTGACACTGGTCTAGCCTTAAGGTATCGTTAGCCTTCGGGTTGTGGAGGTCAGGTGGTAGCCGTTCCATGTAAAAACTAATATCCAGTCAAATCCGGTTAGACTAAAAAAGCCGACTCCAAGTGTCTTGGAAAAGTAAAATCTAAGGAGAAGAAGATTATTATAGGTTGAGAGATGAGTAATGTTCTTGGTGTGTATGTATGTACATACATATATCTACTTCTAAGGCACGCCGTGAAACTAGCTTTAATAGATGTTTATAAATAAGTAGTAAGATTTATTTTTATAGAGAATGTGAGCAATTTGAGCATGCATATATTATTGGTTTTGAATGTGGGGTAATTGGGAATTTCTACATTAACCTCGATCGGTGCATTATGTTAAATTATCACTAACTATGAACTCATCAGGTCAAGCTAATATGCAAATTTAGTTGCTATAGCCAAGAATAGATATTTTTGTATAGACAACCCAAGAACACTATGGCTGATCCGAATATGAACACAATAATAATCGCTCACTTACCCAATAGAGCGCAAAAACGCTGTCTATGTTTTAATAAAAACGTGAAATAAATTTTCCAATAAAAGTAATCCGCGGTAGATCACACACAGCATGAATTTTCCAATTGTTTTTCGATATAGAAAGAAAAAATAGGACCGATACAGCGTAGTTATTTTAGAACAATCAACTTTTATGAAAACATAAGAGAACATGGTTCAGACGTCAACGTCGACGTCGTTTGCTGAACGTGGCAGTAAATGCAAACTCACAGAAAAAAATTACGTGTAACTTTGACATTCATAAGTAGTAACCTAACTTGAATAAATTTATGTTGATTTTGATTTTGATTTTGAACGCTCATTCTATTACCATGCTTAGACTCATAATAAAATGAAAAAGCTTGAGCATATCACTTGTGGTCAACAGCTTATTTTAAGCGAATAACAACATCGTAATCAAACTATGCAATGAATATTTTAGTTGGGAACCAAATCTTGACTAATATTAAAAGTGCGGATGTGAGTTTGTTTATTAGTTTGTTACGCTCGTACGCCTTAACTACTCAACCGATCATCACGAAATTTCGCATACACGTTGTTAGGGTTACAGAAACTTTAAGGATATAAATTTATTGACGAGATCTACTTTAATGCAAGCAAATAAAAATAAAAATCTAGTTTAATATAATTTTACTTTCAGGCGAATGTCATACATTTAAATGAGATTTCTTTTTATAAAGATCTTTTTCAAAATTTATTCAATATGTTTTCCTTTTTGATTTATTTGTATGATATCTGTTATTTAATAAATTATATATTTTTCATCAGAATGTAATGAAGAGATAGTTAACATAGAGCTTACGTCAAATTGAGTTTATTCAAGCACCTTTTATAATGATTAAAGTTTTTACCAATTAAAAAAAATATATAAAGTACGTAGTTACATCTTCAATAATATGTAAATGTTGCTTACAAAATATTTTTATCGTGAATATGTACGTTTTACAGCTACAGGTACCTCAAGCACTTTCCTTTTAGCTAAATGTCGACTAGAAGCACTCATGTGTCTGCAACCGCAAGTTTACCTACGCGACCACGATACACCGTATCTCTAGGGATACAAATATCACGAGGTTAAAGCTAAGGCCGCACTTGTGTGGTGACGGCTACGCAGACTGTGTGAAAACAACTCATATAAGCATATTATGTTCGTAGCTTTAACGCTGAAGCATAAAACATGATGTTATATTTGTTATGCGTCAACGTGCCAGTGCAGCCTCAGCCTAAGTTCTCTAGGAAGGCAGAGAACCGGCGCACGTACTATTCTAAGTAATTTAATAACTGTATAATGTCGCCGCAGCCTCGTAGTTATTGTGGCATTCACGTTTTCTAGAATAAAAGTTAATATAGAATTTTAAAGGAGAAAAATTGTTCAGGTATTGGCATTGATTTAAGTAATGATTGTTAATAGTGTATATTTAGCATGTTTGCCAAAGGGTTAAATAAAATATATTACGCTTCATTCATTCTCGTCACATGTTTAATACATACATAGTCTAATGCTACGCCTTCAAACGAATAGGCAAATGGATATATAGGTAACATTTCACCAGCTATGGTTTTAAGCATATACCGGGCACACTTACAGCACTCACATTGCTGCATGGACAATTTAGTAAAAGAAAGAAAGAAAACTGACTGAATCGGAATTCGATAGCGACACTTTATGCACACCAATCGCCTGTCGATTTGCTTCAGAGGTAATCTGCTAATAGATTACGGATTCTTCTAACCTAGCGTTATACCAAAACATTTCTGATCGGATCAAAAACATTCCCCTTGAGCATTCCCCTCTCATAGTAGTAACTACTTATCATTATAGAAACCCTATCTTTATTAAGCACCCAACGCGTCACAACAAAATTTCCAACCGTACTCTCATGAAGGCCGGAGAGCAACACACTGTCCTTTCATGTGCCGTCGGGTGGAAAAATGAATTATTCTTCCAATTTATCGAATAGCCTCTCCCGATGCCTATTTAGTTCATTTCAATACCAGGGACTAAATGTGTCCAAATTGCTTCCGACATAGTCAAAGGAGATCATCCATTTTGTTTTTTCGCACGGAAAAGAACAAATTAGTATACTGTTGATGCTTGTAGTTTAATTAATGTTTTATTTGAATTCCATGAACAAGATCCGACTTTATTATTTACTTGTAATTACTTCAAGCTTAGTTTATGTTTCAGTTAAATAGCGTGTTTATTTGTGTTCTAAAAGATATAATATGTACAGATTCAGATTTAATGCCAAAGGCATTTTATCAAAGGAATTCTTCGAAACCTAGAGCAGCACGACTGATAAAGTAAATCCACCGTACAGAAAAAAATAACTTATTAGAGTTTCCACAGAGATTTTTATAAAACCGGCGACAAACAAGCATACTGTTTGTGAAGGCAAAGTCAAATTTATTAAACTTAAATAATATTATGAACGTATTATCAGTGACTCATAAACTCAAAGTTAATGAATTAGGTAAGAGGTTTTTGAAGCTTGCTTGCAATATCAAGGGACTCTAGGGAACAGGCACAAAATATGAGATTAAAAGGAGTGGTGGAGGCAGGTAATATTCTGGACCTCTTACTCATCAGGCGAAATGCTGTATGTGTGTTACAACTCCTACGGTTTCCTGTATGATAGTGGTACGTCTCCAGTGACCATTGATGTAACAATTAATTTAATCGTTGACACAAATACATGACAGCGGCGAACTTCTAAAATGGCACTGTACAGTCATCAGAAAGACTTTTTGTCTTTGAAGGACTATAAAAAATATTTTTGGAGCATCAGTATCTCAGAAATAATAATAATAATAGTAAGTTTTTGCCAACAAGCCGAGAAGAAAAAGAATTAAAATACCTGGACTTAGCACAGGAGGTCGTCGATATGTGTGATGTGGACTCGGCAATCATTGTACCGATAGTCATTACGGTGAACGGTCTAATAGCCAAGAGCCTCGACCAACATCTTAAGAGGCTCGCGTCAGGTGCTTGGGTCAAGGATCAGATGCAGAAGGCAGTCCTCCTCGATACGGCACGCATAGTGAGGAGGTTTGTCTCTCTGGACCACTAACCACCAATAGCTTGGACCTTGTCTCGATGTCGGTGGGTTAATAGTAAATAAATGTGAAATAATAGTAATAATCATTTATTTTTCTCTCTCACACGGCATTAATTACAAAAAGTCATAATCTTATGCTAGGTGTTACAGTTATAAAAGGGAGAATCTGTGTGAGAGCCTGGTATCTGTACTAGTTAGACCTGTATGACAGATTCAGCCTCTCATGACTCTAGACAATTTAGTGCTCGGATATGAGTGACCTGATTTTACAATAATGTACTTTTAATATGTGAGGCGAGTACTTGAGTAGACTATAAGATATGGAGTGCGTACATGCACGTGTGTGTGTGTCTGCAGGTGTGTGTGTGTGTGGGTGTGTGTGCGTGTGTGGGTGTATGTGTGTTTGTGTGTTCGTGTGTGTATGTTTATGTGTGTAGGTGTGTATGTGTTTGGGATTAGAATCTGCTGGCAAGCCGGCAGATATGTTAGCTTGTTGATGCTGGATGAATATGTGCATACTTCAAAAAATCTATTAAGAAGGAATATGCAAAAGATTTTCAGTTTCCTCATAGCTGAGGAACTTTAGACAGCAAGAGATAGTCCTTTTACAATTATAATGTGTAAGCGAATAAATTTATAATTTCTCATTTATTTTGTTATAGAGGTACTTTCCCAAGAAGCCGAAAAAATTTCCAGGGAATGCTGTGGACCACCGATTTCCTATAAAAGTCAAAGTCAAAGTCAAAAATAATTTATTCACTTAGGTCACAAAGTAACACTTATGAACGTCAAATGGGTTAGTGAGTTTATTATATTTACTGAATTTACATTTATGTTAGTTGCAAGGTTCAGGCAAAAGGTTGAGCCTATGAGAAGATACCTGCAAGAAACTCAAGGCCACTCTTTTAAATCGCCATCAACTTATAATTTCAGTATTTTACAACTCATTTATGTACCAGGTGTTGCAGTCATTATGCCATATGTCACTGTCCATATTAAACTAAATTCTAAAATAAAGAAAAGTTGGTAATATTATGTAAAAAGCATTTGATTTATAGATAGCAGAGAGATAGCATTATAGAAGAGCAAACTTCGTTTTAGTCTCTTGTTAGTACGAAAAGGGTCGTACGGGAGCAGCGAATGTTGTTTTAGAATTGTGTTTAAAATGTACAATTGCCGCACCGTTAGGACTGTATGTCCTAACGGTGCAGCAATGCCAAACGCTGATAAAGATCCTTAGCAGGATAAAGAAAAGGCAAGGAAAGACTTACTTTAAGAACTGCCCTTTGGGCTCTTTCCACTCTAATCGGACCGATTTTGCAAGCACCACCCTATACTGTGACACAATATGAGAAGATAGGTTGGCATAATGACAAACTAGATTCATTGCATTTTTATCAGCAATGTGACGCAAATTTTTGAACAAGAACATCAGTTTGCGCGTTCTTGAAGAAAGAAGGTCTAGATGGTAGCAATATTTTAAGCTTATTCTTGAATTAAAGCTATCAAAAAACTGCCATGCCACGCCTGAGATCGCGGGATCGATTCCCGCACAAGTCAAACATTTGTGTGCATGAACATGGATGTTTGTCTCGGTCTGGGTGTTTCTATGTATAATATGATTGTATTTACAAAAAAAAAATATGTTTGTCCATTATCGAGTACCCATAGTACAAGCTCTGCTTAGTTTAGGCTAGATGGTGTTGTGTATATGTAATAGAATATAGAATATAATAACTCGAATAAACGAACTCTAGATAAAGTTAAATATTCAGAAACAGCTTATCAAAATCTTTAAAATTTTTGTAAGAGTACGTAGGGCACCCTCGTGGATGGCGTCCAAAAAATATTAAGCTGTTAAAAGTTGCAGAGCAATTTATTTTTCCACATCGACGAACACGAAACTTTTAACGATGTATATCAAAACGTGATATTTTCTTGTATAGTAATGCAACACTATACTTTTCACACATTGCAAGTTTTCACCGTGAAACTTGATGCAGCTTTTGTGCAACGTCTCACAAAGAACCGAGCTACTTAGAATTTCATACATCATAGACTATACTAATATTATAAAAATGAAAGATTTGATTTTTTGTGTATCTATTTGTTTATAAAGATTTTACTCAAAAACAAACCGACCGATTTTAAAAATTCTTTCACTATTATAAAGCTATATAATCACCGAGTAACATAGGCTACATTTTATTAGAAAAATTACTATGACTAGCATAACTTAACCTAACCTACTTTTACGCGAGCAAAGCCGCAGGCAAAAGCTAGTCTCCAACAAATACGATAACGAAGTCAGATTAGAACACATTGAATCTAATTAGGTATAACTTGACCGAAATCTGTAACAAAGTAAAATTTGGAAGAAAAATCCTGTACATTCTCCAATTGTCTATTCAAACAATTACAATAGAAAAGGCTAACAATACCAAACTTCACAAAAATGTGTCTTTGTTTTTACAGCATATCTGGAGAATGAAACCTTTTGTTGTCATATTTGTGATAAGAATTTTGTGAGTATGTATTTCACTGTCGATATTGTCTTGTTTCTTTACTTTGTCGATGTAGTGTTGTTTCTTTATTAGAAATAAATAAACTTTTCTTCCTTTGCTCATTTTGCATATTTGTTGCTAAGCTGAAAATGCCTCGCATTGGCACGCCGAAACATATGTATTGTTCGAAACTGTAATCTGCAAGTTGGATTACATTAGGTATTATTCGATACTTGGAAGTCATAACGCTGATGAACTCAATCAGAAGAGTTTCATATTGTCATCCTTTTTTAATATTATAGTAGGGCTTATGTGGTCATTAGGAATGTAAGCGATACCTATCTGCACAAGTATTTTTGTATAATATTTTAAGTAGAGAACGCACTTAAACCAATTAATGCCTATTTTAGATCAGTTCTGTAGTCAGGGTTACAAAAATGCAATAATGTAACAAGTTTTAATAATCGTATGCTGCTGCCAGCTTAGACAGGGATATTGTTGACGGTGATGTAACAAGTTGGTAGATCCTTTAGGGATCTACTAAGTTGTTACGTCACATGTTGCAGATCAATGTAGGGTAATTGTTATTTATATCGTCCGGAACTCACGCTTTTCACAAGCATTATATCTTAGTTGGAGAGTTTAGCAAGAATACCAGTAATCTGTAACCCAAGCCGCTAGTGAACTACAACAAACTAACGAACAAACAAAACATACAGAATTTGAAATAGTTTTAATGATAGCTAGATAATAATATAAGAACTAGCTGCCGATATATTTTGCAATTCCCTTTAATTTGCTATGGCTGCAATCGCTTGCTAAGTTTTAAGTACCTAATATAAAATATTTAAGACATAGTGTATATACACTTAGTTTGCAAATAAATTGTTATAATTATGAAAAGATAATATTATTTATATTTCCACTTGTTCACTCCAAGTACCTAGGTACCAATAAGGTATATTTACTTAAAAAGGAAAACAGATGATTCAGTCGCGTCCGTGTTTTGTAAATAAAGTCACATAATAAAAGCGCAAAATCAGCTGTGTATTATTTGTGAGGACACATCCTAAACAAACATAGACAGCGCCCTCTATTGTCGAAATTATAACAACACGAGTTTTAAAAACGTGATCAAGTTTGTATTATTCTAAGGTGTTTAGGGAGGAAGGATAGGAAATATCCCAGACACAACTAGATAGGTACACATTACAACATTATTGAGTACTAATTAGGGGTACGTAGAAGTACAGAAATAAAGCGTGATAAATTATGCTTATATTACGAGCTGTGTTTTTTTTTAAAGGTTAATAACAATTTGGGTTTCAAATTAGTAGTATTCTTGTTAACCCCTCCAGCTGTAACAGGAGTGGGTTCATGTCAGTAGCGCAATGGGTGGGATTCGAACCCTCGACCTCTCGATCGCAAGTCCAATGCCTTAACCAACGGGATAAAGACGATTAAAAAAAAAGAAAAGCTTTGATTAGGTCCTTCATAATGAGAGACACTATTGTGTCAAGTTAATGGCAACAAGAGTATTTTGCCGTTTGCTGGACACAGTACCGTGTAAACTGTTTTAATTTACATCCTACAGATTCAGACACGGGAATTAGAATATTGGTGATTTATTTTTTTAAAGACTGCTTGCATGGCGTAGTTGTTTAAGTGATCGCCTCGCCATTTGCACTGCGGCGAGTGTTGTGGGTTCGAATCCTATACGGGACAAAAATTTGTGTGATACACAAAATGGTTGATCCGAGTCTGGGTGTTCTTTGTATCCGTTGTTTGAATGTTTGTAAAGTCGCCCGCGACACAGGATTTATTCTTACTGCAGGAGTTGTCTTTTTAAAATAAATAAATAATGATAAGAAATACCAATTAACTTCATATCTGGGATCTTCTGACGCATGTATTCATATACTTAAAAGAACGCCTCTACAACGTTTGTATTTTACCCTGTTAGTAACGAAATAAAGTATTTTATTATTTATTTATTACATCTTTTACCATTTGCACATCTTCTTTTTAAATGTTCTTACTATTTTAACCCTATTTTCATACTATAAGCAGTAATAGTAAAAAAAAAACGACAGCCTAGTGGCAGACCGTTGGACTGTCTTAAAATTCGATACCAAGGCAGGCACCTCTAACATCTTGAAGTTATGTGCGTATTAAATAATTAACTATTGCTCTATTGAACGGTAGCAATAGCTTAGTGGGGAGACCAACAGACTGCAATGCAGAGGGTCTCGGGTTCGAACCGACGTCACGTACCTCTGACTTTCAGAAGTTATATAACTTTGCGAAATTATGTGCGTATTGATTGACAATTATCGCCTGCTCCGTGCCTCGGAGAGCACGTTAAGCTGTCGGTACCGGCTGCCATGTACATCTATGGCAGTCGTTATTGAGAAGTCAATGCCCTATAATATCCTATCACTGGTCTAGTCCTAGGGTATCGTTAGCCTTCAGGTTGCGGAGGTCAGGTAGCAACCGCTCCGTTTAAACACTGATATCCAGTCAAATCCGGTTACACTAGAAAAGCCGACCCCAAGTGACTTGGGAATAATAAAGGCTAGGAAGAAGTAAGCTCTAATGAACGGTAAAAGAAGTCATCTTAAAGAATCCTGCATGTCTGAAAGTTTTCCATAATGTTCTAGAAGATAGGTGAAGTCTCGACCGCACTGGGTCAGCGCGCTGAACTATGGTCTAACTTTCTCATACTGAAAATTGGCTAATGCCCAGCAGTAACACAGTTTATACATAGGGCTGACATTATATATATTCTTTGTGCAAACACTGTATTTGATTATAATAGAAATTCTAATTAAAATTATATACCCTTGTTCTTTAATTTTCATTAACATAGATAATGTGTATTTTCTAATGTGCTTTTTTATAAATATGTTATAAAGAAATATGACTAAGTAAACAAAACGGTAATTCAATAAAATTACATAATATTAAAAAAATTTTTTCTTATTTTTCTTATTCTATACTTCTATTTGAAGACAATATTTCAACAAACAGCTCATATATCTTTGAAAATAAAGACACAAAATAAAAGTCATATTAGGAAAATAATTTAATCCCCAAACAGAATTAAAGGGCACAAGGTAAGACGGTAATATATAATAATAAAGATAATAATATATTTTAGTAATATATAACGTTGGAGTAATACGCTCGGGGGTGACATACAGTGGTTTCGCGTTTCTTTCTTAAGACTCTGTTAAGGAGAAGGCTTTTCTCTCTCCTATATATTTTAATCCTTATTTGAAGGACTTGTATGTGGACTTATAGTAAGGGAATATCGTAGCGTAAGGTCAAGTCTTACGCTACAATATTTGCCACAGCAAATGTACTATATAATAGGTTTAGTTATTAAATAAGTAAGTGACACTTAGCCAGATGGCTGAGCTACTTTGGCTCTGAGTGAATTCACAAGGATTTTATAATATAATATAAGTTATAAAAATTATGAAATGTATATTTTATTTACTTATTTAAATAACTAAATTATTCCATTATGGAAAAAAGCCAGTTATCATTGTATTGTGTAAATGAATAAATATGATGAAGGCGGCTGTAAAGTAGTTGTCTGAAAATCGCCAAAACCGGGGGTTAACGTTACTGGGTTCTGAGCTGTCTAAGCCTGAAGTTTCACAACAACAGCTTGACCGCAACTAGACTACCATCCTACAGAAGATTGTGTGTATTTTCGGTAAAAAGAATTTCCAGAATTTCGAATAAAGTGTTGTGCCAACAGCACCTTATCCGTCACCCTGAATGCAAAGCGATTGCTTTTATCGTGGGGTTGCATTGAGCAAGAGGTATACATAGTTTCCGTATTCGCCGACTATAAGTATGCTTGTATGCTTGCTTGCCACATAACTAGTATAAAAGTATAAGAAAAGGTCCCCAAACCGAATTCCGTCACGAAAGCCAATCTGAACGAATACTGGCCATATATGGCCATTTTACTACGCAGATGCATATAAGTTATTATAGTACACAACTATGCGCGCATACACGAGTGCACTTTCTGTTCCCTAACTCTCATAATCCGATGGGACGGCAATCCGACACGACCGGCAAGATTTAAGGATTTTATACTCCGTGTTATAACGGAAAATCCTATTCAAAAAACAAAAACCCTCATGTTGATATTATACACACTCAGCAGCGGTACCATCGCTCTTGACCTTTCGTCACTCCCATACATCAAGACAGTCACCCAACATTTAAAATCCAAGCCCCAAAAAATATTCTAGGCGCAACACCTCACCCTTAACCAAATCCCTTTATAAAGGGACCCACATATAATATTTTGTAGGTGTTACTACATATTGAATAAGCGGTGTTCTATTGACCTAAGTTTAGCCCCAGGCTTCGCTTGTGATATTTGCCTTTTGCCCTTTGATGCAAACGTACAAGTTGTATGCAATACATGTTTTAATAAGGGTGGTTTATGAGAAGATTGTTTATCTGTCAACCCTGGAAAGTAAATGAACGATGGACTTATTAAGTTTTCTTTGCCGGGATTAGCTTCGTCAGGGGTCTCCGTATGTTAGGATAGTTGTTTTCTACCTAACTTCCATGGAGAGGAGGAATAAAATAAATTGTATTTCTGGTAATATTTATAATAAAGGTTTATTCTTCATTTAATTTTGTATTTCTTATTTTAGCGCGTATCTATTTGTATTTGTTTTTGAAGAGTAACATGTAGTTAATTTAACGACGATTTTTTTCGACTCGAGGAATTGTGAAAATAGCCATGATATTTATAAAAGATCTGTTTTAATTTCATTGCAAGCAAAACAAATAGAAATTCAATATAAAATGTTAAAAATAACCGTTTACATTTGTGTAACCTGCAATGACCCATTTGCAGATAACTTTAAAATATATGTAAGATTATGCTTAGAAAATGCACCTCACCCATATGTTGCCCGTGTTTTTAGAACTTCACGTAAGATCTAATGGGTATTTATCAAATTGAACTTCGTATTGCTAACTTTTGGGATTTTAATCAGAGCCGAAATTTATAATATTTTCGCAATCTGGCACTAAGTAAGTGCCTACTTACGACTGGCAGTATTTTTTTTTATGGTATACTATGGCAACCTAGCAGACGGATCGCCTGATGGTAAACGATTACCGCCGCCCATGGACACCCGCAACCCCAACGAAATTACAAGTGCGTTGCCAGCCCTTTAAAAAGGAATGAAGGAGGGAAAGGACAAAGAAAAGGATAGGAAAAGGATCGGGGTAACTGGGCCTCCGGTTCTCTCACTCACTGATACGAAACGCAACAGTACGGGTACCGTTACTTCACGCCGGTATTCTGTGAGAGGGTAGTACTACCCCGGTCGATCCGGCCCATTCGTGCTGAAACCAGCGAAGATCTACTACCAACAAATAAATAAATGTAAGCTTTGCGTTACTAAATTAAATATTAAATAAAAATTAATTACAATACATACACACTGTCACGGATTCCCTATGGTTTTAGAATCCACAAAATGAGGTTGACCCTAAAATTACTGTCTACCAGATAAAAACCGGTCTTCATGCTGCAAACAAGAATTTTTTAACAGAAAACCCGTTCATACTTTGCCGCGGTCAGAAATTGAACCTGCGACAAACACAGTGGCACACACTTTAAATGTTTCGGTTGCTTTTCAGTAGCCATGTCGAAAGGGAGACTGATGGCTAACATGAGTGGTAAAAAGGAACTGAAATGTTGGAGCAATTGTACCGCGATAAAATCCTTAAAAACTAATTGCAGTGTATAGGTGACTGCATCCGTGGCGCAGCGGTAGTGAATGTGACTGCTGTGCATGAGGTCTCGGGTTCGAATCCCGGGTCGGGCCAACAAAAAGCTATTGGGTTTTTCTGTTAATAAATCTCAATACGAGCCCGGAATTAGGAAGTTGGCGGTGTTAGACACCCCCGTGCCTCGGAAAGCACGTAAAGCCGTTGGTCCTGCGCCTGATCTCTCTCTGGTCGTGTCGGATTATTCGTCCCATCGGATCATGAGAGTTAGGGAACAGAGAGTACACTTGTGTTTGCGCACACACTTGTGCACTATTATATATCCTGCGCCGATGGCCAGTCTCCGTTAAGATTAGTCGCCGTGACCGAAATTCGGTCAGGAGGACATTATTATTATTACAATGTGTAGGCACATTACAACTATATCACCTCAATATCCTACTTACGACCTCAATTGTGTAACTCAATTGTGCTGAATATTATTTAATACTTTTACTTAGTCATATATTTCTGTTTACATGTGTGAATATATGTATGCTCACACATACTTAATATTATAATAAATGACTACTAACTACTAATTAAATACTCTCGATATGATCAAATAAACGAGCATTCTGAACACGCAATCGTAGTTATCACTACAAATGTAAGATATTCACGTAAAAGTAAGATAATATAATATAATATACTAGATATCCAACATCATCAATCCAATCAAAGTCATAAACATAAATAAAACATTCGTATGCAAACATCTCAAAATCCGACTCTAAAACCATCTGTCCATAACAGTTCACCTAAAGCTTGGGCATTTGGCAATGAAAAGGGTTGATTATTAATAAATTAACGACAAGACCTAGCTTGACGCACAGACGGAATATAGGACCGACGGTTTAGGAAACCTTTAGACATCTAAACCGGTCTAGTAAGTAATAAGTTTGTTGAAGTTACTTCGTTGGACCTGTAAGTGAAATGTAATGTTAACTGGTCCCTTTCTCTCACATTGTAGCTTTTTCTCCGTATAAGAAGCGACGTATTTTTTGTTATTTAGAAGGCTTTGTAGCAATTTAGAAGTTGTAAGTAGTAGTTGTGTTTGCGACTGCGAATGAGGTTAATGTTTCGGGTCGGGCAAAATGTTATTAATTTTGAAATTGAATTATTATATACGGATTTATTTAAAGACTAGCTGTCACCCGCGAATTCATCCGCGTGGAATTAAACAAAAGTTTTAATTTTTATTTCGTGGAGCCCAATTTATTTTTAAATAAAAGAAGCTCCTACTCCTTATAAATCAACTATCTTCCAATGAAAGTCGTCAAAATCGCTCCAGCCGTTTATGAGATTAATTAGCTGGAACAAACAGACAGATTGACAGATAAAAAGAAAAAAAATATTTTGTTTAAAGTAAGTACCGTATATACTTTCATATGCATTTAGTAAAAAGCTGTTATTTTGTCGTTACAAACAGACACTTCAATTTTGTTTATTTGTGTATATAGATATGATGATTAAAACTTTTTATTGTTGTTCGATATATAGCAGAACCGCCCCTTTAAGCTAAAGACGCATAATCGTATAGCCACTTGGCAATTTCATATTCCTCTTTAGCGCATGCGGAACAATTTTGTAATATATAAATGGAAATATGTCCTATTTTGCGGAAAGTTTTACAAACATTCAAACAACGGACACAAAATCACTTAGTTTTACTAACTATATGAGGATCACAAATATTTTCGTCCCATCGAACACATAACACTCGGTGCTATGGCAATGCCGAGGCAAACTATGAAGCTACTACACTATACGAGTAGTTTCTACTTTCTATTGAATTCTAAAAATGAGTAGATTTCTCAAAGGTCTTTGCTTAAAATTCAAATATCAGGGAACTTGTAATTTTGAGCCTTATGTTAACCGAGTGCTCCGAAGAGTTATTCCACCTTATCCCACCTTCCCCTTTCCTATCCAGAAAAACGCGTGTTGGGCGCAGATGCCATCCTTATACGGTGGAGTCGACTAGAGTGCGTATCAACAAGTTTGGGTCCTCATACCTCTGCCGAACGATCAAGGCATGGAATTTTCTGCCAAGGCACGTGTTTCCTTTTTCCTTCAATCCTGGGTCCTTTAAGCGGGGCGTGGAAAAGCACCTTCTCAGGCCGTCAAAGGAGAGACCTCAACATCGCCTCGGCTGCTATGAAGACGATGTGGAGGCCACTGCTCTTAGACTACACGACTGCTTACCATCAGGCGGAATGTGGTCATTTCGATGAGCAAAATAAAAAATAAATAAAAAAAAACCGCTGCGACCATAAGGTAAACGTACTCAACCCGAGTATACAACATAAATTTATGTAAGTTACTGTAAAGACACTTCAGACAGTAACTGCTATAGTTTTCTGTCTATAATTGTCTTTTAGTAGACCACGTTAAACCCAAGCTTTCAGAGGAACATTTGTACACTTATTTATAACTAGATTTTCGCGGCTTTGCTTGCATTTAAATATAATATAGCCTATGTAAGCTATATTATCACTGAGAAGATAATATTGCTTTCCAGTTGTGAAAGAATTTTTTTAATCGATTGAGTAGTTTTTGAGTTAAAGCCTTACAAACTAAAAAAATTAATGAGGTTTTCTCTTCTAGAAAAAAGTACTGTTGCTAAACTATAAGTAACAGTACTTTTCTCTGGATGAAAGTTACCTTAAGTCCTTTTTGTATTCCTGACAACGTGTATGCGAAATTTCATGATGATCGGTAGAGTAGTTAAGGCGTGAAATCGTAACATACAAACTCACATTCACATTTATAATATTATTAGCTGACCCCGAAAACGTTGTACTGCCATATAAATTTATTCGAAAAATTACTAGCGGTTTGAAATATAATTTACGACCTATTTTCATACCTACCAAATATACATAAAAAATGCCGTGACACGAGATTTTTATGTACATAATATACACTTAGTCTGGTCATAAGTTCTGTCACAGATTTGAGTCCGTTAGATTACAAGATGGCAACACTTAGAGGAACAAGCCTGCTCAACGCGTCATCCTGATTTGGAGTCACTCAAGGCATCCTCGATTAAGGCAGCCGCCGAAATTGACGTATATCAATTATTGACGATATACGAAATTGACATATAATAAACATGTCTCAATTATTTCATATTAAACATGTGATAGAACTTATGACCTGAATATGTATACAGGGTGTCCGGTAATTAATGGATAACCTGGAAATGTCTTATAGTGCAACTGATGGCCGTTCAGAAAAAATATGAAAAAGAATCTATCCTAACTACTACCTGAGATATGTGTTTTTTCTTTAATTACCATGTATAACTTTCTTGTATACTACGACCATAAATGAATGAAATCTATCGGTTTTTTGTTGTTTTATTATTAAACACTAATTATGCTAATAGATAGACAGTCAAAAGTATGCTATGCTATATAGCTTGCACTTTTTAATATATATATTTTTTTTATTATTTTTTTATTATTATTTTCTTCATTTTTTCTGAAGTCCTTCAGTTCTACTATAAGAAATTTCAAGGTTATCCATTATTTACCGAACACCCTGTATATAGTAAGGATAATAATGTATATATTATGGAATTAATCTTATAATGCTCGCAATAGTAGCTACAGTGTCAAGTAAACATTCATGTGTTGATTGCATCGGCCGGCCGCTGGTGGTAAACAATTGTTTTTCAATTATGTCCGGCATTCTAGCAATTGACAGATTAAACGCATATCAGGACACAACCTCAGCGCAGAGTAGTTTACGTTTAATTATATTCCTCCTAGAAGCATCGAAACTGCCTATTTTTCAAATACAGTAATTGTGCCAAAATACATAGTATTACCTGCCTGATAGCAAGGAGTTATCTTAGCTTGCATTGTATTGCATTACCGGTAATATCACTTGCATCTTACTAATCCTTTGTATTGAAGACTGAGGAAAATAAAGGAATGAGGGTGAACTAGAATTCTTTAGAACTTAGATTAAAGGAGAAACCCACAGTATAAATTATCTAACACCAGTTTCCAGTAACAGGCGTTAGCAGTATTCCTGTTACAGGCGGTGTGAATACGCCGAAATGCATGGGTTGTTCTCGGGTATTTCGGCTTATTCACACTATCACCAAATAATTGTGACTGGCGGAATATTCTCTTTATCTCTTACTGTCTAAATAATAATGCTAGTAATTATAAGGGGCTTATTCTGGGAAAGATAGAAACGTGAAACGTTTTACAATCGTACGTAGCCCTTCCTCAATCATGCTTACGTAGCCTAAAAAATAGAACGATCTAAACTTATACTTAAATTTAACACTAGTTATCAAACTATCCAATTGATTCAGGAAACAACAACTTCAGGATGTTAAAAGAGCGATGCCACTGAAATAATTTCAACCCTTTCGTACCTATTAATTTTCTCTCCCCTACGATAACAGATAATGAGTATAACATATAGCTTCAAAGGAGTCTAATTAAAATCAAACCAATAGTTTTAGAGATCATCACCACCGTACAAACGCACATCTTTATAAGTGATTTAATTATTAACTTTGATCTTTACCCTTGGCAAATTACTACGCGTTGCTTTGAATAGCGTGTGCATTTGATTTTGTTCTTAGGCTATATTGAAATTAAGTCCATTTTTGAGTGTAGTTCCATTTATTGACTGCTCCTTTGAGTGGTGTTATAGTACAAACATTGTAGAGTAGTGCAATTTAGAAATCCAAATGAATATGTCAAAGAGTTTGTCAAATATGTGTTTTTCTTCCTGTTGCTCTTAAGCCAGATGTGTAACCTTTCTACAAAGAATTATTCTGTATGTGTATATTACACACGTACTCAAACATAATATATTATATATAGAAAAATTATTATACTGTGTATGTTACTGAACACCTCCTAAACGGCTGTACTAAATTTAATAATTTTTAAGTTTGTTTAATTGGGTCACTGAATGGTTCAGGTAAATTCACAATTGAACCCGGTATATCGTTTTCTAGAATATTCTTTTTCTTTAAGCCATTGTTCGGGCATCTTTTCGCCTGTCGGGCCCACTAGTTATGTTATATATTTTTGAATCATGATTACCAGCAATTTAGAAAACTAATTATAGATATTTGCATTAATGTATCCAGCTAAATTATAATGCTTCTGTTAGAACCGGGTTCACGGTGGTATTGCCGTGTGTGGAATTTAAACCCATTGATATATTGAAATTAAACTACTATATACGGATTTTATCGCGTTGTTTATTAATCACTGTATTACATAATTTTTAAACTATTACACTACAAATTCAATAGTAGTAGTAGTGTAATAGTTTCAAAATTATGTAATACAGTGATTAATAAACAACGCGATAAAATCCGTATATAGTAGTTTAATTTCAATGAAATACATTCGCGTAAACAGAAGACAATACCTTTGATATATATTTCAATACATATTTCGAACCTCAGACTTCTCGATGGCAACTCCAATATCTTAATCCGAGAAACAAATACCGAGACCTAATTATGTATTGTATTCCTATTTGTTGTGTATTGCTACTTGCACTAACAAGTTTGGTGAAATTATGCCAAGGTCGATAATGCGCGAAATATGCATTGATAAACATGAGGTGGATCTCGCATTGAGTGCCTGCAATAAGTATATTATTTAGCAAAGAGGGCTTAGTAAAATTATTTTTGGACAGGTTCAGCAATTTATGAGTCATATCCATGGGCTTGAAAGCGTCATTTGGCTACGGTGATTTTAAAACATTTAACAGACCGTATAAATGTTCGCTACCTTAGTTTAAGATAATAAAATGTATACATCACAAAGTTGAAAAGCAAAGTTGAGTTGTTTTCAAGAATTTTATAAGTATATTCGTAAACCATAACTAAGACGGTAGAAGCCACCACGACGAATGTGTAGGAACAAAGTTTATTTCAAATCTTGAGAAAACTTTAGTTCGTGTCAAATAACCGTGCGTTGTGTTCATGCGGTGAATAGGGTTTCCAGAACTCCTTAAGGAGGGACTTGTAGCCTTTGTTCTTTGAGTTGGCAGAAAAAGTAGCTCGCTAAGGTAAGCGAAGTATGTTGACGCGCAAAAAATGTGCAAATCGACAGCATATTTCATAGTGCAAATGGATCATGCTTTACATTAGTTGGAAAAGGATATAAATAAAAATTATTCCACTGGACTGAAACTTAGTCAGTAAATAATCTATTTTAAAATTCTCATCACTTTGCTTTCAGAATTTCTTGAAGATTTGGTCGCGCTATTAGATGTATAAACTAAAAATATACAAAAAGATATAAGTATCCCCCGTGAAAATGGCCGCTAAAGGACATCCTAAACTTCGGGGAAAGTGTTATATTTAATTTAAATAGTTTTTTATAATTTAAATAGCTTAAATAGAAGTAAACAGTAACTAGTAAAAGTGTTAAACAATAGTAGATTAAAGTTCCAAAATTATTATGTAATAAAGGTGGTTTATAAAAAATTTACAACGCGATAAAATCCATGTAAAGTAGTTTAATTTAGGTTAGTAGGTTAACTTTGGCGTAAACGTAAGACAAAACGCTATACGAACAGTGAGTTTCAAAATGATTTTGTCAGCTGTGGTTTACGTAATAGAAGGCGAACAAAACTCTTGTTCTCGTGTTTCTCTCTTAATCGTTCAGACTTAGTGCTGTTACTGAGAATCTCTGGATAGAACACCTCAATAATATTTTGTTGGATCTGATTATCGGAACCGAGACCAGGTACATTCACTGGCGTTACGTGAATTTATCAAAATTATTTTTGGGTTACTTGCTGTATAAGAATATTTGAAAATACCTGATGTTTTTTTGATAAACCCAACACAATATATTTAGTGCTAAATACCAAAAAGGTATATTTTAGACACACAACAGTCTGCATATTTTAATTTTTTATTTTGAACGACGCTTCTGTCATTGGATAGCGCGTACAATAGATTTCCTGTAGAGTTTGCAACACAGTGTTCAATGTGGTAATGAATACAGCGCTTTTATTTTCTTCAAAGTGTTTTGTTTGTTTTCCATCTAGTATTGTGTTGTGAAAAAAATGCTATATATTTCTTTCCCAATATTAAGGCTGACAAAAATACAAGTAGGTACAGTGGTAAATATACTTCTTATATACTATCAGCCTTGTGTTAAGCTGCTCACCTGCTGGGCACGGGCCTCTTCTCTGTATGAGAAGGGTTAGGCCGTAGTCAACCACGCTGGCCCTGTGTGGGTTAGCAGACTTCACATATCTTGGAAAACATAATCGAAAACTCTCAGATATGCAGGTTTCCTCACGATGTTTTTCTTCGCCGTTAAAGCAAGTGATAATTAACTATTTAATTCGCACATGACTTCGAAAAGACGGAGATGCGTACCTAGGGATTCGAGACCTCTGCCGTGACAGTCACTAGGCGAGACGTTAAGAGAATACCACCTGACTACGTAGGTAACTTGGCATAGCATTTTTTGCCCTGATCGTAGAAGCCGAGCTGGACCCAAAATTAGGTTGAAGGCTGTAGTAAAGAGATATGAGATCTGAGCTACCTCAGGATGATGTCAATAATAGAGCGAACTGAAAAGTTGGATGTAGCCAGGAAAAGAAAGGGTTATGCTAGAGGACAGTGCTAGTTTTTCCTTACGCTGACAGTACAGGAACTCTCTTTTCAAAATATCTAGTCACTGTTTCAAATACCTTTGCCGCTATTTACGATCACAGACTGCAGTAACCAGTTTGCCCTACTTGTTTGCACTCTTGGTAGCTAAAATGAGCAATACTATAAGTAAGGGAGAGCAATTTTTTGTGTTAAAATACACAGCAATTTCATTATTGGAACTCAGCGACCTATATTGTTGCAAGTTAGATTTGACAAGCCAGAGATACTCGCAAAAGGACACCGATTCCTACCGAGGATGCTTTTCGAAGCTATTCAAATCAAGAAATTAGGATTTCAATAGAGGAGATGGTTGGAATGTACCACCAGCTTAGTATCCAATAATTCAGATAGTTAAACCCAAAAAGAAGCAAAACACAGCTAGATTTCATGATATTTTGAGCTCTTTCTGCCTAAATAGAAACACCAAAAATCGAATTAAGGTCGGGTACTTTGAAATAACTACACTTCAAGACATTGAGACAACAAACATCTTAGTTTAAGAAAAGCTATCGGAATGTTTCCCCTAGTTTCCCCGTGAACATAGCTATGTTGTACATAAGCAATCGAAACGTCTTGGAAGTATTAAAGTAAAAGTTAATCTACATATTATGTAAAATCAAATTAAATCTATATATAAACCTATTTATAATTTTAGTAGCTTAAATAGAAGTAAACATAATATTGTCTTCTGTTTACGCGAATGTTATTCATTGAAATTAAACTACTATATACGGATTTTATCGCGTTGTTTATTTAACACTCTATTACATAATTTAGAAACTGTTACACTACTATACTATTAAACTTTACTAATTTTAAGCTAATTAAATTATTAAAACTATCAAATCTATTTGTTTTTAAGTTTACACTTTCCCCGACGTTTCGGTTGCTTTTCAGCAGCCATGGTCACGGGGAGACTAAGATGGTAGTTGTCTCAATGTTCCAGTGTAGTTATTTCCAAGTACCCGAACATAATTTAGTTATTGGTGTTTCTATTTACGCAGAATGAGCTCAAAGTATCATGAAGTCTAGATGTGGTTTGTTTCTTCTTGGGTTTGACTATTTGAAGTACTGGATCCCAAGCTGGTGGTACATTCCAACCATCTTCTCTATTGAAATTTGGATGTTTTTTGATCTCAATAGCCTCGCGAAGCATCCTTGGTAGGAATCGGTGTTCTTTAGCGAGAATCTGTGGTTTGTCAAATCTCAGGTAGTGGTTGGTCCCCTGTTGTACATGTTCACACACAGCAGACTTCAACGAGCGTTTGTGTTTTACGTCAGCTATGTGTTCTTTAATGCGGGTGCCTATGCTTCTCTTGGTTTGACCAATGTATGAGAGTCCGCAGTCACAATCTATTTTATAGACCCCTGCATCTTGTAAAGGTAATTGGCACTTGACGGATGGTAAAAATTGACTTATCTTCGTTGGCGGCTTGAAGTATGTGTTGATTGAAGCTCGCTTCAAGATGTAGCCAATCTTGTCAGTGACACCCCTTACATAAGGCAGTATAGCAGGCTGGCGCTCGACTGTGGCTGGCTTTTCTCGGGATCTGTGACAGCGGCGCGGCTGTTGGAGCTTGTTGTCTTGCAGTACTTGCTTGACATGTTGAAGCTCGGCGTCCAGGTGTTTCTTGTCACAGATCCCGTGGGCTCTCTGAAACAAAGACATTCCCACGGTAGCTAACTGTTTAGGATGGTGGTGATATTCACCGTTTAAGTACCTATTTGTATGGGTCTTTTTCCTATACACAGTGTGGCTCAAAGTATGATCAGGATTCCTGATGACAAGTACATCTAAGAATGCTAATGAATTATTTGCCTCTAATTAGTAAATTGTAATATTAAATTGGATGGATAATTAGTAAATTGGATGTTGTTATTAATGGAATTAAGATGTTCTAGGAATACACTAACACTATCTGTTGGTAATATTGTAAAAGTATCATCTACAAACCTCTTATAAATCCTGGGTGTGATGGGGGCAGTCTGTAAAGCTCGAGCCTCGAAGTCCTCCATATATATGTCGGCAACAACAGGCGATACAGGGGAGCCCATTGCCACACCATCTACTTGTATGTAGAATTTATTGTCCCACAACAGATAGCCAGTTGTTAAGCAATGCTTAAGTAGTTCTGCATATTCCTCAGGCATATAATATTGTACTCTATTAGCTTCCTTTTAGTTATTTCAATATAGTTATTTTAATAGTATAGTAGTGTAACAGTTTCTAAATTATGTAATAGAGTGTTAAATAAACAACGCGATAAAATCCGTATATAGTAGTTTAATTTCAAAAAATAGAAGTAAACAGTTACCGTGTATAACAAAGTAGTTCAATGTTTCAAAATTATGTAATAACAGTGTTTTAATAATAAAAACGAGATAAAATCCGTATAGAGTAGTTTAATTTCAACGTTATTATAATTTATGATAATAATCAAGTAGGCCGTTTTGATGGTCACATTGATAATATATACAAAAAAATGAAACCGTTAGTAATATGATATATTTAGTTATAATTAACTACCTTTTTTCGTGGCTTTACTCGCTTTTTTTAGATGAAAGTAACACTATGTGCTTTTCTGTAGTACCCCTGATAATGTCTATTGCAAATTTTATGATGATCGGTCGAGTAGTTAAGGCTTGAACTGGTACCAAACAAACAAACTCGCATTAGCATTTGTAATAGTAGTGAAGATTTAAACATTGTTACTACGTTAATAAAAACAAAGTACCAAAATAATAATAACTTTGAATAAGTAAAATTCATATTATTTGGCAATAAAATTTTTTTACGCTAAAAATCTTGTCAAGGTTTACAGTGTACTAAAATAATGTTGGATACTAAATATTTGTAACCCACGCACCAAAGCAAGACAATGTTTTATCTTTTTCTTTATCACTTTTATAGGTGGGTAAACAATATTAAAATATATTAATATATATATAGTATTATGTAAAATGTACCAATTAAATTAGTATATTAAAATAAGACTATAGCATGTTTAAGATACTTTTCGCACGACTCAACAAGAAAGCGATTGGTGATGGATTATTTTCGCGAATCGTTTTACCGACATACGATGTCGCAGCATTGTCTATGAAAGAAAACTGCATTAGTGCTTACTTGACAAACACATGTAAGGGGTCTCAATACAATGTTGTTTTTGTAAGAAGCTCATCAAACAGTAAATCCTTCAGCAAACTCATACACTTAGGCGCGGTTCCTATATCAAGAAACAACCGGTTTTAGCTACGGGTAGTTGAATTTTGACATATTTCTTATAGAATATGTGCCAAAATTAAATGTCTGTAGGTCAAATAACTCATTTTTTAAATATAGCAACTGGGTATTATAGTGTGGCGTCAAAACTACTCGTTGCTCATCAACTCGCTTCTCGGTTATTGCAGTTGGTACAAGCGCCTTTAATTATTTCTTATACGTTAAAAATTAAACCCTTTCTAGCTGTTATGGATGCTTAAATATACAAACATAGCCTACTAAACATTATTAAAAAATTAACTATTTATTGACACTTTTTGCAGGACTACATATTTGTATATATTATGTACAGTATAAGAGTATTCATGGTCATAATTCTTACGCAGCCATTACAAAATTCTGGTGAAGCTAACGGTCCTGAGACAAACAACTTTATACTCATCAATTATAATGAAAATCTACATAATTATTAATCTAAACTTCGAACAAAAAACCAAATCAACATAGATTCAGCCGTTTTCGAACTATAAGGGTACAAACAGACAAAGTCTTTAAACTTAGGGCACGCCTAAAGGTTAACAAACCTACTGCTATCAATTTATAATACAGTACACCCGTGACTTCAAAACAGCATCTATAATGAAGATAAACAGCAGAAAACAATACACGATACACAAATAGTGACAGTCGAAACAAATATTTGAAATGAAAAGCAAATGTTTGGACACGTTTGATGTCCTAAGCAAATATTGCGGCCACGATTGATCCAACGTTTGTCGTACTTGGTGATCGTTGGTTACCGTTTTGCTAATTAAAGTTGAAAGTATTGAGTGCGGTGCAATGTTTTCTTGGACTTTTCTAAATAAAAGAATAACCAGCTTTTAATTATAGACGGTTTGAAATCTGATTAAAAGATGATGTATCTCGTTTATAGACACTTAAATAAATGAAGAAGCAATACTTCACTGAATTGTTACTAATTTTATTGTTGCGTTACTATTTTTCCATCCAGGATCCTTGATCATTCGTCTTTCTTTTCTACCTAATTCGAATGAATTGTTTCTTTTTTCTTTTATTAATTAAGTTATGATGGGTTAGTATTACCTACATGGACCTATACGATGTAGCTCTGCAAGAATACCAGCGTCGTGGTTATATGCAGGACCTTATTTGTTCTATTTATATTGGTTGTGTTTCCAGTTTGTAATTAACTCATAAGAATGTGGAACAAATAAATTTATTTTCTTTCTTTCTCAATCTCTATGCATTATTATGCAGTCGTCGTTCGCGCGCGGAAGTGAGCGTACGTACTACTAGCGTACGTGTACCTATCGCTGGTGCAATGGCGTCAAATATAGTTAAATGTGCAAATTGTAATATAGTGATAAATGAGCTATTAGCGTTTATACAAAACAAGGCGGATGTTATGGACGAGGTTTCCATCATCAGGATATGCAGTGATAGTTTCGCAGACAGTGAAATTGTGGAGGCGAAGACATTGCTTTTTGATTCAGTGCCAAACTCAAAACGAAAAATTCGTAAAAGTAAAGGAAAAAGTGCACGGGACATCGAGGATATTATATATCTCCTTAAGGTCACTGACCCAGAGATAGTACCTATCTTTGTTGCGCGGGACTTACAAAAACTACCACCGGTTACATTTGACCATATAGACGCGACGAAACTATTAAAGGATATTCTCGTGCTACAAACGGATATCAAAGTCTTAAAAAATGACTGCGCGACAACATCTCAACTGCGGGAGTTAAAAACTGATTTGGATAATCTAAAGAGTACCTCAATTCTACACAATAACTTTGACTTTGTCAATAGAAGGCGAGGCGCATTTATTGAAGACATACACAACTTTGACAGTGGTCCAATGGCTTTACAACAGCATTCAATTACAAGAAGCAATGATAAATCCCCGAAGTCCAGGTCACAATCGATTATTAGTGATTATTTTCCAAAATATGTGGGTGGACAGAAAAAACTAGTATCTTCTCCAGAGACCGTTAACGACGCAAAGCAATCAGCTGGCCGGGCGAGCTTGACGAGTAACACAAATCCGTGTGATACTGTCTCGCTCGCGCAGAGGCGTGACCACATTGGTGACTCACAACAACGAGTCACCGACTGCGACAGCCGGTCAAATGAACAATGCAGTACCCCTACCGCGAGCTTAAATCTCATTAACTCGAACGTTCCCACTACTAACTTGCTTGCGCCGCCGCAAGGAAATGAGCGTAAGTCTATGGCAGATGCACTGAAGGCGAGTAACGAGTGTAATGAAATAGTAGGGGAAAAATGGAATGTTGTTTCAAATAAAAAGCACAAGAAGCCCTTATCTCGTGGAAAGATGGGAAAAGCCTACGTTGGTCCAGATGGGAAATTTAAGGCAGCTATTATCAAGGTACCATTGTTTATATCTAATGTATGTAAAACCACGAATGAGAGTGATATTATTGCGTATATTAAAGACAGCACACAAGAAGATGTAACTCTGTTTAAAATCAATAGGAAAACAGAAAAGAGGTACAATTCCTATAAGTTATATGTCCTAAAAACGAAACTAGATCTATTTCTAGATGACGAGTTATGGCCCGCCGGAATAACTTTTAGACGTTTTATAAATGAAGCCTACAAGACGAAGGCTGGCATAATTAAGCAAACATTGACACAATAAACAATGGCTAGTTGCAATAAGACGAGTAAATTTGTAAGTTTTAACTGCAAATCGGTGAAGCGATCTGTTGAAGCGGTTTATTCTCTGTGTCAGTCAGCTGACATAGTTGCCCTCCAGGAAACATGGCTGCTTCCACATGATATACCCTATCTCGGACAAATTCATAGCGAATTCGAGTACACAGGAAACTCAGCTGTTGACACATCAGCAGGATTATTGAGAGGACGACCATATGGTGGTGTTGCGATCCTATGGCGTAAGCGTGCCTTTGAATCAGTAACGGTAATCAGCTGTGTCAGTGCACGTTTAACGGCGATTAAAGTCTCACTCGGGGACAGATTTATAATAGTGTTCAGTGTTTACATGCCGACTGACTCGAGTGAAAATTTGACAGAATTCACAGAGTGTCTAAGTGAAGTGAGTGCGATTGTCGAAGCTAGTAATGTTGAAACAGTTTACATACTTGGCGATTTCAACGCACATCCCGGTGAGTCATTTTGTTGTGAACTCTTAGAATTCTGTAACGAACAAAAGTGGAGATGTGCGGACATTGAAAAATTAGGCTTAGATTCAAATAGCTATACCTTTGTCAGCGACGTGCACGGTTGTAGGCGATGGCTTGACCATTGTGTCGTCACACAGTCTGCGTGGTTAACAGTTACTGGGATGGGTATTGCGCAGGATGTGTTCTGGTCTGATCACTATCCCATATTTGTTGAGTGTAGGCTAGATAAGATTAAACCTAAACTAATAGACTATAAAACATCACGTAGTAGAGTAATTTGGGGCGAGAGGGATAGCGATCAAATACGCGTATACTATGATATATGTAATAGTAAATTAAAGCTAATTGATTACCCTCAGGAATTTGGTTTGTGTAGTAATAGCCACTGTAATAATACCGATCATAGGGTAATTCTTGACAACATGTATGAAAATATTGTTGCTATTTTATCAGAAGCCTCGGAACAGAGCCGAGTGGAAACTCGGAATCATGGACATGTTGACCGTGTTGTCGGGTGGAACAAGCACGTATGAGGCGCCCACGCGGCGGCGAGGCTTAAGTATCAGCTATGGGTATGGCACAATAGACCAACTTCTGGCGATGTTTACAATGACATGTGCCTGACTCGAAAGGTGTTTAAAAGCAAACTAGTGTGGTGTCAGACACATCAAGAACAAATTAAGCTTGATATTATTGCTTCTCTCCGTAAAGCCAATAACTTTCAGAAGTTCTGGAAGGCTACCAAAAAGTTTGATATTAAGCCTGGCCTACCTGTGAGCGTCGGTGGTGCTGATCAGCCGGACGGCATTGCCAGCATGTTTATGGACCACTTTAAAGTGGAGTCACCGCTCGGCTCCTCGTTGCGAGTGCTCGATGACGGATGCTGTAGTGATTCTGATCTGGTTCGTTTTTCGGCCAAGCAGGTGTCAAGCACCATTAAGAAAATGACGAGAGGGAAGTCCCCGGGTCACGATGGCTTAAGCATTGAGCACTTGCAGCATGCCGGTCCTCACATAGCTAGAGTGCTTGCTATGTTTTACTCACTATGTATGTGTCACTCGTACCTTCCCTGTGATCTCATGCAAACAATTGTCGTGCCTATTCTTAAGAATAAAACGGGTGACGTTGGTGATAAGTGTAACTATCGACCCATCTCCCTAGCTACTATTATCTCGAAGGTACTCGACAGTCAGCTGGAAGCGCGGTTGGATGGTTTGTTAAAACTACACGACGCACAGTTTGGGTTTCGTAATAATCTTGGTACTGAAAGTGCAATTCTGGGCCTCAAACATACAGTGCAATATTACACGAAACGTCGAACGCCAGTGTACGCTTGCTTTTTAGATCTCTCCCGTGCCTTTGACCTTGTATCTTACGAGGTTTTGTGGGAAAAGCTACGGGGGAGAAAAGTGCCAGCAGAGCTGTTGCGTATCTTCCAGTATTGGTATTATAACCAGACGAACAATGTGAGATGGGCCGATGGGCTGTCAGTGTCGTATGGGCTAGAATGTGGGGTAAGACAGGGCGGAATTACGTCACCAAAACTGTTTAATCTGTTTATAGATGATCTAATTGTTGAGCTCAGCAGCAAGAAAATCGGATGTCGTATTGATGACGTCAGTGTCAATAACATTAGCTACGCTGATGATATGGTGCTGCTGAGTCCTACGGTTAGGGCGCTTAGGGAGCTGCTTAAGTGTTGTGAGCGCTATGCTCGAGAGCATGGCCTAGTTTATAATGTTGATAAAAGCAAGTTCCTGGTCTTTAGGGCTTTCGGTGTTAAATGTACTGAGTATGTGCCCCCGATTAAACTAAATGGGAATGACATATCGCGTGTGTATCAGTTCAAGTACTTGGGGCATTATGTAACCGAGGGCCTTGATGACCAGGTAGACATTGAAAGGGAACGTAGGGCGCTGGCAGTCCGATGTAACATGTTGGCTCGCAGGTTTGCACGCTGTAGCAAGGCAGTTAAAATAACGCTTTTTAAAGCCTATTGCCAAGTATTTTACACGTGCAGCTTGTGGACCAACTATACTCAGCGGTCTATCAGCGCTCTACGGGTCCAATATAATAACGGGTTCAGGATGTTGATGGGGCTGCCCCGTTTCTGCAGTGCATCAGGTATGTTTGCACAAGCACACGTCGATGGCTTCCACGCCATCGTCAGACAGAAATCTGCCTCTTTGCTACGCAGAGTGCGGGGTAGCTCCAACTCCATCCTGAAGACTATAGCAGGGAGGTATGATTCCCCTTTATTAGGTGATGTTGTTCAAAGGTGTATTTTGAACAACAGCCTGGTTTCTAAATAGATAATAAGTTTACTAATATAGGTATAAGTCATCTTTTGTTTACTAACCCATATGGATGTTGCTTATCCGAAATAAAGAATATTTTATTTTATTTTTTATTTATTATTCATGTGTAATAAGGGAGTTTACAAACATTCCAATAACGGACACAAAGGAAACTTCGACTAGGTACAACTATTTGTAGATCAAAAAATTTTTTGTTCCTATGAATATGAAACGCACGACTAGGGTACCATATTTCAGGATTTATCCTGAGATTTCAGGATTTTTGGACTCTTCTGAGGATTGCGGCTGGATTTTGCAAATCTCATGAAATCTCAGGGTTTTAAGAATTTTCAATAAAATACAGCTTACATTTAACAGATCTCTTTAATAAATTAATTTTATTTTAAGTGTGATGGGTGCGATGGCAACTAGATTAATATTGTTGTGAAATAAAATTCCCAAACTGTAAAAAATTTCATTTTATTAGATTTTTCAATGGAAATCAATCCTTTTCTTCGGACTTTTGATTTTTCATCTGGTAACCCTACGCACAACGGAACCACACGAATAGCGTAGTAATTCAATTGATCACATCTAGACTGCCAGTGCTTAGTGTTGCGGATTCGATCACCAAACAGGATACAAAAAGAATTAATAATAGGCTAATCTATATGAAAATGCAGTCATTAAGAGGAAACACTAAGGGCGAGAGAATTGAAAAATAGGTATTTGGAAAATCTATTGCTGTCACGCAGTGCCCTCAGAGCGCGATAGAGACAACTGCAGCTTGGACCAAAAATACCTATAAAAAGTACACAAATCCAACATTTCGTAGTTCCCTGATTCCTTCTCCAAAACTTAAGCGAATTATCAATCGTTTTCATAAAAAATTAAAGAAAGGCTTTGGCCGTGTTCTTATGTTTTCTTTTTATTACATAATCAAGTTAAATTTGTTTTCTAGATGTTTGAACACAGCGGAAAATTTGGCCAATATTTGAGGTTTTTGAAGGCTCATGTCTGTTTTAATAATTAATTTATGAAATAGGGAGAACATAGGGACATGCCAATAGAGGCCATACATTTTTTGGAAAAATTATTGCTCTATTGGCATTATCCAGGGAGGAAACAGGGGACTACGTTTGTATGGAAAAACGACCCTTGTGTTTCCTCTTAATTACCTTGTTAATTTCAGGACGCACCTAATTTAGAAAACGATCATAAATTATAACCACACTTTAATGTTAGGCCTTGTAAAACACCATACATGCACAGTCTGACGTCTATATCCTCCTAGATGAAGCCAATGGCAAAGAGGCAAATAACACTTCATCAAGAACTTCATACAGAGCATTTACTACTTTTATGCCACTATGACAGTACACTGTGAACTAAAACAACAGTGACATAAAAGAATGACCATGTTCCTTTGACCCCTATCCCTCTATATACAGAAATTTAAATTCACACAAGCTGCTATTGTTTTTTAATACACGAAATCAAATGAACTTTACCAACATACTATATTTTATTTAACCACGAACCTAACGTTCAATAACTCCTATCCTAAAGTTAATCTGAACCGACTTCGATGAATTTACATGCAAATTGGGTTTCAAAACGGATCTCAGTGAACGCCCATAGTTAATGCTTTAGACACGCTTATTCTGCTATTAATACAAAAACAAACACAACCTTATTTCAATGCACTTAAGACACAAAATCGAACGGTAACCTTATAAATGAATGGCAATATAAAGTTTGTATTAGAATTAGTCCTGCAAATTGAATAATGCATTCAAATTGTCGGTGATTAGTTCTTAAAGTTACAGAAATAGGGTTGTAAATTGTATAGCAGTGTTTGTCAAAAGTGTATTATTGAATGCTCTTGTAAGTTTTAACTTTTGAAGCTTTGGTAAGGACTTTCAAACCACTAATATGTGACAAAGTGGTGTGACATGCGAGTTTTTAGTGATTATTAATTGTTTAATTATAAATAAAGGGTTTAAGATAAGAGTAGAATACCAACAATTAAATTTTGTACCAAGCTTGAAAAAAATTCTATAAATATGAAGCATGCTCTGCATTAAGTACGGGCATTACTTCGAAAAGTCATTGGTTAGATTAGCATCTTACTGGCTCGCTCGCTGGTTCGAGATCTCTGTGTGACAGTATAATGGTCACCCACCAAGCTATCTCGGCTTGCAGTAAGAGCACATATTAAAAAAAAAAAACAACTGCTGCACTAAGATTAAATCCTGAGGCGCGGGGTACTTTTACAATCATTCAAGCAAGGAAAAAAACACCCAGACTCAGCATAACCATTTATGGAACACACGAAATTTTGTCCCACGAGGGATTCGACTCTACAATAGTTGGCGTATTGGCAGTAGCGAGTCGACAACTAAATCCGTTACGCCATCCGTGCAGCCAAATTAATTTAAGATCTTTGTATGGCAGCCTAACAGTATCCCACAAACCTATTGCTGTTTACCACCAAATTTATGTTTAAACATAATTGGTGGATTGCCTGATGAAAAAAAGATTTCAATTTTTCCACCATTTCACAAATTTATTTTCATACATTGTTCTCGGTTATCATAAAGCCTTTCGGCGAATGTGTGGTCAGGATGTTGTTATTTATTCAGGGGTACGGCCATTATGTCATAGGATCGGTCTCCCTTGGGAGGTCCCATGCTCACCAGTGATCCGTTCAGGCTTTGTGACCTTGACCTATGCGATATATCATTTACATATTCAACCGCTACCTTTACGAGACCTTAACAAAACTTATCATATCATTTTTTTACCCTTTTGATTGCTTTGTCGGTTTGGTATAAGATTTCGCTTATATTTGTGGCCGGTCGTAAAGTGCCAGGTTTGATTTTCGGATCAAACTAAGCGTTTATATACTTTACTATTAGGCATCACGGTACGTGGAAACATCCTCAGTAGATTGTAATGGGCTCACATATATTACTGAGTACAAACATAGTGTACTATATTAACGTGTTAAGTGTTCTAATATACATAACATAACAACCACCGAATGCCAGCTATGTTTTTTAGGAGCCTAGACTACAATAGCTTCAACTAGTTCATGATTTCTCACTTACAACTAAGTAATATAACACAACTTGAGTCTGCCAATGGCTCCACAATCTTAGAGGAACACGTACCTAGATAAAAAGTACCTTAAGTGTTGGGACCAGGACATGTTATTGTCTATGTGCAAACTTTCATCCAGTCCCTTCAATTATTCATACGTGATCATGTTATAAGCATCGAATTATCTAAACATAATCACCAATTCTCACATCTATTAGGTATGTAATAATATATCATTGTAACTAGTCGATGTATGTACATACATGGAAGATATTTAAGAAAAATATTTAAAAAAATGAACCTCACATAAGGTTCTTTATTAGAGCTATAGAAGCAAAAACAATGATTTTTAAATTTTTGTCTCTCTGTCTGTATTTATCGTTGTACGCACATGAGTTGTAAAATACTAAAATTATAATTAAATCGCAAGAGTGGCCGTGATTTCTTGCAGTTATGTTCTCATAGGCTTAACCTTTTGCCTGAACCTAACTACTAACCTAAATGTAAATTCGATAATTATACTAATACATACATACATATATTGTTACTTTGTGACTTAAATAAATAAATGATTTTTGACTTTTAACTTTGACATAACGCAAAAACTACTACAGGCTACTGACAGACTAATATAAAATCTGGTGCTTGTTTTATTTTGATATGTGACCGAAAGACTTGTATCAATTATGAGAAAACATCAATCTATATGAATATCTTCTTTATATATATAATTCTTCTGTACGTGTGTTGACAGTGAACTCCTCCTAAACGGCTGGACCGATTAGAATGGTTTTTTTATTTCGCCTGTACCGGTTTTCCGTTGACTTAGTTTGATCTCTTTAAATATATTTTGCTGTGCAAGTAGTACTTTTGGAGGAACAAAGGCATAAAATTGAGGAACAGTTAAATATTACCCCTTCTAAAATACACGTATAAAGCGAGCAAAACTAATTTAGAAATATTAGTAGGATCACATTATAATGTTATTTATCTCTTAACTACGTAATCTTTTATGAAATGTCGAAGAACTTGTAGCGAACCCCCGATCAATATAACGCGACAACCAAAATGCTGAGCTTAGCAAATAAGAAGGGATGATCGTACCCAGCCTCTTATATTGGTTTATCATGATCCGATGAAGGATGACATTTACAATTTGCGATTTTATCAACCTTCTGTTTATCTATACTAATATTATTAAGATTTAATTTTTTATTTGTTTATTTATACCGATTGAAACTAAAAACGACTTAACCGATTAAAAAAATCTTTCACTTTTATATATCTATATGACAATATAGCTATATAAAAGTGAAAGATTTTTTAATCGGTATTAAGATTTTTTGCTTTGCTTTTGACTTGATGACAATCAAGTAACATTGGTTATATATTTTAAAAGAAAGTACTTTCACACCTACCTTTACATGAAACTAAGATCCGGAAACATTCCATCAAGAAAACCATGTTTGTGATGAGTATGACAGTATTATCGAATTGTGAAGAATATGATGTTCTCGAGGACGTATATCATATTATGATGAATAGTGTTCGGAATGATGACTTATGAAAACCCTTTCATAAGTCATCATTCCGAACACGAAAATCATACCCAAAGTACCCCCTTTGGGTATGATTTTCGTGCTTGTAATAATGCTTTAGCTACTCTTATGCCCGGGTTCGTCTAAGCACTATACATACTGTATAATTATTGTGTAGTTCCTTGATAGCCTATACACACTCTTAAGCCACAGCTGCACACCGGCGGCCAGACACTCGTTTTTTAATTACGTCTGGCATTTCGACATTGAAGTGAATTTATTTTAGCATTATTACAATAACTAGCACGCGTGTCGCGTAAAATTATAATAATATTTTAAGATTGCTATTTAATTATTGTATATTATATTATTACTACCAATTTATTTCTGAAATAAAAGTAACTTCAAAAGGAGAATGTGATAAGAAAATATTCTCATCTGAAATTGTTATGTACAAACTATTTAATATTTATCGTTCATAATTTTATAAACAATTTACATGTAATATATTTTAATGTATTTAATACATATTCATACTAAAGCCTGCAATACATGTTGGCCAAGCGTAGGCCAACGCGAGCGAAGGCAAAATGATACAAGACAAGTACTATCGTTTAGACGTTGGGCAAGTTTGAAGAAAACCAATGCAAGCGGCCAATGTAGACAAGCTTTGTGGAGCTGTCCACACGTTGGGCGCTATCAGTCTTTATTGAGCAATGAAGTAATATGGACGTTGTAAAAGTTATTGCAGATGCTGGTATTTATTTAACTATGGCACTCCAACGACTTAATCACAATTAATGAGCTCATATAATTATAATATCAGTGTATACCGTAGTGGACTTGTAAAAATAAAATATTTTGTACGTCTATCAGCGACGTTCACCAAGCGCGAAATGGCAGCCGGACCACATGTGGACACTATTGGCCGAGCGCAAACCAACGCCTCCGATTCGTGTATAAAAACCGACACTACTCCGAAGTGAGACAAGTGGTCGCGAGCCAAGCTACGCAAATCAAGCTCTATACTCGTTGGCGCTTGCCTTCACTCGGCCAACTAGGCGAGTGATACCAAGCACTGGCAAGGTAAAGCAAATACGCCGTCTATACGTTGGCATTGGCTGTCACTCGGCAACATTGGGCCAACGTGTATTGCTGGCTTAGTATTCAGAAGATAGTCGTGGTCATATACTACCTACGTAAAAGATCATAAGCTTTAGGCAAAGTACCTTACCTCAGTTTTTAAATTATGCTAAGCAGGTTAGAAGTTATGAGGGATCAGATTCTTCTCCTTAGCCTTTATTATTCCCATGTCACTTATGGTCGGCTTTCTAGTCTAACCGGATTTGACTGGATATCAGATTTTACATGGAGCTACTGCCATCTGACCTCCTCAACCCGAAGGCTAACGATACTCTAAGGCTAGACCAGTGTCAGGATATTTGAGGGCACTGACTGCCCAATAACTACCGCCATAGATATTCAGGGCCGCAGCCGGGACCGAAGGCATAACGTGCTCTCTGAGGCACGGAGCAGGCGATAATTGTCAATCAATACGCACATAATTTTGAAAAGTCATATAACTTCCGAAAGTCAGAGGTGCGCGACTTGGATAGACAGCATGGCGACATGACTGGCACGTTCAACACACAACACCACATACTTCCACTATTAAAATAGTTAATTTTATCAAACGTTTTTGCGAATAAAGTTAAAATCAAAACTCCATATAAGTTATCATAAACGAGAATAGTCACAATACCTTACATTGTTTTCTTCTGAAAGGTACTTTAAGTTTCGGCTAGGTTGCACTGGCCGTGGTCACACGCAGACTGGTGCGGTGGTGGCAGAATTCCGTTTGTAAGATAGATTCATAAATCAGCCGTAATTTTTTTTCTATATACCTTCAGTGGACTCTCTGAGAGCACCGTCAAGGCAGCTTTGAATGCACATGGCAATGATAAATACAGGCTAGAGGCCCTTAGGGGTCTGGAACACTCCAAGAAATTCATTGCAAACAGAGCCACAGGCTTCATCCGGAAGTTCTGCGGGTATAACAAGAGCCAAATACGCCTGCTCACAGGAGCGTTCACTGGCCATTTTGGCACCAACGATTTCCTGTGCAGATTGAGATTGGCACACAGTTCGATCTGCAGAGCCTGTGGTGAAAAGGACGAGTCCATATCGCAACTACTGTGTGAATGTCACGCGTTGGCTGGATTGAGGATGGGTCTGATGGGATTGGCATACCCAAACCCTGAAGACTTCAGGCTTCTCCCTCTGAAATGTACGCTGTGGCTGATGCAGTACATTCATAAGGAGATAGCTAAGGGATAAATCTTTGGGCCGACGCAAAAGATCCCACTGGGTCGCCCTCCCACCCTCAGACTACACTAGCTTGTATTGTGAATAGATTTCATCATACTATGCAATGAGTTACGATGTATGTATATTTACAATGCCTCTGTCTCGGTGGCGCAGTGGCTGTGAATGCGACTGCTGTGCATAAAGTTTCTGATTTGATTCCGGACTCGACCAGAAGGATTAGATTTCTCTGACAAGATTTTTTTAGTAGCACTCCGGAATCTAGAACTGTGCGCCTATGTCGGCGATAGGGATAGATATAACAAAGTATTATTAGCCTAGTTTCAATGTATGTAAAGAAGATTGTTCCTCGTCCATACATCCGCATCATTTGCTCTAGAACCAACTGCGAAGAAAAATTATTTACGTGTTCTATAATACTCCAATACGCTCACGAAAACAACATTTTATGATGGACACATCGGAAAATAGACTTTTTAAAAATTAGAACTATGGTTTTGTGGTTATTTCTCTTAAACGGCACGGGCAAGCCGGCGCGCGGTTGACAAATTGTAGTATGCTTTATTATTGTTGCCTAACCAATTAGGTACTTAGAAGTAATCCTACCAAAAGGATGGGAGGCCTATGTCTAGCAGTGGACTGCAGTGTGCTGAATTGACTGACTAGTTGAATTTTACCATCGTGCTGAAAACATTGCTTTTACTAATATAATTACTACGATTAATTAACTATCTGCAGCTAAGTATGGCACTAGACAAGCATTGAAATTCTGCAAAATATTTACGTAGGTGCTTTAATATCAATATCAACTAAAGTTGTTGTTAAGAATATGTAAATAATAATAAAATAATGCATTGAGTGACGCTCGGTGTCGCCCAAGATGGCGGCATCTTCGACGTTCTTTGTTCCGGTACTTTTAAATATTAAATAAGGAACGCAAAGTGTCCGTTTGATACGTAAAGCGGTAATAAGTATATTAAAATATAATAATACTTTCTATCTAAATTAAATGCTTGTTGGTCTTGGGGCAAATAAGAACAATCTCCTTTCAGTGCGGTACAAAATTACGTCCTGATGCTGTAGCTAACGATTAATATACTATACTTAATTATGAGGAAACTGAACATCTGCTCCATGTTCCCTCTTAAGTTATTAATGTATGACTTTCATCAGTATTACAACACCGAACACACATGCACGCATGCACGCACGTACGCACGCACGCACACACACACCACACACACATACACACAAATACTCATCAAATATTTACACACGTATGTATTTATATAACCTCACATAGTAATTGCTCACTAAAATTACGTAATTTGACTGCACACAATCCACTTATCTGGAGTCAGAAGAGGCTGGTAATTACAGATTAAACTCATATCTTTACTTTTATAACTACTCATAGATTAAAGACTAATCTTTTGTAAACCCTTTCTGTGTGAGAGAAAATAAATAAATTATTATTATTAATATAATACTAGTTTTTGCCTGCGGCTTCGCTCGTGTGAATATAGGTGAAGTTAGTTTAAGTAACAGGACTGTTTTCTGGATGGGTCGCGACCGCATGCACAAGTGATACGCGCGGCCCCGTCGATAGCAGTTTTATCGAGGAACACCGTGGTAGGTTTAGTCGCTATTCCAGGCGGTCCATTTTCATCGTATCAACATCTTTCTTTTACTCCGGTGAGTCCGATATAACCCCTCCGCCCGCCCCCGCGGAGAGGTATGCGTCAATGCATTCCCATTGCATATTATTTTCTGGATGATGGTCCCCATAAATTTCATGTAAATCTGTCGAGTAGTTACGACGTGAAAGCGTAACAAACAGACAAATGCATATTCGCATTTATAATATTAGCAAGGAAGTAAGGATTCTGAATCAATGTTTTATGTGTTACATACACACATAAAACATTGATTGATAATTCTTACCTATTTGCTATATTTCTTTGCATGTGTACGTGATCTCCATGAATAATAGCACAGGGTCAGTCATTTTGCGGCATGGTAAGATGAGTCAATTTTGTGTAAGTTCAATATGCTAAATACGAGAAAAATATCAGACTTTTTAATTGAATCTAGTTTATGAAATAAGACTCTAAAACTATATGACTGAAAGAAGGTCGAAATAAAATACAATTACATATTAAATATATATTTTAGAAGCGGCTATATAATAACGACAACAAAATTTAATACATGTGCTATTAACAAAAAATCATAAAAACTAAATATTCGACAAATCTTTATCTGTAAGCTTTTCTATTGTGTTTATGTTCATGTCAATCCCTTATTAAACTCAAGCAATAGTCTTCCATCATAATATGGCTGTCTCATCGGCCTTAGTATATTTATTTCATTGTTCTAATGTCCTGATTGAACCGTTCTTTATGTTGAATATCTCAAGAACCAGAGTCAATCCTTACAAGATAAATACATTTCCGGTATAACTGTTTAAGGTGTTCATTAAAACCAGTAACAAAATTAATGCCGCAGAAAATACCAATTTTATTTTTGTTGCCCATTGTGATAGATCTACACTGTTCATTGAAATTAAACTACTATATACGGATTTTATCGCGTTGTTTATTTATCACTGTATTACAAAATTTTGAAAATATTACTCTACTACTACTATTGATTTTATTTGACTAATTTATAAGCTAATAAAATTATTTAAACTATTAAATCTATTTATTTTTGGTTTACACTTTCCCCGACGTTTCGGGTGCTTTTCAGCAGCCATGGTCAAATAATTTTATTAGCTTATAAATTAGTCAAATAAAATCAATAGTAGTAGTAGAGTAATATTTTCAAAATTTTGTAATACAGTGATAAATAAACAACGCGATAAAATCCGTATATAGTAGTTTAATTTCAATGAATAACATTCGCGTAAACAGAAGACAATATTATGTAGATCTACACTGTGTTTCAGTACGTTTGTAAGCTTAATCTTTGTTCCTCTTCTACCTCTTATTATATTTAGTCTTCCTTCTTCGTACATTATTTTCTTCTACTTATTTAACTAAAGCCAACGTTTTGCATGTACTACTAAAAATAAACGACGTCGGTTACGTACAGGCCCCGTATCGTCCCGTATAAAGAACTTAATGCATCCTAAGTCAATGCGGTTTGAGTTTCATAGAAATGACATTTCTATCCAATTTTTAAGCGTCTACATATTTTAATATGCTTGCATACTCACTATTGGTTTTCTGAATATTCGCTTTAAAATGTTTTGGCTTGCATGATACAAATTCTGATGTCCTTTTTATTCGGTTATGCTTGAAGGTATCAAGTTACCTACGAATAAGATTATTTCAATATCTGTTTTTAAATAGATAACTCCCGCACTAGGAATAATGCCTGTATAGCGGCGAAAATCCAGGCTCAGAAAAATTATTTGTATATTATAACACAAATCACTGGTTAGGTGGTTCAGCAGGGAGCGCACTGGAGAAATTGCATTAAAATATGCCGCACTAAGTTGATCAATAAGTTTTTTTATGTATCTATGACAATGTTTAAATAATTAGTTTAAAATTTATTCGAATGTTAAAATTTGTAAAAAGAACTTAAAAATATTTTACTACAATGTTAGTAGTACCACGGGTAGATTTTTTTCCAATAGTACTACTAGACTGCTTGGTAGTACTACGGGAAAATAATATTGCCCGTGGTACTACTGATAGTACCACTGGTAGCACCACGGGCAAGAAACGGTCCTGAGTAAAGATCGAACAATTGTTAATCGATTTTTGGATAATCAGCGTTTTCATATAATAAATACTAAGCCAAAGTGAACAAATGTACGTTGAATTGGCGGGTCGTATATTTATATTGCATAATAAACTGCCTATAACCGTCTACTATCAGCTAAGCGGCTAAGGTGGCCTATGACCGCTTGCCATATTAGAAATATATATTTTTAAATGGCGTCTCCCGCACTGGATATAATACCTGTGTCGCGAGACCTTTACAAACATTCAAACAACGGACACAAAATAACATCCCGACTCGGAACAATCATTTGTGGATCACACAAATTTTTGTGTGGGATTCGAACCCGCAATACTCGTCGCAGGGCAGTAATGAGACAACAACTTAAAACACTACGCCATCCGTCATCGTATATTGCTGTCACCAGAAAAAGGACACAAACTGCTTGTGCATTTCAACCGATGCGATTAAGAGTTATTGTGGCTCTCATATTTACCTTTGACGATGTTTTGTAAGGGTGATGATATTGACTATGATAGTCCTCTGGGTAAACAAAAAACAAAAATACATAGAAGTAAACAGTAACTAGTAAAATTGTTTAACAATAGTAAATGAATGTTCAAAATTATGTAATATTAGTGTTTTATAATAAATAAACAACGCATTAAATCTATATCTACTAATATTATAAAGCTAAAGAGTTTGTTTGTTTATTTGTTTGTTTGGTTGAACGGGCTAATCTCAAGAGCTACTGGTTCGAATTGAAAAATTATTTTAGTGTTGGATAGCCTATTTATCGAGGAAGGCAGTAACTATAAACGCGGGTGAAACCGCGGACACAGCTAGTTCCGTATAAAGATGTTTAATTTCAATATAATAATATTCTCGTTAACGTATGTGAAACAATATTAAGAAATACATATGTACACACAGCGACACATCAACCTAGACTGTTTGGACTTTGAACTATTAGAAGTTGAACGCTGCGAATCGTGCGAGAGAATGCGTTATATTTTTGTTATTTTGTCTCATTCACGCTGAACGGGACGTGATGCTCTATCTTTACCATTCCATCGACACTACTATGCACCGTCCCTCTCTAACAATTCTTTATTTTGTATATAGCGTAGTTATGCGTATATAGTGTGTCTAACTTGATGTGTAGCCGTGTGTACTTAAACGATAATCGTGGATGTTTTTATATTTCTAGATGTAGTAGGAACTAAGATACGTTTTCAATTAAAATATAGGTTTACTTAACATTATTAAGCTTGAGGTATTGTTTATTTCTTTGGGAGCGTTTATCTCCGAAACTACCAGCCCGATTTCAAAATTGTTTAATAATAATAATTGATTTAGCAAAAAAAAATATAAAGCAATATATAATTACACTTACAAATAATATTGGTAAAACAATAATATTGTATAAACAATAAACAAAGTATGTCTTTTTGTTGAACTCTGGTATATAAATATGGTAATATAAATTCAAACTTGTGTTATGGGTATCAGCGCTCTTCATTAACACATCATACATGGCATATTCCCTTGGGAATATCAAAGGTATGTGAGTGTGCTTATGTGTGTGTATGTGTGGTTTAAATTGCAGTCCATAAAACAATAACATCATGCTAAGAGCAATTATGAACATGGGTGAAACAGCAATGGATATCTAGAGCTGACTTACAAAACGATTCTAAACAAGGCTTGCTGCAAGTCATTTTCTGCAAAATACGAAACTACGTTGCTAATTAGAAAGAGGATCAGTAATCTTAAAATGGATGGCGGCAATTATTTTATGTTATATTAATATAAATCATATTTGCTTTCAAATCTGTGATGTATATTCATTTCCTTAGACAAACTCCGTAATCCTATTAACTTGGATCTATAAGGGGAGATAGGTATTAATTATCACGTTAATTAGATTGTTTAGAATATAAGTCAATGATAAATTATCTGCTAACAGCTTTGCCGGTACAGTTGCGTAAGACTGTGATGATGTTTTTGGCCAGAAGGTATTCGGTTTGATGCTTATGTTGAGAATATATTTATTGGATTTTGTGAAAGTTCTTCTTTATATATTTTAGGAGATTAGTATCTGAAAATGTGCTTTGTAATATAGGGTATAAAACACCCTTGCATTCTGTTCTCGTCCCGTTATATGAATGTATCCAGCTGGTGCAGTACAGTTGGTAATTTAGTTGGTTGCCACACCATCGTGACATTTACATTCATGTTTTTCATACGTAAGAAGCGTCGAGTTGACCACTTAAATACACATCTTAAATTAGCCAATAATTAAAACTGGTTGCTGATTCTTCCTGTGACCGTGGCTGCTAAAAAGCAACCGAAACGACAAGGAAGGTGTAAATCTAAATATGTATATTTTAAATAACTTATAATAGCAGTAAAGTTTAACAGCAGTATTTTCATAGTTAGAAAATTAAGTATAGATAGTATTTTAAAAATAAATAAATAAAAATGTAGTTCAATTTCAATGTATAATAACACTCGCGTAAACGTTAGCCAATATTATAGCCATCGGTATTTCAACATCGGGTTTTATGGTGTGACAATTTTTTCTCGTCCATGGTTTTATTTTCCATCGACCTCCCTATATTAAAAATTCAATCACCCTGTCAATCTACCCTTTAGCAGCTCACCCTCTTTTAATATATTTTACAAAAAGGCTACAAAACAAACGCAGCCAATAAACAATCAGCGAAAACGTCCCGTCGATGCCATTTGCTCTTTCATAAAAATAAAAAAAATCAAACAAATCGAACATCCACTTTACAAGTTTGGCAAAGTTCGGTTTCCGAACGATTACTCAACAAGGGCCACTATGTCCATCCCTTTCTTTCTTATAACAACATCTCTCTCTAACAGATGACTCGAGTCAAAGCTTTCATTTACCTAAATCGAGTTAAAGGACCAAGAAAACAAGAAAGAGCTTCCCAGTGTCGTCATCTGTCAACGGACGGCCACTTACTGGTACCAAAAAATATTACTTACAAGACATTGCAAAATAAGCCTTATTACTATAACTGTAAAGTCCTCAGCCACTCCTTGACTTTGAGATCTTCTACAACTAACTTATCTTAATAATTTAACAAGGGACTTTCATCTTTATGCAGAGGGAATATGGTGCATACAAACTGCATATTTTGTTTTGCAAACCTAATCTCAAAATTAATAGGCATAGGCACATTCTTCTGTTAGCCTTATATCCGTAACTTATAGACACTTCAAAATAACATCTTCTAGTAACATAATATAAATATGTTTGTATGTATTTTTTTTTAATACATATTACATATACAACAATTTTATTTGTACCACAATTTTTTGTTTTTAGTTCCTGAACATAACAATATCTGTAACATGTGCTTTAGATGGATTTTGATTCCCGGATCGGTTAATGTATTATCCGGTTTACCTATCAGGAAATTATCGATAGACAAGGAAAGTTTCGCCGCCCATAACGTGAGACCTAAAACCATAGTTAGCGAAATGTTAGTATGATACATCTCTGCCTACCCTACTTTCGTGCATATGAACGCTACATACTTGTTTTCTACCGCCTTGCTTTGCAAACATAAGTCTTAAAAGAAACCATTAATGTATGCTATTCTCTGTACTTGCACCTTCAACAAATGGCCGATGAGCGAATTGAGTAGTAATACTGTTTATTGACACAAAAAAAAAACAAACACACACTTGAATATAACTTCTTCTCCCTAACCTTTACTGATTCCAAGTCATTTGGGGTCGGCTTTTCTAGTCTAACCGGATTTGACTGGATATCAGTTTTTACACGGAGCGGCTGCCACCTGACCTCCGCAACTCGAAGGCTAACGATACCCTAAGTCTAGACCAGTGTTAGGATTTTATAGGGCACTGACTTCCCAATAACGACTGCCATAGATATTCATGGCATCCAGGACCGATGGCTCAACGTGCTCTCCGAGGCACGGAGCAGGCGATAATTGTCAATCAATACGCACATAATTTTGAAAAGTCATATAACATCCGAAAGCCAGAGGTGCGTGACGTGGGTTCGAACCCGAGACCCTCTGCATTGCAGTCTGTTGGTCTCCCCACTGAGCTATCGCTGCTTGCTTGCACACTTGAATATAACTATAAAATATATATCAAACGAAATGTTGGTATATTACATCCAGCTATGTAAATACATAGCAAATTAATGGGCTGTCTATTGGCCATATTACCAGATGCCGCATTGCTACCGAGAATACTCTAAGAGAATATCCTAATACCCTTTCGTCTGATCCGAGCATCCAACTCAAGACTAACAATCGCAAACAACACTTCACAATCGCAAACATAAGCACAACCATAAAGCAAGGGACGAAGAAAGCTCCTTCTAATATAAATAGCTGATGTACCCATATAAATCAAATTTATATTTGAGCTTATTTCACGGCGACACCAACACCTACTGAAGGGAGTAAAATATAAAAATTGACAAATTTATTGAATTTGATGACAGAATATTTTATTTATTGAGTTTAAAGTTTGTGAAATTGTGCAAATATTGACAGGTGCTCGCCTAAGGCTGGGATGAAGTTACGAGGGGTCGTTTTTAGGGGTGATGTGAAGGGACAGTGTAGGTATATTTGTTTAGATGACAATTCAATAACCCTGAGGCAGTTATCCTTGTGTGGTCATAGAATAAACAGCGACTGTTTTTACACAAAATAGCTGTACGTCTGCCTGTGTATAGTTTTCACAGTGATTGGAACGAATTCCTTAGGGCAAACTACATAAAGTTCGGATAGTATTTCGATTTATCACTATTTGCCCGTAAGAAATAAATATATGCACACGTGTGTCATCTACGCATCTTACTTATTTAAAGAAATCAATCTCGATTGAGTATTTTATCTGAAATATTGATTCAATTTTCAATTTTTCAATTTCAATTTATTTATTTATTTCTCACACAAGGTACATACAGTTGTTTTTATTACAGAAGTTTCACAAAATACCGAGGAGTAAATTTAACAATGTTATATAATGACTTAACTTAACAATTGTTCTGTGCCTTAATGAGAGCTGGAGTCTGTACTAGGCTCGTGGCCTGTTTTACATATCTCCAGGCCCCTTATTTCTAAATGACATAATGTGAGTGTAGCTTTTATCCAAACAACAGTTGATACAATATTAATATATTAATTCAGTAATCAAGTAGGTACCGTATACAATTTTGTCTATTAAATCGTGGGTAACCAAACTTAATTTAAAACTACTGTATTATTCGCGTCTCTTTAAAGATTACATATATACAGGTATATGTAGGTGCTTAAATCTTAGTGAGAGTGGAGGTGTGTAGTGCGTGTTATTGTGTGATATGCAAGTGTGAATTAGTGTGTGGTGTGTGTGAAGTGTGTGTGTGTATTGCGCGTGTGCGTGTGGTGCGTGTATCTGGTGTATGAGCGGTCTGCGCTGCGAGCGGAGCGATTCATCTAGTGCTTTGAAATTAAACTACTATATACGGATTATATCGCGTTGTTTATTTATCACTGTATTACAAGCTGCTGAAAAGCAACCGAAACGTCGGAGAAAGTGAAAACCTAAATATAAATAGTTTTAATAGTTTAAATAACTTTATTAGCTTATAAATTAGTAAAATTCAATAGTATGTGTGTGTAGTGTAAGAGTTTCAAAATTATGTAATACAGTGATAAATAAACAACGCGATAAAATCTGTATATATTAGTTTAATTTCAATGAATAACATTCGCGTAAACAGAAGACAATATCATCTTGTGCTTATAAGTTTTCATAAAGTTTTTGTTTTCCTAGTATATTTACGTCATTTATCTCTGAATATTTTCATAATTGTGCTTTTCGCATCCTTAATCGTTTAATACTCTGAATTTCCCATTGCTTTCAGTTAATAACATTACAGCTTTAATTTGTATTGTAAGTAATTTTCTTTTATTGACTTTATAAATTACAGTTAAAACAACATCTAATTGCAACTATGATGTCTTATCCTAAACTTTTTCGTACTGAAAAGAGATCCGTGCCCAGCAGTGGAACAGTTTATAAACAAGATTGATATTGCTGCTGATTATGTTGTCACAAAATTCTCTAAACTAAAAATCGCTAACATTTAGTTTAGGCCTGTCAAACGACATTTCGTATTCCGATATCGTTAAAAGTGACAAGACTAAACTTATTTTAGTTTGACAGGATTCAAATTGGTTTTGTTACTGAATTTAGTCCTTGCTGCATTCTGTTGTACGGCTTAAACATAAAAATGATCGAAAATTAGAAATTTTTAAATATATGAAAGCCGCAAAAGTTCTGTCAATTGGACCATTAATTTTGGAGCCACCAAAAGTGACCTTTGAAAAGAAAGAATATCCCTACCAAACCTATTTGTGTCACCTGAAACGCCGGAAGGTAGGCCGGAGCAAGGAGAACATGATCAGGTGGAGATTCATGGACGGAACTAATTTGGGTTTTTTGTTCCTTGATGCCGCAAGAATTTAACGGCAGAAGAAATTAACGGGTGCCTCCGACAATATTTTATTCTTATTTAAAATTCTGTTATATTAAACAAATCTGATTCCTAAACATTCTGTGTCAATCATTATACCTATTAATTCTAATTAAATACATAAAATATAGTATTTTATAAGAATTATCCCACAGCATTCTTTATTTCTTGCATTATCACACAACTTAATAAAACATAATTTAAGTCTTATAATTTGTATGATTACACCTCAATGTGCTTAAAATTATATACACTGTAAATACATGTATGTAATGTAAATGTATAGTGGCATGCCACTATTATTATATTAAACTATTTTATTATTATACTATTATTTATTATTACTTTTAACCACAATATTTTAAATTATATTCTTTCTTCCCAGCTATTATTAATCCCAGTTTATGCCAGGACCCGCTTTCTTCTGGTCTAACGAGATTTAGCTGAATATCAATTTTTACACGAAGCGACTGCCATCTGACCTCCATCACCCAGAAGGATAACATCATTCTATGGTTCAACTAATCGTCAGGATATTTGAGGGGGCTGACTTCCCAGTAACGACTGCCATAGATGTTCATGACAGCCGGGACCCACTGTTTAACGTGCTTGCCGGCGCATGGTGGTGAAACACCGCCAACTTTCTAACTCCGGTCTAATTATTAATATACAGTTTTTTGAAAATACATGGCTGGCATTTAATCGCTCCGTATACAGGGTTATATGACAAATATTGATAACCTATTACCCGTGACTTTTTTTTTTGGAACGAATTTCCTTATCGCGCGTTGTGAAAGGGGGCTAGACGGAAAAAATTCTTACGAAAAGTTGTCACGACACTTTTTGCTATAGTAAGCTATTGTAAGCTGTGCGGCGTGCGTAAGTAGTTACGCTATCTCGCTCGCACTGTTCATTCATGCGCAAGCAGATTACTTCATTATGGAAAAAACGCGTGACCTTGTGGCCAGCTGCGAGCTAACAGACTTCTTATTATTATGCACGCGCCATGTAGGGTGTGTATCTTTTATGGATTTTTTTAGATTTTAGGAAATTTATAAATTAATTTATTAAAAAAAATTTATTACAATTCCTTCACTAATTAATCGAAAGGAACTTCGTTCCATCCGGGTGTCCCTTGACACCTCTCAAGTTTTTTTTATTTTTTGAACTTCTTAACAGAAATTCTTAATAAATTGCTACTAAGAAATTCTTGACGGAAAATCTTAGTAACGATTTTCAAGCCCGACTCGGGAACGAACCCGAGAACTCATGATCCGCAGTCGTATGTACACTACCACTGGACCAACGAGGCAGTATTTTTAATTATATAAAAAATATTTTATCGTTCAAAAAACAACACGTAATCCATCGGTATCCTGCACAGAGTCTAAGCTACCGCTGGTTAGGGCTCTAAGAAATATACATAATTATATTCTCAATCAATCGAGTCGCAGCAGCGGCCAGACACAATCGATTTTCAATAAAGTCTGACATTCTTCGAATTAACAGGCTAATTCTAACTATCCTAACTAATATTATAAATACGAACGTGAGTTTGTTTGTTTATTACGCTTTCACGCCTTAACTACTCGACTGATTATCATGCAATTTCGCAAACACGTAGCCGAGGAACTGAAAAGGACATAGGGTACCTTTCATCCAGAAAATCTAACTATTACTAATCCAGCTATCTTTCCTCCAAAGAAATAGAACTGTTATTAATCTAGCTATCTTTTATCCAAAAACTGGAACTATTACTTATCTATCTTTTATCCAGAAAAATTACTATTAACTTAACCTAAATTTAGGCGAGCAAAGGTGAAATCTAGTTAAGAAATATAATACTAAGCAACGCTGTTAACCTTAATTTCAACCGCTACGTACATCGAACATAGAAATAACTAATTCATGTAGGAACTAACTTACACGTCAGATCACTTTGACGTGGGTCCAAGACCGTGACTATACTTAATAGGAATGTCCGCAAGTTTTTAAGTGGTAGGTGAACATGTTGAAAGGACGAAAATGGCGTCAAATAAGATCATACATTCCTTCCCCCTAATGAACTGCCTCCGTGGGGCAGCGGTAGTGAATGCGAGTGCTGTGCATGAGATCTCGAATTCAAATCCCGGGTCGGGCCAACAAAAAAACGTATTGGGTTCTTCTGCTAAGAAATCCCAATATGAGCCCGGAGTTAGGAAGTTGGCGGTGTTAGAAACCCCCGTGCCTCGGAAAGCACGTAAAGCCGTTGGCCTGCGTCTGATCTCTCTCTGGTCGTGTCGGATTACCGTCCCATCGGATTATGAGAGTTAGGGAACAGAGAGTGCACTTGTGTTTGCGCACATACTTGTGCACTATAATATCTCCTGCGCAGATGGCCAGTCGAAGTTAAGATTGGCCGCCATGACCGAAATTCGGTCTGGAGGACATTATTATTACATTCCTGTCTATCCCAAAATATGCACGTTTGGCGTAATGGTTAAAGTGGTCGTTTTGTCGCCTCTACTTCGCCAGGTGTAGTGAATTTGATCCCCAAATGAGGCAAAATTGGTGCAATTCAAAAATTATTGTTCCAAGTCTGGGTGATGTTTGTGTTCTTTGTTTGAATATTTGTACAGTCCCTCTTAATACAGGCAATAGTACTAGTATGGAAGTAGTCTATAAAAAATCAGTTAAAAGAAAAAGGTTATGCACGCGTAAGTCCAGTCTAACACAGCGCACCTGGCTGTTTCAGTGACGTAGGATTAGAGAAAACGACTGCTGAGCTTAAGCTGTCAGGTTCAACTTAAAATGAATACGTCAATAAATTTAGTAGTAACATAGAGTCTGCAACTATACCAGGCAAAGGGGCAATTGGCTTGCCCTTAGTTTCTAGAGGTCTAAGTGTGGTTTTATGGTCCACGTAGTAACATGGGTTTTAAAACCATACTTAGCAAAACATGAGTAATTCACCTCCTAAGGCGTGAGATGCAATAACGCGCTTGCGACTGTATATCATTCGGGCTATTACAGTTTGAGCTAGAGAGAGCTAAGATTCCTGGTTTAGGCAATGTTCTTCTTCTTCTTTTCGTGTGGTTAGTGGCCAACCTGTTGTCAAGAGTTGTTTAAGACGCTGGACCGACTTTTTACGTGCCCTCCGAAGCACGGAGACGCTCAGATGAGATACCACTAAGCGGTCACCCATCTATAGACTGACCGCACCCAACGTTGCTTTTTCTTTTTTTGTTATTTTTAATTTGTTTTGTTCTACGTACGCTACTAACACTAGATATAAGCTATTTGTAATACTAACACAATATGGATCCCTGTTGTCCGAATTAAATGCATTTTAATTTAATTTAATTTTTAATTTTAATTTAATTTAATTAACCTCACTAATCGTTTACCGATCAGTGAGTACTGGCTATGAGGTTTAGGCAATGATCGTAAGGAGCCTCTTGAAGTATATATCATATTAGATACTTCTCGCGTCTTCACTCGCTTAAATTTTGGTTATGTCAATTTAAATTACTCTATGTCCTTTTCTATACCCCTGACAACATGTATGCAAAATTTCATGATGATCGGTCAAGTAGTTCAAGCGTTAGATCAATCAATCAATCGTAACAAACAAAAAATCTAAGATTCGTATTTATAATATTAATAAGGATTTTGCTGCGTAGAGTCGCTTCGGCCAAGCACAAAACATGGCAGACGATATCGCAAGACGGATGTCGTACATTTCTCTTCACGATTACTGAAATTGCCAAGTTAGTGGGCTCTATTACGTTTTATCCGGACGGGTAAGGATGAATGCCAACTAGCGCGATATTTTTACTTGTAGGTTATATGTTTATAGAGGTAAGCAGATATGTATGTTTCGAATCATACATCTCCATCTTCCTCTATAAAGATATACAGAACTTGGTGATCTTTAACTAGTTGTTCAACATTTGGGTATTCATTGAGTCTGTTGTTTGAATGTTTGTTAAGTTCTCCACGACACAAGCATTATTCTAAATATAGGAGTTGTCTGTCTTCTGTTTACGCGAATGATATTCATTGAAATTAAACTACTATATACAGATTTTATCGCGTTGTTTATTTATCACTGTATTACAAAATTTTGAAACTATTACATTACTACTACTATTGAATTTTACTAATTTATAAGCTAATAAAATTATTATTATCTATTTATATTTAGGTTTACACTTTGCCCGACGTTTCGGTTGCTTTTCAGCAGCCATGGTCACCGTAGGACAGGTAGGTAGGTCATCATAGGAGTTGTCTATCAAAATCAAAATACATAATTATATTTATATATATTACCCATATTTTTAATTACACGAATGGCGTAGTGGTTTAAGTGATCGCCATGTCGCTGCTACTGCGCCGAGTGTAGTGGGTTCGAATCCCACACGGAACAAAAATTTGTGTGATCCACATATAATTGTTCCGAGTCTGGATGTTCCTTGTGTCCGTTGTTTTAAAAAAAAAAAGTCCCCTTCATAATACAGGAAGTATTCCTAGTGCGGGAAAGGTCTTATAAAAAAAAAGAAAAGTGGAGATCTGAAACCCATAGCCTTGCCTGCCGCAGTAACATTTCTTCTTAATTTTTCCACACAATGATCTTTACATAATTGCTTTTGTTTAAGGTGGCAGATGAATATAAATATTTTAGGCAATGCCTTACACCAACTATCGCATCAATTTACAAGAGAAAGAGGACAATTAAGTCAACCTATCCGTAATATATATCTCTCTCTTACAGAAAACCGCCGTTAACACTTTTATTGTGTTTTACCTGATAAATTAGACTTCTGGAAGCTCACATACTTACTATTCACATTACACTTGTTCAATCCATTTCTAATTTCTTTTCTCTAGGGTCGGTAACGAGCGAGCTCTACGCCTGTACCACTTGCACATTGCCATAACCTATGGTTGGTTGCATTAGCAAAGAGTAAAGCAAGGCGCACATAGGTATTGTAACCGTTTATATAAAAAAAATATGTTAAAGCACCTTATTATATGTCATATACATGATAACTGCAGTACCAAGCATGGTATTCATTCCTGTTTCTTGTCGAAGCAGTAGTTATAGGTAGCGACTCCACTCATAGAAAATATAGCACATGGCAAGAGATGAAGCTGTACACAATTACACACTACGTTAATACACCATACAATACCGAATCTCGCAAGCAAAGTTTGTACTACATACTATAAAAGAAAGTCCCCCGCCGCGTCTGTCTGTCTGTTCGCGATAAACTCAAAAACTACTGTACGGATTTTCGTGCAATTTTCACCAATAGACAGAGTGATTAATGAGGAAGGTTTCGGTGTATAATTTGGTAAGGTTTTGTGATACTACCCGTGCGAAGCCAGGGTGGGTCGCTAGTGTACATACATATATATAAATACCCGACATCAACCGGACCACCACCTGCCAGGCTTGATCACCCAGCCTGGTAAGAAGATCCTTCATTTATAATGTTGGGACATTATACTGCGTTCATCCATAATTGAATTTCATCCATTTTTACTTAAGACTTAGTTACAAGCTTATTGCCGTCAGTCACTAAAATTGCGATACGTTTTGCTACTGAAAATGTCTTATAGAAAACTTCAATAACACTTTGTCTGATCCGTTTATTAAACCCAAGAGATTACAAATGAAGCCTGCTTCGCTAGCAAAACTTCACGTGATACTAAAATATTAACCTCAGAACACAAACAACGTAAACACGTTACAATACGATGTGTACCAACCCTAGCTCTTGGATAAAATTATCAATATTTATTGCGAGGCCGTGCTTCATCAATTATCGAATTTATTGGCGATCAAAAGTTTTACTGCCACTATTCGTAGTAAATGGAATGTTCTAGCATGTTACATTATTTGTAAGCAACGGAGAAATGACCTGTTTGTGTAGTTCTTGTTATGTTCAGAAACATCTTTAAGCATATTGTTTCTTAATCAATTATAAGTAATTATAGGTTACTAGGTTTTGCCCGCATCTTCGCTCGTATAAATGTAGTTTAGGTTAGGTTAGATTTGTAACAGTATTTTTCTGGATGAAAAGTACCTGCCCTATATTTTTTTCTGTCAGAAAACAGGCTGGTTGGTAAAAGACTGGACGTATTGAAGGCGGGTATTCACTTTCAGTACTCGTTTCTGGGCCCGAATATCTAAAAAAATAGGTACTTAAAATTTATATATATATATAATATGTAACGGGTATTAACGTGATCATGCATAATGTTTACCTTTTTTATGCTTGACGTTTCGACTAGGTTACACCGGTCGTGGTCACAAGCTGACTGGTGCTGCGATGTCATGTCTCCGTTTGTAAGGCAGAAGAATCTTGATTCACCCTCATTTTTGGCATATTTTAGTTTGTCCATATACCGTCACACCACCGTCGTGTCCGTATACCGTGAATTAACTGACTGTGCAAAACAGCGAAGTTGCGTATTATTAATCACGGGATTCTACGTCGCAGATAATCTGAAACCATCTTCCCTATTGAAAATATATCCAATAAAACTTAATTAATGTGCGGACACTCTTGCGCATATACCAAAGTTAAACAAAACCGCCGGCCCCGCACCCCGCTAACACACCCCGCACTCGCCCGAATTTGCACCCCGCCCGTCCTTTTCTTCTCAAAGGTCATTAAGCCTCGGTAGCGCAGCGCGCTCGACAGCTGTGTGCGACGCAGTGTGATATTTTATGGATATTTCATACAAATTTTCATAAAGGTTTTCTTTGTAGGTTATACAGTTTTTTTATACGTTACGTCTGACCATAAATATATGTCCTACAATGTTTAACCAGTCACACTGTATATAAAATTCATGATGATCGGTCGACTAGTTACGGCGTGAAAGAATAACAAAGTAACAAACAAACTCACATTTATATTCATAATATTAAAAGTTGGGATAAAATGATAGAAATCGTAGATATTACGTTCAAATATGGTCACCTTTTTAGACGTTAAGTTGTCATCTGACATACAATGCCAACAGTTCATCTGAATTATAAATATGGTATTATCACGCTCACTCATATTGAATATTATTCTCTATGGTTCTCTATCATATAAATATAATGCGCTCTTCCTTCTGGGTGTAGACACTTTTTCATGAGTGTACCCACATATATAATAAAAATCTTTAGTTATAGATTTCTACATACATTAGTACCAGAGACTGTGATGCTACTGCGGATTACTTGACAGAAAATAACACTTTGAGAATCGGAACCAGGGTTGCTGTATATTTTTCTCCTGCGCCGATAGAATTAAGACTTTATTGTGAAGAGTCAGCTACGCATAAGAACTATCCCTGGTCTGCCAAGCTTCTATAGACTAAAGCCTTCAATACAGCCCGTCCGATGTTTACCGGTTAACATGGTAACCGACGATTATCAAGCGAGTCAATCAGGTATTTGTTTTCTAACTTTAGTAGTATATAGACAAAATAAGGCAGCCAAATATATTTTTCTGTGTTCCCTAGTCGTTCCAAACTAAAAAGGCTTGCTATACTCTAAATAATAAATATTAAAGGTTTGTAAATTGATAGTTAACATGACACGCTTTAACGACGAAGAAAAACATCGCAAGGAAACTTTCATGTCTGAGCTCGCCATAATGTTCTCAAAGATGCGTGAAGTCTACTAATCCATAGTTGTTCAGTGTTGTGGACTATGGATTTCTCACAGTGAGAAAAGGCTCCGTGTCCAGCAGTACGTCAGTTTATATACAAGACTTCTTCTTCCTAACCTTTATTATTCCCAAGTCACTTGGGGTCAGCTTTTCTGGTCTAACTGGATTTGGTTGGATATCAGTTTTTACACGGAGCGGCTGCCACCTGACCTCTGCAACCCGAAGGCTAACGATACCCTAAGGCTAGACTGTCAGGATATTATAAGGCACTGACTTCCCAATAACGACTGCCATAGATGTTCATGGCAGCCGGGATCGACGGCTTAACGTGCTCTCCGAGGCACGGAGCAGGCGATAATTGTCAATCAATACGCACATAATTTTGAAAAGTCATATAACTTCCGAAAGTCAGAGGTGCGCGACTTGGGTTTGAATTGCAGTCTGTTGGTCTCGTCACTGAGCTGTCGCTGCTTAGCTCGCTTTATATAGGCCTGATATTTATTATATAATATAAATTATTGTATCTCACAAAATTATATTTCAATTTGGATCGTTACTAATATTATAGTAGTTCGTTTGTTAAGCTTTTATGCCTTAACAACTTGATTGATCATCATGAAATTTTGCATACACATTGTCAGAGGTACAGAAAAGGATATACGGTGTACCTTATACCCAGAAAAAGTGGTGTAACCGAGAAATAAAAAAAATTATATAACCTACATTTAGGCGAGCGAAGCCGCGGGCAAAATGTAGTCTATTATAAATTAATTGTATGTCACAAAATAATATTCGAATGTAGCCAATAAACTATTGTGAAACTGTTAGGAATACTAGCAATAATTTAAACACCAGAAATATAACCATATTGTACAAATAGTAAATATTTAATACAACATTTTAAATAATAAACATATTTATCATAAATATCATCAATAATACTGCATATGGATACCAATTTATAAAGACTTCTCAATTTAATTTTGGAAAACCTTGTTGTAATGTAAATATACGTTGACATGATCTGTTGTCAGGGATCTTAACTAATTGGTCTGGTAAGTACAAAATTAATTTTCACATAAAGTACTCAAACTGTTACGCGAGGTTATTATTTTTTATTAGGATTTAGGTTTTAATAGTCCTAATAGTAAAATGTAGTAAAATGTTGAGTGTGTGTTTATATTTTGTTTAGTATTTTAGTGTTTAACTAATAAAACAATTGTATGACATTGTCTATAAGTACGGTGGTGCTAATTAGCCACGTGGCATACGTGGCGCCATCGTATTTATAGACTGGCTCAAGCTGCATAGAGAATAATGCTTAACTCTCCATGCACTTGGAGCGTATTAACGTATCAATTGTTGGTTGCCAGATACAATTGAAACTAATTTTGGCTTGCCGCCGGTGAGCCGCTGCTACTTAATAGATTAGCAGAAAATATGGATATAGAACGTTTAAAATGTTCTAGTGTTCCTAGTCTTCATAATATTAAGGTGCTTCAGAGCGAATTTGAATCACGGTGGCATATCTTAATGGAGACTGCTAATATGCGCAGGAGATATTATAAATAGTCCACAAGTGTGTGCGCAAACACAAGTGCTCTCTTTGTTCTGTAACGTTCATATTCCGAAGACACGGCAATCCGATCAGAGAGAGACCAGGCGCAGGACCAATAGCTACGTGCTTTCTGGGGTAGCAAACAGCAGAATATAATAACATGGAAATAGTAGATATGGATTACATACATACATACATAAATTCACGCCTGTTTCCCAGAGGGGTAGGCAGAAACTACGGATTTCCATTTGCTACGATCCTGACACACTTCTCTGGCTTTATTCACTTTCATAACATTCCTCATACACGCTCGCCAGTTTAAGGTGCTCTTAACCTGGCCTTTATCCAGAACGTCTCCGATCTGATCAAGAAACGTTCGCCTAGGCCTTCCCCTTGCGACTGTTCCATTCACACACACACACGAATGGATACCATAACGATATGGATTATATTTGTATATATTGTCTCTTATGTCATTATGAGGAACACAGGGTAATACACTTGTACAAACAAATGCTGTTCGCATGCACACACATCTTCATTTCAAAAGTATACCTAAGTCCATAAATTATTAGTGACAAGTTAGTAACAGATTGTGCTTATGTACCATACTAGAATTATTAGTAGTTAATTTAATTCTTAGGTCAACGTTCGGACACCGACACTCAGACATAATGCCTTCTTTCTTTGTGCCTAGATACCGTTATTTTGACAATTATTTTATTTTCTTATACTCCTACTCAATGTTTTTGTTTAAGGCAGTCTAGTATATCAACAATCATATTATGTAACATGCTAGTCTAATTATAATATAAGCATTAGTGACTTACTGGAGTTACTTTGTTGGTCTTATATGGTAGTTCGCGGAATTTTCAGATTTATACATGTCTTCTGCAACCTGCTTGTTACATAACTATTTTGAGTTTATAGCAGTGGGAATGATCCAGTGTGGCAACGGCTATTCTTTACTGCCACACGATGATAAAAGTAGTTTTTATATTATGCCTAAAAACAGAATACGTTATATACCAGCTTTTTATCAGACTAATAACAAGATAGTTTGTGATCACCTCCATTGTAGATAGATACCCTCTAACTTGAGAATAAAAGAGTATTATTACTTTCATACATACATAAATTCACACCTGTTTCCCAGAGGGGTAGGCAGAGACTACGGATTTCCATTTGCTACGATCCTGACACACTTCTCTGGCTTCATTCACTTTCATAACATTCCTCATACACGCTCGCCGGTTTAAGGTGCTCTTAAATTATTATTATTTTCATATCGAGTAAATTTTATTATTCATTATATACATGCAAACATATAAAATGAATATTGTGATTTTATCAGAAATAAATATGTCTATATTTAACAACAAATAATCACTTAAACTCATTACCTAAAAGCAGTAATGAGTACCTTTCAATAAATTTACATTCCGACCTCTAACGGTCAGGGTTCCGTATGTTACACGAATAAAACCTCTCCTGGCCGGGTCCCGCATAATTTTCGTGTATTCTTTGTGAATTTACTCTCACATTTGCAATTCCGATCGGGACATCCCGACTGGCGTTTCAGTCCACAAATTGGTGGACGTTTGTGGGACGCCAAGATTTCTATAAGAGTAGGTAGTTTTAAATATTGCTTACGCGTCCGTCTGTCATGAACGCTTGGAGAATTTCCATCGGTATTACGCTATTTAGATGATTTACGGGAGCGAATCGACAATCAAATCAAGCGAAACGAGACGAACCTACATTTTATGGTAACTCACTTCATTCGAATAAATTCCAAATGGAATTCTTGCTTCAATTTGTCATCGAATATTCCCAATTCTTCGCGGAGACTTTTTCCGTCTGCAATTTATCGACCGATATTTTTTTCTGGATGAAGCTGGAGATATAGGGCGACAGGTGCTAAATTCTTTTCGTTTCTGCATGGCACCTGCTTTTAGCATATTTTTGGAGTATGAAATAGAGGCTTTCACTGTTAAACTCGGTTTATGAACTGATTTCTTACTTAGTAATATAAGCCCTGTATATAAACTCTACCGTTGCTGCGCACGGGCCTTTTCTCAATAATAATAACAATATATTGACTTGTGCGGGAATCGAACCCGCGACCTCAGGCGTGGCATGCGGTTACACTAACCACTACGCCATCGAGGCGAACAATGTGAAAAGAGTTAGATAATAGTCCACCACGCTAAAGCAGTGCGGGTTGGCAGACTTCCCCTATCGTCGAGAACCTTTGACCAGTTAAAATTTTATTATACATAGGTATAGATAAAAACTAAACCGACGAATTCCGATATTTATTTGTTTACTTGTTCATCCAGTGTTACATTCATTTTTAGCCTAGCAAAAATACTTATACTTATTGTGAACGTATAGCAAATTCATAGATGTAAAATTTTAATATCAAATGTATTGTGGGGACAATGTTATTGATATCTTTGGTACCGAATTTAAGCCACTAATCATAGTTTACATATCAAAGTTGCGGTATTAGCGCTTTTAATCCTAAAATTAGCGCAATAAACCAGTGGATTATTACATCGATTTGTGGTTATGTTAAATAGAACATGATGAATGGATGAATGGGTCGTTTGACTAATCATTGGAACTTATATATGCACAAAGCAATATATGATTTCGAATATAAATGTAACTTCAGTAAGCTCACCAGTAAACTTTGACGTTCATAAATATTATTCTGTGTATACATACCTACATAGTTTCACGCCTGTATGTATCCAAGGCAGGCAGAGGTGTATTACCCCAAATTTTGGTAGCAAGGGTTTTATATTAATGATTACTATTGTCATTGCAGCACAGCCGAGTACAGCCCTTATTCCACGCTATTATATTTTAAAATTTCTCGACAGTGAAATCCGGTGATATTTTTCGACCAAGGTTCCGAACCTGGGGCCTCACGGATAACAGTCGCATGCACTGCCGGTTCGCTACTGACGGCAGTCTTGTGCCGCTCGAACAAATTTAAATTAGTGGTATATTAATGCAATATGTACTTATATACCACTGAATTAAATTAGAATAATAATATTTATTTTTAGTTACCTTTTGTTTTTCGTTTTTATATTTTTATTGTGTTTTTATTTCTTTGTTTAATTTATATAACGTAGGTTAATTAATAGAATTAAGAGCGCTTCTCGCCGTTAAACAATTACGTTTGGCAAGTTTACATATGTAATACATCTAAGTTACTGTAGCAATGGAAATAAAAGATTAAAAAAAAAAAAACTTTTGTACAAAAAAAGGATATCGTCACAGAGCATACCAAACACATATTAAAATACCCAAATAAATACCTCTGCTTTAGTCCAGATCCGATGAGAAAGATACGAATATTAACTTTACTAACCATCGAAGATATTGTTCTAAGAATAAGCGCCTAATCCTTACCATCTCAATTTCCCTACCGTTCTTTATATTAAATCTTGTCTCAATTATGCTCGAGTTTCCTCTCGAGTAAACTTATTGGTTTTCGAGCCATTGGGACTCGGAAATGCGTTAAAAGAAATAAAGCCATGTAATTGACTGTCCAGTTGAGGAAAATGTGGATGAAATTATATGACAACATCACTTTGTCTTCTTGTTGGCCAATCAAACGTTTATTATTCAAAGAAATTCGAACAAAGGTCTGTATAGACTATGGATAAAATTGGAATTAAAAGCTGTACGTACGGCCTCCGTGACGCAGCAATAGTGAGTGATATCAGTTACGATGCCCGATTCTAAGTACTATAGGCCTCTTCTATCAACAAATTCTTAGCAGCGTGCATTCTGAAAGTGTGCCCGATAGACAACAGTATGCTCGCCTTGTATAACGTAGGATCTTAAAACATGGCACAAGCTGGTGACATATAGGTATGACACACCTCTGTCCGCCGCCTTTAGTAAGATATCAGGTATTCTGGAGGCATTAACTGCTACGTCATCATTCTTGTACTTTGATCTCAATTAGGATGGGCGTCGTAAAATTCCACCTTTGTCCATTTACATTCATAACATTGAAACATTCTAGGAAAAACATTTACGGCCACTCCTAACACTGACAAGTAAAAGTTATCCGAAAGATAAACCGCATGCTGTCTCACTCATTTTAGTTTAAAGAAGAGAGATGGCGAAACTTTTATCTTATAGATAAATTATATCTGGAGGTGGTAGTACTGTAAGCCCTTACTCTCTTAAAATACGATCTTGAAATTAAACAACAGCAATTCTAAAGGCTTTATACTGGATAGTTTTAACATTGACATAGTATATTGGTATTGAAGTGAGATATTACCTAGCAGTAACTAAATATTGCAAACCTACCTCTACAGAATTCTTCAGTCCTTAATGATCTATCTATCTGCAATTTTTTGTACTAAAGAGGAAAATTTAACGTTTCGTCAAATTTGCTATCTATATAAATGTTCCTAAACTCCTTACGCTAGTGAGGAAACCCACAGGTTGGCAGATCGGAACCGCCGTACTTGCACCACATGTCGATAAGTTTGAATGAAAGTTCTGAGCAAGTTATGGAGCTGTCTCCGACAGCTTAAATGGAGTAGTACCTCCACTTTAGAGCAGATCGCAGGCAAACTATTCTGTGTGTTATTCTTGTGAAGAATTGAATTAAGTATTTAAGTGCTAAGCTAGCAGTAACGGACCAGAGGTCTTTGACTTTTACACTGTGCTCAGTCACCGTAAGGAATAAACACTCCTGGTCAAATGGAGCGATATGTCAGGTGATGTCCGATTTTTTATATATTACATACTATATTTTGCCCGCGAGTTAGCTTGCATGAATTTATGATTTACAGAATCTTATAATTATGTTAATCCAGGTCATGGTCCATCCGTATGCCAAGTTTCATAGACTGCACGGTAGTATAACGGTTTAAGTGGTTTACATCGACTGTTGTGGTTTAAAATCCAAAACAAGAACAAAAATTTGTGTTATCCACAAATGTTTTGAATGATTATATAGTAATCTTCGCAATACAGGAATTATTCATATATTCAATAGTTACGGAATTGTATTTATTAGATAGATAGTTAACCAAATCTGTTCAATGGTGAATAGCAAATATCTAGATATAAAATTAGGAGGACAAGATAAGGACAAGCAAACTAGCATCTACAAACTTTAGCGTGGTCAACTGAATGGTGCAGCAAACGCTGTACTCTTAATTCAGCGCAGAAGCTGTTTCTAACTTAATAATTTAGGTCCTTGAAAAGAAACGTATTGCAACTTTCATGAAGCCCGGCAATCAATACCAGCATCTCATGATCGGTATTGTTCGTATGTTGCCATCAACCACTTGCTTGTTAAAATTCGGCAGGTAATGCAAAGATCCACATATCCAATTACTAACACAAGCGTTGCCTAACCTCACCTATCAATTAGTTTACACCCCTTACAAGCTCTTAACTAAACAATTAACTCTTTACAAAAACGCTACAAGCTTTTTCAATAAAATGTCTACTTAAAGCATCGTTTATAGGTGGTGTGAAAAATAAATTTTCTAGCGCTTTTGACACGTGGTGCGATTATATGATCAAAGGGCGAGGCTTGTATAGCCACGGATATTAAAAGTGCCATCGCACCAAGAATAGTTGACGGCGTGAGACGACAATAATGTTATAGTGAAAATATTATAAGAGTAGATGGATACTATAATATCGCTAATGTCTGTAGAAAGTTGGTTCTTTATTTTATGCAACAAAGGTGCCAAAGAAGCATAGGGCTAAGTAGTAGTTTGCCACGAATCTGTTTGTAAGATTGGTGCGAAACGACAATTTTCAAAATTATCTGCTTTTAAGTAACGTGACGTGATTCACACACATTGATATAATTTAAGTGCGGAATGACCCTGACGTCTGAAGAAGAAGGTATGCGAAGCGAGATCTAAAAGCACATTATTTTTTTAAATCGTTTTGAGCAATTCTGATGAACAGATTCCTGCCAAACGACCACTAAACCAAGCATAGTGTCTTCATTTAATTATTATAATATATGCACTAGCTGATCCGACAATCGTCCTGTCAATCTATACAAAAATATCATCATGTCAGTCATGAATTTTATTCAAATAAAATACCATTTAAATTTTCGGCATTTCCCGCGGTTTTCCGCATATTTTCGGTCCTTCAAACCTTGTCCTAACAACTATTACAAACACAACAAAAAGAAACAAACTAAATCGGTCGAGCCGTTCTTAAATCATGCTCCGTAAAACATGTGGCAATTTATTTTTATTTATATAGATTAAATTGAAGTGTCCAAAACATGTTAAATAATTTTGACTGAATAAAGATTTTTGCCATTGCTTCGACTTTAACGTCGTCAAGACCAATAAAAGGGGCTAAAATAGAGTAATATTGAAAATATTATCGAAACAACGGCTTCTCATACAATTATGCTTATATGAGCCAGAACGGGAATTTCGACAATTCGCACACGCTCATACTTATACATTTATACTGATTAGATGCCTAAATTAATTATTTCATGCACGTTCTTACGTACGTGCTTTATATGTATTTATATATACTGTATTTATATGTACCTATATATACGTTTATGGAATTTGGAAGCAGTAATAAAATTGCAATCTGGTAGTGCATTCTTTTTGCTATTTATTTTAAATACATTTGCCAATGCTAGAGATAATGACTTTGTAAAATAATGTTAGTATATATACATTTTAGAGTTCGAAAAAACTCTTATACAACAGCTTTGTCCGCCCGTCTGTCTGTTATACAACTTTCAACTCAAGAACCGTTAGAGCTAGAAATTCGCGGTTAAGGCCATTCGACTCAGCATAGTCGATATACCCCAAAATGACTATGACCTTTGACCTCTGACCTCAAGGTCACGTGGTATCACGTGACCTTTGCACATTACTTAATAATAATAATAATAATCATTTATTTCGGATTTACATTTTGAATACATCCATATTTGTTAGTAGAATTGCAAGCTTACAAACTAGTGTTAGTAATAATTAATTAATTGCTTTTTAATGTGGCCGGTCCGGGTGAACTCCCCGATGATGGTGGCAAATCACTATACGACTGCGTGCAGCCGTATCCAACGAGCCAGCATCGGAGAGTCCCACCGGTCCGCCAGCGCGCGGAGGATGGTGTTGAGACTGTCGCGCGTGCGGCGCATGATAGATGCGCACCGTTTACGCAAGATGGCCGCAAAGCCATCTGCGCCAGCCGCCGAGAACATCGCGGAAGCGCTGCAGTGGCGCGGCAGTCCCATCAGCACCCGGAACGCGTTATCGCCGCATGTCCGCTGTGTATAGTTAACCCACAGGCTACAGGTGTAAAAGGACTAACAGTACGCTTTAAAAAGCGCGACTTTGACAGTCCCCGTACACCGTGAAACCTGCGGGCCAACATGTTGCAACGGACAGACAGCGCTCTGCGCTCCCTTTCAATATCTACACTGTCCTTAAGGTCCTCAGTGACCCAGTGGCCCAAATACTTAAAACGCTCGACTTTGTTTAGAGCCATACCACTTAGAGTGAAATTCGGAACGAATGTGTATCGCTTGTTGTCCGGTCTGAAAATCATAATTTCACTCTTTTTCGCGTTGTAATTGAGCCCATGAGCCACCGCGTAGGACTCACAAATCTTAAGGAGCCTTCGTAAGGCTCCAATCGATGGGCTCAGCAGCACCATATCGTCTGCGTAGCTGATGTTATTCACGCACACTCCATCTATGACACCCTATGCCGGTGCTGCTGAGCTCATCGATCAAAGACAAAGACAAAGACAAAGACATTTATTGCAACAACTGTGTACAGAGATGTTTCAAATTTTTTTAAAAAGGTATCAACAGTGTGCCCACATCGGGCATTGCAAAAAATTGGTACAATACTTATAGTTAATTAATATAGGTTACATTTTGTTAGTTACAATTTTAAATTTTTGTTACTGAAGTACTCCTGCAAATTATAAAATACATTTTTCTTTAGCCATTTTTTGAGTCTACTTTTAAACAGAACTCCATTTAAAGTCTTCAGTTCCGCTGGCAGATTGTTAAAAACTCTAATTGCAGTTATGTAGGAACTTTTGTAGTACAAAGTGTTATTTATAGTAGGCAAACTGAAATTATACTTATATTTTGTTCTCTGATTTGGCTTTGAGGTAGCTCTTGCATTAAAATATTGTGTGTTATTTTTTATAAAGAGACATAATTCCAAGATATATATATTAGTGAGAGTAAGGAAACCTTTATCTTTGAAAGTAGATCTTAGTGAATCAGTGTTTTGCATGTTATAAATTATTCTTAGGCATTTTTTCTGTAGTATAAATGTAGACTGTACATCAGTAGAATTTCCCCAGTAAATTATACCATAAGTTAATAGCGGATAGATCATACCATAGTAGGCAGTTATAGCTATATCAGGTGAGGCTGTTTCATTTAATATGGATAGAACATAACAAATACTTGACATCTTTTTATTTACCTTCTCTATATGTGCCTTCCAGTTTAAGTGGACGTCTATAGTGACTCCAAGAAAATTAATTGTTTTTACATCTTCTATTTTAGTATGAGATTGATATAAATTTAAGACTAAAGGTTTCGTTTTATAGTTTCTAAATTGCATTAGTTTAGTTTTGCTAAAGTTTACCCTAAGATTTATAGTCTCTAACCAGGTGGTGACCGCCTGGAGAGTGTTTGATATCTCTTGTTCAAATTCAATTTCATCAGCTGTATCATTTTTTACAAATATCGTTGCGTCGTCAGCATACATTACGCATAAGTGATTGATTGTATTAGGAAGTTCATTGACATAGATTAGAAACAAGAGAGGGCCCAAAATACTCCCCTGCGGCACACCTACCATAACCTTTTCAAAACTAGAATATACAGATTCAGCTGTTTTGCTTGTTTTGTTATACACTTCCAGCTTTGTGGCCTGAATTCTATTACTTAGGTAAGATTTTAGGAGTTTTAGAGGTATTCCTCGGATGCCGATACTTTCCAATTTGTTTAATAGTATTTCGAATTTTACACAATCAAAGGCTTTCGACATATCAAGAAAAATAGCTGTACATCTTTTTTTAGAATTCATACCATCCCATATACTTTTAAATAATTTAAATATAGCTAAAGATGTCGACTTTTGTTTTCTAAATCCATACTGATTTTCATTTAAAATATTGTTAATTTCCAAAAATTTTGATATTCGTTCATGTATAACCTTTTCAAATATTTTGGAAAAACTAGGTAATAGAGCTATGGGTCTATAGTTATTTATATCATGCTTAGCGCCTTTTTTGTAAATGGGCTTAATGATTGCTATCTTTAAATCATCGGGGAAATCACCCGTTTCTATCATTAGATTGATAATATATACTAAAGCTTCCGCAGTGTAATTTATACTCTTTTTTATAACATTTATAGGAATATTATCCACTCCAAAACTATTCTTATTTTTAAATTTGTTTACTGTTTTTATTATTTCATTTTTATCGACTGGGTAAAGGAAAATACTTTTAAGATTTTGTGTTTTATCAGACCTGTAATGTGTTTGACTTAATAAGTTGTTATTTTGAGTAGTATACAGTCGATTAAAAGATGCTGCAATATCATGTGGTTGATCAGTTACAACATTTTTGCTGATTATATAGTCAATAGTTGTTCTTATTTCATTAGAGGATCGGGTTTGACGTTTAATTAATGACTCGTTCGACGTTTAATTAATGATGAATCAGTCGGTTGACATACAGGCTGAAGAGCTTAGGAGAGGTCAGCCCCCCTGCCTCACCCCGCATTCCAGCCCATACTCCCCCGAAAGAGAGCCTGCCCATCTTACTCAATTCTTTTGATTGTTATACCAATGCATAAACAATAGCACAACTTCCCTAGGTAGACAAGTTTCATCCCTTAACTTACCCCATAGAATGTCATACGATACAAGATCGATGCTTTCGATAAATCGAGGTAGCATGCATAGACCGGGGTCTTCCTACTCGTGTAATACTGTACAGTCTGAGGCACAGGATGGCACTCTCGGTGGAAAGCCCGGGCCCGAAACCGAACTGCGCGTCGTTTACCGAAACGTGTTTATCCAGGTGCTGACCAAGCAGACTGTCCAGCACTTTGGCAACCACTGTGGCTAGAGAGATCGGTCTATAGTTGTTTACATCCGATGTATCACCAGTTTTATTTTTGATGATTGGGACTTAAACCATTTTTTCGAACTCTAACATTTACGGCAATTCATTGCCATTTCTCACTTGTTTTATACCGTGACTTCTTACGCATTGAATTTGGACGTTGGTACCTATCTATATTTTCTTTCTTTGCATGTAAGAAGAAGTTAAACTACACATTATACTCGCCTTCTAGGCGTAGCAAGATGAAATATGCACCAAATTTTAAGTTAAACCTTCGACAATACACATGTGAAAACCGCATTCAATTTCGTGCAGTAGTTTTTGCGTGATGCGCAGATAAACATACAGAAATACAGACAAAAGTCAAGCAAGATAATTGTTTTGGCTTGGTTGGCGGCCTCGATGACGTAGTGGTTAGAGTAACCGAATTCAAATTCAAATTTTCTAATTCAAATTCAAATTCAAATTCTTTATGTGTAAACATAGGTATTAAGGGTTGTTACAATGGTAGTGTGTGTGTCCAACTATGTTTTGCTTTAGAGCGTACAATTTTTAGGAAAATAAGAAATTTAAGCATGCAGTTGGAATTATTGCAATATTACATTATTGTTATTTACATACGTTAAATATATCGGATGTATGAGGCCTACAGTCTTTCGTTCAAATATTCATCAACCGTATAATAACATTTCGTGATTAGCAACTCCTTAAGGCATTTTTTGAACAGGTCTAGTTTGTTTATTTCTATGATGCGTTTAGGTATTTTATTATAAATTTTGGGTGCCATGCCTAGTATATTTTTTGTCAATATGGCTTTTTTATATCGTTTGGTGCATACTCTATGTTTATTACGGGCACTGTTTAGGTGCTCATACAAATGTATATTGGCTTTGACGTATGAAGCTACTTCATATATGTAAAGACACGGAAGTGTAAGTATCTGGAGCTTTTTGAATTGCGGTGCGCAGCTTTCTGTGCTTTGTATGCCACATATTGCTCGTAAGCATTTTTTTTGGGCTTTGAATGCCAATTCTCTGTCTGGTGAGTAGCCCCAGAATATAAGTCCATAGCGCAAAGTAGATGATACGTATCCGTGGTATGCGGTTAACAGTGTTGTCAGGCTTGCAACCTTTCTCAAGTTATACAGGGCATAGGAATATTGAGTCAGTTTACTGCATATGTGTTCTACTTGCGTTTTCCAGTTTAGATTTCTATCTATCCAGATTCCAAGGAATTTTGTATGATTAGACTCAGTAATAGTTTTATTATTGTATTTAACATTAGGTTTTATGTTATTTGTTTTCTGTTCAAATGAAATGTAGTTAGTTTTTCCAAGATGAATTTTTAAGTTGTTTTCGGTTAGCCATGTTATAATACGTTTCAGGTTGTCATTTATTTCAGTTTCGAATGTATCATCATTTTTTCCTGCGAATAATATAGTGCTATCGTCCGCGAATAATATTATTGGGTAATCAATAGTTTTGGGCATGTCATTAATATAAATGTTAAATAGTAAGGGTGCAAGTACGCTACCGTGGGGTACCCCAAATAGACATTTGCGAAGATTAGAAGCATACACCCGTTCTGTTCTAGTGTAAGGACAAATTTTGGTTATGCATGTAAATTGTTCCCTATTTGTGAGATATGACTTTATTAGTTCAAATACGTTGCCTCTTATTCCGTATCTATAAATTTTGTTTAAAAGTATTTTATGGCTAACATAGTCGAAGGCTTTCGACATATCCATAAACAATGCAATGATAGGTGACTTATTGTCGACTTGATTTAGTACGTGTTCAATGAGCTTGAATATAGCAGAGTTGATACCTTTATTCTTCCTAAAGCCGTATTGTTCACTAATTAAAATATTATTGGATTCTAGATAGGAGTATAAACATTTGTGTATTACTTTTTCAATTATTTTAGAGAGCACAGGTATAAGTGCAATGGGTCTATAATTGCTTGGGTCCTGCATGTCACCTTTTTTAAATATAGGTTTAATTATAGAAACTTTTAGTTTGTCTGGAAAAATGCCGCGTTCTATGCAGTTATTTATAATGTGACTAAGTATTGGTGCAATAGTATTCGACGTAGCTTTGACTATTTTTGTAGTTATGTCATCATTTCCAGCACTGTCAGTATTTTTAAGGGACTGCCACGCCTGAGGTCACGGGTTCGATTCCTGCACAAGTCAAAAATGTGTGTGCATGAACGTGGATGTTTGTATTGGTCTGGGTGTTTCTATGTATAATATGTAGGTATGTATTTACAAAAAAGTATATATGTATGTTTATCTATTGTCTAGTACCCATAGTAAAAGCTCTGCTTAGTTTGGGCTAGATGGTGTTGTGTGTATGTGATAGAATATTATTATTATTATAGCCCGCAGATAATTTTCTTTTACATATGTATATCTTCTGTGTGCGGACATCAACCCGCTAAAATTTTATTTGTACCTAATATGTGTATTCAATGCTACGCTTTCTTATTCTTTCTTTACTATAGAGACTCTTGCAATATAGTTAGTTTATTGTAGACTAGATTTGGCCTGCGGCTTCGCTCGCGTTTTGTAGAATTAGACAATAAATATTATTCCCTTACAAACAGTACTTTTTGACTGGATGATTTACCTATGACCTTTTGTGTATCCCTGACAAGGTATATGCGAAATTTTATGAAGATGAGTCTAGTAATTAAGACGTGAAATAAAAACTCACAATCGCATTTATAATATTAGTTAGGATACTGGCCCGGTTAATATTACTGATTTGGAACTATTTATGAATCACACATAATTCCTTTCTATATTTTCGTTGATTAAATGTTTGTAAGTATCCTGTGAGGCAGGGATTATTACAAGTGAATGAAAGTCGTAGTCTCTTTTAAAAAAAAGTCTTATTGAGAAAATAAAGTTATAATAATTTGGATTTTATTCTTTACTAATGCAATAGTTACTTTCTAACAAATACAAATGAATATAACAAAGTACCTCTAACTTGATTCTCTCGTAAACTTCATATAGTTTTGTTGAACATTTCATCACGTAATCTAACGATAATTTGAGAGAAATTTCGATGAACTATAAATAATTAAATTTGGGCAATCACCCAATGGACATGTTTCTTGGCGGCGTATTTTACTAGCCACTAAGTAAAGTTGGGCACTTCGTCCAAACAAAATTATTCACGAAAACTCAACCCGTTATTAAACATTATTAAAAAGGTTTCTGTACTGTAGACTATACATAACTAAAACCCTCCAGATCGATTTTTTTAAGTAAATAACTAAACTAACATTAAGACTGGCCAAGGATCTACGCAAGCGATATTATAGTGCACAAGAATTTGCACAAACATACGTGCACGCTCTGTTCCCTCATTTTCATATTCCGATGAGCTAGCATATATAATAATAATATTCTATCACATACACACAACACCATTTAGCCCAAAGTAAGTAGAGCTTGTACTATGGGTACTAGACTATGGATAAACATACATATATACTTTTTTTGTAAATACTTTCGATTCGGTTTCGATTCCCAAACAAGTCAAACATTTGTGTGCATGGACATGAATGTTTGTCTTGGTCCGGCTGTTTCTATGTATAATATGTATGTATTTACAAAATAAAAGTATATATGTATGTTTATCCATTGTCTAGTACCCATAGTACTAGCTCTGCTTAGTTTGAGCTAGATAGTGTTATGTGTATGTAATAGAATATTATAGAATATTTATAGAATACTAGATTATTGTTAAGAATATAGGCGTGTTTAGTTTATTTTCATGTGTGAATGCTAATGATGTATTCTTATATGTTATATTGATCACGCAGTTATCGATATAAAAGAGGCGTCGGCCATTCTGGTCGGTGGTGCATTACGTTGAGTACGTTTGGTATTTTCATTTCTTCATTTGTGCCACACAAACCTTTATAATATACCTAATAAAAATGCCAACGTAAGTTATTAAACCATTGTTCTAAAATTTAGAAATAGTTTACCTCTGTTTAATCCTTCAGGGATTGAGGAGTGAGGTTATTAGAACGTATGTGATGTCTGTCTAGCAATATCTGGGTCAATATAAAGAATATATTTCATTTACTTTAGTAATAGTATAAATATTATATTGTTTCGTCCGATTTCTATTTGTTTATTTATACCCTACGTTGCTTTCATTTATTAATATTGACAAATTTCAATTCTGAACGTTTGTTGCTGGCTTCAAGCCAATTTTGGACGTTACTAATACAAAAGTACGTCAGTAATAATTTATAAAAAAAGATAAAGTGTGGTAGTAAAAATGTTCTTTAGTAATATTTATTTATTAGGCGTTTGATTTATATAGACATAATAATATCAGCTCTGTATATGAAATGTCCCACTGTTGGGCATGGGACACTCTTCTCAGTGTGGGCAGTATTAGGCCTTAGTTCACCATGCTGACTCAATGGGGGTTGGCAGACATCACATATCTTCTGGAACATTACGGCGAACTGTCTGCCATACAGGTTTCCTTACGATGTTTTCATTCCTAATTAATACCCACATAACTTCGATTAGTCAGTAGTGTGTGTTTTGGGATCGAATTCAAGACGTCTGCGTGGCAGCTCGGCTTAACAGTAGTATATGATTTCGTCTATACTTACATAGTTCTGTTTCTCTGTATGTTTGTATTCACATCACGCAAGAACTGCTACACGAAAATAAATTATGTTTACACAGTTGTATTGCTGAAGGTCTAAATTAAAATCTGGCGTTTACTTCATTTTGATACGCCGCCTAAGAGTCGAATATAATGAGAATAGATCAGCTTTTTTTAAAGCTATAATTAAGCAATATATCTGTATAGGTACCTACTTCCAAATTCCACGCATACATAGTCACGGACAAAAGAAAAGCATAGTATAATTATTTTACAAAGTAATTACCTCTAGCACTGGCAAATATGATTAAAAATAAACACCAAAGAGAATGCAACAACAGATTACAATTTTATTAATATCTAAAGACTACACGGGATCTTGTTAATACAGTAGGGAACATAGAAAGTAATAAAGGTATATTCTTTTTGTATAAATAAAAGCCGCGTGGAGGGTAATTTGTTATTTTTATTTATCTCTGATTATCCTGCGTAAGACAAAGGGTAATATGAGAAAACGTATTTACGAAATATTATGTTTGGTGTTGTGGTTTAATAAAACTGTTTGTTTTTGTATTAATGTTGTGTGTCTGGAAAAGATAATGGTCCATTCCCTTCTGTAGTCATTGCATGAGTGCGTATCTTGTTTATATTTAAACATTGTTGGTATTTATGCATATATGAGGCGACTCGACGGCGCAACAGAAATCTATACTAATATTATGAAGCTGAAGAGTTTGTTTGTTTGATTGAACGTGCTAATCTCAGGAACTACTGGTTCGAATTGAAAAATTCTAAGTGTGGATAGCCCATTTATTGAGGAGGGCTATAGGCTATGAGATGGGGTAGAAATGGGGTAATTTCTCTTATATGAAGCAGACGAAGTTGTGCGAGTCAGCTTATATAATATATATAATAATATAACATCAGCCATGTATATAAACTGTTCCACTGCCAGGCACGAGCTCCTTCACAGTCTGAGGAGGCAGAACAGTAGTGAATTTTTTTGATACATTTGTCGCATCCTTTGTATAAATCCTGTGTCACGGGCGACTACATTTGTCGGCCTCGATGGTGTAGTGGTTAGTGTAACCGACTGCCACATCTAAGCTCGCGGGTTCAAATACCGCACAAGTCAAATATTTGTGTGCATGAATATGGGTGTTTGTCTTGGTCTGGGTGTTTCTATGTATAATATGTATGTATTTACAAAACAAAAGTATATATGTATGTTTATCCATTGTCTATTCCCATAGTACAAGCTCTGCTTATTTTGGGCTAGATGGTGTTGTGTCTATGTAGTAGAATAAATTATCTTATTCAAACAAGGACATAAAGAACAGCCAGACTTGGAACAACTATTTGTGGGCCACTTTCTTTTTGTCCCGTGTGGCGAGCGAACCCTTAAAACATGGCGCGTTAACATTGGCGAGACGATCACTTATTTCACTACGCCATCTATGTAATCGTATAAGTAATATGTAATACTAACAAGCCCGACAGGCGATATCTTGCCCGAAATTGCAATATTTTATTTAAAAATTCCTAATAGCTGTTTGCAGTGCTTTCAGGTCCAATTGTGAATCTGAACTATGTATAGATGCTTTCAACACACATAAAAATCCATTAAAATCAATTCACCCTCAAAGACAAGTTCAGTTATACACACATACAAAATTGTTTTTTTTTATTGTTACGCTTTCATTTCTTAACTACTCGACTTAACGTCATTAAATTCCGCGTACACGTTGTTACATACATACATACATACATAAATTCACACCTGTTTCCCAGAGGGGTAGGCAGAGACTACGGATTTCCATTTGCTACGATCCTGACACACTTCTCTGGCTTCATTCACTTTTATAACATTCCTCATACACGCTCGCCGGTTTAAGGTGCTCTTAACCTGGCCTTTATCCAGAACGTCTCCGATTTGATCAAGAAACATACACATCACAGAAAAGGACATTGGGTACCTTTTATCCAGAAAAGTACTGTTCCCGTGCGATATAAATGTAAGGGTAAGGAAGTGTATGAGATCTTAGATTCAATTTAGCAGTCCGGCAAAAGATATTGCGTTCTTCTAAAAGTAATCTGTTAGAAACAGAACGGAATCTGGCATTGTAATGTAATTTGTCTATTTTATGTAAACATGAAAAGATAGACAAATTACGATAAACATAGGTTGTTTCATTGTCATTAGGCAAACAAAACATGCTCTAACCTAATGTTAGTGCACCAGAACAATTAGCGCGTCTGGAATTAAGCTAAGACAATGTCTACGTTGAAGCGCATCCAGTGACTTAGGATCGGACAGCCCCATCTATCACACAATGCATTCAGTATGCTGTGTGGATATGCACTTTGCGAAGTAATGAACCACGTCATATGATAGAATGGAGGCACGAAAACCATCATCTTATCTTCAAAGATTACTTTCTTCACTACTATCATATTGGATGGACCTGTAGCTGAAGAGTGGATTTATGTTTGTGGTCAGTTTTGTATTCGATTTTTAAATAGCGTTGCGTGATTTCTGTGATAAAATTCGCAGTAGCAGCCAAATATTCAAAACATAGGTGCGCCCATTACGTTCACGTTAATATCCGTTACGAATTATTTATATAACATTAGGCTCGCATATTATAGGAATCTCAAAACATGTCTGGCAAAATATAGGTGTAATCATGGCGAAAATATTCTAAGACTGCCAGTATAATACACATCTGATTACTCCACCGAGAAAATATAGGAATATTCCATACATCAATTAGCTTATACAACTAGAAGCGATTACTAAATACACTATTATCTAAATCTTACCTCAATCAAAATATTAACCTGGATTAATCAACCTAATCTTTCTAGGAAAACTGTCTAGGTATTATAAAGCGTGAAACAATATAAGTGTTTTAATAATTAACGTTGTGTAGGAAAGTCTATGAATACATTAGCTCTTGTGAATCCTAACTTAATATTATAAATGAGAATGTGAGTTTGTTTGTGACTTTTACACTTTAACTATTCGACCGATCATCATGAAATTTCGCATGCATATCAAGTCAAGGGAACAGAAAACGACATACAGGCATAATACCTTTCATCCAGAAAAAAGTACTATTATTAATATAAGCTTTATAATAAATATATAAATAATTGAACCCTACCGTTCCCCTAGAGGTGAGACGGACACGACACAAAGCGCGTGGGAACACGCCCGCCACTCGGATCTGGTACTGATCGGATGGCGGGCAGGCCCATGAAGCCCACCACCCCCAGGTCAAACCTCAGGGTGGCTAGAGGTTCTCTCGCGCCCTCCGGCACCCGGCTCTGCGGTTGCGAAGACGGTTTAAGCGCTCCATCTCCCGCTCCACCGCCTCCTTAATGGAAATCACTTCCGCACAGAAAAAGGCGACGGCGTTCCACGACCTCTCTCTCCGGACCATAGACTGAACTACGGCCGAGAGCGAGAGGGCAACCGATCTGACTGCCGCAATCAAATAACAACCGTGTCCTCAACAACGTCGCGGCAGTCGCCGCAGTGGTGACGAACGGGCGTCTCTTGCCGGCCTATGCAACAAAGAACCTGGCCAAAGCAACTGTGGCCAGTCATTACCTGTGTCAGCCAGAAGGTAAGGGCACCATGCCGCCTCTCCAGCTACTCCTCAAACACGGGACTTAGCGTGTCTTTTTTTTTTTTTTTTTTTCTTTGCGGGAATGCTGTGACGCATATCCCTCCGCGGGGGCGGGCGGAGGGATTATGTCGGACTCGCCGGGGTAAAAAAAAGATAGAAAGATGGAAATAATAGTAAAGTACCTCCCGGAATACCGACTAAACCTACCACGGTGTTCCTCGACAAAACCACTATCGACGGGGCCGCGCGAATTGCTTTCGCATGCGGTCGCGACCCCGCCGCGGTTACGGCCCGCCATATGAAACGGCAGGCCACTACACGAAAGACCTACCCAAAATAGGCACTACGTCGCATAAAACCCTACTGTCTCCCCTAGAGGGGAGACGGACTCGACACAGAGGCGCGCGTGGGAACACGCACGCCGCCTCTCGGACCTGGTGCTGAACGGATGGCGGGCAGGCCTACAAAGCCCGCCACCCCCAGGTCAAACCTCAGGGTGGCTGGAGGTCGTCTCGCGCCCTCCGGCGCCCGGCTCTGCGGTTGGGGAGAGGGTTTAAACGCTCCCTCTCCCGCTCCGCCGCCTCCTTGATGGAAATTACTTCCTCACAGAAGGAGGCGACGGCGTTCCACGACCTCTCACTCCGGACCATAGACTGAACTACGGCCGGGAGCGAGAGGGCAACCGATCCGACTGCCGCGATCAAATCACGGCGCTGCGATGCCCAGACGGGGCAAACCGCCAAAGTGTGCAGCGCCGTGTCCTCAACAACGTCGCGGCAGTCGCCGCAGTGGTGACAACCGGGCGTCTCTTGCCGGCGTATACGACACAGGAACTGGCCAAAACAACCGTGGCCAGTTAGAACTTGTGTCAGCCGGAAGGTGAGGGCGCCATGCCGCCTCTCCAGCCACTCCTCAAAAACAGGACTTACCGCCACGATCGTGGCGTGCCCGAGCGTGTCTAACCTAACCTACATTTACGCAAGCGAAGTCACTGGCAAATTTTAGTCAAATGATAATTTACGATTTTAAGTATAGATATAATTTCAGTATAGATAATTTTTTTTTTGATATTAGTTTTACAGGTTTACACACGTATAGTATTTTTTTTTTACTTGTCTTATTTAGTAAAAATTTGGTGTACTGGTAGCTAAATACAATACATGGAGACCAAACTTTGTGTATTACCTTTTTTGTCAGCTTCATTTATTTGGGAAGCAGTATCTAAATGACTTTATAATGAATTAGTTGCCTATCAGTAGTACAAGTAAAAAAAAAAATGGACTATACATTGTTTCTTATACAACTGAAGTGGCAAACAAGCTTATGGCCTGATGGTAAGTGGTCACCGTAGCCTATGGACACCTGCAACACCTGAGACATCATTTGCGCGTTGCCGACCCTGTAAAAATCTTTCAACACCCTTTTTGAAGAACCCCATACTGCAGTCTTGTGGGAACACCTCGGCAGGAACATAATCTCTCCCCGGTATCCATGAAGGGCAGAGGCATATTGCTACCACATTTTGCTAGCTGTGGCTCCTATGTTATAGGGTGCTCCCTATAAGTAGTAGCCAATTGCAGTCTACCGAATATAGTTCCAAAATCTTTGTTGCTACTTAGAATTTCTTCATAGTCAAAGATTATGTATTCATTTCGGGACACAAAGTAACACTTGTGTACGTCAAAGGTTCGCCTTTAGTCGTCAAAGTCAGCTAACCTATATTACTGTAGTAACATTTAGGTTAAAATAATATACATTTAGGTTAAGGCCTTGTCCTACCACCTCCAAATAGCATTTATCTATAGTATAAAAGTCTCGCCATCTCTCTTCTTAAACCTAACATGAGTTAGACAGCATACGATTTTTCTTTCGGATGAATTTTACTTGTATGTTGTGGGACTGGCCATAAGTATTTCTATCACATATTCAGAACCTAGGGTGCTAAGAAGGTTCTTGATTGGACGCAACAACACTTTGTCTGACTCAGATATCAAATCCAAGATCTCATGCACAGTCGTATTCACTACCGTTGCACCACCAAAGCAGTGGATTAATACGACCACACATTTCAGTTACACTTTATATTGAGACATTAAAGTTAGCTCACGACACCACTTGTAATACAAAAAACAATTCCTTGCCAATTTCTCTCCGGTTAACGATACCTACGCTAGGACGTTTGCATACTTGAAATTTTGCGAGTGTATTCCCATCGTTTTGTTAACTGTTAACATTATCATACCTTACTTAAGTACGGTTAATGTTGCCAACGTAATTGCACTTAACTAGGCACCTAGCAGTATCTACAAAAGCCTTACCAAGAGTTTCGGTTGCGTTAACTACTGTAGTTAACGCACCTAAGAAAAGTTGACTGAAATATTTTAGAAGATCGTGGCCATATTGCCAAAGTATGTCCTTGTTGTGAACAAGGTTTTCTAAGCTCGTAAATCTGTCTATTGTTGAAATGTCAGACATATTTGAAAACCTATTGTGCATGGCCGCCGGTGTGCTGCTTCCGGACAATAGGTTAATGATACCTCAATTTTACCGGTGTCTGCCACCCTACCCATCTTTAACTTTTTATTAGTGTCTTGGCTTTTTGGGTTCTTTCACTCCGTCTTTCATTCCTTTATCCTGGGGTCAGCGACCCACGAGGATAAGTCTGCTCTTGCAAGCTATAATAGGCTACGGTAACTGCTTATCGAAGGAAGGTGCCTACGATAGTATAAAATAATGAGTTTGCAACAACAAAGTTCTTAACTTAGGCGTTAAATTATACATCGGTAACATAGTTTTATAAAAATAACTTCGACTATCATGATCGTTGAGCATTGAGCTCGGACAAAAATAACGATTCCATGTACTAGACATCTAATTTAAATAGCTGATTAAATGAAACGCCTACTACTGTCATTAACGATTAAAAACTATATCAACCCATAGTAAACAAACAGGTTCAAATTACGTATTCCCAAGCGTTTTGCTAAATAACATCGAATGGAGGATTGTACACAATTACTTCTGTTATTGCCCCCATTGTGGCTACGTCATATTAAAATTTTGAATAAATTATTTTTGTGCTCAACTGCACGGAATTACAATTTGAACGAAGGTAATGAGTACCTTTTTTGTTTGTTCAATTGTACGAAAATAATCGTAATTTATTCGAACTATATGTTGGGAAAACACAATATGAATGAAAAATTATGACAGACGCTTGATTAAACATAAAATCGGTCTAAACTACATACAAGTTATAAACTGACATTTAAACATAAATCAAAAGCAAAATAATTGAAATGAAGCACTGAATTTAAATTTGCACATACATTATTTGAAGTTATAAAATACAACTTCAGATAATGCACATTACGTCTGTATTTTTGTCAACCTTGCATTTATTTTTTGTCGACGTGTAGGTGTTCATACATTATTTATCTCCGATTATGCATTGAGTTGTGGATTATCGGTGTGTGATGTCCAGCAATAACGCTTAGCCCATATAGTCATAACTCAGCATACGTAATACACCTTAGACGCAATTCTAGTAAAAAAGACAGAAATCAAAACATGCGATAGACACTTTAGGAAAAACCTATCTAGCTTCGGCAAGTCAATGGTGGGTATTGGTGGTTGCCATCTAGTTCCTTGAAATGTTGAAAACAAGGCATTTTGATAGTTCAATACTCTGCCAGCCTTATCTAAAGATACCTACAGGAAGTACATATTTTTGAATAATTGTTACCACTTCAAACGCCATATAGCAGACACAATAGAAAATATATTGTTCGCGGTCATTTGTGACCAGCATGGCGTTAAATGTGTTAAATTATGGGTGACAACCCTAACAATTGTTATAGAAGCTACTTTGATTTATGTTTAACTTAAGTAGTAAGAAAAGTCTCTGATTACTGAAACATCTAGTATTTTATAAAATACACGGTTCAATTTTATTACCGCTAGCAATTAAATCATCAAATCTATTTCTTTTCTTGTCAGATCACCACAAACTCACTTAATCTCCTTAAGCTTCTTTAAAACTTCAGCGATTTTTCCGAGATTTTGTCTTTATAAAGCACCCGAAGATAATAAACGGCGAGCACTTAAATTTTTCAACACAACATTCCATCTAAAACAAAAACACAATTTGGCAAGGGAGAATTTTCAAATATTCACTCCAAGGAGATCCATTTCGTTGGAGCTTTTAAGGTCCTTAATTTGTAATAGGGCTTGGATAAATCTTTCGTTTCTTTTGTTGGATTTTTGTCGAGGAAGCCCGGAGCCGAGTGTCACGGCTACGTCACAATATCTGGGAATAATCAGTCGGATTCGACGTCAAATAGCTACTCGTAAAACGTAGAAAGAATACTAATCTTCATGTCTGTCAATTTTGATAGCCCATCGATGATGCGAAGACGATAGCGGAATACGAATTCTACATAGGTTCTGTCGTTTGCAAGTGATTTAGGAATACTCTTTATATTTTCCCTTGGTTTTATTTGAACCTTAGTATAGGTGGTAATGTTGAAGGACTTTTATGACATGTTCTTGGTTTATTCTCTGTCTATCTTGTTAACTGCGCCTAGTACGGAAGTAGCTTTACCCGTTTAAGGATGGCCTGTATACGGGTCAAGCTACATGCTATAGTGACATATGGCTATGCTATGCTTAGTTCACCCCTTATGCATAGCTAGTAAAATGTGAGTATGTCACTACTAACCAGCCTTGAGTCTATGATTGCCAGACTAACATGCATTCATGGCTCTGAAAAGCCTTTTCACTATCAAAGCACGAAAATTTTTTTTATGTTGTGTTTTATTGTAGGTCAAATCAATCAGAGACATGAACGATGAGTCCACTTGTCCTTTGATCTGGTTCAGCTTTAAATTGTGATAGCATTATTCTTCTCCCTAGCCTTTATTATTCCCAAGTCACTCGGGGTAGGCTTTTCTAGTCTAACCGGATTTGACTGAATATCAGTTTTTACACGGAGTGGCTGCCACCTGACCTTCGCAACCCGAAGGCTAATGATACCCTAAGGCTCGACCAGTGTCAGGATATTATAGGGCATTGACTTCCCAATAACGACTGCCATAGATGTTCATGGCAGCCGGGACCGACGGCTTAACGTGTTCTCCGAGGCACGGAACAGGCGATAATTGTCAATCAACACGCACATAATTTCAAAAAGTCATATAACTTCCGAAAGTCATAGGTGCGCGACGTGGGTTCGAACCCGAGACCCTCTGCATTGCAGTCTGTTGGTCTCCCCAATGAGCTATCACTATTTTTTAATTGTGATAGCATTATATAATAATATAAAGAAACAGAAAATCATCGCAATACAGACACATTCATGCATTAACTTTGCCAAATATACTGTTAAAAACAGCATTAAAATTTAGCTCCATAGAAAAGTTTAAATAATGCATACAATACAGACTAAGTACCATACATAGTAACCAATATAAGTAGTATAGATTAAGTAATAAGAAATTTTATTAAGTAGGTCATCCTATTATCTATTATTGTTGTATTAAATTGAGAATGGCATCATTGTCGATTTCTATGCAATACAACAATTCAACAAAGGACATATTTATTTTATTAATTTAAATTCTGACTGTAAACGAAACAGTTTGTCGGCCTCGATGGCGTAGTGGTTAGTGTAACCGACTGCCACGCCTGAGGTCGCGGGTTCGATTCCCGCACAAGACAAATATTTGTGTGCATGAACATGGATGTTTGTCTTGGTCTGGGTGATTCTATGTATAATATGTATGTATTTACAAAAAAGAATATATATATGTATGTTTATCCATTGTCTAGTATCCATAGTACAAGCTCTGCTTAGTTTGGGCTAGATAGTGTTGTGTGTATGTGGTAGAATATTATTATATAAAATACTATCCAACTACACATACCTACTTATATGTACACGTATTACGATTTCTAACATTGCTCCTACAATAGGTACTAATTTCACACTGGCTTTACACGAATTAAGCTGTTAGCAAAATTACTGATGCAAAGAAAAATATTTAATATAATTGGACAGAGCAGTACGTGTCCACCAAGCGTGAACCGCCTTCAATGCGATGTTTTACTCAAAAGCTTTGCAATTTGAAAAGTTTTATAGCTACGTGTACTTGAATTCAATTTAGCCGTTCTGAAGTACCGGCAGTTTAGATGGGATCTAAAACGGTGGTCCGTTGCATATTCATTTTACAAATGCCTGTATATCTTCCTATAGCGGCAAGTTGTCGTGTGTGCCACCCACATTTTGCCCGCTATGGTACGTTGTATACATAAAAAAATTCTGAACTGCAGCACTTATACCTTGTAAGCGGCGAGCCTTTTGTGGTCTACCGCCCGGTAATATTGCCAGATTCTTTGCTGTAGCGTAGAATTTTTAACAGAAGAATCCAATAGACTGATCGAGCCTGAGAACTCACTGTTCGCAGCAAATTTATCATACTCGGCACGCGTGTTCAAAAAGGTAATAAAAGTATTGGCACACACAAAGTGAAATTTTAAAAACGTACCAATTAAGTAATTTTTCTATTAGTCTTAAATCAAAATTTATATTTATTGCATTTGGCTCGATGCGCCTCTGGGTATAGAGGTGTACCGATAGCTTATGCAATACTCAAACAGATTTATGAGTTAGGAGATATTAACTTGAGGTTGCAATGGATCCCATCTCACATAGGCATAAAGGGAAACGAGGAGGTTGATAAATTAGCAAAGGCAGCTATATTAGAAGGTATAGAAATTGATATAGCTCCTTATTACACAGAAATACTTTGGAGATTTAAGAAAATTTGTTTTAATAGTTTTAAGGAATATTTCAATCAAACGAGCAAAGAAAAAGGCATCTGGTATAAAACTATGCAATGTGAGCCTCCTCGGATCCCTTGGTTTTCTGAAAATAAAATAAGTAGAACTTATATTGTACTGGCGCATCGAATACGTTCTGGTCATATTCCATCACGAAAGTTTGGATATCTGATGAAAAAAGTCAGTTCACCTAATTGTGAAGTATGTGGCAAGATAGACGATGTCCAACACCTACTGATGGAATGTGAGAAGAACCAAAGGGAGAGGGAGTTAGTCATGCAGAAATTTAACATTAATAAATATGACGTTGGAGGTTTTATAAGGATTTTGTCAGAACCCTTATCGCCGGCAGCAAGGTGTGTTTATGACATGATATCTGCAGCACTGTCTGCCTCTCCCTTATAGTAATAAGGCAAGTTTATTATTAAAAGTAAGTAAAATGTAATTAAGGGTACGATGAGGCTGGCATACCTTTATAAGGTAAAAGCCTCTAAATAAAAAAGATTAAAAAAAAAAAAAAAAAAATTTCTTCAACAAAATCTCTTGCATTTAAAGCGCAATTGTTTCAACTACAGCAATTTTTTAATAAAGCGTGTTTTAGATTTTTTATAAAAAAAATTTTTTGACACACTTTTATTAGCTTGGTATGTATCTATGAATCTATGTAACGGAATCTTTTAACGTGATTTTCACCCTTTTCAAACCGACGGATTGATTTGAAACTTTGCACACTTATCGAGGACCGTTGACAATACAATAATTTAGAAAAATATAAAAAATGATAGTATAGAAAACTAAAAAACACGCTTTATAAAAAAAGTTGAAAATAATTTAATAATTTTCTTGTAAAAAGGCGGGGTGCTTTCTAAGATATTTTGAAAACTACCCACGCTTTTTTACATTAAAATTATTAAATTATTTTACGTACGCTCTTTTCTTGCGCTAGCTTATAAATAAAAATATCAACACATCAAGTGTTTATTAAAATAGTCTGGGCCCCAGATTTTTGACGTCCATTATCATAATAATAGAAAAGGAATATATTTAAAATGTCGCTGCATAGAACACCATATAAAATATGAACAAAATCAACATGAATACTCAAGTTCTAAGAGAACGCAATAACAACTGAAAATAATAATAACGTATAAATTGTAGTCTAATGGATGCGTCACCTTACATTAATATGAAGGACGTTAGAAACCTCGGTCAAGACGTCGAGACGTGAGACAAGCGAAATGGTAATATTAATTAGCTTAAGACTAATGAAATTGATGGCGGCGCTGTACTATTAGCAAGGTCGTTGTAAATGGAAACGCTTACGCGAATTATTTATTAATAGAATATTGGTCTGAGAGAATCGAATAGCATTTTCGACGTGCGATGTAAGAAATTTATTAAGTTACATGGTTGTATTAGTAATATAAGGTAAATTGTTACTGTATTGTATGTAGTATGTATGTGGTCTCGGATTAAATATTTTTTGTCTAGAAATTCTCCGCAGCACCACGGATTCTCGAACTGTACTAGGAGTAATCGGCAATGGACTTGGTGTCAATCAGTTGTCAAAACCATAAGTGGAGTGAAATGTGGATGTATTACACGTCTATCTACGATAACGCGCATGTACAATACATAAGACGTTGTACAATTAGATAGACACATATGTAGGTATAGTCACTAGTCTGTTTACCGGAGGGTTGAGCAAAGACGATATGTATATTTCGATTTGCTATGATCCTAGCTTCTCCTGCCTAATTCAATATCATGAGATTCTTCATTTATGCTCATCGGGTTAGGGTATTCTGCTGAATATCTTGTCTTAGATCGATTCAAAGAAAGTTCGTCTAGGGCTTTTACTTACTATTTATTGCGAATCAACTTGCAAATAATTAAATCTTATTCTTGAACTTTATAAAAAGGATCCTTTTTTGTAATACGCCGTGTTAAAAGAACTTTCTTGTGAAAGACTTCTGAGAACTATATTTTTAAAGACTTATTTATGTAGATAGTTTTTTATTGAAAATAGGCAGAATTCTAATTAAACCCGCTGCGATCCTTTTACACCTACACTAGCCGATATGTATGATGCAGAGCACTATATTCAAGACCATGCCCTAAAAACCATAACCATGCAAACCTAACCCAAAAAATATATCATTAAACTTTCCTTACAAAAAACTTTAACTCTATACCCAACAGAACTAGGTAATAAGCGAAGCTAAACAGCTTGACATCGCAACACGTGATCGGTCAAGTCCCAAAAGGGCAATTTGAGGGCCTACTTACAGACATGTCAGCCGAGATAAGGGTCCGTTTGCGTTAGACGGATAGATTCTACTACACAAACTCGAAGATAACTCGAAACAATTTATTATTGTCCACTTATCTATGACCTAGAATATTTTCTGTCCAGACGTTTTATGAATAATATGAGTATCGTGGCTCATGTTGATACATGTTCGCTCACTGTTTTTCACTTATCTTACAAAGGCATTACTTCAAAAAAGTGATATGTATAGTTAAACCTCTTAGAATAAGATTTAGGCAATTTTGAAATCACTTTAAATTATATTAAAACAATAAAAATTTGACATGTTTTAGATATTGACTTGATTATTCTAAAAATTGTATTCATGAATTGATAAAGTAATTTTACGAGACCAGCTATTTTTGAACATTCACATATTTTGTCTCGAACCAGTGAAATGCTTCATCGATGTTGTATTACATTATAAGAAAAATATATATTTAATAAAAATCTTACAATTTCCTTGAACTACAATAAATTTGCGTGGAGCTCTTAAGGTAATTGATTAATATAAGTAAAAAATCCTACTTAAGATTTGCAGGTTAAACTAATTGTTTATATTATACTAAGTAAATGTAAAAGTATATTAGATTTGCATATACTATTAGTATCATAAACAAAATTTTTGTTTAAGCGATAAAAGAAATGTTTGTTAGCTTTGCTTCACCTTTTTTATATTTTAAGTCGTTGCTTTATTGCAACTTTGAGTCTGAACTTTTACACTGTGTAAGTTACTTTGTTATTTATAGTCTTTTATCAAGTCGTTTTGTTTAAATGGCTACTAAATACAATCTACTATGCCCAAAAGAAGTTGAAGAATATCTCATGCACTTAGATAGTGTGAAGTATATCTGTGTGCTTCTAAAATGAAAATACATTATAATTTTTGAACAAATAGTTCAGTCTACGTTAAACATTTAGAAACTTCATTACACGCATGACTTGATTAAATTTCAATTTGCCTCTAATAACTTGGCCTGTAAAGTAAAATAATCTTATCTTTATAATGAAAGACGTCTTTCAAGACCTTATGAAGCTAGAATTAAACACTAGATATCGAATAGAAGGAAATAAGGAAATATACAGTTCAGATTATGTAAATGTGATTCCAAAGTTTTACGAACTGAATATCAAATACGTTTTTCCGTCCCTGGTGTTCGAACGTCGTGATATCATTCTAAAGTCTTTGACTTTTAAGATCAACGGTTACTTGTATACTAGTTCACATCGTGAGTAATTGATTTGGTGGAGCCCCAAGAACCAAAAATATAAAGATATGACTTTATATTTTTGGTTTTTGGGACTCCACCAAAGTTAGTATTCTGGAGCACTAGTTTGGTAAATTTTTAAATCGAGAGTTAAACTACACACTAGGGCCTAGTGTATCTTCCAAAATCTACTGTTGAACATATCCTGCCAGTCCTGGCAGTAGAGAGCTATCTGTATTTCAAAACCGCTTTTAACGTGATAGTTTCTGCGAAAATGATAAGAAAGTTGTTATTTAATAACTGAATCACTTATTTTGAAGAAATTCTTATAGTATGCTATTAAGGGATGCTACAGGGAGTCCCACTGGTTCCTTTATAAATAGGATCTTTAATCAAAGTAAACCAAACCCATACGAGGGTGACTCGTGACCTATTCACCTTTCTACGCATACTTGCTTTTTGCCTCTTGCAGAAATATACTTTCCTGTAATAAAAACAAACACAAGGATTACGACGACTCTATTAAATAACGACAAAATAAAATGTACCAGAAAGGAAACATAATATTTTTCTCATTTCGTAATGTCATCGTAAATTTTTAGAGACGGGTGCTTTTACAAAAAGTCCACTAATCCCCTGCGGTGAAAAACCCTTTGTTGGCAGAATAGATAAAAATAGATTTCACAAAGGTTCCGTATAGTCCTTTATATTCTTCCTGTATATTTTATAAGCCCAGTGGCTGACAGGCTGGATTTTGGTGTATTATGCTAATTTAATAAATTGTGATGAAGTAAAGCTTCATATTATTAAATTATTTTTATTAAAGTGAATGAGAAGGACGGCATGACGGGCCTCACCACCCTGCTTACTTAATGCCATCTGCCATCACCCACTATTTTGCAGACAGCACGTTCGAACTATTTCCAACCAGTGGTGTTAGTTTCATTAAAAAATTTATTGAAGATGCAAGTAGCACCTTAAAACCACTTGCTTTTATGCCGAGAATGATGTTGATTATGAAGTTTCAACTCTAATTATGTCGAATGCATTTCGTAAACAGTTGTTAAAACAGAGAGGCGGTGTATGATCGCACCTCCCTGTCAGGAAAGAAAATACATTTCATTTTATGAGTGAAATATATTCAATAAAATAATAGATTTAAATTTGACATTACATTTATCTATATAATATACGTGTATAATTCTAAATTTATACCAATTAATAGTTTAATGTGTAGATACAGATGCATCTTTCTGAAAGTAATCCTGGCGGCGCCCATGCAGATGCCGTATACCGTAAGTTCACATCCAATATTTGTACTAGGTTAATAGATAGTCGTAAAACTTACTTAAGGATCTCTAAAAGAAAATTAACAAATACATTACGATCCAAATGACCGTAACGAGCTTTTAACAGTTAATCCAGTGTCCGATACCAAATTGTATCGTTTGCGTAATAAAAGCTTAATCGATTCTACCTCCTGTGCAATATTTAAAAGCAATTTGTGGATATTGCCTACAAACATTATACACATGTTTTTCCCGTATCTATAATAAATAATATTAGTCACGATCGGTACTAGTGGATCATTATGCTCTTAAGGTTATCGGTACTATCAACATAAAAACGAAGTGTTTGTAGGTTTTTATTTAAACGGGTTAATATTTGGAACACCAATCGGGCTTAAAATAGTATAGTATTCGATAGTCTAATTGTTGATTAAAGTTATAGGCTATATAAGATCAGTTTGCAAGCCACAGGAAACATTTCAGCTATACGATTCTTTAGGATAGTTTAATAAGGACGATAAATCAACTTAACACGACGAAGTATATACAAATTTGATCTCTGTCAGATCAATGCCTTTAACCTCTCAACCTCTCAAATGCCGTTGACGCCTCACGCATAAATGAAATAAAAAAAAAAAGCGAAAAGGGAGTCCAATTACAATTACAATTACAATTACCGTTGACGCCGATCGACGTCTTCAGATTTGTACTCGTCAAACCCCGGTGACGCGATAGGGCGTCGAGCATACTCGATTGTGTATGGTTTATGTTTTCAACGGCGGAGTTTGAGAGGTTAAGAATCGATCCTGCAGAGAGTGAGTGATATAGAGTACTGTTTATCAAAGGACAGTTGTAGTACATTGGTCACAAAGCATACACTTGCAGCCATTGCGTCACTTAATTCGTTATTATCCGGGGATGTTACCACAAATTACAAAGACACAGATATCCTACTTTATACGAGGTGTAATACCAGACGTACTCATTCTCATTCACATTCTTATGCGTATATCCTCGAAGTGGAATGTTACGTTAGCAATTTGCCAGCTGTAATATTAGATCTCACGTAATAGAGAACGCATTTATTGACGTCAACTTAGCATATCAAATTCCGTCCTGCTAAAGAACATTTCTTGCCAAAAAAATCAAATAATACTTTAGTTTACCAGAGAATTGAACCCCAAACTTTATTAACAGCAGTCATATTCACTTCCACTACACAAGCAAAGTTCATTTTTCTTCTTTTAATAAAACAGGTATCGCCCGCTCTATATATGTACAATTTCAGCATCGGTTACTTTAGAAGCATACGGTAAGCTGACTGCAGTATCACCGCGATCGAAAACGATTTTAAATCGCCGCGATTAACCCTGCTTGCAGCAAACGCACTGCGATTTTTCAATTTCTTGGCAGTTTTCAATCGTAGCAATATCGCAAGCTCGTCACGTACCTGACAACTACATATCGCGATTTTGCACCGACAAGAAATCGCCGATTAAAACGCTACAAAGAGCCGTCATCAAGCGCTTCTGTACCTGCATATTTTGTGGCATTACTAAGTAAAATACTTAATCCAAGTCCATTTCCCAGTATAAAAGATGAACTTTAGTTTTATATTTAAAACACCGTATTCACCATGCTCTGCAGCTGGCACTAAGAAGCTCGCACAATTCCTTTTGTTGGACACTACAATAAGGCTCATCTCGATGACAAGAATACGGCATCAGGAAAAATATAACATTTTGAATAGAGTATGCTTATTTTACAAAATGTTAAAATACGTGCGTTATATTTTACATATCCCAAACGAAGGCAGTAGTTTTAATACGCCCATGTGACTGCATGAATGGCACAGTTGTTAAAGTGGTCACCTTGCCGATACACGCTACGCAGAGTATTGTGGGTTAGTCGGCCTCACGGGAAAAATTAGTGCGATTTGCAAATAGTTGTTTCGGGCTTTCTTTGTGTCGGTTGTTTCAATGTTTGTAAAGTCTTCCGCGACAGAAACCTTGCAGGGGAGTCGCCTTAATAACAAAGATATAATAAAATTATGCCTAATACAAATTTAGGTTCCGCATAAAATTGTAACATGACCTGGTAATCGAATCTGGACCCGCACTATCCAATAAATAATCAAAATCACAAAAAATAATCTAGCGGTTTTAAATCACATGATCGAGCTGGCCACCAGCTGAATTTCGTGAAAGTATGCGATCGGAAAATTTGGTTTGCAATAAATTTATTGTTTCGGTGGATGTGTAACTTGTGGCACCATCTTGTTAAAACCACATGTTAGTGATATCCATATCATCAATAATAGGCTAAAATTGAGTTGTTAACATCTCTCGATAGCGTAATCCATTGACAAATTTCAATTCCTGATGTAGGACTATGAATAGCTCAGTTGGCAGACTGACAACACGGTTTGTCAAGGTCGCAGGCTCAAATCCTGCTTCATAATAATGATAATATCAGCCCTGTATATAAACTGTCCCACTGCTGGGCACGGGCCTCTTCTCAGTGTGAGAAGTAGCCCAGCAAGCTGGCTAAGCGTGGGTTTGCAAACTTCACATGTCTTTAAGAACATAACGGAGAACTCTTAAGACAAGCAGGGTTCTTCACAATGTTTCCTTTACCGTTAAAACGAGGATCATTAATTATTTAATAGGCATAACTTAGAAAAATCAAAGGCCTTGGAATCAAACTAGAGATGGCCTGCATAGCAATCCAACTAAGTCTTTTTTCTCTGTTTAAATTTACATTCTTAAATAAAATAAATCTCAATTCAAATCAATCAAATTAACAATAATTGATACATTCGTTACTTAATCTGTAAAGTCTTAGAATACCAGACACAATTAAAAATATATCGTGACTGATCACCGGTGTGCCGAAGCAACTCTATTGAGGTAAATGTAATATTTTATGTTAAAACAGTATCACTGTTACAAAATAAAGGTACAAAACATTTCAGTATAGTTATGCAACGAACACTGTATGCAACTGAAAATATCGGTGTAAAAACCCGGTAGAACGTCTGTTGTTGCTATCTCCGGTTCCGTCAATGCCCCATTTAGGTCATCAGTATCTACCAACAATACGTGTTTTCAAGTCAACTTTGGTCGTTTCAAATGTTTTACACGGCCAGGTTATGTTTACTTTTAATTTGAATTGCCATTTACGGTTGAAATAAATGGTGTTTGAAACTAGATAATGTAAGATTGAAATTAAACTACTTTATACGAATTTTATCGCGTTGTTTGATATAAAACTATGTTATTACATCATTTTGAAACTATTACACTTTACTACTTCTTCTTCCCCTCCCTAGCCTTTATTATTCCCAAGTCACTTGGGGTCGGCTTTTCTGGTCTAACCGGATTTGACTGGATATCAGTTTTTACACGGAGCGGTTGCCATCTGACCTCCGCAACCCGAAGGCTAACGATACCCTAAGGCTAGACCAGTGTCAGGATATTATTGGGCACTGACTTCCCAATAACGACTGCCATAGATGTTCATGGCAGCTAGGACCGACGGCTTAACGTGCTCTCCGAGGCACGGAGCAGGCGATAATTGTCAATCAATACGCACATAATTTCGAAAAGTCATATAACTTCCGAAAGTCAGAGGTGTGCGACGTGGATTCGAACCTGAGACCCATTCATGAGACCCATTCATCCCATCTGCATTGCAGTCTGTTGGTCTCCTCACTGAGCTACACTTTACTACTATTTAAAATTAAATTAAAATATTTATTTATAATGAATATTTAAAATAAATTATTAAAACTAGGTATTTAGATTTAAGTCCTCACATCTCAGTTTTTTTTCAGCAGCCACACCCACAACCAGTAATTCACAGGGAGACAAATAAATAATACGAATAAATTAGTTTAATTTTAATATATAAAATTCGCATAGATAATATGATATATAATGTTACTTTCAGAGTAATGGATGTCAATCATCTGGTGCTCAGAATCTTTAGCTAATAATGTGATCTGACGTGAAAGAGATAGTTATCATTCACAGAATTGTGATTTTAATTTTCTGCGAGAAATTTTATCAAATCAATTCTGTTTTGTTGCCTTTATAGTTTTTCCATTAGTTTATTATCTTTTTGATATTTCGAGACAGGTTGAAATTAGTGATGCCACACGTTACCGATTCGATTTGAAATAATAGATTTTATTTAAGAAGAACTTTCAATCGATTTAATGCATCGACATATTTTTAGTATAAATATTAAGTATTCGTTTATTAGCTTTTTAAAATTATATATGAAATAAATAAATATATAAATAAAATAAATCATTAAAATAAAAATATTTATATATAATATAACGTATACGCGCATTAAATTCCAAAATATTTAGTCTGTTGTTGTTTGTTATGCACAGGGCAATTCACTAAGTGGGCGTTACAATAAAGTATGACATTCTGTAGTAGGTACATTATTCCGAAAAAAAAGGTAATTCATAGTCGTGAGCTATTAAAAAGATAATAAATGAATGGACAAACTACAGTAAAATGTCTCAATTAAGATGTTTTTGAGTGTTCACTTTGCGTGCGTTAGTAACATATCTACTTCTCGTCTGTATGTATATCATATTATTTTTTGAAACATTATTCTTATACTCTTAATACACATAGTACAAGCTCTGCTTAGTTTGGACTAGATGGTGTTGTAGAAATGTGATACAATATTATCTTATCTTATCTTACTCTTATGCTCTACACATTATATAAATTGAGTCACAGCGGCACACTGGTGGCTAGACGTATTTGGTTTTCAATAATGTCTGACATTCCAAGAATTGACAGATTATGAGCCTAAAGACGAATAAACAAAGATACTGATTGTTTTGTTTTACGGGTAGCGTAATATGCGCGCGTCTAATGCTAATCATACCCGCGTAAATTCGGTCACAAAAATATGAGTCGCGTAATTTGCGTTAACACATTTAACGCCACGGCGGTCAAAATCATCGTGAACGATACGTTTTCTAATATGTCTGCTATATGGCATTCACTGTGTTAAAATACAATTTCTTGATAATTCGATTCATTGTGCGTGCAATGTCTATGCTAAGTATCCTATAATTATATCTGTAAGTAAAATAAATATGAAAAACATGTGTAAATATGCATAAATTAAAGATTTTTCCCCTTTTTATACTACAAAAGTGGCAAACTACCATACAGCCCACCACGGTAAGTGGTCACCGTAGCCTATGGACGCCTGGAACACCAGAGACATTACTTGCGCGTTGCCAACCCTCAATATATGATTTTATATGTACGTGATACAAAATATGCGACATACTAATTTGCACCATTTTGCCTTTAACCTGAGTCACGTTAATTTTTGTCTTATTTTTTTTACTGGTATTAACAATTCACACAGCACACAACAGAACAAACTGTAATAATAGGCTTATGCTAAAAATCACGTCATTGTAATATTTTAAAGACCACTTAAAAGTAATGAGTTATTCATTGCCATCTCGGTAGCTTACTGGATTTGAAAAGCAATTTGCAATAATATAACTTTATATTTAATAAAATATTTTATTTACGAAGCAAAATACACTTAATTTATTTTTAGTTGGAACTGCGTGATCCTGAACAGTTTAGACAGACTACATTTATTTTGACGTCACATGTCACGTCACACGTCAATATGTCTTCTGCCATTGCTTGCTGTTGGTTTACAGAGTAGTTAAATACCACACTATACATCACATTAACATTTTCTAAAATAATATTTATTATCATGTAAAAATGATTGCAGTTGAAATTAACAACTTTATACGACTTTTATCGCATTTCGCATTTTGAAATTAGCCATATTCACGGGGAGTCTCTCTGTGACCATGACTGAACTGAACTTTAAATAGCTTCAATAATTTAACCTCTCAAGCTAGGACGCCGGCATCCGAGCTTAACCAGACCATTTAAAACATACATTTTGTTATGATAGTCTACTTTTGTTTGAATAACCTTTTTGTATATTCGTATTTCTGATTACTGGATTGGTTGAGAGATTAAATAGCTTAAATAGTAGTTAAGTTTATAGGTTATTAAAATAGTGTTTTAAAATAAAAAAACGTGATTGAATTCGTATAAAGTAGTTTAATTTTAATATATAACATTCGCTTAAATATAAAACAATATTATTGTAGTAACTAATTCTCACATAATAGCACAACTAGACTCGCAAATATTCATTGTAAATATGCTGCTAAACACACTGCTATATTCTACTAAATGATTCTATTTCATTTAGAAATTGGATACCTTGCCAAACATGGAACGCTGTGGGGTTTTTGATCTCCACATAAAGCTCGCATGAAAAAAGTTCTATGATTCCCATTGCAAAAGCTACGTTTATTATTTTTCCTGTGATTTTTTACTTATATTTTACTGATACATTTACGTGGCTAGAAATAAACTATGTATCATGGCTTCGATTTACACAAAAAAATGAAATGAAAAGTGACAGATTTAATGTTAAACTTAAAGCTACTAAATTTTGTATTAGAATCGGTTAAGTGGGGTTTGTGTGATGTCCAAATAAATAAGAACAGGCAAAATGTATAAAATATTGTTTTGAGTTCCGACCTCTCTGAATTACTGGTACAAATTATATTTTAGTATCTACTATGTAGAAATATACGTCATCCCTGCAGTTTTATAATTATTATGTAGTACGGAATAAACCAAAAAACCTTTAACCTTTATCTAACGCAGTCGGGTAAAAAAGATCAACCAACGAGACCCAATTGAATAACACAAAACTAAACACAAACGACAGTGCATTTACTATAACAGGATAATACAAATCTCGTTAACTAAACTGTTTACATTTCCCAACCACAAAAGCCATTAACAACCAACTCTATTACTAGGACAACTCTATTCACGAATAACGGCAACAAAAAAATCACACGCTTTCAAAATGTATTCAATTTGGTTCTCGCTGTCGTCATAATTCTTCGTACGACAAGAGGGGTTGACTCGACCACGACATGACCGGCGGTTGTCAACGATGTATCGACGAATGCGGATTTATTACTACGGTTTTGGGTGATGCAGACTAAAAATGGGGTAGAGCTGTCTTTGTTTGTTGCTTCTTTTGACTATACGATAGTGGCTTAAGTCGGCTTCTGATTTTTTCCGAATACTGTGGAGTCTACGTACGTGTCAAAACGTGCATTACAAATTTTAAAAAAATAACCGCTTGGTCGAATTTTAGTGGATTTTTATTCTACATTGTTTTAATATTTCTTGATTTTATCAATTCAGGGTTATATTTATATAATAATATAGTTTATAGTTATAGAAAACACATGTTCTCAGGATGAATTAAATTTGGTTTTCGCTGTCGTCATAATTATTCATACGACAAGAGAATAACGTGAGGGTTGACTCGACCACGACATGACCGGCGGTTGTCAACGATGTATCGACGAATGTGGATTTATTACTACGGTTTTGAATGATGCAGACTTAAAGTGGGGTAGAGCTATCCTTGTTAATTTTGACTATACACGTGGGGATTTATGTAGGCTACTAAAAATGTTGCTAAATATTGCAGAGTCTATACACAGGACAACAATTAGCAAGTTTGATAAACAGTTTGATTGAAATTAAGTGGTTTTATAACCCACATTGTTCCAATATTTATTGGCTCCTAACGACTTAGGGTTTGTGTTACGATAATATAGTGTATATTTATAAAAAAACACATGCTCTCAGGATGAATTAAATTTGGTTCTCACTGTCGTCTTAATTCTTCGTATGACAAGAGGGGTTGACTCGACTACGTCATGACCGGCGGTTGTCAACGATGTATCGACGAATGCGGATTTACTACTACAGTTTCGGGTGATGCAGTCTAAAGATGGCGTGGAGCAATCTTTGCTTGTTGTTAATTTTGACTATACAAGTGGTGCAATTTTGCGGAATATTGCGGATCAAAAAGTATGTACAAACACGTGTGTGATTCACATATAGATCTGCCAATTCTGTGTGTTTATATTGCACGATGTTACAATATTTGTAAATATTCTGTACATAAGTTAGCGTAGAACAGCAGTTATAGAAAACATAGCATATGCAGCAAAAAATATTGTACATAAACTCCTATTATAATATTATGTAGTATACTACCTGACCCGGCAAACGTTGTTTTGCCATAAAAAAATGTTTTGACCAAAAGATAAAAACAATAAAAAAAAAATTAAAAAAAATAGATGTTGGCCGATTCTCAGACCTACTCAATATGCTCACAAAATTTCATGAGAATCGGTCAAGCCGTTTCGGAGGAGTACGGGAACGAACATTGTGACACGAGAATTTTATATACATATAAGACTAGCTGTCCCGGCAAACGTTGTTTTGCCATAAAAAAATGTTTTGACCAAAAGATTAAAAAAATGTTAAGGGGTGGACAACCCTAGACACTAAGGGGTATGAAAAATAGATGTTGGCCGATTCTCAGACCTACTCAATATGCTCACAAAATTTTATGAGAATCGGTCAAGCCGTTTCGGAGGAGTACGGGAACGAACATTGTGACACGAGATTATTATATATAAGATTAAGAAAGAGTAGCATTACTAACTAAACAAGTGATAATGTAGAACTATAAATAGTTTTATTAACTTACCAAGTTAACAAACAAGCAAACGAGGCAGAGAGATGTCGACACTCGCATCACCATAAATATTCTCATGCTACGGTGCTATTGAGTATTACCCAAACAAGTAAAATAAAGACCGCCAAGTATTATTCAGTTACAAATTTTGAAAATGCTTACAATGTCTTAAAACACATTGACTGGACACCTTTTTATATATATAATGATCCTGATATGATGGCATGAAACTGGTAGAAGTGATCAAAAATACTCTTAAATCGAATACTAAACTCAAGACTATTTCTGGTAGTAAACGTGTCCTGAAACCCTGGATGTCTATGGGTGCACTGCGCTGCATTAAACGTAGAAATAGAATGCTGTTACAAGTAAGAAAGGACCCTTTTAGTGTAATCCTTCGCATCACCTATAGACGTTTCCGCAATTTTTGTAATAACTTACATAATTAAAAAATTAAAGAGACAATATTATAAAAATGATTCAGATTTAATTCGATATTTAAAATAAAGATTCAGTAAACAGCACTAAGAAACTCTGGCAAAAAATCAATAAAGTCACTCAATTCAAGAGCCCGAAATCTTCCAATACATCGCTTCTAAACGTCACTTCTCACCCTATTCAGTCAATTAACTATGTAAACCAGTACTTTTTTCTATAGGGAAGGCCCTGGCAAATGATATTATAATGGCATATGGTACAACAAACATCATACCTGTTTTGAGCAGGCAAACGTCCTCTTTTGTACTGCTAGAAACTGACCCACAAGAGGTGGATGACATATTGACGGGACTTGACTCGGGTAGTGCACCAATAATTGGCCAGCTAGTTAATGCTGCTCTTAAGCAGTCTTTGATAACCCTCGTGTTCAAGGGTGAGGGGGTGGGGGTAAATTTATTTTTATTCATCTGCTTTGAAATGTTTAAACATAATTTACAATGTTAATATACAGGGTGTCCGGTAATTAATGGATAAGCTGGAAATGTCTTATAGTGGAACTGATGGCCGTTCAGAAAAAAATACGAAAAATCTATCCTAACTACTACCTGAGATATGTGTTTTTTTTAATTACCATGTGTAACTTTCTTGTATACTACGACCATAAATGAATGAAATCCATCGGTATTTTGTTGTTTTATTATTAAACACTAATTATGCTAATAGATAGACAGTCAAAAATATGCTATGCTATATAGCTTGCACTTTTTGATATATATATATTTTTTTATTTTCTTTTTTACTTTTTCCTGAATGGCCTTCAGTTCTACTATACGACATTTCAAGATTATCCATTAATTACCGGACACCTTGTATAAATAACAATTTATCAGTTTTATAATTGTAAAAATTAAGGGAAGTTGCGAGGCAGCCCCAACACAAGTATCTGTATAACTTACTGGGGCACTAAATTCTGTAAACAAAATCAATGTATGAGAAAGAATAAATTATTATTATTATTATTATACCAGAGATATATCACTCGGATGTTGCAAAGACCTTGTAAAAAATTGTCGCTATAAAAGAGCTAGGCACTAAAAGAAGTATCGTCGGCTGCACAGTGCCACTTTACCTATGTGGCCTTTTACACTTTATGGACATAATACAAAATTACTTGACTGTAATTTTCTGTAAAGTTAAAACACCTACTTTCCTAGCCCGGCGTCAATTTTAGCAACAATTCAGGTTTAAGCGAGTACTACACCATGTGTTTCTTACCCCTCTTTATATCATAACGCAACTCCATACCTTTCGAAACCCAACCCGCATCACGGCACATTACACACCGCGGGTACGATTCGATAATATTCCCATTTTATTTTATTTAGCTCCCCTTCCGATTCCTTTATGGCATTTCTCAAAGAGTTTTTAACACGTAATTTGTTGATCTAATGAACTATGTTGAACCGAAGTGGGTCACGTGTTCAAATGCATCGTTATAGCTGCCGACTGGAGTGACAACATTAAATTGAACAGTTAGTTGTATTGTTTGGAAGTTGAAACAGATAAAAGCAATAGGAGTTTAATGGAGGTTCGGTTTTTATTCTTGCCGTCACGTAGTGTGTAAAAACTAAATATTCGACTGAGCATTTGAAATCTAATCGTACGCAGTCAGGTGATATAACCAGTTGCTGATGTAAATAATTGTAAATAATTAGAATACGTGAAATAAAAAATAAAAAATATTCACTTCCATCACATTCCTCATACACGCTCGCCGGTTTAAGGTGCTCTTAACCAGGCCTTTGTCCAGAACGTCTCCGATCTAAACTGATCGAGAAACGTTCGCCTAGGTCTTCCCCTTGCGACTGTTCCATTCACACTAGCCTTATGAACTTTCTTAGTCAGTTTTCTCTCGTCCATTCTTCCTACTTGCTAAAATAGTAACATAGCCAAAATAATACAGCTTCTTCCATTTACTAATATAAGACTATAAGAATAATAAATTAACGATACCTCATTTATTAAACACGTCACGACACTTAGGCTTATGAGCGTACCAAATAACAAGATATTTCACGAAAATACCTTTCTCTTTACGATCAAACAAAAATTTCTAACTGTACTGCCAGCATCAGGAATAATTATTACTAATCCCAAATTTAATACAGTTCCATCAGTAAAGGCCAACTAGAATTCTGAAAACTTTATTCATCGTCTTCTGTAAGATAATCTCTCGACATCTTCTTTGTCTTACAGCCGCGTAGCCGGCTTGATCAGAATTTGTTGTTTACCTAATACCCTTATTATTTCTTTATTTTTTTTTACTTGGGGAATGCTATGACGCATATCCCTCCGCGGGGGCGGGCGGAGGGATTATGCCGGACTAGCCGGGGTAAAAGAAAGATGTTGAAAAGATAATGTTTAAAGTTTCTTGCCCGTTCTTCTCATGAGCCCTACACCCTTGCTTTGCTGAACGTGGCAGTAAATGTAAATTCACAGAAAAAGAAAAAAAAATACGTGTAACTTTGACATTCATAAGTGTTACCTTGTAACCTAATTTTAATAAATTTATTTTGATTTTGATTTGATTTTTAATGTACCTCCCGGAATACCGACTAAACCTACCACGGTGTTCCTCGACAAAACCACTATCGACTGGGCCGCGCAAATCGCTTTCGCATGCGGTCGCGACCCTGCCGAGGTTACGGCCCGCCGTGTGAAACGGCAGGCCACTACACAAGAGATCTACCCAAAGGACTCATTTGAAAAATTCCCTACTGTCTCACCCCTAGAGGGGTGACGGACTCGACACGGAGGCGCGCGTGGGAACACGCACGCCGCCTCTCGGACCTGGTGCTGAACGGATGTCGGGCAGGTCCACAAAACCCGCCAACCCCAGGTCAAACCTTAGGGTGGCTGGAGGTCATCGCGCGCCCTCCGGCGCCCGGCTCTACGATTGGGGAGAGGGTTTAAACGCTCCCTCTCCCGCTCCGCCGCCTCCTTATGGAAATCACTTCCTCGCAGAAGGAGGTGACGGCGTTCCACGACCTCTCACTCCGGACCATAGACTGAACTACGGCCGGGAGCGAGAGGGCAACCGATTCGACTGCCGCGATCAAATCACGGCGCTGCGATGCCCAGGAGGGGCAAACCGCCAAAGTGTGCAGTGCCGTGTCCTCTACAACGTCGCGGCAGTCGCCGCAGTGGTGACAACCGGGCGTCTCTTGCCGGCGTATACGACACAGGAACCGGCCAAAACAACCGTGGTCAGCGTGTCACCTGTGTCAGCCGGAAGGTGAGAGCGCCATGCCGCCTCTCCAGCTACTCCTCAAACACGGGACTTACCGCCACGATCGTAGCGTGCCCGACCTAATACCCTCCAGTAACTCTACCATAATAACCCACTTGAAAAATGTATGGCTTATATACACTGCTATACTCCGAATACGAGGTCCAAACTCAGGCACATATTTTTTTCATATATCTGACGGCATGAAAATCAACATTTTATTGGTCGTTCAACGCCACACAAATTGCTAATTTACGAGAATAGCCCATTTATTGACACCAGAAATAGAATAAAACAATAAAAACAAAATAAAACAGCAATAAAACAAAACAAAAGAACAAAATACAACACATTTACACTTAGCAACACAATCGTCACGCGGTGACCACGGTTTCTAATAAATTTTATTCATACCAGCACGGCTGAATGCGTCCCCCTATTCCTCTTTGTGTCGGTCACACTACATTAAACCGAACCGAATTTAATTAATATCACAATATCATACAGATGATGCAATATAATTATATATTTGTGCGTCGATGAGCAATTATAATTTAATTACTTCTTAAGTTGATGTTATAATTAATTATTTTTGGGGAGGGAATGCTTAATAAATTTATTATGAGACAAATAATTAAGATTTAATTGTTTATGGTTCCGCGGTTGAACATAGATTTGAGCAGCTTTAGGGTGCTACTACGGGCTTATAACATCATGTTTATATCCGCATTTTTATATTCGGTCAGTTACTAGATAAATCAATGACATTTAAATTTTCGGAGATACATGATCTATGAAAGCCTTTTACTACCTTTTATGATAGTTATTATTATTTTTTGGTTGTGTTTCACCTAGACTTGAGCAAGTTTAGATGGAACACCACTTATTTAGTGTGAGTTTTGGATTTTCTCAATCTCTCAAGAGATTGCCAAGAGCACTAAAACGGATAGCCTGTAAGCGTAAACTTAATTATAACTCCCTAAAATACTTAAAAAAACCTATAAAACTAATTCAAATTATGTCAAAATCTATTTCCTGTCCTTTTCTCATAACCTTCATTAGAAATAGACATAATGTTATCACCAAAAACGACACCATTTGTCTCCATCTAAAGGGTGAGCTATATCCACAGCCAATATTAATAAGACCCTTGAGGTCAAATTAACACGTTCACGCTCGACGTTAATGACCGATACGTGATCTGAAGTCCTTCTTTCTTAACTCGTTAGCAATTATATCTAGATATATACTTTTATATGCTTACCTAACTTGCAATTGTCATGATTGTGTGCTTAGTGAGCAGATACTGCACTTTATCTACTACTTATGAAAGATAATATGTTTAGAAATGATCTTGGGTAGTTGACTCACAATTTTTGAATATTGTCAAAAATGTGTCCATTGTCCATGCCCATGTCAAAAATGCAAAGTATTTATGAAATCTACTTAAAATAAATAAGATAGAAGGTTTTTAAAATGGTAGTAGCTAAAAAGTAAATTGTTAATTGTATTAGTAGCCGCTGGAGTTGTAACGATTTCGTCGTAATATTACAGAAAAATTACCATTTTATTCATAAGTTTAAATTTGAATATGGTTCTTCAATAATATATCAGCCCGGTATATAAATTTTCCCAATGCTAAGAATAAAGAAGACGAATAAAGGGCTACGCCATAGGTCTACTACGCTGGCCCAAAATGAGTTGGCAAAATTGTCATATTTTTGAGAAATTTATGGAGACCTCTCTGACATGCAAATTTTCTCACGATTTTTTCTTTCATCGTTAAAGAGAGAGATAATTAAACTATTTAATATGCATATAACTTAGAAAATTCAGAGGTTTTGACACCACAGTCAAATAATCATTCATCCGGAATTTAGATATCCGGCGGGTAAATAAAAATAGCCACTTATGAAAGCTTGTAACACTAGACATAACATTCGTGTTGCCAACTTCAAAAATAGAGTAAGTAACGCAAAGGATAAACTCGAAAGCGTTGTCTGTTTTCGTTTTAAACAAAATATTTGATTGTTCTGGGTTTTGAAAGCAACAGAAAAAACAGCGTTTATTTGTGTTCAATTTCGTACCAAAAACAGTATCAAAAACTTTATATACGAGATTAGGTATACCTTTGGTACGCTTTCGTATTTAAATCGAGCTGAAATCATTTTGTAGTTGCGCTGAACAATAGCTCTTAATTTATTCCGTTGGGTTAATTTCGTATACAATTTTGTTAGCCAAAGGCGTGGGTGGGACGCTGTGGTTTTTAGCACTGAAATTTGATAAGTGTCTAAAGGATGCGAATAGTAGGTCGATTTGTAAAGTAATTAAGTTAGATTTAGGGTAGGGTCTGACAATGGCGTATAATTTCGAATCTTTATGTACAACTGTCCCGTTGTTCCTGTAACGCAAATTTGAGAGCTTTGGATTGGGTTTTATTGGGTTTCTTTGTCCGGCAAATCTAGTACCACGGAATCTGGAAATGTACTTAATAGATGGCTAAATTAATCTCTTATTGCTTGAGACCTAACTACAAAAAATCACATGCACACATCTTCGAGAGATACACTGTAATTATGTATCTGTGTCATGTCTATACTTATATGACATGTATAAATACTATATATAATATGTCAACTACTAATTTGGATAAAAATATTACCACAAAAAAGGGGACAGACACTTGAACTAAATGGTACCTGTATATTATACATAAATCTATGTAACTCACATCTGCACAACTAATAAAAGTGGCCAGAAGTGTACCAGACCCAAAGGAGATTGTTATTATTTGTCCCAAGACCAACAAGCATTTAATTTAGATAAAATATATTATTATATTTTAATATACTTATTACCACTTTACGTGTCAAACGGACACTTCCCGTTCCTTATTTAATTATAAAGAATCAAAACAAAGATCGTCGTAGATTCCGCCATCTTTGACAATTCAGACACCCATTAAATGTTGGTTAGGGATGTCCATTCTTAATTTTTTATCGACTCGATTTGTAATACTGTGACATATATTTCATATTTATTTAGTTATATTAAAATTATTAATAAGTCTTTCCATCTAAGTAAACTAACAGATATTTACAACAATAAGATGGCAGTGTAATATCTAATTTTGTAAAAAATTATTAAACAATATTTTTAACATAACCACATTTTATTTTCACCGAATCGAATTCCGTTTATCAGTATGTAATATAATCAAGCGAGATGCACAGCCATACCTATTCAAAATCAAAACACCTAGGCACAATAAATTATTACACTGGAGAACAACAAAATATATATTTCCTGCGGCATTAATTTTGTTACTGGTTTTAATAAACACCTTCATCAGTCATACCCGAAATGTAATTACTTTGTATGGATTGTATCTGGTTCTTGAGTCTGGTTCTTCAACAAAAAGAACGATTCCATCCTTCCATCAGGACATTAGAACAATAAAAGAAAGATACCAAGGCCGATGGACCTACGTAAATATTTTACAGAATCTCCATGCTTATCTACTCTACTCACTACTCACATACTTACTACTCACATACTTAGCTACAGATTATTTAATCGTAGTAATTATATTAGTGAAAAACAATGTTTTCAGCACGATGGTAAATTTCAACTAATCAGTCAATTCAGCACACTGCAGTCTACTGCTAGACATAGGCCTCCCATTCTTTTGGTAGGATTACTTCTAAGTAATTGGTCAGGCAACAATAATAAAGCATAATACAATTTGTCAACCGCGCGCCGGCATGCCCGCGCCGCTTAAGAGAAATAACCTCAAAATCTTAGTTTTAATTTTAAACAAATCTATTTTCTGAAGTGTCCGTCATAAAATGTTGTTTTCGTGAGCATGTTGGAGTATTATAGAACATGTAAATAATTTTTCTTCGCTGTTGGTTCTTGGGCAAACGATGTATGGACGAGGAACCATCTCCTCTCTCCAGTTGTTCTATGCAGACGATCTTTTGTATGTCTAAATCTCCATAGTGTGCTACTACTGCACTTAATTTTACTGTCCCGACCAAAAAAACATACGCCTTAAGGAACAAGGTGATCAAGATATATGAGGATACTAACACGCTATACAGATTGTCTGAGATGTCCATGCAAGCCGGGACCGACGCGGCGGCTTAAGTGCTAAGGCACAAAAGAGTGGGACTTAACGTATATAAATCCATCCTATCTATAAAGATATTCTAAGCTCCTAAACGGACACTGCACTAGCGATGTGATATTTTCATCGAAAGTAATGTTAGGATCAAAAAGTGTGTCTACGGTGGAACATTGATTTATGTGCTATTAATTATTATTTGAATAAGAATCGAATTTTCGAATTACTATCTGACTAAACATTGATAACTGTTTCAAGGTATATTTTTAGCAGAATTTGCTGATATATTTTTTTATTTTCTATCCTAAATATGCGAGCTATTCGTTTGTATACACGCCCATCGATCCATAGTAGTTTTTTGTACGACTCGTTCTTATTAAATAAATAAAGATCAATACTATGTATTACGTTTTACTTGACCTACTAGGGGAAAATCTTGAAACACATTTTGATAATTCAGTGTTAAATTGGCGTATAAAAAATATCATTTAATAAAAACGACTATTTCACACATTGCAATTTCGTTTTACCATAAAATAATTAAAATACGTGGATTGAGGCATTTTAGACAATATTATTCGGAAAAATTGAATCACTTGAACATTCGAATGATTTGAAAGTTTAATCCATAATTGCATATTATTAAACTATTCTGCTCACAGGCTAAGCTTCTTTATAGTACCTCAACTTTTAAGAAGTAAAATCACGATAATCTGTTTTAATGAAGTAGAATCCTTATTTCCAACTTCACCTATATACTCTTATTAAATTTGTTACGGGTTTCAAGACAGTTGGACGATTTGAAGACTTCACGAATGTCAAAACTCCGTGTTGCCATGGCAACACAGGTGTTACAGAGATGGGAACTAGGGTGAGGTCCCATAAAAATAAAATACAACGCTCACAGAACACTTTGCGCTATGCTTCTACTAGGGACTAAAGTAATATTCGTAATGTTTGTAACGCAGGCAGTACCGTTAGTTCCATAACATAAATTATATATCATATTTATAATAGTCATCTGTGTAGTCATTACTGACACGTTTAGATTGTATAGAATAGTCACTTGCTCGCTACTTTCTTTGCGTTGGATATGGAAGTAAATACTTATCTATATTTTTCTTTCCTTGCTAGTAAAAAAGCTGAGCTATATTAGTATGTACGCATAATTCTAGGTGACTAATCAAGATGAAATACGCACTACATTTTAAGTTACTAATTTTACTAATACCGTGAAAACCAATATATATATTGCGTGATGCGCGTGCAGACATATATATAATATATAATATAATTATATATATCTTTATATATATAAATCTTCTGTGCATGTGTTTGTAATTAAACTCCTCCTAAAGGGGTAGACCGATTTTGATGAAATTTTTTGTGTCTTCAAGTGGATTCGAGAATGGTTTAGATTTGTTTTTTTTTATTATAATTTTTTCGTGTGAACTGGGTACTAGACAAAATCTATCGGGACAGCTAGTATAATATATATATATTAATATTTCATCTAGAAAAAGTATGTCTTCTAAAAATCCTTCCAATAACACTGGGGAACAGTCATTTTGCGGCATGGTAAGTTAAAGTCAATTTTGTATAAATTCAGTATGTTGAATACGAGAAAATACCAGATTTGTTAAATTAACTATAGTTTATGAGACAAGACTTTATAATTTATTATTTTATAAAAGAAGGTCGAAATAAAAATACAATTACATATTACCAGACCAGAGGGCTGGTCTTTATTTCGCGGAAAGAATAAGCATTGCCATTCAACGTGGCAATGCTGCCAGTCTTCTGGGCACACTACCAGTCGATTGTGATGCGGAGGAATTCTATGACGCCTATTAGAGGGTTTTAGTTTTCTTTTTCTTTTTTATTTCTGTTTTATAATATTTTAGATATAAGTTAGTTTTAAAGAATTGTGGTTATATTATGTATATAACTAAGGCATACAATTACATATTAAATATATATTTTAGGAGCGGCTATATAATAACGACAAGAAATCTTAATACATATAATATTAATAAAAACATAAAAAAATATTAGAAAACTTTATCTGTAAGCTTTTCTATTGTGTTTATCTTCAGGACAATCCCTTATTAAACTCAAGCAATAGTCTGCCATTATAATATGGCTGTCCCATCCGCTCCGTATCATTCTTTTATTGTTCTAATGTCCTGATGGAACCGTTCTTTATGTTGAAAATCTCAAGAATCAGAGTCAATCCATACAAAGTAAATACATTTCGGGTATGACTGATGAAGGTGTTTATTAAAACCATTAATAAAATTAATGCCATACATATATTTTTTTGTTTCTCAGTGTAATTTATGATCACTTGAGGTAATTCTTTTCTCAATCAATTTATATGTGCAAACATCGACCAGTTACAATTTTATTTTGTATAGATTACCTATGCATCTCTAGAAATATGCTAGTGTGTTTGCAATAACTACGATACATCTCGCTTAATGATCTCTGTGTGTGTCATATTATAGATATCTTAACAACATAACTTTTAAATAAAATCCCCATTAAACGGTCAAACAATGTAATAACATTTAACGCTTAACCCTTTTAGTTAACCCTGCTAGTGACCGCGGTAAATGTTTATGTAGCCGTTAAAGTGTTAAACCGGGATCGCTTTATAGCTGTGGTAAGTGTATTTTGTTCATTTTTACTATCATATAGTTGTACCCGCGAGTTAGGTTGTGTAAATGGTTACATATTCAATTTTTATTTTTTAAATTGAGCTTTCTCTTTTTAATATAATAATTTAATATTCTATCACATACACACAACACCATCTAGCCCAAACTAAGCAGAACTTGTACTATGGGTACTAGACAGTGTATGTCAGAGACGATATCAGCTTTCGTCGCCTCAGCAATCTTGGAGATAGAGACCTCTCCATCTTATGGCTCCGTGTAGACAGCGACGACCATCACCGCGTCTATGCGCGCTTCTATAGGTCTCATAGTGGTGACACCGAAACTGGCCGACTCATTGAGCACATCCAGATGTTTCAGACTTTGTGCAGCAGCGGATCCCGTCCGCGGAGATCGTTTTATTTAGCGATTTTACCGCCCATCACGCTGACTGGCTCAGTTCCAGTAAGACCGATCATACGGGGAGATCTGTTCACGACTTCGTCCTGGTATATGTATATGGCCTGACACAACTGGTTACCACACCCACGCGAATCCCCGATGTGGAGAGCCAAAATCCTTCACTGTTGGACCTTCTGCTGACTTCTCATCTGGATGGCTACCATGTATCTGTTGGCACCCCACTTGGTTCCTCAGATCACTGCCTTATCCGGGGTACAGTGCCTTTCATGTGCTCGCCGCAATCGCGTCCTGCACGCAGCCGTCGTGTGTGGCACTACAAGTCAGCAGATTGGGATGGGCTGCGGTCCTTCTTTGCGTCCCTTGGAGACAAGTATGCTTCTCGCCAGATGATCCCAATGCTGTTGCTGATTCTGTTGCTGATGTGGTGCTACAGGGTATAGAGCTTTTCATTCCGTCCTCTGTGGTCCCCATTGGTAGAAAATTTCAGCCTTGGTTTGGTCAATCTTCCAAAAACGCTTCTCGCAGGAAGCAGGAAGCTTACCAAGCCTGGGCTGATGCGGTGACGGCATGTGATTTAATACCAACGCATTAAAAAAGGAGTATACCTTTGCCTCCAGACGTCTAACTACAGACCAATAGCCATAACTCCCCTTTTCTCGAAGATAATGGAATCAATCATCAACCGTCAGCTCTTACGGTACCTGGAGAGTCATCAGCTGCTTAGTGACCAGCAGTACGGCTTCCGTAAGGGACGGTCAGCTGGTGATCTTCTAGTATACCTGACATATCGTTGAGCTCAGGCGATTGAGACAAAGGGGGAAGCCTTAGCGGTTAATTTGGACATAGCGAAGGCCTTCAATCGTGTTTGGCACAAAGCGCTTCTTTCGAAGCTGCTTTTCTATGGGCTTCCCGAGAGATTATGCGAATGGGTTACTAGCCTTTTAGCATACAGAAGCATTAAGGTCGTAGTCGACGGTGAATGCTCTGACTCCATGTCTGTAAATGCTGGAGTCCCGCAAGGCTGTGTGTTATCGTCTACACTGTTCCTCCTCCATATCAATGACATGTTGCATATTAGTAGCATTCATTGTTATGCGGACGACAACACGAGCGATGCTCTTTATACCGGCCGCGCTAACATCTCGTGGGAAAACGTCAATGAGAGCCGAAACTAACTTGTGTCTGAAATTGAGACCCCTATGAAGAAGGTCTCGGATTGAGGCAGACTTAATTTAGTCCGATTTAACCCCACAAAGACACAAGTCTGCGCATTCACTGCAAAAAAGCTGCCGTTAGTCGTATCTCCTCGTCTTGAGAACATCCCCATAACCCGATATTGGAATTCTTGGCGTAGACATATCGAGCGAAGTCCAGTTCCGCGGTTATTAAGAGAACAAAATCTTGGCGTGCTCAAAAGATCGAGACAGTATTTCACGCCGGCCCACCGCCTACTACTTAATAAGGCGCAGGTTCGGCCTCACATGGAATACTGTTCTCATCTTTGGGCAGGGGCACCCCAGTACACGGCGCTGCACACTTCGGCGGAATGCATGCAATGGGCATCGCAGCGCCGTGAGTTGATCGCGGCAGTCGGACTTGCGGCTCTCTCACTCCCGGCCGTAGTCCAGTCTATGGTCCGGAGTGAGAGATTACGGAACGCCGCCGCCTCCTTTTGTGAGGAAGTAATTTCCATCAAGGAGGCGGCGGAGCGGGAGAGGGCGCGCTTAAATCCACTCCCCAACCGCAGAACCGGGCGCCGGAGGGCGCGAGATGACCTCCAGCCACCCTGAGGTTTGACCTGGGGGTGGTGGGCTGCGTGGGCCTGCTCGCCACCCGATCAGCACCAGGTCCGAGAGGCGGCGTGCGTGTTCCCACGTGCGCCTCTGTCGTCTATGGTTATGCCGAGGAACACCGTGGTAGGTTTAGTCGGTATTACCGGGGTATCTTTTCCCCGGTGAGCCCGACATAACCTCTCCGTCGCCCCGCGGAGAGGTATGCGTCAAAGCATTCCGCCAAGTAAAAAAAAAAAAAATAGGGGCACCCCAGTACCAGCTTCTCCCTCTGGACCGCATTCAACGGAGAGCGACTCGAATCGTCGACTGCCAGGATGTTTCAAATCAGCTAGACCCCTTGGCGCTGCGTAGAGATGTGGCCTTGCTATGCATCTTCTATCGCTTTTATTATGGGGAGTGCTCCGAGGAATTGTTCGGAATGATCCCTGCCGCCTATTTTCGCCATCGTCCTACGCATTTTCATTCCCAACATTTAGATGGTTGGCAGTCCACAACTGCACGTTTCTCCAGGAATTTTCTGCCTCGCACAAGAAAACTGTGGAATGAGCTGTCGCCTGCGGTATTTCCGGACCAATACGAACTTCAAATCTTCAAGAACTCCTTTTTAAAAGGCCGGCACCACACTTGTAACTCCTCTGGTGTTGCGGGTGTCCATAGGTGGCGGTAATCGCTTACCATGAGGCGATCCGTTTGCTCGTTTGCCACCAAATCCATAAAAAAAGAACCTAATCTATATTAACAGAAGCGAAGCCGCGTGAAAAATCTAGTCACCTATATGAATAGCAGCATTCATATTCATAGATATATGTTTATGTCGTAGTATCCTCAATTTGGTTTATGTTATTAATCTTGTGGTTAGAGAGAACATAATTGCGGTCGTCGGTACACCGCGGTACTTACAAACAATTACTGTCTTGAACTTTGTGTATTGTGACAGGTATCCGTATTACCTGCTTAGTTATTTGGGTCTTAGAGTAATTGTGGGGATAGTTAGTGAGTTGAATAGAGGTGTTTGATGTGTTTTTGAAGAGTAGTTCAACCTTTTTATGATACATGTCACACTGAGTGTCTGCGTTGAGTTGACAAATAAAGATTAGTACTGTATTTCTCTTCGTATTAGAGGGTATGGTAACATCGCTGGCAAATCATAGAAATCAATTCAGGTTGTTTGTAATGGCGTCTTTCTTTTATATAATTAATCTTTTATATCATCGGAGTCAATCTTGGAAAATTATTAACTATTTTTACCAGAAAAAGATACCTATAGCATTGTAAATATATGCATACATAGTCTCACGCCCATATCTCGAGATAATGTTTTATTCCCACATTCGTCGCACCGCGGGCATATATTGTCGTCTACCAAACACAGTTTTACAAGGCGTGCTGCCACTACCAATTCCGACTTTAATTAATTTGCCCGACCCAGGAATCGAAACTCAGACCGGTTCATGCACAACAGTCGCATTCACTAGCGCTGAGCACAGCTAGGTATGGCAGGCAGCCATCAAGGCTCTTTTGGCCTTACGTCAAATCCTAAACTCTACGATAGAAAAAATATCGATGAATAAAAATTAAGCTTTTAAAATTACAAATATGCATACGACTCACCTAATGTCGCACTTCCTGTAACAAGCTTCTATATGTGTTGTATGTCTGTTTGATTCAGTAAGAATAATCTATATTTTAATGTATTAAGTAAGGTTTGTGTCCACAAATTATATACTGTTAAAGAACTATATTTTGTGCACCAGCGGTTGATGGTAACGGTCATAATTATACATGTAGCTATGTTTCATGTTCATACTAATTTACCGGTGAGAGAAATAAGACCATTACAGGGCAATCCTAGCAACCTTGAATTCGATACTGACACCTTAATTAGGTACGACCTGATGCAGCAGCTAGCACTGTTGCCTCATGAAACATACTATCTATCACCAGAATTAAAGGCATATTATGTCAAATTGTAGCGCAATTCATAAGGATGATTCTAGGACTCTTTCGGGATCTTATCTTGCAAAAATATTTTATATGTTGAAAGATTTATGTATGCATATTAAATTATATCTTATACTATACTATAATTTGGTTAAACGCCATCTATACCCGATTATCTTAACTACATACATAGTAAGGCAGCAACTGGTTTTTTGTTTAGGATAGTAATAACAGATGGCGCCTTAGACAATTTGTATCAATGAAGTCATTATATTTCTCAGTGCTATTTCTGTTTTATGTGTTGCTTTGAGCCAATGAATTTCCATAAGGGTTAAGTAGAATACGGCTTAAAAAGAACGGACCGATTATCACCTCAGGAGGAAATAAGTGTAGTGTTCCTTCAAGACAAAGGATGGACCTTCCAACTAGTCTGGGTTATCATTATCATGCAGATGGCCGGCGGCACTTTATGTAGCATTTAATAATGACAAATCCTTAAGGAGATTGAGAAGCTTACTTACCACAGTAATAAAATGAATGGTTTGGCAGTAACATGGGAGCCAATTATTCTGTTTCTTAATAAAAACTGAACAAAATAGTGTTTTGGTCTAGTCTTAGTGTCTAAAATGAAATGTGACTAAAATATTATTTGATGTTTATTAGACTTGAATGAAAATCTACTTTGGATCATTCTTTATGAGAACTGGCCCTCTGCTATTTATAGACTGGAAAAATTTGCAGATTTAGGTTTTTATAGATTTAATCGCGTATTTTTATAGATTTGACGTGAGAGCCTGACGTGAAAATACTCAGTACTTCCTTGTAGATTTGTGCGGGACATCCGCTGTATGATTGCTCATTGAAAAAAAAAAACAACAACTTATATAAAAGTCTTTATTTCAATATGTACAAAGAAATATATATAGTTAAGTGCTTATAATAAAGTACACATTCAAATGATTTGTCATGATACTGAATACAGAATAGTGTACACCTTAGCAAAGTTTCCTTTTATAATGTTTCATCTATGTATTTTATTACTTTAGATTCTTATACAGTATATAACAGACAAGTGTGGTCATGAAATATCCCATGGTGTAAATGCTATACAAAATAAAATAAATAGTTTTCAATATTTGAAATTGGAACTATCAATTTCTTTTCACAAATATCAACTGACACGAATAAGGCAATATTATTCTAAAAATTAACAATGTCATAATTGCCTATGGAACTGCGCTTTTAAATATTTATTCAGACGAAAATACAAATGCACAAAAGAATACAATGTAAGTTTGGCTGCCTTAAATTAATCAAGGGATTGTTACTATAGTTAGATATGACCATACATTTCTGTTACAATCCATATAAGCTTAAAAGTTCAAAAACAGTATATCCTTATATCTTACAGCTCACTATATATATTCTAATCAAAGTCCAAATATATTTTTATTCCTTATAGAATACTATTTTTTATCACAATATAAATTCAGTAGGCTTCCCTCAGGCCAAGCACCGAGGACAGCATTCTGAAATTATAAACTACGTTTTCGATAATAAAATAATTAAAGTGTTCCCTGTACTTATATTTAACTTAATATATCTAAAATATTATATTATTTTTATAATGATCTTATAACTATTTATAGTAGTAATACATCCAGTATAAATGCTTCAGTACAAAAATGTAAGCAAAGTAAATGAATCGTGATTGTTTGTCAATTTATTTTGACTATAAGTAAAATTATAATAAGTAATTATGGATTTAGAATAATCATCTTCAGAATCTGTTCTTATGTATTTTGCACAAGTTTACAAACTTTAAACTTGCTGTGTAGTACAAATCAGTCTATAGTCAAGCGATGAAAAGATACTTACACGAATACTTCTCGAACATAAACTTTAAGAGCACCATTCAATAATTTTAATTGACAACCTAACTTGAAACGATTTTAATTGCTGTAATTCAAGACAACGATTGAAATAAAAACGTCATCCAGATAACGGTGAGTATCTTTCAATATATTATATTTATTCCTAAAATCTATGTCTTCGATGCTCTCGCTACTTTCTGCATTGTATCATCTTTAAACTTAGTCAAGGCATCTACAGTAGTTTTTAAAATACTAAGACCAACTCTTAATTTAAAATCTACAAGTCTTTGGAGAAATGTGAAGAAACTTTCGTTTAATGGAGGATATGTTATAACATCTGGTTCTTCTGTAGTAGGACTTGCCTTTGATGTTGATACTTCTGCTGTAGGCATTGTCGAAGTCGTTTCAGATTTCAATTCTGTTGTCGTTTCAGTCATCATGCTTTTGAAAGTCGTTGTCGGATTGTTCCGCTCTGCGTCAGTATTACTGGAAGGAAAAACTTCGTAAACTTTAAAAGTTTTCGTTGTAGTTTCTAATTCCACCGGCATTTCAGCCTCTGTTGTTTTTTCTCCTTTATTGCTTATTGGTATAGTAGACACACTTTCGACGACTTCAAGTTTTTCTGTCGTGGGAACTTCTGTAGTCTTACTATCTTTCACTGGCTCGGATATAGCGTATACTGTTGTTACATCTTTAGGAATGACATTAACATCATTTATTTCAGCCGGGGCAAGATTCCTGATAGGGTTGCTATAAATATCATCAATCTCGTTACTTATGAATATTTCCTTGTTTAGTTCCTTTTCAGCCAAAATCTCTTCTAAAGACCCAGAGATGCTTCGTCTTTTCCTCAATTTTCTAGGACCATGTTCGGGTACAACAGCTGGTGTGGCAGAATCTGAAAGTTCTTTTGGAACATTTCCAACAACAAACTTGCTATCACCGCCTTCGGCACTGTCACTTGAATTTTCTTCATACTTAGCATCTTCTTCTTGATTTTCCGAATCATTGTTTGAGCCTAAATACATGGAAGTTGGTGGATACGTTACTGAACTACTTGTTGTTTCACTAAAGAACTGACCTTCAAACGGGTATACTGGTTTAAAGTCTGATTCTGAAGAGGGCTTTACGCCATACACGACTGAATTGGCAGGTTCATTTCCATAACCTGAGACACCTGAAGGTCCTGTTTGCGGAGCAGCGTATATTGGTTCAACAGCAGCTGGGGAATAAGCAGTATAATTAGGCTGTTTTGGTTTCTCATAGTTGTATTTACCTTCTGTTGTATAAGCATGACGAGTTTCGTATTGAGGTCCATAGGCTATAGCTGGTTTAGAGTAAACAGCAGCATGAGCAATACCTGTCTTTTGCTGGGCATAATGCACATTGTAGTTGGGATTGTAGCCTGGAGTAACGTGTCTATATCTGATATCCTGTTCCTTCTTTACTGGGTATCTATTGATATGAGGAGTTTGGGCAGCATAAGGATTCAGCTTTTGTTTTGCATGAGCAGGCATGCCAGCTAGCACTGTTCCTAGCATTTCTTCTTCAGCTTGTCCATTGCCATCATTAGCATACTCTTCAGCATTGTTTCTGTATAAGTCATCACTTTTATCCACTTCATAGGTTCTGCGGACTGGAGTAGCGAAGGGATACAAAAAGTATCCAGCAATCCCAACTAAACTAGCTAAGCCTAAGACACCTACTCCGACAGACGGCATAACTTCTCTTGACAAATAATTGTATATTTGAGTAGTAATAGCACCAGTTTCTACAGCAGGTTTTTTAGCGTTTTTATTAGTTTTCGTTTTATTTGCTGTCTTGACATCAGATACAGCAACTTCTGTGCTAGGTTTTGGAGTAGATGTTTTACGTTTCTTAGTCTTATTCTTTTTCCTAGTTGAACTTCTTTTAGGCTTTTTCGTTGTTGTTGGAGGTGTACTAACTTCCAATTCAATTTCTTGTTCCTTTGCTTCAGTAGGTAGTAGCGCAGAATCATCGATGATTGGTGTTGCTAAAGTAGTAGTAGTAGTAGATTTTTGCTTGTTCTTATTTTTCTTCTTTGGTTTTGATGTAACTGCAACTACTGGAATAACTGGCGCTTTAGTCTCTTTCTTGGTTGTAGGAGCCTCAGACGTAGTTATAGTTGTAGTGGTAGTTGAACTGGGGCGGGCTGAAGTGTTTTTATTTTTTTGCACATTTGAGAGGACGGTATCTTTTATTTTATTGTAAACATTTTCATTAATGGCTGATCCTCCAGCAATTAAATCAGCTTTATTGGTACTGCCAATTATAGGACGTTTAGCAATTTTATTATTTTGTGGGCGTTTAGGCTTAGTTTTTGCTGGTTTTGGTTTTTTAGAACTTTCCTCTACCTTTGTAGGCTCAGTAGTCGCGTTATCTTTGACCGAATTGCTCAATGAAATCCAAGTAGAAATACCTTCATTAGAAGTTGACGATTCATTTGATACTTCACTGATTTTATTTTCTTTGTCGAGGTCTTCCATAGTAACGGGTACAGCTTCTCCTGGATGGGCGTTTTCAAATTGTTCTCCATCTTCATTTCTAGTTTTTATCCTGTGTTTGACTTGTGTTTTAAGTTTCGGTGGAATTCTAGTATCGGCAACAATAGGAGTTTCAATCGTTGTGTTAGGTTTATCTAGAAGTTGAATGGCAACCATTTCGATGGAATCTCGTATGGGTGCCTTAGTCTTGACATCGCGAGGAGAGCTTTCCGGTGCTGGGGATGCAAGTTGGGCTGGTTGGTCGGGTGATGATGACACCGGTTGTGATGATGCATTCCTGAAATTTAGAGAATAATTCGGTTAGTTACTTATTATATTTTCATGAATATTAGCAATCAGTTTGACAACTACTTAATATTTTCATTTTTAATTTTTACGGTTCATGTCCTTGATCTTAAATCCTCAAACTTAGTTGGATATTTTTATGGTTGACTTGTTTCTTTTAAATGTATTATTTTACATTTTCCCTGACGTTTCGGTTGCTTTTCAGCAGCCATGGTCACGGGGACACTAAGATGGTAGTTGTCTCAATATTCCAGTGTAGTTATTTCAAAGTACCCGAATATAATTTAATCATTGGTGTTTCTATTTACAGAATGAGCTCAAAGTATTATGAAGTCTAGCTGTGGTTTGCTTCTTCTTGGGTTTGATGGTGTTCTTTAGCGAGAAACCACAGATCCTCGGTAAAGAAGGACCAAGTATGCTTTGCGGGGCTATTGAACTAAAATAACATCCTAATTTCAATAGAGAAAATGGTTGGAATGTACCATCAGCTTGGGAGCCAGTAATTCAAATAGTCAACAACGCGATAAAATCCGTATACAGTTTGTTTATTTTCAATATATAACATTCGCGTAAACATAAGACATTATACACATAATATATATGAAACCACTCTTTACTGTACTTGTACTATCAACAATGCATTGATGAATTCATGGATACATAATTATATTTGTCGAATACCTGTAAAACCCTAGTTCCTATATAGAGTAATGTATAATTCACGTAATTCCTTTAGTATAGGTTTCTGTTTGATAGCGGATGATACCTGCATTGATATACATTGTTTATAGAAACATCAATATTGTGTATATAAGTAAGACACACGGGATACAAAAAATGTCTGATCTACAAATAGTTCTACAATATTTTTAGGGTTCCTGAACGAAATGGTGGACTCCATAATAATATAGTATTCTATATAATGCAAGTTTTTATCTGTCGATTTTTACGTTACAGCTAATTATCTCAGAAATTACTAATACCAGACTGGCAATTCGGAATTGTTATAAATAATATTTAACTTGGCTTTATTGCATATAAAATCAAAACCTAAGTATAATGGGTGTTTCGTAAAAGGGGCTGTAAATGGGTATAATAAAATATTACAACATACATAATTATATTTGTTATCTGCTTAGTTTAGGCTAGATGGTCTTGAGTGTATCTGATAGAATATTATTATTACTTATTACAAGGTTGATCTTGTATCTTATGTGAAGTGTCATATGAAATAGCATTATATTTTTATTTTGCCATTAATTTCCTTAATTCTGAAATTTTAAATTAACACATTTTTCAAGAAATCAACCTATAATTGATATTTGCTTATTGCTACAAACGAACTTAGTTATGCGGTCGGTATTTTGTTTCTCTATCAAAGAAATGCTTAGTACCAGCTCGGAGTACGAAACTGTAACTGGTAGATAGGAACAGGCTTGCTTTCTATTACAAGACACTCGAAACCATAGCCGGCGAAATGAAGGTGTAATACATATAATACACCTTTGTTTAAGATTCTGGCGATACAGTCTGAAATTATGCATATATGTATATGCATAGTCTCCAACTATATCGCCAAAATAAAAAAATATATATATATTATATACTTATATAATATATATAATTTTCTATATGTTTTCTTCTATAGGAAAGCACCTACGGTGCACGGGGCTACTCTCTTGACCAGTGGTTATTTTTATGTATAGGGAACGCTTTTATCCTTAGCACTCGTTACATTGAATGTATTTATCCGCTTTTTGTATCTATAAATTAATAAGCAATTATAACTAATAAATTTCGGTGCCCTGTAATAAAATTACACTATATTCAAAAAAAAGAAAAACACAATTTCTTTAATATTTTATTTATTACAATTTGACAAAATCGTACTTCTCATTATTTTGTACACTTATTAATATGAATAAATAAGAAAAATAAATTATTTTATTTACAAAGAATAAATAACTTAATTATTTTATATACACGACTTAAATTATATAATAAATACGTTAGTATGCGTTACTTAAATAATTATGTTAGTTCATATTGAATATAGGAATCGACTATTTTATAGCCCTTATATAAATAACTAATAGCCGGTTACTAAAACGCAGATCAACTTAAAAAATATTTAACTAACGGTCAAACGCACGTCAACTTATATGATTGGTTGACTGAATGAGCAACAGCCAATGAAATCAATTGACATAAGTTTAATTTTGACACGTCGTTGATCAGTATCATTAACCGAGTGTAAATCTAAATAAATAAACTAAATCAAAATCACATGCCCAATTAAACAACTAATTAGACAAAGATAGCAACGGAGGACTAATTCTAATGAGGGCAACATGTCTAGTAAACCGATGTCAAATTAAAATGGCGTATTTATTTATGTTTAATCGTTGTCTAACGACTTTCACTGTTTTATTTCAACATAGTTCTATTAGACAAAATGTCTTCTTCTTATAAATTAGCCCCCAGGACTGTGACGTAAGTCTGTCTTTTCTATACCAATACTTCTCACAAAGTACTGTTTCATCATAATTATTATGTGTGTATAACTCGGTAAATTAAACAGGAACACATTTAACTTAATATTTACATCTTTATCAATTAATATTTAGTATAAGTTTTTATAGCTTCCTACACTGCTGTCGTCGTGTTGAATTACGTATGCATTTGACGATAAAACGTTGCTACTGGTAGATATTGTATACATTCTTTAAGACATAGGTCCTATATTCAAAATTTATTTTAGATAAAATAGTACAATTTTACCAATTTTCTTTAGTATGTGTCAAAACTTAACTGTCCGTAGGTAAAGCGACTAGTTTCTTTAATATAAGAACTGGGCTTTATAGATCACTGTTACCAATAAATGAAATGCACGGAAAGACACTTCGAAATTCATTGTAATCAAGCGAGTGAAAAGGCAAAACAACGTATTATTTTTTACCCTCATCAAGGTTCATTATCTCAAAAGCAGAAGCTGTTGTTGCAGAAGCCGCTTCTGAGTTGTCTCATAAGATATAAATGTAGTTCAATATACATATGCTACAAAATTGGTGCCACCTACCTTAATAAAGTATAATACTATAATATAAGATGAAATATTTAGTAAATTTTTTTATTCCAGAAAATGTGTTCTAGATCACCATCTAGAACACATAGATAGATAGATATAGATTTTTAATAATTAAAAATAATGTGACCTCGCCTTTCTATTGTTTCTTGTTATCCTACTAGCATAGCAGGACATTCATAAAAACTAAATCCTATATCCATATTACGTTAATATTCTATAGAAACTCATGTCTGCAGATGTTAATGATTATTCCTTTCTCAAACATTTTTTTTACAATATCACTACTATTACTATTTTTAATAAATATATTTAACGTTTAATAAATTAAATACTTACAGTCATTAGTTTATATAACAATACATGATTATATTTAATATTTTATTATAATTAAAAACAGATATCAATTATTTTACACGAGTAGCCCATGTTTCCCGCCTTCTTCGTTTAATTCTACTTTTATTTGATACTGTATAGTTATTTGTTTTTTGCTTTAGTCTATTTGTTATACCTATCATCCACTTCTTTAATCTCGATAATAGCGTTGGCATTGCTTTGCCCTCCTCTTTCTTTTCTGCACTGGCTCTGGCTATTTCAGGTATAACTCTTCTACTGTTAGGAAAAGAATGTAACTGCCAGGTTTTCAAATGGTCGTCCCATCGCCATTCAGGTTTATACACGTGTATAATTTTTGGAGCTTCTCTACCGATTGGGAAAAACAAAGGTGCAATTAATGCTGCAAATCCTGACCCTGCAAAAAATACAGCTATAGGAGCCAGCAGTAACGGAAATAAGCCAATGCTCAAAGGATTCACTGTCGCGAGCCAACCAAAAGCATTTAATGCTGGACGAAAGAAGTCTATCAAAGATGAAAAGCTGAATATATCATCATCGTCACCTGGACGACCTGGTTTAGTTAAAGCCGATAACGGAGAAGTTGCAGCGCCGTATCCACCTGTCTCACTTGATTCTGATTGTATAGGACTATTTACAGAGTGGTAATTAATTAATTCTGTGCCTTCAACAGACGCACTATCACCTTGATCTGTATTTTCGTCTGATTCAACGTAATCTTCATCTTTTGATGAATCAGTTCCAGAGTCGTCTCCTATATTCAAATCATCATCGCCTAATCCCAGACCTAAGCCAGGAAATATACTATCACCATCTTCCTCGGATTCTACAACAACGTTTTTGTTTATCACGTTCGTGTTTACAGCAATGTTAAGATCAGGGCAAGCCTCTTTGCCTTGACCTTGAAATGTATTATTTAAAGTAAGGTAAATGGTCGGACAATCTTCAGCAGAAGGACTGTATTCCTCAGGTCTTATTACTATTCTATCAGTATAGGAATTAGACGGTTCGGGAGTAGTAACTTCATAAACACCACCATAGTTATTTACGTTAGTATGATATTCATATTTCGTAGGCCTTGGTTTAGATGTTGTAGTTTTCCGAATAGTCTGAGTCCATGGCTTTGGATAGCCTACATTAGTTATTACTGGAGTAGGGGTTGGTACATATGTATGGATATACGGAGGTCTACTTGGATACGGATATTGGTCAATGACTTGGACGTTAGGATAAGGGTTAGGTTCCATGACTTGAATGTTAGTTGAATAGACATGAGATTCCTCAGAGTATTGGGGTCTGGGCTTATTGTATATATTGTAGGGCATATCATTTGGTAGCCCATTAGAATACATATTATTATTAGGTGGCCTAGAATACCTTTTAGAATTTGCTTCTTCTGAGCTTTCTGTGCTTGTAGCATCATTACTATGAGAACTAGTAATTTTAGTCATGTCTTTTGTTTGTTCAGCCATTGTTTTGTTTTCATAGGAAAAGTTTAGATCATCGTATTTTGTCTTATCTCGCCATTTTGTTATTACTTTTCTGATTGCTGGTTTCTTTCTTTCTTGCGATAAGACATCGTCATGGTGCTTATTTTTTACAGGTTTTGGTCTGTATTTCTTTTTAGTGTCATGTGAATTCGAACGTATTAAACGACTAACTCTATTTAGGAATGTATTTCTATTACTTGTTAATGAATCTTTGGTGGTACCATTTATTAGGATTGCCGGGCCACTCGCATTACCTAAAGTTGTATTATTAATATCATTTGTATCATTAATAAAACTAATGACTATAGGTGATAATTTAGAACTATTCAAGCTTAAATTATTATGTCTATACCTTATTGGAGTCTGTGTTGATGGATCATTTTGACCACTACTTGCGACAGTAGTGAGCGTTTCTTGAGGTCGCGTATAAACTGACGGACAAACTACAACTACTAATAAAATTAAAGTCCACTTTAAACACACACTTTTTCGCCTCGTCATTTTCGCAAAGGTTACCTGAAAAGAAGAGAACACATTATTAGTGATAATGGAATAAATAAACAAATGTCATATAGAAAATTGTTGGAGTATTTGTTATCACATTAGAGAAAGATAAATATAAAGAGTGTTTTACACATTTCACCGTTGCAAACACGTGCCTATTAAGCCTTTTTTAATTGAAATTAAACTACTATATACGGATTTTATCGCGTTGTTTATTTATCACTGTATTACAAAATTTTGAAAATATTACTCTACTACTACTATTGATTTTATTTGACTAATTTATAAGCTAATAAAATTATTTAAACTATTAAATCTATTTATTTTTGGTTTACACTTTCCCCGACGTTTCGGGTGCTTTTCAGCAGCCATGGTCACGGGGAGACTAAGATGGTAGTTGTCTCAATGTTCCAGTGTAGTTATTTCAAAGTACCTGAACATAATTTAATTATTGGTGTTTCTATTTACGCAGAATGAGCTCAAAGTATCATGAAGTCTAGCTGTGGTTTGTTTCTTCTTGGGTTTGACTATTTGAAGTACTGGATCCCAAGCTGGTGGTACATTCCAACCATCTTCTCTATTGAAATTGGGATGTTTTTTAATTTCAATAGCCTCGCGAAGCATCCTTGGCAGGAATCGGTGTTCTTTAGCGAGAATCTGTGGTTTGTCAAATCTCAGGTAGTGGTTGGTCCCCTGTTGTACGTGTTCACACACAGCAGACTTCAACGAGCGTTTGTGTTTTACGTCAGCTATGTGTTCTTTTATGCGGGTGCCTATGCTTCTCTTGGTTTGACCAATGTATGAGAGTCCGCAGTCACAATCTATTTTATAGACCCCTGCATCTTGTAAAGGTAATTGGCACTTGACGGATGGTAAAAGTGTAAACCAAAAATAAATAGATTTAATAGTTTAAATAATTTTATTAGCTTATAAATTAGTCAAATAAAATCAATAGTAGTAGTAGAGTAATATTTTCAAAATTTTGTAATACAGTGATAAATAAACAACGCGATAAAATCCGTATATAGTAGTTTAATTTCAATGAATAACATTCGCGTAAACAGAAGACAATATTAAGCCTTTTTTAAGTTTAGGTCAGCATATTTTGTGTTTCTTTATAATTTTAGATACAAGTTTCCTGACATAGGTTTGCAGCTGATGGGTAGGTCATAGGTTCGACTTCTGATTTTTCTGATAGGAAATGCTGAGTACCTCTATTAAACCTGACAACGTGCCTAGCAGACGACATTGAACTCATCTCTTACGAAGGACTTGCAATATAGCTGATAAAACACTAATTGTAACAACTTTGGCCATCACAAGCATTTCTATAATTAAGGATATTAATCCTTCTCTAGATTATGTGCCGTTTCCTCGGAGCTGTTCCGTTTTCCAGGAGCAGCGTGAAAGAGAACACTTAGATACATACCTAACAATTACGTGCGATTTACGCAATTCATAGCCACTGTTTTTGTATGTCAATAGTACATAACCTCGGTGGCGTAGTGGGTAGTGTAATCGACTGCCACGCCTGAGGTCGCGGGTTCGATTCCCGCTCAAGTCAAACATTTGTGTGCATGAACATGGATGTTTGTCTTGGTCTGGGTGTTTCTATGTATAATATGTATGTATTTACAAAAAAAAGTATATATGTATGTTTATCCATTGTCTAGTACCCATAGTACAAGCTCTGCTTAGTTTGGGCTAGATGGTGATGTGTGTATGTAGTAGAATATTATATTATATTATATTATATTATATTATTATTATATTATATTATATTATTATTATATTATATTATATTATTTAGTACTGTAAGGGCGTTTGGTCACAGCATGCGTCAGCACACTTACCATTGCACTGCGTGCATACAAAGGAAATTATAGCCAGTAGGTTCTGTAACGCGGAGTCAGACAGTGTTGTCTCTAATATAAGAACATTACCTGTAATTAATGTACGTACTGTGTTGTGAACAATATAGACTTGTTGAATAGTTTATTGCCGTATCATTTCTCACTCCTATAGGACAGAACACTCCACAGTACTAATGATTAATTTGATTCTCTTTAAGATGCTAATGCATTTTGAAACAAAATTTCTATTACTATATATAACATTTCGATAAGGCCCTAATAGACTTGCTTAATAATAACATTTATGATTTCAAATAGTTGAAAGGATTCTTTTGTTTTTATGACATGTACTAATCTAGTAATGTAACAGCTTGTGTTGTGGTTGACGCCGACCACAGACAGACAGCGGAGGCGGAGTGGTAGCAGAGGCGGATTTTTTATATTGTTTGAATTAGTATGAAACATAACAGGCACAAACGCTCCAGATCTTGTCTGTAATGTTTTATACTAATTCGAACAATACAACAAAAATCGCCATCGCTGCCGCAGTCTGTGTGTGGTGGGCTTTAAGTGTTCTTTTTGTACCATTTAGGAATATACAGCCATGTGATTATACTAAAAACCACATTTCTTACTCGATAGTCGCCTCAGACCATAGTAACCAACTTTCATTGCCATGGTTACTATAAAAGTCGAATTTTAACGTCTGATTGTATTTAAGTTGTAAGTGCGATTGAAAAGAATTTCACAGCTATCCATATATGCTTAGTACGTTTAATTAATTGTCAACTTTATCTTACTTGTTAACAGACTACAAATCAGTCACGAAAAATGTTCATAATTTCCCATAAAAACCGTTTTCGAAACCACCGTCACCTACGTCAACGATAAGCAAAGTCCATTAACCCAACGATACACAAGACGAACGAGAGAATATCACGTGAAAGGGAATAAAAAATAAACAAGCTCGAACTGGCACGTAGTACCGAAGTGATCCGTTAACCCATCGTTAATTTACCGTTAATGTGACCGGCCAAGGCTGCGACAGCTCACACGTATTAAAGATTCCATTGAAATAAAAAGTTTGTGTTTGTAAGTAGGTAGGTGTTTTGGTGAGGCAGGTTTCTGTGTTTTATTGTTGAGGTCAGACGTGCTTTCGGCCTACATTACAAGGATTACAAGCTAATTCTTCATATTTTACTCATTTTATAATATTGCCTATTTTTAGTTTATTGTATCTCGTTTCAGTCTCCTCGTACGACACGAGACAAAAAATTGTATGATCTAGAAATAGTTGTTTCAAGTTTTTGAGTCTGTTGTTTGAATGTTTGTAAAGTTCGCCGAGATAAAGGTAATTAAAGGTCCTATTGCGTTGTCATTTTATTTAAAAGAAAAAGGGACTCGGGGTATGCTATAAGTAAACAATAGAGCAAGAACTCAATTATAGAAACCAAACTTATTTATTTCCATTGCGTCTATACGCAGTGGCAAGGGTCAAATATGCAATATATTATATCAAAAACGATTTCTATAAGTAATGTAAAGAGAATTCTGATGTTCCGTTAGTGGACAGCAGCAAAAGCACTCACGCTCAGCGCAATAGTTCATAAGTGTTGTATAAGCTTTATGCTTTTACATACTCTAAGAACCACGACAATCGCGTGAAGAGTTCATTGGAATGCCACGGCGAAGTCTCGACTCTAATGCTACGACATGCATTTTACACGTTGTCTTTGTAACGTAGTGCTGGTCGGTCACGTTTTAGGGAAATGCTCCTTAGTTATACGTGCTTCCTAAGTTATTTGTATATTGAATAGTTATCTCTTGCATGGCGTACCTAATGGTGAAGGATATATTGTGACACATCCTGCATATCTGATAGTTCTGCTTAATATTCTAGTAAAATGAGTAAAGTGTCGTGGACTACAGGCTAAACAACCTAATATTGAGGACCTGTTCTTAGATACTGCATTTATATGATTGCACCTGTAGTGGTTTACGAAGTCACCTCGCCACTGCGCCGTGTAGTGGTTACAGTTCCCACACGGGACAAAAATGTGTGTGTTCCTCAAATAGTTGTTTCGAGTCTTCGTGTTCTTTGTGTCCGTTGTTTGAATGTTTAAAAAAAGAAAAACAAAAGCGATATAAAAACAGAGCTAGTAATTTTTCATCTCCTTGTTATCGAATATATGTTTAGATGGTTTAAGTGATTACAAGATGGTTTAAGTAATTAAACGTAAAAGATGCATAAAATAGAAAAAAATAAGAACGAAGCTTATTGTTTTTCTAGGTGTTATTTACGACGCAGTTTTACTATTTGTTAATGCTTTGCGATCGTAGCATACAATTTATTTATTGAACCTGATAGTTAATACATGAAATATGATTATCATTTTTATAACAATTTATCTGTCTGTGAAAGTACTAAACCCATTTTTTTTTGTTCTAACTGAGCTCCTTATTACTAATACTTTACGACCCCCAAATATGAACAAACGTTTCTATAACATCCTATATAACACCAAGATTATTTTTAATAAACATATTATGTACTCATCTCACAACACACTTTCTTTGTTTAACAGAGACCTGTTGGAAGTATTGAGGTGGTCAGTGACCACAAAACAGTCACTAACCACAAAAATTAATTAACATTCACACCAGAACCCACACAAACTTTCGTTCACGATTCAGTAAGTAAATATTTTGTGATACTGCCGTGGTCAAGAATAATATGAAAAGAATAAACAAAGAAAGTTGGCAATCAACCATTTTTAAAGGTGTTGTGGTTTGCAAAACCACAACACCACAATGTTTGATGTTTGGAATATTTTTATCTGCCATATTAAGTATCGAAAATATTCGTCGTAGGTAGCCCATGTATTTTAATGGGCAGAAGACAAGTGAATATTATAAAAAAATACGTAAAATTATCTTTAAGTCTTTTACGGGATGATAAGTTACATAATATACCTTTTATTAAACTCAGTAAAATGTGCAGTTTATGTGGAATATTTCTTAACCACATACTATCAGAATGCAGCAACGAGTACAAGTTAGTTATAAATGTAAAGATTTTTGGATATTTAAATGGTTGCATGCCATAGGTAAACCATTGAACAGATTTAGATGAAATTTGGACATCAAGTAGACCATGTCTTGATTACATAAGCGGGGCCGCGGACAGAAGCTGCCAGCCTATAAATAGGCTGTAACTAAATCATTGCAAAATACAGTTAAAAGTTAATTCATAATCTAAAAGACATGCCCATTCTAGGAAAACATAGAAAGCAAGAAATTCTTTGTAATTTGAGTTTTATTGAACGAAAGTAGATTGGCAATCGAATAATCTTTGCAGACTAATTGAAAATATATCGATCCTTTTCTACACTAATATTATAAAGAAATATATTTGCATTTTTGTTTGCTATGAATAAACTCAAAAAGGACCGCACCAATTTTAATCATTCTTTCACCATTCCAATGCTACTTTAAGTAATATGTTACTTCTGGGTAAAGTAGCATTGGAATGGTTTCGTTCAATAAAACTCAAATTACAAAGAATTTCTTGCTTTCTCTGTTTTCCTAGAATGGGCATGTCGTTTAGATTATGAATTAACTTTATATATATATATATATATATATATTTATATAGCCTATGGGCTATATAACATCACACCACGATTCATGGAACAGGAGGCGAGGAGATAAAATTGGAATATTAGTCGATGGATTTTTTAAACGGGGAGTTGAGGTACGTGCTGTAGAATTCCTTTATTTAATTCCACAACCTATTACGCCGCGGCACACCGGTGGCTAGACAATAGATTTTAAATTATGTTGGGTATTATAAGACTTAACAGATAATGAATAGGTACCAGACTGAGCGAGAGTGAATCGTGGCCGAGTTTATCTAGTTTCTTATAAATGCATTGCCGGTTTAAGCTTGACCTAATCTTTTTGGTAAGTAGAAAGTAGTGCGGTCAAGTTGTAAGTCTGTACCGAGTTATTATCGATAATATATCATGTTCAGAATGTTGGAGAGCTTAGTCATAGGTCATAAGTTACTAAGGCATACTTCCGACTTTCCAAAGCTATGCACGTAATAATTTATATAAGTATTGGCTTTTAGCCGCGACCTCATTCTTACTGTTTTAAGGCGAATATTATTATATTCCTCTTTAGAGTACAGACTATATAGTTAAGTGGCTTAGATGGAAAAGAAACTGATTCTCTTTAATAAAATATAGTAGTAGAGACGAGACATATCGAGAACTAAAGGATTTGACACCGGATCGAGAAAGATGGAAATATGTATTCACGATTTTAATCCACGTCTTTTCCATTAGGCTACCTCTCCTTTAATTTTATTCACACACTTTATTAAGTCCTTTTAATTTGTCTTACCCAAGTTTCAATGCCTCTTTTTAACCAGTATTGCTTAATTTGTCCCGTTTTTGCAACATTTTTCATTAATGCTCTGCTCCTATTGGTCGTAGCGTGATGTTATATAGCCTTTAGCTTTGCTCGATAAAAAAGCTATCCAACACTGAAAGAATTTTTAATTCGGACCAGTAGTTCCTGAGATTAGTGCGTTCAAGCAAAAAAATAAACAATCTCTTCAGCTTTATAATATTAGTTTAGATAACATGAACCCCGTATTAAATTGTCCTACTTGACACAGGCTTCTTCTCAGTGTGAAAAGTTTATCTCCATTTTGCTTTTATCATAAGAATATAGTATTGCTGTCACATAGAGTTTGGTACCACTGTTTACGTGTCCTCCCTTGGAAAAAAGAATATAAAGATCAAAGTAAAGGAATAGGAGCATATGTCTGCCACCAAATCGCTTCCAAATCAGGAGAAAGGCAGTAACAGTGAGACGTGTATTGTCACCAAATTGGCAACGGGGTTTTCAACTCGATGAATTAAGATCTTAGGTCACCGAATTATTGGGAATGCAGTCTATTAAATATACTCTCTTCAGATTTGTGTCCATGGTACGTCTCTGCCTTATCTTGTGGCAATATATTAAGCCTCGTACAATGTAATTTAATAACTTTAACGACAAATGAAAGCGAGGAAGCTTCTCTGCTTGCGTAATTTTATTGAAGAAACATCTACTGGAACTGTAGCGGTATCCACATATACACTGAAAAGATACAACTAGTGATGCGGGTGATAAAGGAACTTTTTTTTATTTTTCGTTTGGTTAATGGCCAACTTGTTGTCAAGAGTTGTTCAAGCCGCCCGTAGGCCTCTGACATGGCTTAACGACTGCTGTCAATTTGGCAACAACCGGGACAGACATTTTACGCGCCTTCCGAAGCACGGAGACGCTCAGATGAAATATCACTAAGCGGTCACCCATCTATAGACTGACCGCACCCAACATTGCTTAACCTCGCTAATCGTTTACCGATCAGTGAGTCCAACTGGCTATGAGTGAAACTACAATCGCGCTGTGACAAATTCTCAATATTATTTCTAATCTACAGGCAAGCTTACTTCCGATTAACAGGCACATCCAGCATCCAGATTAAGAGCTACTATTAAAAAAATTCTTCCAGACTATTCCAATAACAGTTACCCAACTTGGGAATCTAAATCCTTACTATCGGCCGTAAATATAACCACATACTTATACAACGGAACCGGCTATCAATATATAAACATTTATTAGAAATGGCCATATAACATCTTACAAAAAAAGTAAACATTCCGCCTCTCACAATCATTTGTAAGTGTGAAAAAGAAGGCACGAGTTCATCGACCGTTTGACCATGACCGACTAGTTTTGACCACCTTGTATCATTGACCCGGTTACACGAATTTTAAGAACAATTTTCCGTTACTATTATTTTAATAAAAATAACGATGATTCTACATTAATGACTCTAAGAGCGCCTTCCTTAATGCCGTTGGTTTTAGAAATAAAAGTAATGGTTGGTTTTTAGCTTCAATATGAGAATAATAGCATCAAATTGCGTAAATGGTGTGAGAAATAGGATTCTTATGCACTGCTATTGTAACAACTACCGTTAGTGCAGTGATAGTAAATGCGACTGCTCTGCAAGAGGTCTTGGACTTGATTACCGGGTTTGGCAAAGTGTTGTTGAGTTTGCCTGGCAACAAATTGACAGTAGCAACACGGGGGCTTTAACCGTTATACGGAAATAGGCTCGCTCGATATTACTTGGGACCTCAAATGACTGTAAAATGTATAATATCGCCAAAGGAGTGAGACAATGAATGTTTTACATAAGATCTCCGTGGCGCAGCGGTAGTGAATGCGACTGCTGTGCATCGTGTCTCGGGTTCGGATCCCGGGTCGGGCCAACAAAAAGTAATCGGGTTTTCTATTAAGAATTCTCAATAGCAGCCCGGAGTTAGGAAGTTGCCGGTGTAAGACACCCCCGTGCCTCGGAAAGCACGTAAAGCCGTTGGTCCTGCGCCTGATCTCTCTCCGGTCGTGTCGGATTACCGTCCCATCGGATCATGAGAGTTAGGGAATAGAAAGTGCTCTTGTGTTTGTGCACCCGCTTGTGCACTATAATATCTCCTGCACAGATGGCTAGTCTCCGTTAAAATTGGCCGCTGTGACCGAAATTCGGTCTGGAGGACATTATATTAAAAATAAAAGACAGCCTTTAGGTTTCATGGCATAACCTTGCGCTGAATGCTTTTGATCGATCGTGAGGTAACGTATTCAATACCCAGGTCAGTTATTATTGTTAGGTTTTCTATGTGGGAATTTATACTAGCAACACAGCGTCTACAACTGCAAATATAGTTGGTAAAATGTAGGTGGATAGGCACAAATGTACTATACGCAAAGATTTAAATTATGATGTGCTCCCACCATATTTAGATCTCAAGAAAACGTGAACATAATAAAAAGAGTAAGGTCACATATTTACTAGATCGATAACTAAAGAATACGATTTTCAATATTAATAATAATATTCTATCACATACACACAACACCATTTAGCCCAAACTAAGCAGAGCTTGTACTATGGGTACCTACTACTAGAGATTGGATAAACATACATATATGCATTCATTTGTAAATGCATACTTATTATACATAGAAACACTCAGACCAATACAAACATCCATGTTCATGCACACAAATGTTTGACTTGTGCGGGAATCGAACCCGCGACCTCAGACATAGCAGTCGGTTACACTAACCACTAACTAGATAAGAACAAAGACATTAAAAATTACTCCCAAATCTCTGTGGTTAATCATAATTCTACGTAAATAAATAAAGAGTTTTAAAAGAAAATAACACCAATCCCATACATCATGTGTACCACTGACACAAATGTCAACCATTAAAACATTAAAAATGTCCTCAAAACCACAAAACCATCTCACTCCGGTTATGATTCATACACTTGTATTTTCCTTAACTTTCTAGAAAGTAACAAGAAATCCTGCGTTGACAGCTTTCCTTGTAAGCAAATCTAAATGATATTCTATATGTATTTACTTAGTTAACGATTCATTTTAATTTTATTGCTCGTATTAATAGACTGGCTGGCCTGCATTTCACCGGCGTCAATGACGTTTCTAGTGACGCCTCTACTCTTTTAGGTTATAGTGAGAAGCCTTCATAATCAGGCTATCTAACGAACCTCCTAAATCAACACTATTTTACGGCTGTTGCAATACACTGTTCGACGATAACAGCCATATTACATGTCATATATAAAAATCGCTAAGAATTATGTGGGGTATGACCGATGCATTCAAATGCTTTCGAGCATTTACATATTATAATATTACCAACCTTGTATTAAAGCGAAACCGTTAGACTGCCACGGAGAGGTCTCAAGTTCGATACCAAAGCGCGCATCTCTGACTTTTCGAAGTTATGTGCGTATTAAATAGTTAATTACCGCTCGCTTTAACGGGGAAGGAAAACATCGTGATGAAACCTACATGTCTAAGAGTTCACAATAATGTTCTCGAATATATGTGAAGTCTGCCCGCGCTGGGCCAGCGTGGTGGACTATGGCCTAACTCTTCTCACAGTTAGAAAAGGCCCGTGCCCAGCAGTGGGACAGTTTAATACAGGGCTGATATTATTATTGAATTAAAGTGACCCACTGCTGGGCACGTTCTCAGTTTAAGAACGATTAGACTAGGGTGAATACTTTAAAATTTATTTCACACAGAAATTTATTATACTCTCCAACGACAGCAAATCGCTATTATTACTTATAAAGAATAGCACCCAGACCCAATACAACTATCCGTGGATTACACAAATACTTCCGCACATCGATGCTAACGAAGTAATCACTGCCCGTGAACATATTCCAGTGATTCTATCGTAAACATATTCCCCATACATCTGCATCTAATCGGCTTCCCGCACCTGTTCATGGCTCTTGACCATAACATTCAACTACTTAATTACAACCTGCGCAGTGCGTTGACATTGCTACCCAAGTTATACGATCATAGCGATCTATTTTAAGAGGAAATACGGCTTTCAAAACTGTTCAAGAAGAGGTTTTCAACAGATCTATTGTTGGGCCGCTGGACTCGAACACAATATCAATGTGCAAAAGAGATGACTATATGTCTTCTCGTGTTTCCCCGTTTTCTCCTTCACTATTTTTAATAAATAATATTTAAACGATATTTTTGTGTCTTTATTTAATACATTAGTGTGGTTAAATTTGCGCTGGACGTTTGAAACAGCAGTATAACCGAGTGATTTTTGTAGTTTAAGAAGAATCATAGTGCTTATATAATCAACGAAACATAGGAACATGACAGTGGTAGATTACATTATACAATGTTATAGACTCTTACGGCCAGTCCTACTACAACTTACGAGTAAAAGTTATCCGAAAGATAAATCGCATGCTGTCTCACTCATGTCAGGTTAAAGAAGAGAGATGTCAAGACTTTTATCTTATAGATAAATGCTATCTGGAGGTGGTAGAACAAGCCCGTTTTCAAAGCGTTTGTATGGTTTGATCTTGCCCGTATTCATTGTTAACATTAATACTAATAATTTGCGATTTAAACTGCTAATGTATATATGTATGTATATAAATATCCGAGAGATAGTAGTAGTAATAGATATAGCAGTAAGTGTCAGTCTTCTTCTCCGTAGCCTTTATTATTCCCAAGTCACTTGGGGTTGGCTTTTCTAGTCTAACCGGATTTGACTGGACTTGTTTTTACACGGAGCGGCTGCTACTTGACCTCCGCAACCCGAAGGCTAACGATACCCTAAGGGTAGACCAGTGTCAGGATATTATAGGGCACTGACTTCCCTATAACGACTGCCATAGATGTTCATGGCAGCCGGGACCGACGCCTTAACGTGCTCTCCGAGACACGGAGCAGGTGATAATTGTCAATCAATTCGTACATAATTTCGAAAAGTCATATAAATTCCGAAAGTCAGAGATGCGCGACGTGGGTTCATACCCGAGACCCTCTGCATTGCAGTCTATTGCCTTGCCAAATAATATACGAGTAAGTTCGATTTCCGCAGCAGACCAATAGGTGTTCACTAATCAATTTTGAAATGTTTTCTTAAACTATACGGATGGAATACTAGTTTAAGTGGCTATTTCACTACAGCCCTAAACGGGTCAAAAATTTAAGTGATTCGGAGAGTTATTCCGAGTCTAAATGAGTTTTATGATAGTTATTAGACACAGGATTTAAAATTTCCCCGCAATCCAAGAACTATTTCCAGTGCGGGAGTTGTCTATAATGTTCCTTGGAGTGTGGCTGGCAACTTGTTTACATCGTATATATTATCTACATATATTAATTAAATGCCTACAATTTGTTTATATCTTTTTTGACATTTAAATGAGAATTTTTGTATCTTTTCTTTTCTTTGTTGTTCTTTTTGTTAATTAATTTAAGTTAGTAATTTAATGTTATTTTTTTTATTTTCTTTACATATTTTAAGTGAATTATTATTAGCATCCGTGCAGTCACCAAGGGATCTAGTTAAAACCAGCGCAAGTCTTCCTTAGACTTGCATATCCTGAACTAGGTTCCATTTGGCAACCACCCTGAGGTTTAACCTGGGGGTTGTGGGCTTTGTGGGCCTGCCCGCCATTCGTTCAGCACCAGGTCCAAGAGGCGGCGTGCGTGTTCCCACGCGCGCCTCTGTGTCGATTCCATCTGCCCTCTAAGGGGAGGACAGTAAGGTTTTATTGAGAAGTGACCAAAGGGTAGGTCTTATCGTGTAGTCGCCTGCCGTTTCATGCGGCAGGCCTAAACCTCGGCAGGGTCGTGACCGCATGTGCAAGTGATTCGCGCGGCCCCGCCGATTGCGGTTCTGTCGAGGATCGACGTGGCAGGTTTAGCCGGTATTCCGGGAGTTCTAATATCAGCATTTCAACATCTTTCTTTACCCCGGTGAGTCCAACATAACCCCTCCGCCCGCCCCTCACCCCTCCCACGTAAAAAAAGTCCGATTTGACAAAATTTCATTATTTTATATTGACCTTGTTAATATTATTTTCTTTTTCTGTCAAAAAAATAATTTTCTTTCTTTCTTTCTAATAATATAATAGTAATAAACGTTTCATTTAATAAGTATGTTCACCCGTGCTTAAGTAACAGTTACACTTGTATTAAGTAAAATTAAGTTACATTTAAAATTTTATACATGGTGTCCATAGTATTTTGTTTAGAGTTAACTCAGCTATGACTTTTTAAAGTTAGCTTCAACATAATATAATATGTATGACTTATTACTTACTGTTATAAAAACAACTATGAAGAGCTAGAACGTTCCAGAAATCGCTGCCGCCTTCCATTTGTACGGTACACAATTATTATGTTAATGATATAACAGACTTGAGCGTGTTCTCATTTCTACTTAACTTGTTTTTACAACGGAGAGATTGTGGGTTTCCAAGCTAAGGTAACGTGTTTCTTATAAGGAAACTATGGGTAAGATGAGAATTTTCTGGTTGATGGGGTAATTTGAGGTTACCTACAATCGGCAATTTGTTAAACTGCTGGTGGGGTAGGGAATTATAATTCCTGTGTCGTAAATACATGCACAATCTCACACCAATATCCCCAATGAGATAAGCAGAAATGTATTATACCCATATTTTAGTTTTTGTTTGTAGGTCCCACGTTATTATGCGGGATCTAAAAACTGGTGAAACTGGTGAAACGGCAAAAGCCTTTTGCCGTTTTTCAGGCAAAGTGCCACACTCTATGCTGCCACTAAGAATTTCTAGCTAGAAAAACCGAGTAACACTTTGCTTGACCCGAGCAACGAACCTAGGAACTCATGCACACCGTCGCATAAATACCAGCTGTGTCGTCAACGCAGACGTTGAATGTACGAATAGATCATTTTGGAAGTGATGTGAAACGCAACCACACCTCTTTAGGTGTATGTGATACTTGGATTCATTAACGCTTAGATACTACACTGGTATTCGATCGAAAATAACAAGGAGTATTCTTATACGAATCCAGGTAGAAGAATTTAAATTAATTTACGTTATTTCGTATTCTACATCATATTATACGAAACAATCTTTAGAAAAATGTTTAACATTATAATATGACTACAATAACATTTCTCAAAATCATTAAAATATTCTTAAGGAAAGCAATTATGTCCTTTAAATTTTAAGTATGATCAAATAGTGTGTACTAAAATTAATTATTAATTTTTAAAACTTGTATGTAATAAATACATTTCACATGCCACAAAATGGCTAATTAAACGCTATAAAATATATAATAGATATGCCTGTAGGTAAGCGTACTCTATTCAACGTAAAATAAATATCATTTAGCAAATATGTAAAGGGCACTACAGGATTCCGATTAAACCTGTCGTTAGGCACAAACTGGGGTAGCCCGAATATTGAAGTACTTACACCAGAAAGAATGACTAATTGAAAGTTATGTTGTGACTTAAGTGAAAAAACATCAGAAACCACAAAATATTATTTATTTATTATATTTATTAACTGGAAATACCGCTGCATCAGACACATCGGAATTTTCGAATGTGGTCACACTGATTCACCCATAATTTTAAAAGATTCCATTGCCTATATAGAACGTGATTCTAAAAATATAAATTGTAATTCTAAAAGGAGGTCGTAGATATTAGAATAATCGAAACGCCTAACGTTGACGCTCATAGACAATTACTTTATGCTCTAGTTACTCCTAAACAATATCGTACTCAGGTTTAAGATATTAAAAATAACTTTAAGATATAATCACTCATATACATCTACGCCGCCCTAATCTTCGAGCCTAACCAGACGTGAATCCATGTAATGTCGTTACATATAAGCTATTCGAGTGAGATACATACATGATTTACATACAGTTTTAAAAAGGACGACGACATGTCAAATTAAAATGTATTTCGAGTGATTTGATTTGCTGTTGCTAATGCAGTCAGACAATTGAAGATTTTGACATGCGCATTGATCGTCTGTTACTACATTTTTGCCTTGATCTGCACTTCAGAAACTAGGCGTCAACTGTTTCATTCTTACTGTAGTATCGTCTCACTAATTTACGATAAATTAAAATTAGAATATATATAATAGTTACATAAAAATGTAAACACCTGACTTCTCTATAACCAGTCACTGCTATGTACACCGTAATTGTCATACATATGTATGAGAAAAATTACAATTTTATTAATTTATTTGTTATTTTTCTCTAAAAAGACAACTTGCGCACTAGGAATGTATCTCGGGGGACTTTACAAACATTCAAATAACGGACACAAAGTACATCCAGACTCGGAACAACCATTTGTGGATCTCACAAATTTTTGTGGAACGAAATATAATATTGAATTTAATATTTACGATAGCCAAACCGGCTATTAAATAAATAAAAAATCTCGAGCATGTTACCCGTGCAGTCTACATGGATCATTACAACATTCAATGCAGGTTGACCTACTAAATTTAAAAAAGAAGAATCCATTTAAATGTTCACATTTCACTTACTACCTTTAGAAATGTTTGAAAGGTAATTGGCGTAAAAAAATAAAAGTTAAATGTAATAAAATGCGATCTACAATTTCAATTTATGTCGTGATTCGCGTGATTGACCAACTTTTTTGGACTCCATTTTGTCTCTATTATGCGAGTAAAAAAAACTATTACTTCGCACGCATCTTCAAATAAAACTGGTCAAGTTCAAATTTTTCTTGAACTATCTGTGTTCCGTACATTCGAAAAAATATCAGCTACAAAAATTGGCAAAGATATCTGAGAAGAGAAAATGTATGTTAGGGAAACTATAAAGTCCAACTGAAAATTGGGTTGAGAGTAAATTAAGCAATTAGGCTAACTTGTAACAGATCTGAAACTGTGTAAATATTATCGTAAATTCACGCGATATAATTACAATATCTAGCATATTTATAAATAGGATAATCTAAAATATTGAACATATCTAATAACTTATTTAAGACTTATTATAAAAAAGTGTGGCGGGTTAAAATTTTGAATTCAAATAGAATTCAAAATTTTAACTACCGATGCCTACCTAGTTCCAAATTGTGTCGATAATATTTTGATATATTTGATTGTTTTCATAAATAATTTATGGATATTGATAAGTACACATTAATATATTAGAATAACAGTCAACTGGACTCATGAAAGAACAAAATCAACATACAAGCAACATAAAGAGTATGTAATTTTTCGCATACAGAAGTGTTACTTTGTGTTTCTGACCTTAATGAGTAAACAATTTCATTCGCACTCATCAATATACGTCTTTTATATACCACAATAGGTAGCAATCAAGTCAACCATCAGCCAATCCCTGCTATACATTCCTACTTGGTGCTAATTTCTGAAACACAAATGGTATGATGAAGCAAACAAAGCTGTCGTCTTCGCGTATCCACAAGTACATTAACCCTATCATGTCACACGATCGCACGTAATACACAGTTAGCCTACACGATAATTTGTGTGCAACAGCATGGTATAGTTAGTCCATCGCAACGGAAACACTTTCCAATCTATGTCACTTTTCGCTTCACAACACACGGCAGACGACATTCTAATTTTAGCTCTATTTCCTTGAAAATAAAGTACTTATTTGATTGGCTTGTCAACGTGGATGGATGGTGTTATGTGATAAGTAGTGATATTTTTACAAATGTTACGTATGGTTTTTTGTTCAATCGATTGTGACATTAGGTGTTTTATTCCCTGACTGTAGGCTATTGCATTTATGGTAGTTTATATGGCAATTTGAATATATAATTTGACATAGTACTTCCCGATAGACGTTATGGCATTTCCTACTCTATTTGGTCTATATTTAAGTATATTTACTGGTATACAAAATCAAATAGATGTACTTATGTAAGAAATAAGGTGTAACTTTTTACATTGTGACATTGAATGTTTCAATCTCTACTATTACGTCAATAATAAACTATACTAAACACTTGCTATTTATGGTTAAAGAACTTCTTTGGTACATGCCACTGTATTTCCTAATCCATATTTCCCTACTGATTGCCTTCACACATATCTTTTTGTTAAATTTTTTTGTGACATTGCGGTATTTGCTAGTACTTTCCTTTGCCCATTGTTACATCCATACTTTTCTTTCTTTTTTCGTGTGGCTAGTGGCCAACCTGTTGTCAAGAGTTGTTCAAGCCGCCCGTGGTCTCTGACATGGCTTAACTACTGCTGTCAATTTGGCAACAACCGTAACCGACTTTTTACGTGCCTTCCGAAGCACGGAGATGCTCAGATGAAATACCACTAAGCGGTCACCCATCTATAGACTGACCGCACCCAACGTTGCTTAACCACGTTAATCGTTTACCGATCATAAAATGCAACTGTTCATAAGTTCATATCCATAAGCTCATACATTATGATAATATGATATTTGAAATGTATATTTTTTGTTCGGTCTACTCCTTATATAAAATTCTTTCATGTTAAATATTGCATGCAATACTACGTATATTGAAGCAATAAATGCTGCTGTGCTCTTCCTTTTCTTGTAATCCTAACTAATATATTATATGTAAATGTGAGTTCGTTTGTTACGTTCTCAAGCCTTAACTACTCGACCGATCATCATAAAATTTCGCATACATGTTGTCAAGGTTACAGAAAAGGAGATACCTAAGTTACTTTTCATAGAGAAAAAAGAAAACAAAGTATTGACATAACTTACATTAACGCGAGCGGAGCCTTTAATATCCTCAAACAAGTAATTGTGTCATTCTATCTAAAGTACCTAATTGTGTCTAGCTATCTATCTAAGGTAATTGTGTCTATCTATTGGCTATCTGAAGTGGTCGTTATGACTGTTGTATCAAATCGATAATGCTCTGAGCAACATTAGAATCACCACTAGTATGAGAGCTGTCCTTGTTACAAGCTTTTATTATTACAAGCTTTTATTTACTTTCACCTGTACCGATGTTTGTCACCAAATCTTGCAAATTAAATTTGTACCACTACCCGGTTACCGATTGAGCTGAAATTTTGCATATATGGCATAAAATCGCGTGACAATGCAATATTATGATGATATGGTGCTGATCTGATGATGGAGCTGGAAGGTGGCCATAGGAACTTCGCAATGAAACGACACAACCTAATCGAGTTTGGCCACGTTTGAATAGTCTTGACGAGTAGTTTGTCTTTCAATGGTAACCAGGATCTGATGATGGAGCTGGAAGGCGGTCATAGGATCTGTAATGAAACGACGCAACCCCATCGAGGTTCGGCTCGTTTGATGTCTATTAAAAGCAAAAATCTAACTGCCTTGACAAATGTCATTACATAGCTGATGTAAATGGACGCCTTGCATCTGCTAGTGTAAAAATGGGAATAAGTCGTGTAATTCTAATTAGTAGGACCGAGTCTGGGTGCTCTCTGTGTCCGTTGTTTCAATGTTTGTAAAGGTTCTGCCGTATTTATTTATATATGTATATACATAAGTTTTGCCGTGGGGTGACCCAAGGGAACTTGTCACTAAGATAATTGTGTCAACATAAACTGTATGACAAAACAATTTCTACATTGCACAGTGCTATTTTGGTGAAAATAATATGTTGAAATAGTTATGCCAAAGTATATTAGAAAAAATAACATGATGCGGAAAGAAAGGAGCCCATTTGCAAAGACCCCCGCCACATAAGAATTATTCCTACTGCAGGATTTGCCTATTTGTGATGGGTTAGGGTCAGATAGTCTGGATAGTAAAAACTCTGAAAATTAAATGAATCATGTAAACAATACTAAATAAGCTAAAATGTCACGCATGTCACGCCTCACTTGCACTACGTTGATTGACATTTAAAATAACATGTCCTCCGTCAACCCATTTCTCTTCGAACAATATAAAGAAAGCGATCCTTGTTGGAACAAAACACCAACGCTTATGGTAAAGTATGTCACCAACGGAACATTAATGGTCGCAATGCGTGACACACTTTTGTCATACGAGGTTTTTAAATTGATGAATTAAATGTCATTTATATTATGTGATTGGGTTTTTGACTGTACTTAATTAATGTAGTTATTAATTTAAATCTTAAGGCTATTGATAGTACAACTTTAAAGGTATAACTTTCGTCCATGGTATCCCAACTAATAACTATATTATAACTAATACTTTTCTAACAACGCAAGACATTCTTAACTGTGTTACAAAATTTATGTATTTGTTGAGTGAGCTCAAAAATTACTTCCTAAAACATATAAAAATAGTCATAGCGGTGACATCCTTACTAATATTATAAACGCGAAAGCTTTTATGGATGTATGGATGTTTGTTACTCTCTCACGCAAAAACTACTGGACCGATTGCGATGAAACTTGGTAGCCGGAGACCTGGATTCACACAGGCTACCGGCTACAGCTACGGCTTTATACCGATATTCCCATGGGAACGGGACTTACTCGGGTGAAACCGCGGAGTAAACTAGTAAATTATAAAACTAATTTACTATTGTGCTCATGATTATATTTTCGGATGTTTTTCTTATTTTTCTTTATTCATAAGCAAAATAATTATCTTCGATCAATACCTTTAAGTGATATATAAGCACACAGCGAGCCTGATGGTAACCGAAACCCATATCCTATATTAGGCACCGACAAAGAAAATAACATGCACTTGGCAACCATGTCAAGACCTTATTTTGCCTATCTTGAAGGTGGTATTTCCTAGGCAGTAAGTAAAAACTATATCATAACTCAAACCTAAGGGTAGAAAAGTGTTCAATGATGCCAAGATTGTTACGTTTTTAAATGTTTATTAAAGTATGGAATACGTGCAAGAGATCTGATCTGCTACAGCATTTAGCTCACGTGATAATAGACATATCTTTCCAACTTAGATTTGCTTTAGCTCACCGTTCAGATTCCTCACATATACAGGGTGTCCGATAATTAATGGATAACCTTGAAATGTCTTATAGTAGATCTGAAGGCAGTTCAGAAAAAAATATTTATATATATATTAAAAAGTGCAAGCTATATTAGCATAGCACACTTTTGACTGTCTATCTATTAGCATCATTAGTGTTTAATAATAAAACAACAAGAACCGATGGATTTCATTCATTTATGGTCGTAGTATACAAGAAAGTTATACATGGTAATTAAAAAAAAAACATATCTCAGGTAGTAGTTAGGATAGATTACTTTTCATATTTTTTTCTGAACGGCCATAAGTTCCACTATAAGACATTTCCAGGTTATCCATTAATTACCGGACACCCTGTATAACCCGAAGCAGAAGGTAGAGATGTTTTCATTATAAAAAACAACCCTATTAATGTATTATCATTTGTCGTATTTTCAGACACCGTGCTGTTAAGAATTCTAACTAATATTATAAAAGCGAATGAGAGTTTGTTTGTTTGTTTTGCGCCTTAACTGCTAGACCTATTATTATAAAATTTCGCATACACGATAGCAGGAGTACAGAAAATAGTTACCTTTTACCAAAAAAAGGGAGAAAGTGTTCCCGAGGGGTGGAAACATATTGACAATATCTACATTAATGCGATCGAAGTCGTAGGTAAAATCTAGTTACTTATAAACCTAATACAATATCTTAGTCGCCAATTGAACCCAGGACCTAACAATAGGCTTCAAGCATCAATCTTAAAACATAAGATCAAAGAAGCAGATGTTTTCTTTTTCTTTAAAAATATGATTCCCTCCACTATGAATAATTCCTGTGCCGCGGGGGACTTTACAAACATTCAAACAACGGACACAAAGAACACCTAGACAGGTACAACCACTTGTGGATCACACAATTTTTTTCACGTGTAGGATTCAAACCCACAACACTCAGTGCAATGGCAAAGGCAAAGTGACCACTTAAAACACTACACCATTCGTGAAGTCAAACTCAATCAAGTAGACATTTATAAACAACACAAAGCATTCCTCAACCGCAGTCACCATCGACTTAAACTCATACGTACATTCTGGAATTCAAGTGAAACGCAGCACCAGATAATCCTTCCCTCTCTCACACCTAATATTATCTTAAGCCTAACAGAGAAAGCGCTACACTTAAAGGATTACTTGTAATAATGAAAGTGCCCTTAAAACGCAATAATACAGCGAAAGTAGGCTTGAACTTGATTCGTATAGGGAAACGCAACACCGACACAGAGCGATGAGCGTATAGACTGTACTTTCACTAAAGATTTTTGTTTGTATATGTACTTAGTGAGATGTTGATGATAAGATGAAGTGCAGTCAACACACAATGGGATGTTTTGAAGTTGTATTTGCAAAGTAAAAGCTTACTAAATACCTGTCAACTTATAGTATTTTAAATTTGAATACATACATGCGTAAGTATTATAATACAGGCTTCGATATCCCTGAAGATGTTGTCAGAGATGTTAAAGGATAACTTGTAATAATGAAAGTGCCCGTAAAACGCAATAATAAGTGCATATTTTTGCTAGCCTTTTAAGTATCACATTGTACGAGGCAAGCCTTTTAACGAGTATTAGGTACTTTTTCAAACTATGTGATAACAACAATATTTAAAAAAAAAATTAAAGTTTCTATCATTCAGATGGCCATACCATGAACCAGTGGTTTTTTAAATTTTAAGATACGAATACCAAAATGATTGTGTCATAAACTCATAACTAGTAACATAAAAAAATTACTCTAAACAGGTATTGAACTTTTTGATTTTGTTTCAAAGACAGTGATGAGATTACTATTCCACTGAACTGAATACTACTAATGAACGGAATTCACTGCTTTATTCGTGAGCTCATACTTATAACTAGTCGTACAAATAATGTTCCTTACTTTATATTTTAATATATTTATAATATATTTGTTTACCTAATTAATTTAAATACTTTGTAATATGACTCATATGTAACTTATTACTTATTACACATCTTCCTAATTTTACAACAGCCATATTAAAGTAAAAATATTATATTGTCTAACGTATAAGCGAATTTTATTCATTGAAATTAATATCATTTATACGGATTTCATCGCGTTGTTTATTTAACACTTTATTACATAATTTTGATACTGTTACACTACTAAACTTTACTACTTTAACTTATTTTCAATAAATAATAGTTTTCTTTTAACTGTAGATATTGTTTCTTTTCGCAATATCTGCTCATTAAGTAATCCTTACTAACATTATAAATTCGAAAGTAACTCTGTCTGTCTGTCTGTCTATCTGTCTGACTGTTACCTTTTCACGCCTAAAGCACTCAATCGATTTGGACGTAATTCAGTACAAAGATATTTTAAAACCTGGGAAAGGACACTTTTTATTGTTTTAACACGTTCCCTGTCCCAGAACAAAAGTTAAAAATGTATACGTACGTCCACCTACAATTTCGTCCTAACCTGACAATAAAATATAAAATGCTATACGTGCTGAAAAATAAATTAAAATTTTCGGTAGCCATGTTATCTAACCATACGTCGCGTCGATGAGAATCTTTTTGCTCTTATTCATACGTCCAGTGAAATAAAAAGCATCAAATTTTCTTTTGGATTATGACTCCAACCAGAGTCATGGACATAATATGAGTTTGGTACAAATGTGACTCCTTTGGAGTCATTGGACAGGGAACGTGTTAAGTACCACGCTGGTGGAGCCGCGCGCAAAAAATTGCATTTTATGAATACACGTTTCTTATTTATGTAATAATATATATCGAGAAGTCTTAAATAATTTTTTGTAGTCTTTAATAGAGCACCACGCCCTATTAAGCCTTTGCAACCCATTAAATTTGTTATACTCTAAGCAACATTCAACATTGAATTAGCCTCTGTTTACTAGTTGTTAGATCTCATAAGCATTCATAGCATACTGCTATTAATGACATATTATAGTGCCAACAATGCTATATATTAATAGAACGTTAAAAATCCAGCGATAGTCTAGAAGGAATCATTGAGTACTCACGCAGAGCTCTCGAGTTCGAACTATTTATTTATCAACATAATATAATGTATGTATATTATAAAGTGCTTTTCGAAATGTATTTTCAGATAGATTGAAGATAATTATTCGTTATTAAGTTTAGTTTATTCATTATGTTATGTTTTTTTCTTTCTGTCTTAGTCTTAATACGCACGCTGGTTATTCCATAATTGGCTAATGTATCAACCATATTATTCACCATACATGTTTTGGTACATAATGCATTTGATAAACCTAAATAAATAAGATTAAAAATTTGAATGAAGAAAGAATTTTGTGTGGTTCTATTAAATGCAAACTCAATAGGAATATTCTAGAAAATAAATAAATAACCATAATATATTACCATATTCAAGATAGACCCATCATTAGTACCTAATATATAAAAATATTATACAATTATATTACGTAATTTGCAACTACAATACTAATTACTAAGCGGCAGGTGTTGCATAGAGTTCTACGCAGCAAATAAATTTAAATTATTTGTTGACCCTAAGTATACATACTACATCGTTGAAAATAATTACCTACAGCGTTACATTCTTAGGACTTAGTGCCTTTTTCAAGCATTACATTATTGAGTAATATTATATTTAAATATAATAATTTTTATAGCATGTTGTAATTATTATAACAATCAATAAAATTATAATCAGGCAAGGCAAAGGGTGTAATGCATACGCGAATATGGCTGCGGGTGTTTCCTAGATTAAATATGACAATACACAACTTAACGGGTAGTAAAACGGTCATCATTTTCACTGCAATGTTTGGCTGTAATAATATAATGGCTGGCCATATTATATAATACACATAAATATTTTGACATATGACTATCCAAAGCATTATTTTTGGTATGGCCAATAAATTGAAATTTTGAGTTAGCCATAGTTGAAAATAGAAACCACATATTGCATTAAAATATTACTCGGTTAGAAACTCCTTAATTAAATAAATCTAAATACGCAATCAGCTGTAAAATAATGGAGTCAAGTATAATATAATTCGTTCAATTTTCTCGAACGCATCCAAGTCTATTCATTGCATAAGTCTATATGTTTTCTCTGGTGCAATGTCAAGAATTTCGCGGGTATACGTTCGACTGTAGTCGAGTTACTAAATGAATAATATCGACACATTCGCACGCACTCTAGATATGTATTCTTCGTTGGTTTTAGGAGTCCGTACCTTTACGAGCTGTTAACGAGACCCTAATATGTATAACCGATTTTAAGATAGGACAAAAAATATCTTGTTTGATTCCTTTAAATAATTTATTTATCTTATTTAGCACTCTAATTCACGCTGTCCTAACTAACAATACAAATTCTGTGGGGAAATTTCAGCCGGCTAATACCGTTCAAAATGAACCCTTGAAAGGTAGGAATGCTGTCTGTCTGCCTGTCCTATCTTCAGAGTTAATTTATGTACCAGTAACCTGTTATGTAATAGAATGTGTGTTATACTTATCCCGATTACGTTTAGAATCCCTTTTTCAAGGGGTGCTAATGAAATCGTATTACATGTGTTTGTCTGTCTGTCCTTCTTACCTTTCAAGGGTTCATTTTAAACTGTAATAATCAGCCGATTGAAATTTTCACACTAAATTTCTATTGTGATGACAAACATCTTAACAAATAAGAAAAGGAAATACTTTAAAGGCGTCATACAAGAAACTTCTTTTTGCTGTATCGTAAATACAGTAATACATACAACCTCAAAGGGAAGACTAATAACAGTGTAAAATAATATAAAATCCAAACTTATATTATAAAGCTGAAGAGTTTGTTTGTTTGTTTGTTTGAACGCGCTAATCTCAGGAACTACTGGTTCGAATTGAAAAATTATTTTAGTGTTGGATAGCCTATTTATCGAGGAAGGCTATAGGCTATTATATATATATAACATCACGCTACGACCCACGGGGTCATTGGTCATATCTATGTTGAGCTAGCGTTATTGCTTAGCGATACGCAACCCTCAGAGAACGAGACCGACTCGTTCTTGATCGAACTGTATTGGTTCTTCTGTATCCAACTTTGGAAGAAAACGAGCTTACAGACTGCTTTATTATAAGGGTTATCTGATATGATATAGACAGTTGTTTTTTTGCTTGAATTCGCAGTTTAGTCGCTTCTGTTACCAACCTTGCAAGGATCACACTTGTCATTTTCTTGCAATTTTCTTGCAATTTTCTTTGCCATGCTGCATATAGCATGGCGTTTTTGCTGTATCTTACAGACCCGACTCACCACACATTCATCACAGGGACGTTTCACTGCCGGCTTTTGTGGTGAGATGGAAGCAAAGAGTGTATACAAGTATATGCCTTGGTTGGCAGATCAAAATATAACTAAACTTTGGTCAGCCAACCAAGACCTTATACTACGGATCCAGAATTTCAGTAACAGACTAGTTACTGCAATTTTACTGTAAGGTCTTAATTTCAATTTTTTTAACTGGACTGAAGGATGCAATGGCTTCTTCAGAAATAGGTATTAATGGGCTATCTGTAGCGACTTCAATTCCCGTTTGATATAAAATTTTATATAGGTACAAAAAGAAAATAATGGTATATAGTTATATGTTTGTGTTACAAAATTTTCAGTAGTAGCATGATAACTGGCAAGTCCCCTCGTAGATCACTACAGGCTCGCCACTTATTACGCTGAACCTAAAACGACACTAGCCAAAATAAGGGTGTACTACAGCTTATTCCGCCCTTTCAGGAATATAGGCACAAACAAAAATTTTTTTACAAGCTAGTTAATAATCCTTTTAGAAATAAATAGCCTTGGTAAGCAATAGCTATGCAATAGACTACTTCTCCCTAGCCTTTATTATTCCCAAGTCACTTGGGGTCAGTTTTTTCTAGTCTAACCGGATTTGACTGGATATCAGTTTTTACACTGAGCGGCTGCCACCTGACCTCCGCAACCCGAAGGCTAACGATACCCTAAGGCTAGAACAGTGTCAGGATATTAGGGGGTACTGACTTTCCCAATAACGACTGCCATAGATATTCATGACAGCCGGGACCGACGGCTTAACGTGCTCTCCGAGGCACGGAGCAGGCGATAATTGTCAATCAATACGCGCATAATTTCGAAAAGTCATATAACTGCCGAAAGTCAGAGGTGCGCGGCGTGGATTCGAACCCGAGACCTTTTACATTGCAGTCTGTTGGTCTCCCCACTGAGCCATCGCTGCTCTCCTACTAGACTACCTATTCAAATATTTAATTAAAAACAACCGGTAGAAATCATGTAAATATTCTTAAAATGTAATATTCTCCTGCTCATATCCCCGAAGGCGTAAGCAAATGTGTATTAATTAACATACGATCCATAGAAAGCTAATTGATTCGAGTCTGTATATTGTATGCGTCCATTGTTTCATATGCATACATACAATCACCTTGGCTTATTCTAGAAGTAAGAATTTAGCCCATAATTCTCCAGAATTTTTAGATCACTCATTTAAAAAGTAGCGATATGCCTATTTATCGCTACTATTTATACTACAAATTTTGTAACAGAAAATCTCAATAACACATCGCCCGATCCGGTATTCAAAAACCGGACATCACGATCAGTCGCAAGCATAAACGCACGATCTCAAAAACCCAAGTCCTTTCCTACGGACATAGTCTTAATATAAAAAAAATATAATCAACGAAGGTGGTAGAAAAAGCTAATGCTGACGTAAAAATGAAACCGTAAATGCTTATTAATAATTAAGAAGAATATATAACAGTGTATGAAAAACAATTAAACAATGCTTAACTTCCCACCTACTAAACACGAATACTCCCAAGACAGTTCAAATAGCGGTTTAGTTATAACGTTTACCCAATGCTACTTAACTATCGGTTGCTGGTTACAGAGAAATAACACACTGCGACGCAAGAATGCAGCAACGCATTGCTAAGTAATAACAGGTTGGTAACGCATCGCCTATAAGAACCACATCAAAGTAATTTTTTTGAAAAGAGAATTCTCTGTTCCAGAAAATGTAATCCTAGCCAAATAACAATAAAAAGAAATATAAATCAAATTCAAAATAAATAACGTTTAAATTACGAATAAGATTTAAAATTTTCAAGAACCTTTCGAGTTTGTCTTGAAAAAACAGTGGATAGCACCATTAAATAAATAAAAAGTTAACTTACCGTTAATGAAATACTTGAAACGAACTCACGTTAACTCGCGTTAAACAGTTTTGCGACACGGGCGGATACCACCGCGTATACCGATAGACTGGCGGCCGAAGATGCGTAACGGTATAACGTGCTACTTCCCCGACTAGGACACACAAGACACGCTGCATTCCAACTACAAGCGTGTTGTCACACTCAGTAGGGCAGACGAGACACAGTGTGACACAGTGCATTCCATCAACATTGTGTCGACAGCTTAAACTAGATTCTATACCCTTAAAGACATTGAAAGACAAAATGCGACCTCAATAAATACCCAAATAAACACGGCATTCCTAAGAAGCCTATTGATTAAAATCGTCCTTTTTACATAATCAGAATATCCCGCAATGGCCTACATATTAACTTGCTTACTATCAAACGTGACTCAAAAAATCGAGTATTACCGGTGCATACAGAAAGAGCACACTATAATCTGCCGGTCAAGCTACCGGCCTCACGATCAGCCACCGGATGGGTTCCCGTTTAGTTGTAGGTGAGCGGTCGAACGAGTTAAGTGAAGCTTTTAGCGGTTTGATAATCTCTGATATTAATATCATTGGTCTTGACATATCGTTAATTTTCCTAAAAGCCTTATTAGATTGCCAAGCCTAAAAATTTTAAGAGAAAAATAGGTAAGGAACACGAACCTCCTCTGTTTCAGTTTCCGACTAATTAGGTAGTATATTTAATACACACACTAAGTGTAAGATATCTCATAAGATATATTACACCTAATCATGCTATTGATGAATATATAGGTCAATCTATTAACGAATCGTTATAATTTTCACCTTGACAGTGAAACATTTTCTGATGATATTTATGAACAGGTCTAGAAATCTCTAAGACGAGATAAAAAGATATCATGATAAACCAAAAATTATTTTTCGTCCCATCTGTCTAACCTGTGTATACCGTTACTTAGTAATGCTTACTTGTGTTACCTATTACCTACATCACTTTACTTATATAAATATTTGTAACCAATTATGCGTAATAATTACGGATAAACATACATACATACTTTTTTTGTTGTAAATACATACATATTATACATAGAAACACCCAGACCAAGACAAACATCCGTGTTCATGCACACAAATGTTTGACTTGTGCGGGAATCGAACCCGCGACCTCAGGCGTGGCAGTCGGTTACACTAACCACTACGCCATCGAGGCGATAAGTAGATTGCATTCATAACTACATCAATCACCTTACGCCAATATTGCCTAAGGGTAGGTACGTAATATGATACCCACATTTCGCACAACAATGGCTTTAGGCCCAACGTAAAAGGATGCGAGTATATCCTCGGACTTCTACCTCGTATCTCTACTGGGCATTGTTCCAGACTCCTTGCTGCTGAAAAACCAATAATACTGCACAACCCTGGAATCGAACCTAAGCCCTCATAAGCAACCGCATAGCAGGCGCATTTATTACTGCTCTGCCACCGAAGCCCTTTAACCTCTAATATTTCTTTTGACAAATGAGAGCTATACTAAATTTAAACATTTCATTACTAATAGTGTTTGTAATAATATCAGCCTTGTATTAAACTGTCCCACTGCTGGGCACGGGCCTCTTCTTATTGTGAGAAGGGTTAGGCCATAGTCTATCACGCTGGCCTTGTGCGGGTTGACAGACTTCACATATCTTCGAGAACATTATGAAGAACTCTCAGACATGCAGGTTTCCTCACGATATTTTCCTTCACCGTTAAAGCAAGCGATAATTAACTATTTAACCTTCGAAAAGTCAGAGATGCGCGCTTTGGGTTCTAACTCGAAACCTCTGTGTGGCGATCCAACGGTTTCCAACTAGGCAGCAGTGATAATAGTGTTTATTATATAATAATTTAAAAAAAAACAGCCTAGCTACTCCAATTTGGATAAACAAAAGATGTTTTGTTTGTAGTCTATCTGGGGATGCCCAAGATAGGCAACTCTGGCGAAAACCTAGTTTTGAACAGGAATTTAGCATTTCGCTTAATGTTGAAATGCAGTGCTAGATTGGGCACTGGGCCAGTGGCAAATTATATCAATAGGTAGTTTTTTGGACAACAAAATACTTCTACTAGAAACAAACTTGTCTCGATTTTGTATCAGTATTAATTATCAAACAATCCTGATTCAAATGTTTTTGGTCAAATGCATCCTCGGATGCGCGGAGCTTACAGCGTTTGCGACTTCTGTTATAGCTAACTTTGCGAGATTACGTAATGATTTAAGCGATCGCTTTGCTATGGGTTACTTGCTCCTACGCCTTGTGTTGTAAGTTTTTCACAAGTGACAAAAAATTGTGTTTTTTTTTTAATGGTATAGGTTGGCAAACGATCAGACGGATCGCCTGATGGTAAGCGATTACCGCCGCCCATGAACACCCGTAACCCCAAAGGAGTTACAAGTGCGTTGCCAGCTCTTTAAAAAGGAATTAAGAAGGGAAAGGACAAAGGAAAGGATAGGAAAAGGATCGGGGTAACTGGGCCTCCGGCTCTCTCACTCACAAATACGAAACGCAACGGTACGGGTACCGTTACTTCACGCCGGTATTCTGTGAGAGAGTAGTACTACCCCGGTCGATCCGGCCCATTCGTGCTGAAACCAGCGAGGATCTACCACCACAAAAAATTCCACAACTAGTTGCTTTGCGGCTGGGTGTTATGTTACAATGTTTGTTAATTGCACCACAACAGAAGAATTATTACAGACGCAAGAGAAGTTTAAAAAAAAACAAGAGCTAAGGTAAGATATCCAGCACTATCTAAAAGGAAAAATCTAGATATAAATTTAATAAGCTGGGCTACTTAATAGTTATATTAATTTCAAAGAAATAATCTAGAAGCTTAATCACGTCTTTAGAAAGACTTTGAACATCTAATGACTTCCGATTTGAATTAAGATTAAGATTACTAAGGTCAGTAATATATTCAACAACCTGGACAGCTTGGAAAGCGGCCAGCGCCGATGATTAACATGCGACCTACTTGCTCTCATCAGCTAGTAATTAGCATTTACTAATCACGTTCAGTACCAACTAAGATCTTTGTTGTGATTGGTTTAAACTATGATTAAAGTAAATCATCGTTAACAATATAAATAGTGCGATTCAGCCAGTAAAATTTGTTATAATTTTCACTTATAGATTTTACGCCTATATTTCCGAAGGAGTATTTAGAGGCGCACAATACTCACTTTTTGCTAGATGTTTTAGGTCCAACAACATCCAATTATGTGTCAATTTTTATATTTTTATGTTTGTGTATATATTATGTGTTTGTGAATTCTTGTGAATTTGCCTGTATGATGGTTGTTTGGGACCCGCCACGTCCATCGGCGGGTCGAACCTTTGACGGGGTCGCAATTCGAATGGGAGAGCGATCCGCGCGGCCCTGGCATAAAGGTGTGAGGAACACCGCAGTGGTTTTAGTCGGTTCAACCCAAATCCATCTGAGGGGCTGGATCCCGACATATCTCTATTGCCCGCCCCAAAACCGGCGATGGGGAATTGGATCTGAACAATTCCACGCGTCAAAAAGAAAAAGTCCATTGACATAGTGGGGTTTTTTGTCTTTTACCGGGCATCACTCCAGTTTTATTGCTGCTACTCTAAATGTCTTAACAGTAAATCCCAATAGCACTTTTTCGATCCGGGAATCGAACCCATCGAACCCAAGAACTCATGTACAGTCGCATGCCCAATCGCTGTGCCACAAAGGTAGTCAATAGAGGACTATTATTCCTTACTACAGGTTAATAACTAGCCTATCAAGGGTAACCGAACTTAACCCACTGGATTGTAGGTACGTAAAATAATTGTGAGTCCAATCATGTATAGTTTTCATTTTGTACTACAATCACTATTTCGTAAATTAAAATATTATTATAGACGTTATTATTATTAGATATATAATAGACAAATAAGCAGAGAGTATACCTACCTATAAACAAGCACAAGTATTTGACTGCATTTAGTAAAGTCTAACTGCCTCACTAGTCCATTAATATAATATAATAATAATAATAATAAAATACCTGGACTTAGCTCACTGATGGCTGGATCAAGTCCTTGATCCAAAAGGCAGTATTACTTGACACGGCGCGTATTGTGAGGAGATTCCTCTCTCTGGGGCCCTAACCACCGGCAGCTTGGACCTTGTTCCCGATGTCGGTGGGTCATTTCAATTTTTATATTTTTAAATATGTATAGTTTTTATATTTATATTTAAAAATGTAATCATTAGAAAAAAATAGAAATAAAGAGAATAATAATAATATAATATATATTCTAACACATACGCACAACACCATCTAGCCCAAACTAAGCAGAGCTTGTACTATGGGTACTAGACAATGGATAAACATACATTTATACTTATTTTTTGTAAATACATACATATTATACATAGAAACACCCAGAACAAGACAAACATCCATATTCATGCACACAAATGTTTGACTTGTGCGGGAATCGAACCCGCGACCTCAGGCGTGGCAGTCGGTTACGCTAACCAATACGCCATCGAGGCCATTAGATTGCGTTTAACGTGAGGTCTTAGGTTCAATCCCCGGATCAGTTCTTTATTAAACTTTTCTCTAAGGAAGTTTGCGCTTATATTTCCTGCTGATCATAAAGTCGTGGTTTGTTCTTAGGGGTTTCTCTAAAGACTCTCTCCTTAATCGTGCGAGCTTTAGCTTTAACTCAACTGTTAAAGATCTGAATTTGTATTTATTCTGCACTAGTATTCCAGTGGTGAGACGACGAATTAGTGAACAGTTCTTTGTTTAAACTGTTATATTGCTAGCTGAGCTGTATCGAACTTTGGTTGTATGTAATTGTATACATGTGATTGCTATTCTCTTACAAACTATGTGTAATTTTGGCTACGAGCCCGTACGCCCCTTGACTTTCGCCCCTTTCATAGAAAGACGGCGCCTCGAAAGAAGAAGAAGAAACCTTACAAATACCTACTATGGGGCGAAACTTGAGGGGCGAACGGGCTCGTAACTGTAATTTTTGACCTGTAATTAGCTATCGAATACTTATTAAAATTCATTGTCAAACTAGGATAAGCTCCATAAATAAATAAATAAATAAATATAAAAAATAAGAAATTCTTAATTATTGCATACAGTCTCAATGCGCCTAATCATATAGACTCGTCTACTATTATCTATGTGGTAGTGGTAGTGGTAGTGGGGAGACCAACAGACAGCAATACAGAAGGTCTCGGGTTACAACCCACGTCGCGCACCACTGACTTTCGGAAGTTATATGACTTTTCGAAATTATGTGCGTATTAATTGAAAATTACCGCTTGCTCCATGCCTCGGAGAGCAGGTTAAGCCGTCGGTTCCGGCTGCTATGAACATCTATGGCAGTCGTTATTGGGAAGTCCTTAATATCTCTATAATATGCCCTATAATATCCTGACACTGGTCTAGCCTTAGGGTATCGTTAGCCTTCGGGTTGCGGAGGCCAGGTGGCAGCCATTCCGTGTAAAAACTGATATCCAGTCAAATCCGGTTAGACTAGAAAAGCCGATCCCAAGTGACTTGAGTATAATAAAGGCTAGAGAGAAGAGAGACAAAGTTTTGCCTCGTGTGGGATTTGAACTCACAACACTCGGTGCATTGGCAGTGGCAAGACAGCCATTTAAACCACTACGACTATGAGTTTGATAATATATCTATATGATGCACTCTCGTGCACGAGTGTTTAGTTACTTAGACACTATTCATAGCTGCACAGATGGCTAGCTACCATTAAAATTAGTTACAACCTCGTTCGCCCCTCAAGTTTCGCCCCCTAGTAGTATTTGTTAGGTTTCTCCTTAAAGGAGTCTGCCCACTACCCCGTCTCATACTATGACCGTGCTAGGAACGTGTCAGGCAAAAAAATATTCTTTGTAAGGAAATGTATAAGACTATGCCCACTAGACCGTTCCATCACCGACCAGCAGTTCCTATAGCAGGGCGTATCGTGTTGCTTTTCGTGTCTGATACGTTCTTAGCACGATCATGGTATGAGACGGTGTAGTGGGCAGACTCCTTAAATTCACGCAAAAATAAGAGCCTCTGTCTTTCTATGAAAGGGGCGAAAGTCAAGAGGGCGTAGGGGCTCGTACCCTTACAATTGGACATCGTAACCAACTTAGGATTATTACCATAACAAAATTAGTACATACATGCATATAATATACTAACCACAATATTTACTGTGGCTGTTCTTGGAGTCCGTTGTTTGAATATTTGTAACGTCCCCCGCAATACAGGAATTACTTTACAAAAAAACAAATATCCTTAAGTCATTTATTTCTCTGTCACTAGTCATTTATTTATCACAGTTATTGCGTATTATTTTGTTTACCGTGGCAGTTCTAATAATCATTTTTTTTTATATGTGGAGTTTTTAACATACTTGGTTATGATCTTACATAAGGAAAGACGACACAAGGAGTCGAAAGTTTTCCTTAAAGTTTTCTCCTTTATCTTCACAATTTTCTAAACGTTTTATATCATCTGAGAGCAATAACGTTGTCAGACTTAGGGCAAATATAAAAATTGGTTTAAAAAAACTTTTTTTTTTATATCTATACTTTGACAAAAAGACAACAGCACCTAGTACACAAAGAGCAAATTAAAAAAATAATGACAAAAAGCCAACAGCACGTGGTATTCCCAGGCGGTCACCCATCCAAGTACTAACCACGCCCGATGTTGCTTAACTTCGGTGATCGGACGAGAACCGGTGTATTCAACGTAGTATGGCCGTTGGCGAAATATTGATTCATTTTTTGGTTCTAATCCTAGCATTCATTGTTTATATTCTATACATATATCTACCTAGCACAGCCGTATTGTCGTTAACCGAGTGTCATTTTAGCAGTCTTGCTAGTTATATAAGTTTGACTATGTATTTACTACCTCTAAAGATAATTTAATAAAAATTATGCAGCTCTCTTAGTGTTATTCACGAAACTGTGATCGCATAACACTCTACGGCTTCCCTCAGAAATTGTGCTTATAGTCGAAACAAATAAAGTAGATAACCTAGTTTAGGTAATACCTAATAATACATGTAAAATAAAAGACATCATATGTAAGTTTTATATGTCATAAATTATAAATGTTTTGTTTAAGGTTAAAAACAGATTCAATGTAAATTTAAACCAACAAGTGGCTTCTAGAGCATAGAAAAGTCGTTTATATTTTAATGAATAAAAAGTATTATTATTATTATAAAAATAAAGAAAACAAAAAACAGTAAGTAACTCCTTAAAATTGGTATATTACTTCGTAATAGCGTTGAAGAAAAACCAAACTCATTTTTGTCTATATATTATGTAAGAAATAAGTATTACGTACAGTAAATTAATCTGACTGAAGAATGTAAACCTTTATTAATAACTTTATAACAGTGACATCTAGTGTTCTCGTCTCTAATTAAATTCAAACAAGAACTAAGAGCTAAAGCGACATCTGTTGAGATTTTACGTAAACTGTGAAGAGGTGTTGCGTAGCTTTACCTCCATATTAGTACGTTAGGAATGCTATAGATGGCGGTAGGTACCTACAATAAAAAGTAAGATAGCGAAATGAAGCTTAAAAATGAAGTGTATCGAGTTCTTCAAGAAAACAAACGTGTGTCATGCGTAGCAACACATTTTTTACATAATGCTATGATCATTTACTGATGACGTAAAATTAAATCCTGGGTCGCGGTGGACTTTACAAACATTCAAACAACGGATACAAAGAACATCCAGATTCGGCACAACCGTTTGCAGATCACACAAAGTTTTGTCCCGTGTGGGATTCGAACTCACAACACTCGACGCAGGGGCAGTAGCGAGACGACCACTTAAACCACCACGCCATCCGTTCAGTCAAAATCTATGAAAACTCATAGTAAGAGCTGATATTATCCTACTTTAAAGCCCGCGATGAAAGCACTGACATCGCACAGGGGAATCACATCACGATAATATCTCTCAATTAAACTGACAGTTATTGGACGTGCTGGTACAGTCGTGAGAGATTACATCTCGCTGTTTACACACAAACGTACGTACTGATCTTATCGGTTACTCTTGTTTTTCGGAACGAAATTTCAGACGAAGTTTCGTTTGGATTTGAAATTGCTCGCTCTGTTGATTGTTAATTTAGAATTCACTTGGTTTTCTGAAATAAATAACAACGTAGGTGATCCAGTACGTGCGTTTGCATAGCTGTCGATTGAAAGACCTCGTGTTCGATTACCAGGTAGGGAACATTTATTGATATTTTCTGTTACAAAACTTAATAAGTATCACCTAGATGGTACTCAGATTTAAGTGGTCATTTCGCTGTGCCGCGTCGAGTGCTGCGCTTTCGTTTCCTGCACGGAGCAAATATTTGTGAGATTCACGAGTAGTTTTGCCGAGTGAGGGAATTTTTATATGCTGTTAATTGAAATGGCCTAACTCTTCGCAAACAAAAAATAAGTCAGTGCCCAGCACCATAATGAATACTATACAGCGAGTAACAATTATATGGCACCATATAATATAATAGCGTTGTGGCTCTGTGACTAACGGAAAACACTTTAAATTAAACGAAAAGCATCGACTTTGATAACTTTAAAACAAATAAGCATAGCGAATTTGAATTAACCGTAGTGATGATGAATGAAGTGAAAATAATGAGTTTTAATAAATTTGATGACACAGCCGATTTAGAGCGTCAATATAAAAAATAGAAATAAATTTTTTGAACTATGTTCAGAATTGTGTATATTTAATCATCCAAAAATATGTTTCTTAGCTGTGATTACTAACTATTAATCTGTCAAGTGTAGGAATCACAGACATCATAAACTTTTCATACTTATCTAACTTACTAGCTGACCCGCGCAACTTCATCTGCTTCATATAAGATAAGAGAATTTACCCCGTCTTTGCAACATTTTTCATTACTGCTCCGCTCCAATTGGTCGTAGCGTGATGTTATAGCCTATAGTCTTTCTCGATAAAGGGGCTATCCAACACTAAAATAATTTTCAATTCGAACCAGTAGTTCTTGAGATTAGCGCGTTCAAGCAAACAAACAAACTCTTGAGCTTTATAATATTAGTATGGATACACTCGTATAAATTTATAATATGAGTAAGAATATAATACTTTACCTAAAATATGACTATCATATTGTCTTATGTTTACGCGAATGTTATACATTGAAATTAAACACTTTATACGGATTTTGATTCTCCCCGTGAACATGGCTGCTGTAAAGCAACCGAAACGTCGGAGCAAAGTGTAAACTTAAATATAAATAGTTTTAATTGAATTAAATAGCATAGTAAAGTTAAATAATACAAAACAGTGTTAGAGTTTTCAAAATTATGTAATTAAAGTGTTTTAAAGTAAAATAAACACACGCGACAAAATTCGTATAAAGTGTTTGAAATATGACTGTTACACATTGTATAACCTAAAAAGTTTGGTACACATTTCTAACTTCTATTACGACTACATTTAGTATGCGAAATTTCGAGCGAAAGTTCGTACAAATATTTAATTACCAATATTTATGTTACGTATAGATCACGAATATATTTCTTGTTGTATGATCACAAGCAAATAACAGCTCACATAATAGTACCGTGTGTGTGAATTATCACACAAGCGAAATTTAAATGAAAGTTCACAAACAAAAACAATACGCGTGTTCTACGGCGCCATTTGTAATAAGCTGCATAAAACAGATTAGTAAAACGACGTGTGAACATACCGTAACATCACGCTTGTTTATATGTAGAAGGCTTGGCCGGTCTTTATTTTATTTTATTTGTTTACTAACAATTGTTATATCAATGCATTAGTTAAATACAGCATATAACATAGACTAGATGTACAATATCAAGCGGTAAACACTATATGTTATACAATATAATATAATAATATAATATAATATTACATAAGAAATAGAAATAATATAGAACTACCTTATGCGATAAGAACATTGTAGGGTAAAAAAAAATTACAGTATGAGGGAGCTCAGTTATATAATAAGTTACCTAAAGACGTAAAAAAAATCTTTATCTATTAATAGTTTTAAAAGTAGATTAAAGATGTACTTATTAAACTAACTTAACTCGAACAAAACTCGACTAATCGAATATAAAATGTTAATATGTACTTGTAACGTTATAATTGTTAAAATTTTTGAGATTATGATATGTGTCTAAGACCATGTATGTAAGTGTTCAAAAATTGCTGTGACAGACAAGGAATCGATCTATCATACCATAAAGGTATTATTTTAAAAAGTATTTTCTTATTCCAGAACTTAATAGACCGTATATTTGAGAAATTCTTCATCTAAATTTAAGGTTAAGCAGTTTATTTGGCATATAAAACAAAATATAGTCACTACATTTTAAAATTAATATTTAACTAAGTTTTGCTCAAGATGGCATTTCAAAACATGTGTACACAACATGACAGTTAAAGTAAAGTGATACAGAATATAACTAGAATTATTTTTTTACTGGTTTCCCGTCGAGAGACCGACGTAGTTTCGAGCCCACGACCATCCTCTTGATCTAAAGTCGAAAGCCATGAGCATTGGGCTACTGTAACTTATATTATTCAAAGAAAATCCTGCGTGATGAATGGCTTTATTCTTAGAACCAATAGAATAAAACTGCGGCTAAGAACGACTACATTATAAATAAGTATACTTTTAAATTCTAAGTACGTTTTATTTTAATAACAAAATGCATTGTGGAAGGGGAAAATATAATATTTTGTATGCGCACTGAATATTTATTTCTTTACTTTATTGCTCGTAAAGTTTACAGTCACCACACGTAAGGCTTAAAAAAGGCTTTCATTTTGAATATTTGAAAGTTTTACCCTGCCGAGAGAAATATATTTTTATATTTTGTCAGTTTTAAACTGCCTCATTGGTCTTATGGTGTAATTTACCGTTACGCTTACGGCACGTAACTAATGTTACGCGTTCGAAGCCTGGCTTGTATAATCAATAATGTATGTGAACTCTCAGATATGCAGGTTACCTTACAATGTTTTTCTTGCCGTTAAAGCAAGCGGCAATTAACTACATAATACGCACTTAACTTTAAAAATTCAGAGGTGCGTGCCTTGGGATCGATCCGGAGACCCCTGCGCGGCAGTCCAACGGTATCCCATTAGGCTATCGCTTCTCGTGTACAAATGTAAAATTGACCAAACTTTACAGTTCAAATTAAAACGTTTAAAATCAATAATTTATTCTACTACTTTATACGAATTTCATCACGGTTTATTTTAAAGACACTACCTTTCTATACACTATTTTTAAACTATACAAATGTACGTTTATCTACACTTTTAATTATTCTTTGTAACATCAACATTTTCCCACTGCAATCTACATTTGAATACGTATCGCTTTCACAAAGCCAATCAACAAGTTTTTGTCAACGTTCAGAAGCAAATTATTGAAAGTACTCCGAACAAAAAGGGCTATTTTTCCTTTTAACGTCTGCTGCTGTGAGCCGACATCGTGGTTTTGTCTTTTTAGATGGTATCACTATGTTGAGGAGTGGAGAAATTTTAGTGATGAAAAATATGTACCGTCGGTATGGTGTTTATGTTTGTCGGCGGCCGATTCCCAATTCGTTTCTTGGGTTAGACAGTGTAACAACTTTATACGGATTTTATCGCGTTGTTTATTTTTTATAAAACACTATTGTTACATAATTAACATAATAAATACATAAATTATTTAAAAGAATTAAAAAGCGTCGTAATATTCCTCCGCATCGTCGTCAATTGGCAACGTGCCCAGAAGACTGGCAGCATTGCCATGTTGAATGGCAATACTTATTCTTTGTGCAAAGAAAATAAAATGTCAAGTCATTAAAATAAACGTACTAGAAAATATTGTTTATTTTATCTACAATACTAACTTAACTTGGAAAAGGTATTATTTATAATTGTTACATAAATTTCAAACTTTAAGCTACTACCTATTGTTAAGCAATTTTACTAGTTACTGTTTACTTCTATTTAAGCTATTTAAATTATAAAAACTATTTAGGTTTAATTTTACACTTTCCCTGACGTTTTGGTTGTTTTTCAGCAGCCATGTTCACGGGGAGACTAAGATGATAGTTGTTTCAATATGTAGTTATTGCAATATAAAGTTATGTTATTATAGTTGCATTTAGTTATGATGTTAGTATTTTAATGTATAACATTCGTGTAAACGTAAGACAATATAAGACAGTGTTATTAGGTCTATATGTTAGGCAATACTTAGTAACAGTTGGTAACACGGTTATAATTATGTACCGTCAGTTCGAACAATATTAACGAACTCAACTGTACATCTATATATATAAAAATCTCGTGTCACGGTGTTTGTGGTCGCACTCCTCTGAAACGGCTAGACTTGATTTTTATGAACTTTTTTATGTATGTTTAGTAGGCATGAGATTAGGTCGTAAAGTATATTTTATACCGCCAAGAAATAATTTATATAGCAGAACAACGTTTGGCGGGCCAGCTCGTAGTCATGCATTTCATTGCATGGCTGGCGTATCGGTTTCAATTATTGTCTTGCCACTGCCAGTGCGCTGAGTATTGTATATTGTATCCGATACATTTGGACAAAAAGTTTTTTAAGGACTTCGCTTACATTAGGCTGATCATTTCTGTGTTGCGGAGGACTTTAAAAACATTCAGAGAACAACCAGACTCGAAACAACTAGAAGTATTTGTGGGTCACAAACATTAGTGTCGCGTATGGGCTTGAACCTTTAACAATTTGCTTTATATAAATTGCCGTATATCATCCAAATATCACGTTCACAATATTTGTGTACCACGCTGAAGTGGCATACGCATAACCAACAACTTGAGATCACGCACTCTAACTAGGAAGTGGATAATCATACGTTTTAAACAGATAAGCTGGTCTCGGTAGTTACACTTATCTAAGCATGTACTATAACAGTTTCCCACGGTCAAACTCGTAGATTACCATATTATTATAACGTCCGGATCATAACTGTAACCTCTTTAACTGCGCGGCCTCTTTAAGAGTTCAAGGAGGATATCTTTTAAAACATATATAATACTAGATTTTGCCCGCGGTTTCACCCGTGTAAGTCCCGTTCCCGTGGTAATATCAGGATAAAAGTAACCTATATGTGAATCCAGGTCTCTAACTATCTACATAACAAGTTTCATCGCAATCGGTTTAGTAGATTTTACGTGAAAGAGTAATAAACATCCATACATCCTCACAAACTTTCATTTTTATAATCTTAGTATAGATAGACTACTAGATTGTGCCCACGGCTTTCTTAGGATACAGTATTTTTTCTAGATGAAATGCCCTATGACCTTATCTGTACTTCAGACAACCTGTATGCAAAATTTCATGATGATTGGTCGTGTAGTTAAGTTGTGAAAGTGTCACTGGTAAACGAACTCACATTCGCATTTATACCGGGTATCTATTAATAGATTTATTAATAGCTGTTGATCGACGCGTTAGTATAATTATATGTATATTGTCAGGGTTTTATATAAATTGTTCTATTGATGGGCCTCGTTTCAGTTCGAGAAGGGTTAAGCCATAGTTCACCAAGCTGGCTCGGGTTGGTAGACTGCCCATATCTTAGAAAACATTATGGAAAAATTCAGACATGCAGGTTGACGATGTTTTCCTTCAATCTCAAAGTGAGCGATAATTAAGTAATTAATACGCACATTAATTCCAATCAAAATGTAAAATATGAATGCGTGGCGTAATGTGTTTGTACGCCATCTTGAGATCCTAAATTCTATGCCCGAGTCAAAAGTGTTCTAGGCTTTTTAAACCACTCGTAACTGCGCAAAGTCAGAGGTGATTACGTTGTGATCAAAACTCGAGATATCTGGGTAGCAATTCAACGGTCTACCAACTAAGCTGGCTAATGGCTAGTGAATACAGTTATGGAATATGAAATCCTGCGTACGACTAGAAAGTCGTAGTAAACCCTCTAGGTCGGCTATCTGGTGCCTTGTTCGCTAAGCAAGTAAAGCACTTAATGAGTAATGTCCTCCAGACCGATTTTCGGTCACGGCGGCCAATCTTAACGAAGACTGTCCATCTGCGCAAGAGATATTATAGTGCACAAGTATGTGCGCAAGCACAAGGGCACTCTCTGTTCCCTTACCCTCATGATCCGATGGGACGGATAATCCGACACGACCGGAGAGAGATCAGGCGCAGGACCAGCGGCTTCACGTGCTTTCCGAGGCACGGGGGTGTCTAACACCGCCAACTTCCTAACTCCGGGCACGTATTGAGATTTCTTAACAGAAAAACCCAATACCTTTATGTCGGCCCGACCCGGGATTCGAACCCGAGACCTCATGCACAGCAGTCGCATTCACTACCGCTGCGCCACAGAGGAAGAGTCAGCTATCGGTTTGCTATACCATGAAGGGTAAATGAGGAAATAGACAGTGCACTTGTGTGTTACATCAGAAATATAATATAACATTGAAATTATAACCTATAATGGCTATTTAAAAGATTGGCCGTGAGTGTCTCGCAGGTATCCTGTTATAGGCTCTACCGCAAGGTAGAGCACAGAGCACAAGCCTGAACATAATCTTACCTAAACTTAAATTCAGTAACTCCACTAAGCTCTGTAACTCATAAACTTTGACCCTCATAAGTGACCTATGAAGTATTTTTTTCTTTAAGCGTCTATTTCTGCGCGCTGAGATTGGCCGCCGTGATAAAAATTCCATCTCCCCGAGACAGAATTTGACGAGACGTTTGTTTCGTGTCCCGTGACTTTATTTGCCCGAAATCAATACATAAGTTATGATGATGATGTGTCAAGTAAAGATTTATATACTTTGGATTAAGTCTGTCACCAAAGGCTCGCTGCCGTGGAAGCTAAACAATTATGTATGAGTTCGATTCCCGGGTCGGGCATAGTGTTATTGAGTTTATCCTGTCAAGAAATACTATGTAGCAGCACCTAATCTGGAACTGTGTCAGGAAAACACCAATGGGCTCGCTCCCTATTACGTCGAACCTAAAGAACATATCTAGCAAAGAGGTAATTAGACATCTCTGCTTTACCCTTTTTGTATAGACGTGAGACTATACGTGTAATTTATTAGTATTAAATAGTGTGGATGACACTAACGGTAATTACGATTGTTTGGCTTCACTCAAAGCAAGTCGCACAAACGATAAATCTTAATTTTCTCTGGCATTTCAAGCACGTTTTCTTAGAAAGGTACTTCATACAAACACGGCTAATATTTATTATTCGCTGTATTTAATGTTTACGGTGCTTGAAATGCAACCTTTGTTGAAATCAAGAAAGTTAATTTACATAATTAGTAAATGTTTAACATGCGGTTGAACCCTTTAGATGTTAAGTTTTGTATTATTATTTTGAATTGCTTTGACTCGCGGTACAGTCAGATGTTTGTTCAATTTGGCTGAATAAAATATCACTCACATTAAGTGTTGCCGATTTCAATCTCGTTTGAGATCAAAAAGCCTAATACCTAATTAGCCTTAAAACGTGTTCCTATACATAACAATATCATAAACCCCAAAGCCGTACAGACATTTATTGCTTTTTGCGACTTAACTCCTAATTAAATTGACTTATTTTTTGACATTATTCAGTATGATAGTAGTATAAATCATATGCAAGACCACTTAAAAAACTATATTTCGCGTACACTAAATACTTAAACGCTCGTAATTTTTATATGTATAAATATTCTGTGCGGGTGTTTGTAATTAAACTCCTCCTAAACAGCTGGACCGATTTTGATGTAATTTTTTGTGTATGTTCAAGTGGATTCGAAAATGGTATTGTTTTTTTTTATTTTTCACATGTCAACGTCTGTCGGGACAGCTAGTATATTATATAAACACTATTTAACTTGTCAGCTTAACCAAATCGGTACATAATGATAAAATCACTGTGTCTAGATGGCGTTGTGCCTGCGCCGATCGCGATCGAATTAATACGCGTATCTGATTATATAAGACTTACTTAAAATAAGAAATACAATAAAAAGACTCACCTGCCGTCATCGGACACCATCACTTGCCATCGTTCACTCCATTTCAACACAAATTCGTATCACTTTCCTTTATTCTGTCTCTCTTTCACGACAGTAAAAATAAATCTTTATTACTAGCCATATTCGCCGCCAATTCATGTAACCTTTGGAAAGGTTATGGCCGTGTCAAATTAGATTTACCGCTGCTTCTGCTGTTAAAGCAATTGTCTTGTCGACGTCTCCGTTGATAGCACTTTTTTCTTCAGTAGATCGTAATTTTGTTTGCTAACTATCGGATGTATCAAAACCACTAATTTTGCTTTCGTAAGTACATATTTGATGTTAACAAGCTAACACTTGATAGCTTAATCTTCTTGTCCAATTCAGGTTTCTAATGTAATTTGCTTTCTAGCAAATCTTTGATATTTTCTTCTATTATGTTCAGAGTAATAAGTTGCTGTGATGACAATAGAATTTCCTTTTGAAAAGCGATCGATCAAATCTTGAGTGAAATCATCCTGATCTTATTCTAATATATCTTTGTCATGAATATTATTGTTTTAAGCAATCGTTATTACAAATTAGTTACCATTTAAGATTAAATTTGTATAGTCAATTCAACTATGATTCGATTCTTCGAATATTTTCGAATTCGATTTTAATTGTTTGTCTAAGTATTTATTCTTTGCTTAAATTGTGCTTATATTTGTAGAATAGCTGATTTCATTATACATTTACTTCCAAATAAAGCTTCATCAAACTTTTCAAGTCTTTCTTTATCTCAATCTAATTTTTCACTAGTTTCTCATTCCAAAGATTTTATATATTGTGGTGTATTTCCGTCAATATTTTCGCTCATAATTTCTTTAAGCACAGCAACCGTCTCGTGAGCTCGTTTCACATCCCTTCCGACCAGTTCATTCGTATCTTGATATGTTTTATCCGGCGTTGAAGTTTCTACTGTCTCCTGTTTTTTGTTTCCAACGCCGAGTCTGCAACGACAAAATGTTTTTGTTGTTATTATACCTTATACAATAACTGCAATAGCATAAAGTACTATATTAAGAGTATAATCTAAATTTGTGGTCATGTTTTAATGTCATCATGTTCTCATACTTAATTAATTATTATTATGTTTCTTATCAAACGCCATTATGTGTGTAAAAAGAAAACAATAATAAATATCTTCTAAAATAACACATCTAACAGAGCTTCGTTTCATTTTTCTTGGCAAGTGCATATCTCTAGAATTGAAAATTCTTTTTGCATATGATAGCCTAAGTTTTGAGGATGTTTATAAGTTATATAAAATCACGTTACGAGTCGCCCTCTGTGGCAATAATGATTAAAGTGGTGAAAACCACGGGGAATACCTAGGAGCATAATGTTATATTTTACGAGACTTATAGTACTGGCTCCTAAGTTAAGATGATAGCAGCCTGCGTATTTTTAGGCAATTCCCAATCCCAACATCATACTTATATTTAAAAATAAAGTAGAACAAATATTAATTGAAAAGAGTTACTATTCTGTAAACGATTATTTAATTGATAAGTAATACAATGTAAGCATATGACATGTGCATATTTAATAAATAATAAACAATGTTTAATCTCATTTAATTCATATTCAAGTTAAAACCATAATATTATAAAAACACCATGGATTTATGAATTTTTTGAATGTAATACATATTATTTCTTGTGTTAATTTTGCATGCTGCTGTGACAGCAGAATATATAAGATTAATATCATTGTAAGAGATTCTATACCTACTCATGTTCTGCAAAATAAAGTTTTGATTTGATTTGATTTGATTATGAGGCCAAATATGTACTCAGTTAACGGCAGAGAGTCTATGTCCCCCTATAACGTCGAATTTCAAATATTGCACGAATGGCATCTGCTTCGAGTGGCCACTTTGCCATTAATACAGCAAGTGTTGTGAGTTCGAGTCCCGCACGAGTAAAATATTGTGTGATTCAGAAATTGTTATCCAATTCTGAGTGTTCTTTGTTTGAATATATGTGAAGCCCGTGCAACATAGGATTTATTTTTATTGCGGGAGTAGTCTTTTATTAAATTAAAGAACTAACGAAATGCTGGTTTTATACAAATGTAGTTTAACAAAGTTTTACCAGCTATGTAAGTTTAAAGCTCTACCTACCCTTTCGGGGAACACAAGCATAAGTCCACATATTTTTTACTGTGGGATACGTATTCATTGACTCATGACCCTTAATTATAGCCAAACCATTCTATTATACGTCATACGTATGGAATCCAGACAATCTCACTTTCTTTCGATTACAATATTTACGTCATAGATTCATTATTGCCTATAAGATTGTATTGCCTACATAATGTTTTATAGCGTTTGTATTGTACCTCAATAACATTAATTGCCGTATCAATACAGGATTCACTGTAATTGTTATTAGATATGCTGTTTATTTGTTTGTTATATCATAGTACTGGTTTTTTTGGGAACCTGATGCTTAGTCAAGTTATTTTTTCGCAATTCATAATTACTCATGTTATGTTTTGCGAAGGCAGACACTAGTAATATTGCATTCATAGTCTCACGCATTTATTTCGGAAAAGATAAGCAGAGGTCTATTTCGCCAATTGTGCTAGAACATGTAATAGAAGGCAATTCTATTACTGTTTACAGAGCTCAACTGGAACTATGCGCATCAATAGACCTATAGGTACCATTTCTACAGTAAATTGTTGGTTTGTATATCGTATTTGATACCGGAGTCTCTAAATTTGTTTGTGTGTCAAGGAATTTCTGGTGGCAGCTCAGTGGGGAGACCAACAGACTGCAATGCAGAGGGTCTCGGGTTCGAACCCACGACGCGCGCCTCTGACTTTCAGAAGTTATAAGACTTTTCGAAATTATGTGCGTATTGATTGACAATTATCGCTTGCTTCGTGCCTCGGAGAGCACGTTAAGCCGTCAGTCCCGGTTGCCATGAACATCTATGGCAGTCGTTATTGGGAAGTCAGTGCCCTATAATATCCTGACACTGGTCTAGCCTTAGGGTATCGTTAGCCTTTGGGTTGCGGAGGTCAGATGGCAGCCGCTCCGTGTAAAAACTGATATCCAGTCAAATCCGGTTAGACCAGAAAAGCCGACTCCAAGTGACTTGGGAATAATAAAGGCTAGGGAGAAAAGTTCTGATATATACATGGTCTTATACCTATATCTCCGATATAGGCGTGAAACTTTGTATGTATCATTCTATTTCTCTTGTCTATTAATCTATCATTTTACTAGTTTTTCCCGCGTTAATATACTCGTAGCTTCGCTCCTGTTAATATAGATTTTGTCAATAAATTTCTATCCCTCGAAAACAATACTTTTTTTCTGAATGAAAGGTACCCTCTGTCCTATTCCATCCCACTGGCAACGTGTCTGCAAAATTTTATGATGATCGGCGTAACAAACAAACACACATTCTCATTTAAAATATTAGTTAAGATTAGCTATGATACATTCCATAACTGATATTGTTTAATACATGTTAATACAAATGGAAAACGCTTTGAAAGAGCTTAGTACCAAAGCATAATTGAGTACGAAAATATTCTAAGTTTATGGTTAAGTCTAATTCAGTATCTGCTACTTAGAGATTTACAACAGAAAAGGGCAATACAATTTTCTAACCTAAGAATCCAACTACAAAATCGACATTATCACGTATGTTGTCACACACTATCAGACTAACAGAGCAATCATTTTAAACCAGTACAGAAACATATTATATTAATAGCGATTTAAACTGCACTTTCCGTTGTTATTTTCTTTAAAACCAATGTGGGAAAAGTAATTACCACACAATAATGAAACGTTTATGTTGTTTGAGATCTAGCGTTCTTATTCGCCAAGATAAACTTAATTCAACAACTTAAATCCAACCTTGTTTTCTTATACATATAGTTGAATTTCTATTGACGACATATGTGTTTACTGGAAGTAGCTATGAAGTAAATCGTGGTCGCTTTAATGACTTTAATTTGTCCTTCATGAGTGGGTGACTGCGTGTTGTGAATTAGGGCGGATCACCTTAAAATCCAAAGTGAAGACGGGAGGTTGGAAAATGTGCAATCTAAACCTTAATTGCTTTATTTATTTGAACTTCAAGAGGTAAAATGCTGTGGAATTATTCTACAAAGCAGAAATGGCTAATTCTACTTGTTGCAGATAGAAGGATTCACCAAAGAAACTCTCTATAGGAGATCGTCGTGAAATAACCTTAGGTTTACATCTTCTGGGCAAGAGCAGAAAAAGTCATTGAGCTTACTGACTCTAATCGGATGTGGCGATCTTAAATTCCAACATAAATCCTAGATGATCTTAATACAAGTCATTTGATTCAAGTTCGGGGAAAGTGTAAACCTAAATATAAATAGATTTAATAGTTTAAATATTTTTATTAGCTTATAATTAGTAAAATTCAATAGTAGTAGTAGTGTAATAGTTTCAAAATTATGTAATACAGTGATAAATAAACAACGCGATAAAATCCGTCTATAGTAGTTTAATTTCAACCTTAGGTTTGGTTCTGACTGTAAGCAGGCTTCTCTTCAACATCATCGATCATTTAAACCACGCCATGCATGCGATTATATATTTAAACGTAATAGGGTACATCATGACTAAATTTTTTTTGTGTTAGACCTGGTTAAACTATATGTCATCACACTGCGCATGTGCCATTTGAATATCCATCCACATTATCGGAAAAAATTATGGAGAATTTTCAGATATGCCATTTATGCCACTGCATTTTCCTTGTATTGCTTAATAAATTATATGTTTTAAACCAACGTGACTAGTATATCATTGTTATGGCTTTTTAAACACAGAGTAAGCTAAATATATTGTGATCTGATCTTATCACCCGCCTAGTACGATGAGTGTATTATATATATAATGATGGGATCTAAGTTCCTACGGCTATTACCAATTTGCGTTGCACGCTACGCATTGCGATGCGATCGTGACTCCATTCTCATGTCGCTAATTAATGTCGTCGGTATGTGAAGAAGGGTTAGGTTTAGCTATGATATGAGTAGTGGTTTAAATGGTCGTCTCGCCCCTGTTATTGCGCCGAGTGTTGTAAGCTGAACAGAACAAAAAATTGTGTGATCCATACATGATTGTTCCGGTTCTGGATATTCTTTGTGTCCGTTATTGAAATCCTCGCGACACAGGAGTTATGTGGGAGATGTCTTGTTACAAAAATCTATACCAATATTATAAAGCTGAAGAGTTTGTTTATTTGTTTGCTTGAACGCGCTAATCTCAGGAACTACTAGTCCGAATTGAAAAATTATTTTAGTGTTGGCTAGCCTTTTTATCGAGGAAGCTTATAGGCTATATAACATCACGCTATAACCCGCGTGTGCTTACACATTTTCCGTTCGCGGGCACATCTAGTGTTTAATAAATTATGAATAATGGTTACTTAAACCATCGTCGTCTCGTCATTTCCAATACGCGGAATGATGTAGTTTCCAATCCCACACAGGACAAACATTTGTGTTATCCTCAAATAGTTTTACCTAGTCTGTGTTTGTGTTCATTAATCAATCATTAATCATTGTGACATTATATTTTAAAATCTATGTACACACAGTGACACACCAACCTAGACTCTTAGGACTTTGAACTAATAGAAGTTGAACGCTGCGAATTGTGCGAGAGAGTACGTTATATTTTTGTTATTTTGTCTCATTCACGCTGAACGGGCCGCGGGCGTCGCAGCACGCGCTAGGGCACCGTGATGAGTCTACACCACTATGCACTGTCCCTTTCCGACAGTTCTCTATATTGTATATAGCGTAGTTATGCGTATATAGGGTGTCTAACTTGATGTGTAGCCATGTGTACTAATTAAACATTTTATTTAAAGTTATTATTTTGTATGCGAATTATTCTAATTTCTAATTTTTATCTAATTATTCACTGACATATTATATTATTATTTGCATGACATATTTAAAGTAGAAATTACAGTTTTATTCAGTTTTAAATTGTTATTATATGATCATACATCCATGCATAGAATTATAATAAATTATTGGTAACCAAACTGCTAAATGGCAAATAGTGATGTGCTTTAATCATGTACTGTAATTAACATCGTTCTATAACTTAACTTAACTTTCAATACAATGTAAAATTTGTTATGAAATAAATACAGAACAGAATTCGAGTAATACACTCAAACATACTAGATATTATAACTAACTATCTTTTGCTCACGGCTTCACTCATGTAAAAGTAGGCTAGGTTAGGTTTTGTTAACAGGAGTACTATTTCAAGCTTATTAAATTAAATTTAGCTCATGTTACTCGGTGATAATAAAGCTTTTAATTGGTGAAAGAATTTTTTATATAGGTTGAGTTGCATTTGAGTTAAATCCTTTCAAATAATCACACAAAAATCAAATTTTTCCTCTTTACAATATTAGTGAGTATAGATAGAAACTTGTATACGAATCACCACTTAGAGTTTAATGCTTCCCGCATTCGTATATCAGCAAGAACCATAACGGCTTTAAGTATTGTTGGAAACTGGATCACTATGAATCAGTATGTATGCAGACACAGCTTCAATGTTGCCATATAAGGTGGCTGTTCCACTCCGTACACGACTTAATCCAAGCTCTTTATATCGTTTCTTATTAGCTTTATAATTATCAATGAATTAATATGCGTAACACATGTCTATCAACGAAGGGTCAGATAGAGGGAATACCGGCTAGGTGAAACTTCTTTAAAATTGATACGATTGACGACATGTCATTGCTGCCTTGGAAGATAGGTAGACCTTTGGTGTTGGAGGCAACGTGCGTTTACATCCTTGCGCCATAACATCTTCCAAGCACCGCGGTATGTGCCGGCGCTACTACTGCAGCAGCGGAAACCCTCAAATGGCGCATATATTGTAATTTAGTCGGAAATTACATTTTTGAGCCGTTTGGGGTGGAAACCTTTGGATCATGGGATCCGAGCGCTCGTATCTTGTATAGAGAGGTACGTCACGCAAAACGTGTGATCGACGCTTCGCGTGATCAGAAGACTGGTCTTTTCTTAGCCCAAAGAATCAGCATTGCCATTCATCGTGACGTTCAGTTATTAGTTGACAACAATACTGACGAATTCTACGACGCTTAAAGCAGTTTTGTAAATATTTAGTATTGTAATTGATTTAATTTTTTGATTTCCGACGACAACTTCCGATCTAGGATTTACGTTTTTACAACTTAACTTATTAATTTACAACCATTCAAACAATGGACACAAAGAACACCCAGTCTCGAAACCAACATTTGAGGATCACATGAATTTTTGCTCCGTGTGGAGATTGAGCCAACGAAAATCGGCGAGGCGACTACTTAAACCTTAAAAGAAAACCCTTTTCTCAGGACCCGGCGATGCGCAAATGGTACTCCTGATATTGCAATCACTTATAGGCTATGGCAACCACATGCTCTCACGCGGGCTGTAGGTATTTTTGCCACCTTTATGTATATAAAAATGCAAAGTTTATATGTCAACTAATTGGGCCGCACTTTCCCAGTGATTTTAAACCAAAAACATGCCATTATGCTTGCACTCGCTTTTGCATTTCGCAAAAACATGCAAATATGTATCTCTTTTATGCTTACATTCGCTTTCGCAGGTGTAAAAGAGATGCGATAACTAAAGGTCTTTAGATACTTTCTGGCATTAAACAATATTGCCTGCTATTAATTACTTAAAGTATCATTATAATTTTATAGAAATTTAACTACTAAGAGTTTTAAATGGCGTATTAGGTAATAATGAATGTCTTGCAAATTTTACTTGTGTGTGCGGTAATAGGCATATTTTTGCAGGCTTATAATTAAGTGTATAGTAGTTGTCTATCTTTGATTTTGTACGTTCTTTTCCTCAACAACAAATGCGTATCCTGAAACCTTTTTGTGAAACAGCATCTAAATTGCTAGCAAAATGAGAGAGCTATTCATATTTTATGTACATACGGCTACACATCAAGTTAGACACCTATATACGCTTAACTACGCTACATACAACATCGAGAATTGTCGCAAAGGGACAGTGCATAGTGGTGTCGATTTAATGGTAAGGATAGAGCGTCGCGTCCTGTTCAGCGTGAATGAGTCAAAACAACAAAAATATAACGCACTCTCACGCACGATTGGCAGCGTTCAACTTCTAATAATTCCAAATAGTCTAGGTTGATGTGTCGCTGTGTGTATGGGTAAGTGTGACAAAAATAGGACCTAGTGACGATATCTTGCTATCTACCTAGAACGTTGGTGCAGAAAGATTTTGAAGCGGCGGCCACGCACCAGAAAATGCAGCATGGGTAGAGCCCCGACAAAGTGGACCGACGACCTGGTAAGGGCCGTTGAAAGCGGTTGGATACGGGTGGCTGAAAACCGGTCTATGTGGTAAACCCTTGAGGAGGCCAATGTCCAGCAGTGGACGTCTTTTGGTTGAGATGATGATGATGATGATGATGATGGTGACCTAGCACGCCTAAACTTAAATAGCATTACGACACAAAATGTATCGCGTCTTCTGCTTCTATCATTTGACAATTAACTTAACAACCATATTATAAACATTCATTTCATTCCATATAGCCGAAGGCATAAGTAATTAAAATATGCGGCCTATTTTTACATGAATATAAAAAGGAACGACCGTATTGTCTATGCATTTATGTCTACCATGTCACCCTAGCCCTATGGTGACATGGTAAACATAAATGCATAGACAATACGGTCGTTCTTTTTTGACTTGATGCTTCTATAAGCATCAAGTTACTCTTTAGTTGAAGAACAGACCGTGACGAAAACAGCTGAAGCAAATACCTCCAAAAAGACATTAGCCGTGGTCATTAACCATCTATTTAGCTCTGTGATACTTCAAAAAGACAAATTGTTGATCATGCGCTTCATGACATTCCAAGTAATCAGAATCTAGTTTACTTCGTCCTTTATTTGAACTACAGCCTGATTGTTTAATGCAAAAGCATAAGTCTTGATTGTACTTGTGTTTTAAGCTGATCATGAGGTCTAATTTGAAATTCATCTAAAATCAAAACGGGTCACTCTCACTCCGGGTTGTAACTGACATTTTCTTCCCAAATCTTGGTTTTAAAACCTCATTTATTACCACTACGCCATCAGAGCAGCTTAATAGCCACGCTTGAAATCCCTTTAGAGGCTTGGATCTTGTTTATTAATATACTGTGCTTGGAGTGTGCAAAATATAAGCAATATTTGGCTAAAACTTTTGCTTGAACTAAGTAACTTACTCACTAACCGATAACCATTGCCGTTCATAAGTGTTACTTGACCTAAAGCAAACCTAAAGGATTATATGAATCTTGATTTTGACTTTGATAATAATGGGTCGTATAAACATAGCTGGCGAAATGTGAATATAAAACACTGCTAACCACATTTTCTTGAATATACCTACAGGTGTGTGTTATGTATTTTACTTAAGTTTCACTGCACGTGTAAGTATTTCTATCCTTTTTGGATGCGCACGAGTTAGGGTAAATTCAGGTCAAGCGCAATCAAGCTCTCGGCAACGTTAAGTCACGATACAGCGTTACATTTTACGAGTAGTTTCGTGACTAGAAATTCGCAAATGTGATATGAATTCTTGTCTCTGTTTAAAGTTATGATAAGCAGAAATTAGTTGTGCTACATAGTAAAGACTGTTAGTTTTTAGTCACGTTGTCTGATATTTAACTTAGCCTTTTTGCCACGAGCATGAGAATTTTAAGAAGTAAAAGAATTTAATGTGATAATATCGAGTCTGTTTTTAAAAAGCCGCTTTGGTAGTGTAGGTATTGAGTGTGGCAGCTGTGTGATTCGGGTTCGATTTGTAGATCAAGCAAGTACTATTGGTTTTTCTGTCAGGAAATTGTCAATTACAGATGGGAGTGTTGAATTCGATCCCATCACGGGTTAAAAATTGTGTTGATTACACAAATGGCGTAATGGTTGACTGCACGTCAAATCACGTAGTGGTTCAAGTAGTTTTCTCGTCGTTGTCAATACGCCGAATGTTGTAGGTTCAAATCCCACATGAGACAAAATTTTGTGTGATCTACAAATAGTTGTTCTGAGTTTGGATGTTTTTTGTTTGAATATGTGTAAACATCCCCGTGATACAGAATTAATAGAGCGGGAGCTGCATTTAACAAAAAAAAAAATGATTACTGCATATTCCACCATGAACATGTAGATAGATACCTACTTCCAAATTCCATCAATAAAAGTAAAACCAAATAAAAATCATGCTGTACAGTCTTTGGGGACTGCCGATAGACTTCTATAAAACTAAGTAACTAGCGTGCGGTGACGATGACGTGAATTTCACACTTTTTGTTCACCCAAAAAGTACACATATATACACAGTATACATATAGCTCATGGAAAGCGTTCGGTGACGATGATGCGAGTTCCATGATTTTTGTTCACCCAAAAAGTGCTGAACGCGCCTATAGAAGTTTTCACTTCAAAAATTCACCTCCTTAAGAACTAAACCCTAACTGCCAACATATAAATATTATACAGTTCTGCCTACTCCTTCAGATACATAGACGTAAGCCTATCTTCATAATGACTTCAAAATAGAAACGATATAACTATGTTTAATTAAGCCTATAATTACAAAAGCCGTGTCGGATGATTTTCAATGGTGGTTTTTTAACAAGGTGTCTTACTGACTTCCTCTTTGGTAAATTATACACTAATAAATTGTAATTAAGTTTAATTACGACGGTTAAGAGATTACAGTATTGTATTACATTGTAATTAATTTGATTAATGGCTTTATTTTGATCGCCATTCTTGTTAATGGTTTTTTGGTTACGAGTTTTTTAGTGAACTGCTTTCGAAACGTACTGGTATTACGAGTATATTATTTGCATAGCATTCGGTGATTAGTATTTCCAAAAAACGAAAAGCAGACGTTAATTCATAATATTTTTTTGCTTAAAAAAATATAAGTATAATTTGTGCAACAGCACTCAGACTAGAAGTTGTTTATATATCTTTGTCTAAGAAACTATTACAAACATTTAAATGATGGACAGAAAGAACAGCTAGACTCTAAACAACGATTTATGGATCACACAAAGTTTTGTCCCGTCTGGGATTTGAACCTACCACTATTTAAATACTCAGCGTAGTGACAACGACGAGGTGACCACTTAAACCACTTCCTAAACCTAATCCTAACTCATAACTAAAAAAGTGAGTTTGTTTGTGTGTTACGCTTCCACGTCGTAACTACTCGACTGATTATCGTGAAATTTAGCATACACGTTGTCGGGGGTTGGAATAGAATATACATACATACATAGACTCACGACTGTTTCCCAAAAGGGTAGGCAGAGACTACGGATTTCCATTTGCTACGATCCTGACACACTTCTCTGGCTTCATTAAATTTCGACACATTCCTCATATACTCCCGTCGGTTCAACGTGCTCTTAGGATATACCTTTTATCCAGAAAAAAGCTCTGTTGCGAATCTAACCTAACCTTCATTAAAATCCAGTCTCTAATTGTAATTTGTTTGATCTTCAAGTTTTCATCTCTGAGAAATCGATAGTGAAAATACAAGGAATAAACTTATTTTCCATCAAATTAAGCAAATTAAAAAAGTCCCGTGCAGCTGATCCTATGCCACGATTTACTTGCAAACAAAAAGTCGTTAAAGAGCGTACTCCCACAGTAACAATACACCTTCGTTATGGTACCACAATCGATAACCTACCTTGGGAACTTAACAACTTAATGCATTTTCCATGAGAACATTCTGATAATACTGTAAAAAGAAGCCCGGGGCGTCGTGGTATAGTGTTAGCTGATCTATCGGTCACGTTAAGGAATCGTGCCGCGGTGTAATATTGAAATAGGTGACCGTAAAACTCGTCGTGGTAGACTACGTCCTAACCTATTTCATACCGCTTTTCTTATTTAATCTGACAGTATATCTGTTCATAAACAGGCTTAATACTATTGTGTATATACGTAATACGTAGTAGCGATAGCTCAGTGGCGAGACCAACAGACTGCAATGCAAAGGGTCTTGGGTTGGAACCCACGTCGCGCACCTCTGACTTTCGGAAGTTATATGACTTTTCGAAATTATCTGCGTATTGATTGACAATTATCGTCTGCTCCGTGCCTCGAAGAGCACGTTAAGCCGTCGGTCCCAGCTACCATGAACATCTATGGCAGTCGTTATTGGGAATTCTGGCCCTATAATATTCTGACACTGGTATAGCCTTAGGATATCGTTAGCCTTCGGGTTGCGGAGGTCAGGTGGCAGCCGCTCCGTGTAAAATCTGATATCCAGTCAAATCCGGTTAGACTAGAAAAGCCGACCCAAAGTGACTTGAGAATAATAAAGGCTAGGGAGAAGAAGAGACTTAGAGCGATTAGTAGTTATTTTATTAAATTGTGAAATTGAGACGTTTTAATGACATCATCTGCGCTAGCAGTTATAGGTAACCGGTATAGCAAGGGCTTTTCATGGCAACGGGCACTCAAACAACAGACAAAAAGAACATCCTGACTCAGAACATCCAATTGCGGGTCACACAAACTTTTGTCCCGTGTGTGATTATATTCTTAGAAATAACAAACCAAGGGTTTTTATCAATCATGTTTGTTTCGTGTGAGATTCAAACCCACAACGCTTGATTTAATGGCATTGGCGAGACAACCACTAAACTACGATTGGCCACGCCTTTCTGTCCCACACTAAGCCATAAAGTTTACCTAACGTACTAAACCTTTAACATTTTGGTAGTACCTCAAACCTAATCACCGAACAAATCACAAGCAATCGATGGCCCCAGGCAATATCGTGTGTATCCTACTAATATTACAACCGGAAAGTTTGTGAGGATGGATGGACGGATTGGAGTTTGTTACTCTTTCACGCAAAAACTACTAAACCAATTGCGATAAAACTTGGTATGTAGATAGCTGGAGACCTGGATTAACACATAGGCTAATTTTTATCCCTATATTCCCTCGGCATTGGGATTTACGCAGGTGAAACCGCAGGGAGCATGTAGTTCTGCTATAAAGGGCGTAATTTATGCGACGTGCAAGTGCACCGGCCTGGTTCCAGCTACTTTCTAAGGACGACAATGCTTTAGTTTATTAATGGCAGTTTTATTAACCAGTACTATTATTATGCATTGTGAGGCAGTATGCAAGCAGGTTGTGTAGTAATTGGTTCTAGATATAGAGGACTAGATTCTGCCCGCGGCTTCGCTCGCGTTTGTAGGATAAGTGAGATTAGTAACAGAATTTTTTTTGGATGAAAGGTACCCTACGTATTTTTTGTTTCACTGACGACTGTATGCGAAATTTCATATATAGGATTTGTATTCGAATACTTCGAAAAAGTTGGAAAGCAGGCCTATTTCTAGAATTCCAGCATTTGGATTTTTGGATTGTTAACTTAAAGTATAAGTTCCCAAACAAGAGCTCGGGCACTTACATAACTTATATTTTTAATGCGAATTTGCTTGTTACATTTTTACCAATTAACTACTGAACCGATCATCATGCAATTTTGCATACAGGTCGTCAGGAGTACAAAAAAGGACATAGGGTACATTTTATCCAAAAAACAGTAGTGTGTCGAGAGAAGCCACGTTCAAAGGCTAGAACTACTTACACACCTGTATAAAGGATTAATTAAAGAGTTTACTTACTTTTTGACTTTTTATACTGTTCTACCACTTTTCATAATTTATAATTTTTCCTACAATATACCTACAATTATTAAAATTGTTTTTTATCGCAAAGAGAGTATAGCCCGTCTCAAAATGAAGTAGCGGCGTAAACAAACAATTCACCGCCCTAGGCTTTTGCGTGACTCAAAGCCTACTTCAATTCAAAGCAAGGCGCTTGCAAGTTTAAACTTGTTACAATATATGTTTTGGAAAATGTGGTAGAACAAGAGTTGCTTAACAGAACACCTTAAATTACTTTGCCCTTTGAACGTTTAAGACCTCACGATGCATAGAAACAAGAGCCATGCATTTTAGTCCGCCTCGATGGCGTAGTGATCAGTGTAACCGACTGCCACGCCTGAGGTAGCGGGTTCGATCCCCGCACAAGTCAAACATTTGTGTGCATGAACATGGATGGTTGACTTGGTCTGGATGTTTCTATGTATAATATGTAAGTATTTACAAAAAGAAAGAAAGTATATATGTATCTTTATCCATTGTCTAGTACCCATAGTACAAGATCTGCTTAGTTTGGGCTAAATGGTGTTGTGTGCGTATGTGATAAAATATTATTATTATTATATTTTACATTTTGTTTTAAGTCAATTTCTGCACTGTGAATAGTCGTACAGACTATCCCCAGTGCAGAAATTATTTCATAGAGTACTTCACTCTGACGTAATAGGAATAAAAAGCACCCAGACTTGAAACAACATCTCGTAACAGAATAGTTATGTGATAACCCTGCAAAGATGGTGTAATTAAATTGTTACTGAGCCAGTAATAAAATTGGCTCACTTGTTTAAATTGTCACTTTGCCAATAATAATTATTAATCCGCTGTCCTCCGCGAACTTTTGGACAAAGTAGCTTTCTAATTATAGAAATAAAGTTTTTAGTATATTCATTACAAATAATAACAAAAATTTCTCACTCGCGTTAATGTAAGTTATGTCAATTTTATATCTTTCGTGAACAGTATTTTTTCCTGGATGAAAGATACCCGTCCTTTTCTGTTCCCCTGACAACGTGTATGCGAAATTACATGATGATCGGTTGAGTAGATAGGTCGTGAAATCGAAAGAAACAAACAAACTCATATTCGCATTTATAATATTAGTTAGAATATTAGTACAGAAAAGTCAATACTATTAAGACAATGGACAGCAGTAATTTATTTTAAACAATACACTCGTCCACTGCTCCTTTGGAAACCGACAACACTTTCACAGTGCACCGAACGTGCGGTGAAATTCTTATCAATAAGCCTTGCCTTGTTATTTCCAAGCTTATAAGGTTGTCTGCCAATCCAACCAACTACAGCTAATAATAAAGCTCTCTTACTAAACGACCGCCGTCTTTGCGATCCAATGGGATAATTATATCTAACTAGCTGACCCATGCAACTTCATCTGCTTCACATAAGAGAATTTTCCCCGTTTCTGCAACATTTTTCATTGATGCTCCGCTCCTATTAGTCGTAGCGTGATGTTATGTAGCCTATATCCTGACTCGATAAATGGGCTATCCAACATTAAAAGATTTTTTGAATTCGAACCAGTAGTTCTTGAGATTAGAGCGTTCAACCAAACAAACAAACAAAGTCTTCAGTTTTACAATATTATAGTATACTTACATACCTAAAACTTGAAAGACAGCAGCCGTACTAGAAATAATTTGAATCGGGGACTTTTCAAACATTCAGACAAGATACACAAAGAACATTGAGACTAGAAACACAGCTATTGCATGTGCAGTTTTCTTTATTTATGCACGTAATAAAATTATAACTGGTCGATGTCTGTATATAGGAGATATGTATATGACCATTATATATGTGACGGACCGTTATATGCTTATGCTTATATGCGTTATATGACTGTAGGCCGAATAAGAGCTACAAAAGCGAAATTATAGTCCCGGAAGGTGCTCTCGGGCACTGGAAGGTACAGCGGCTCCTCTATTATAACCTAACGGTTGGTGTAGGGGAACGCTATATCATAAACTGGGATAGTCGTAGAGGAAGGGGATGTCTGCCTGTCTGTAGGTGTTCACAGTTTTATTGCTGTAGTTCAAACTTAAAATCTAAAGCATGTTTCATTTTATACACGATACGCCGTCCAGAAGTCGAGAGTCTAGGTTGTGCATTCCTTATTTATCAATCTCAAAGGCTAAAAGTTTATAACGAAAAAATATAACGTCCAATATACCACATCATAAGACAATACTTATAAGAAATCTGATGATGCAATTGCAAGTAAAAGCCGTCCGGCGATCTAATGATAGGTTTTCCAATCGCCGTTCAATCTGCATATCACTGTAGGTATTCACTTCTATTCATTATGAGGTTTCACATTACAGATTGAAATGTTAATAATTATGGAGGATTCAGACACCGTTTCTCAGTAAAAGCCTGTATGGATTGATAGTTTAATGTTGGTAATTAAAAGTGATCAAGTGATATGACAAAAATATTATTATAATTTTCTACCAGGGAAATATATATCTATATGATTATTTTAATTATGTCTATATTGGTAAACTGTCGCGGGGTTCCGACTGTACCTTGAATATAATATATTTGAAAACATTAATTGGTATTATTTATTTAGAAGCTTTAGAAGCACTTTATACACCAAAACGTTGGTTTTTAATTTCTATGTTTATTTTAGTATCACGTAGAAACGACTAAACGGATAATAATGCAATTTTCGCAATTCGAAAGATTTGAGATATATTTAGTTATTTCATCGCGATTGACTATATTTGTATTGCTCTTGGTGGTAGTAAGTGTTAACCGCCATCGATAGACTTTAGCAATGTCAGTCTGATCTAAACTAAAATGATTTTACATTGTCTGTATGTCTATTTCAATATTTATCCTTTAAAACGGCGGAACAGCTTTTGTTGCCGGATTCCTAATTTAGTAACTTAGAGTTTAACTTAAAAGCTAGACCAAGTTTCGTCTAACTCTATTCAATAAAACATCTAATCCATGACTCAAATAAACGCGCGAACGTGTAAATTCTAGAACGATATAATTATATATATATAGTAAGAAGGTTATCCTGAATTTAATCTGCAGTAGGTTACATAATATGGCATATATTCCTAAAAGGATAGACAGATGTGTACTGTGACGTGTGACTGTGTGTGTGTGACTCACAGTCTACTGGGCCGATCTATGGCACGCCACATTTCTGGTCTCAGTGCTGCTACTAAAAACTTCCTACAAATTTTAATACCAGAATAAGGCTGCCTATCCATCGAAGCGGAGCGAGGCTGCGGAGTGAAGAAATGGAATATTTCTCCATTTCTTCGCTCCACAGCTTCGCTCCGTTTCAATGGACAGGCAGTCTGAAGCCTGTGAACTATGTTGTAAATTGCTGTGCCCGACAGGGTCCGCGTTGATCAAAACTGACCTTTGTACCAACTAAGCTTAAATTGTGGAATGCAATAAATATATCGAGTAATATGTTGTCTGTCTGTCTATCCACCCAGTTAGCCTAGCAACAGATGAAAGTACCAATATAAATTAATGTCGACTAATATTTAAGCTATTGTATTTCATTAAATTCAAGCTAAAGGCAATAAAAAGGGATAGCCTTTCTAACACGAGAGTATTTGCATATCAACTAGCGCACAGACATCGTTAAATTCTATGAAAGCAATTGCCTGATCTAGAATATTGAAAGTACATATTCAAGTAGGACTGATGAATATGACAATATCCTCTGATTTTAAAGTTTTCTCTTGAAATTGCATAGATACACGCCGGTTTCCCTGCAGGATAGACGAAAAATATGGCACAAGGAGCAGGCGATAATTGTCAATCAATACGCACATAATTTCGAAAAGTCATATGACTTCCGAAAGTCAGATGTGTGCGGCGTGGATGCGAACCCGAGACCCTCTGCAAAGCAGTCTGTTGGTCTCCCCACTCCAGAAATAACATAAGCAATATAAACGGTAAAAAGATATACAAACACCTAAGGTCGTAATTTGTATAACCATATATCTACAAACTTCATTACGTAAGAAATTCAAGTGGTAATAATAAATTTGAATGAAAGGCACTTTTTATTGAATCGTGATAGATTGGTGTTCCATCACTGACCACAGACCGTCAAAGATAATTGTATAAGACTGCCTACAGTAGAATTGAAAGTGAACTACTTCTATTAACTTGTAATATCAAGTTTTTTGCGATATTAAAGAAGAGCTGCCTGCCTCGGTGTGCGCAGCGATAGTGAATACGCTTGCTGTATAATTATGCATAAAACCTCGGGTTCTTGGATCAGCAAAACTGGTATTTTTTTTTAAAAAAGACAAGACCCGCATTAAATATTATTTCGTGAGCTGCGAAGAAGTTTACAAACATTCAAACAACGAAGACAAAGAGGGTTACTACCTGAGTACCCCGATCTCCGAAATCCCGAATACGATAAATATGATTACAAAATATTGTCTTCTGTTTACGCGAATATTATTCATTGAAATTAAACTACTATATACCGATTTTATCGCGTTGTTTATTTATCACTGTATTACATAATTTTGAAACTATTGCGCTACTACTACTATTGAATTTTACTAATTTATAAGCAATGTTCCAGTGAGACAACTACCATCTTAGTCTCCCCGTGACCATGGCTGCTGAAAAGCAAACGAAACGTCAGGGAAAGTGTAAATCTAAATATAAATAGATTTAATAGTTTAAATAATTTTATTAGCTTATAAATTAGTAAAATTCTATAGTAGTAGTGTAATAGTTTCAAAATTTTGTAATACAGTGATAAAGAAACAACGCGATAAAATCCGTATATAGTAGTTTAATTTAAATATGATTACAATTTCTTTTTTTCTATTATTCTTTTCTTTTCGTCTTTTACGGTCAACATAAAAAGTGCTGAAATGTATGTGTTTGAAATACGTAAGACGAAGGTAATTTATTTAAAATTTTGTACAATGTTGAATCATTGTTTTAATAATGGGAAGTAATTACAGTTCGAATAAAATTTATCTAAAATAATATTATCAAATCATACTTAACAAATATATTTTACAGTTTATGACAACAATACTTATTTCAAATTCAGAAAGCACAGCGCGGCGAAAAGATCTGTTCAAAATTTACCTGAGCCTGATAGAGTTGGTATTTTGTTTTTCTGTATTGAAAAAGGAACTATTGTGATAATAATTAAGACCTGTGATTACTCTAGGATACACTATATTGTATTTCCTAATTATAATATTTACCTTAAGTAAGCAAGACGTTATAATTTTGTCCTGACCCTTGTGAAGGTTAAGTACCTATTTTAATTTTAGTAAGTAATAAATTTTATTGAACATATCATCTGCTGACAGTACTTTTAAACTAAACTGAATTTTAATTGAGTTTATCAAGATAAAAATAGTTCAGGGTACTCGGTGACGGGGGCTTTGGGGATCGGGGTACGGGGATAACCCGACAAAGAACACCCAGGCTCGGATTAACCATTTGTGAATGTCACAAACTTTCGTCCCGTGTGGGATTCGAACTCACAACACTAGGATTAGTGATAATGGCAAGGCGAACACTTAAACCACTACGTCGTCCGTGCAGTCATGTCTGTCAAGAAAATTTCAGTTTGAAACTGTGCCCAGTCGAAGGCAACGTACCTAACGCACCTTATTACGTGGAAACTTAAATTATAGTTAGTATGTATTTTATTAACAATGCAATTAAAATCTCTTTGTCAAATAGGTATTGTTTTTAGTACATGTCTATGTACTTGTATAGGTACTTTCCTGTTGCATGTTTATATAAAAGAAAAACATTTATATATAAACGTATCTATTTACGTATTGCATACTTATACTATATACTTTTTCAAAAGGGTACATAACTACCTAGCATGATCGCGTTAGTATTCGTTTTCTATAATATAGTTTTCTTTTATACATTATCAAATTATTAAACAAATAATAATTCTCTAATTATTGTAAATTGCATTCGTGTTTACATACGATAGCCCAATCAGCTGATGTAGCCGGTAGTGAGAATGGCTTGCAAGATCATTGACGGCATTCAGTAAATCATAATTAAAACATTAGGTAAATAAACAAAATAAACAGCAATAGCCTAGTGGGAGACCGTTGGACTGACATGCAAAGGACTATTGGAACTGTCTCGAGTACGAACGCAAGAACTCCAAGAGACTTCTAACTTTTCTGAGTTATATGCGTATTCAATATTAAATTATCGCTCACTTGAACGGGGAACCAAAACATTGTGAGGAAACCTGCATTTCTGAAAGTTCTCGAACGGTATGTGAAGTCTTGAAGTCTATCAACCCACACAGGGCCAGCGTGGTGGACTGTTTTTTTACGTAGGGTAATACCTTGACGCAGGGTGACGGAGAGGTTATGTCAGTCTCACTGGGCACTACACAATAGACCTACACTTTTTCTTACTGATTGTTCATGATTCATTGTACCTGTGCAGGTACAATGAATCTAGTCAACGTATATCTATTTAGTGCAAAACTCATTTGCGTCTGTTTAGAATGAATACTATACATTATTTTGCGATTTTTTAATGATAGTGGTATGAAAATTGTAACTAATATTATTAAATATTATATTTTTTCTTTGTCTGTTACGTTTTTATGCCTTAATGAACCTATGTCTCACTGAGGCAGGTTCTGCGGGCGCGGATTTTCGATGTCCCGGTGGTTCGCACTAATATTGGCAAGTTTGCTTCGGTTACAAGAGCCATACGTTTAATAAATAGCGTCTTACAAGGTCTTTACATTTTTAATTGTAAGTTGGCGGAATTCGTGAGAACATTACTTTTCTAGTAACTCGAGTGTCCACCACTCGAGTTATTAGAAAAGTAATGTTAATCACATTATTTCATTGGGTGTAAACCTGCTATGATAGTGAAAGTTTGTATATAAATAAATAAAATAAATAAATGTCTATATCTGTACCACTGCTACCTTTCATACAAGGTAAGCCTGAACTGTGGGTACCATGACGATTACAATATGCCTAAACGTAAATTGTAATCATCATGGTTTCTACAGGACAGGCTTGCCTAATGTAGGGCCATAGAATAAGACTATACATCGTAACATATTTTCCAGAAAAATCCAAAAAGAATCTCTGGTCCCGAGCGAGCGAAGCTTCGAGGCAAAGCTAGTGGAAAATGTAATTTAAATCTAAATTATTATGCTGGAGTATTGTGGTAGGTGATTAATGCGGGCAGTACATAATACCTACATCGTGTTAACGACCAATTTGAGCGCCAGTTACTTGCGCATGTAGCGTCCGCTTCTTGCATCGTGCACAAGCCCCATTAATTAACACATCCAAATTAAAACATTAATTAATGAATCATGATCAAATGTAATGATAAAATCAGACGCAAAATTTACTATTTAGGTATATGCCTCCGTGGCGCAGCGGTAGTGAATGCGACTGCTGTGCATGAGTTTTTGGGTTCGAATCCCGGGTCGGGCCAACAAAAAGTTATCGGTTTCTCTTTTAAGAAAAACTATTCAGCTAGCAGCCCGGAGTTAGAAAGTTAGCGTTGTTAGAAACCCCCGTGCCTCGGAAAGCACGTAAAGTCGTTGGTCCTGCGCCTAATCTCTCTGGTCCTGTTGGATTACCGTCCCATCGGATCATGAGAGTTAGTAAACAGAGAATGCACTGGTGTTTGCGCACACGCTTGTCTCCGTTAAGATTGTTATTTATATAGGTATATATAAAAATCTTGTGTCACGGGGTGTGTGGTCGCACTCCTCCGAAACGGCTCGATCGATTTTCATGATTTTTTTTATGCAAATATATTTAGAAATTATGAGAATAGTTCGTTAAGTATATTTCATACCGCTAGATTAGGGTGTCCCTATCCAGCAGAACAATTTGTGCCGGGTCAACTAGAAATAATATAATAAGCTAAAAGAGTTTGTCTGTTTTTATGTTTGAACGCGCTAATCTCTGGAACTAGCAGACGGATTTGAAAAAAAAGGATGCGTTTGATAGCCCTGTTCTTGAGTAAGGTAGTAGACTATTTAACATTACGCTATAAGCCACAAGAGCGGAGCAGTAATCGTAAACAGGAGTGAAGCCGTGGTGAGAAGCTAGTCTTACATAATTATTATACGTAGTGTTATCTCTGATCACGATATGTTAGAGAGCCGTAGAGGGTAACATTTCCTCAATAGATCACGGGTGGTAAGTCGTTACACCTGATATCACTGACACGCAATCATTAACAAAGACTACACTGTCTCATGATCCAGTAAAGACCGAAAAAATGGTTCAGGAATACGAACTGGCCATAAACTAGAAAAAAATTCTTATTTTATACTATTATACAGGGTGGTTTTGAAATGGTGTGATTCCTTTTAACCACGCATTCTACTGGTGGTATAGAATAACACTTACCATATTTTTCTTTATTAAAATTATATTTTTGGAAAAATAATGTAGCATTTTTTTCATGAAATGGTGTCAGATAGTCATATTATGTTAACCAACCGAGACAATTTGAATTTTCACTAATCAAAATAAAATAAAATATCAATAATTAATGTCGTAAATAATAACGGGCGATCCTTTTTATTGTCCCTTATTATTTACGACATCAGTTATTATTATATTATTATTTTTAATATAGTAAAATATTAAGATTGTGTCGGGTGGTTAACATATTATGACTATCTGAAATCATTTCATGAAAAAAATCGGTACATAAATATTTCCAAAAATATAATTCTAATTAAAAAAATATATGGTCAGGGTTATTCTACATCACGAGTAGAATCAAGACGATTTCAAAATCACTCTGTATATATTTAACGGTAAAGGAAAACATCGTGAGGGTACCTGCATGGCTGATCTTAAATACCATACATACATATATGTGAAGTCTACCAAGCCGCAATGGTCCATGAAGGTGGATTATGAATTAACCACTCAGATGAAACCTCAATAACTCAATGCTTTCATCCCTTTACTTGTATATTAGTACCAATGTCAAAATCTTTAACTTAGAAATGTAATCCCTTTATTTATGTCAGTTACAATGTCAAAATCTGTTATTCAATAATTTTACCTCTTTATTTATCGACGGTGTAGTATCAATATCTAATAACTACAAAACCATGATGTTACCGAACGCGAAAAAGGCTCATTTCTATACTTTTTAATATTGGAATCAAAAAGTTACTAATATTTAAAAAAAATGTAGGAACCGCTTGTGATGTTGGTAATGATTGCAGTCAAATATTTTAGGTTAGGGATATAAATTCAGACAGAATATGCAATAAAGTGAAAATTGCTAAAACGTAAGTTATGAGATATTGATACATCACCGTCGTTATGTGATGTAGATGACACAGATGGGGTAGTGGTCATTACCCACAGGGATATATATTTGTGGGACCCACAAATTGTTGTTCAGAGACAGGGTGTTCCCAGAGTCGTTTAAATGTTTGTAAAGTCCCGTGACACAGGAATTACACCTAATACAGAACAGTACAGATTCTTTAAAACAAAAATGTCAAAATCTTGAACTCAATGCTTTTAACCCTTTACTTATGACAGTTACAATGTCGAAATCTTTATTATCTACGGGTCGAGTGTTCCATCCTAGTGATCGCAGATCATAATCTCATAATGACCGCAATTGAGAATGTAATTGTTCTGCCACACTTGTACGACACGGTTTACATACATATTGTGTTTGTTTTTATCATTATTATTACGTTTTTTATAATAAAAGTAACGTTTATGAATATCAATGAAAGTTTTGTTTGATACGACACGGTGATTGCGTCGCCCGCGTGAATCACTAAGGACGCGTACTGGAATACAAAGTATTGTATGTGTTGATCTTAGATATAATAATAATAATAGTTTATTGTTTGGTGGCCTCGGTAGCGTAGTGGTTAGTGTAACCGACTGCCACGCCTGAGGTCGCGGGTTCGATTCCCGCACAGGTCAAACATTTGTGTGCATGGACATGGATGTTTGTTTTGGTCTGGGTATTTAAACTTTCTATGTATTTACAAAAAAAAAGTATCTATTGCCTAGTACCCATAGTACAAGCTCTGCTTAGTTTGGGCTAGACGGTGTTGTGTGTATGTGATAGAATATTATTATTATTTCTCTCTTGCATAGCTATAAAATACAAAATGACACAATTGATATATGTGTGTATGTATGGTTAATGGCAATATGGTTTATGTGTGAGCTAAGTTTCGTAAAATCCGTAACTGTTGACACGTGATTGACAGCATGGATTAGTGGTTTAAGTGCTCGCAAGTGTTGTGGGTTCAATGCCACGGGACAAACATTTGTGAAACCCACAAATAGTTATTCAGAGACTACGTATTCATTGTGTCCCTCCTTTGAATGTTTGGTAAGTCTCACACGACACAGTAATTCTTCCTAATGAAGGAGATGTCTTTTAAAAATAAAATAAAGTTATGTTATATTTCAAATTTAAATAAAGATGGAATAAACTTTAACTTCTATGGTGCTCCCACACTGCTGTTCAAAAATGTTCACAAACATTCGTAAACGTTTTCTTAAAACATTTAATCACAAAGTTAGAAAATGTTTTTATGTTTAGTAAACATTTCTGAACAAATTGTAACAAAACAAAACATCTATTATCATTTGTTAGTAAACATCTATTTTTCTAGGTCTTAGTGTATGGCACATCCAGTTAAAGTGCATTTTCTTTGTTTTTAAACAAATAACAAAAGCTAATCCAACAAGAAAATCTGCTTCCATTTTCGTGTAGACGTCTCGGAACGTAAATCTAAACTGTGAACCAATGTCATCTTATCAAATGTTAAAAAATGTTTGCAAACATTTTTCTTCAGTGTAGGAGCAGTCAAAACATCTAACAGTTATTAACTAACAACTCCTAACATTTGTTGGTAAATGTTTAGTGTTAGATAATGTTTGTAAACATTTTCAGCAGTGTGGGAGCTCCATTAGATATATTGTCCTATATCTTAAAGATAAAGTTTATTCCATCGTTATTTAAATTTGAAATGTTAAATATATTGAAATTAAACTACTATATACGGATTTTATCGCGTTGTTTATTTAACACTCTATTACATAATTTAGTGACCCCGTGACCATGGCTGCTGAAAAGCAACCGAAACGTCGGGGAAAGTCTAAACTTAAAAACAAATAGATTTGATAGTTTTAATAATTTAATTAGCTTAAAATTAGTAAAGTTTAATAGTATAGTATAGTAGTGTAACAGTTTCTAAATTATGTAATAGAGTGTTAAATAAACAACGCGATAAAATCCGTATATAGTAGTTTAATTTCAATGAATAACATTCGCGTAAACAGAAGACAATATTATGTTAAATATACATTGTTTCACGACTATAATCCCGAAATGGTAGGCAGAGATATCTATCTATAGAGATAAATATCTATTTAAGACCCAGATTTTGCTGGCTATCATTTCGTGTCCCATTCAATAGAGTACGAAACTATTGCCGTGTATTAGGCATAGTTCTAGAACTATATCTATTAATAGACGGCAATAGTTTCGTCATGGAGTCTTGACTGCATGCTGCTATTAGGAATTATTTAAAGAAAATCATTCAGTAATTAATAATATTCTATCACATACACACAACACCATCTAGCCCAAACTAAGCAGAGCTTGTACTATGGTTACTAGACAATTGATAAACATACATATATACACCGAAACCAAGACAAATATCCATGCACACAAATATTTGACTTGTGCGGGAATTGAACCCGCGACCTCAGGCGTGGCAGTCGTTTACACTAACCACTACGCCATCGAGGTCGCTTTTCAAATCTATTATTATTATATAATTCAATTCTTCCTCTGACCTGGTGATCGAACCTGATCTTTCATGCACCGCAGTCGAATTAACTATCACTGTGTCATCGAGGCAGACGGCTTATGCATGTCTTAGTAACAATATCCAAATATTTGTACAAATAGTTACATTTTTGATGTTAGTAGGATCTTTAAGATATTATATCTAATTAAGTACTTATAATCAATTGATATTATTCACGAAACTTACAAGAAGTTTTAAGAAAATTTCTTAATAGTATTATATTAGTAAAATTAATTAAATACTAATAATAATAACTATTCTAGATAATGATGGTTAACAGAAAGTTTAAGATTCATGATTTTTACAGAGTTAAAAACAAAAAAATTGGTTATACCTAACTACTGAATATAATATATTTGTGTGAATAAGATAATTATTGGAATAATATTAACTCACTCTGACCATAAAAATAAAAACTACCAATATATGCTATGGAGTAGTAAGAAAAGAAGTTTGAGCTTTAACTAGAAACATCCCAAATATCATCCCTAAAGAACATCGCAGACAACCAACTTAGTGCTATGTTCCTGCATCGAGTAGGATTTCTAAGATCTATAAGATAGCGTTGTGTTGTCAGGCAGGTATAAACCTTATTAATACCTTACGCTGTCAACAGTGTGACTCCCATTTTGAATGCGCAAACAATACTCCTTGTTTTAAAAGAATCCATATTGGTACAGAGTACCTGCTTACTATAAAGCGGACTCTATACTTTCTTCACTTATTGAAGGATCATTATAAATTAAAAAGAATATAAAACAAAGCGTAATAAAATATGTTGACTCTAAAATGTGAAACAAAACTATTAAAATATAGTAAAATAACTGATAAGTATAGAGAAAAGAGGAGAAAATATTTCAAATTTTTATCTGTACTCAACTGTACCTAAACATTAAATAAAATAACTAAAAACTAAACACAATAATAGAAAAGTACGGAAAAATGATGAACGTTGACAGGAAAAGCGAGGGAATCTTTCTTCCCGCCAAAGTAAGAAATAAAAACAAAATTAAAAAATAAATAAAATACTTACACAATAAAAAACTAAACACAAATTCACAAAACAAATTTCAATTTCAGAACACACACTCGAAATTTAAAATGTTAGATATGCGAATCAAACCAACGTCATCACGTCACTGCGAGCGATAGCGCAATGATTCTCCGTGCAGTCAACAATCCGCATTTCTGTTTATTAAACCTGTCATTATAAAACCAACCATAACTGAAGACATTAAGGTGTAACTTCCAGTGTTTGTATCTCTAAATTAAAAGGTAAAAGTAAAAACTGCTATTGTCGTACCGTACTCGTGTTAAGGGCCTGATATTAAGACACTTACAGTGATTGAAGAATTCAAATGTTTGTTCAAGGTTTCTATTAGAATTTTTACTGTCAACTGAAGCAATCCAGTAATTGGATGTGATTGGTTTTAGAACGCTGCTTTCACGGAAGCTTTGCATGTCAAATATTTGAACCAATGTTTACATACATAACACGGCAAACATTTAGTTTGTAGTGATTGGTGCATTGGGAGAGTGCCACCAATATCAATAAACCATTATCTAATATCAAACGCGAGTAAACTTGTTCATTCTAGGACATGTTCCGTGTAAAGGTTATATAGGTACAATATTGTTTGTGTTTGCCATATTACATTTATAAAATTGACTGCCTTATTCGTATACTCATTAGCCGTGAGATTCTGGATTCGATTCCTCGGTCGGAAAAACTAGTAGACATAAGATTTTACTGTGCAGAAAAATATATCAGCAAGGAGTCTGGATGAAACATGGACGGCAAATTGAAAATGATTACGGTGAAATATAATTATGTACACTACACTCTTGCGTGTTATTTTGGCGAAGTGTTTTAAGTGGTTGCCTTGATACTGCTACTGCGCCGAATGTTGTAGGTTCGATTCCTAGACGGGACAAAAGATTTTATTTATTTTTGTTTGAATGTATGTTAACATTCCCATGAAAAATATATATATTTTTTTAAAACGATTGTTCTTTTCAGGGCTTTATAAGTATAACCGGTACCCTGGACTAATATATAATCGTCGAAAATATATCTGGCGTCGCGCTGTCAGTATTAAAGATAACTCAAAAACTACTGGTCAAGTCATCAAATTTAAATAGCGACCACATGGGAAGGACTAGTTATTAAATTTTTCTTTTTTAATCCTTTCACTTAATGCGTAGTTTTGAGGCAACACATGACAAAAAACAGTAGAAACTACTCAGTTTTTTGACGTCAGTTAAATAAATTAAAAATGCAGTTGAATTGAGAACCTCCTCCTTTTTTTGATGTCGCCAAAAAACAACACGACACGATAAAATATTCTCAGACCCAGTAGGAAACCTATTAAGTGCGATAAAAAAGCATTATCCCGCACTCGAATGTTAATCAATTTGTTGTAACTGATTGTTGTACAAGAGGGGAGAAGGGGGAGTGGCGGCAAACATTTAATAGTAAGATTGGAGGTCTAGTGTCAGAGCCAAATATCATCGGGTAAATAAGAGCTGCCCGACTTCGCTGGCTCGGATATTTGGAAAGAATTGGAGAGGATCGAGCTGCCAAAAGAGCATATCTCGCTAAGATACCACTGGAAGAACGAAATAACTAAAGACCTGAAACAGATGAATGTGCCCGATTGGTCTGACTTGGCACAAAATAGGGAGAAATGGCGTACTTTAATGTCGGAGGTCAAGATCCACTTCACACACCAAGCCAGCGAAGTAAGTGATTGTTACTCGAATCATAAACAATTTTTTTTTTCTGTGTAGGCTTGCTTTTAACTGCGACCTCACCAGTTGTAAAGTAACGATGGAGCACGCTTGCCTAGAAGATACCCATTCACTCGCGACTTGAATACACCCAGATTGTACTCAACGACAAACACAGACTTAGGTAGCGAGTTCCACTCCTTTGCGGTACACATTATTAAAGTGGAAGCAAAGCGCTTCGTGGGTAAATGTAGTATATCTACCATGTACTTTTGGCGCTGGTCTGGTTGTCTGGTCGTCCGATGGTAGAATGGGGAAGAAGGAATCATTATGCAGTTCCTCTGCACACTCCGAAATGTATCGGATAGAAAACCGAGAGACTAGCAACCCTACGACGATGATCCAAGCTTTGGAGTCGACTAGTTGGTCATCTAGACATGTATATTTTCTTAGAGTAGGTATCATGCCAGAACAAACTGGTAGTCATTTTTGTATTTCAGATTTCTTACAGCGGCTAAAGTAACTATTTTATCATTGTTGTTGATCCATTATAATAAATCAACGTCAGTAATTAATTCGTTCGTCTAATTGTAAATGATTTTTTTTTCATTGATTGATGGAAATGCTAATTATTCTAATATTTAATTGAAAATTCGAATTATTAATCGATAAGCGTTTGCTTCTTTTGCTTCACTCGCATAAAAGTAGGTTTGGTTAGTTTTTGTTAGAAACAGTAACTTTTTTAAATAAAATATAGCATATGTTACTATATATTTTTAAAATTGGATTAGTTGTTTTTGTTTTAAATCCTTACAAACAAACAAAAATCAAAACATTCCTCTTTATAATATTAGTATAGATCTATATATTAATACGTGAAGCAAAAACTTTGTACCCCTTTTTACGAAGATTGCGTGTACGTAGGAGTATGAAAATTGGCACAATTAAAGTTTATATGGAGAAGGAGGAGTGAATCCTAATATTTTATAAAATATGCATGAGAAATACATTAAATTAATGAAAAAACACTACACGCACACAACCATGCATTTGACACACGCAGTCGAATCGCGTTCGTAGTATTTCGACATTGTTCGTCTGATGTCGTACAATTCTTTGTAACTATGGTTATACCTTATTTATATGTAATAGAGAAAAACAGAAAACAAAGTAGCAAGCTTAGGAATTTTGGTCGAATTTTGACCACTACGCAACTGCTAATATAGATTAACGCTCATTTATCCTGGTATACATTCAATGGAAATCAAGCAAAGTCGCAGGCAGTAGTTAGTTTCTATAAACAAGACAATTACGCTTCCATCGTGATTGAATTTAAATTCGTAGCCCACTAACTTTCACACGTGGGTTCACTCGCGTGGAATAATTATTTCGGTGACTTTTCCTGTCACTACATACATACGTACTGTGCTACTGTTTGTAATTCTCTTTGTCTTTGCTTAATCTAGCGTTCTCTGCCTTCATGTTTAACTAGACTGCCGAAATAAACTTTCTTGTTCACAAATCATTAGGTAAATGTGATACTTGAAATAATTATTCGGTTTAACCTACTTGTGAAATATAAGTAATCATATCACGCCTCTAAAATAAAGATAAATATAGGTTTATTTGTTGGAACATAATTATGCATACATACGTATACAAGGTTAAAAATATAAATGTTGTAGTTCAGTCATGTTTTGCCATTAGGGCATATAAATGCTTGATATAAATCACGCAAATAGAAATGATTAATTACATGAAAGATAAATTAAATCACGATGGAAGTGTATAGCAGCGATAGCCTAGTGAGATATCGTTGGACTGCCACGCAGAGGTCTCGAGTTCGATCAAAAGGCACAATTATGTGCGTATTAACAGACATTAGGCATTTTTCTTGACCTAAAAAATGCATTCGATACTGTATCTATTTCTAAACTTCTGAACAAGCTGGAGGCTTTAGGTATACATGGTAATCAACTTAAACTTTTTACAGATTACTTAAGCGATCGACACCAATGCGTTAAAATAGATAATACTACTAGCAATTATGAGAAAAGACTGGTTTTGGTATTCCCCAAGGAAGTATTATCGGTCCGACACTGTTTCTGATTTATATTAACGATTTATGTAATCTTATATTAGAAAACGACAATATAATATCATGCGCCGACGATACCATGTTAATATTCACCGCTAAAACCAGCGACGAGTTATACGGGAACGCTCAGCTTGGCTTTAATATTGTAAATAATCTTCTTCTTTATCAAAATTTACTAACTTTAGATTCTGATAAGATGAAATATATTCACTTTTCTATGCGCAAGAATAACTAACCTACCTGTATGTATATGCACACAAATTTCCGCTTCAAAACCCTGCAACAAACATGTGTAATTTTCCTCCTATCCTGCAAACTAGGAGCATAAAATATCTTGAGATCATTGTCGATGATACACTTTCCTTTAAACTTCAAACTTTCCAATATGTTATTGATAGTTTAGTAAATATAATTCGTAAATTTATATGTATTTAAAAACGCCGAACAGTAGCAGATATTAAATTGATTACTTAAGTTTATTTAGCTCTATGTCAATCAATTATCCAATATTGCATTACTTCATGGGTTGGAGCAGTGAAAACTACTATGCTGCCTTTTGAACGAGCTCAGAGAGCAATTTTAAAAGTAGCCATCTGCCGTCCTTTCCTATTTCATACAAGCGTATTATATAAATCCTGCAAAGTAATGACTGTCTGTCAAATCTTCAATAAGCACATAATATTAAAACAACATGCGATGCTTATGTAAGCGACGGCAAGATATAATCTGCACTACATAATCATGCTCAAAACATATTTTAACGAATAATTTTTTTGCATTTCTAGGGCCATTTTTGTACAATAGACTAATTAATATAGAATTAAGCATTTATAAATTAACTCATTTAAGCTGTAAAAACTTAATTTCTACCTATATTCAAACTCTGTCATAATATGACCAAATCGAGCAGTTACTTGCAATCTGTAAATAAAATTTTGCTATTTTAGTTTTAAAGTAGAAAATTAAACGTATTTTAATTGTTTTCACTTTTACCTTCAGTTTATTATAAAATTTATTATAATGTAAATTTATTTATATGAATAGTATGTAAGCATTTTGTCGCTTGAAACACAGGTTTGACCTAGTTCGGACAAATATCTATATGTTCGTTAAGATGCAAGTGCAAAATAAATAAATAATTATATAACTATCGTTCGCTTTAACGGTGAAGGAAAACATCGTGAGGAAACCTGCATGTCTGAGAGTTCTCCATTATGTTCTCGAAAATATGTGAAGTCTGCCAACCCGCACTGGGTCACCGTATCAGCGGACTATGGCCAAACCCTTCTCACACTGAGAAGAGGTCCCTGCCCAGCAATGGGACAGTTAAATACATATACAATAAGTACAAGAAATTTGTGACAAGTAGTCGAATAACGAGAAGCAAATATGACAATATGTACTCACGTTATATATAATGTACACTTTTGTTTCAAGGTCATGATTAACTATAAGATAAGACTTCCACCATTATCAAGTATTTGGTGACAGTACGAATAAGCTGGCTCTCTCTCTTTCAGGCAAATGTCGTATATTCAATTTAATTCTGGAAACTTATATCACCCAATCCGATCAAATCTTATTACCTAGCTCTTGTCCAATTCGCCTGAGATAACTTGAGTTTTCTAACAGTAACCGTGGTCCCGTGGCCATAATAGTGAGTTACTGGCGAGACGACAAACGAATACGAGAGTTTTTAGCAGAATAGCTCGACAGACATACCAGCTTTAACTACTTTTGCGTTAGTTCGGCAATGTATAAAGAAAGCAACGATAGCCTCGTGTGAGGCCAGCCATGCAGAGGTTTTCAAAGGCATCTCTAATTTTTTTATTGATACTAAAGAAAAGGGAAACATTGTGCGAGAACCTGCATTTCTGAGTGTTTTCGACAATGTTTTCGAGGATATGTGAAGTCTGCTAACCTTCACTGGGCCAGCGTGATGGACTATGGCCTAATCCTTCCCGCAATGAGAAGAGGCCCGTGCCCAGCAGTGGAACATTTTAATACACGGCTGATATTAGAATAGATATTCTGATTATTTTAATTTGCATAGTCTCGACAACGATCTAACCTAACTCACTAGTAAAAAAACATGTGCAACAATCATCATCTAGCAAAAATAAATCTGTAATACGAATCAGGGACAAAGTAATTTCAATTATAATTGTGTCTACTAAGGCCTACTCTATCACAATGAGAAGAGGCCCGTGCCCACCAGTGGGACAGTTTATATTAGGTTTAAGACATTTATTTCTCATAAGAATATACATTCGTTTGTTTGAAAAACACAAAATTAACATAATTAATTGGAATGTGTCCAGCCAGACAAGTACCGGAGCGACGTTATTTAATTTTGATATTAATATGTATTAAGGGTATATTAGACATAGTACAACAAAACTTCTTTAATTCAAAACATAATGTGATATAACAATTTTTTTTTTAAATAGCAATTATGCGGGTAAACTTAAATTAATGAACATTGAAACAATCAATGGTAACACAAACGCGGAGCGATCGCAATGGTCTCATTACGTGTCGAAAAACGAACACACCAATTAGTATCATAGAAATTATCATGCAAATATAAAATTGTGGTACTTATTATACATTATTTTGCTAACGCTTGCGGCTACAGGTAAATATTAGGTAGAATAAATTATATTGTTTTAAAATTTAATGATTTAGTAGTACAATTTAAAAATAGATTAGTAAATATTCTTAATTTAATTTATCAGGAAGATAAGTTAAATTGTATTATTATAGTAAGTATTTCATAAGTGTTATTTTTTTATTATTATTATAATTTTATTAAATGGCAGCCATTGAGCATGTTATTATAAATGATTATTATAAAATACAGATCGCAGTGACAATTTATATACAGGGTTAATATTAAGGTCTTAGGTTAAAATTACTTACCTACAGCTAACATCATCGTTTGCAGTAAAAAGGCATTTCTGAAAGTCTTAGAAGACATCAATACTGCTTTACATTCTGTCACACTGTATCGGTATTCATTTCAAGGTTACTACACAATTTGAATACAAATCATCGACTTGCTTACATTTTGCACGTACAGTGTTAACTTTCCCACTTACTATGTGCGTATTGAACTATTTAGTGTCAATAGTCTCATTAAATACCAATTTTATTAGTGTATCTGTTCCTGCTTGTTATTCTTGCGATCCGCTTCTGGAGTGTCGAAATTTCGGATAGATAATCGAATTGGTAAGAGAAGTTATCGCTCGAGTGTTGTAGGTTAACAATAATTTATTAGTCGGTTAAATTTATCGTTAGTCTTTGAGTGATATGTTGCCAATTTTCAATTGTTTGTTGATTGTTTGATTCCAGGGTTAAACAAGCGGGGTCGCGATTCGCATGTGAGAACGATTCGCGCGGGCCTGCCAGCTCGTAACTGGTAACGTTGAGGGACACCGTGATACGTTTAGTCGGCAGGACCGTGACGTTGTCATTTTTCCTGGGATGAGCCCGATATAACCTCTTCGCCACCCCGCGGAGAGATATGCATTCCCCCGCGTAAGGAAAACGTTACACAAGAGTAAAGTAAAAAAATTTGCTTTTTGTAAGTAAAAACTTATTAGCATCAAGAAATCTGATGAGAAGATTCAGTTTGCTCTCAATATACCTACTGTTTGACGTAAAACTAGCTCACTAGATATGATATATCTCTCCTTATTTCTTGGGGAATTCGGAGGTGTTATAAGATAATTGTCATAATACAAGTTCTCGCAGGATTTTCAATTTTGTGTCGGTTACTACATTAAAACCATTGATATAATATACAGGTTGATTTTGAAATCGTGTAATTCCTTTTAACCACGCATTCTACTGGTGATATAGAATAACCCTGACCATATTTTTATTTAATTAGATTTATTTTTTTGAATAATTATTATTCCATTTTTTTCGTGAAATGGTGTCAGATAGGAACCGAGGCAATTTTAATTTTTTACTAATTAAAATAAAAAAACACATTAATAATTAATGTCGTTAATAATAACGGGCGGTCCTTTTTATTGCCCCTTATTATTTACGACATCAGTTATTGTTATGTTATTATTTTTAAATTAGTAAAATATTAAGATTGTGTCAGGTGGTTAAAATATGACTATTTGAAATCATTTCATGAAAAAAATCTGTACTCTAATTTTGCCGAAACCATTATTCTAATTAAGAAAAAATATGGTCAGGGTTATTCTATATCACCAGTAGAATGCGTGGTTAAAAGGAATTACACGATTTCAAAATCAACCTGTATACTACTCACAACAGGAGACGTCACAACTAAATTGTTTGATAAACGCTTAACAGTGCATGCTCTATAACTCACTTAGTCTGAAGTCAAGCTATTAGGTACCGAAACGACACGTTTAAGTGCAATATTAAATGAGCTGTTAACACATGACGCTATATTTTATATTATATAGATAATATGCATTAATCGCCTAAGTGAGTTCGAGTGCATGTGAGCAGCTATAGCTCAGTGGGGAGACCAACAGACTGCAATGCAGAAGGTCTCGGGTTCGAACCCACGTCGCGCACCTCTGACTTTCGGAAGTTATATGACTTTTCGAAGTTATGTGCGTATTGATTGACAATTATCGCCTGCTCCGTGCCTCGGAGAGCACGTTAAGCCGTCGGTCCCGGCTGCCATGAACATCTATGGCAGTCGTTATTGGGGAAGTCGACACAAAAGATCCCACTGGGTCGAAGTGTCGCCGGTCTGTACTGACTGGCCCCCACCCCCACACAAGATAAGATAAGATAAGATAGAGTGCATGTACTCTAGCGCTGGTTACAAGCAATTTAGTTGATATGTCTCCTCTAGTATATAAAACATAATCATACACTACTCATTAAATAAGACAAAGAACTAGGTACCAATTTTTATAGAAATGCGTACAATTTCTTTCGAATGATTTTCGCTATTCGAATACAGTTGTGCACCACGCTTTATATGTAAGTATACCTAATTTATTAATCAAGGACATGGCGCAATAAAGTATACTGTTATCAATTATCATCTTAGCAATTCAAATGCAATTAGGTACCTACCTCGTTATTCTGATCAACTATTTGTAATGCACACACAATTTAATCCATTCAATTGTGGGTATCGAATCTATAACACACTTGGCATATCAACTTTGATCAGTTGACCATTTAAACCACTACTTACACCTTGTGCAACGAACTAAACTAACTTTTTTCAAGCGTACCTGCATTCTTGTTCTTGTGCAACTGCAAGCCTTTTCATAACTTTCACAGATAAGTACTTAATTCAACCCAATATTTGTTTTTAAATCTTGTTATATTTCTTTGTGCATAGAGTTTAATTCTGGAACATGGGTAGAAGTTCTGCAAAGCCTACCTACACAAAACAGGGCTATGAGACTAAGATCGTTAGATGGCGTGACCTTGGGCCACAATTAGATTAATGGTAGGTACGTGCATACAACGACAATTCAATGAAATTTAGTCAATATCTTTATTATATTTATAATGAGTAGACTAAAACTCCACTTAATTGAAACGGTAGTCAGAAACTCCCCAAAGCAATCATAAGATTATTTAAATATAATAAATAATTTACGTGCCACCTACCGGTTATTCTTCAAACTTATTAACGATACCTCGAGTGCAAAACGTCACAAGGTGATTCATGTTTTAGTTCGACGAATATCCGTTAGATGGCACTATATTTAATTAAGATAACACTAGAAAGATTATTATTATGATGTGTGAAAGGAATAAGTAAGTACCAAAGTATGCTGTTATTATTTTTATTTCCTTGTATTTCCAACAAAAATATTATGTTTAGCTGGCAGAAAATGTCTCCGTAATCATATAAAGAAAATTATATTTATACGGACCAGAACTACAACCTACATTAACAAATTAAATAAGAAAATATCTAACAAAATAATATTATTATCTAGCAAGTGCTAATGTAACCAACGTAAGGTGAACTCCCATTTACTGAATTACTGACTATAATTTCATAAGGCTTTTCCTCTTGAGGATCCATGCCTGAGTGGTTTTTCCTTAAAATGGCGGTAGGTAGGTGGCCACTGTCTGTTTATGGCAGGGCCCTTTCACATTAAGCTTAATTATAAAACTTGAGGGAGTATAATTAAATTATTAGTAACATAATAATATTTTTATTCGCTAATGAACTCGAAACATTTACGCGTTATTTTTCGAGAAATTATAAGTTATGTTAAAACTTTATCTACCCTGCAGGTAAGAAGGTATACGAAAATACAATTTGGTTTATTTTATTCTGTAGTCAAAGTAGAACATTATTTTATTTGTTTCGGTCATAAAGTAACTAGTTTTTATCTACATAGTAGTAGATTTATAATTTTGGTTTTACTGCAGGTATATTATTTCACCGTTGCCTGCCGCCATACAGGCGAAACATGATATGTATACAGGTGTCCGGTAATTAATGGATAACCTTGAAATTTCTTATAGTAGAGCAAAAGGCCGTTCAGAAAAAATGAAAACAAAAAATATATATATCAAAGAGCTATATTAGCATAGCATACTTTTGACTGTCTATCTATTAGCATAATTAGTGTTTAATAATAAAACAACAAAAAACCGATGGATTTCATTCATTTATGGTCGTAGTATACAAGAAAGTTATAGGTACATGGTAATTAAAAAAAACACATATCTCAGATAGTAGTTAGGATAGATTTTTTTCATATTTTTTTCTGAACGGCCATCATTTCCATTAGAAGACATTGCCAGGTTATCCATAAATTACCGGACACCCTGTATATATCATGTTTCGCCTGTATATACATATACTGTTTTAATACAACACTAGATTAGCCCTCGTTTGTCATTTCAATTTCCTATATCTCGAGAACAGTTATTTTTCCTGGATGAAAGATACCTACCCTATGTCCTTTTCTGTTCCCCTGACAATTAGGTACGTGTATTCGAAATTTCATGATAATCGGTCAAGTAGTTTAGGCGTGAAAGCGTAACAAACAAACTCACATTCGCATATTTTTTTAAAACTTTTACTAGCAGTTTGAGTTTCAAATTGCTAGTGTTGTTTTAACCTCTCCAGGTAAGCTAGAATGCTTGTATTGGAAGTGGGTTCACGTCAGTAGTGCAATGGGTAGGATTCGAACCCGCGACCTCTTGATCGCAAGTCTAATGCCTTATCCTTTGGGCTACCACCGCTTTAATTTATATTTATTAGTTAGGATAGTCAACCTTGATGATTGAACAAATGGTTGAAGCAAATTTGAATTTGTTGTTAGGTTTGGCAAAGTGTTGAGTATACAAAAATACCTACTTGCAAAAAATATGGCCAGGTTTTATAAATCGCGACTGTATTACAATCATTGGTAATTTACATCTCATGTCTAATTTGTGATATTGATTTCATTTTTATTTTAAGAGTAGGTACTCCCGTACTTGCAAAAATCTTGTGTTACAAACATTCAAACAACGGATACAAAGAATACCCCGAATCAGAACAACCATTTGTGGATCACACAAATGTTTGCACCGTGTGGGATTCGAACCCACAACACTCGACGCAGTGACAGTGAAGAGACGTCCACTTTAACCGCTGCGTCATCAGTGTAGTGTTGCAGCCATAATACCATTATATGTAGTATAATTACTGACCTTATACTATACATATCTTCTATTTTTTCTTTTCTTGTGGTTAGTGGCCAACCTGTTATCAAGAGCTGTTCAAGCCCGTAGGCCTCTGACATGGCTTAACGACTGCTGTCAATTTGGCAACAACTGGGACCGACTTTTTACGTGCCCTCCGAAGCACGAAGATGCTCAGATGAAATACCACTAAGCGGTCACGCATATATTTTTTTTTTCTTGTGGTTTGTGGCCAACCTGTTATCAAGAATTGTTCAAGCCTCTGGCATGCCTTAACGACTGCTGTCAATTTGATAACAACTGGGACCGATTTTTTACGTGCTCTCTGAAGCACGGAGACGCTCAGATGAAATACCACTAAGCGGTCAAGCATTTTTTTTTTTTTCTTTTGGTTTGTTGCCAACCTGTTGTCAAGAGCTGTTCAAGCCCGTAGGCCTCTGACATGGCTTAAGGACTGCTGTCAATTTGGCAACAACCGGGACCGACTTTTTACGTGCCTTCTGAAGCACGGAGACGCTCAGATGAAATACCACTAAGCGGTCACGTATCTTTTTTTTTTTTCTTGTGATTTGTGGCCAACCTGTTGTCAAGAGTTATTCAAGCCACCCATAGGCCTCTGACATGGCTTAACGACTGCTGTCAATTTGGCAACAACTGGGACCGACTTTTTACGTGCCCTCCGAAGCACGGAGACGCTCAGATGAAATATCACTAAGCAGTCACCCATCTTATAGACTGATGGCACGCTGCTTAACCTCGCTAATCGTTTACCGATCAGTGAGTGTAACTGGCTATGAGCGCCTCACACAAATATCACATGGCGGTAGTAAATACGGCTGCTGTGTAAGAGGTCTTGGGTTCGAGGTGTCAAGTAATTCTGAATGGCTAAGTGGTGTCTGGAACCCGATAGGCGATAATAACCTCGACTATTATGCGCTACCTAAAATAATAGATGGTGTAATACATGTCTCCTTTTGTGAATATATGCGTCAGACTTTGTATGTATGCCTAATACTCTTCGCAGTTATACAAGGCAGAATTCTATGTATCTTATCTTATCTTGTGTGGGGACCAGTCAGTACAGACCGGCGAAACTTCGACCCAGTGGGATCTTTTGTGTCGACTTCACCAATAACGACTATCTTAGATGTTCATGGCAGCCGGGACGGACGGCTTTACGTGCTCTCCGAGGCACGGAGCAGGCGATAATTGTCAATCAATACGCACATAATTTCGAAAAGTTATATAACTTCCGAAAGTCAGATGTGCGCGACGTGGGTTCGAACCCGAGACCCTATGTATTGCAGTCTGTTGGTCTCCCCACTGAGCTATCGCTGCTCTAGAATTCTATGTAAGTAGTACCTAGTACAAAGATTTGATTTTTTGTTTATAAGGGTTTAATACAAAAACTAATCAGTCGATTTTAAAAATTCTTTCACCTAAAGCTATACCTATTATTAAGGAGTAACAAAGGCTACATTTTTTAAAGTACTGTTTCTAACATAACCTAACCTACTTTTACGTGAACCAAGCCACGGAAAAAAGCTAGTGTTTAATATATCGAAACTAGTACTCGTGAAACATCCACTTATATTCGCCATACTTGGTTTCCACCCTTCAGTCCGCTCAGTTTTCAATTCGATTACACTTGTCTCTCGCATTACAACTGAAATCATCCGATGATTGGTATCGGTAGCTTTACCGATTAAGGAAATTTAAACACATTAGTGCGTAACAAATCGTTGCCTGTCTGTTCTGAGATTTACAACAAATAATTTTATTTGATTATTAATTAAACGTGAAAGGTTTGTAAATCTTATTAATAATAATTGTAATATAATTTTAATTTGTAGTCTGTAGACTACATGCCTAACTCAGCAATATAGCTTATAAACCCCAGTCAGAGATCCAGAGGCCGAACTTAGACAAGGCGGAGGGAATGTGTTAGCGTTGAGAGACATGAGAGGGTGCTAGTTGGCTGTGTAAAACATAGAGGGCTGGCCCCACCTGACAAAAAAAAAGAAAGAAACATTTATTTGCACAGAATACAGGTGGTACCAGATTCACAATAGTGTTTAACTATTAAAACTATATTCTGCCTGTATTGGGCATGCTGTATTACAATATATTAAAATGTACAAATGATCAGTTACATTATGTTGCATAAACTCTTCTATCGTATAAAAGCACTTATTCATTAGTCATTTTCTTAACATAAGTTTAAAATATTTACTTAGACTCTTAGGCAGTTTATTAAAAACTGATATGCATATGTGATAAACATTATTTTTATTTAAGGTTGTTCTACAAAATGGTATTATTATTATAATAGGATCTCTTGGCCTGTATTCAGTAACATGATGAATGATGAAACCCTTTGCTAACAAATGCTGATACTTCAAGAAGTTAGGGTTATTTTAGACAGATCTTCTCTCGTCCTATCACACATCACATGCCACACATGTGTGTGTGTGTGTGTGTGTGTGTGTGTGTGTGTTTGTGTGTGTGTGTGTGTGTGTGTTATGTTTGTGTGTGTGTGTGTGTGTGTGTGTGGTATCACAGCCACATTATGACATGGATAAGGAATAAGAATTTGTATTAATTAATTAATTTATTGGTTGGTTTATAAAATAATTCTGTAATATATAATTGCCTCACTGCCAACTGCTAGTACAAGAGTGTTTGCAAATCACAAGATCATAAATGGTTGTCCGGGTCTAAGTGTTATTAGTGTCCGTTGTTTGAATGTTTATTAAGTCCCTTGCGACACCTATATATTAATACGTGAAGCAAAAACTTTGTACCCCTTTTTAGGAAAATTGTGCGGACGGAAGATAATGATATTTGGCACAGTTAAAGTTTATATGGAGAAGGAGGGGCGACCCTAATATTTTTATAAAATATGCATTAGAAATACATTAAATTAACAAAAAAAAACTACACGCACACAACCATGCATTTGACACACGCAGTCGAATCGCGTTTGTACTATTTCGGCATTGTTCGTCTGACATCGTACAATTCCTTGTAACTATGGTTACCTATACCTTATATATATGTAATAAAGAAAAACAGAAAACAAAGTAGCAGGCTTAGGAATTTTGGTCGAATTTTGACCACTAGGCGACCGCTAGTAATAATAATTCCTTATTACTAGTTCTCACAAATATTATGTGCAAATCAGAATGTTTTCGGATTGCAAAACGTTAGTTCTGTGTGGGGATCGATCCCAAAATATTCGGCGCAATGGCAGTGTCGAGACGACTTATATGCCATCCGTTCTATAAGTATATGTAGATGCTGTCATATTATAATAAAGAAACGTTTCATATCACTTGAATGCGCTTAATTATATCTTCAATTATCATGTACCAAGTGAGTTCAGATCCTAACTATTTGCAAATTTGCCTTATCCGCTCACATTGATCGCCATTCGCTTGATAAAGCAGCTCGTCGAATTAATTAAAAATAGTGCGCCGATTTCATTTATTTTTGCTAGCGTACACCGGGCGGCACGGACGGCTAAAGCAAACATACGTTTTACCATTTATAAGCGATATGGAAAATATGTAAAAAAAAATTTGCTTTTACGTTCTACGTATAGGATGTCTCCTAAAGAATGTATAATTCTGAAACATCTTATAGTAGAGCTATTGGAGGGCCAGAATAAAATACAAAAACCAATTACAACAGCTGCAGAAAGTAATTGATGACAATATCTGAAATGAAAAAAAAACTATCTATATTAGCTTTTATCATTCAATGTGGCAAAAATTTATTTTCGTTAAAGTTTATGCAATGGCAAGTAATTAAATCTTTTTGTTTAATTTGGGCGCCCAATAGCTCTACTATGAGGTGACAACAATGACACAACGGTGACACAAACAAACCACAGCTAGACTTCATGATACTTTGAGCTCATTCTGCGTAAATAGAAACACCAATGATTAAATTATGTTCGGGTAATTTGAAATAACTACACTGGAACATTGAGACAACTACCATCTTAGTCTCCTCGTGACCATGACTGCTGAAAAGCAACCGAAACGTCGGGGAAAGTGTAAACCAAAAATAAATAGATTTAACAGTTTAAATAATTTTATTAGCTTATAAATTAGTAAAATAAAATCAATAGTAGTAGTAGTGTAATATTTTCAAAATTTTGTAATACAGTGCTAAATAAATAACGCGATAAAATCCGTATATAGTAGTTTAATTTCAATATTATTATTATTACAAATCACATTTGTAAAGAACTGTAACTATTACATCAATTACCAATCATAAAATACTCAAGGAATAAGTCATATTTATAAGTATAAGCTCTAAATCCTAAACAGCAGTTTATGGAGAGGCAGAGCAGAATAGGAGCAACCACTTACGTGCAGAATCGAATCAATGACGAACATAATCCAAAATCGACCATATTGCAGTCCGAACTAAAGACTAGACTTCATCTCGGACTGATTTATTAAGATTTGTCACGAAACCAAGGCCATGTCAACGGACTTGTCGCCACAAGTAGCGCTGGTTTACGAGTATAAGGCATCCATCGTCCCCTTCGCCACGTTGAAGGTAAGGAGACCCGGGCCAAGTTGCCACCACAAGCAATGACATTTGAGTGAGCATGACATGGTTCCTTGGAATGTGAACCAAGACGAGAAAGTAAACAAAATAAAGCTAGCTATACATATATTGTAAAGGGGGCGTTTTTGATTACATTTACATAGTTTGTAAAGAGAAGGTTGTTGGCCGACCTATGCAGATCGTTTGCCCTTTGAGGTTAAGCAATAAGTGTGGGTACCCTTGGATGGGTGTTAATTATTGCCCTCATAAACATTAATTTAATAAACAACCGTATCTGATATTAAAAGATACATTTATGCAAGTAATTGTTTCATGGTATAACGCTAGAGCGATTATTTTGCATGAGATATCGACTTCAACTCGTGCAAAGTTGTATTACGATTATCTATAAAAAAAAATCGGTTGTATCAGGGTGTTTAGAACGGTGCCCATTAAATAGCAACAAGTTCCCTCTTCTGAAGTGTGACCAAAAACCGTAGCTGGTAAAAATACATAATATAATTAGCTGCTAGGTTCAGGCAAAGGGTTGAGCCTATGAGAAGAAACCTGCAAGAAACTCACGGCCACACTTTAAAATTGCCAATTAAATATAATTTCAGTATTTTACAATTCAGATTAACAATGTGTTGCAGCCATTATGCCATATACACTGACTATAAAAAACTAAAGGTAATAACAATAATAACTTAATAATATTATAGAGATGAAATAATTTGGGCTAAGGTATATGTTTTAATATAAATCTAAAATTGTCAGTAGGATGGCATGATAGCGCATACACTTACACTTTATGACTATGCAAAGTCAGTCCATGACTAAATGCGGTTGAGGATTTTTATCTGTCAAGCACCTTACCTTTCCAAGATTGCGGGGTTTAAAAGGCAGATTGTAACTGTGGACTTTTTTGCGGTCAAACTGAGAGAACCATAGGCGTCTCTGTAAAACTATAGCTAGCTGAACAAACTCTCATCATATATATGTACAAGGCATTGGCGTATACTTTCATGTTGTTCATGTATATTACGTCGGTGAATATTATAAATAAAATACAATATATTGATAGTTAAAATTCATTCTGCGTAAGTGGAATCCTCAATAATTAAATTATGTTTTGTTACATCGAGGACAATATAAATTTAATTAAGTTAATAGATTTTAATGAAAATGTAAAAGTAGTATTTTAATATAAGCCACGATAAAATTTGTATAAAATATTTTCATTTCAATGTGTAATATTCGTGTAAAAGAAAGACAGTATTATTGTGATTTTTCTGAATTTGCGAGCGTTGGATGAATACGGTAACGGATCATCATTAGGCTGGCCGCACGTTTGCCAGTTGGCTTGGTTGTATAAAGTCATGGGGACTACAGTAAGTACAACACGAACGAAGATAAATGCTTTTAAAGTTAATATAAGTCCCGATATGAAAACAACTTCAAATCTTATAGACTATATACCTTTATCACGAATTCTACCCGGCTGCACAACGAACTTTCTTGCCGGGCGCGACCCGTTTCAATTCTATGACGTTATCACTTCACCGACGCCGCTTTTGTTTCTAAACTGAATAAAAAAGACCAGTATTCAACAATTTAGATATGAACGGAGTCTAACTATAGGTAGGTATAGTGTGGTTATTTGGTCAAAAGTGATGACAGCGCAATAGGTAAAGATCATTGTTCTTCTGACGATAGAACAGCTCTCTCACTTAAAAAGCTTGGCAACTAGGTGTAGAACACAAGGTTTTTTGGCTGCAATTTTCTGTAGCGTAGCTGAAGGCATATCGCTGCAGTGATAAGCCACTAGCCAAATAAGTCAACATATACAGAGCTTTCGCAGGCAGGGACTAATTTTTATTGGAATAAGTTTCATCGGCTACAAGCTCTCTCCTTAGATAGCTAATACTATCCCAGGTTTGTGCGTAAAACGATACGTGAGCATAAGACTTTTAATCGGAAAGAACGCTTTAAGCTATTTGCGACATTGCAACCAGTGATTACAATAACCCAACTTCACTATGCTGTCAAAATCTGCAGTCCGAAAAGTGTCAGAATACTTATATTCTGAGACTTTTCTGACTGCAGATTTTTCAGTGTCTTGACACTGCTAGTACAGTATGTGGGCTACATGGAAAAATAAATATGAAGGTGGATTTAGAGGCTACTACCAAGCAAGTAAAATTCTGACATTGCTGCGCCAATCTGGCTGAAACGTCAAACCGTTCAAAAAGGTCAATACCGTGCATGAACATGTTGATACCAGTTTTCTGTTGGTAAATCATGCAACACGAAAGTATAAATGTATTTATTATTTTTTATTACAGCTGTATATATGTATTATGTTACTGTAAAAGCCCAAATATTGGGTAATCTTTAGTTTTACTCGTAAATCTTAGGATTTACCAACACGAGTTAGTAAATGTAAGAATTTATATAAAAATTACGAATTTTTCGGGCTTTTTCCATTAGAATTTAGTACATGCTAGGTTTTACCAGAGACGGTTGGTAAATGTTGGCTTTGGGAATAAAACAACGAACCTAATCTAACCTAACCTGAGCGGAGACAGTGGAGCAAGATGGAACGGGTAGCGGGGGGCTGCAGAATATCGAATGGATAATAAATTAAATATTTAATATATCGTACACTCAATACATCGAGTGTTCAAAATAGTAAGCAATCCGACTCGGATAAGTTAGGTTAGAAGGTTGGGCGCCGATTTGCCTTTGTGGTTATTTTTTTAGTACCACAGTACACCCAGATACAGATATTTAGAACACTCGATGTATTGAGTACACGATATATTAAATGTTAGATTTATGTTTATTTCAACATTTACCGATTCTTGTGAATGGAGGTAAAAGTTCGAAATAAACGATGATCATAGAACGGTTCGGACTTTTACCATTAAGAGTTGATAAAATTGGTTTAACTGGAAAATCTTAATATTTACCGTAGTTCGGGCTTTTACAGTAACATATACACCAAAAAGAAAAGGGGTGCTATCCCTTGTGAAAGAAACGGAGTATAGGCCAATATATGTCCATTGTCTTCATAATTGATAGTCATTTTTATTTAACCAAATGAAGTAGAAAGCGAGCCTTTTGTTTTCCTCGTGTAATGTTCGATGATACGTATTTTGTCATTCAAAGGCTTTTGATTCTATTTTTGCTTTTACCATATTAAATACATGTATATTCGTACACAGACTCACGCTTGTTGCCCTGAGGTGTACGGCCACATTACCTCGTTCGTTTTTTTGTCATTAAACCCTTAGTAGCAACCCGGGGCTAGGAAGATGACGGTGTTTCAAGCTCTTGGCTTTCAATGAACATACAGCTATTGTTTTCGGGCCTGAACATTTTTTTATACTTCTAAAGTGGCAAACAAGCATACGGCCCACCTGATGGTAAGTGGTCACCGTAGCCTATGGACGCCTGCAACACCAGAGGCATCACTTGCGCGTTGGCTCTTTAGGTAAGGAAGAAGAGAAAAAGAAAGTGGGAAGGAGAAGGAGTGGGAGGGGGAAAAGAGGGTGATTGGGCCACAGACTGCAATGCAGAGGGACTCGGTTTTGCACCCACGTCGTGCATCTCTGACTTTCGGAAGTTATATGACTTTTCGAAATTATGTGCATATTAATTGACAATTATCGCCTGCTCCGTGCATCGGAGAGCACGTTAAGCTGTCGGTCCCGGCTGTCATGAACATCTATGGCAGTCGTTATTGGGAAGTCAGTGCTCTATAATATCCTGACACTGGTCTAGCCTTAGGGTATCGTTAGCCTTCGGGTTGCGGAGGTCAAGTGGCAGCCGCTCCGTGTAAAAAACTGATATCCAGTCAAAGCCGGTTAGACTAGAAAAGCCGATCCCAATTGACTTGGGAATAATAAAGGCTAGGGAGAAGATTATGTTCTGATATTATTCGCAACGGTTATTAACGCGATCATGCATAATGTTTACCTTATTGATGCTTGACGTTTCGACCAGGTTAATACCCGTTACTTAGTTATATATGTATACATCATGCAACGCAAAATGTTGAAAGTTATTACATGATGTACTAGCTTTTGCTCACGGCTTCGCTCGCATAAAAGTAGGTTAGGTTATGTAAGTAACAGAACCCTTTTCCAAAAAAATGTAGCATATGTTACTTGTTGATAATACAGCTTTCTAATGGTGATATCATTTTTAAAATCGGTTGCGTAGTTTTTGATTCCCTTACAAACAAACGAAAAATGTAATATTTTTCTCTTTATAATATTAATAGGTATATATTTTCAGTTAATTCTCATTGCCGCATAGAATCTGTAAAAATTCCTTGGTAGACGACTATAGGAATAATTCTTCATTACATGGGACCTAAAATCATGATCATGTACTTCTAACTACTTCTTCGTCTTCTTCTTAATTATCGAAGAAGGTATCTAAATGACTAGAATAAGATCTATTCATGTGACCTTTTTCTGAATCAGGTGTCATTTTATTACTATCTTAAATGGCGGAAAATACAAGGAGAGCACAGTTGCTTCAAGAAATCTGCCTCGGGCTTGAACGCACTTAGACAACGCTATTTAAACGCGAATACGTAATGTTGATTATTGATTTTACATATACGACATAGACTCACACCTGTTTCTCCTTAGGCAAATACTACGGATTTCCACTTGCTCAATATTGGTATATCCCTCTTTCCTCAGCTACTCTTATTACATGCCCAGTAGTTTGGGTAGTCTTAGAATTATAATAATAATATATATATTATTATATCAACCCCATTTATAAGATATGCTACTGCTGGGCATGGGCTTCTTCTCAATGACAGAAGGGTTAGACCATAGTCCTACGCTGGCATAATGCGGGTTGGCAGACTTCACACATTTTCGGGAACATTAGGTAGAACTCTCAGATAAGCAGATTTCTTTACGATGTTTTACTTGACCTTTAAAGCGAGCGATAATAACTATTTAATATATGTGTACCCTTAGCTAGCCTTTTTATGATTTAAAAAACATCTCCTAGAATATAATGTACATAATTTAATATAACCAAAGATCACCGATCATGTGGTCCCAGGCTCTACGTATAGAGTCCTGTTAAGTTTATGTATATGTTGTGTAAGTCTAAGTTCTAAAGACTATGGGACGGGTTCTATTATTTTAAGAAAACTTACTATTAGTTTTCTGATGAGATTTTAATTTTCAATTTCCAAACATTGTCGCTTGTAATCATTTTTCAGATACCGAATATTAGAGCTTACTATATAGCGAGTCTGTGACAAAGAGGTGGCATTCAAATCCATCGTTCATTTCATTTTTTTTAAATGACCACCCTCACACTATTCATGTAGTCATTGCGGTAACTTGCTAACATTGAAACAACGGACAGTGCGAATGCCTAGATTCGGCATAACAATTTGTGGATCACACTAGGGATACACACCATTGCGTTTGAATCCGATTTGAATGTATTAACAACTCTACATAGGTACACGACGTTAGGCCCTCGTGTTACTATATCTGATTCCAGTTGTATAGCTTAAATGCATGGAAATTCCTTCCACTTGATATAAGATCAGCATAATATAGTATAACTCCAGAAATAATTTGTAATTTGTTGAATATAAAATTACGTTCGCATTGCCGAAGACTACAGTCCCACAAAGTGTGATGGGTGGATTTTTCATAATTGTTGATAGTGGTTTAACATTAGCATATTAGCAAGTCAACTAGGTTAAATTAATACAATTTGCCCTTAAAGTTGCCGTGGCCTGTAAGAAATTGGGCAACATTGAGATCCACTTCCAATCAGATACTCGCCAGACACTTTCAAACTCTATCTAAAATACAGCTTAAAATCATCATGGTCATAATCATCCAGTAAGCGCCTTCAAATATCAATACAATCTACTCGTCAATTACTTATTAGATTTATAAAAAGAACAAGATGAAACATCACAAATTCCTTCACACTGAGTACTTCAAAAGTTACCAAACATACGTCTCATTACCATACAAAAATCTTATCCTTCCTTAATTCCGAAGCAAACCATAATATTACAGTGAATTGTACTCTGAAAAAAATTTATAAACGCAAATTGATTCTGTAATACGACTCTATATTTCGCGCCAAACAAAATTCAACTTTACAAACATCAATTTTAAGTTGTAATTTGACGGATTGAAACGATATTATAGACACATGGATGAGCACGAGTGATTTATGGACGATGTTGTTCAAATATCGTCTGTATTTCATTTGTGATAAGGTTGATAATGACTGCTGTGATATTTGTAAAGGAAATGCTCCCGGGTCCCGAACAAGTTCTCTGTATTCACTCTCGAATAATCGATAACTGACGTCTGGCCTCCCCCCGCACAGGTGCACACCCTTCTCTCATCTTTAGTTAAGGTTGCGTTCTATTCGTGCGGATTTTAGTAGCATGGTTTTCATATTATGCAATATTATATTGGTTTAAGCCACGCCGTGGTATTTGATATTAAGGAGATTATTTGTGAAGCAGTATAGATTTTGCTGCATACATGTATGACATAAAGGTAGATAAAAGAAATTTTAGAATATGTATGTAAAAAGCTATACATACATAAGACAACTATTACCATTTAGAGACCAAACAGACATGAACATGGATGTTTGTCTTGGTCTGGGTGTTTCTATGTATAATATGTATGTATTTACAAAAACAAAAAGTAGGTATATGTATGTTTATCCATTGTCTAGTACCCATAGTACAAGCTCTGCTTAGTTTAGGCTAGATGGTGTTGTGTGTATGTGATAGAATATTATTATTATTATATTATATTATATTTAAAAGCAAACGGTTTTCTATATTTGTCAAGAAAAAGGTATTCGACTTGTGTGTCTTGCCATTGAAATTAAACTCATTTATACGGATTTTATTGAGTTGTTTACTTAACACTGCATTACATAATTTTGAAACACTACTACTACTATTGAATTGTACTAATTTTTAAGCTAATAAAATTATTAAAACTATTTATATTTAGGTTTACACTTTTCCCGACGTTTCGGTTGCTTTTCAGCAGCGGTTGGTCACGGGGAGACCTTCCATGTCTCATGTCATTAGAGTCTTGCCATGTCTCTCATTCGGATGTCAAACCAGGGCACTGAATCAAAAACATCAAAAAAGATTGAGAACATGCCAGAGAGGAATAGAAAGAAGCATGATAGGTGTTACAATAAAAAAAACACATGAGAGCAGATAATATACAAACCATAACTAAGGTTAGAGATATAAAAAGGATAGTAAGACAGCTAAAATGGAGGTAGACAGGACACATAACAAGAGACAGTAGAACAAAATGGACATAATTAATGACTGAATGGCAACCACGCAATGGCAAAAGGAAAAAAGACAGACAGGCAAAAAGATGGGTAAACGATTTCAAAAAAGTCGATGACGGTACTTGGTTGATGAAAACTAGAGGCAGAAAAGAATAGAAGCAGCTGGAAGAGGCCTATATGTCACAGGACACGCTGATCACTAAACCGGGTAACCAGATGTTTTAGTTTATCAACAACTCTTTTTTGAATTATTCTTTATGTTGTTTACTTATCAGCAATAAAGGCTTAATAATAATAGATGTTGCTGCAGTTTTTAACTTAATAGTCCTCACATTTATTTCCTGACGGAATATGCAGGAACATAGATTTAGGATTTCATTTGCTACGATAAACTGATGTATCTCATTTATTGCATTGTACATTATATTCTTTATACACACTCTTTATACATATAGTCTCGCGCTTATATTCTTGAAAGGTAGAGGTGTATTAGACCTACATTTCGCTAGTTTAGGTCTCGCGTAATAAGAAGCAGACCTATTGTCGTTTATCGGCCTCAGTATCAGATTCATAGTTGCTACAGATAATTTCTAGATGGAAAACACACTTTGTCTGACCTGGCAAACTAACAAAACACGAACACAAATACGCTTTCGCTGTGCCACCGAGGCAGACTTCAAACGTTATTAAATGGACTATATACATATTTAGTACCTTTATTTAGACAGAGGGATGTCCTTTTGTCAACTATTAGGCTGTAATTCAGATAGCTCGGGTATGCGACTTAAGCTATTTGAGCGATAGAGCCTGTTCCATCGTAGTTTTTTCTTTAGGCTAGTTGGTTAATTTGTTACGCTGCTTACGTTAAACAGACACTTGGCTATGTTTCTAACTTCTGCGATACTAAGCGACCATGTCATGTCATGCCCATGAGTGATGGATACTCTTCGTGAGCCGCTTGTTCATACTAATCTTGATATACATATTTTTTCATTGTATCTGATTGCCAGTTTATTGATGATTGAAAACTTACTTTTACTTTAATGTTTATGAAGACGTGCATCAACGGAGATTATGTTAAAGAAAAAAAATCTTGCGTTTTCGGTTATAAATTACTAGTATTCTTGTTAATCCCTCCAGCTAACCTAAAATGTTTGCACGTGGGTTCACGAAGTACAATGGGTGTGGTTCTAACACACAAACTGTCGATCGCATGTCTAACACCTAAAACATTGGACACCCCCCACTTTTAATCGAAAAACTGCACCATTGGAATCAGTCCTTAAGCTAGACACAGACGATCGTCTAACAAGCTCTTGCATGAATGAGTTGTGCTGTTTCTGCGTGCTGCGTGCAGTAATTGGGCATTGTGTCGCGTCTGCATTGTATATTGGTCTATGTCAAAGTTTGCTCCTGTATTATTGAACAGTTCAATGGTTTGTTTGATTGGAGTTGCAGTTTATTATTATTAATAGTACTTATTGTTTTCTATTATTGTTTGGTTGCAGTCTAGTTAAGCGCAATAATTTACAGTCTAATGCTTTGCTTGGTCATGTAGTATATAAAATGTTTTTGTTGATAGTGTTTGGTTATGTCAAATATAATTTCATCAGTTAATCAATGTAATAGGTCTAAAAAGAAAAATTACAATGACGTGAAATTGTAATATACCTATTTATCGATAAGTTTTACTAGAGATTAATACAAGATATTAAGAGAAGTCTGACTTACAAAGACCACCCAAATGCGAAACAAATACCATAGAAGACTTTCTGCCCGGTTATTTGGTATAACACCGGAACCCAGCAACTAATATAAATGTAGCTTCAGTAATTTAGTAAACTCAGATTTTGACCTTCATAAGTGTTACTCTGTGACCTAGATGAATTAATGTTTTTTGACTTTAATATCTTATAACTTCACTGATGTATGACGCTGAAGGACAATACAGGTAATATCAATCAAAATATCGCCTGTTATGTTTCTGTTACGTTATAGAGGTCGAGATTAATACAGTCAACCGATAGCAGTATAAACTTTAAGCAGCTAATGAGAATTTCCAGACACAATAGACTGATGGAAATTTACCGAAATCGAAATCAAGACTTTACAACAGAATGTAGCACGAGAATCCACTTTGTGATCGAAATGTAGATTACGTTTTATTCTCCCGGACTAACAATTCACGTTTCAAATTAAATACACTTTGAAACAAAGACTAAACAACAAAAAGAACACCGGCAAAATATTCATAAAACAAGCAAGAAACAAATTCGTGAGTCCAATAAAACGCGTAATAAACAAAAAATATTACATAAACACGTTACGTTACGATTAACGTGACGTCACGGACAGATGGCGTAACGCAGGTGATATAAAAATACTGGAAATAACAGGATACAGGGTGGTTGTAAAACTCCTTCATTGCAAATAGGCCGTAAAGAGCGCCGGATGCGCCGTACGACTGTCGATTAGTTAGGCAGCACGTGCGTTTGTGGATATTACCACGGCGCTTCTGTGAGGAATTGACAGATTATAATTTTAAAGAAAATTTACTTATGTTAGAATAGTAATAAAAATAGTTTTTCGTCACCAAAATTTACTTATGTTAGAATAGTAATAAAAATAGTTTTTGTCACCAAAACCAAAATACACATACATAGTTTGAAAAATTGCAATATAAAACAATAGCAGTAGTATGTGTATGCGTATTCTGCTCGATAGGCTATGCATTGGAGTTGTAAAGTCCTGAAATTATAACTTAATGGTGATTTAAAGGACTACCCATGAGTTTCGTGCAGGTTTCTTCTCATACTTTAGACTAGCAACTATTATAAAATAAATAAATATAAGGTACGTAAGGAGTAAGTAATTTCCGTAAAATTAATGATTAATCACCGGATTCCATAGGCATCCTTAAAATATGGTCCCGCCTTTTAGTTCCACGCTGAATCGGATAGATTTTCTTAATCGAATATCATTATCGTTGAAGGTAATATTCTTCAGAAAAAACAAAGGATTGTCTAATCTATCTAATTCAAGAGTATCCTGCAAACTCTTTGACAGACTTCCCCTAGGCTCTAGGCTATATCCCTAGGCAGTACTCGAATAAGAAAGGGTAGTTTTACAACTCACGAGGGATAACTTTACGTGTTAGGGGGTGAAAATTCCACCCCTTTATTTGGGGTTCGTTGGTATCATAGCTACTGAAAGACTTTAGTTTTAATACGGCTATACCTTTCTCGTTTCGTGAGGTATAAATAAGTATGTTAAGTACGTATCTGAATTCGGGGCGTTTTCGCTTAAGTTGATTTTAAGAACAAGAGCCAGTTTGCTGTATACTGTTGATTTTGTTGTAAAAAGTATATTTCAGAACTGTCTTTCTCTTCACAAAGTGTTTTAAAAATAGAACTATGCTTATTTTCAGCTAAATTAACGATAATTAATGCAACTGCAATGGGTTAGGTTATAGGACTAGGTTTCAATTCCCGAATTCTGTCTAGAAATTATCAGTAGCATTCTGGAACTATGTGGCCTGTGCACCGTAGACGGCAATAAACTCGCTGGGTATTCCGCGGTACCTTTCGCTGGTGTGAGTATTAAACACTTCTGCTTATACCTTCGGAGATAAAGATATGAGACTTTGTATGTACCTACTAACAATTTAGTTGTTTTGACCCGTAGGTCTCCAGCGTAGTTATAACTTGCATATGAGTAACTTGATTAATTATGAAACTCAAAAGTTTATTTTATTAAAAACTTAAAATCCTATACTCCTTGCTTCGCCAAGGCATCCTTCTTAAGTTATTGTCCTAAGATGTATGCGCATAAAGCATTATCTAATGTGATTGTACTATTCATACATTTGTTATCATAATGTCAGCCCTGCATTTAAACTGTCCCATTGCTGCGCACGAGCATTTTCTCAGTGTGAGAAGGGTTAGGCCATAATATACACGCTGGCCAGATAAAAGAACATTATGGAGAACTCTCAGACATGTAGGTTTCCTCACGATGTTTTCCTTCATCGTTAAAGCAAGCGATAATTAACTATTCAATACGCAAATAACTTCGAAAAGGCAGAGATGCATGCCTTGGGATCGAACTTAAGACCTCTGCATGGCATTTCAACGGTCTCCCACTAGGTTATCGCTGCTTTTACGTGCTTCTTTTGTTAGAAGACCATAAATACATTCGTACCAGTTACTTGCATCACCTTAAAAGTGTAAAAAAAATTTAATATTTTATTTTTAGTTTGTCCATAACAGAAGGTTCACGTCGTTTAAAAAGTGTCGAATTTAAATTGAAAAAGTTCTAAATCGAGTAACACCGCAACGAGAGAATTTAGCTCTGTAAAAAATCATAATAAAGGTAAACGCTTTTCGAGTCCGTTGGCGTTTGCAGAATTGCGTCCTTACGATAAGTAACTGAGTTATCGATAGATTCCATTTATTATCGAACGGTTTGATGTTATTTTCATTTGGAAAATGAAAATACCATTGGTGCAAAGCTCGGTTCGTATATACATCTAAATGTATATATAAAAATCTAGTGTCACGGTGTTTGTATTCGCACTCCTCAGAAACGGCTCAACCGATGTTTATGAAATTTTGGTGGGTATGAGAATAGGTCGTAAAGCATATTTCATACCGCTAGGTCATTAGGGTGTCAACCTAACCTACATTTAAGCGAGCGAAGCCGTGGCAATATTACAAATTCAAATATACTAGGTAATATTTGAACGAATTGAGTGCGTTGTGCTAAACCTGCCACGGTAGTGTAGTGGAAATAGTAGCTGTTTTCGAGGTCTCGAGTACCAATCCCGGATCAGGCCCACAAAAAGATATTGGGTTTTTCTGCCAGGTTATTCTTAATATCAGCCCTGAGCTATCGGGTGACAAACTCGCTGCGTTACGGATCAAATCAGAGATAATCACAGTCAACCTTTATTGTTTTATTTCTCTTGTATTTGCCTATCATTAGTATACGTACGAAGTATAATACCACGTCTATATTTTATTGCTTCATCATGTCAAAAGCGAGTTGCCGTCCTACTCTCCAACATATGTCGGCCTCGGTGGCGTAGTGGTTAGTGTAACCGACTGCCACGCCTAAGGTCGCGGGTTCGATTCCCGCACAAGTCAAACATTTTGTGTGCATGAACATGGATGTTTGTCTTGGTCTGGGTGTTTCTATGTATAATATGTATGTATTTACAAAAAAAAAGTATATATGTATGTTTATCCATTGTCTAGTACCCATAGTACAAGCTCTGCTTAGTTTGGGCTAGATGGTGTTGTGTGTATGTGGTAGAATATTATTATTATTATTATTATATATGTATATACCATAGCCGCGTCTATTAGAATATAATAGAATATTTTTATTTGGTGTAACACGCAGTAAATATAAGTTGTAGTAAAAATCAACACATAAGATTATTAATATGCAAATATTACTGTCAAAAATCATATAATTATGCTAATTCGCATTGCCTAATTATGCCTTAGTGATATAGGTTTATGATAGATAAGCTGTAGGCCTCAGTATAGTCTTCAGATAGAATCTAGCTATCTATGTATCTAGCGGCATATACCTCCATCAATGTAATAATAATATTAAACGATAAAGGAGTCTGCCCACTACACCGTCTCATACCATGACCGTGCTAGGAACGTATCAGACACGAAAAGCAACACGATACGCCCTGTTATTGGAACTGCTGGTCGATGACGAAACGGTCTAATGGGCATAGTCTTATACATTTCCTTACAAAGAATATTTTTTTGCCCGACACGTTCCTAGCACGGTCATGGTATGAGACGGGGTAGTGGGCAGACTCCGTAAATGTCCAGATCGAGTTTCAGTCCGATGGGACGGCAAACCGACACGACCGGAGAGAAATCAGATGCTGGACCAACGGTTTTAAGTGCTTTCCTTTCACAGGGGTGTGCAACACCGCCATGTTCCTAACTATTATATATGGCTATTGAGATTATTTACCAGAAAATCCAATTTTGTTTTTGGCCCGACTCAGGATTCGAGCCCAAGACCGTGTGCACAGCAGTCGCATTCACGACTGCTAGACTACGGAGGCAGGCCTATCAGTAGATAATATAGCGGAACATGGCATGAATGACAGGCACGAAGTAGGGCTCACAGGTGTCTACACGAATTGTTTTAATTCCTATACTTATCTGAAGGTTGCCTTAAGTGTCTAAAATGGCGGCCACGCATCAGAAAACGTAGTAAAGGTACGCCCTCATAAGGTGGAACTACGACCCTTGAATGGTCACACACATCCATCCACATTTGGATGTGGATGGCTCAATACCGGTCCGTATGGAAAATATTTGGAAAGGACTATTTTCAACAGTAAAAGTCTTTCTGCTCACATGGTAAAATGATGATTGACTCCTAATGGTGCCGATAGCATGAATTTATCCGGAAATGTACAATTAGGGTCAGTTAAATTATAGATATTGACACACGAATTTGAAAATCTTATTTTTGGATGAACAGCCAGAATTCTATTAATTAGCATTACTCTGCGAACTTCATATAAGCACACACTCCAGTTACCTGTATAAAACAAGAGAAAAGCTAATGAACACTTCACACTCAACTAAATGATAATCTCAGATTACACACAGTTCTTTGTGATAAGAACTCCTAAAATACACAAAACAGTCCTGAGAAGAGGGCACAGTAATCATACGGATTGATGTCGGCAATTTAGTATAAGTCAGTGTCGAGATTAAATGTAGTCTCTTAAGGAAAAGTGCGCCCGTTAGCTCTCCTATCTTTTTTATTCGCTTTAAAATTGTGATTCACGATGTGAAACTCTACTTAAGCTCTGCAGATTAAACGATGTTGATTCTGTTTTAATATAGTGAGTAATTGGCGTGATTTTAAGTATTTTTAAATTCTATTCATAGTCTCACGTCTTTATGGAGATACATAAGACGACGGTGGCTTCGTTTGCATATATTATAATAATAATATATTTATTTTCAAAAAGTTACAATTAGCATGAACACGGTACATAATATATCATGAGACAAGTTATACAGACTTTGTTGAGGTACCCAATATAAGATTTAACTTTTGTTTTGGGTACCAGGTCTCTCGCAGTATTACATTTAGTTACAAAATATATAAGGTGTTCGTGCGTGCAGCTTTGAATATATATGTATATGTAGGTTAGTTTACGAAAGCAACAGTACTTTTTCTGGGTGAAAAGTACCATATATGCTTTTCTGTTCTTCTGATAATGTGTAGGTGAAATTTCATGATGATCGGTCGAATAGTTAAGGCGTGAAAGCGTAAAAAAACAAACAAATAAACTCACATTCACTTCTATAATATTAGTAAGAAGTTAGATTAGAGTTCCTTAGCGTATATAGAAGGTTCAAGAGTGGAAGAAACAGGTGTATTACTTTCACATTTCGTTAGCAATGTTTTTAGGTACCACATAAGGATGTGAACTTATTGCTAGGTGGAAACAGTACTATGCCGGAAGACACTGACACATTACACCAAACATAGTGACTGATATTATGTAAAATTATAATGTATTTGTGCGCGTTTCCTGTATAGGACATGTATATAAAAACATATATACGTTTGATAAGCGGTAGTAACTCAAGGGGTTAGGCATTGGATTTGCGATTTAGAGGTCGCAGGCTCGATTCTCGCCTATTGCACTACCGATGTGAGGGTTCAATCCTAAGAAAAGCATTTTAGCTTAGCTGGAGAGGTTAACAAGAATACAAGTAATTTATAACCCGAATTGCTAGTAATCTTTTATAAAAATTACAAGTGGATCATAGCAACGGTAGAGAATACAACTGCTGTATAAGTAGTTTCGGGTTCGATTCCCGAGTTAGGGCAACACGTCATGTTGCACACCTTGGAAATACATAAAACATACCTTGGAAAGCACACTGCCAATTTAAAAATATAGCAAGAGTTGTCATCCGTAATTAAAAGTAAATTGGCTTTCTCTGTGCCTTAAAAAGAAATACGGTCTTCAAAACATTTATAGAAGAGTTTTTAAACAGATCTACTACTGTCACGTTAGGTCCGAACGAAATATGTATCAATGTGCAAAAACGTTAACGTTCGTATTGATTACACTGTAAAACAAAATCGCAACTTTTGTCTGATGAATGACTTTTATCACATGATGTTTATTAATTCGACGTCGCTGATTCTATATATACCCTCATTTTTTTTGTAACAGCTCTTGTTTACGAGTCGTAGCTTCCACTATATTTGCTGATAACTTAACCAATATTAAGTTTTCGTAATATAATTTGATATGGCTTTGTCAAGACTTGTTTGTATGAATAATCCGAAACAATTATAAAAAAAAAAATTTCCTTTGCGGAGTTTATATAAATAATAATAATAAGCTCAGCTCTTTACCTTCAGCTTCAGCAAGGAAGTAAAATAAAAGAAAGATTTTTCAACTTAACAACTAAATAAAATAAGATAATCTTTAAATATACCTACTGTGATTTTGAATGCCAAAACACTAACGAATATAAAAATGACATAAACAGTACACTGCTAAATATTATAAAATGGTTAGACAATAATAATCTAAAGATAAATTTAAATAAAACAAATATAATACAAGTTTCACAAAGACTTCATAATCCAAATTTAAATATTGATTACGATAATATAAAAATTTGTCAAGTTAATACCACAAAAAAATTTTTGGGGCTCCTAATAGATAATAAACTTAATTGGAAAGCTCACATACAGGCCCTATGCAAAAAAAATAGTAGCTCAGCATATGCTCTATTTAAACTTGCTCCCACTCTAAGTTATGACGCTTTGCTCACGGCCTACCATGGTACAACCTTGTCATACCTAAGATATGGAATACTATTTTGGGGAAACTCAACTGACATAGAATTAGTATTTAAGACACAAAAAAGCTGTATAAGAGCAATTTTTAAACTACAATCATGGGAAAGCTGTGTACCATACTTTAAAAAGTATAAACTACTAACCCTTCCATCTCTCTATATTTTTGAAATAGCTGTTTTTGTAAAATCTAACAATGAACTTTTTGATACTTTGGCGGATACGGTTACCCGTAATAGAAGGCAAATCACCCAAAATAGACTTCGTCTACGCAAGTCAAAGACAGCTCTGTTATACAAAAGCGTATACTGTATGGCACCAGCAATTTATAATAGATTACCAAATGAATTTAAAAACTTAGACATTAATTTATTTAAAAAACAAGTACATAAGTTTTTGGCGAACAAATGTTATTATAAAGTTAATGATTTTATGGAAGGCATTTAATTATTTATTTTATTTTAATTATAATTTTATTTTGACATCATATTATTTTGATTTATATACCTGACTTAACTATGTAATTATATTGACTACTTCTATTATGACCAATTACATTTTGACATATAATATAATTATGATGTAAATTAACTATTGAGACATTGCCATTATTTTATAAATTACCTCAATAATTTTCTAATTTGATATTATGCATGCCGAATAGGTAGAATAAAGAGAACTATAAATAATAATTAAGCAAAATTTGTATAACTTCTATATATACCTTTATTCAGCAAATAAATGGATTTGATTTGATTTGATTTGTGTTTTATTATAAAAAGACCCATGTGTCATATTTGGTTAACTAGACTTAATAGAGAAATTTCAGTCACAGATTTGAAATTGTCATTAAAAGTTGGACTAATATCATGTAACATAACCCAATCATCAGACATGCTGTTGTGCAGTGTTATAAATCATAGGAATCATCATTTCGAAGTATCTGTTTCCTCCTCTAAAACTAAACCGATTTAAATTACTATTATGAACAATATGAGGAATGTAAATAAAATAAATAAAACAATAGCTTGAATTGTAAATAATAAGTAAGCTTAAATAATTTAAATAGCTTAAATTATAGCCAGTTAATAAAATAATAGTAGTGTCATAGTTCAAAATTATGTTATAAAAGTGTTTTAAAATAAATAACACAACACTATCCGAATCCGAAACGTAAGAGAATATTATAAAAATAAAATAATAATTTTAACGAAAGATTTTGGATGATTGATTTTTTTTATTATTTCTTTTTGTGTTACATTGGCAGCGGCAAAGTAGCCTTGCACGATACACCACCCATGCATATAAAATAATACACAAGTACACATAGGTATGTTTAAAACGCACGTCCATGTTGGTGGTGGTATAATTTAATTTAAATCTATCGTACAAAGTTTAACAACCCACAAAATTAGATTTTAATTGCATTATAATTGAAATAACTTTGTCCCTGATTCGTACTACGGATTTATAAATACTAGATGGTGCTTGTAAAGTTTTTTTTGACTAGTGAGATAGACTAGGTTGTGTTCGAGACTATGCAAATTACAATAATCAGAATATCTTTAAGGATTTTTTTTACATACATGGTGTTTTGCCGTCATAGCATTCCAGATAGGTAAGCTCAAGTGGCAGTTAGTAGAACCTATAGCCGATGGAGCAAAAAGGTTCTGAAGTGGCGCCCAAGCACCAACGACCTGGTAAGGGTCACAAGAGGCGGTTGGATGCGGGTGACCCGAGACCGGTCTATGTGAAGAACTTTGGGTGAGACCTATGTGCAACAGTGGGCGTCTTTCGGCTGAGATGATGATGATAGTCTTTCGCCTATGTAGGCTGAGGTTTCTTACGTCTATATTTCACCAGCAATAGTGCATACCACGTACGTATAACACATATAGACTTAGACCTATATCTTCAAAGGGGTGGGCAGAGAACACTAGATAGATATTTTATCGAGTAAGTTTTTAGGCTTTACGTAATTGCAGTGGACTAGAGTTCCAATCAGAGTACTTCTTCTTCTTCCTAGCCTTTACTATTCATAAGTCTCTTGGGGTCGGCTTTTCTGGTCTAACCGGATTTGACTGGATATCAGTTTTTACACGGAGCGGCTGCCACCTGACCTCTGCAACCCGAAGGCTAACGATACCCTAAGGCTAGACCAGTGTCAGGATATTATAGGGCACTGACTTCCCAATAACGACTGCCATAGATGTTCATGGCAGCCAAAACCGACGGCTTAATGTGCTATCCGGTGCACGGAGCAAGCGAAATAACATCCCTATAACCCTTTGTCTGTACTAGAAACAAATCTGAAACCCATCTATAACAGGGACTTTACGTTAAATAATTAATAGTCTCTTCCTGAAATATACATATAGTTTACATTTTGACTGCGCGGATGGCGTAATAGTTTAAGTGGCTCTTGCCCTACCAGTACGTGATGTGGATTCGAATCCCACGTGGTACAAATATTTGTGTGATCCACAAATAGTTAATAATAATAATAATAACCCCTCTGGGACAGTCGTTATCTCATCATGAGACTAACGCGATAACGGAGGGCACAGTACACTAGCTTTAAAACTATCACCTTCGCCTTGTGATATAAACAAAAAATGTATCACCAGGTTAAATTAAAGCGCACAAACCGCAGGGCAGCTTGTGGCGAGCTGAATGTGAGTGGTGACACTGCGGTCCTGAATGCCTCAGAGAGTTGGTTAGGGCCTCGTCCCCGGTTTGCCGTTACTGGTTGGCTGGGGTGGAACTTCAAGAGCGACCGTAGGACTCTCAACTCTGGCTTGCCTTGGTTGGCCGGTCAGAGGGGGGCCGCTAGAGCTATATGCTTGGGGGTGGAAGTGTCATTTTCAAGGGCATAACTACGGGGAAACCCGCTCCGGGTCTCCGTTGTCACGAGACCCGTGATGGTGAAACCGGCGCCGCACCGCTCGACACCCCTAGCCACTCGCACCGGTGTTGCCCTCTGCTGCTGGCTTGTATGCCTATAGGGGCTTATCAGGGGGCCCATCTAGTGAGTTGGCGAGTCACCGTCTGCCCATTGCATTGATGCTATTAGAGTAATCAGGGCAGACGCCGTTTTTCATCCATAGTTAGCAAAATACCAGTCCACCAAACACCCATACCCATAGCCCATATATTAGAATCCATACGTAGCAATAGTCCTACGCCTGCTGCGGCTAGTGCCGTTGTAGGTGTTCCATCACACCTTTGATTAAAACTCTCGAAGGGCCTCTTCACGTTGGACCCATGTCTCCGTGTAAGCCTCCCAAAGGGCCAGGTATTTTCTAATATAATATGTTAGAAAGTACCTATGATAAGAGAAACATAATAATAATAATAATATTCTACCACATACACACAACACCGTCTAGCCCAAACTAAGCAGAGCTTGTACTATGGGTACTAGACAATGGATAAACATACATATATAATTTTTTTTTTTTGTAAATACATACATATTATACATAGAAACAGCCAGACCAGGACAAACATCCATGTTCATGCACAAAAATGTTTGTCTTGTGCGGGAATCGAACCCGCGACCTCAGGCGTGGCAGTCGGTTACACTAACCACTACGCTATCGAGGCCGACAAGTTCCAAGTTGTTCCAAGTTTAAATATTCTTTGTTTTAATGTTTGTAAAGTACCCAGCGATACAGGAAATATACATAGAGCGGGCATTAAAAAAAATAAATATTTGAATCGGGTCCGCTTTACGCTATTTGCAACGTGGAATCCAGAGATTACAATAACACAGCCTTTTTATTATTTCCAGAGCAGGCATAGTAAAAAAATAAATTTAGGAAAGGATCCATTGTAATTAAACAAGGGAAAATTGTAAAATTAAATCTAAATCTAAATATTTTTTATACTTTTAATACCTTATATAGAAGTAAACAGTAACTAGTAAAAGTGTTTAACAATAGTAGTTTAAAGTTTCAAAATGATGTAATAATAGTGTTTTATAAAAAATAAACACCGCGATAAAATCCGTATAAATTTGTTTTCATTCGCGTAAATGTAACTCTTTCTGTATACTTGCAGTCTCTTCTATCTATTCTAACATCCTTGCCTATAATAACAGAGGTAGTTCCCAAAGGATGGTTGTCCCGGAGAAGGGTTTAACACAACCTGTAACCGCAATGACGATCGACGAATTAATAGCCCTCCTACGATTGCCTCACCAAATGACAGCTTTAATTGTCAATCCTTTCTCTAAACCTGTTGGCTAAAGCGCTTCCAAACAGGCAACATTTTTAACTGCAATATATGATTGCAATGTTTTCAGCCATAAAATATTGCTCTGATTTTTCGAAGTTGTGCGTTTTAAATAGTTAATTATCGCTCGTTTTAACGGTGAAGGAAAATAGAGTGAGGAAGCTTGCATGTCTGGGAGTTCTACATAATATTCTCGAAGTTGTGTGAAGTCTACTAATCTAACCTAACCCTCACTGGGCCAGCATGGTGGATAATTTATATTTTTTTTTTGGTTGCCAGGAAAAATATTTCGTGCACTGCCCGCCGGCTAGAGGACGGCACCGGCGGGGTGTGTGGGACTCCCAGCATGAAGTGCTGGTATACCCACTAAAATATCTGGGGTGTTCCCTCCCTCACCCAATGGGAGAGTCCAGTTGGGAGCTCTTAAAAGAATTGAGATCATCCATAGCAGGCCTCCCCGTGTGGGTGCGGGCGGAGTCAAACGGATCCGACCACCTCTCGTCCCCAGGGGAGAGCCTCACTGCTCTCCCCTTTCGACGTTAGAAGAAGCGTGGGAACGCCGCGCGAGCCTTTTAGGGGTACATGGTGGACTATAGCCTAACCTCTCAAACTGTAAAGAGGCCCGCACCTGAGACAGTTTATATACAGAGCTGATATTACCCTTATACTCACATGGTTTAGTGAAAATCTTTGCTATGTTCGTTCTATTATATGATAACCTAATTGGAGTCCAATCGATCTTTAATATACAATTACATAAGTACATTAATAATATTATATGTAAGTATATATGTATAATCAAACACTTACAACAAGATTAACCTCAAAAAAACAAAGAAGAACAAAATTTGTAATATTCCTCCGCATCGCTGTCTATTGGCAACGTCTCCAAAAGACTGGCAGCATTGCCACGTTAACAGATAACAATGCAAAGAAGATACTAGCCTTCTGGTCACGTGAGAAGCCGATCAGTTGCTTACCTAGGTCTCTATAAACAGACCTAACACTTTAACCCCATGGTCCCATGATTTCGACACCAAACGGCTCAAATATGTAATCACCTGAGGTTACAAAATTACCTAATTGTATTACAATGATGAACAAAATAACATAACTTTGTTGCTACAAAATACATTAAAAACTTTACCCACCATTCCGATCCATCCAGCCGCGATTTCAACGAAATTGTTTCGCGTAAAAACTTATAGTGTTTAATGGTATCCGCTGTTTTGTACATTAAAGCATTTTTCATGGAGCATTTCAATTATATAGCTTTTAATTCTTCATACCACTTTGGTAGTAAAGCTGCAGAAAAAGAACTGATCGCATCTTTATGGATATTGTAACAAAGATACAAAGAATGTCCGATAAAAAGGACTACACGCATGGAGTAGTAGTTTAAGTTGGCTCCTAGATATTGCCACTGTACCCAGTGCTGTGGGTCCGATCCCCACACGGGACATAAAATTGTGATTTACAAATAGTCGTTTTTGGTGTTATTTGTTTCAAAGTATATTAAAGTAAACGGCGATATAGAAATAGTTCATAGTGTGAGAGTTTATAAAATACTAATGTCAGCCCTATACAGTGTGAGTTTTCATAAAGTGCACATATGAAAATGAGTGAAACTAGACATCATTTTATCGCTAGGAAAAATAATAAAAAAATAATATTCTTCGATTTATAGGTATAAATCGAAGAATATTATTTTTTTATTATTTTTATTTTATATTTTTCTTTAGTAATATTTTTTACCTGAGATAGATAATGCAATTTTCAACGACAAAGATGCACGTGGTGGCGGCAAGGTCTTTGTTTAGCCCTTCATAAAAACTGTTTTGTTTGGGATACAGGTGTGGTTTTTATGTTGTTTTAAAGCTTATTAGATACAGATTAACGTCAATTAATAAAAACTAGGGTCAATGAAGTTTTCTTGAGATTTTAACAATGTTTAATAAAACATCGTTCGAAACTCAGTTTTGGTCTAAAATATTCCTTATTTTTATGCCACCGGTATTTTTTTGGATGTGAAAAGTATACCATCGTTATTGTCTACACATTGTGTATTATTACTGTTTTTTTTTTGACACGATTAATCACCTGGTTCAAAAGTTACAAGGTTTTCTTGGTACAAGGTCCATAACTACTAAAGAAAAAATATAAATAGGTATAAATCGAAGAATATTATTATTATTTTTTTTCCTAGCGATAAAATGATGTCTAGTTTAACTCATTTTTATATGTGCACTTTATTAAAACTCACACTGTATATAAACTATCAAACTGCTGGGAACAGGCATCTTCTCAGTGTGACAAGGGTTAAACCATGATCTACCGCGCTGACTTAATGTAAGTTGGCAAACTTCACATATCTTCGAGCGTATCATGGAGAACTCTATGTAAGACTCAGGATGTATTTCTTAATTAAACACAATTTAATAAGCATTTTTTTTTAAACTCATCTGTCCTATGCCTTAGGATCGAACTAAATATGTATGGCAGTATAAAAAACTATATCATTCATTTAATTCACAACAGCTACGAAGCTAAACCTCTGCTATCGATTTCAGGATCACCGCCGCGTCATAACCCCCTATAATATTAAGTCCATTACGTAATGTAAATATATATATTAAAAATCTCACCGACACGTTTTGGTCCCTTCCCCTACAATAAAACCGCTATTCCAAACATGTCAGGTAATAAACTTGAAAGTCGCGTTCCATACTTTACTCTAAGATCTATGTATTGAATAGACGTGGACTTAAAATGTATTAACTCTTACATTTTGCTTCTTCTTATACTAAATTTTACCCACATTTTGATTTGGCTTCGCTTGCATAAATGTAGGTTAACTGCCTCCATGGCGCAGCGGTAGTGAATGCGACTGCTGTGCATGAGGTCTTGGTTTCGAATTCCGGGTCGGACCAACAAATTATTGGATTTTTCTGTTGAAAAATCTCAATACGAGCCCGGACTTAGGAAGTTGGCGGTATAAGACAACCCCGTGCCTCGGATAGCACGTAAAGCCGTTAGTCCTACGCCTGATCTCTCTCCGGTCGTGTCGGATCCTCCGTCCCATCGGATCATGAGAGTTAGGGAACAGAGAGAGCACTTGTGTTTGCGCACACACTTGTGCACTACAATATCTCCTGCGCAGATGGCCAGTCTCCGTTAAGATTGGCCGCCGTGACCGAAATTCGATCCGCAGGACTTTATTATTATAGGTTAGGTTTAGTACCAGTACTTTCTGCTGGATAAAAAGTACTCTTATGTCCTTTGTTTGTTCCCTTGACAATGTGTATGCGCATGCGCATCATTGCATGTGTCTGTCACGTAGTTAAGGCGTGAAAACAAACAAAGAAACAAACTAACTCACATTCGCATTTATAATATTAGTTAGAACTAGAAAGTAGGATTTTTGTGTTCGGCGAAGTGCTTTTGAATATTTCTATTACGAAAATCTCAGTAGTAACACGGAGTTTAAAGTGTCTGGTAGATGACAAAAGGCTGGTTGTCTAATAAAAGGGATCTGAAAACATAGCCAGTGAAATGTAGTTGTCAGACAAGTTTGCCTAACTATATAGGAGTGAGTTTACGTATGCTGCGTGTATTGGATGACATATTCCTTTGACGACAGTATAATGACCACTTCATGCCCGGCAATATTGATGAAATAAAAGTGGTCTTTGCCAACTTCAACCTAAAGCTTTTTACTTTCTATATATTGCTTTCTACAGGGCCTAGCTTTAGCCAGCAATAATAAAATAGTACAAAATCTCTAAAAAATTGTACAAGTAGCCAGCATGCATCGGCTTCTGGAGTATTCTATGATGAGACACCTACGTGTGACTTACCATAAATTTTTCTTTGTATGTTTTCAATTCCTTATGGGTGAGCATTTCACAGTCAATCTTTCCTAGATTCTGCGATGCTTCTGAGAATTTCCGCATAGTAATTTGCTTAATCTAGAAATCGACCCTAGACTACACCATTAGATGCAGACATAAGCACAAACTTATGCTACGGGAAAAACTGCCTTGTTTGTCCCGTAGCAAATGTATACCATAAGATCTATGTACTTATCGTATAATTTTTTCGTTATTTCTTACACAGCTATCCGTTTGTTGGTAATATTTTAAATATGGTACCAGTCTATTTATTTCTTAGTCTGTAAACTTGCGCATAACTTCTACTTGGAATGTGGCAATATTTCTACGGCGAGCGAAATGTAATTAATCAAAAAGTTCGCAGCATCCCCCTACGAGTCCTGGTGTCAGGAGTGACATCAGCCCGCGAATACTTTCCAATTGTTGGCTTTGTTTATTATGTTGTTATTATTTGGTGCGGTTGACGAAGGTATTGCCACTTGCGTTTATTTGGTTTGTTGATGAGTAAATGTAAAAGGTTTTTTGAAGTATTGTTATAATATCAGCTCGGTTTATAAACAGTCCTACTGCAGCACGGGTCTTTTCTCTGTATGAAATTTTTTGTAAACATTTCTTCATATCTTCTCGCTAGCCTATTATTCCCATTGAGTCGGCTTTTCTGGTCTAACCGAATTTGACTGGATATCAGTTTTTACACGGAGTGGCTGCCACCTGACCTCCGCAACCCGAAGGCTAACGATACCGTAAGGCTAGACCAGCGTCAGGATATTATAGGGCACTGACTTCCCAATAACGGCTGCCATAGATGTTCATGGCAGCCGGGACCGACTGCTTAACGTGCTCTTCGAGGCACGAAGCAGGCGCTAATTGGCCTTGAAGGCGTAGTGGTTAGTGTAACTGACTGCCACGCCTGAGGTTCCGCGGGTTCGATTCCCGCACAAGTCAAACATTTGTGTGCATGAACATGGATGTTTGCCTTGGTCTGGGTGTTTCTATGTATAATATGTATGTTTATCCATTGTCTAGTACCCATAGTACAAGCTCTGCTTAGTTTGGGCTAGATGGTGTTGTGTGTATGTGGTAGAATATTATTATTATTATTGTCAATCAAAACGCATATAATTTCGAAAAGTCATATAACTTCCGAAAGTCAGAGGTGCGCGACGTGGGTTCGATCCTTGGCATTGCAGTCTGTTGGGCTCCCCACTGAGCTATCGCTGCTATTTATTTAAATATTTCTTCATATAGTGAACAATTAAGATACTTACACGAGGATTTTTCACAATTGCGATATCTTTTACTACTCAATACTTTCTTAAAAAGCACTGGACCCACCGTCATTGTAGCCTATAGTCGCTTGCCACTAGGGATACCAGATGAAAAAATCAAAAGTCCGGAAAAATGCCTGATTTCCGTTGAAAAATCCTGAGTTTTTTTTACAGTTTGAGAATTTTTTCTCAAAATAATATTAATCTACTTTCTATCGCACCCATTATCACAGAACACACTTAAAATAAAATTAATTTATTAAAGAGATCTTTAAAATGTAAGCTGTATTTTATTGTAAATTCTAAAATCCTGAGATTTCATGAGATTTGCAACATCCAGCCGCAATCCTGAAAAGAGACCAAACATCCTGAAATCTCAGAACAAATCCTGAGATATGGTAACCCTACTTGCCACCAGAGGTATCACTTGTTTCCACAAGTGAAACCTGTGGCACCTAATGCAAGAAGCGATATGATGTAAGGAATTACGGATTAGTAGAGGGCCGTGGCCTCACTGGACTTATCCGAAAATCAGCGCTGCACTACCTACCACGGTGCTGCAGCATTATGCTGAGATAAGTGTCATTTTTCTTTCCATTCTCGCACTGGCGGTATGATGTAATTATGTAATTACGTCTAATGTTTTCTTGCTTTGATTGCTTTATTGTTTTTTTTTTTCCCAGTTTGAGGTCGAAATAAACTGTTTTCTTTCTTTCTTCTTTAGGTACTCTTATTCAACTGGCGATACACAGTAACACCATATGGATGTTAGTATATCATAAACGTTGAATATGCTCTTGAGCTAGATGGAGTGATGATATACGTAAATTGGCTGGTAGTAGCTGGCAAAGTACAGTCGGAGATCAAACTTAGTTTCGCGCTTTATGAGGGGCTACCATTGTAGTAGTCTGCCACAATTTAATGATAAATCATTACATAATAAATCTTCCTGACCGAATTTCGGTCACGGCGGCCATTCTTAACGGAGACTGGCCATCGGCGCAGGAGATATTATAGTGCACAAGCGTGTGCGCAAACACAAGTGCACTCTCTGTTCCCTAACTCTTATGATCCGATGGAATGAATAATCCGACACGACCAGAGAGAGATCAGGCGCAGGACCAACGGCTTTACGTGCTTTCCGAGGCTCGGGGGTGTCTAACACCGCCAACTTCCTAACTCCGGGCTCGTATTGGGATTTCTTAGCAGAAAAACCCGATAACTTTTTGATGGCCCGACCCGGGATTCGAACCCGAGACATCATGCACAGCAGCCGCATTAACTACCGCTGCGCCACGGAGGCAGTGTAATAAAAAAGGAGGCATAGTAACGAGTTGACTATTTAAACACTCTTTTACTCACACTTTCTCATACGTGGTTAAATAAGAATTACGTAATAAGAAAAAGATAACTAAATTTTATAATTAGAATCTTTAAATACCTATCCTGATGTCTAGACTCAATATAAGATATTTACGGATTTATCAACTTCAAATGTCGTGATATCTGTTCCAGCCATTATTCCGACAATCTAAGAATCTGGACCGTCGAAAATCTGTTCAGACTGAATTAAATAACTTTATACTATTACTTTATAATAGTTAATCTTAAAACACAAGCAGTGTTTTAAAATTAAACTACTATTAAACCGACGGTTTGAGAAGACTAAGATTTTCTCAACATATTCTTATTTAGTATATTTATACGTATAACTTCTATGTAGCATTAATATACTTTAGATAATATTATACATTCAGATGTTACAGAAGGTGTATCTAAGTACATATACTTTAATAAAATTGTAACCAGACAGTACCTATACTAAACATATGCTTTCAAAAAATAAACGGCCGGGTTCGACTATATGTAATAAGGACTATCCAAATTAAATGATTTGAATATGTTGTTTGCCTGTCAATTTGTTCCAGTATCACGAAAATAACACGAAACGGAATGTCAACGAAATTTTCACAGATCAGTAGTTCAAGGTTCAACTTACAACTTGAATTACGTTTCATCTTATTCTATTCAGTATAACCGGCAATACTAATCACAGTAAAAACGTCACAGTCGAATTGTCACTCGAACTAAATAATACGGCAAGCAAATCCATTCTCAAACTTTTGTTAAAATACCGAAGCTGTCACTTACATCAACACCCACAAATCCACATCAAAAACACGTATAATTATATCAGTACACACACATAGGCAGTTAATCAACCAACACATTATGTACCCATGACATTATATTAAGCCTATTGTTCTAACACAATAGCGCCGCGGCAAAACCATTGATCAATGTTGACACACACCGATTTACCTTCAAAATAAAGACGCACAAGCCCCGAAAAAGGGTCCAAAGGGAAAATAACAATAATACACGAAACGGTCAATTGTTTACCCACCCTACGGAACCCAAAATTAATATCACTTCCGTCAACACGTGACGTGTGGGGTAAAAACGACAATTAGGACGAGAACTGAAGCTTTTACCCCGTGCTTGGGAGAAAAATATTTTCTATGATAATGTTAACCCTTTTTGAAATAGGGTTGTATTTACCGATAAATCTTACTCCTGCTAATATTATAAGTGAGAAAGTTGTCCGGGTTTTTCTTACTAAATTATACTTAAGCCGTCGTACGAATTCGGTGAAACTTTATACAGAGATGGACCAAGATAGTATAGTCATTAGTCATTTATTCAACACAAAAATCTTTATGCAGAATTTAAAATTACATACTAAATGCGCACATATACAAATAATATTAAAACATAAAAATAACTTAAAATGGATAATACGAGTACAATATAAATAACATATTAATTATAGGAGGATATACCTATTATGTTATGTCATCATTTAAATTAATTAACTAATGTCAGCATGGATATATTATAAAAGAAAAAAAGCATATCGTTCTAGATTTAACATTTAAAATATTTCCCAAAAAGTGAATTAGGTTATAATACATTTTCTTAAAAATCCATACAGGGGTGCCATTGCCAATGGACTGAGTATTGTAAGTTCGATCTCTACGATACCAAAATTTGCGTTATCCACAACTAAGCATTCCGAATTCGTCCATTCTTTGCGTCCATTGGAACCTTTAGAAAGCCTCCAAAGCAATAACCGGATGATGCATAGAGAGAAAGGTGACATAAAAAATATATTCCAAGACTTTTTAACACACCATAATAATATGCTACAATACGCTATCATCCAATCTGGTCCGAATTCCTTTCGATTGATATATTTTGCAGCTTGTGTTTGTTATACATTAACAAACACAAGCTGCAAAATATATCAATCATACCATTTATAATAAAACCGAGTTACGGAATATTCAAAACAGTGTACATTCACAAGATTTTCTCACAATATCCTACTTCAAGGTGTGATCCTCTTGGGAGGGGAACAGACAGTCGTACGTGTTACTAAGAATTCAAATGCCTTGCCTATCCCTGAGGACACTTGATGTGTTACACAACGCGATATATATTTATATAACAAGGTTGTTATATAATATATAGAGAGAGCTTTTTATCATACATACGTAAAAAAAATGTGGTAGCACAATGGATAAAGCATTCACTGTAAGAATAGCGTAGTGCTGTAAGTGGTCACCATTTTTAATGTAGTGGGTTCAAATCCCAAATGGTTGTTCCGAGTTTCGATGTTCTTTGTGTCCGTTGTTTATATTCATAGTCAGTTGCACTCACTGATCGGCAAACGATTAGCGAGGTTAAGCAACGTTGAGTGCGGTCAGTCTATAGATGGACGATCGCTTAGTGGTATTTCATCTGAGCGTCTCCGTGCTTCGGAGGGCCCGTAAAAAGTCGGTCCCGATTGTTGCCAAATTGACAGCAGTCGCTAAGCCATATCAGAGGCCTACGGGCGGCTTGAACACCTCTTGACAAAAGGTTGGCCACTAACCACACGAAAAGAAAGAAGAAGAAGAAGAAAGAAGTTGTTTAAATGTTTGTAAAGTCCCCTGCGATACAGGAAAAATAACAAGAGCGGAGATGCCATTTTTAAAAATAAATATTTTAAGGCCCTGCTGAAGCAAATCTCACCAATTGCTTTTACGACATGAAGTTAGTAGCGAGCTAATTAGCTGAAGGAGTCAACAAAGAAGTACTCTTGAACAATTTGGGTTGGATACTATTACTTTTATATTTTCCATCAGGTGGGCCACTTGCTCGTCTGCCAAAAATGGCAATTAAAAAAAAAATATTATCTATCGCAAATTGTTCAATTTTATCTTTACAAAAATTCCTCACAATTACGTCTTTGTAGAGTATGGTAGGTAGAAACAATATACAGAGTAAGTTTATAGAATATACATAGATTTTTTATATTTTATTTTTTAAAAGACAAGCCATTTTCCGTTTACAATGCACAGTTCAGACTGCTGCTGAGAACTGAGAATTTCGTTTCAGAATAATGCGAAACCATTTGCCTGACCCGGTAATTCAATCTGAGACCTCATGCACAGCAGTTGTATTCAATACAGCTGAGTCACCAAGGCAGGCTTTTAAGCAGCTCAGCTCAAGAAGATAATATTATGATATGCTATATGTCTTGTGAGTTCAAAACTTACTACTAAAACAGGGATTTTCGGAATTATAAATATTTATGAACTTTTTAGTTCATATAAAGTCATTGAAATTAAACTATATACGGATTTTATCGCATTGTTTATTTAGCACTGTATTACAAAATTTTGAAAATATTACACTACTACTACTATTGATTTTATTTTACTAATTTATAAGCTAATAAAATTATTTAAACTATTAAATCTATTTATTTTTGGTTTACACTTTCCCCGACGTTTCGGTTGCTTTTCAGCAGCCATGGTCACGGGGAGACTAAGATGGTGGTTGTCTCAATGATCCAGTGTAGTTATTTCAAAGTACCCGAACATAATTTAATTATTGGTGTTTCTATTTACGCAGAATAGTAGTTTAATTTCAATGAATAACATTCGCGTAAACAGAAGACAATATTATCATATAAAGTCTTTATAGTTTAAAGTTTATATTGACAGTGGGTCTTATGAAAATAAATTAACTTTAATTTGCACAGAAACTGCCACATGCTTGACACGAGCCCCTTTACGAGCAGGGCTAGCTCATAAGCCAGGCCCGATGCGTGTTTTTAGACATTATAACTTCGAGAACATTATAAATAAACTCTAAGACTTGCAGGTTTTCTTGCAAAATTTTCCTTTAACGTTAAAGCGAACGATACTTAACTATGTAATAACATCTAAAAGTCGTAGATGAATGCAGTAGAACTTGAGACGTCTGTAGGCAGTCCAAAGTTCACTCACCTGGGCTGTCGCTGCTATATTCATAGTTTAATATTATGGACGTCATAGATATTGTAAATTACAATATTACTTTGTGCTATGTCAGCCTTGTCACAATTTCTGTCTAATTCACGTGAAGTTTCAAAGAATGACAGGCGAGAGGCGCGGGCGGCCAAATTTTAAACTTGTCAAAATTACACAAGTTGGTACAGGCTGTGGAAATACGCTATTCTGTATTCCAGTTTCAATGTCGTTTCTACACCGTTATTATAAAGATAAGTTGCTGAGACGATATCGTTTCTATACTATTGTAATGTTTAAATTAGGTCCTTCAAGTTAGTGGTTATATTAACTCCTGCTAACTAACTGACTCCGTGGCGCAGCGGTAGTGAATGCAACTGCTGTGCATGAGGTCTCGGGTTCGAATCCCGGGTCGGGCTAACAAAAACATATTGAGTTTTTCTATTAAGAAACCTCAATACGACCCCAGAGTTAGGAAGTTGGCGGTGTTAGACATCCCCGTGCCTCGGAAAGCACGTAAAGCCGTTGGTCCTGCGCCTGATCTCTCTCCGGTCGTGACGGATTATCCATCCCATCGGATCATGAGGGTTAGGAAACAGAGAGTGCACTTGTGTTTGCACATATACTTGTGCACTATAATATCTCCTGCGTAGATGGCCAGTCTTCGTTAAGATTGGCCGCCGTGACCGAAATTCGGTCTGGAGGACATTATTATTATTATATATTAATTCTTTAGTTGTCTTTTACTTCGTTTATAATGTACATTCTTTCTTAGCGTGAGAAATGACGATTTCATTCCTAATGTACTGGTAATTCTTTACAATATTTTCATTCATCTATTTTTATTTTATTTCATACTTTCACAACTTCAAAAGGTCAGAAGTGCATAGTGACTAATATGCGTATGCAATAGTAAATTAACGCTAGTTTTAACGTTGAACGAAAACACCGCGAGAAGACCTTCATTCGATCGTCACTCCTACAACTAACAAGTAAAAGTTATTCGAAAGATAAATCGCATGCTGTCTCACTCATGTTAGGTTAAAGAAAAGATATGGCGAGACTTTTATCTTAAAGATAAATTCTATCTGTAGGTGGTAGTACAAGCCCTTTAATATTATACATTCGAAAGTAACTCTGTCTGTCTGTTACCTATTCACGGCAAAACCACTCAACCGATTTAGATGAAAATTTATATAGTGGTAGTTTAAAACTTGGGGAAGGACATAGGCTACTTTTTATCGATATAGGTTCCACGCAGGCGGAGCCGCGCGCAAAAGCAAGTAAGATATATATTATAGAATAGGGCCGTTGGCCTCCCGCCAGTCTAACACTCTTCGGCAACTTTTCACACGACACCTGCGCGTCTAATGTCGGGTCGTTGTACGAATTTTAATGTTCACTTGTTCTTAGCTCGCTTCATGAATATGGAGATCATCTTATAGGTAACCGATATACTTACTTGTAAAATATTGATTGATAGATGATTTTGGAACTGCGTTGTGGAATGGTACTGTTGTGCTAGAGGTTTTGGGTTATATTCTAGGTTCGGGAAAAGTGTCATATAATAATAATAATAAATCTCATCATGAGACTAACGCAATCTCGGAGGGCATAGTACTTTAGTTTTTAAAATATCATCTTCACCTTGTGATATAAACAAAAAATGTATCACCAGGTTAACTTAAAGCGCACTAACCGCAGGGCAGCTTGTGATGAGCTGAATGTGAGACACTGCGGTCCTGAGTCCTGGTCCCGGTGCCTCGGAGAGTCGGTTAGGACATCGTCCTCGGTTTACCTTCACTGGTTGGCTGGGGTGGAACTTCAAGAGCGCCCGTGGGACTCTCAACTCTGGCTTGCCTTGGTCGGCCAGTCAAAGGGAGGCCGCTAGAGCCATATGCTTGGGGGTGGCAGTGTAATTTTCAAGGGCATAACTACGGGGAAACCCGCTCTGGGTCACCGTTTCTACGAGATTCGTGATGGTGAAACCGGCACCGCACCACTCGACACACTAGCCGCTTACACCGGTGTTGCCCCTGCTGCTTTTCAGGCCTGTATCTCTATGGCGACTATTCAGGGGGCCCATCTAGTGAGTAGGCGAGTCACAGTGTGGCATTCCGACTTTGACACTGAGATAGTTTATTAGGCAGACGCCGTTTTTTAACTATAGTTTGCCTTTTGCCTAACCATTAAACACCGGATGGGTATTCATTTCCATAGACCAAAATAATTAGATTTCAAATGTAGCAATAGCCTGCTACACCTGCCGCGGCTAGTGTCTTGGTAAGTGTTCCATCTCACTTTAAACTAAAACTCTCGAAGGGCCTCTGCATGTTGGACCCATGTCCCCGTGTAAGCCTCCCAAAGGGCCCGGTGATTTCCTAACGTATTAAGGAAATACCCGTGAAAGAGAAACAAATAATAGTAATAATTTTTTCCCCAGAATAAGTACTTACACAGTTTAAAAGAGAGATCAAAGTTAACACGATATAAGGTGAAATAAATAATTTTTCAAACACTGTTACCGAAAAAAGATTTAACTTGTGTCATGGGTTATATTTTAACTTTGGCATAGTTGTAGTGAAGTCGTATCACAAACTACCAGTCGTACTGTACATAAAGGTCTCGGGTTCGATTATAGGGATGAGTAGAGTATTTTTATAGTGATATTTTGAATAGCAGCAACCGAGTCTAAAACTGTACCCGATAAACGATAATAGCCTATTTCTGTCGTTTAGGTAAAAATGAAAGATTCAGTAACATCATGATAGTCTATTTTATGCGATACATTTATTACATAGCTATCAAACGAGTATGTAATACCTACACCTCTGCTTACGACTACGGGTATATAAGCGGAAGATTTTGTATGTTTATTGCATTGCTCACTTGAACCCTGCTGATACTAATATTTTACAGAAACAGAAAAACCAAATAACGCTTTGCTGGATCTCGCATCCGAACCCGAGAGTTCTCTATCAGCCTTATTGTAATCTTTAAACTTACGCCACGGTACCAAAGAGGCAGTCTGTTATTTCAAATTATATAACTTAACATGTAACAAGTATTTTGATATCTAGTTCTCATAAGAACAATTTTCGGTTTATCTATACTAATATAATTGAGATGAAAGATTAGATTTTTTGTTTGTAAGAATTTAATTAAACTCTACTTCAACAATTTTTATAATTCTTTTTCCATTAGAAAGTTATATTATCACCGAACAAACTTTTTTTTTTTTTTTTTTTTTTTTTTAACTGGGGGAATGCAATGACGCATATCCCTCCGCGGGGCCGGGCGGAGGGATTATGTCGGAATCGCTTTCGCATGCGGTCGCGACCCCGCCGAGGTTTCGGCCCGCCGTATGAAACGGCAGGGCACTACACAAAGAGACCTACCCAAAGGACTCCCTCAAAAATTCCCTACTGTCTCCCCCCTAGAGGGACGAGACGGACTCGACACAGAGGCGTGCGTGGGAACACGCACGCCGCCTCTCGGACCTGGTGCTGAACGGATGGCGGGCAGGCCCACAAAGCCCGCCACCCAAATCATTAAACATCGAATCGAATCCATTGATATACGATCGCATTCAAGGTCGGCCCACTGATCAGCGACGTATTGGACAAAAACCAGAGGCAACTGTACAACCGGCAAATTAAAAGAAGCCAGAGACAACGGTTACGCATTAATATATAATGACAATAAATGAAACAAAAGAGTCGGTCCAAAACAGTGCCGCGATCAAATCACGGCGCTGCGATGCCCAGGCGGGGCAAACCGCCAAAGTGTGCAGCGCCGTGTCCTCTACAACGTCACGGCAGTCGCCGCAGTGGTGACAACCGGGCGTCTCTTGCCGGCGTATACGACACAGGAACCGGCCAAAACAACCGTGGCCAGTCAGTACCTGTGTCAGGCGGAAGGTGAGGGCGCCATGCCGCCTCTCCAGCCACTAGGCTATATATTTTTTAAACCAAAGTACTATTGCTAACATAACCTAACTTACCTCTACGCAAGCGAAGGCGATGGCAAAAGCTATTTAAAATATAAACATAACATTATTATAAAATAATGCTTAATTAAGTCATTTATTTATCATTTTGTACGCAGTGTACTAGGGAGAACTCTGATTACAAAAATGATATACACGATCGGCATTAAAAACAAGATGGGTAAAAACTCAGGATTCAACCCCTTCGTCTTCATGTGACCTTTCTTTTTTTATTAGCCTTTTGTAACGTGCCGCTACTGGGCAAAAGCCTCTCCCTTGGACTTCCAAATCACTCTGTTGGTGGATATCCCCTGACCTTATGATCTTGTGACCCCTATATCTTGGAGGTCTTTTGACCCACAGGGCCCATATTCAAACTCGACTGAAGGATGACTCCAAGGTATCTGCACACCAAGTTACAAGTCAATCGGTCCAGTGGTTCCGGAGCTTTACCTGTCACTAACAAACTGTCACTAGAGACACAGACCCACATCATTAATCTCTTCGAAGAAGACTCAGAGGTTAATAAATAGAAGGCACCGAAATGACTTTTAAACAAGCCTTTTACGTAGTTTGCTTGGAAAATATAAACTTTGATTGAACAAAGACAGGCTTCACAAACACTGGGAGATTGAACCGAGGTTGTGTTTCTTGCGTGGTTTTATCTTTAAAGATAAAATAATAATAATAATTTATTTATTAACATAACATAATAATCTATTTATTAACATAAAATGGTTTACACATTTCCTTTGAAGTCCCGATTCCTGTGCTAGGTACGAAACCTGTGTTACAGGAAGTCAGTGTCTTCTCCTATATATAATTAACACAAAAGATTTTATGATTACAAAAGCAATTCATGTGTTAAAAGTAAACGAAAGATTGAGTTGTGTGTGTGTGTGTGTGTGTGTGTGTGTGTGTGAGTGTGTGTGTATGTGTATGTTTGTGGGTATGTAATGTGATTAATGTGTAAACAAATACAACTGTTGTAGATTTATTACTTTTAATTGCACGGATGGCGTAATGGCTAAAGTGGTCGCCTCGCCACTGCCCCTGCGCAGTGTGTTGTGGGTTCGAATCCCACACGGGATAAAACTGTTTTGATCCACAAGTGGTTGTTCCAAGTCTGAATATTCATTGTGTCCGTTATTTGAATGTTTGTAAAGTCTCCCGCGACACAGAATTAATCAAAAGTGCGGGAGTTGTCATTAGAAAAAAAATTACGCAGTACTGATTTGCTTTCTCGCCAAATGAAGTGGCATATTTAATCAAATGAGACAAATTTTATTGATCTTACTAGCTGACCCGCACAACTTTGTCTGCATCAAATAAAGTAATTTTCCCTGTTTTTGCAACATTTTTCATTTATGCTCCGCTCCTATTGGTCGTAGCGTGATGTTATATAGCCTATAGCCTTCAATGCCAGGCTATCCAATACTAAACATTTTTTTAAAATTCGAACCAGTAATTCTTGAGTTTAGCGCGTTCAAACAAATAAATTCTTCAGCTTTATTATATTAGTACAGAATAAATATGTTAGTTATGCAGTTTATTTCCAAAGAAAATGCAAAATACTGTTTTAATTTGACCCTCAACTAGGCAAGACTAACTTGGGAGCTAATATAGTAGGTTCATTATATTCCATCTATGATAGATACCTACACATTTACCTTCATATATAGAGGGCATAAAACGTTTTGAATATACATATAGCCCAAATAAATAAAATTCATAAAAAAGCCACCAGTTTGCGTTGTTGCGATTCTTAAAACATAATGCGTAAAACATAAAGCGTAATGATATTCAAATATTAAAAATAATTAAACATCAATTTTAACACTTCATCATCTCTGCCGAAACGTCGCGTCAACTGCTGGACATAGGCCTCCCTCAACGGATAGGTTTTCCACACAGACCAGTCTTGGGCCACCCGCATCCAACTGCTCCTAGCGACCCTTACCAGCTCATCGGTCCACCTTGTGGCGGGCCTACCCCTACTGCTTTAACTTAACTATAACACCTATTGAAGTAAAAAGTAACAAAGCTAACCTAAGAAATGTAGAGACAAAATAAAACAAAATAAGATGAAAATAAGTACAAAATAATGTGTGTGTCATAGTGTGTATATGTGATAGTGATAGTGAGAGTGACGATGTTTTTGAGTGTGAGTGTGTGGGATGTGTGTATATGCTACTTTACAATCTTATTTACTTCTTCGGTATCATGTATATAATACTTATATTTTCATTAAATAATAATAATAATATTCTATCACATACACACAACACCATCTAACCCAAACTAAGCACAGCTTGTACTATGGGTACTAGACAATGAATAAACATACATATTTATATACTTTTTTAATGTTTCTAGATAGTAAATAAGAAAACACCTGCGCATGCACTACACTCCTATCGATTGTGGCTCGGCGTTTTTTGGCGTGCGTCAAGGAATCATTGCATGTTGATTTATGTAAGGAACGCACCTCAAGTTTTTTAGAGTATGAGTTTTTATTGACTCGTATACAGATTAAGCAGTAAAGTCACTTCCAAAAATATGGTTAGAGAGCAGATCACATCTACCTTCTAAAGTGACAAACAATTTAACCACACCTCGATGACAAGAGTTTACAAATGATTTTAAGACAGCTACTTACAACAAAGCTTTACGTTTTGGTTACTGGACTTTAGTACCAATTGTTGTATTAAACCTATGCAAGAGCCCAAGCACCACATAGGTCTCTTCTATTAACATATAAATAAAATATTATATCAGCCCTGTATTAAACTGTCCCGCTGCTGGCCAAGGACCTCTTCTCAGTGTGAGAATGGTTAGGCCATAGTCCACCACGCTGGCCTAATGCGGATTGGCAGACTTCATATATCTTCGAGAACATTATGGAGAATTCTCTGACATGCAGGTTTTCTCACGATGGTTTTCCTTCACCGTTAAAGCTAGCGATGATTAATTATTAAATACACACATAACTACGAAAAGTCACAGATGCGCGCCTTAGGATCGAACTCGAGACCTCTGCGTGGCAGTCCAACGGTTTCCGACTAGGCTATCGCTGCAGTTTTCTGTTAACATAGTGAAAGTAAAAATCATAATTACTCTGGTTTTGGTGAAATGCAAATTTTGTACTAGGAATTATTCATATATCGTGAAGAAATTAACAACCATTCAAACAACGGACATCAACTAACAAATCGAGACTCGAAACAGCTATGTGTGAACGACACACAAAAAACTCAAAGAATCAGTGGCGCGCACTTTTTCTTGATAAATGTAGAAATAACCTACCTACCCCTCTGGGAAACAGGCGTGAATCTATGTATGTATGTACGTATGTAGAAATAAGTTGGTTTTGCCCGCAGTATCCCACGGGAACAGTACTGTTTGTGTTTAGAACCCTACGTCATTTTCAACATCAAAACGCTTCTTTCTGACGACGTGTATGCGAAATTTCATGATGATCGGTCGAATAGTTAAGGCATGAAAACGTAACAAAGTAAGACTTGCATTTATAATATTAGTAAGGGTTAGTGCAGGAACACCATACAAAGCATATTTGGCTTTTCTTCTATAGTGAGCAGAGGTTGTTGGATACTCAAGTTTGGACGATATTGATTCCCAAACTAGTGTAAGCGATAGTCAAATATTGTACTACCTGTCTTACAATATGTGAGGAGTAAATTGCTCAGTGATTTTTTTTTATGCTATAGTAGGCAAACGACCAGGCGGATCGCCTGAAGGTAAGCAACACCAGAGGAGTCATAAGTGCGTTGCGTTCCTTTTAAATTTGCTCCCACGAGAAGGTGAAGGGGGATGGTTGGGCCTCCGGTACCCTCAATATTAAGTATATTTTTTATATCTTGCATTAATTTTAATTGCTTTTCTAACGTAGAAAATAAGCACATGACACGCCTGACTGTAAAAGTAATGTAACCGTAAATAAAACTTACTAACGCCTTGCTGATTAGCAATAAAAGTACTCAGATAGCAAGCTTAGTAGTATTGTTGCAACAGGCTTATATTTACACTAGCTGGGCCCGCGGTTTGACTCACGTTTACGGTAAGTGCGCTTATTGTAGCGTGATGTTATATAGCCTATAGACTTCCTCAATAAATAGGCTATTCAAAACTAAAATAATTTTTCAATTCTAACGAGTAGTTCCTGAGATTAGCGCGTTCAACCAAAAAAACTCTTCAGCTCTATAATATTAGTATAGAAGTATTGATAGTTAAAATATTATTTTTATCCACGGTCAGCAATATACAGACATACAAAGACTCACGCCTGTGACTCGATTAACGGGAAGCCTGAATTGTATTAGAGCCACATTTCACGAAGTATGATTTTGAGACCCACGTAATAAGAGGCAAAACTATTGCTGCACAGTTTTCAGACTTGACATAGTGGCAGTGAATGCTACTACTATGCATGACGTCATGGTTTCAATTGCCGGGTGAGGTTAAGTCTTCTCCCTAGCCTTTTATTATTCCCAAGTCACTTGGGGTCGGCTTTTCTGGTCTAACCAGATTTGACTAAATATCAGTTTTTACACGGAGCGGCTGCGCAACCCGAAGGCTAACGATACCCTAAGGCTAGACTAGTGTCAGGACTTTTCCAATAACGACTGCCATAGATGTTCATGGCAGTCGGGACCGACGGCTTAATGTGCTCTCCGAGGCCTGCTCCGTGCAGGCGATAATTGTCAATCAATACGTACATAAAATCATATAACTGCCGAAAGTCTGAGGTGTGCGACGTGGGTTTGAACCCAAGACCCTTTGCATTACAGTCTGGTGAGGTTAAGTGTTATTGGGTAATTCCGTCAAGAAATACTCACTGCAAAGAAAATATTCATTTCCAGATTCCATACTGCTAAGAATTTCTATGGAGACGACAAAAGGCTCGTTCTCTATAACGAAGCTCCTAAAACCACATTTTGCGAAATGGGGTCGTAATACGCAGTCATAAACTTATAAACCACGGTAAAATAAAAGCACTATATATTAAATGACGATTCGAAACTCGTCAGTGTACGATCGACTTTGTGTACGATATTTTATTAATATAGGTCAAGCTACCCTGCTATCATTATGATTATAAAATATTATAATTACACAATATTTAATATCATTATATTTATGTCAAAAGAGAAAATATTCAAATATTTCCTTCGAAAACAAATTCATAAGGGGATTTATATTAAGCGACGTTTAAATTAGGAGGGTAGAAAATATAATACTGAGTTAGGAATGTTTAGAGGTGACAGCCAACTTTTATGTTTAGTAAGCTTTGAACTTAAGACTATATTAAGTTAAAACATCAATAATAAACTATATTAAAATTTTGGTACTTTTAAATACCAATTATCAATAAAGACTCGCCATTTTATTAAATTTTCACGTGAATGTCAATTATCTCATGATTTATAATGCAAAATATATAATACTAACTGCAACTGCAAGTGAAACTCTGTTTCAAATATTATTCTATTTAAGATTTATACAATAACCCTGGAACATATTTGCAGACTGGAACAATCCACCTACACAAGTAGTGCTACACAAAGTAGGCCCGGCGAGTATGCTACAATTTCTGCTCAGCGCCGCATCACGGCTCATCTCATCGCTCAATTCCAACAATTTGTATATCAAGGTCACCTCGAGGCTCAGGTGCTTCGGATAAGTTCACACATTTCCAGTACATCAAAAATTAATCAACTGATAAAATGATTGCCCCATACTAAATTAATATTGAGGTATATTAAGAAATTTTAAATTCGACCGAATATATGTTGCTTTTTTTAAATAACAACGATGTTCTATAGATATAGGCCAATCAATATGATATCAATTTAAAGGTAGAATAACCACGGTACTTAAAAACATTAGACTTTCGGTCACATCTTTCACCTAAACTCGGTACAGCTATCTGAGTGTCATACAATCGTATCTAAGACACAATAAATATTATTATTATTATACTTATATACTCGTACAATCTATTGTCCCAGACCATTTGATAGTATCAAGTCAAGTCAAAGGCAAAAATCATTGAGCCATTTAGGTTACAAAGTAACACTTATGAATGTCAAAATATAGGGGTTAGTTAGTTTATCTAAGTTGCTTAAATAACAATTAGGATAGTTGCAAGTTCAGGTAGATATTTTCGGATAGAAAATATCTGCAAGAAACTCATAGTTACTCTTTTTCAAGTGATCCAGTTAATCAAATAACTATAATTATTATTATCATCCAGGCATTTCGTACGCACTATGCGTGCCTGCTCTAATTATATTAAGCTCTGCGTCCGGATGTAATAAATCGGTGTCTTGGTTTCGTAAATTTTTAAGAAGGCCTAATATAAATCATTCGTTTTTCATAACATTTTTTACGTCTATTTTTCTGGAGGCTTATTTAAGTTTCGTATGCTAAAAGAACGCTTTATCTAAAAAAATTCTTATAAGGATTTTGTCTGAAGTTGCTCTTTGTAAGAAAATATTGTTTCTTAGTCTAGATTTAATATTGTTTTATTAAATAGAACCTTGTCTAAAAATCTGTGGAGCTTAGAACTTTATATGAGGGAAAAATGATTACAATTTTAAAGTTTGCTATACTTAGCAAAGTTTAAAATTGTAATCTTTTTGACCATAAATTCTGGTTTGGATTAATTTAAGTTACAAAAAAACTTAAGTGTACCTTTCATTTTCTTATAAATTTATTACCAAAATGTGTCTGACGTGGTTGCCCAGGGGTAATAAATGCGACTGCTATACATGACGTCTCAGGTACGACTCCCGGAACTGGTAAAGTGTTATTGAATTTTTCGCCAAGAAACTCGCAGTAGCGTGACTGACACATGTTTAGAGCCATCGTTTACATGGAAACTTAAAACTATAGCTAGTTAAATGTCGATGTGTAATACACCTCTGCCTGTCTCTTTAGTTACATATGCTTGACTATGTATATATATAGTTATGGCAAATACATTTTCAAGATTATTAGCATATTCGGGTATCATATTACTGAAGTTTTTCTTTTAAAATTTTAATAGACTTGCATGTGATCACGCGCGGTCTCAACTGATATTAAGTGGCGATCCAGTCGACGATGGAGCATGTTTGCCAGATTATACTCATCGAGAAATACAGACTTAGGTAATGAGCTTTGCAGTACACATTATAAAGTTATTCTTAAACCCAGCTAAGCTAGAATTTCACAAGTATGTCGAATGTTCCTTAAAATAACTAAGAACTGACCTAAAGAAAGTTCAAGGTGAAACAACACCTCCCACTGATAAATTACTTTTATCAAAGATGGTGATAAATAACCCTCTATTTATTTAGCTATGTATATAGATTGATAGCGTTTTTGAACAATAATTTATGAACGCAACACCGGCTGATATCGCCGTCACGATTATCCATCACTGCTGGGCTATTTGTTATTTACCATCACTGTTTTATCAGTGTAGGTAGGTTGTCTGTAACACATACATTGAGCCTGAATGTCAAGTAATAATAACAAGTATAAAATAAAAATAAATAGGTACTAAAGTAAAGTTAGCGAAACGAGAACAAAAAAAAGTGAATAACAAATTATAGTAAGTGTCTAACAATAGTGTCAAATAGGCTCCAGTTCAGCATATGTCAGACGAAAGCCTGACGCTGGTTTTCAACTGGGTCCTTTAGTGACTCACGGATATAAAACCATTTATAATATAAACAAAGAAAATAAACATAAAATATTTATACAGTATATATAAAAACAGAATGACACAATGACAGATAATATAATATACAGATCATACAACACAAAATTATATAAAAATAAAACATAATAACAATAAGAAGGATACGACTGAGTAAAATTAATTTTAATTTAATTCAATATCACGCGCTCACACGACGAGCGAGACACACAATATAAATTGTCTACATTTTAAAAATTCTTAATTTAATTTTATTTGATTTGTTAAATTATTCTATAGATCAAAAACCTTATTAATCTAATAAAAGTTATGAATATTGTAATTCACGTAACGACCAATCAGAGCAGAGCATGTGCTTGAGTGGGGTCGAGGCGCCATCTTTACTTTAGGAAGGCCGACAGTTATTGAGACACATTTGAGTGATAGCGACTGATCAAGCCGGAACGTTGAGTTGTGAGTTGTGTACAGAAAGTAAGATCAGTGCCCTGAACCCACTGCTCGGTCTTAACTATTATTTTTCATTCGAAATTATTGTCAAGTAAAAATATTGTTTATTCTAAATAAAAATAGTGTATAACCGGCATCGTTGTGTTTTGTGCTCGCATATTACCCAGATGACGCCCACTAAACCCGCAACTACTAATGACGTTGCTATAGAGAACAATACTTCTCCGACATATATATATATATATATATATATATATATATATATATAATATGTATATATCAACGATACTAGCAATATATGAGGCTAGAGGATCATTGCATTAAACGAATGACGTATTTATGTTCGTCAGTCCTAAGCTCCGCTGAGCATCAATGAAGAGGTAGACAGCTAATAAACTGTATAAAATTTACCATTTATATAGATTTTTTGTGTTTTAAATTGTATGTCTATAACCGTATATGACTGCCTTTAGAATTAAAAAACAATATGAGTAATAACTATGCTTCAAAAACTATAAACATTAACACAAAGAAAATTTAGACTAGATTGCCCACTTTTGATAATAACAACGCTGACTTATATTTAGATTTTATCTTTAGACTTCTCATGTACCTATATATTTCTTGTCTTAACAGATTCGTTTGTTTAAACTAAAATACTTGTCAAACTAAACTGAATAACTAATGTATAGACATACTACAATTAATAAAATTAACACTTATCTGTTTTATATTTATGTATATCTCAAATAATAATTTATTCTGTATTAATTGTTTCAATTGAATAATGAATTTGTATTGTTAAAATTAATGGATTTATGTATTGATTTATGTCTTGATTAAAGTAATGGATTATATTGGTATTATTTTGACTTAAATTTTGTGATTATTTAAATATTCTATTTCAACATAAGATTAATATATAATTTTGATTGATTACTATTAAATATATTATAGTTTTTAATAAATATTGAAATGCATGCTGTATTCACCTATTATTAGTTATGCAATTAGTTTTAAACCTATCAATTGTATTATGTGTAAATGATTTTTTGTATATAACTGTTGGTAAATCAAATAAATAAATAAAATAAGTTTAAATATTTAGACATATATAAAAAGACGAATAATAATTATTATAAAACGGTACATAATATAATTTCAGCCCTCTCTATAAACTGCTGGGCACGGGTCTCTTCTCTGTGTGTGAAGGGTTAGGCTAGAGTCCACCACGCATCTTTGTTATACTAATATTCATTTGCACGCACCAATTGATAGAATATGCTATAAATTAAAATAACTCGTCACTTTTATTTACACGTACCATATTTGAGCAAATAAATAAATTGAACAAAGTGTCTAGTCGTCCACTATACGTTATGTTATTCGTCCGATTAGTGGACGACTAGCAACAGCCTAAATTGAATTGAACATTATGTAGAACTTGCAAGTTTTCTCACGATGTTTTCGTTCACCATTAAACCGAACTATAATTAGCTTTTTTAAAGAATATTTAAGTTAATATTTAAATAACTGGCTTAGGTTTTGTGCCTCAGCAACGTCGTAAACTAACTAACGAGTTCAGGAGGATAACAGCATTGCCACGTTGCATATCAATGCTAATTTTTTGAGCCAAGAAATGACCTACCGTCTGTTTAAGCGAATCGTCGATCAGACGTTTTGCAAGCTCAGATATATTTTAATACTTGTATGCAAAGAAGAAACTTTGTACGCGTTTTTACGTATGTTGCGCGCACGGAGAAGTGCTTGTTTGAGCGTAGTTAAAAGCTTATATGGGGAAGGGGCGCTGGAAAAATATTTACAAAAACGCATTTACTTTTATTACCAATTACAATCGAATTTAGATCACTGATTAGTTAATTTAATTATGCTACTTAGACTTTTACGTTATCCAACCAATCATTAGAGGTACATACCTATATAGTTATTAATACTACCAATACACAAAACTTGGTACAAACAAACTTATTTGTAAATAAATAAACTCGTACCGATATTCGATAGTCCCAATCCAGTTTAAGTTACGGTCCAACAGGGAATTATAAAAATACGAATAATATCGCATAACATTCGGAGTTCGCAAATAAAATATAGAACGGTTGTATTGGATTTCAGTGCGCTATTTCGGCTTTGTTTGTTTATATTTAGGCATTTTGCAACTCGATTTTACAAGATTTATTTATTTCAGGATAAATAAGGAATATAAAAAAATACTGTGACGTAATGGTAAAACCCTCTTATAAGTGTCATAGAATTTGTCCGCTCACTGTCGACTCGGCGTGTACCCAGAAGATTGGTATCTACCATGCCGCGTTAAATGTCAAAGAAATATATTATTGTAATTTAAGAATTGTATACATTTTATACACTAATATATAATAATATAAACAATAAGTTTAATTCATAAAATACATTTCTAATGCTGTAACCTTTACAGACAAGCAAATCATGTTTTAAGTTATAAATTTTAAATATCTTTAATAATTTAAAATTAATCATTTACTCGTATATGTATTATATAATCGGCCGATTTTTAAATCATAGCTTGTGAATGTGAAAATTGAACTATAGGTCGTGAAATGTGGGTGCAATTCAATAATGCCTTAAAATTTCTTCCCTTTTTAATCGACTTCAAAAAAAGGAGGAAGTTCTCAATTCGACTGCATGTTTTTTTTTGTGTGTTACCTCATTACTTTTTTCTAGGTGAACCGTTTTTAATGATTCTTTTTTTATTTGAAAGCTGGTGCTTTCCATTTGGTCCTAATTAATTTAATCAAGATCTGACCATTAGTTTTCGAGTTATCGTTAATAATGCGTATTTGGTTGACTTCGGCTACATTGATGATGTTCTAATTTTTGCCAACAACAAAATTAACAAGTGTAGGATGGTTTGGAAGCCCCTCGTAGTGTTTCGAGGTAACCCCATTCAAATTTGGTGATGTTCTGATAAAGATCTTTGGTTTTATACAACAGTATTCTTTAATAAATGACAGCAAATCTGCCGTGATTGCTACAATCACATGTATCATAATTATGTCACCATATGTATTGTTTACACAATTCCAATTTGGTTGTTGATAGCATTTAATAGTATAGGGTTATGTGCAACTGGTTAACTCAACAAGGTATACACAAAAAAGCTAATAACAATTTTTTTCAATATTCAGACAAATAAAATCAGTAATCGAACTTCAGATTCGCGGCTGCTGGATCTAACAATAATTTAATTATTCACAAGAATACGCTAATTGCGTATTCTTGTCAATAATTAAATTATTGTTTTTTAACTTTTTAGTGCATTTTTTTAAGAATATTCTTTTCAAAGTCGGTATTCTTCTTTGTAAAAATTAAAAAAAAATACTAAAGAGGGATTAGTCTTTTTTTAAATTTAGATAATTCCTGTGTTACGGGGGCTTTACAAATATAGAACAACCGTTTTTAGATCTCACAAATTTTTGTCCCGTGTGGGATTTGAACCCACAGAGCAATGGCAGTGGCGAGGCGACTAAATAAATTACTACGTCATCTATGCAGTCAAATCAAGTTATTCGGGATATAGAGAATGTAACGATCACTATGGTATCAATAAGGCTACATATGCAGCTATTGTTACCACTAGAAACATCTAGCTTTTCAACTAAATAAATAAATTTTACTAGTATATTAAAAACAAAGTAGGTACTGCGGCGGCTTGAACCGCGTGACTAAGTGGCGACATTCTTGGGCATCGCCATTTATTATAAGGATGTAAAATAAATTATTGGTATCTTATCTTATCTTATCTTAAATACGGAGGCCAGTCAGTGCAGACCGGCGACACTTCGACCCAGTAGGATCTTTTGTGTCGGCCCCAAGATCTATCGTTTAGCTATCTCCTTATGAATGTACTGTATCAGCCGCAGTGTATGCTTCAGAAGGAGAAGCCTGAAGTCTTCGGTGTTTGGATATGGCAATCCCATCAGACCTATTCTCAATCCAGCCAACGCGTCTCATTCACATAGTAGGTGCGATATGGACTCGTCCTGTTCAGGCTCTGCAGATCAGATAGTTTGCCAATCCCAATCAGTACAGGAAGTCGTTGGTGCCAAAATGGCCAGCATAATTGCAGCAGAATTTCTTGGAGTGTTTCAGACTCCTGAGGGCCATCTACTCTAGCTTGTGTTTGTCATTGCCATGTGTCTTGAAAGCTGCTTTGACGGTGCTCTCAGAGAGTCCTACAAACGGCTCGGAGCTCACAAACGCTTGCTCCGAGCCCTTTCTGGTTAATTCATCAGCCAAATTATTGGTATCGTAATATTATAAAGTGAATTCTCTAAACCTCACCTCAACCTAGCCTAAAATTTAGTTGAAAGTTCACCTCTCGGGAACATTACTTGGATAAAATATAGCCTACGTATTATTAAGATATAATTTATCTAAATGCCAAGTTTCAACCAAATCTGTTCGTGTGTTCAACTGTATACTAAGTTAAATAACAAACATAAATTTCAGTAAAATGATAAAATACCGGCTTTATGATTAGCAGGCAATAATAGAATTATTCTTCCCCAGATCTTAATAAACCGTATCGTTACTTTGTCAAGCTATTCATACTTCATATATTGAAACTTCTCTATACAAAACCATCCTAGGCGAAGTTTAGCGCCAGTTAAGTTTCAATAATCAAACAGTGACCACATGCCCACCGTATCGTGAAAGTTTTTACTCAACCACACAAGAGTTCTACGATAGAGTATGTACCGAACAACAACAATGAACGAGAAGGAAGAGTCGTCTCACGCATACGTAGAGTTTGACAAACTCTACCCCGCTATGACAGCATGTAATATAATTAATACAGAGTTTCCCGCGTGCCTTCAAACCACTCCCAGTTGCTTCGGCGTACACCCGAAGGTGTGTTCTATTTGGAACTCTGTTAATAACTTCCATTCCAATATAGTCACATCTATTTAAGACTAGTGGTTTTCGTAATTCAACCATAATTTTTTTTACGTCATCTTTCTTATTATTCACATATTTTTGAAGTTGGAAGTCACACTTTTCTGTGTGCGTATTATGCTTAATAATAGGGTACAATATTTCCTCTGCTAGTAATTTATTGATATAGTATAGCGTGGTCTGGCTTCAAATCCGAGTTCCACTGAACTAGAACCCGCCAGAAAAAGGATATATTTTCATATTTTCTTCAGAATATTGTAGTCAAAATTTGTGTTGTCTTTCTACAGAGAGTAAGGTTGCTTAGCACAAGCTATTTATTTCGGAACTGGGTGATTTTGTGTCCGTTGTTTAAATATTTGTCATGTCTTTACTGGAATTATATAGGTATAATAGAAATTTCGTGTATTACGATACGGGATCTGCATGTTTATAACGTATAAAAACGCCATAACTATAGCCCGAATGGTGATCATACCTCATATCGCTTGTAGTACCACGCTAACATTTGCACGAACGCCATATTTTTTTAACCACATGAGCCTAAGTCCGTATAAAACCGCAACGAATTACAAATCGGTCCACGTCCCAAAAATCCGAGCTGATAATAAACAAAGGTAATTGCCGCTTAACACCCCAATGCGGCTATCAGTATCGTCAGGTATTAGCCGTTCGACGATCGCCCAAATGACATCGTTAGTGCAAATCACCTAATTTTCACCTAACAAGTTATTGTTACTGAGGTACAATACCCTCAAATTGCTAAATCAGCGTAAAATATATAAAAAGGTGCTATAGATGTGCTGACTATATCGATTACATACAGGAGGGGAAATGCACATTCATATTCTGATGATATTCTTTTGAAATAAAGCAATAAATACCATTGATGGGCTTTGGAATGAGTGTTGATTAAATTTTCAATCTATATATAGTTTTACGACTATATCCACTAACTGTTAGCCCAAAATATTAGACCCTGATTTTGAAGTTATAAATGGGTAGATCTTTCTTTCAAGAAAATAGCAGCATAGTGTTTGGTATAGTGCCAAGACAAGATAGCAACAAGTTTGCTACTTATTACGTTAGACCTAAAAGCACAGCTGGCGAAATATAGGAGTATCGGGTATAAGACTGAGGCTATTAATTTATATTGTACATAAAAAGATGTTACATCTCCACTTCAAAAGAGCTAAACGGAATATACCATCCCTCATGTACGAAATGATAAACTTCGCAAAGCATCAGCAAATAGGTATTTGTTGACTGAATTCGAAAGCGACTTCGCACGATCTGTTGGCCAACTAGTTTGATTACAAGTTAGGTGATCGGTCCGATTGGTTGTGATATGTGCTTACGATATTATGTTCAATTATATTGCTGCGGTTGGGTAAATTTCTTTGACAACTGAACCGTTGAACAGTTGCAAATTTAATGCCCGATTTAGGAGTAATAACACAAATCGCTAATACCCAAATGTATTATAGAGTACCTACATATAATCGTCTACCGGCCACAGTTTCAATCTCCTTGTTGTTACGGAAAATTTTAAGACCCTTTAACCTCAATAACACTTCGCCGGCTATTGAATCCAAGACCAGTTAATCATACACAGCATTTGCCTTCATTGCCGCAGAGCAACGAGTCCCTTTTTGTAAAAAAGAGTCATTAGTAACAGCCATTCTGCTCTTTAATCCGATTGCATATCTGTTTAGAGTCTAAAATAAACAGAACTATGGTACCCACCACAGAACATTAAAATGACCAACCCACTGATGGTCGGCATTTATCGGATAATACTAATTAATACACGAACCTACCACAAGTAATAGGTAGAAAGGAGAAGGGTCATTAATACCGGTAACAAACCGGGGTCACATACCCGAGTGACCTGTATCGAAACCGGATAGGTTATAATCAGGTTATCCTGTAACTAGTCCGGTTTCAAATAGGTGAATTGTTTTATTAATCAAAGGGTTATCCTTCTGACTAATTATAATAACCCCGGCCCGCTCACATGGGTGCTGCTGTCTGCTGCCTTCAAAATCATTTGCTTACGGTGGCTATTTAAAGGGGCCCGTCATCGGATGGGTAGATTGAGACTCGCCGATTCACTAGACTCTTTTTGGGCAGAAGGAGACTCGCTGACTCTAATGAGCTGGCGAGTCTTTTCGATATGATTTTAGAGTATTCAGGACTAACGCTGTTTTCCATTAAAAGGTTCTTTTAAACCGGTCCATTAAACATCTATTCACAGAGCCCAGAATATGGAAGCTCTGTAAGTCATTGAAATTAAACTACTAAGTATATACAGATTTAATCTCATTGTTTATTATAAAAAACTATTATTTTTTTATCTATACATATATTTCATTAATTAAATAAATTAACTTAAACACAAATTATTTACAAGAAACATAAACTTAAGAGAAAAATAAAACAACAAAATTAAAATCGTCCTAATATTCCTCCGCATCGTCGTCATTTGGCAACGTGTCCACAGGACTGACAGCATTGCTACGTTGAATGGCATTACTTATTCTTTGTGTAAAGAAAATACCAGTCCTCTGGTCACGCGAAGCGTCGATCAGCCGCTTAGCTAGGACTTTATAAACAGACCTATCACTTGGATCCCATGGTCCCAGCGTTTGGACACCAACCGCTTTAAATATGTACTCATTAATAAGGTTTTGATATTTGCCCACTATTACTACATAATTTTAAAACTATTAAACTACCACTGTTACACTTTACTATTATTTAGCTAAGCTATAATAAAATTGTTTTAAAATAATCAACGCGTTTAGTTTAATTTCAGTGTATAACATTCGCGTAAACGTAAGACAATTCTATGAGTCTTGTAATAAGTCTCTCCGAAACTGGCTGCGGCAGGATTGAGACTATTGTCATACCGCAAATGCGGTAGGTATCCCATCTAATTCTAGATAAAATACTACACTAATGTAAGTCATACCGAATACTGTTCTAACATAATATTAATATAGGTAAATATAATATTAGATTATAAACCGTGTTGCCCCTGAATATTTCTTACCAGAAACATTCAATAATACGTTACTTGACGGGAATATGACTGACCAACACAGCCAAGGATTTAAAGCACAGCAATCCCAACAGTTTGACGTTTAATCAGCTTCCTATCCCTGCATACTCATACCAAAATTATAATTATAAGTCTGCTCCAATTTTCGCCTATCATAACACCCCATCTACGCATTCAAGACCGTCACAACACTTAGTTCACAACAAGCTCCTCACAGCAGCAGAACATTCGAACTCGTATAACGTCATTACAAAGTGAATAAAATAGTCGATTTCTTAGATAATTGTATTAGAAAGCAAGTTGAAGTACTCTGTAGGCACGTTAAAAACACCACCCGCGTGTTACATTGGGGTGTACAAGTACGTTAATTCCCGAAATAACTTGTCGACACAACCACTCCCTCTGACGATGGACACCATGAGTTTCGGATGTTTACTTAGGATATACGTATCAGTAGATATACTGCAAGGTCTTCTAAAATGTATGGATATATGGATTATGCATGGCGTAGGATTGAGCACCTCGCCACTGTTGCTGCGCTAAATGGTGTGGGTTTCTGTCAAGTTTTAGAATATCAAACATCATTAAAATCTAGTGTGTCTGACCGCTAAATAGGTTAATTGTTTATATAATGCACAAATTCTGTGCCTCTGTGCACAAAAATCCTGGGTGTATTCTGTTAATTATATGTTTATTATGACCCAGAAACTCAGGGCTTAAGTTCTAGTGAGGGAATTGTTTATTTAAAAAAGAAATGAAGTTTCCGGCAAAGCAGTTCGATCGGAGCCAGAGGACTAGTGAGAAAGATGTCTCTTTAATAAAATTAATGCAGTAAAAGTCGCAAATTTTCAGTTTGACCATCATCAATATAGTACTAGATGACACGTAGGAAACATCACTTAGGAGCATAGCGAAAGAGGTGCCTAGAATTGAAACCTATTTTTGACCTGTCATGACACAATTTTCCCTTTGCGACTGAATGCGAAAAATATGTATACCAATCCGCCCAAAGGCAGCATAAAGTTGACAATCATAATTTAACACTATCATACAGTCACTGATAAAAAAAAGATAAATAGAAGAAGTATATTAATATCGTCATTATCGTATTCCTGGTAAAATAAAAATACAATTGGCTCTCCTTCATGTAGTCTTTGTGATTAATTCTGACACCCACATTTTGCCAACGTACGTCCCACGTTATAGGGAGCAAGCATAGTCGCCTGCCAAGCACATCGCCACCTATCGCACATATATGCGAGGGGAGACTATGTTATTATAGTATCCATTCAGAACAGCTCTCTCACTATAAATAATTTAACGTTTCCCAAAATAGTTGTAAGTGACGTCACCCTACCCGCGACTAAGTTTCAATTAAGCCTTCCCCTCTCATTCGTCGCTTGCCTAAGCCTCCGGTAGGTGCCTACAAATAGATTACAGGATTTATACCACGATTGTTTAGCCTAAAAGATAAATTTTGATAGAAGCTCTTTGTTTGGTACACAGAAGATACCATTAAATTTAGATTATAAGTTTTTATTTGGATTTAGCAACCCCTTTGTGAAACGAGAATTAAATGAAAACAGTGTTTTCAATCTAAAAGCGGAGTGGGGTTACGGATAGTGGGATGTTTAATGAATAGAACTTACGATTTTCTGTTGGTTTAGGCGAAATTATTATTGTATACAATGTGTTATATTTAGATTTGGTTATTTTTACCTAATACTTAATGACAAGGAGCAGACTCAAAGGAAGTCAAAGTCAAAAATCATTTATTAATTTAGGTCACAAAGTAATATTTATGAATGTCAAAGACTATTTATTGTTAGTTAGTTTCTATGGCGGCGCCTAACGCCTAAAGTCTTAAGGCCGAGAGAAGCCTTAAGGATGAGAAAAAAGCCAAACACGGGCATTCTGGAACTTGCTTATAGAAAATCATTTGTTTATAACATGGACTTAAAATAGTACATACACTATAATATATAGTTTTATGGAAAATACAACTGACAACCATTATCATTATAACTGACATATATATAACTATCGTTAATACGCTATAATTGGCGTATGTGACCTACATATACAAGCTTCTTGCGTGGGATAAATACGCGAGTTACTTGCGCTGCCTTGCGTCTATCGTTTACTCGTTGTGGTGACCTGCGCAAGTAGCCGTGCTTGTTTCTGGCATCATGTATAAGATACATCAGTATTAAACGCGAGGATGTTAAAATGTATCCGTCTACTATATATGTATACCACAAGTAGTTAAAATTTAAACGATATAATTATAACGGTACATATTATGTTAAATTTATTTATCGCCATGTGAATAATATTACTTTTAGTCGAAAGCATCTAAACATTTATAGGCTAACTTAGGTACAATCACACTTTTCTTTTACACCCAGTACTCTCTCTTAAATTTTGGTTATTTGTATTGTCCTTATTGTCCATGTCCGTGAACAGCTTTTAACAGTAATTTTATACCACGATTCGATCCAACTGCTTATATTTGCCGGAGTGTCAAGAAAATAATCATTGGAATGTAATTTATTTCTGTAATTGGAGTTGAATAAATCGCCATCTATTGGTTTGTTTCGGAACGTCCAGCGTAAGCTTGAGTGAAGTCGCCATAGAGCCATTGTGTCAGTTGTAGTGACAGTTATAAATGTCAGTGTCATATTGACGTTATATACTATCTGTTGTTTTTAATTTACATATAGCCCTTAGACATTTCTTTTGGGCCTTAAATACATCATCTACGTCTGTGGAATTGCCCCAGAAAATGACACCATATTTTATAATAGTCAAATCCGTAGACGTATTTGCTATTTTAGTAAGCATATAAAGAGCATATGAGTACTGATTTATTTTTGAGCACAACTCTTCAATGTGGCTTTTTCAATTTAGGCTGCAATCAATATTAATACCTAAAAATTTTGTAGTCTGGATCTGTTTAATATTTATGTTATCATATTGTATTTCTAAATTAGTTAACTTATTCACTCTATTTCTAAATGTCATGATACTTGCTTTTTTAATGTTTATTTTTAATTTATTAACAGTTAACCAACTTATGCTATTACACAAAGTATCAACTATTTCCTGTTCAACCTCTTATTTGTTATTACCTTTAAATATTATGGTGCTATCATCTGCAAAAATAATAGTTTCATGACGTACTACTTTAGGAAAATAATTAATAATAAATTATAAACAACAGTGGTCCTAGCACACTACCCTGCTGGACGCCAGGCAAAACATTTTGCTGTTCTGAGGAGTAACTGATTACCCTTTTTTCAGTAGTGCATAACCTAATAATTTGCGTGAACTGTTTTCTATCACTGAGGTAAGATTTTATTAAGTCCAGTACGTTTACTCTAACTCCATAAGTGTACAGTTTATTTAGTTACAATTTATGGTCAACATTATCAAAAGCTATAGATATATCCATATATAAGGCGCAGGCCTGGTTTTTATTTCTACTGTGGTCATGACTGTTTTAAGAAATTTGAAAATAGCAATATCTATATTTTTACTTTTTCTAAATACTGCCTGGGCGTCAGCCAGTAATTTTTTACTTCAAAATAAAATTGTACAAACATTCGTGAATAACCTTTTCAAGCATGATAGGAACTTACCAAATTACATAGGTACTAATTAAACACATATAGCATTACTAGCCATATATACCTAAGCTTTTCACTCGTCACAACATCATGGGATTAAATCCCCCCTCACTCGAAACCCGGTTAGCTGCGTAAACAAGTCCTCATAAGCCTAGTTTTATTACAGCGTCTAGACGGCACTCCATTATTGGATCCGACTCTACGGTACACCTCAATATGAGCCGACTATTGAAAGCAGTTGTTTTGTTTTGACATATTTCAGCCTCCCCACTGTTTGTTTTTCTATGCAATATGTACATTTTATTTCGTTTATTTGTTGACCACGTTAATATAAATGAAATAAAGTGGTCTGTGTTTACAATTTTGGTATACACACTCGTATACAAATCACGAAATACATAGTATAAAAATCCATTTAGTTTTCCAGACAAGAATTATGTATAGCAACTCGGAGTTAGAAAGTAGGCGGTGTTACACACCTTCATGCATCGGAAAACACATAAAGCCCAGTCCATCTCATGGTCCTGCGCCTCATATTTCTTCGATCGTTTCGGATGTCCTTTCTATCGGACTGTCAGTGTGTGTGTTTGCATACATTCTATTGCGCTATAATATCTCCCACTAGAATCTGTTAAGATGGTGGTCGTGACCGACATTATGTCCGTAGACTGGTATAAGACTGGTATATGGTTTTTATTCACAATTATGGACTGTAGTTATAGGCTGATGGATACACATATACAAAAATACACGCGAGCTACATACAATTGTTGCAACATTAGTATATTGCAATAACAGTGGGGCATTCTTTGATGAGAAGGGATCATTGTAGTGTTTAGCCAGCGTATTCACAACATAAGATTGTTTTGTTACTATCTTCCTAATGGCAACCTTCAAATCTGGGTGGTTAGGCTGCCCCAGTTTAAGCGATACCCTATGTCTTTAAAGGAGATCTACATGTACCACGCTATAAGTTCGTTAAAAAAGTAAAATATTATGAACCCAAATTAATTATCGATATATCCAATGTATGATTTTGCATTCTAATCTTCATCAATTCGTTGTCACTCATTATAATTCGAATAATAATCTAATATTCACTTGAAAGACAGGTTTCGTAAAATTTGGAATGACATTCATAATCATAATATTGTCTTTTGTTTACGCGAATGTTATTCATTGAAATTAAACTACTATATACGGCTTTTATCGCGTTTTTTATTTGACACTTTATTACATAATTTGAAAACTGTTACACTTTACTAATTTTTCATAATCGGTTTTTACTCATCCTCCTAATATTTTTATGTCCGATACCATCTCGTCGTAAGAGTTATTGAATGATGAAATCGCAATTATATTTCGTATGACGAAATCGTAATCAAATAATCCATCAATTGTTTTACGTTTAAGTTTTACAAAATTTCGACATATAATTAGATTTTCTTCGATTATCACCTATCGCTAGCGTATTTAATTAATCTAGAAGCTAAAACGTAACCAGCCATATAATACAAAAGAAAAGCCATAATATTATAAGGGATAATATTTTCACAGAATTCTAAACTTACTACAGTGCCTTCAATCTCGTCCTCATATTCCGAGTTCTCGTTTAATAGGATTTTGATATTGTGGTCGGCAGCCATTGAATTAGACTGGGCCTTTCACGAAGGCTTTACGCTGAGGTAACTACATTCGCCTGCATTGTCCACGAAAGATTTGAGACGGAATCGGCTGCGAGATATAAGGTTTCGCTCCTGGCTATAGTCGACGTATGTCGTAAGGCTTTTATTATACGGATAGTCGGAAGGTTGAAGGTAAGTAGTTTAAAAGGCTCTATGTAGAGATGGGTCTCTAACGAACAATTTATGTTTACGTCTAACAGTAATAGGGGTGTATTGTAAGTAGTTTATTTTAAAGTAGTTGGTTGCTACAGCAAACACTTATGATTCGTGTTTTAAATAATACTTTGCGACATAATACTTATTGACATTTCCTTGTATGTACATCCAAGAATGTGCAATGTTCAGAAAGCAAAATATGGAGTTGTTTGAAAAAAGATAAAGGTCTCGTCCTATCGCCAAGCTGTGTACCAGTAAAACTACCTTAAAGTATGATAGCATAATCTGCAAGGCCTCAATTATTTCTAATAAGTTACCGACGAGGATTCGTAATATATATAATAAGTGTCTATTTAAGAAAATACTACCTACTGAAAATGTTACACAAAAATATTATTATAGGTACATTTTTGGATGATAAGTTTGTGATGTTATTCTACATCACAATAGTATAAATATCCTACAGCATGTAGCATAAAATATTGTAAAAAACAGAGTAGTAGATATTACTGGTTGCGGAATGCGACGTAAACAATAACGTCACGAATCGTCTGATCAACCGGGTTAAAAAAGCGCGCACGGCGCGCAATCACTCATTTTGACATCGAGCGGCGGACGGAACGGACGTGCTGTTTGATCGCTGTTGGATGATATCAATTATCTCTTACTCTATTTGTTAATGCATTTCCTAAATAATTCAATGATTATTTAAAGGTGAAAGCGCATCAGTTATTTTATTTAAGCTGTTTCATTTCTGATTCCTAACAATATAATATTACTGCAGACATGTCTCCTAAACTCTATCACGAGCGCTTGGAAATGATAATAATAATGTTCTGACTATAGCTATAACGTAAACGTAATGATGTATAAAATTCATACATACGCATATAAAAAAATGCCTTTATTAAAAATAATATTTGCCGAAATTGGTTAAATGTGGCAAGAACGACATGTAAGAACCTAATGTACCCATGTTCTACAAATAAATACGTAATTCATTCATTAAGAAATTTCATTTCATTTCAATTCACTTAAGAAAGAATAGATCCTTTCATATACTCACTTTTCTTACAGTAACAGTACATTATTTCTTTTGTAAAGTTTGTTTAAGTAAAATACTTTTTAGCTATACTGCATACATTAGTACCCTGATTTATATAAACGTGATGGTATACCAATGTGTTTGCCTACTGCTTACCCTTCCTGATGCCTCACATAACTATAAGTACTTAAAAAATAACTGCCTCACTTACGTATCCACGTTCATGGAAATACATTATTTCATATGCTCAGTTTTTGTAGCTTTCCTACCTTATGCTAATCACTACAAAACTTATATTGTTTATATATACACAAATAACCTAACGATATTATTATATTTTAAGATATGTATACATGCCTCAACATTACAGCCTCAATATTATAAACTACTTTCTATTGGTACTCAAAATAAATACAACTTGGTATCTCATTTGAATTATAGATTGATTAATTATCTAAAAGACATTTTATACTCTTTAGCCTTCTTAAAACATTTTACTCATAATAATAACCACCTCTGCACACTATCCATTCTATATCAGGTTAATATATATTATAAATTCAAGAACTGTGTATTTTATATCCATTTGCAAAATGATTGACCCAGTAATATTAAATGAAATAGATTCTTTCGGTATTCCAAACTCACACATTTGCACACCAAATTCTTATAAAGAAAAATTGCAAATAACACCAAAGTCTGTAAATATACTGCACATTAATATTCGCAGTGTTAACCGTAATTTTGACTCATTTACAGTATTTCTTCATAGCTCTAACATTACGTGCGAATTAATAATTTTAACTGAATGCTGGTTGGGTGCATCGCCAACAATTCCACAGTTAGAAGGCTACGTTTCCTATCACACGAGCAACCCCAAAAATCAAAATGATGGAGTAATTATTTACGTAAAATTAGAACTGCTACATACAATAACAGAGCCCTCAATTAGTGATTCTAGTTGTCTAGTATGTCACCTAACAAATTCAGATATATCTGTAGTAGCGCTGTATCGTTCACATTCGGTAAGAAATTGCGATAACTTTACCAATGAGCTAAATAACATACTTACATCTATATCACAACATAAAAATATAGTGATCATGGGTGATATAAACATAGATATAATGCCAAACAGTTTAACTCAACAATCAAACCAATATCTAAACATGATCGCATCGCATGGTCTCTTACCCTCAAATCTATTTCCTACTCGTGACAAGTCTTGTTTGGATCATATTATGGTCAAATCCGGCCTAAAAACATTGACTCTGGTATTTGACACATATATAACAGACCATAAGCCTACTTACATCAGTATTGACTGTGAACGGTTGCCCGCAACCCCTAAAGCCAACAAAATCGTTGTCGACTACTCTGCTATAATCTCAAACCTGTGTTCTATGGATAACAGTAATATAATGAACACACAGAATGCTAATACCGCGACAGAACTTCTGATTTCCACCTTTGGTTCATGCATTGCAAATCACTCAAAGTCTGTTCATTTACCATCCAAACGTAGAACACTTAAACCTTGGATTACCAAGGGTCTACTACGCTGTATTCGCAACAGGGATAAAATGTCATCAGAATTAATAAAAGATCCAAATAATTATACTCTTAAAGTCACCTACACAAGATATCGAAATTTCTGCAATAAGTTACTTAAAAATATAAAGATAGCTTATGAAAGAAACGAATTATTTAAAGCAAAAAATAACCCTAAGGCCACTTGGAAAGTTATAAAGAATATCACAAATACTTACCGTAATATTCCATCCCCTAAAGAACTTTTGTGTATCTGTGATAATAACATATCATCTGCCAATGCTGTCAATAACTATTTTGCAAATGTCGGAAGTAAATTAGCTTCTAAGTTTAGTCACAGTCAAACTACTGATGAGTGTCCAGGGAAAGCAAATCCAACCAATTCACTTGTGCTTTTACCCACAGACGAACAAGAGGCACAACGTCTTATTCTTGATCTCCGAACAGATGCTGCGCCTGGGTGGGATGGTATCTCACCAAGAATCCTAAAATCGTGTCTGCCTGTACTTGTACCCGTTATAACCCACATCTGCAATATATCTTTGTCTTCGGCCTGCTTCCCTACATCACTTAAAAAGGCCATTGTCCACCCAATCTTCAAGGGTGGGGACAGACACAGTGTCGATAACTATAGACCGATTTCAGTGCTGCCTGCCATCTCCAAAATTCTAGAAAAAAATATCAACCATCGACTGATAGGTTTCTTAGAATCCAATAGACTCTTGGCACCTAATCAATACGGATTTAGAAAGGGAAAATCGACTGAAAATGCCGTTGCCTCATTAATAGACAACGTGGTCTCGAAACTAGACAACAACTTAAAATGTCTGGGCATCTTTTTGGATCTCTCGAAGGCGTTTGATACTGTGTCTGTTCCTCATCTCTTGAATAAGTTGGAATCAATTGGAATTCGTGGTACACACGAACTCCTCAAAGACTATCTCCGAAATCGTACTCGATGTGTAAAAATAGATGATGTTATCAGTGAGATTGAGTCACTAAATTTTGGCGTGCCCCAAGGCTCAATTCTCGGCCCGACATTATTCTTAATTTACATTAACAATCTCTGCAACTTACCTCTCAAAAACTGCTCTATTTACTCATATGCGGATGACACGGTACTACTAGCACACGGTAGAAACTGGTCTGAGACCTTTAAAAGCGCGGAAGAGAGTCTTAGAACAGTGATGGGTTGGCTTTCTAATAATGTACTTACATTAAATCTTAAAAAAACAGTTTACATGCCTTTTTATTTGAAAGCTCCCCTCTCGCATATCTTTGACTCTCTCGTTCTTAAGGCTCATACCTGCAGTCTCAACCACTCCTATTCATTGTGTTCCTGTCCTCAAATTTTAAGAACTGGCACTGTGAGGTACCTTGGAATTCTCATTGACAACTCGCTAAAATGGAAATCTAAAATAGAGAATCTGACTGCCCGGGCTCGTAAGCTAATATGTATTTTAAAAAAAATTAGGTATTCGGCGGATACGGACACTCTAAGGACAATGTATTTCGCGCTGTGTCAGTCCGTACTAACATACTGCATTACAGTCTGGGGTGGAGCTCATAAGACGAATCTACTACAAGTCGAGCGTGCACAAAGAGCAGTCCTAAAAGTCATAATGTTTTGTGTTTTTCCTTTTAGATATCTCACACAAATTCTCTACGCAGAGTTTAAAGTTCTGACAATTAGACAGCTCTTTGTCCTACAAACTATATTACGCAAGCACTGTTCTATAGTGACATATGACGTCAATATTCTTCAAACCCGTAGACAATATAAAGTATGTGACACCCATAACTCGAAAACTTTCCTTGCTCAACATCATTATCACATCATCAGTAGTCACTTGTATAATCAAATTAATAAAATATGCAACATTTACGCCCTCTGTAGGCAAGAAGTTAAAAGGATGATCTATAAATGATTACAAACGTTAAATTATGATGAAACCGAAAAATTATTGAAGATGTCTACTCTATAATAAAAATGCTCACACTGATCCAAATACATTTACACATAAACACACAACCAGTCTATACTTATATATCACACACACACACACACACACAAATACACACACACACACACACACACACACACACACACACACTTTTTTATATATTTATTCATATGGGGCTGATCAAATTAGGGTTCTACATAAATATTGTTATTGTGTAATATATCGCTTGTTTATTGCAAGACTGTCATAACTAAAAAAAACAAATTTTACAGGAGAGCGATTTTAAAGTTTTAATTTGAGTTACACATATAAATTACAAATAAAGTACTGGCAAACCGTATGTCATATATTTGTGCATTACTGTACTTGTAAAAGCATATACTAAGAAATATATAAATATTGTCTTTGTCTACTAATAAATAAAAAACGAGAAGTAGTTCTCACTTGTGTCGTTGTTGCAGAAAAAAAAAAAATCTTAAAAGTATTTTCCCAAAATAGGCCATTCTTACACCACAAACATATGCGAAAATTCGTTAGTTAAACAAATAATGTCAGTATTGCAGAAAAGGTTGAATTCATTTTAATAAAATAAAACAGTTTGTACAGGTTTTAACCTTTATTATTTAGTTGCAAAAATAAAGAAAAATAATCAACTTTATATAAAACTTTTTGTATTTTACTTTCGTACTTATTAGAAAAATATATTAGCAACATTATTTGTTATATTTTAAAAGTAATCTAAGATCAGCTTTTGTTACTAATAAAATCTTTAAAACAAGGAAAGAAAATCGAAAAATTAATCAAATGTAGAATAGAAACTGAACTTAAAAACGAACTTCTTAACATAAATGAACTATGTCTCAGGTACTTATTATTTAACAGCCTCATAATTTCAGTCTGTAATCAGATAATTAATCAGTCTTAAAGAATAACCTATAAAATCAATAATTGAACGGTTCATAGATAGTATGTTATACATAAACTTAATCTGAAGAAAGTGTTAATTAATAACAATAAATTACAAAATTTCAAAAAATGGCTTATAAAATGAAGGTATGTGTTTTTTATTAACTAACTCCATGAGATCACTCTTTTTCTTTTCTGTAATACCTGGTTTTGCTGTAAAAGCTGGTTTCAGTTGTAGTTCTCTATTTACTCTTTTCCGTTTATTGATATCAATATTTTCAAACTCTTGATCATTGTAAGATTTTTTTAAAAAGACGCTTTTGGGACTCTCTTTCCTTACTTCAAATATTTTGACATCATTAATTTTCATAGCAGCGAGATTCACACAACCTAAAGTTGAGTAAAGTTCTTTTAAATCATAAAAATCTTCATGTGTTAATTCATGTACTTTAAAAGGCGTTCCCTTCTTTTTAGCCATTTTTATAGCAGATACGAAAGATTCTGGTGTATAAAGAGGCCCACTTCTTTCTTGACGTTTAACCTGGCGTTCTATCAAGGAATGAACTGCATCCCCTTCGTTCTGCGTATGGCCTTTTATAAGAAACTTATGAGTAATTTTGTTTATATTAAGTGTTGTAACAGCATACAAATATAGGCCAACCATAAATTTGTTTTTCTGCTGTCCAGCACAGTTGTCACTATAAAATACGATTTCCGTTTTTCCAGCTTTACATGCTTGTTTTAAATAGTTAAGGACACAGCTTCCTAGTTCATTTACTCCCCTATTTCCGTTGGACTCATCCCAAACGTAGCAGTCTGTTGTTTTATTTATAATGTCATGGATTGTGAAATTTAAAACATTTAATTTGCATTTATAATAAAACAACGAAACATTTCCTTTAGGCAATTGTACCACAGCTTGTAAATCGTAGACAGCAATCAAAACATCAGAATCTGTTTTACTTTTATCATTTTCTTTCTCTAATCTCGACAGCCGCTTTTCTTCTTGATGCTTTTCAAAATCATCTTTTAGTGATTGTCTTTCAGTTTCATTAGCCGTTTCATACACATGACATACTTCACATAAATCTTTTTTAGGCATGAAAAAAGATATGTTGAAATCTCTTGTAAAATTTTTATAAAACATTGCATAGTTACCGAAAGGTTTTTGTTGATTTTACAATACTCTTCATAATCTTTGTGAATATCTACTATGGATTTGCCACCATCAATGTACAACTTTGATGTATTTGCTCGGCAATAATGACTCTCAATTTTTGGAATAGCTTCAATAAAGTCGCGTATTCCTTTTTTGATATCTTCCTCAACTTTTTTGTGCTGTCCATGTTTTCCACGTCTATCTGTGTCTAATAATACACCTGCCACTTTATTTTGTTTTTCAATTACAGTACGGATTGGTCGGTCATTTATGTCTAGTGTGTTTTTGAAAAACGCTTTACAGACATGAATCTTTTCTCCATTTTGAATAAAATAAAATGCATGATTGTTATCCCTGGGTTTTCTGACACCACCAACACGAATATAACGATATCGCGGCTGAACAGTTTGCATACAGTTACAAATAAACTGCCATTGTAATTGTAAATCACCCAAATCCCAATACGAGTTGAATATAGCCCTACGATCATTATCATTAAATTTCTTAGAACATTGCAGTTTACATTTTTCTGAGCATCCTGGTTTCATTTTTCTCTCTGGTGTTATTTTTTTTATTGTAGTATTTGTCTCATAACACTTATTAGTATTTCTGGCTTTTTTCAAAATATTTCGTCTCCATTTATCTTCTCTCCTAGGGCGCTTCTTCCCCTTTTTTTCAGGAGTATTAGAAATTGTCGTTCTTTCGTTGAGAACTGTAGTTGTATGCGGCGACAACGATTCGTTTTCACTAGAACTATTGCCTTCTGTATCAGGTACGTAATCGCGATCTCTGTCAGAATCATCACATTCTTCTTCGGGATCAAATAAAGGTGGTTTGCTAGTAGAAGCTGTGAAAAAAAGATAAAATGGTAAAAGTAAGAAATTATCCTATAAAAATAATTTGTATAAATTCTTAGCGATGACTGTGCCCTTACCCTGTAATGACGGAATTTGCTTTTGAGTGCTTCTGTTCTCAAACTCCGTTTCGTCTTCACTTGATGAACTAGATGAGCTAGATGAACTTGTTGAACTTGAAGAATTAGAGCTGGACGAAACAGAGGATTGGCATCTATTTTGACTGGGTAGTTGTGGTATTGTTACTTCCGGTAATGGAATTTCTTTCTCCATGTCTGCGCTTGCTTTTGCCTCAATAAGATTAACTAATAATCGCCCGCGCGACGCCTAAAACAAACAGGAAAGAAACAAATAACATAAAAAAATATATTTTATTTGTTGCAATAGTAACATAACTCATAATAATACCTAAAAATTCTGAATGTTTTCGGTAAGAGCGGTATAATTCAAAATACGACTCTTAGTTTTCAATGTTGAAATGCATTGTTATTATTACAATAATGACTTAACGATAAATAATACAAAAACACCCTTAGTTTTATGTGCAATAACGTAATTTTGTTTAATAACACAAAACAATTTAACTCAGTTTATGTTGCAATAGTGTCATAATACAAAATAATTCCATATTGTACAAAATGATTAATGTAAAAATAGCTCTTACCATTTGTTGCAAGAACGTATTAACTCCAAATATGACGTCCTTGAGGAACACGATGCGTGCGCCTGCGTCGACCACTTTTGAGTAACTGAGATAGCACTATATTGAAACAAACCAATGCCGCCACCGCGAGCATACAAAAACGACATGTGTAGCCACCTAGCGGATTCGAGTGAAAGGATCTTTATGACATTCTAGTACTAAAAAATATACTAATCAAAGAGTATTTTTTTCACATAATCCGAAAATTCCGTGTTTTTGAGATATGTCACTCTTGCAATAAACAAGCGATATATACTATATCATGTATTATAAACGCTCCTTATTTAATTTAATTTAATTTAGTAATTACGTGGAAGGACACTGGTACCCATAACACAAGTTAAATCTTACCATGGGTACCAGAGTTCAACATAACACTTACTTATAAGTTTTAAGTTTATAAAATTGTCTTTAATATTTAAGGATACAGTGTAATCAAAGTGTTGGTATTGTAAAACCTTTTTTTATGCAAATAAACATTATTATTATTCATTCATCTAGTCGTCAAATAACATATATTTTTTAGGATAGGATGTAGTGCGCTTGTAGGCTTCGTCGCTATCGCCCAATAAAAGGACATCGGCGAATTTCGGCCCTCACAAAAACAACGGACAGAAGTTAAATGTATACAGAATAAAAGTACTTATTTTTATTGATTTTTAATTACTTACTGCTTACTGAAAACAGAAAAATCTATGGTTTAGATATAAATACAAAAGGTAATAAACGTACTGTAAAACTGGAAACAGTTGCTTTTTCGAGTTTCTAATGTTGCCAGCCTTAAAAATATAAGGGCACTATTTATTATTTTTAAATTAATGTTTTTAATATACAATACATGGTCTCGATTGTCAGTTTGAACAGTTATAATAGTTTAAATAAATATCAATCACGGTAAGGTATGTTTAACTATAATTACTGGCGTTTGACTTTATGTTTATACGTGCGCTTCTTCTAATATTATTTTATTTTTATGTGGGATCAAAAGGCTTATATTCAATAACAGAAACGAAATGGCAATAACTAACAATACCTAAAGCTGTCAAAAATAGCAACAAGTTACATTCGTGTTGACCTTGCACTCGTGCGCAGTGAACGTTAATAAACTAGTACTTATTTTTGCGACTGTGATTTATTTGTGACCTAGGTATTTATTTGGATTCTGAAAGTGCATCTTTGATTGACCTGGCTTTGTTGTTATTAGATATTTGTGTAAGTTGTCTCAAGATATTAGTTACAGTCACTACGAGATGAGCCTCATTTTTCCCACGCAAGTTACTAATCAAAGAGCAATAAAATAGTATTTATGAATATTACTATTTATACCTAAAATATTTTTATCTATAAAATATATGTATATGATTTACTTATTATAATTATATAAACCATAAACAAATATGTACCTACAATTTTCGTACCTACAAAATGGTGTCATTATTATAACCTAGAATTATACATATAAACTCAAATAGAGCCAAGCTGGTTACAGCATAAATGGGCCGGCTCGACCGGGGAAGTACTACCCTCTCACAGAAAATCGACGTGAAATAGCAGTGTCTCACTGCTGTGTTTCGTTCGGTGAATGAGAGTGCCGGAGGCCTAAGCATGAGGTGACGATTCTCGCAGCTTACGAGGGACCTGCAGAGTATCCGTAGAGTCATTGTGTGGGTGGCGCGAGTCGACCCGGCGGCCAGGGAGAGCCGTAGAAACGGTGCTCTGCTGGCCGCCCGCGGTATAGTCCAGAGGCCCAACCGAGTCTAACCAACTTGGTTGGCTGCCTCATCATGCCGCGCATAATCTCGAGGTGGCTCGTCGTGCCGGATGGTGACCGGAGGGTGGGTCCCGGCGACCACTTTCGGGAGGGTACGGGGGTCCTTCCGTCCGTCGGATCGGCTATCGCCATACCACACAGTAATATGACGAAACTTGCTCTGCGCCTTGCCCCACTTTGTTGCGAGAATAGCCGCCTCTTTTTTTTTTTCACGCTTTCCCTTCCATTCACTCTATGGCAGTACGAACAAAGCATTGTCCTTTAACAGCAGCCAATCGCCGTAACCCCACCGCTGCTTCCTCTTCCGGTGTCGTGGAGTTCATTAACATCAGAGGACTCCACGCTAACCTTAATGCTGTCCATCACCACCTGGAGACGGCTCGGCCGGCAATGCTTTTTCTAACGGAGACACAAATACGCCGTCCTGCAGACACGACCTACCTGCAATATCCCGGCTACGTGCTAGAGGAGTGTTTCCTCGCGAAAGCCGGGGTATGCTTGTTTGTTAGGGCGGATATTTGTTGTCGCCGTCTACACTGCCTAGAGGACCCTTCCTTCTCTGTCCTTTGGGTACACGTAGATCACGGCTCTTTCAGCCAAATCTACATGTGCCTCTACCGATCCCATTCAGGAGACGCTGAGACAACTCGACTCTTTGATTACCTGAGTCAGGCGGCAGACGACGCGCAGGAGCAGTTTCCGAATGCTGAGTTGGTGTTCGTGGGAGATTTCAATGCCCACCATGAGACCTGGTTGGGTTCTCCCAAAACAGACCACGCGGGACGAATTGCCCATGCGTTCGCTCTCACGCATGACCTGTCTCAACTGGTACTCCAGCCCACCCGGATACCGGACATTGCAGGTCAGGCGCCCTCTCTGCTCGATCTGCTGCTGACAAGTAACCCGAACCGGTACAGTGTGTCGATTAGTGCTCCTCTGGGCACCTCAGACCACTGTCTGGTTTGTGCCACAGCTGTTGTTGTTACGCCCCCACGACCCGAGGAGGCAAGACGACGACTGTGGCACTACTCGTCAGCAGACTGGGATGGAATGCGGGAGTACTTCGCATCCATCCCTTGGGCTCAACGCTGCTTTGAGAACAGGGATCCTTCAGAGAGCGCTACTGCTGTCGCTGGTGAAATCATCCTGGGTATGGAATATTATATTCCATACAGTGATGTCACGAGCGGTGGCAGGAAAAGGTCCTGGTTCGGTCGTGAATGCGCTGATGCTGTTGAACGCAAACAGACAGCGTACCGCGCTTGGACCAGGGCTCGCACTCTCCACGACTCTAACGTGGATCACCTGAAGGCAGCGTTCAACCAAGCCACAAAGGTCTGCAAGAGGGCATACTTAAGAGCGGATGCCCAGCGCGTCGCACGGTTCGGCCAGGAGCTCATGGCCCATCCTACGGGCAGTCGTAGCTATTGGCGCCTGGCCAAAGCCGTGCAGTCCAACTTCTGCCAGACCTCGCTGCCCCCTCTGAGATATCCGAATAGATCACTGGCTCATCGGCCGCAAGAGAAAGCAGATCTGCTTGCAAATCTCTTTGCGGCCAACTCCCGAATCGATGACTGCGGTTCGCAGCCGCCTAACATTGCCAACTGCGGCTACACCATGCCTGATATACGTATCAGGCAACGTGACGTTCGTGCGATACTGCAGTCTCTCGATGTTCGGAAAGCCAGTGGACCTGACGGCATCCCAGCTGTGGTCCTCAAAAAATGTGCAGCGGAGTTGTCTCCCACACTTACGCGCCTATACCGGACGTCTTACGCCGCAGGCATTGTGCCTGAGGCTTGGAAGGAGGCGAACGTTCAACCGATTCCCAAAAAGTGGGACCGTTCCGAGCCAGGCAACTATCGACCCATAGCTATCACCTCAGTGCTCTCCAAGGTGTTCGAGTGGATTATTAACACCCAAATTGTCCGCTACCTGGAGGATCACTCGTTGATCAATGATCGCCAATACGGCTTTCGGGCTAAACGATCAACGGGTGATCTTTTAGCGTTCGTCACGCACCTCTGGGGTGAGGCTATGGACAAGCACGGCGAGTCTTTGGCTGTCAGCCTAGACATAGCCAAAGCTTTCGATAGAGTCTGGCACTGGTCTCTTCTTTCCAAGCTTCCGGCCTATGGCTTGCCCCCTCAACTGTGCACCTGGATTGCAAATTTCCTGCAGAAGCGTCGTATTCGGGTCCTTTGCGACGGTCGCGCTTCCAAATTTATGCAGGTCAATGCAGGAGTGCCTCAGGGGTCCGTCTTATTCCCTACGCTCTTTCTTCTGCATATCAATGATATGTTGAATCTCGGCAACATACATTGTTATGCAGACGACAGTACCGTGCATGGGCGATATCTCGGACGTCCTGGAGCCAAACAGGCTGAGGTTGTGGGGAAAAGGCAGGATCTTGTCGTTGAACTTGACCAGACCTTGAACCGCATCTCTGAATGGGGTGCCAAGAACTTGGTCCAGTTCAACGCCAAGAAGACCCAGGCATGCGCGTTCTCAACAAAAAAGTCTCCGTTCCTTTCCCTCCCTTCTCTGAAGAACACTCCACTGGTGATACGTGACAGCCTCTCCATCTTAGGTATGGATCTTTGCCGCTCCCTTAATCCCAAAACCTACATCGAGAGCGTCATTAGGCAAGCTTCGCGAAAACTCGGAGTTCTGAACAGGGTGAGGCGGTTCTTCGCGCCTGGGCAGCTGTGCCTATTGTATAAGGCACAAGTGCGCCCTTGCGTGGAGTACTGTTCTCATCTTTGGGATGGCTCCGCGCAGTACTTGCTAGACGCTCTTGACAGGTTACAGCGGCGGGCTGTCCGTATCATCGGAGATCCAGAGGTCACGAGTTCACTGGAACCTCTGCAACTCCGTAGGGATATTGCCTCTTTGGCATGTTTCTACAGAATATACCACGGGGAGTGCTCTGAAGAGTTATTCCACCTTATCCCGCCCTCCCCTTTCCTATCCAGAACAACGCGTGCTGGGCTCAGATGCCATCCTTACACGGTGGAGTCGACTAGAGTGCGTACCAACAAGTTTGGGTCCTCATACCTCTGCCGAACGATCAAGGCATGGAATTCTCTGCCAAGGCACGTGTTTCCTTCTTCCTTCAATCCTGGGTCCTTTAAGCGGGGCGTGAAAAAGCACCTTCTCAGGCCGTCAAAGTAGAGACCTCAACATCGCCTCGGCTGCGGAGGACGATGTGGAGGCCACTGCTCTTAGACCACACGACTGCTTACCATCAGGCGGAGTGTGGTCATTTTGACGAGCAAAATAAAAAAAAAAAAAAATAAAAAAAAAAACCATTAATATACTTTTTTTTTACTTAGATCATTTGTATGTTTTTAGCAGTAATGTGATTACATTTTCACTCTTGTCCGCGATGGGCCTGACGAACTAAGGGACGCCGCCCGTCTCCTTTGTGATAGTGTTATATTATGGGTCGTATATTGTGTCTATTATTCCTCAATCAATAAGATTGCCACTCTATGGATTGAAATATCTGAATACTTTAATTCAGAAAAACCATTTAATTACGTTATTATTTTATATTTTATTACAATAATTTCGGTAAATTAATTAAAGATTGTGCATGCGCCGCACGATTTTCCAAATATTGGTCTTCAACATTGCGTTGTGATCCTATTGTAAGCTATGTTTTGAATCTAATCCTAGTTAGTTAGACTGTAAACACAGCTAAGACAGTTAAAATCGTTTACAGTATATACCGGTAAAACAAATAGACAAGCAAAAATGTGTGTTACTAAAACTGAGGTAAATTATTTACCCTGCCTTTTCCAATATCTATGTTCCAATCAAGACAGAAATCTTCGTTCTTCCAATAACCTCCTCTTACTTTGTCCTTCCCATACATCTGGTGTCCTACATTCTTCCTTCTTTGTCCAGTCCGTTTTACTTTGGAATGCGCTCTCTCATGAAGTCAGGATGTCCACAAACCGTTGCACTTTCAAGTTAAAAGTACGTGCTCTCTTTCTTGACAGTTTATCTGTTCCATCTCATTAGTAATATGTTACGTATGTATGTATGTATATAGGCGTCTATATATTTATATGTATATATTTTATTTAAATTATGATATATTTAGGTATGTATATATTATATAAATATCATTACGTTTGTTATTCTTTATCTCTGCATCACCCTACGGTTGATTGGTAAAGAATGCCCTTGGCATTAAGTCCGCCAATATATTGTTCTGTGTATGAGGTTTTTAAATAAATAAATAAATAATATTGTTTATCTATAATGACAACAAAATATGAAATTTTAAGTGACCCAAATTTTACTTATATCTAAATAATTGTCTGTATATGTATACATGAACATGTGTACTGGCTGCTGTGACACAGTTTATACTAGTATAGCAGCCAACGACGACCTCTTGCTCTGTGTATAATATCATTTTCATGGTTGTGTTTAGCGATGTGCACGGATGCATTCAGACGAACCCAATAATAATACTACTAACTCGCTTAAATTATATATATGATTGTATCCGGTTGTAGTTTGGGTCTCGTTTGCGTGCATTGCCAAATTACTTTATATGCTAGAATAAGAGCCAGCTGTATATTTTTGAGAACAAATAAATGTATTATTATTATTATTATATTATTATGTGTGGTGACTCCGCACATATGAAGAAGTTCGGTGTACATCCAACAGATGGCGCTATACGCAATAAGCAATTAAAATGTCATTTTCCACACAATGCTGAATCGCACAAGTGACTTTTACACAGCGACTAAGTATAATTATATACAAGTTCCCGACATCAACAGTCAGGCCGCGGCCCGCCAGGCAGAATCACCCAGCCTCGTCGAAGGATCCATCCTTTGTGTTGGAAGGACATCAGTCCACGTTCCTCCACAAATGCGCAAAATTTTACAATGGTATTTGAATAAGCAGTAGTAGTATAGTGACGGCCTCTATAGCGTAGTGGTTAGTGTAACCGACTGCCACGCCTGAGGTCGCGGGTTCAATTCCCGCACAAGTCAAACATTTGTGTGCATGAACATGGATGTTTGTCTTGGTCTGGGTGTTCCTATGTATTATATGTATGTATTTAGAAAAACAATAGTGAATAAGGTATGTTTATCCATTGTCTAGCTCTGCTTAGTTTGGGCTAGACGGTGTTGTGTGTATGTGATGGAATATTATTATTATAATAGCTGTTTTAAAGCGGTATCTTTTAAGCAGTAAGTTTTATTACTTACAGCTTTATTTTCCATTATCACGAACATTTCAATTGCGATTAAGCTTGATCACCCCGTAAACGTTTTGCCCGTGATCGGATACACTAATAAATTCACAGTCAAATTAAAACACTTATCAAAATCTGTACTAAATTAAATACTCAAAACATAAATAAAATCGTCAAATGTTTACCGTTGCCTAAATTTGAATTTTAATACAAACCCACGAAACTGAGAACAATCCGGCGATAGCCTTTCACCAGAATCGGACGATTCAATAAAATATTAACTTAATTTATTCAAAACCCTTTTCTATTTGATACCGAACCAGCTATTATTACATTAAAACATCAAAAGCTATGAAACAATTTAGTCACTTTCACAATAAAATATTAAGGGGCGGTCTCAACATCGTTATTAATATTAAAAGGTTATGTTTAATTGATATTTTCGTTGCCGGGCAAGCATGGGAACTCAGCAAAGATAAATGTTGCGGTTTCTACATTGGAATTTGAATACGTTCCTGGAATGCTGGCTGGATTTTTTTGTATAATTAAGGGAAATATGCATACGAACTGCTTGGAAATAAATAGTAACTGTGTGCTTGCAGCATATCATACTTCAGAAATTCGCTTAAAAAGATTCGTTATGTTCCCAAAGGACTGTTATAAGGTACGAACCCTAAACAGGCCAATTCGTAATAAAATCGGTTCCGAATAGAGTACCCAACTAGTCTAATAAACGTTAAATATGAACTGAAATACAATTTATAATTTCGTTAACTTTTATTTTAATTAAGGAGATCAGTGTGTTAGTGATATTTATGAAACTGGAACTAGACCGGGACTCTATTTTAAAAGATTTATATTACAAGAATTGCCTCTCTAGGCTCCTATACTGATAACTAGGTGCAATCTGAAAAAGTTCTAGAAAGCAAACACTTGGTTGTTTGTTTGGATTTATTGAGTCACTAGATATTGTCCGCAGCTTCGCTTGTATAAGTATAGGTTAGTTTAGGTTAAATAAGTAACTTTTTTCTGGATAAAAGCTAGCTTCTTCTGTGACCCTGACGACGTGTAATCAAAATTTTATGATGTTCGGTTGAATAGTTAAGTCGTGAAAGCATAAACAAACTGAGAACCTCACATTCGCATTTCTATATTAGTTAGGATTATCCTATTTTTCGCCCATTAAAGAATAATTAACTCCAATTTAACACAAGGAACTTACCTTAAATCTAAATATTCCAAATCAATTGTAACATCCACGTTCAAGAAACGCCAATACTTATTTAATTAAAAACTTGTTCATTGTTTCTCCCCCAAATTGATAGGAAACTTCTCTGTTTAATTACTGAACGTTTTAAATAACTCAAAGTCATCTAGCTGAGTCAGTAAATAGAGGAAATGAAACATTCTTATCGCGTCTTCATTGTTGGCGAACGAGTTGGACGGTGAGGGTAGGGCATAAAAAATATATGTAAGTATAATTTTTTTTATACCACCCAGTTTCCTAATATACACATGGCTAAAGATCAGGCAGCGATAGCTCAGTGGGGAGACCAACAGACTGCAATGCAGAGGGTCTCGAGTTCGAACCCACGTCGCGCACCTCTGACTTTCGGAAGATATATGACTTTTCGAAATTATGTGCGTATTGATTGACAATTATCGCCTGCTTCGTGCCTCGGAGAGCACGTTAAGCCGTCGGTCCCGGCTGCCATGAACATCTATGGCAGTCGTAATTGGGAAGTCAGTGCCCTATAATATCCTGACACTGGTCTAGCCTTAGGATAACGTTAGCCTTCGGGTTGCGGAAGTCAGGTGGCAGCCGCTCCGTGTAAAAACTGATATCCAGTCAAATCCGGTTAGACCAGAAAGCCGACCCCAAGTGACTTGGGAATAATAAAAGCTAGGGAGAAGACATGGCTAAAGGTCATTAATGAACATCATAATCCTAACTAATATTATAAATGCGAATTTGTGTTTGTTTGTTTCGCTTTCATGCCTTAGCTACTCGACCGATTATCATGAAATTTAAGTATACATCTTGTTAGGGGAACAGAAAAGGACATAGGGTACCCTCATCCAAAAAAATGTATTGTTACTAATCTAGCCTCAACTTCTGCAAGCGAAGCCGTGGGTAAATACTAGTTAGATATATTACAAACATAGAAAGGAATCGAAGATCAGATGAAAAGAAAGAAATAGTAGGTATATGAGTCATCGGTATTCTTACTTTTACTAACTTAAACGCAGTAATAACTTATAATGTCAGCCTTATATTAAACTGTCCCATTATTGGGCACGAGCTTCTTCTTAGTGTGAGAACGAAAGAAGAAGGCCATAGACCACCATGCTGGACCCGTGCGGGTTGGCTGACATCACATGTATTTGAGGCTTAATGGAGAATAATGTACTGTGGCAATAATATCTCTACTTTTGAGTTCTCGTAAGACGATGGTTCTTCGCAGGTTGTCTTGCTCAGGCGTCGCTTGAGAAATCGATCGATTTATCATCGAAAAACCTAAAATGATTCAAAAATAAAAGCAACATTCTTTTCTAAAAGTCAATTATTCTAACTAGTATAATAAATGCCAATAAAAGTTGATTTGTTATGCATGCACCCGTTAATTACTTTACTGGTAATCATGAAATTTCGCATACACGTTGTCAGGAGTACAGAAAAAACATAGGGAATCATTCACCCAAAAAATGTATCGTTTCTGTGCTAAGCCGCGGGCACAATGAACATATTTTTTATAATCCTCGCTTTGTCAATGACGAGGTGGCTATTTAGGCCAGCGCTAACCCACAGTATACAATGTTAGTAGTTAATCTTACAGAAAGATGCAAAAGCGTTGCCTCTATAAGAAAACCACGTAAACTGTCGTCGTGGTAACACGAGGGTGCTATATCGTGCGACTCTTAACGCCACAAACGTCGACCAAGTGATTTCCAATCGAGTCCACAAGACTACATCGCTGTAGAATCTATGGAATAGACTGATCTTAGGTCAACACTTAGGTAATATATCAGACTAGCTCTTGCACGCGATTCCACCCGCATGTAACTACATTAATAAAAGTAGCCTAGCCTCAGTTTTAAACTATCTCTGTACCAAATTTCATCCAAATCGCTTTAGTGGCTTGGCCGTGCAGAGCTGAATAGTAATAAAATATAATATAATAATTTCTTCTTCTTAATGTGCCTCTTCAATCTTGAAGGATGGCTGTCAACTTCTTAAATTCTAGCTTATCAGTAGCCATATGGAACAGTTGTTCGACGGAGGTAATACCGGTCCACTCCCGGATGTTCCGCAGCCACAATTGTTTCCTTCGGTCAGCGCGTCTCTTTCCTTCTATCTTATCCATCATGATGAGTTGGAGCAGCCTATATCTTTCGTGTCTAAGCACATGACCTAGATATTCTATCTTGCGTGATGGTAAGTAACATTTTACGAGGCATATGGACACGCTGAAGCACAATCTCTTTTCTGACCTTTTGTGTTCAACTGATCCTTAACACACGAAGATAGCACCACATTTCAAATGCTTGCAAGCGTTCCGTAGTATTCTTTTTCAGAGTCCATATTTCTCAACCTAACAGGACGACTGGCCAGATGTAACATAATACCAGTCTAACTCGGAGTTTTAAGTTCAGTTGACAAGTACAAAGGACTTTCCTCATGTTATTAAAAGACGCTCGGGCAAGTTCTATCCGGGTTACAATTTCTTGGTCAGATTCCCATTTTTCATTTACCCAAACACCAAGATACCTGTACTATCGTACTCGCTCAACATTTTGCCCCGCTATCGATATACTAGGTACACATTCCGTATTTCGTATTTATAATATTAGTAACGATTATGATCTTAGTACGATAAAATTATTTTTTTGCAGTAAATGTGTAGGTAGTAATTGATGAATTACATACCTTTGTGCCCCGGTGAATAGTATATATGCGACTGCTGTAGATGAGGTATTGGATTCGATTCCCAGGTCAAAAAAGGTCTTATTGGATTTTCAGTAGTAGCACGGAGTTGGCAAATAAGCTTGGTGAACGGCAATAGCTTCAGCCCTGTTGGGACGTAAAATATAATTGAAATATCGTTGTAATACAAATGTGCCAAAGCCTTCGCAGATGTAAACGTGAGGCTATGCACGTGTATGGTAATATTATGAATTACCGAAATCGGCATTTTTGTCGATAATCGCCCGTCGCTTAGTGTTACTATAGAGATGCCGACTCTTCTCATAGAACCTTAAAAAACTAAACTCCTGAAAGTGTCGTACTATCTTGATGCATAATTTGAATGTCGTTTCCATGGAGTTTACATCTGTGAAGCACTTTTGTCTCACGCTGCGGCTCACTTCGCTCGATCGGGCGCTTATTCGCGATTACGCCCGTCGGCCACGTTCGAAGCGACTCAGCGCAGGTGATTGAAGAAAAAATACGCCTAGATAAGCCTTGTTATAAAGTTCTTGAGGCCAGCAGTTTTGGCGATGTGGGTGGATAGATGAACGTATGTTTTGATATCCTAACTAATATTATAATTGGGAATGTGAGTTTGTTTGTATCGCTTTCACGATTTAACTACTCGACCGATTATCATGAAATTTCTCACACAAGTTGTCAGGGATACTGAAAAGGACATAGGGTAGCTACTGTTTCAGAGGGATAGACATTTATTGATGAAATCTAGAATAAGGCAAGCAAAGCCGCGGGAAAAAGGGAGGTATTGTAAATGCGAATGAGAATTTGTTTATTGTCCTCTGAGTCTTCTTCGAAGAGGTTAATAAAAACACTATGTGGGTCTGTGTGTCTGTCAGTTAGTGACTGGCATAACTTTGGAACCACTGGACCGATTGACTTGTAACTTGGTGTGCCGACTCCTTAGGGTCATACCTCGGTCGATTTTACATATGTGCCCTATGGGTGACAAGACCACTGAGATATAGGCGTCATTTCTTTTCATTACTTTTATATTTAAGACGAAGTGGTTGAATCCTGGGTTTTGACACCCATCTCGTTTGTAACGCTTTCACGCCTTAACTACCCGACCGATCATCATGAAATTTCGTATATACGTTGACAGGGACAAGACAAGAAAAAGATCGACATTAACACAAGCAAAGCCATGGGCAAACACTAGTATGTAGTTAAGAGTTTTCATCTATATAACGCGGATAATTCCGCGAGCAAAATTAGAATGTAATTAGTTTAGAGTTCTCATGACATGAGTGGTTAGCATAGAGGAATCATTTCACTTTGATTTGTTTTAACGAACACACATAAAACAATACGAGTGTAAATATATACATACAGTCTCAAGCCATTATCCTTGAAGGGACTTAAAAGCGCACCTACTAACTCAAAGCTCTGCTCTTTGAGTTAATATGTGCATCATTATAAAAAAATCAATGTAACAAAAGCTTAAAACAATTACGTGACTACAGTTTAAAAAACGCAAGAAAGGTTAGTAGCTTATAAACTAATTAAGTGATTGAGAAGGTAACATCAAAGTTGTTTTGTTGATTAATCGATTTAGCCATTCCTCAAGACGGTTTCCAAGGAAAATCGTTCTTATTTATTCAGCTCCGGTTTTCTTTCCTACCAACACTAAGTGGATTGCGGTCCAACATTCATCCGAAACATTTCCAATACTGGCAACCCCAGGCTCAAACAGAGCATACGAATGCCTAATTACAAATCTGTTCCAAAAAAAAACAACATTCAAACTGAGAACTCCATCCGAGTGAACTCGATTCAACATCTGTCGTTCCACAGATTCGACATTCAAACAAAATATCATAGGGATGGGCCTTACCGGTTAAATTAACCGGAACAGTACGAATTTATCCGAATTAGACGCACTTCGGATACCAACTGAGCCTCTGCACTTGACTACTGAATACGATTTGGGGTTTTAGAGAGATGTAGACGTGCGGTTTCTTTGCATATTTTTTTGTATTGACTTTTTTCCATACGTGTAATATATCACGCGTACATTTCCAAAGTAGTAAGCAGAGGTTTACGACACCCATAATTCGACTATTGTTTTAGGCCTCACTTAATAGTCAGCGAGTCTATTGCCATCTAGCGCTATTCACCGTTCAATCCAATAATCATCATCATCATCAGTGTATCAAACTCAAACATGCACAGCATTCGCATACACTACAGCTACGGTCCTGTGGCTGAAGTTTGCATGTGATCAATATTTGCCAGGCTCGATTTTTGAAAAGGGTATAGCGCTATTGGTATTTTCTGTTAAGTAGTTCGCTGTGCGCTTAGCATACAGCAATTGGATTGTCTACTATTACATGATTCAAAAAACATAGCAGCTAGTTTAAGGGAAAGGTTACATTTTTGCCTGTCGAAAATGCAATGTGTGCGTGTGTTTATTAATGGATATAGGTACATATCAAGAAAGTATGAAGCACACAAAGAAAATAGATACATACAAAGTCATACGCTTTTTACCTCGAAGGGCTAGGCAGAGGCCACAGTACAGTAGTCATATTCACTACCGCTGCGCTACCCAGACAGTCAAAGAAAATACAAAAACGCAGCGGTCCAACCGCCCACCACCCTCTTCACGGCGAGTCTAAAGGAAAAATTCCGGAACTGGTTTGGAAACCGATGCGGTTCATAAAGAGGACTATATCCAATTTGTTGGAGCGGACTCGACCGGCCGGACACCGCTCGACATTTAAATTAGTTAGCCGTTTGCCTACGGGATTCATATCTACTGAAAAAAAGCGCTTTGATTTTTTTATTTGCTGAAAGTAGGGTACTCCTAAATATGAAAGCAAAAATATGGAATAATATTTCTCTTCGTGTTCAAAGCGAATTGATTTTTGGTCTATACAAATCATAGGAAAAATATGATTATTATTTACTAGCTTTTGCCCGCGGTTTCACTAGCGCTTATCTAGATTTTGTCTATACATTTCTATCCCTCAGAATCAGTACCTATTTTCTGGATAAATAGTACTCTATGGCCTATACTGTACTATTGACGACGTGTGCGCAAAATTGCATGATGCTCGGTCTAGTAGTTAAGTCGTGAAAGCGTAACAAATAAGCAATCTCATATTAGTTTATTAGTTTTTTTAGGATATTTTTTTATATTTTTAAAACAACTTTTGATTTTATGTTCGTGTTCTGTGTCGCGGAGAACTTTACAAACATACTATTAATAGACACAGCCTACTAAACAAAACAATAATTTGTGGGTCACACATTTAATAGTTCCGTGTGGTATTCGAATCAACAACACTAGGCACGGGATCAGCGGCCATAGATAAGACACTATATAACTGACAGTGGCGACGCGACCGCTTGCCTGTCATCGTGCACAAAACTAGCAGTATCGTACTTACTTACTTCACTGGCTCAGCGACCCAAAGTGGATCTTGGCCTCCAACATTAAAGTGCGCCATTCTTTCCTATTTTGTGCCAAGTCAGACCAATCAAGCACATTCATCTCTTTGAAGTCTTTAGATAGTTCATCTTTCCAGCGGTACCTTTGGTGACCCATTGGACGACGCCCGGTGGGTCGCCCGAGATATGCTCTTTTGGCAGCTCGATCCTCTCCCATTCTTGAATGCAGTATCGTAGCTTTTATGAAAAAAGCGCCTACTTAGGCTTGGCTTTGAGCTCAATTTCCAAAAGAACTAAACTCATGACGGCTGGCAATAGGCGCTTTTCCTATTAGTAGGTATTTAAAACATAGCTGGCAATGTGTAGTACCCATTTGCCAACCCCTTCGAAACGTCTGTACACCAAATCATGATATGTTCCCATTACAATTGCCAACCCTGTGTACGTTTATTAAGAAACCCCGTGCAAATAGGCGTTAACAGATGCAAATGACACTTCAACGCAATAATCTATCGTTACAAGTGGTGCCGGAAAATTTGACTTCGCACTGGGGTAAGAAACAGCTGCGGTTTTATTTACCTACAGTATAGTTGTTTTATTTAGGTTTAATATGGTATAATTTCTGCAACACCTTGTACATATACATACATACAAAGATTCACGCCTGTTTCCCAGAGGGGTAGGCAGAGACTACAGATTTCTATTTGTTACGATCTTGATACACTTCTCTGGCTTCATTCACTTTCATAACATTCCTCATACACGCTCGCCGGTTTAAGGTGCTCTTAACCTCACCTTTATCCAGAACGTCTCCGATCTGATTAATAAACGTTCGCCTAGGTCTTCCCCTTGCGACTGTTCCATTCACACTAGCCTTATAAACTTTCTTAGTCAGTCTTTTCTCGTGCATTCTTTCTGCATGCCCACACCAGCTTAACATTCCTATTTCTATTCTCGTCACTATATCCACTTTTATGCCGCATCTCTCTAATCACACTATTCATTATTCTATCTTTCAGAGTCACACCACATATATTTCTCAGCACTCTCATTACTACAGCATTTATTCTGCTCTCATGCTTCTTTTGCCATACCCAACTTTCACTTCCATGCATAAGTGTAGGCACTAATAGTCCTCTATGAACAGCCAAACGTGCATTTTCGGATACATTTCAACTGTTTATAAAAGCACGTAGAGCGCCATTCAATTTATTGCCAGCAATCGTTGTAGATATGAGTTGTAAAATATTGAAATTATAATTTAATGGCGATTTAAAAGACTGGCTGTGGCTTTATTGTATGTACACATTACTTAAAACTAGCTAAAGTGTCAATTTAGTATATTTAGTAAACTAAGACAGACTTAAGACTCTAGTACCTGTGCCGTTCATAAGTGTAACTTGATACCAAAATGAATAAATTATATTTATATGGTTAGCCGGACTGCCTGACTACGCTGTTTTAATACCTATAAGATTTGTGCAGAGTGGAACAAAGTTTAAATCATACCGTGCTACAGACTCGAAGAAAAATAGCGTTCACATTTTCTGAGCGGATAAGTTCTCCTTAGCTTAATTACTAGTGAATGAGAGAGACATATATATCTACGAGTACGATGTTTAGTTGTATTTATTATAGATAGTATTTGAACGTATATTCGTCTCTCTTATTTGACTTAAAATCTGTGGCACACGTAATTTTTACTTTATACGAGATTTTAATAATCTTGTACTCTACTGCATCTGTAAAATGTTGAATCAGTGTGAGATGGGACAAAATAATCTAATATCTAAAATGAAATAAAGTATATATTATTCTTACATATTCTTCAAAAAGTTTCTGTACGGGGTACGGTGTTACCACACTGTTTTGCGAAATATTGATTCATACGTATTACTTTTTACCATACTTCACGTTTTAGATTTTAAGCCACATTAATGTACTAAAACTGAAACTAAAATGAATTCAACTCTTGATGATGTTGACTACCAATTGATCCATAGAAGCGTAAGTTAAAAGAAAGGAAAAAGCGAAACATCTGAGTAAGTAAATCTCTTTTCTGCAATCTGTTCTGTGATTTAAAAATTTTAATATCATTCTAAACCTTTTGAGCTACGACGGCTCTTCAACGGCCAGACACACTTTTCAATGATATCAGGCCTTTGAGCAATTATTGTCAACTGATATCAAAGAATATGTAAAATAAACCGCTTCCAAAACGCCGCGTTTTCTTCCTCCATGCCGTACAAAATAAGTCATTTCTAATTGGATGGAACGCATATTTGCATATAGATTGCATTGGCTCGATACCCACACCGGGGGAATCTCTTCTGAAGGCTAATAATACCTCCTTGGTTAACCCTAGTGCATTCTTTTGTGTTTTAAATTTTAAGGGTCCTTGATTTAAATGGAAAACTTAACCCTGACGAAAATAATTTGGTTGCGTGGCCTCGATGTTTTCTTTTTTTCTTTTTACAAGTAATTGAGAGTTGGTGCCTTTGCATACATTTATTTTTGCAGCTGATAGCATAGCCTCAAAATAAAACTTAAAAAAATAGGTAGGGTTGTACTGAGGGTTTCTATTAAATCATTTTTAGACTGCCTCGGTGGCGCAGCGGTTATTAATGCGACTGTTGTTCATGTGGTCTTGGGTTTAATTACTGGCTAAAATGTTATCGGGTTTGCTGTCAAGTAATTATCAGTAGTAGTAAGGAGTCTGCATCTATTGCTCGGTATACAGCAGTAAGCTAATCATCTATTATGTAGGATCTAAAACCATTTATGGCAAAATCATAGGTATATTAGATACCTCGTCAAAAGGGGCAAATCTTTTGCATCCACCGGACACTGTGGCAAACTGCGTACTCCTAAGAACTGACATAAAAATCCATTATTACTATGCCCTTAACGTAGACCTTACAAACACTAATCGCATTCGTTACCGCTGTGCCACCGAGACATTAATATCCTATGTAATACTAGATGAGCCTGCGGTTTCACGCGCGTTTATGTTTACTGCGCCTCTCCCGTGGGTTATAGCGTGATGTTATATAGTCTTTAACCTTCCTCGATAAATAGGCTAGCCAACACTAAAACAATTTTTCAATTCGGACCACCAGTTCCTGAGATTAGCGTGTTCAAGCAAACAAACAAACAAACTCTTCAGCTTTATAATATTAGTATAGATTATAAATGCGAATGTCAGTTTACTCGACCGATCATCATGAAGTTTTGCATACACGTTGTCAGGGGAACAGAAAAAGACATAGGGTACCTTATATCCAGAAAAAAATATCGTTACTAACCCAACCTAACCTACATTTATGCGAACGAAGCCGCGGGCAAATACTAGTTAGAATATCTTCTTCTCCCTAGCCTTTATTATTTCCAAGTCACTTGGGGTCGGCTTTTCTGGTCTAACCGGATTTGATTGGATATCAGTTTTTACACGGATCGGCTGCCACCTGACCTCCGAAACCCGAAGGCTAACGATACCGTAAGGCTAGACCAGCGTCAGGATATAGATAGATATAGGGCACTGACTTCCCAATAACGACTGCCATAGATGTTCATGGCAGCCGGGACCAACGGCTTAACGTGCTCTCCGAGGCACGGAGCAGGCGATAATTGTCAATCAATACGCACATAATTTCGAAAAGTCATATAACTTCCGAAAGTCAGAGGTGCGCGACGTGGGTTCGAACCCGAGACCCTCTGCATTGCAGTCTGTTGGTCTCTCTACTGAGCTATCGCTGCCATGTACTAGTTAGAATATAACTATAAAAAAATATGAAAGCAATGTACTAGTCCTAGTACTCTATATAAACATATCACATTTGCACAAGAAACTACCTATCAATAAATATCAACTACAGAACCTTTGTAATACCGAACAAACTCTCAACAAACAGATTTTAGCAGTTTCTTGAGAAATTCGACAGATTGGACTGAGATCTCGTTAGTGATAAAATAACAAGTCTGTCTGTGAGACAATTGTATATAAATATGTTTCGCTGGAGAGACTACGTTTTGAATAACATTTTATTCGAGTAGTGTAACTTTTTATTTGGTACAAGGCAGAATTTTATTAGAACAATGATTTGCCTACAATTTTATGACAATTAAATTTATCTAATAACAATTAGGAATATCAATAATATCTATTGATATTCATAATAGTGTAACTACATTTGATAAGTTTTTGGCAATATTTGATGTGGGGGAGCCAGCAAATTAATAGTTATGAATTCGAGGTAAAACTCACAAATAATGTAGCTTAACTGTATCCGGATGAACTGGTAACATACCTACATTTGTCGATAATTATATTCAATTACTAGTAGTCTACTTTTACAATCAAAGATGTTAGCAGCAAACAATTGGGGACTGCTACACAGAACTCTCGATTTAAATTTTACACCTGCAGCTGAGTTTTGGATGTTATATATAGTTATCGCTTGAATTGATTGAAACCTCTACGTAATGCTCTTAAAGGTTTTTAAAATCTGGCCAACTGGTAAAAGCCAGCGTATTGAACTATGACGTAACACTTCTCAGCAGTAGAACAGTCGTAAACATGGCTGATATTAATATATTATGAACCCACACCCTCCACGATAGTTCGGCAGTTTTGCATTTCGGGTAAGTCATGTACAATATGCAATCACGTATATTACGTACATAATTGATTAAAGTCCCATCAACACAATTATTATGCCTAGAATCAAAGTTGTCTCATTCAAAAAATCTTCTAAAACTTTGATCGGGTCTTTTAAGAGCACGGAAACTAACTTGTAGAAAATCTCACTTCAAACACCATCGAAAAAGTCCGAAGATTATTTTAATGAAAACCGCTTCGAATAGTATCGGAAACTTTGAGTAAATTAAAAAAGTTCACCCTCTGATTAGACCTATTCATTATTAAGCTAAAGCGAACTAATCTGAAAAAAATCTCGTTACAGAGTCGGAAGTTGCCGAAAGTTGCCGAAGTTGGCCGAAGTTGCGCCCCTTTGATAGGCCGCAACTATTGCTAACGGATAAGTTTCGCCCTAGGAAGAACGTATAGTACAAGCGAATAGATTTCTATAATAAAATCACTTTTTATTTAATACTTTTAGCGGTAGTGAATGCAAATTGCTGTGCGACTTTTCGGGTTAGAATCCCAGATCGACCAGTGTTATTCAGTTTTTTTGGTAAGAAACTCATAGTAGCAGTTTAGAGATATGGATCTGCAATATATTTTTCCCGCTAGTTCCACACCGCCTTCCTGTATAGGTGTTAATCGTAGTCAATACTTTAAAAAATCAGTTGAATGGCATTAGCTTTTGCGCCAAAGAGTACCCTGGTCTCACTGTTAAACAGCACACCGTCTTATCAACGTGTTTGGTAATTCTACACAACGCAGGAATAAAATAAAAAGGTTGTTTAGATGTGATGTTAAGTAGGGCGGAGTTAGTTCTTCAGTTGGATCGCCCCAGTTTAAGCGAAGTGGACATGCCACTGTCTCCTACTTTAGAAAATCTACATCTCTAAATTAAATACACGTCACGGCATTTTTTTAACTGTTACGTAGACGATGAAGATCGGCGACATATTGCATTTTATACAACAACTCACATGAAGGACAAAGACAAAAATTAAGGTGTGCCCAGCCAAGTCTGACGGACGACGGCTGACGAAAGAAACAGCGGATGCCTGGGGACGACAAAGGCGCCAGGCTGTTATGTCCGTTGGAAAAAGACTATCGTTTACAAGAAGTCTAAACACACGCTCTCCTCTTATGTTGTACACCAAACCCTTAACAAGAGATCAAAGCAAGCCGTTCACGACATCATTAAATGACTACCATGCGAATTTCAAATCAAATTTGCGGTTCCCCTAACCTCATTCATATCGCATTAAGGTTCATTTTCCTATAAATCCGTTGATCATATTACTTTGTCGAAGTACATATGCGATTTCCTATAAGCACTAGTAAGTAAAATGATTATACTATTGATGATATGTATGGGATTATGATCTTTATGTGTATGTAATTGAGGTGTTATTGGAATGCATTTGTCATCGTTAATTACGGCTTAATACAGGGTATTTAGCTTTGATGTTATAACAAAGAAAGGCATTATGCTGTTGTGTATATGTTTGTTAATCAATTAGTATTAATTATATTAATAGAATTATGGTTTTGTTTGTATGTGTATTGTATTATGTTATTTCAATTTCAGTATATTGTGCAAGCAGGGGCGTGCACAAAGATTTCTGGTAGGGTACCTATGCACGCTCTACCCGAAACCTCTGCGAGGGCACTATATTTCATTTATAAATGTTTTTGAGTGTATATATGTATATTTGTGTACAATAAATAAATAAAATATCTTACCAAATTCAATTCAGCGACTTTTCGACATGGCACCATTGATGATTGTGTGTGTGGCCACCATGAATATCCAAATAACTGACTGATGGTGAGAACAAGTCACCTAATTGATATCCATTGTGGCCTTGTAGGTATTACAAGGCCGTGAGATGTTAAGAGTGTTTATTGCGCAAATGAACAAAAATAAATGAACGAAATTACTAACATACTTGACTGTAGGTATTATTTTAACTACGTCAATCAACCGTTTAAAAATATTTCTATTCCTTTCAACTTTTGCGTTGTGCCTTTCAATGTCTAATTTGAACTGTGTATTAAAACTAGACTCTATTCTACGTTTTCCAAACATTTGGAACTTTAAACAAGAATCTATATGTTTTTCCGGCGAATTGTGTTTGAAGCAGCTTTGTGAAAATGATTTAAATCCGAATATCCATTATAGGTCCAAACATTATTTTTATCTTGTTTTGAAAATAATATACACGGAAAACAAAATAGTTTATTTGTGTGTACACAGCCCGCTAGCCAGCTATAAATATTATAATACTTTTTATTAAAAGAACGTGTCGTATTACCTTTCTTTTGTTTTAGATCTAAATCGCGAACACAGCGTCCAAGAGAAATTATTTTATTTTTGTCATCAAAAGACAACATCGAGGAAACATCAGTTTTTAATTTATTTAAACACACATCACCAGCACAGATCTCACAGGGATAATCTGCCATAATTTACAGTAATTCCGGTAATTTCACTAATAATTTAGTTATCAATTACAAAGCGCTCAAAATCTCCTCGACAGCTCTGTGAAATAATTAATAATTGCGTACGATGCTATATTGCTAAAATAATAGGCCTATAATAAACAATAATTATGATGTTTTTGACAAATATTTAAGCTAGTTGGATTATGTAGGCAGTGCCTTCAGTAGCCGAACACACGTGCATTTTACACACACAAGCAATATATTTGTCTCGTAAACAGCGTAATCGATTGACGTTTAAATGTACTGCCAATAAGCACGAAATATCTCTGCTTCCAGACACCTCTCTATTATATATTATATTCTATTTGTTTAGTAGTTCGCTCAAGGACCAATATATGGCAGTGGCACAAGCTCTTATTGTATCTGATAATTTTATAGTGTATTTATTATTATCCAGTATTTGTATATATATTTATTATTATGTAGTATTTAATAAATAGATTTCGATCATATAGATTTACATAGGCCAGCGGATTAGGGTATGCAGTGCTTATTAAATAAGCACTGCATACCCTAATCCGCTGGCCTATGTAAATCTATATGATCGAAGGCGCGTGCGCTTCATACAAGCAAATTTTGCTTGTATGAAGCGCACGCGCCTGTGTGCAAGCAGCGACATCTTAGTGGGAGACCGTTGGACTGCTACGCAGAGGTCTCGATTTCGATCCCAGGGCGATGTTTGACTTTTCGAAGTTAATTATCGCTTACTTTAACGGTGAAGGAAAACGTCGTGAGGAAACCTGCATGTCTGAAAGTTCTCAATAATGATCTAAAAGACATGTAAAGTTTGCCAATCTGCACTAGGCCAGCGTAGTAGACTATGGCCAAACCCTTCTTACATTGAGAAGAGGCCCGTGCCCAGCAGTGGGACAGTTTAATACAGACCTAATATTATTATAGGTATATACATATATATAATTCTTCTGTACGTGTGTTGACAGTGAACTCCTCCTAAACGGCGGGACCGATTTGAATGAATTTTTTTGTGTGTGTTCAAGTGGATTCGAGGATGGCTTTTTTTTGCCCGTACATGACAACGTCTGCCTGGACAGGTAATAGGTATATATATTATATTTAGTGTGCAAATATAATTCATTCATTGCACACGCGTGCACACACACACACAGACACACATGCATGCACATACAAACACACAGACACGCGCATACACACACATGCACACACACACACACACATACACACAAATACACACACACAAACTCACACACACAAACACACACCCACACTGCACATTCTCTCTAACAACATATTGTCACTAGGAATTACGAATTAGTCATATTTTGTGGCTGCATGTATCTCTTTATTCTAAATATTGAATATTCTGCTTGGGGGCCTGGAGATCTGTCACAAAGGGTTATCCCTAGTATAAACTACAGACTCTCACAAAGAAAATAGCTGGTAGTATAACAGAGTCTATTAATGTGCCCGGTATATGACAATTATCAAACGCGAAAGTAATTATGTACCATTAGGTGTGTAGTATGCTTATTAGCAACCCAAGTTGTGTAAAAAACATCTTTAATCTGACAATTGATCGAATGCCAGACATAATTGAAAACTTATTGTGTCTAGCCACCGCTGTGCCGCTGCGTCTCAATAGGCAAATGTTGTCAAATACTCTTTACACCGAATATGTCAGTTTATTTATTGAAATAAATAAATATTCTACCACATACACACAACACCATCTATCCCAAACTAAGCAGAGCTTGTACTATGGGTACTAGACAATGGATAAACATACATATATGTTTTGTTTTTGTAAATACTTTCATATTTTACATAGAAACACCCAGACCAAGACAAACATCCAGGTCCATGCGCACAAATGTTTGACTTGTGCGTGAATTGAACCCGTGACCTCAGGCGTAGCAGTCGGTTATACTAACCACTACGCCATCGAGGCCGACTAATTTTAAGGTAATGCGATTCGAATTTATTTCGAAAAATATTAGTATCTTAATTGCTGTACCTATAGTTTAAATGAAAAAGGTAATAAACTGTTGCCAGTAAATATAATAAATTGTTACAATAACCAGCTTCACTTTGTGATTTATCACTGCAATCAAAAGTCCATAAAGAACTAGCCGAAGGAATAATATACGTACTTCTGCCTTCCCCTTATTCGATATACAGGCATGATGCCCAGTATATATGTAAGCAATCTAATATCTATTACTAATATCAGCCCTGTATTAAACTGTTCCACCGCTGGGCAAAAGCCTCTTCTCAGTGTGAGATGGGTTAGACTATAGTCCACCACGCTGGCCCAGTGCGAGTTGACAGATTTCACGTATCTTTGAGAACTCTTAGACATGCATGTTTCCTCACGATATTTTCCTTCACCGTTAAGCAAGCGATAATTAACTATTTAATACGCAAATAACTTCGAAAAGTCAGAGATTCGCGCCTTGGGATCGAACTCGAGACCGCTGCGTGGCAGTCCAACGGTTTCCCACTAGGTTATCGATACTGTATATATATGCTATATAATATCTATTAGATCTAATATAATCAAAAACAGAAACATCTTAAACTAAACTATAAAATTAAATACACAAATCTAGTTTTCAAAGCAAATAATACATCTTCAACAATATTATAAGTTATGCTTACTGTCTACCCTTATCAGTATGTTAACGTCGTAATGTTTTAGTAGCACTGACGTAGATGCGAGATAAAACATTTTATCTTTGAATATATTGCTTTATGATTTAGGAGAAAGGTCAGTGAAGGTATCTGAGGTCTTAATACTGTGTCATTGCTAATATTCATTTTAATTTAAGGTTTGTAAATGAAGATTAATGGTAATTTTTCATTGGTGATAAAGTTTGTATATTTATTGAAGGTATGAGGTTAAATAGTTCCATTCATGTGTTGATCAAATCAAATATGCTACTATATTTCCTGTGTCGCAGTTTTGCAAACATTCTAAGAGCAAATTTTTTTTTTATGACAGTGTCTGTTCAATAAATAATATATCGCGGCGGGCTTTACACGCATTCAAACGCACACACAGAACATCCAGACTCGGAACAAGTATTTGCGGATTATTCAAACTTTTATCCTGAGCCAAACCCATAAGATTCGGCGTAGTCGTACTAGCGAGGCGACGATACACTATCTGTGCAGTCTAAGTCGATTTTCTCTCTTTATTGGGTAAACTAGAGAGAGTAAACCAGAATGCGTACCAACAAGTTTGGGTCCTCATACCTCTGCCGAACGATCAAGGCATGGAATTCTCTGTCAAGGCACGTGTTTCCTTCTTCTTTCAATCCTGGGTCCTTTAAGCGGGGCGTGAAAAAGCACCTTCTCAGGCCGTCAAAGTAGAGACCTCAACATCGCCTCGGCTGCTATAAGGACGATGTGGAGGCCACTACTCTTAGACCACACGACTGCTTACCATCAGGCGGAGTTTATTAGGTTTTTCTGTTAAGAAATCTCAATAGCAGCCCGGGGTTAGGAAGTTGGCGGTGTAAGACACATCCGTGCCTCGGAAAGCACTGAAAGCCGTTTGTCCTGCGGCTGATCTCTCTCCGGTCGTGTCGGATTACCGTCCCATCGGATCATGAGAGTTAGTTAGGAACAGAGAATGCAATTGTGTTTGCGCACACACTTGTGCACTATAATTTCTCCTGCGCAGATGGCCAGTCTCCGTTAAGATTGGCCGCCGTGACCGAAATTCAGTCTGGGGGACATTATAATAACATTGCTTGCATTTGCGTTATCATAGATTTTATGTCTAACAAGTTGTACTTCTGTAACAGATTTTGGTACGATTTATAGCTGTAACAGCATTTATTGTGCATACAACACAAGAAGTGCATACAACGCAAGAAGTGCATACAACGCAAGAAGTGCATACAACGCAAGAAGTGCATACAACGCAAGAGATTGATTTAACTTGAAAATAATATTATTAAGATTTTTGACGTAACTATAAGTAGCAGCACTAGTAGCATACAGATCGTTAATCTTACTATTACGTGGAACCTAAAATATATTTTTATCTGGCTATGTTTTTGGTACATAGAATGGACAATGGCTTGTCTGGTTAAAGCAATGGCGGGACCATTTAACATTTGACGTAGAAGCATTCTAATGAAGACTTGGTCTTAAAGTACTTATCTAAATTTAATGAGAGTGAATGAAGCAAGAAACATGCATATGTTTTACAGCCTTGGCCAAAAGTATGGAGCACCCTCTATGAGAACTGCATTTTTTTTAAAGTTTTGTATTGTTTAAAATGTAACGACTTGTTTACATTTTAAATGATCTTTACTATGACCATTATTTACCATATTTAAACGAAAGGTATTGTTTCCTACTGCAAATGTTACGCACGTGCAAAATATATGGCGTGTAACACGCATGACCCTACGTGTGTTATTAAGTAAGCTAACACCAAATAACCCAAAACTCATCGCAACTTCTTCAGCGTATTAGAATTTTACTTTGACCTCACTTGGTGACATCACTAACGAGCCATCCCGATTCCCGTCACGTCCCCGTCACGCAGGGTAAACATCTTTTTGGACATGAAGTAAATTACGTTATTAGAAACATGATGGGAAAAGTTTTTATTTGGTTGCTAGGTGAAATTTTATCTCAAGATATACGGCGTAGCGTATCACATTATGATGTGGGCGTAAGAGATGTGTAGAAGAAGTATTTTCATGTAGTACTAGGTACGGTAGTATATGAAACGTCGTCGCAGCGGATCAACGCATTGTATGCCACACCTGCGCTACGACGAAACACGATGTCGCAGCGCAAGGAGACGACGCACGTCCGCTGTCCGTAGATTAGCTCAGTCAGTCTCCACAATTGATCGGCACAAACGTGTTCTATTCTTGCTTTTATTGCGACACCGCCAAAATAAATGTAGAAACAATAAAAGATTGTGGATATCTCCCTTGATTGCATTAAGAAATAGTGACGGTCAGTTTTTAGCAGTGGAACACTGTCCGTTGTCGCACCGGAGCTCCGACAACGCAGCGCATCACCCTCCCCCCGCTACGTCTCTCGTCCGTCGATCCGTTGAAACTTCGCGTGCGACGACGCAACGCATTAATGTGGCATGTCACAAAAAATATATGGAAAACGACGCAGCATCGACGCTGCGACGACGCAACGCAACGTAACGCACTGACGGGGATTACCAGTATCATTCACGCGATTTTTGGAAATAGAAATAGAAGATGTGATGAAAAAAATTAAGGAGGGAGTTGTAGTGGCTCTACGGATAGCTTAGTGGTTTAATTGGTCGTCTAACCGATGCCACTGCACCGAGTGTTAGGTCTGATCTCCATATAGAACGAAAAATTGTGTGATACACAAATAGTAGTGCCGATACAATGAACAAACTGCCAAGTCTAGATATCTATATATTAATATGTGAAGCAAAATCTTTGTACCCCTTTTTACGAAAATTGCGCAGACGGGAGTATGAAATTTGACACAGTTAAAGTTTATATGGAGAAGGAGAGGCGAATTCTAATATTTTTATAAAATATGCATTACAAATACATTAAATTAATGGAAAACACTACACGCACACAACCAAGCATTTGACACACGCAGTCGAATCGCGTTCTTAGTATTTCGACACTGTTCGTCTGACATCGTACAATTCTTTGTAACTATGGTTACCTATATCTTATTTATATGTAATAGAGAAAAACGAGTAACAAAGTAGCAAGCTTAGGAATTTTGGTCGAATTTTGATCACTAGGCGACCGCTAGTTCTATTAATTATTTATAAAGTCAAGAAATTATGATAATTTATCTTTTAAAAAACACGATGGTCACTGATAATCTATAAATAAATATGGAAATTAAGGTAATTTTTATATAATAGCCCTAATTCAGATTATGCTTATAAACCATTTCACTGCTGGGCACAGAGTCCCATCTTCTTCTCATTGTGAACAGCCATAGTCCACTAAGCTGGCCAAGTGAGGGTCTGCAAATTACACTCATCTAAAAAAATATAACGGAGAGCTTTTAGATATGCAGGTTTCCTCTTACCTTCACGCTTCAAAGCGATCAGTAACTCAATTGACTTTTTCATATGCACATAACTTAGAAAAGTCTGTGTTTCATGTCGTGGAATCGAAGTCTTAACCCTAACCGACACTGGGAATCCAACGGTCTCCCACTAAGTTATTGCAGCCAGATGGCCATGCTTTTATCCCTCCTAAATGCTACTTAAGTCACGGTCATTCAAAGTACGAACTCGAGGTCATGACACGTTGCGTTCTTATTTATGTTTTCCGCTGTTTTCATCCTAGCGCTCTCATTTTTTTTAACCTTCTCTGAGGTAGGCTTTCAGTATGAGTTACTGTATTGCCAGAACTATAGCCATCTTTACTATTACCATGCGAGACCTTTCATCGAATCGAAGAATCATCGAACGTCACGAAAATCATACAGGCGGATTGTATTTTTCTCACTCTAACAGTATAAAAGGAGTACCCATTTCATAGCTTTAAGCGTAATAGTTCCCTTTGTAACTAATCATTTGGACTGATCTGTCCACGGTTTGATGAAAATCGACTCTGAAGCCTGCTATCAAACGTCACAAAGGCGCGCAATCTCGGTCAAACTGCTGGCCTCTGTAGTATGTTGGGATGAAGGTGACGGAAAGCTTTGTGTAAAGCCCAATAGCTATAGGAGAGATAGAGCTGCAAATAACCTGTGTTGCGTTTAGATTAGCCTGTTTACTTGTATGAGTTACTCTCCTGTTGTTAGTTTGATTGTGGTTGTGTTGAATCTCGAGTGTAGCTCGATTAAAAGATTAATTTCGATGTACGTAAGTCGCCAATCATATAACTAATCGATATATTTATATACAGATGTATGTAGTATAAGAGGTACATATATTACGAAGTCTTTGTGCCCGCTTTGGTGTTAAGCCCCGCGTTTAATAGGCGAGCCTATTGGCGTCAACCGGGGCACAGTTCCAGACTGTGCTACTGCTAATGAGATATAAGTTTAAGGAAAACCCAATAACGATTTTACCTGCATAGAGCCGGATACCTAATGCGTCGTACTTGAATTGACTACCACTGCGCCACCGAAGTAAATGCAAAGAAAAATCAAAGTGCATGTTTCGGTACGGTCGTACACAGGTAAGATTTCAAACAAGCAAAAGACGCGCGTGATGGTAAGCGCTTACTGTATCGCCATATTGTGTTGCCATCGTAAAATAAAAAGATTGTCACTTGTTGGATAGCACAGTGCCTATTCAAAAAGCGTCAGCTCTTAGCAAAACACCTCTTAAAGTCGTTTGACTATAATTTTCTAAAGTGAACACGTATTTTCTTTTAATCCAGTTTTACAAAATCTTAGCTTTCAACTAGTTTGAGCTTAATTTAAATAAAACAACCTATGATTGTTTCTACGATTATAATTGCTTTCACCCCAAAGCTGAAGAAATATCTTCACCCAATATTATTTTCTTACAATTTGAGCGCAATTTTTGGTATCTTTAAACATTCGTGCGTTGCTATCCCAAGTTACTCACCCTAGAAGCCTAGCACGGGATTTAAACAAGGCATAGTTCATCACAGTGACAGCTCCAAATAGTTGTAGTTCACCCAAGCCTACCTTAATATTGCCACGTCCTCTCTAATAAAATATATTATATTAAAGTTTTATACAGAGGTTACTTAACAGTATGTCAGTAGTCATAGGGTTAGACGGACTAGTATTTGCCTCACATAATGACGTATATTTAGGTCACGACTATATTTATTCTATAATTAATATAATATATGATATATAGGTTTATATTAAAATCTCGTGTCACGGTGTTTGTGGTCGCACTCCTACGAAACAGCTCGACCGATTTTTATGTGTTTTGTTAAGTTTATTTGGTAGGTATGAGAATAGGTCGTAGAGTATATTTCATACCGCTAAATGAGGGTAGCCCTATTGAACGAATTTATATGACAGAATAACGTTTGCTGGGTCAGCTAGTAGAGATATATAAAAGAATATATAGGAATATCTATGTATTGTCTCTATCTATCAGTACGCCATAGTTGATTATTAAATAAGACAAGTAAGCAAAAAGCGAGTACCATGTACATATAAATCCTTTTAAAAACGTGTAGTGAAGACTTACGGATTGCTTGGCCTTTCTGAAACTGAATATAGCCACTGCATATTAATGGGCATATTTATATACTTTATCCTACCGATACGCCATCAGGATCGAGCCCACAACACTCCGCCATTTGTGCAGTTATAACAATTCAATATTCAACTCATCAATTTTAGTTTAGTATATCCTAACTAATTCGCATTCAAAATTCGCATTTAAAATATTAGTCAGGTTTTACCGAATGAAAAGCTTGAAAACATTTTTTTAAACGCCATTGGGACATTTTCAGTTACCTAAAATTGCTTTTATAATGTCTATCCTTTTAGTTTGACACGTTGAAACAGTCAAAACAACAATTTATTTTAACTAAAGGCAAATCTTTGGTGCAAACATGGTGACCAATTAAGTCACCACAAAGATAAACCCCAATTGTACGGGATTGACAAACTAAAATCAACTAGTCTCCCCGCGACTATATAGTGATGTGGTTCACGGGATGTCTGTGGAAACGTAGTAAAAATCTTATTATTGCATATGCGACAGCGTCAGTACACGAATAAAGTCACTCTGTGTCAAAAAGAAGTGGTTATGTATCAAAGTTTTTAATTACGGGTAATTCTCTTTTGTTTTCACATACATATTTATCATAATAACAAAAATCGAAACGAAAACGAACTTTAAGTGCAAAAGTGGAATTACTTTTTAGTACTGAAATGAAATAACCAATTATTGTAGTAAATTATTTTAGGTAATATCATAAAATGCTTTCAAATACTTATAACTTTGCCACTTAGAGACGAAACACCACTGCTTAAAAGCATCTAATATAATATAAATAATTATTATATTTAAGTGTATTGCATTATCTTTTCTGCTGGCTATATTTTACACCATATTCTTAATGTTACAGATCCAGACAACATTGCAATTAATAATAAATAAGTAACTTGGCTCCTGTGAAACCAACCAAACAAAACGGTTGGAACGTGAATCGATCTAGAAATCTTATAATCCATATGTACACAATCGGTAACAAATATAGTAATAATGTCCTCCAGACCGAATTTCGATCAGGGCGGCCAATCTTAACGGAGACTAGCCATCTGCACAGGCGATATAATAGTGCACAAACACAAGTGCACTCTCTGTTCCCTCATGCTCGTGATCCGATGGGACGGTAATCCGACACGACCGGAGAGAGATCAGGCGCAGGACTAACGGCTTTACGTGCTTGCCGAGGCACGGGGGTGTCTAACACCGCCAACTTCTTTAACTCCGGTTGCTATTGAGATTTCATAACAGGTACACCCAATAACTTTTTATTGGCCCCACCCGGGGTTCGAACCCGAGACCTCATTCACAGCGGTCGCATTCAATACCGCTGCGGTCAATCGATGTGTTTAGATTGGACTTATATTGATATTAGCGGTTAAAGATTATCTCGACCCATATTACAATCCCAGCATAATCCCGGGATTCCGCGCATCTCTACCCGCACTTAACATCACTAGCTAAGCTAACTTAACGATTTGCCTGATTCTCTGTTTGTTTAGGACTTCATTTAATTGATAGGTACCCGTGATTGGGTGATTTGGGTCCCGAGGACCTCTCTACCTGTACCTACTTATTATATATACTTTGGTTGCGTGCTTGCAAGTGACAGATTTGCTATTTAAATAGACACACCTATGTACTATTTTATTATACGTATTTAACACTATATATTAGGAAATAAAATGTGATAGAACTCCGGGGATCTAGATTCGACAAACTGTGTGAAAACATTTTGTACTCAGACCTGAGAAAGCTAGTGAATAACACCATGAAGAGACCACCAATCAGTTACCATTATCTGTTTATTGGTAAGCTTTGCTTTAGGGCACTGTTGCGGCGTTTGACCTGGTGTCAGCCATTGCATTTTTTGCTTACAGTTATCATAAAGAATCCACTTTTCGTCACATGTCACAATTCGATCCAATACTCCTTCATTACTGTGCCGATTCAACAAGGTAACACAAGTTTCAACACGCATTTCTTTCTGCAGATTAGTCAAATCATCAGGCATGATTCATGATTTGATACAAATGAGCGAATATTGTAGATAGGGTAACGGTAAACTATGCCGCTAATTCCTGGATAGTTTGACTCGGATCGGCTTCCACCATCTCCTTCAATTCAGCGTTATTTACCTGTGTGGGTCTTCCACGCAGTTCATTCTTCAAGTCGAAGTTGCCATTACGAAAGCGTTTAAACCAAAAACGCACGGTGCGTTCATTAGCAGTCTCCTCTCCAAACGCAGCGTTAATATTGCGAGCCGTTTCTGCGGCGTTAGTGCCGCGTCGGAACTCGTATTCAAAAATGACTCGGATTTTCGAAATATCCATCTTTCCCGTCTAAGATGAATAAAAAAACAATTAAAGTCAAAGATGGAATGTTGTACATTTTTTAAATAAGAATAATATTGGTATCATGTGAAAAAAGTTTCACTCGAAAATCTCACACCATGAAGGTTTTATGTCAATTATATATATATATATATATATACATACATACAATAAAGTTAACCAAAATTGAAAATGTGTTAATATACTACTCTACGTCGCTGTCAATTGGCAACGTTCCCAGAAGACTGACAGCATTGCCACTGTGAATAGCAATAGTTATTCTTTGCGCAAAGAAAATATCAGCCTTCTGGTCATGCGAGGCGTCGATTAGCCACTTAGGTCTTTATTCAAGCTCATATCTACTTTGGCCTAATATATAGTTTGCAGTATTTTACCGGAGGTTTAGGCATATACTACGGATCTTACTTGCTTCGATACTTCGATCCTGGCACATCTCTCTTGCTTCATTTGCTTTCACCACATTATTCATGCAAACCCATTGGATCGAAAATATTCTAGATAAAGGCCAAATTATTAGAATACTCTGAATATTAACCTGTCCCTTCTCCAGAATATGTCCAGTTAAGTGAAAACTATTCCCGTTATTTTGTCTGCCCCACAATATTTTCATACAGAGTATTTTGTTTTGTTCATTTTGTTTACTCGTACTCGTAGTTCAGACCAAAATGTCTATATTTTCTACCGAATTATTCTCTCAAAAGCAGCTTTTCAATAAATCCCAAACATGTCAATGGACGGTATGCCGCGTGACGTAGCACCCCTGTTTAGGGTTCCGTCAATATAGCCCGTGGCTAATTGAATGTCGACGACGTGAGCCGTGATGAGGCGTGACGTGTTAAAAGGGTTCTGTACACAAAAAGGCCAGAATATTTTGGAATATATTTTTTGAGTGACGGTATTTTTGTGGCAACAGAAAATAAGCGATGGCACGTTAATGGCTAAACAAAAATTTGATTATAAGATAATAACGGAACGATGTACAGCATGTAACACATCGATCTCTATATAGGTATAGTAATTGAAATTAAACTACTATATACGGATTCTATCGCGTTGTTTATTTGTCACTGTATTACAAAATTTTGAAAATATTACACTACTACTACTATTGATTTTATTTTACTAATTTATAAGCTAATAAAATTATTTAAACTATTAAATCTATTTATTTTAGGTTTACACTTTCCCCGACGTTTCGGTTGCTTTCCACCAGCCATGGTCACGAGGAGACTCCTTGTGACCATGTAAAATAAAATCAATAGTAGTAGTAGTGTAATATTTTCAAAATTTTGTAATACAGTGCTAAATAGACAACGCGATAAAATCCGTATATAGTAGTTTAATTTCAATGAATAACATTCGCGTAAATAGAAGACAATATTATATATACAGAGTTGTTGATGCAAATATGAGTACGATGCTGTACTCAGTAAACTGATTTCCAAACAAAATTAAAGTAGACTAATTTAGAGAAATTAAAAGGTACACATACACATTTATTTCAATTAAAAGCTAAGAACAGTTGTAGGTCTTATGTTTTTTTACTTACAAGAGATCAGCATGTGACAAAGTAGTACACACATAAATGCAATCAAATTAAAAGTAAAAATATTATAATAATAGTAATAATACAAAATTATGTCAAAAATTGTAAAAATTCGATAATAAGGCAACACTCAGAATATAAAGCATATCAACAGTTTCTAAAGGTAACATCGAACGTCTACGGAACCAATATTAAAATATTCACCCAAACATTATCCTGCTATTTTTCACCGTCGCATGGTTAACGCGATTATACACGCTGTGTCCATATGTCTCTGTGTAGGGTGTCCACCCTTCGAGACCCTATCGTATTGCGGTTATCGTAGTGTTTCCGATGCATTGAGCAATTCCAATGGCTTTTTATATTAGAGTACAGAATGATGATTACCCTTATTTTTTTTAAGAAAACCGTTTTGAAGATTTTGATCCTGTTTTTCTAATACGTTAATCCTTAAATACAAACATGAAAACATTTTTTAAAGCTATTGTGACCAAGATTATAAACTGTTTATATATAATATTGTCTTCTGTTTACGCGAATGTTATTCATTGAAATTAAACTACTATATACGGATCAGCCTCCCCGTGACCATGGCTGCTGAAAAGCAACGAAACGTCGGTGAAAGTGTAAATTTAAATACAAATAGCTTTAATAGTTTTAATAATTTAATTAGCTTAAAATTAGTAAAGTTTAATAGTAGTATAGTAGTGTAACAGTTTCTAAATTATGTAATAGAGTGTTAAATAAACAACGCGATAAAATCCGTGTATAACTTTTTATATATTTTGAGAAATGTGATGAAAGTGAATGAAGCTAGAGAAAATCCGTAGTCACTGCCTACCCCTATAGGAGACAGGCGTGAATCCATATATGATCTTTTTTATCATGCCCTTGATTAGCTATTAGTATATTTAACAGCAAAGATTGAAATCATAAGTGTATGCTACGTTGAAATATAGGTAGGCACCTTTCTGGACGCTAAGTTATCGTCTGATACATCATGACATCTAAATGAGAAATATAGTATTATCACATTCATTTATATTGGAAATTTTAGACTATCGATTTCCATAACCTAAATGTAATGTGTGAGCTCACTCTTTTCAGTGCTGACAGTTCTTCGTGCGATCTAACTAACGGTGTTGATACATTTATGATTTAAATCTTTATTTAAAAGTACGTCATTACGTACCTCTCATAATTAATGCGCATAATTGTATTTAAATGATAATTTATATGCAAATTGCTAAAAAATACGTAGATGGTGAAATCTAGCCCTAAATACAGCTCTCCTCTCGCCAACACCTTTTACACATAGCTATGTATATTATTATGTTCACTCGTATATACTGGGTGTAAGGGACGGTGTACCGAAAACTGAAATAGTAGATTCAGACCATTGTTCTGAGTTACAATCGTTGGAATTTTCGTCAGAAAAATCCAATTTATATCTGAAATTTTTATTTTTTCACTGTATATCATAACATTTTATGAAATAAAAGTCAATTAAAACCACATTTTACTAAAATACAGCAATGTTTTTAAATTGGCGTGATTTAAAGCATGAGCATTGCGTTGTATCAGTAGGAATCCATTGCGTACCGCGTAATTATATTAATCAATATAAAATCTTTCATCTTGCGTTTTTTATTAATAGAAGTTTTCGTCGAGATAAGTACCTATAGAATGACGTGTTAGTAAAGTTTTCGTTACGCCGTCCCTTACACCCAGTATAATGTTCAAAGAGAAAATCCTATATCAATAATATATATTTTTAAAACATCATTATATTTATTGAATATGAATTATAATTCATACTATTATACACGACTTTGCGTTTGCTTATACGAAATCATAATACGCATTCTCCCCATTCACCACAAAGTAAATAATATCACAAACGATTCACCCACATAACTTATTTGTACATATAAATCCGCTTACCGGGAAAACTCATTGTCAAACAAAAAAAAAGATATAAAATTTCTGAAAAAAGATATATAAAAGAGAATTCAGGTGCTAAAGGAAGACAAACAGACATTCATTTCCGGTGCCACCTGGCGGCGGCCGCCGTCAACTACACAAAGTACGCCACTTCCTGTTAATCTGTATGAAGCGTCTCTCGCTGCGGAATTTCTTTTTTGTTAGACGAGCATGTTTTTTTGGTTTAAACGCGGAGATGTTTGCGACATATTGAGGGAGGTTTTCAATTGGACCCTTACGTTCTGTTTATGGGTATATTGCCAAATTGAAGGTTTTTGTTTACGCTCAAACCTTTTTCGAGTGCTTGGGTATGCGATGTTTTTGGGTCGGGTGCATCTTGCCTACTGTATTATTTCTTTTCCGTGTGTTGTGACTCGTAAAAAATGACCTCTATGTCGTAAATTTAAATAATATTTCGAATAGAAATAGTTTTTTAAATAATCTACGCAAACTGTTTAAACGTAAGAAATTATATATAGCCTATCGTGGCAAGGAGTTAGATGCGGGTAAGCCAAGACCAGTCTGTATAGAAAACATAGATTCACGCCTGTTTCCCATAGGGGTAGGCAGAAACTACGGATTTCCATTTGCTACGATCCTGACACACTTCTTTGGCTTCATTCATTCATTCATTTATTTATGCTTCCTAAACTAGTAACCAAAAAGCGAGATGTACGGAGCATAGCCACTTTAGTGTTATAAAAAAGCCTCGAAGCAAAGTGCCTACTTTTCAATAATTTAATACAATCGCCGTTCTATACTCAATTGTTCTGTGACACCGTCTGTTTTGAAGCTGTAACGAGATACTCAATAATGTTTCACAGACGGTAAAGGACAAAGCATTAACAATATGTAGACTGTGAGCTGAAGAGCGCAATATTATGTTATAACTCATAGCATATTGGATGTTAAGTACACCTGCATACTATATTGCCACTCCAGGTCTCGTATAAGCAGGGTCTTACTACAAAAAGTAGATATAACAGTCCTTGTTTTATAGACTCCATTTGTTTTATGTTGTACTAAATTTTATGTACTAAGTACCACCTTCTGCTGAAAATTGAGCTAATGTCTAAATCTAGATTATGGTTATGTATCTAAATTTATACTTTTGTGTGTATCTTCGAAAGAGTAAGTTGAAGTGTAATTAAACTATATTTCACCAGCGATCTTTTTGAGTTCCTGTTTAAGGAACCTAGCTTACTGTCGTCTATGTCGTGTCGAGTCAGAAAATGTACTTTTCTGACTCTGTGCTGATTCGGAACATTCTAACAGGCTTTCTGATGTATGGTTTAGTTTTGGGATTTAGCTTAAATTTGAGATTGATTGTTCTGTTCTTAACTGTTCCGTATTGATTACTACGTTTTCTTTTTAAGAAGGTAAATGACCATTGTAGTGGCAAGGTTTATCAGTGAGAGATCCGTTGATAGAAAAAGGATTATTCTTAAAACTTAATTACTGCTATGGAAATTTGCTGTTATGGTATTAAAAGGGTTGTAGTGCCGTGAAGGTTTGTTACAAAACAAGGCATTTGATGCACTATAAAATTTAGTCCACCATGTAGTTAAGTCACAAAATCTTCCTAATATCCTAATTATAAATGCGAATGTGATTTTGTTTATTAATTAATTAGGTACGCTTTCATGCCTTAACTACTCGACCGATTATCTTGCATACAAGTTGTCAAGGGATCAAAAAAGGTCATAGGGTACTTTTCACCCAAAAAAAGTACCGTTACTTAACCTAACCTACATTTATGCGAGCGAATTCGCGGGCAAAATCTAGTTACAAATAAGTAAAAGTTGGTGTAAATGTTTGGATCTTCGTAACTCAATCACGCGAAAATCGCTAGATAGATTTGGATAAAACTTAGAACTCAGATAGACCATCTCCAGAATTAACGCAAAAAATCTTTTTAATCCAGTTGCGTTCGCATGGGATTTATGCGAATAAAACCGGTAACAGGAACTTGTGAATACATATTTTTACGAGCAACAATATTTTTATAATGTGGAAACAAACTCACACAATTTTTCATGCCAGTTTATGCAATTGTTTATAGCAGATATAAGAACGCAATAAGTGCCATTTTGCGAAGGCATAAAACATAAATACTGTTTTCTTTTTATCAATACAGACCCGGCTGTCATAGCAGACGCTCTCATAAAATGGACTGAGAACATAGATACCTACTATAATGGACAAGAAGTGCCATGCGATTTCTGCTATAGTAAGTGCGTCAGTCACTTTCTATACAGTTATACACTACCAGCCTCTCTGTTTAAATTTATGACTATTAATTTCCATGCCATGTTCATAGAATTCTAATCTGTGATGAGCCTTTAAAACGACTGGTCAGTGATCTTGATAAGAAGGCTAAGGAAGTCTTTTAACCGAACCATTAATCAGCGTGGCAAGTATTCGAAGAATTAGAGTTTTCTATTAACCGGGTTTGTTTGAAATCGATTACCATAGGTAAGGAGGACTGACGTTCCTATAACCAGGTAATCCTTAACTGAGGAATAAGTATGAAGATTTGTATCGTATCTTCTCCCTAGCCTTTATTATTCCCAAGTCACTTGGGTCGGCTTTTCTGGTCTAACCGGATTTGACTGGATATCAGTTTTTACACGGAGCGGCTGCCACCTGACCTCCGCAACCCGAAGGCTAACGATACCGTAAGGCTAGACCAGCGTCAGGATATTATAGGGCACTGTCTTCCCAATAACGACTGCCATAGATGTTCATGGCAGCCGGAACCGATGGCTTAACGTGCTCTCCGAGGCACGGAGCAGGCGATAATTGTCAATCAATACGCATATAATTTCGAAAAGTCATATAACTACCGAAAGCAGAGGTGCGCGACATGGGTTCGAACCAGAGATCCTCTGCATTGCAGTCTGTTGGTCTATCTGTCAAATGGTTAATGGCTAATCTAATTGATGTATAAAAATAAGCTCTTAATTGGCTAAATATTTGTTTGTATAGCAAATTATATTTTATATTAGCTTGTGCACGTGACTACACCGTATTAACCTATTTGTTTGAACAAAGACATGGTCTATCTAAATGCTAAATTTTTAATCGTTTACTAAAACGATAAAACTTAGCATTTATCGCTTTAGTAAGCGCTTTAGTAATGTTTATCCCTCAACCACGCGAAATCCACTAGGATTGGTTCGTGGTTGAGTAAACATTAAACACCTTCAACATTTTTACATTTATCATTTTATTAGTAGAATACCTTATTATTAGTAAATTTAGTGCAATATGTGAGTGCACGACAGAACGGTCATAAATGGAGCTTTTCTATACGAAAATTCTTAGCTGCATTTCGAACTGAGCTGGATCGATGGACGTAGCTGAGATATGTAATGAAATACAACTGTGATTTTGTGCTTTGCGTAACATATTTCGAGAATATGAATCAAATACATTTGGACGGATGAAAATTGAAACGGATTTTAAATCCTATTCAAAGCTCACATACTATTGTGAATACTGAAGGTTGGATTTGTAACGTTTTTTTAAGAGAACCATCAGATTAACCAAATCTGATAGGCTTATGTCATATATTTTACATTTAAATTTGGTTGAGCCGAACAAAAATGAGGTTTTGGTAATGTTTTAACGTGAATAAAATATATTATATTACTCGGAAATAATATGGCGGACTGCGGTGCTAGCTACGAGACATAAGGTTTAATTTATTAATGCAGCTGATAGAGAACTTTCAAAGTCGTTTCAGAGAACAGGTAATGTTACTGGGTTAGTCTTTTAGGAAATTGATTAAAACCGTGTAGTCTGGTCCTAGTCTGGTAATGTTCTAGTCAGACCGTTCCTTACATTAATATCTTCCAGATCACATTGCACTAACGGTGGCCAATCTTATACAATTCTATCTTGGAGACCCAACATCTTTGTAGGCGATATGAGGTACATACATATATTATATTTATATATATATATATATATATATATATATATATATATTAGTAGAATACCTTATTATTAGTAAATTTAGTGCAATATGTGAGTGCACGACAGAACGGTCATAAATGGAGCTTTTCTATACGAAAATTCTTAGCTGCATTTCGAACTGAGCTGGATCGATGGACGTAGCTGAGATATGTAATGAAATACAACTGTGATTTTGTGCTTTGCGTAACATATTTCGAGAATATGAATCAAATACATTTGGACGGATGAAAATTGAAACGGATTTTAAATCCTATTCAAAGCTCACATACTATTGTGAATACTGAAGGTTGGATTTGTAACGTTTTTTTAAGAGAACCATCAGATTAACCAAATCTGATAGGCTTATGTCATATATTTTACATTTAAATTTGGTTGAGCCGAACAAAAATGAGGTTTTGGTAATGTTTTAACGTGAATAAAATATATTATATTACTCGGAAATAATATGGCGGACTGCGGTGCTAGCTACGAGACATAAGGTTTAATTTATTAATGCAGCTGATAGAGAACTTTCAAAGTCGTTTCAGAGAACAGGTAATGTTACTGGGTTAGTCTTTTAGGAAATTGATTAAAACCGTGTAGTCTGGTCCTAGTCTGGTAATGTTCTAGTCAGACCGTTCCTTACATTAATATCTTCCAGATCACATTGCACTAACGGTGGCCAATCTTATACAATTCTATCTTGGAGACCCAACATCTTTGTAGGCGATATGAGGTACATACATATATTATATTTTATATATATATATATATATATATATATATATATATATATATATATATATATATATATATATATATATATATATATATATATTATATATATATATATATATATATATTGGACAAATGTGAGCTACACATGGATTATGTTTCCTCACCCTCATGATCCGATGGGATAATAATCTGACACGACAAACAGACAAGGTGCAGGGCCAATAGGTTAAGGACTTTTCTGAGACACATGGATGAAATATTGCCTAACTACAGGTTGCTACTGCAAATATCTTGATGGAAAAACCCAATTATATTTTGTTGGCTCGACGCGAGGATTCATAACAACAGAAGCAGGCAATCTAATAATATTGTTCTTAATGGTTTCTGTAGCCTACCTGCTGGCACTGGCCCAGCGTGGTGGACTAATGCCTAACACTTCTTGTACTGAGAAGAAGGCCATACAGAGGAACAGGACAGTTTGTAAACCGAGACGTTATTATTTTGTTTCTCTTTAATGGACATTTAGGACTTAGGACTCTAGGAAAATACCCGACCCTTTGGAAGGCTTTTGCAGGGATATTTGTCATCGGTTTATTCTAGAATATTGGGCATGGATTGGAAGAATGTTTGAAAGGGCTGGCATAATGGAAACTATAAAATAAATGTCAGTACAAAATCGCGTTACTCCTACGATATACTGGAAGGTATATCTGGTGAGTCGGAGAATTGCGAATTTCTACGCATCACTAGATGGGCCTCCTGAATAGCCGCCATAAGCATTCAAACATAAAACGCCACAGATACAAACTGGTGCAAATTTTATAATTACCTACCTATATTGAAATAGTGTCAAGTCACATCCAGTTTTCTATATCATTGCCAAGAAACCCATACAAGGACACGTGTTCTGTGAGACGTGTATATATATATGGCATAACCTTAAAACGTTATTTACGAAGGAAGGAGCGATTTTCAGCTTCCCCTCCGCTCTTCAGACGGCGAAGTACTTCCATATTCGATTATATTGAAGGCATTATTATTGAAATGTTTATTTTTCTTACTTATGTACCTTTACCTTTTATTAAAGGAAGCGATGACTCGGTGATCAAAATTACGGTGTGGGAATTGAGTGCGGGTATTTTTTATTTGCGGTGTTGGTATAACATAAGATTTTTTTTTCCGGAGGGTAGACAGAGATGTTTTATCGGAAACATTTTGCGAGTTACGTTTGAACTGTCTTGTTGGTCTTGTAACATCTGGTTACAATCTCACGTTACGGTCATGTCCGCGGTTTGGATCCCAACTTTCGAGTTCGAATTCTAGTTCGTGCCAAATGTTGGTCGATTACCTACGACAGTCTATAGGTCTGTAGTTTGATTCTTACCTCTCGGGTTTGAGTCCTAGGTTTAACTAAATTTTGCTAGATTTTTTAAGTGGCAACACGTTAATTACAAGACCAGTGTACGTGGATAAGATTTATGTCTGTAACGTTGGACCTCAATTTAGCTAGCGAAATTGGCATATATCACATCTCTGCCTTACCTTTCTGGCAAATATAAGCATGAAGCTTTATATGTATATAATTTGCAGTAAGTATATTTATAATAATAATAATAATATAATAATAATAATAATAATTGTTCTTAATGGTTCCTGTAGCCTACCTGCTGGCACTGGCCCAGCGTGGTGGACTAATGCCTAACACTTCTTGTACTGAGAAGAAGGCCATACAGAGGAACAGGACAGTTTGTAAACCGAGACGTTATTATTTTGTTTCTCTTTAATGGACATTTATGACTTAGGACTCTCACCCCTCTGGGACAGTCGTTATCTCATCATGAGACTAACGCGATATCGGAGGGCACAGTATACTAGCTTTAAAACTATCACCTTCGCCTTGTGATATAAACAAAAAATGTATCACCAGGTTAAATTAAAGCGCACAAACCGCAGGGCAGCTTGTGGCGGGCTGAATGTGAGTGGCGACACTGCGGTCCTGAATGCCTCAGAGAGTTGGTTAGGGCCTCGTCCCCGGCTTGCCGTTACTGGTTGGCTGGGGTGGAACTTCAAGAGCGTCCGTAGGACTCTCAACTCTGGCTTACCTTGGTCGGCCGGTCAGAGGGGGGCCGCTAGAGCTATATGCTTGGGGGTGGAAGTGTCATTTTCAAGGGTATAACTACGGGGAAACCCGCTCCGGGTCTCCGTTGTCACGAGACCCGTGATGGTGAAACCGGCGCCGCACCGCTCGACACCCCTAGCCACTTGCACCGGTGTTGCCCTCTGCTGCTGGCTTGTATGCCTATAGTGGCTTATCAGGGGGCCCATCTAGTGAGTTGGCGAGTCACCGTCTGCCCATTGCATTGATGCTATTAGAGTATTCAGGGCAGACGCCGTTTTTCATCCATAGTTAGCAATATACCGGTCCACCAAACACCCATACCTATAGCCTATATATTAGAATCTATACGTAGCAATAGTCCTACGCCTGCTGCGGCTAATGCCGCTGTAGGTGTTGCATTCACACCTTTGATTAAAACTCTCGAAGGGCATCCTCACGTTGGACCCATGTCTCCGTGTAAGCCTCCCAAAGGGCCAGGTATTTTCTAATATAATATGTTAGAAAGTATCTGTGATAAGAGAAACATAATAATAAAATTTATTTTCCAAAACAATACATAATATGTGAAACAATAAAAATATAACATAGTTCTATTGTTTGTTTATGTGAATAATGTGAATAATGACCCCGAAGCTAGGTAAATCCTGTGTTATCATGCAGTAAGTATAGTTATAGAATCGTCTTGATGAATTCCAAAGATTTTGCACATTAAAAGCTTTCATTACGTCGGCGAGTAGCGCCGAAATTCGACTTAATCCACTGTTCTTCTGACAAGGTTGTTCAACATCCATTATATTTAGAACTACCTACCCCCTCTCTACCTTCTAAAAGTAGCATGAAGATGGGTGTGTGTTAGAAATGGTGAGGTCAATGTATTCTGGTTGCAGATAATGTAAAGATCTATGAATGATAATGGTCTTTTGCTGTTATGTTTCGCACCTACAATGCGGGGTGAGCAGTATTGTTTCGTTAGGTTGTTATTGCGTGTTTTGTAGTATATGCGTCTTTGTTACCAGAAATAATGTACTTCTATACCATTAAACAAGAGAAGAAAATATGACTTGTATTTATAGGACACTGATTATAATTGCGTTTTTGGCGTAGCGACAATGAAAGCTAAGGTTTCGATGCGCGGTTCGGGCAAAGCGTTATTAGGATTTCCTGTTAAAAAATTATGTGTTGCTCCTCAGAATGGCCAGACTTTGTGCTGCTGCACGAAGTTTGGCAGTTTTCCTAGTAGAAGGCAATAAATTCGCTGTTTATTACGTGTAACATAAAGTTAAAGCAGTCAAAATGTGGATGTAACTTTCCCTACCCCTTAGAGGAAATAGGTTTCAGACTATGAATTAAAATTTTAAGATTACTGACAATCGGATTCTCCAGGATTCCTAATTTAGACAAAAGAGATAGTCGATAAAAAGCTTTCGTTCCAATATTGTTAATATCTTTAATAATACATACAGATATTTTCTGAAAATTAGAACACTATTAACAACCTTAAGACTTATAACAAGTCAGTGCATCTTTCTAAAGGTTCTAGTAAAAAGTATTACTATGAAAGAATTTATTTTACTATCGGTATCCACTATACGTAGCTTGATATGGTCACAATTTATGTTATGCGTACACACGCAACCTCATGTCTGTGTCCCTGAAGGAGCAGATAAAGATATATATTAGATCCTTATTTCACTTTTAGTCCTACAGAACAGAGGACCAGCTAGTGGCCGGTCTACTGAGCTACTACTGAAAGCTCCAGACTATGTTTCTTACTGAGAATTTCTTTTCAGAAGAACTTAATAACACTTTGTCTGACCCGAACGTTGTATGCGTAGTGCCTCCGTGGCACAGCGGTAGTGAATGCGACTGCTGTGCATGAGGTCTCGGGTTCGAATCCCGGGTCGGACCAACAAAAAGTTATTAAATTTTCTGTTAAGAAATCTCAATAACAGCCCGGAGTTAGGAAGTTGGTGGTAATGGACACCCCCGTGCCTCGGAAAACACATAAAGCCGTTGGTTCTGCGCCTGATCTCTCTCGGGTTGTGTCGGATTGTCCGTCCCATCGGATTATGAGAGTTCGGGAACAGAGAGTGCACTTGAATTTGCGCACACGCTTGTGCACTATAATATCTCCTGCGCAGATGGCCAGTCTCCGTCAAGATTGGCCGCCGTGACCGAAATTGGTCTGGAGGTCATTATCATTATTATTAGTTGCATATACACGCTACATATTCTGTGATTAGGATAATAAATAAAACACAAACTGGAGTGCCACAAACGTGTTTTACTGACAAACCGTGGAATATTTTCCGTAAGTATATGTACAGCGAGCTAAGCGTCTGCTCAATATGTGGTATCTTGCCATTTAATAACGAGATTCAATCCATTTTTTCTACGCAGCAGGTAATAAATGAAACCATACCATCTTGGTTCTTCTAAATCTTGGCCACGAAACATATGCTCTAAGAAATTACGCTTATTAAGTTGGCCACTAAACATACGCTAAACAAGCAAATACGCTCATCACATCGCAGTACGTCATACATTTGTATCTGACGATTGATGCTAAGCCCTATCTAGAGGCCATGAAACATGCGCTCTAAGCGAATACGCTCAGTTCAGCACGGATCTTCGTTTACAATCAGGTACAAATGTAAAACGTAACGCGCTTAGAGTACATCTATATTGGTTCTCATATTACCGAATAGAATGTGTTCGGTTAGAGCGTATGCCTCGACTTTTCAGTTGGAATTAATGATTTAGGTGAGGCTCACATTTAAACAAGCCATAAATTATGAAGATACAGATGGCCGCTTTAGTACGACGTGCATGTTAAGGCGCACGTGCAAATAGATGCGTGCCTAAAACAAATCCTTCTATTGTCGATAAATAAGGTAACTTGATTGAACTTAAAAATTTCAATGGCTTTTTGTTGCCACACTCGAGAATTTGAACCTGGGACAAAACCAACAATGTTGCCATATACGATGTATATAAAGAGTGTGTACCATTCCTCATAATGTGTTTATCCGGCCATCTGATTTTATAATCGTCCCAAAACGTTCCTAACTCGGCCCATCATTATTCCACACTCGGACCCCGTATTAAAATAGCAAATTGAATCTCGATATAATTATACAATAAACCACGGACAGTTAGTTCAATGACATTTATACAAATCACATAGTTAAGACCAATAGATATTATATAATTCGGTACAATTAGAATTCATTAAACTGTATTTTCGACATATATTTACATCGAAAACCAAATACAAAGGAAACACATTTATGATCCCTTTAAAATAACGGTTTGAATATTTAGACGGCATTTAAAAACAAATTTATCAATTATTTATACTATTTTAATATTTATATGCCTTTTAATATTGCATGGAACTCATTACAATCACTCAGGTGTAAAAAAATTGGCATACCATGTCTCCATAATCCATGTTACTCTTCGATCAATATTTTTTTAATACTACTATTGTTTAACAATCCTACAATCGGCTTGATGATAACCAGTTACTTATAGACTTATAGTATTAGAGCCGTTGCTAAGTGGGAATACGATGTTACAAATGTCATGAGCAATTTTACGTATTTCTTAATTCCCTCTAAAATTCTGTACCGATATTTTATAAGGAGCCTATTTAAAAATTTCCGATTGAAACAAATTGGAAATTGGAATGAAATTGAAAACTAAATTAATTTACGACTATGGAAATCAGAGCCATACCAATTATTTCAATCAGAAATTTAACCACATACAAATTATTAATTCACGTGTATAATACCTATGCTTTACAAACGTGTACAATTTAGCTTTCCAAAATGATTACGACTTGAACAATAATTGTTTCACAATATGCTGATATCAATTTTCGTATACCTCAAAAATAAAATTTCATACCTACTTTATACTTTCAAAAGACTTGCATTACAGCTTATCCTATCTCACTCTCGTTAAGGACTGCTGCCACTCTTACCATCTCTATTTTAATGGATAAAATACTTTAAGTATAATGAAAAAGAAAACGGTTCGCAGAATTTAATTAAGCCAAGAAAATTTAATTAATACATTTAACACAAAAAGCATCACAAATTTAGTCACTCGCTTATTACATATCCTATCTACAAAAACAAACTTAACTTGTTAAAAAAAAGAAACAACAACATGTATCTTAAAAGTAATCACATTGACCCAAGTATCCCAAAGTAATTAAAAACAAAACCCATCGTTTTACATTAAATTTACAATTTTCCCAAAAAAAATTTGTTATACAAATTATACATAAATTGGCAAACGAATTGCAAAAACAAATTCTAAATTTAAAAATTCTTACATTACATCACTTAAATTTCGCTTTGGGAACTTTAATTACACATCCCTGTTAATATTCCAATCAAGAGATTCCCAGACTTGTCGACGTGGAATCGGCTTAAGCTAACTAGAAATCAATCTCCAGGCAATCCCTACCAACCGAAACCAAACCAAACCGAACAAAAACTAACTAACGAACGTAAGAGAAATTTCGCTTTGTTGCAAAATGGCAATTTTGTAACGCTATCGTGTCCGAAGAACGTAGTCAACTAAGATGGCACGAATTCGCTAACTTACATACATGTTTTTAATGGCCAAGCCGAATCCATGAAAATAAGTATGAGGAACTTAATGACAAAATTTAAAACAATGTTAGTGTAAAGATGTTAATTTTATATAATAACCTAGTTTTTGAATGAAAGCTACATAGAATTTCAATATGTCTGATACATTTTATCTACGGTTATAAAATAAGCCAAAGCATACACAAGTCAAAATCAATGACACCTACTTAATTATACATTTTTATGTTTTACAATTAATTTGAGGAGGACAAATTGAGGTTTACAATTTTGAACTATTGATTTGTATTTTAGTAAGAACTGTCATTACATCAGAGAAATATAAAATAACAAAGGTAATAAATCATCAACAACCGACTAGTCTTTAAACATCACGTTGTTAAAAAAATAAAGAATAGCCCATTACCTTTTGGGGCGAATTAAAAAAGTACTTAAAATTAAAAACAATTGTTCCCGATTGGGACCATTCGTTGTTCAAGGAGAACCTTATAAAGTGAAGATTTCGTGCTGACTTGGAAGAAAATGTATTTTCCTGTAGAAAATAACATGACATTTAAATGCAATAAATACGTTTAAGATATAATAATTAATACTTGAATAAAATGCGCTAGTTCATACGCTACGTTGGACGCGTGAGAATATGTTCAAACAGAAGTGCGAACTGAAATAAAACTAATTTTACGGATTATTACACGTTTAAGATTTGAGTCCGTGACTGCATTGTTGTCTGGAATAGTGGCAGTTTTAGTTAATAGTGCCCATCGGAATGAAACGTGATTCAATTTCGGAATCAGGGGTGTAACACTACAGGTATATATTATTATCAAAAGGTAGTACTTCTTCTAAAACTTCGTTTCTGTTATGTGTGGCAAAATGCACACTGGGCTTATAGTAAAATTTACGAAAAATTATTCATTTTACCAAGATAGATTATGTATTTTAAAAATCCATTTGTAGTGAAAGAAAGCAATTTCTAAATTAAAAGTCATTAGCGGATGATTAAGTTTGATTTTAAGATTTTATGAATGCATTACTCTAAATCGCATAGAAAAATAATCCGTAAAAGTAATTCTATCTGAAAAAATGGTGTTTAGTGTAAATATAGGAAAATTTCAAGTGTGCAAATGGTGTCTTATTCATCTAAGTTTTTCAATTTATTATGCATTTTATTTTGCTAAGCGATTTCACTGAGCTTTTATTAATTCATTGTGAGGACTTTTACAGGTCACATTTTATAATTAAATTTGATATGGTTAACATGCCACTTAATTGATCAAAAATTTCGTAATAATATATTGTATCACAAAATAAATGACTGACGACATTTATGATATTTGTTTTATAATTAGTTATGAATAATTATAATTAATTAAACCCTTTTAATACATTCAGTTTTGGTTTAAAGAAAATTGGCTATAAAAGGCACACATTTGGACATGGCAGAAAGGAACTTGACAAGATATGATCGATTCGTATCTATCTATAGGTACTTCTATTTCGAAAATAATTCTGTATTTATTATGTAATGTGCTATAAAAATTACTGTGAATTAATGTCTAATTTTATTTAGAATTTCTTCAGTATCTCATTTGGCTAACATAATACAACTTTAGAATTAATTATCAAGATAACTATCGATTACATTTTGTGTGACATATAAGAAAGTATGTACATTCTTTTTATAATTTTTACAATGGTAAACTACACCAATATAAGCCTAGGCACTTACGGCAAATATGTTTTGGCATATTCCTTAATTCATATAATTTTACCACAAAACGCATACTCACTTACAGATACAATTTGAATAAACCTGTACAATAGCAATTAACTAAAAGGAACGATGCCCACATTCTTAGTTAGAACAAAAACGTGATTCTTAAGCTATTGTTATTCATACTACATCGACTTACGACTAATTTAGACATTGACAAACATTTCTTGCACACTTCGAGATTAAAAATCGACGCTGCAAAAATAAAAAATATCTCGAGCTTCCAAGTCGATATTACCATAAATTTCCAGACTGAAAAACCGCTCTGATTTCCATAGTCGTAATAATTTCTGAACTGATCGTAAATAATTTTAAGATTTTTCAATCCGGAATTTTCAAGATGTATTCTTTTTTTTAACGGCGAACGAACAGCGTTTGCTATTTGAAAATTATTTAGAATTCTCTCCACGAATTGACTCGAGAATTCTTGGTATAAAATTAGATTTTTTTGAATTCAGAATTTGAAGCGAAAAGATCTGATTAAGTAAAACGTGATAAAAGTGAGGGATAAAATTCGTCTATTTTTCTTTTTTTATTGTCACAAGGGATTGAAATTTGGTTCATTGCGAAGCACAAGTACTATGCTAATTTTTACTTATATATTGACTTGTATGTCACAGCACGCTTTGATTACACTATTTAGTGTCACATACGTTCGGTTCCATCTTTAAATTGATTGGAAAATATATTGAAATTTTCCGATAAATTTAAAGTTTTGAGCGCATGTTGTCTCTCACTATAAGAAAGTGCTTATTGGTCTTAATTAAGAGTGCCCAGGGCACTAAACAATCGAGTGAACACTCGATATGTCAAAACTCGAGGTAACCACAAACGCACGTATGTTAAAAACTAACAAAAAAACACTTATTAAATTATATTCTAAAGTAAGTAATTAAAATTAAAAAATGTACTTCCGCCATGCACCTTCTTAGAATGAGGGCAAATTCTAAATTTGAATATTGACTGCCTTCGACTTAGGGTTATCAATTACAAATCCTGCATAGATTTTATTGGAATTTGTAAATTATTCAACACCAACGTTCAGATCGAATACAGCAGATAAAAAGAAATAGTTTTCGAGTCCTTCATCTGCAAATCAAATGTAGGACGCACTAATGCTTAGTAATAAAAATATTAAATGTGCATGAGCTCCTAACAAAATACTGAAATTAAACAAATGTTTCAAGTATAGTATAAAATTCGCGTGAAATTGTGATAAGTGCCTATCTAATTATAAAATAATGTTTATTGAGCAGTCAATATCCAAGTACTTCCATTTTGTTACATACAATCGTTTTTCGGTGACCAGACGTTAGAATTAGGTTACGATGCTGGATGATGGATGAGTGTGAGATTACAGTTCAAGTTTCAAATGATAAATTCGTTACCACACTAAAAATAATATTATTGTGCTGTCAAATTTAATATTATTTTTAAATAAATTCTCAACATTGATACAATAAAAAATAAACTACCCAATTCGTGCTTCGAAAATCTACGAGTTTGTGCCGAGTGTGTTATGCGGGGCATACATTGCTGAGCTTATCAGAAAGTTAATATGTTTATGTTTTGACAATAATAGAAAAAATCCGAATTTAAATCAATTATTCTATATCGGCAGATTGTATAAGATGTTCAGTGCTCAAATGACAAAATGTAGTAAAAACAATTTGAGTTGGGTCAACACATTTTGAAACAAGGTCGTTTTATCTCTGAGTCAAGAATCAAGTAAAACTTTAGCTCACGTGCAATCCACAAAATATATAGAAGGGAAACTTATTTGTATATATATATGAGAACGTAGCCTCATTAAAAATTCAAAATTCGAATTAATATCACTGCAACACATAGACTCTAGTAGCACGCACACAAGTAAGCTCAATGCGTTTTCGTGAGTTGCAAGACCAAAAAATTAAAACAACTTTGACAGTTATGACAGATATGTCAAGCTTTAGCGATTGCAGCCATCCATTCACCAACATACAGAAGAAAATACAGGTCTTCGAAACATCTGGTCCCTTCATATCCTGTTACCATAAATAGTTTACAGCCGAAGTCCATAGTAAATATTGTAGGTATGTAGACGATAAAAAGAAAATGTGAAGTATCAGGTATCTAAGGTTGTCCTGCCTGACTTGTCTAGCTACAGGAGGGCCGCTGCCCTTTGAAGGGAATTTTCCCGTGCGGTAGAATTCTTCTAGCATGCTATCCTTTTCGATGAATCTGTCGTATAACCATTGGGTCATGCCTTCGGTGTCGGACGGTACCTGTTGAAATAATAATCGCTTGAGTAGTGCTTTCCCATGTCAAAATCAATTAAAGTTGTAATGGAACTATCGTTTCATCATTAGCGAGTGAGGTATTGTCAATTCTATCACAGCTGCCGTCAAAAGCCGTATTTGGCGGTAATTATTGTCGGTTTGTATGGTTATTCCTGAAGTGACTGCTGAGTATGACGTCTAGAAACCTTACTATCCACTAGCACCTCTAGCAATAAATTCAATTGCGATAGCCCTCATTTGTCAATAGATACCCGATGATGATTATATTTGAGTACAAAAAAGACTTCCTTAGCAGTAAAGAAATAATTCAATAAGCTTGAAACTAAGAAGGATATAGATAATGTTGAAAATGATATACGAAAATGGTCTAATAAAAATGTAAGATATATGTATGTACAAATACAAATACAGAAGCTAATAATTAACCCTCAGATGATTACCTACGTAAGATTTGTAGAAAAGTGGGATACTCTTCTAGAAATCTTACCGTAGGCAAGCGGGCGGACGGATAAGGAGCCATATTTTAGTAGCTGTAGCGTCAACAACGCGCATATACATTCAGTCATTGCTCTCTCTAGTATTGGAAGAGCCCGAAAGTTTTAAAGCTTACCAAGTAGGCAGGCTTTTCACCTAAGGGCAGATTTTTCAATAGTCAGATAATTTTTATCTGAGGAGTAATATGGCAGTTTGACATATTTTCTATACAAAAGCTCTCAAATCGTCATAAATATTAAATTTATATATTATGACCATAGAAAAATGCCATGGCAAGCTTACATGCGCTTGCATTAAAGGGAGAGTAATAAGTATATGTATATAGGTATATATATACAATGTCACCCATGGGCATGTGAACGCCCGTAATTTTCTGAATATTCATGAAAAATATCGAAAATAAACTTTAAAAGGGGAGGTTATCTATAATATTTTCATGCTATTCAATTTTTAATTTTTATCTATAGTTTGTAAATTTTCTTTCCATTTTTTGACACATCTCCGAAGCTTAAGGGGCGGTTTGGATTCTGTTTATTATTTTTTAAAGCTTATGAGTTATTTTAACAGATTAATTAACATTTTTAATAAAAATTATCGACTATGAAAAAAAGAATCGTTGTTGAAGTCATTTTTTTTGGTGAAATAATGAGTACTTATTTTAAAAAAAATTGTATTGATTATTTTCGATATTTTCCATGAATATTCAGAAAATTATGGGCGATCACATGCCCATGGGCGACACTGTATATATATGTCCGTTTTTGACACTGCAGCAACTAAGATATGGCTTCTTATTTGCCGATATCGGACTTAAGAATATATTTTCAGATACTAACCTCGTTACTAGGGTATAATCTATAATGCAGGTGCGTAGTGCAAGGAGGTCGGATTCCGCACACGACGTCTTGCAGATGTATTGGGATCCTGTCAGGGTAGGCGATGGTCACGTCCAGAATCCACTCAATGCTGTCATCGACCTTACCGAGCGTATTCTTAGCGTTGCTCTGGTTGAAATTGTCGTCTGCGAAGACAAGGTATATTGCATTATAATATTTCTTTACAGTTGGATAATGTTTGGAATGAGGATTTCAATACGCCTCTTCGCATATCTACTCCGAAAATATTAATGATATGTACGAGGATTCATGCTTATTTTTTGGAGTGATTAAGGATAATTATTATTTGTTAATAAAATAAAATTATTATATTATTATCATATTATATTATTATTATATTACATTATAGTGGCAATCAGACTATGTATTTATAGTACTGACAATATCAAACTTCTATCGATAGAAGCGTCGTAAATAATGGCCGTATGAATAATGAGTTATAGATGCTCAAAGGTCTGAAACCCTTATTTACCCTTTTACTATATAAAACGTAATAAAACGTCAAATTTGAAATACCACATACATAATATTCTTCAGATTGCTAGTTTAATAGAATAACATGAAGATCTAATGTTGTTTGTTCATAAAATAGGTTTTTATGTGATAACAAAAAAAAAAACATGCGGGGCAGTCTTTGGGGACTGCCGATAGAAGTGAAAACTAAGTAACTAGCGTGCGGTGACGATGACGCGAGTTTCACGCTTTTTGTTCACTCAAAAAGTACACATATATACACAGTATACATATAGCTCATGGAAAGCGTTCGGTGACAATGACGCGAGTTCCATGATTTTTGTTCACCCAAATAGTGCTCAACGCGCCTAAAGAAGTTTTCACTTCAAAAAACTAAATGTAAAATATAGAATATTTAATTCTACATTTAGTATAATTGTACAATTATATAAGTCGTCATACTTATTCCACCTTCACTGTTAAACTTCGAAATCATGAGTTATCATTTATGAAACAGTTTCTTAACATAAAGGTATATCAAAGTTAAACAATAAATGTTTTTAGGCTTTCGCGATTTGTTTACATACTTAATATAATATTAGAAAACGAGTCTAATCGTACTGCTAATTATTTAAAGGCAATAAACTTGCACTTGACCACGATCTATGCAAGTCGATCGAAACGTTGGCAAATAAAAAAGTATTTATTTATGACCTTTACATAGTTACTAACGCAATAACCTGTGACCTGAATAAACAATAAACGAATTACTACAAAATAATTACTAAAGTTAAACTACTTGAGCTGTCAATTATATTGGAACAGACAAATATAAGCAGTCGCAACAGATGTTTAGCTCAAATATCGTTTTGTGGTAAGACTGTTTAATAATATCGGTTTTTCTTAGTAGATTGTTGAGTTTATTAAATAAATAGTATTTACATACCTTTGAAATTAAACTTCTATATACGGATTTTATCGCGTTGTTTATAATACTCTATTACATAATTTAGAAACTGTTACACTACTATACTACTATAAAACTTTACTAATTTTAAATTAATTAAATTATTAAAACTATTTATATTTAAGTTTACACTTTCCCCGACGTTTCGGTTGCTTTTCAGCAGCCATGGTCACGGGGAGATAAAATAGAGTGTTAAATAAACAACGCAATAAAATCCGTATATAGTAGTTTAATTAAAATGAATAACATTCGCGTAAACAGAAGACAATATTATTTACATACCTTTTTTCGCCGTTTCCTCTAGAGAAGTACTAGCGCTTTGGCCTCTGTGGGGTCCGACCTCTTCCATGATCACCTTCATTGCACCAGCTCGGGGCAGCGACACGTACTCTAGCTTTGGCAGGTTGTTTTTCTCCGCAAACCTAGGGTTTAATAATATTGTTAGGATAATAAAGGATAATTCACTGAATTTAGTGACGTCATCTCACGATTATTATAAAAGTGGGGTTATTTCGCCGGACAGATCATTTGTTGGTTGGCTTTCGTACGAGAAGGTTGTCGTGAGGTGTCGGCGCTATTTACAGTGAGTCGTTGTATTGTGTTTGCTTTATTTATTTGGTGTAATTAACGGCTGTTTGTTTGATATTATTTTATTATTCTGCTAGTAGTGTTAAAATTAGCTTGAATTGAAATATAAGAATAAATTATTGTACATTGTGGTACTCGATTGTCTTTTTTTAAATAAAATCCGGCTTCTTAACCTAAAATCAGAAGTGGGATTCGCCTACTTACCCACGTGAACTAAATTTGCAACTAAATTTTCAAAAAAAAATAAAAACATCCGTTAATTTGTAATTGAAATGCCTCGTTCATCTCACGATGAATCTGATGTGTCACCGCGCCATAAAGCAAAGTGTAAACGCAACAAATCGCGCCGACATCGTCGCGATTCTCGTTCGCGCTCCCGCCACGACTCTGTTTCGCGTTCGCGGTCGCGTTCTTGTCGCAAGTCCGAGTCGGGTTCTCGTTTACGTTCGCGTCGCGATTCCCGGTCACGGCATGCACGCTCCGCAAGCCGCGAGGGTACGGTTGGACAGGCATTAGCAGCTATAATGACGCGATTGGACGCTATAGAGGGAAGCGCGGCTAGCACTTCACAAACATCTTTACGTGTTGAACAAAACGCCAGTCTTCGCTGTAGTAGTAACGCGCCATCGGCGGCCGATACGTTAGCGGATGCCCTTAACGTTGTGATAAATAAAGTAAAACCGCATAACTATTACGTATCAAATTTTGACCCGGCGGTCCATAACTTTGAGACATGGTGTGACGAGGTTGAACGGGCAAAATTAACTAATAATTGGGGTGATTTAGAGTGCTTATCGCGGGTAGCCCATTGTTTAAAAGGGGATGCCAAGACCTGGCTAAATGAATAATAATAATAATAATAATAATAATGTTTATTCATCCAACAAAACAATGGTACAGTTCATCTATCTTAATCTAACATATCATGGACAAAAATAGGATTTACACGCTAAAACGATAGAGTTAAACGACGGTGTCTGAGCTAGTAAAAAACTGTGTTACAGACACCGACGCCCGCCCCTACTATACAAAATGATCCATAAAGGTATTAATGTGATATCGAGATGTAAAATTAATATTATGTCTAAATATACGTTAACACAACTGTAATGAAACTGACGTACCTAATTACATATTTGACTGTTGGAATGAAGGACAATAAAGAAAGACAAAATTTGTAGGTATGGAAAAAAAAAAAAGAAAATACAATTGGTCATGCAGCACAGTGATTTTGAAAGTTTGAATGTATGTGAGTATATGAATGAGTGTAGATGAGTGTGTGTGTTTGTAAGTGTTGAGATGAAAAAATATGTTGTAGTAATTGTGATGAATGGGTTACCAACGACCGTTCTTGGAGTAATTTCGTCAAGGAATTTAAATCTCTATGCCCTCACTAACTTGACTACGCGAATATTCTTTTCGAGGTCATGAATACGAACTCAAATAAATTTAGTACGTATGCTGAGTATGCCAGACGCTCGCTGCTGCGACTACGCATTATAAAGGGCCTAAGCGAAGAACTGATGGTTCAAATAGTGATCCGGGGCATTCATGACGCTCAAGTACGAGCTGCGGCAGCGAACGCTGATTTAACTATCGATAATCTAGTTACGTTCTTAGCTATTTATATCAAACCTAGCCATAACAGATCCGATAGTCATATAGGTTCTAAGCACAACTTACTCAACAAACGGAACAATGTACTCTCGGGTAGTAATAGCAATATGTGTTACTCATGCGGCAAAACGGGGCATTTGCGGGCCAATTGTCCGAAAAAGCGTAAACTTGACGAAAGGTCGAAGACGGTAACATGTGCTTTTCGCAAAAAGGTTGGGCACATTGGAAGCGATTGTTATACGAAGCGACGTGTCGAAGCTTCAAGTAGTAATCAACGTAAGGTGAACCTTTGCAAAGAGGTGCATAGCTCTTCTGGATGTAGCGATATTACTACCGCTGTAATACAGGATGTTCCGGTTGACGTCCTAATAGATAGCGGGGCGCTTGGTGTGTCCTTAATCTCGTCGGATACCGTTAAGCACTTTTCCGGTTCGCGTAAACCAACCTATCGTATCCTAAAAGGTATAGGTAATAACGGGATTGTTGCTCATGAGTATGTTACATTAACGGTTGAGTTCAGTAAAATCTCGCTTGAAGTAGACTTTGTTGTGGTGCCGTCGTCATATATGAATACGCCTATAATTATCGGAACTGATGTGCTTAACAGAGATGGTGTTACGTATATTAGGACAAAACACAATCAATTTTTGGCACATGCTCCAAACCCGATGTGTGCAATAAACGTCTTTAAGTCTGTCGAGCGCTCTGACATAAACTCACCTCTTCAAGGTGAGGAACTAAGTTTACTAGTTAACGTAATAAACGATTTCGTACCATTCTTCATATCCGGTACTGCCACTACAACGGTAAATACGGGCAAAATGCACATTAATTTGACAAGCGATGTCCCCGTGGCATACCATCCTTATCGTTTATCCCACCAAGAAAAACTTAAGGTCAGAGAAATAATTAACGATTTATTGCACAAAAATATTATCCGGGAGTCCAAATCCGAATATGCCAGTCCTATCATCCTGGTAAAAAAGAAGGATGGTACGGACAGAATGTGCGTGGATTTCCGGGCACTCAACCGCATCACTATTAAGGACAGGTATCCCCTGCCCTTGATAGAGGATCACATTGATCGTCTTGGATGTTCAAAGTTCTTCACGGGCCTTGATATGGCCTCGGGTTTCCACCAGATTTTGATAGATGAGGCCTCAGTCCACAAGACAGGTTTCGTAACCCCCGAGGGACACTATGAGTATCTTAAGATGCCATTCGGCTTGAGCAATTCCCCTACTGTTTATCAACGGATTATAAATAAGACGCTTCGAGGATTTATTGAGGCAGGCCAAGTTCTCGTATACATTGACGATGTTCTTATTATGAGTGCGACTATCAGTGAAGGCATTAATTTGCTGCGAGAAGTGTTAAATACATTAACTGAAGCTGGATTCTCCATTAACCTTGGAAAGTGTTCATTCTTAACTACAGAAGTGGAGTATCTTGGTCGCGTCATTAGTCATGGACAGGTTAGGCCGAGCTCTCGCAAGATAGAAGCCCTGGTAGACGCTCCCATACCCAGAAACGTTAAACAGGTTAGGCAATTCCTGGGCCTAGCTGGTTATTTTCGACGATATATTAAAAACTATGCAACAAAAACGGCAAGTATTTCTCGTCTGACCAAAAAAGATGTAAAATTTGAATGGGGCTATGAACAAGAACAAATTCGTCAGGAACTAATAAAAACCTTAACGAATGAGCCCATACTTGCAATTTTTGACCCTAAGCTGGTGACTGAACTCCATACAGATGCGAGTAGCGCAGGTTACGGTGCCATTCTAATGCAAGTTGACGGTAACGGTAACAAACATGTCAAAGCCTATTTTAGCAAAGTCACTCAAGGCGCTGAGAGCAGATACCACTCGTATGAGTTGGAGACGCTGGCAGTCGTCAGGGCATTGCAACATTTTAGGCACTATCTGATCGGCATTGAATTTAAAATTGTAACTGATTGCAATGCGCTGAGGTCCACCGAGCGTAAAAAGGATCTGCTCCCACGCGTTGCGCGCTGGTGGATTTATTTGCAAGACTTCAATTTTTCTATTGAATATAGAAAAGGCATTATGATGTCTCATGCCGACTATCTGAGCAGGAATCCACCAGCGACGCAAGTCAACAATATAGAAAAGCCACTAAATTGGGCTCAGATTGCTCAGGCCGCTGACAATGAAACACAGGAGCTTATGCAAAAGCTCAGAGACGGTAGCCTAGATATGCGTCGTTATGTGTGTAAAAACGATCTACTTTATTATCGTTACTCTCCAGTTGGTGAAGAGTCGAGGCTTTTATGCTTTATACCGAAGGGACATAGACTCAGCCTTTTGCGTATTTTCCATGATGAGCACGAACACATAGGTGCCGAAAAATCATTAAGCCTCATCCTAAAACATTTTTGGTTTCCCGGCCTTAAGCAATTCGTTGACAAATATACATCTCACTGTCTAGTGTGTATGTCCAGAAAGAGGGTTCCCAGAGCTCCTTGTCAACCTATCACGTCATGGGAAAAGCCTAATGAACCTTTCAACACGATTCATATAGATGTATTGGGTCCATTACCCGAATCAAATGGTTTCAAATTTGTTCTAGTACTTGTAGATGCATTTTCAAAATTTTGCCTTATTTATGCGCTATACCGCCAAGACACTAATGAACTCAAACGCGTGTTTGAAAATGCAGTATCGCTTTTCGGTGTACCTAAATTATTAATTTGTGATCGTGGGCGAATGTTTGAGGCTACTAGTTTTGTAAAGTGGGTACTAGAAATGGGTTGTGATATACATTATGTAACGCCTGTAATGCACCACGCAAACGGCCAAGTAGAGAGATACGTGCGAACTGTTTTAAATCTCATTCGTGTTGAGAGTAACAATAAAAATACTACCTGGTCGGATGCGCTGTACAAAATTCAGTTAGTATTGAATATTACTAAGCAAAAAACTACTCAGTTGTCTGCTTTAAATGTTTTAATCGGATCCGATGCGACCACTCCTGTTATTCGCGCATTAATCCGCGATGTGGCAATTGAAAACGCACAACCAAATCGTGAGGCATGGCGAGAGATGTGCAGGGATAGAGCTAAGGACCTGCTGAAGAGAAACCAAAATAAGCAGGATTCTTCCGTGAACCGTAATCGGCGTCCTTCCAGAACTTTCCAGGTTAATGACTGTGTATTTGTCATAAAATACTCGCAACCTACGGGCAAACTCGACTCAGGGATGAGAGGCCCTTATAGAGTCACCAAAGTGCTTCCCAGTGGGCGCTATGAGCTCAAACTATTGGGCGGTGCTCGTGGAAAGACAACTCAAGCCGCAGCGCAGTACATGGTGCCGTGGAAAGGGGAATGGTGTCCCGAGAGTTGTGCTGCTTTCTTTGAAAGTGAGTACTGTTGTTTGTGGTGTACCTAACAAATGTCTTTGTTATGTTACAGTTTGTAGGTATATTCCAAAATGTGTAAATGTATGGAATGTACGAGGATTTGCCTTGTTATGAAAGATTGGATCGCTCAGAGAGAGGTTCCGGTGGCAATCCTGGCAGACACACGTTGTGTATGTGGGTTCTTTACCCGGCAGACACGCTATGCGTGTGTGGGCTTTGTCCCGGCAGACACACGTTGTGTGTGTGGGTTTTTACCCGGCAGACACGCTATGCGTGTGTGGGCTTTGGCCCGGCAGACACACATTGTGTGTGTGGGTTTTTACCCGGCAGACACGCTATGCGTGTGTGGGCTTTGTCCCGGCAGACATACATTGTGTGTGTGGGTTTTTACCCGGCAGACACGCTATGCGTGTGTGGGCTTTGGCCCGGCAGACTTTGGTCTGGCAGACATATCATGTGATATGTGAGGTTGTATGAGAATGCGAGTATGTGATCAAATGGAGATGTATGTGTTGGAAGCTTGTTAGAAGTGACTGCTTTTCTTTACTCGTATGATTCTATGACAGAGGGCCATGGAAGCGTGAAGTATGAAAGTATAGGCAATATCTAGCGAAGTTAATAAATTATAAAGTTAATTTAATTTGTAGGCGCAGAGGACGGAAGTAATGATGAGACTGCAGGACCTTCATCAATACCTATAGATCCTTTGCCTGCCACCGATGATGCCGCTGAAAATGTGCCCGAGGACGGTGCACGGTCAGGAGAGGCCGTGTTAGGATAATAAAGGATAATTCACTGAATTTAGTGACGTCATCTCACGATTATTTTAAAAGTGGGGTTATTTCGCCGGACAGATCATTTGTTGGTTGGCTTTCGTACGAGTTTCGTACTGTTTGTTTGATATTATTTTATTATTCTGCTAGTAGTGTTAAAATTAGCTTGAATTGAAATATAAGAATAAATTATTGTACATTGTGGTACTCGATTGTCTTTTTTTTAATAAAATCCGGCTTCTTAACCTAAAAATATTGTTTATAATCAGCTCTGAATGTGAACTGTCCTAGTTGGCCTTCGGCTTATCTCAGTTGAGAAAACAGTTTTTCGGACCAAGTGTTTGGCAGACTTTACACTTCGTCAAAAACGTGAGAAACCCTTTTTTTAAAGTGGGGAAATGTTAATGACGCGTACCCTCTCGCCACAAGTGGAGGCGAGATGTTTGGCTTTCCCGAAACTTCGAGCCTACTGACTAAAACCATCACGGTGTGCCAACTGCTTTATATGGTGGGTGGGTCGCTAGAACTTTCTTCTTCTTTCTTCCTTTTCGTGTGGTTAGTGGCCAACCTGTTGTCAAGAGTTGTTCAAGCCGCCCGTAGGCCTCTGACATGGCTTAACGACTGCTGTCAATTTGGCAACAACCGAGACCGACTTTTTACGTGCCCTCCGAAGCACGGAGACGCTCAGATGAAATACCACTAAGCACCCATCTATAGACTGACCGCAACCCACGTTGCTTAACCTCGCTAATCGTTTACCGATCAGTGAGTGCAACTGGCTATGACCGCCTCCTAGAACTAAAACTACATCAGTGACCCACCCAGCAGTGCCAAAAGCAGACAAGAAAGGTCTACGGGCGACGATTCCTGGACGACGCCTCAGCACGACAGAGGGCTCATTCCGACTCAATGGCTGGCGGGCGTGAAATCAAATATACACCCTAGAATATTACTATCAGGTGGATTGTTTGCTTAATGGTAAGCAATCCCCTGGCCGTACGATTGTTTACATTGATTTCAAATAATTTACAAAATGCGACAATATTTTAACAGATAAGTCATTGAATTTGCAATCGACATGTCGTGGGTTCGACCGCCGTCTATTGCACTACCAGCCTGTACGCCTACCATGAAACGTGAATACCGAAGTTTCGAGCCGACTATTACCGTGAAGCACATTTATTTTGAAATGTGTTCTGAATTTCAGTACGTAACCTCTGGATTGTCCGAAACCCTTTTATAAAGTAATCCGAACAACGGAGTCATGTCATATTGAAAGAAAGAAAGCCGAAAAACCTTAATTACAAGTTATTTCATTCGACACGAAATTTCGAATAGACATTTTCATGAGAGACCTACAAAATATTCTGTAGGTCGCTCACTTACCTGGAAGGGTTTAACAAAAATACTACTGATTTGCAAACAATATAACAAGGGTTCTAATTTTCTTTTCCTTTTTTATTTCTGTTTTATAATATTTTAGGTATAAGTTATAATATTGTCTTCTGTTTACGCGAATGTTATTCATTGAAACTAAACTATCCGTATATAGTAGTTTAATTTCAAAGGTATAAGTTAGTTTTAAAGAATTGTGTTTATATTATGTACCTATATAATTTTCTATTATACATATTACCCCATATAAGCAAGAAATATTTCATTAAACTGTTAATTGTTGGATTGCCAGACGTATTTAAAAACCTATTGTGACTGGCTGATGTTGTGTTACTGCAACTCAATAGGTTAAAACAAATTTAATTGTCGCTTTAGTCTAGTTATTGCTTGTCGCTTTAAAGATACGAATGTGAGTTTATTTGTTCCTTTTCACACCTTAATTACTAAACCAATCATCATGAAATTTTGCGTACACATTATGGGTAGAAAAAAACATAGGGTACCCTTCATCGAGAAAAAGTACTGTTCCTAAGTGACACCGCAGGCAAAACTGGTATAAAATAAAATAAAAGCAATTATATTTTACCTTTGACTGATCTCCCTTCTCTTGTGCAAGAAGCCACCTTCAGGAAACAGCACAATGAACTGCCGCGCCAAAGGGATGTAGAACTTGTGGATGTGTTGTTTCAAGTCTATCAGAGATTGGTCGCGTTTCGCCTTGCCCTGGTAACAAAGAAAATATGTTATTAGTTTAGCGTTACAATTTGAATGTAACGAGGCTTCTAAGCATGAAATACTTTACAGTAATATGTGGTTGCAATGTACTGGCCGGCAACATTCATACTATAGAATGCATGTCAGTAATTTGCACATAGCTATCCAAAGACTTATATTATTTGGGATGGTCGATGTATTCCAATGTTTTTGAGCTGGCCGCTCATTGGAAACATTGAAGCCACATATTGCGGTATAATTATTGGCGGTTTTAAAACCGCCTTTTTAACAATTCTGTTGTTCTGAATTTATCAACGAATCCTGCTGCCTTAAAAGTCATCAATTATTCACGCGAGCAAAGCCGTTGGCAGTAGCTTGTTTAAAATAAACTATTATTTTGTGTTACTATCCATTTAAATTAGATTTTAAGACACGGTACTTTAATTTATACGTCATTTATACAATATTATAAATATATATAAGACAACGAATAAATATGAAACGTACTTTTTCTAAATACTTAAGAAAAATATAAAGTACAAAGTTATTTGAAAATAATGATTTATATTGTACAATTAGGGCCTTATCACAATAATTAGAACACTCGTTATCGTTGGAAAAGAATACCGTCATGGAAAGTACAAAAGCCTTTCATTTTTATAATTTATTGTAGCTTATTTATTTGTCATATCAAGGATATATTTATAAGATTACTAGGCCAAGCAAAATGCTTTTGGTTTTTCTGTAAAGCATGGAATTCGCAAGCCGCGTATTTCTACGTGCTGGTATTTGGATTCGTGCTTTATGGGTTTTTCTTTAAGATATTCTCGCTGGCCGTCAATATACTCGTCCCCGATTACGTGGGATGTTAAATATTTTCACAAAATGTGATTATAATTTATAATGCAGGTATGTCCCTACCCCATGTAGATTATAACGCAAATAATTTAGTTGATTTGTATTCCGTAAAACGTCGTGTATATTTATTGAATGATTTAGATCGATTATTTAGAGGGGTCTTGTAAACCATGTTCAACAAAGCAATGACGTAGAACCTATGAGAAGTACTGGCAAGATACTCATAGCCGCTCTTTTTAATCGCCAAGTTTACAATATTATTTATTTTACAAATCAATTTAGTAAGGAGCTGCAACGATTACACCACTCACTGTTCATGAAACACTCAAGCAAAAGGCAATATTTTAAAGCTACCCTCTTCTTCTTTCCGTGTGGTTAGTGACCAACCTGTTGTCAAGAGTTGCTCAAGCCGCCCGTAGGCCTCTGACATGGCTTAACGACTGCTGTCAATTTAGGAACAATCGGGACCGACTTTTTACAAGCCCTCTGAAGCACGAAGACGCTCAGATGAAATACCACTAAGCGGTCACCCATCTATAGACTGACCGCACTCAACGTTGCTTAACCTCGCTAATCGTTTACCGATCAGTGAGTGCAACTGGCTATGACCTACCCTCTAATAGACTACTATAAACTATACCATAAACTATTATGGTAGAATAGAAGCATCTACATATGTGTAAACAAAACAAACACACACAGAATACAAACAACGCGAGGCCATAAAGCAATACGGAGTTGTAATAAAAAAAATATATATATGTATATGTGCCTATTTAAAGCCTGTTTATAAGCGGATAGTCCGATAGAAGAAGTCTATCAACCCTCCAAAAACAAATTGGCCCTACTTGCAAACTAGCGAATATTACGCTGCTTACGCACATATTAAACATTTTATTGTGAAAAATTAGTAGTACAAAAATTACGTACATATATCTGGCAGCTCTATAATTTCAGGTCATAACTTATTGTTTTTGCCAGGCACAGGCCACATATATATTTCGACTAAGCTTATCCTTAAACATAACACGGAAGAAAAAAAAAACAAGCAAACGAATATTGCAGAAGCTTACATCCAATTCCGTTCCACTCTGCGATTCTTTGTCGTCGACATGACACGCCATGACATGTCATTTTCTGATCCCAAACAGAGGGTGTGATAAAAATATTATACTCATCATGAGCCAATGCGTGTATAATCAGAGATAAATCGCTTCCCGCATACGTTAATATAAATTCCTATAACTATGTAAAACTGGTAATTCCGTTTTTTATATTTAACGACACGATGGCGATACGACTTGGTATGATATTTGAATAGAAGCTGTATAGTTTATGTGTTGTGAAGCTAGTTGAAATAAGTTCTAGATGACTAGCTGTTTGTTGCCTCGGGTGCAGTTTGATTGAATGTGAATGCTGGGACTTAGATCTCGGGTTTGATTCGGTCAAGCAAAACGTTATTGGAATTTTTGTCTCGAAATTCTTAGTAGCAGAACTGAGTTTGGAATTGAGTCCGGTAAACGACAATAGGCTTTACCCTCTGTTAAGTAGGACCTAAAAAAAATTCCGTGTAATACACATCTTACATCCATCTGAGACTATATGCGTGCTAATAGTTATTATCTGCGACTCATGTCGCCTTTTTAGCAATGCTTACTTGCGTATTCATACCAGTCGGTTTTGTGTTTAGCCTTAAAATAGTAATTAATAATTATGATATGCATGCATGCAAAAATTTACTATCCTCACTACCCTATTACATAAATCACTCCGCGTATTATTATAAAGTTATAACAGTTTAAAAGCTTTGGGTTCACCCTAAAAATTTAGACATTTTTGTGTAATGTAATTTTGTTCAGTAGAACAAGAGATATGATTACTAAAGTCGTGGGCAATAATTAACGCAAACAAAGCCACACCAACCGCCAGTTGATAAAAGCCACTTTCATTATGATATCACGTAAAACTCGTCATCGCGTCGTGCTCGTATCGTCTAATGTAAATGACGTTACAGCTAGACGACTCAAGGGCTGGTACAGTCGCCCGCACAATGCGTTAACTATTAACGTGCATTTCATAGGTCATTATCGGTATTGCGGTGTATTAGGGTTGTCACTTTACTGTCACTGCAACGAACTTTTCGACATGCGAACGTAACATATTATATGTTACGTTCGCATGTCGAAAAGTTCGTTGCAGTAACATTAGTAAATACATAGATATAAGTCATCACTCTTATATCCCTGAGTATGTATTACACCTATATTTTACTAGCTATCGTTTTAGATCCCCCTTAATAGAGGGTGAACTTATTGCCGTCTTATCGTCTACAGGACATAGTTCCTGATTCTATGGAAATATTTCAGAAATACCAATGTAATATTATATCTAGTATACCATTAAATCTTTCTATTTATAGATAACTACCGCTCTATAAATCTTCTCCCTAGCCTTTATTATTCCCAAGTCACTTAGGATCGGCTTTTCTAGTCTAAACGGATTTAACTGGATATAAGTTTTTACACGGAGCGGCTGCCACCTGACCTCCGCAACCCGAACACTAACGATACCCTAAGGCTAGACCAGTGTCAGGATATTATAGGTCTCTGACTTCCTAATAACGACTGCCATAGATGTTCATGGCAGCCGGGACCGACGGCTTAACGTGCTCTCCGAGGCACGGAGTAGGTGATAATTGTCAATCAATACGCACATATGTAATTTCGAAAAGTAATATAACTTCCGAAAGTCAGAGGTGCGCGACGTGGGTTCGAACCACTGAACTACCGCTCTATAAATAAAGGCAAAAAACTAAAAATATAATAATATATAGTAGCTTAGAATCAGTAGTATATCAATAAAATAATTATCAGACTTGTCTCAGTTACAAAAAAGTATTTGAAACACCCAGCTCATAGCAAGACACTATTAAAGCATTTTAAATTAACATTTGTCATGCGGTTGCTTTTTAGCAGAAAAGCTACAGTATAGCAAATGAAAATTTGAAAAGTCAAGGAAAGTGTTAATATAAATGCTAATAGCTTAAATAGTAGCATGACAGCAGAGTTTATTATTAAAAACTGGAATACATTGGAATTATACTCCTTTATATACAAATCTTTATGAAGAAGTTCAAAATGTATAACAATGTATAACATTCGCGTAAACATCGGGCAATATTCTATTCTATTTCAAAAATTCTCAATAAGAATAACACTACCAAGAAAAAATAAACCCATAAGTGTTTATATTCGACAGCCCTATACAGGGTACTCTAATGGATATTGTCGGTATTGGCGCGGCGATGAGTAGGCAACTTTTCGACCACCCCTGATTGGACGGAAGGGCCTAACGCGATGAAAACATCGCATTTTAATTAAAGCCTCTGTTGTGTTCCTACTGAATATGCCTGGTCAACTCTAGCCAAGTATTGATATATTTTTGCCGTTGGTATGTGCAGCTAATGATAGAATAATAATAATAAACAAAAAATATATTTTTATACAATCACGGCGGCAAACAAACAACGATGCGGTTAATGGCCAGTGGTTATTATAGGAATAATTTTGTATTGCCTCTAGTGGTAGACAAGCCTTTTCCTACATGTTATATAATACAATGTTATACATAGGTACGTATATAGAGCGTCACTGGAATCTATACAGCTGACTAGCTGCCTACCTTGATAGTAGTATTTTCTTTAAGCCTTGTATGAAGAAGAGCAAGTCATAACATCTGCAAAACACCACAGCAGGTGATTTATTCCAGAAGCTTCATATATCCAGTGTTGAAAGTGTTGCTGGAAACGTTTGCAGGTGGAAAGGATGAATTCTGCTATGGTGTCGAGTGGTAGTATGACGGAGACAGCGCGTTACAGAGTATATAGCTTTCTTTCGTTCTCGCGTATACCATTAACACTAGTCATCAGGCAATCAGAACCAAATTGTACGGTGACGGTGATTCCCTATGCCAGGTTTAAGTGAAGATCACACTATATTATATCTCCCTTAAAAGCCTCTACATCTCTTAAAAGTAATTTTATTTTACGTCTTTATCGCTAAAAAGTTGTACCGATTTTTTCGCAATTTGAAACAGATAGCTGAAACTTGAGAGAGACCATAGACATAGCCAAGTTTGCTATCCATTATAATTTACCAAATGTTGAAACTAGAATTCCCCAAAGAGCAATATCTAGAAAGACAGACCGAGATCTAGACATAGTTTCTTCAAGTTGTAGACGCAAATCGGTGTTTCCCACGGGTGCAATGAACCGGACTGAACCGGGAACGATCCAATCGGGAACCATCGCCTGGACTTTTGAAAACACTAACGACTGTGCGATTGGGGTGTGGTTTCCCATTGTAATCGACATTTACTCGTTTTTGTAAGGAGCTCTCTTCGGATTACTTATTAGATTATACACATAAAAAGTTTAATATCAGGTCCTATTTGTAAGTTCTGTTTTAATTGTCGAATTTGCGAGCCCGGATGTAAGTATGTCATAAGCATTGTAAGTAATTCAACATATTTAATTTTTTATTTGTAACAATAATTATAGGCGCTAAATTCACTGAATGGGTGGCGTAGTAGTTATTAGATCTATTCATTTTCCTTCGTGTTTAAAACGAAACGGCAATACAAGGGTCTAAACATGCAGTACACAACAAAAATATTTTCAGAAGCAAAATAAACAGAAATATGTATTAAGTTACTCTTTTTCACAGTACCTGTTTACTCTCTGTGTAGTCCGCGTGCGATGTGCTCGCTCTACGATTTTATATTTTAAGAATAACAATTTGCCTGATCTAAATAGGACAGGCCTGTCATACAGGCCTGTCTTAGTACAAATACCAGTCTCTTACATAAAAGCATAATCATATTGTGTCTTTTGAAAGTTAAATTTTTTGTAATACAATGTTTTGATGTACTATGTGAGAGACAACAATAAATTATAATTATTAAAATTATTATTATTATTATTATTCTGATGCCACAAGAGGAACGAGCCAGATTTTTATCATTCATACTCTCAGATCTATAATATAACCTAACTTGTACCTTTGTGTTCATAAGCAGGGTAAGACTGGACGATAGTTGGAATGGCACAGTCCCAGATTCGATCCCACGCCACGCACCTCAGACTTTTTGGAGTAATGTTATGTTATTAAATAGTTAAGTGAAGAAAAACATCATGAGCAAAACCTGCATATATTACACATAATATTCTCGAAGAGATGTTAAGTCTATCAATCCTTATTGGACTAACATGATGGACTATGACCTGCCTCTACTGATACTGAAAAGAGGGCTGTGCCCAGTAGCGGAACAACTTATAAACAGGGCATGCCCTAACTAAAATAAAAATGCAAATGTGATTTTGTTTGTTAACTATGCCCTAACATCTCGACCGATCATCGTGAATTTTGCATACACGTTTTAAAGGCACAAAAAAGGGACATATTATACAAGAAAACAAGACTGTTACCGAGGGATAGCTAGTTACTATTCTTACTTTTCCTTCACGCTGTATACAGGTTGTCCCGTAAATAATGGTCCAAGCGTAAGGTAATGATTCTTTGCCTAATTATCTACAACTAATTTAGATGTTTTTAAGCCTAATTTTTTCATAATTTCATTTCAATCCCGGTGCTATCTATCTCTTTTATACATAGTAACTGGATAATTGCAGTCATAAAGATTAAGCTATTGCCGTCCCGCTCCAGCGCTGATAGTGACCCAGGTGTCGCGGCGGCGTACCGCTAAACCAAAACAAAAGGCGTGCGGGTCTTGAAATAAACGAGGAGATGGTAGGCAGGTATTTAAAATAATAGTCTGGTTGCATTTTAAATTATAAGACAATTTTATTAAATTAGCACCCTTCTCAGATTCTAACAATAACTTTGTAACTAGAAGAATTAGACGTAAGTTTTATAGCATTTTAGAAGCCATAATAAGTGTATATGTTTTAAAGTTATGGGTCACTCCGATGTTATACATTTTTTTACAGTAGAATTTATGAAACTTGTATAATCATAATAAGGAAAAAAGTACTTCATCATTTCCGACCTTGTTTCTCTAAAAACTATACTGATATTATCTAAATTGCTATTTTGTAACATGGGCAAAATACTAAGCATATTTTTCCAAAAATTATTTTTAATTATATTAATATTTGCTGGACCAGTGTAAAAATCTTAAATTAGGTAATAATATTTGAGAATTCGAAAAAAGAAAATGATATTTTGACAACCATACGGCTTAAAAAAGTCATCCAAATTAGTTGTAGATAATTAGACAACGAATCATTGTCTTGCACTTGGACCATTATTTACGTGACACCCTGTATATCTATTTTCACTAAAAACCGTGTCGGTCCAAATGGACAACGCCGCAGTCGTGAGTTCGAACAACAGTCCGCGTCACAACAGACAGAGTAACGCTATCCGGTACTTACCGCTTTTTACTATTTAATTACACTTGATCACTTTGTATCCTAACGAAACTTGCTTTAAAAGCTTAGCTGAACTTTATACTTAAAATATAATTTGCTTTCATGGAAAATTTGCTTTTGTAATACGGAAGAGTAATATAAAGGAATAAAGTTCTGCCGACGACATCGCTCATGAAGATTCCCACGGAAACATATTACCGGAATAAAAAGTATCCTATTTGTTAATTAAAATCTTGGTCTATCTGTGCGCCAAATTCATTCAACAGTTTAGATGTGATTAAGTAAAAAACTTTCCATCATCATAAACTGTCACATTTTTAACATTAGTAGGTTGGTTCCGATGGTTTAGCTTGTTTACGAACGTAACGTCTCAGGTCGGATTCTTAGGTCAAACAATTTATTAGAATTTAAAATTGGCAGTATGGTACATACAAAGTATCTGGTAGACGGCAATAGGATCAGCCTATAATAATCTTCTTCTCCCTAGCTTTTATTATTCCTAAGTCACTTGGGATCGGCTTTTCTAGTCTAACCGGATTTATTGATTTATTGATAGGAAACTCAACAGCTTATTTACAAAGTACATGATATGGTAACAATGTAACATGAGGTACTAAAGCCTATTACAGAGTTTCACAGCATGCATTATATAAACTAGAAAGTGGCTACAAAACTAAATATAAAAATTAACTAAAAGATAAAGAAACACCTAATAATCTGGTAAACTGCTATTATTTATTTACTTACTTACTTATTTATTTATTGGTGAGTATCTTCACAAGTAATTTGCGATAGGATACCTTAGACAAATGGAATATATCCAGGCTTTCAAATTGGTCTATATAAATGCGAGGCAGTCGAGTCATAACAGCATTTTGCCCATAATTGGAACGGTGTGAAGGTACACTAAGTAAGTGAGTGTGTCTTGTGCGAGACCTTTGTGTGCAAAATTCTATGCACGAGAAAACATCAACGCTGTCAATCTCACCACGTAGAATATCAAATAGGAGAAGCATATCCAACATCTTTCTTCTATCTTCGAGTGGAAGCAAGTGATAGTGTCTATAATCTGCGAGATAAGAAGAATGACGTTTGTGGCTTATAAAGTTTAAAAATTTAACAAATCGTTTCTGAATATTTTCTAATCTAGAAATATAAATCTTATATTGAGGTGACCAGATTGGACTACAGTACTCTAGAATACTGCGGACATAAGCAAAGTATACAATCCTAATACAGTGGTGGTTTCTGAATGGTTTACAGGTGCGCATTACAAATCCAAGGTTACGAGAAACTTTATTAACTATGCCATCAATATGCTGAGAGAACAATAATTTGGAGTCTAACATTATACCAAGATCCCTGACTACATCGACTCTTTCAATAATTTTATTATCAAATCTATAGGTATAGTTAATTGGCTTTTTGCGACGAGTAAAACTAATACATTGACATTTCGAGATATTGACATTGATATTATTTTGTGAATAGTACCGGTATAATTAATTAAGATCACGTTGTATAAGTTCGCAATCGAGTCTCGATCTGATACGCAGATATATCTTCTTATCATCCGCGTTTTATCTGGCATTTATCTGGATATCAGTTTTTACACGGAGCGGCTGCCACCTGACCTCCACAACCCGAAAACTAACGATATCCTAAGGTAAGACCAGTGTCAGGATATTATAGGGCACTGACTTTCCCAATAACGACTGCCATAGATGTTCATGGCAGCCGGGACCGACGGCTTAACGTGCTCTCCGAGGCACAGAGCAGGCGATAATTGTCAATCAATACGCACATAATTACGAGAAGTCAGCCAATAATAATGTAGGACCTAAAACAGATCGCGAGACATGTCTGTAATATAAGTCTGTCTGCGTTCTCCTGGATGTACTGGAGTCCATATACATATGTTTATATTTATTTATTTATTTATTTATAACAATCTTACCTACACTATCATTACAGATCTATGATCCAATGCGACAGAGTGGCTACTAAATCCTAAATCTACACATTATACCTGGTTAAAAAATATCTTAATCTAAATAACTTATTACATATAGTGTAACTTTTGCGAATTCACTCAAGTTGCAGCACAATACATCAACCCTACCGTGAACCTCATTCACCACGCGTATGGCTCTAGTGAGAGGAGTTCTCGCCAGTAGGTTGGTCCTGGCTGCAGGCACAGCAAGCAGGGGTGGGCGCCGCCGCCTCCACACGTACCGGTCGGGCACGCACAGCTGTAGGTGTCGCAGCACTCCCGGGTTATGCGCCAGGCCACGTAGTAGTTTCACCACATACGCTACGAGCAAAAACTCCCGTCGTACTCTTAGAGTGTTATACCCTACCATACCCAGAACAAATAGTGTAGGGTACATCAATGGGTATAATGGATATACCCCATACAGCTTGTAATACAAGTGTCTCGTGAACTTATTTTGGATACGTTCCAACATAACACTATATTTCGCCTCATGAGGAGCCCAAATGAATGCGCTATGTTCGAGGTGACTTCTGACTAATGCGTCATATAGTACCCTTAGTGTCGTGATGTTAGTGAATCCCTGGGACTGCCTGAGTACGAAACCTAGGTTTCTGTATGCCTTCTTACATATCCTATTGATATGCTCACGGAAGGTTAGTTCCTGAGAGAAGACTACCCCTAAGTCTCGTACCTGAGACACTCGTTGTATCGGCACATCCTCAACCTTGTACTGATATCTCAAGGGAGTTCGTGCGCGAGTGAACGACATCACCGAACATTTAGCAACATTAAAATGCAGTTTGTTGTCATTGCTCCATTCGACCACTCTGTCAATGTCTTCCTGTAGGCGTTCACAATCTGAGTGATCCCGAACCTCGAGCAGCAATTTCAGGTCATCCGCAAACAATAAACAAGTCCCATGTCTGACGACTTCCGGCAAGTCATTTATCATTACAATAAATTCGAGAGGCCCTACATTGCTGCCCTGGCTCACGCCCGATCTCGTGTAATACGGTTGAGATACACAGCCGTTATAGTCGACATATTGCTGGCGATCCTTCATATAGCTAGCGAAGAACTGTAGCAGAGGTAGTGTACATCCAATTTTCGCGAGCTTCCTTAACAAGATGTCAGTATCCACCGTATCGAACGCCTTTTTAAAATCGAAGTACGCAGCATCTACCTGTACCCCCGAGTCTACTGCAGGCACCACCTGTACCATAAAGTTAATAAGGTTTGTAGCAGTGCTGCGTCCAGGTCGGAACCCATGTTGTGCATCTGACAGACGCGCACGCATTTGTTCCTGAACGGAGCGCTGAATAGCCGACTCGAGCACTTTGGCAGGCGTGGAGAGTACAGCCACCGGTCTATAATTACAGGTATCTGAACTTGGTTTTCCTTTAGGAACCGGAACAACGCGCGTAATTTTCCACCTTTGAGGGAACGTGGCTTGTTGTAAACATGCATTAAAAATGTGAAGTAATGGCTCCGCCAGTACCCTCCCGCAGTCTCGGAACAGAAACGCTGGTATCCCGTCTGGGCCAGACGAACGTTTTGGCTTGAGACTCTCAAGCGCCTGCTGAACTTCCGCGAGACTCAGCGTCTCAATGTGTACTCGTGCACTGGTCGCGCCGACCTCCGCCGCCGCCGCGCACGCGTCCAGTTTGGGTGGCTCCTTGCTGTACACCGACTCAAAAAAGTCAGCGAACTGCACAGCACACTCATCATCTGTTAGATGTTGACCCTCTTTTATGATACTCTGCTTATTTAGTGTATTTCTTTTCGATCTTATATACTGCCAAAATGATTTCGGATCCTTTACAAATTGATACTGAATTTTATTTTTATGTTGTATATGCGCAGTTTCTATTAACTTTTTTATACGAGTTCTACATTCCGCAAATGTGTGATAATCATTATCCAACTTAGACTTTTTGAATGTTTTGTGAAGTCTGGCTTTAATTTGTATATTTGTTATTATATCTCTCGTGTACCATACTGGGTATACATACCGCGAATTTCCACTACTAATCTTTTTCCGGGGTACGGACCCACTAATAGTACAATTAATATTATCATAAAAGAAGTTCAACATTTCTTCTAAATCATGCATTCCGTACATCATACTCCAGTCAATGGAAAGAATCCTAGAATATAACAGTTGAAAATCAGCCCTATTCCAATTCCACTGTGGTCTAATATGGTGTGCACTAGAATCGCGGGCGACGGCGGGGGACGTCGGCGGGGTGGAGGCGGGGCGCACGCTAACCGATAGCGGCGGGTGGTGCGCGTCGACCGGCACCAGCGCCTCATCCGCCGCCACCACCGTCACCCCTCCGCTAATGCCCGCACTCAGAACCAAGTCCAACTGACGACCCAAATGGTTGGGTACTGTGTTACTTTGAGTGAACTCGCAATATGATAAAAAACATTCGAAATAATTACTAATATTAGCAGGACAAGAATACAAATTAAAATCACCAATTACAATAACTTCTCCATACCTATCACATAATTTTTCTATTATTCTAAATAACAACATGTAATCATTTTCCGAACTTCCTGGCGGAATGTAGACAACACAACACACAAACAAAAAACGTTTATTTAAATGTACCGTTGCACAAACCATTTCGAACACACAAGTGTCTATCGACGCGTCCAAGATAGGTAGTTGTCGCAGCTCGAACCGGTGTGTGGCCACGAGAAGCGCGCCGCCTTGCTTTCGACCATCCGCTCGATCACATCGTAATATATTATATCCGGGTGGAATCATTTCCGCGTCTTGTATGGATTCACTGCAGCCAGACTCAGTAATAGCGAATAAGTCCGAGGCGGATGCCGATAAATTATTTCTGAAGTAGTCTAGCTTAGTTCGAAGACCCCTAACATTTTGGTAATATATTTCAATTACACTATTACTTATTGAGCGGGCTGTTCGGTTGTTTCCGAAACCAAATCCATTCATATATGTTGAGGCTATTGTACAGTTAAGATGAAATTGATATAAATAAAATTATATTTCGATTTTAGATGGCAAATTCCCGTATAAAATATATAAGAAATTCAGAATCAAGCTTTTATCTATTAACACTAGGTTCTCAGTAAATGTCTTCAATCACACAAAAATTTCAAAATGTCACCAATACATACGAAACGTGCACCAATGAAGGACATAAATACTCAGGAAAGATAAGGTATAGTAAATACTAAATAAATGGTTCTAGAACAACATCAAAGGCTGTACTAACTGTAGCCTTCACCTGACAAACCACTACAGTCAAAAGATCCTAAACGTTAACTTGACGTCACGTGGCAAAGAGAGTATTTAGAGTTTACCCGTGCTTTGGTATGAACTTATGTACAATTCACAACTGACGGAGCGCTTCGGCGCGTCTAGAAGCACAGTAGAATAGATGCGCGCGCATGCCGTGTAAACCGAACGGAACCACGTCCGTGAGAATGCGCATGGGGTCTGCGAAACGAATTCAGTAATTTTGTCTTGGAAATCGTGGAATGGGATGTCACTTTTGTATTAGATTAGATTGAAATTTCTTAATATTAAACTGTATTCAGGTGCATGAGAAAGCAGCCATAGCAGTATAGCTGACCATGTTCCGTGGAATATATGTACAAGCACCAACAAGGACGCCTAGACGTATACCATACAAGCAAAAAGGAGCTTTATTCACTGAAAAAATGTTATCGGATCAATCTCAATTATAAAAGTGAAGATTACTCTAAATTATGTGCTAAATTTCACCTTCTTCCCCTCGTTAAGAGGCGAGAAATAGCTGATGTCATTTTTATGCTGAAAATTATTTCTAATTCTATTGATTGCCCTGAACTTCTTGGTAAAATTAGATTTAATACCCCTGTTAAAGCTATGCGACATTATACACCCATTAATTTACCACTTGCGTCATCAAATTACCGACAGAATACTTTTCTTTGGCGAGCTAGCAAGACTTTAAATAATATTTGCAAATCTCATGATATTGACATTTTTAACGTTAATTTAACATCGGTGAGGCGGTTGCTAAGCCGAGATTTCTTTTTAGAATACCAGGTTAGATTTCTTTTAAAGAATGAAATAATGTTGGTAGTTATTGTACTAACTGTAGGTATATTATTCTTTATATTCTGCTGTCCTCACGTTTTAGAGATTTTAATAGCGCTTAAGAGTGAAGACCTGTAATTGGCTAATTGTTGTCTATTTTTGTTACAAATTACATTGTAAATGCTGTTGGTTTTCCATTTGTTAAATAAAAAAAAAATAAAAAAAAATTACGCTGCTCCGAACTAACCTAGCCAGTCAGATATGAATGGTACTTTAAACTACGTTCCCAGTAAACTACTTCCATCCTCTAGACGTTACCGCTTTCTTGAAGGCACGCTTGATAGCCTCGTCTTTGACTAATCTCGCTTTTAAGCTTACTAACTACAGTGTGGCCTTTGCTTTACTTAGATATGAATGTGTGCTGTTAGTTTATTAAGGGGGTTTAATTCAGCACCGCGTGTCTTTGACTGCGGGCCGCTAATTAGTAGAGGACATATGTGTGTGTGTCTTTTGTATGTATGTGTGCGTATGTGTATGGTTTCGTTTGTTTTCATACAGTGTCTTTGTTCTGTTCTATATAAGTTTTTTGGTAGTGTTACAGTTTTCTTTTATAATAATACCTTTCAGACCAAATATCGGTTACGGCAGGCAATTCTTCTGGAGACTAACCATTTGTGCATGCGATATTATAATAGTTATATATTACCCGCAGCTCTGCTTACTAAAATGTATGTTATGTAAATTTTCAGAAACATTACGTTTTCTGGACGAAATGTGAAAACTCACATTTGCATCCGAACTAATTTATTATATTATTAAGATCGCATACACATTTTAAGAGAAACAGAATAGGCAATTATGTACCTTTCATCCAGTAAAAAAGTACTATTACTAATCTAGCCTATTCTTATCTACATATACGCAAGCATAGCTGCAGGCAAAATATAGGTTATAATATTAGTTAAGATAATCTTATCTTATCTTGTAAGGGGGCCAGTCAGTACAGACCGGCGACACTTCGACCCAGTGGGATCTTTTGTGTCGACTTCCCCAATAACGACTGCCATAGACGTTCATGGCAGTCGGGACCGACGGCTTAACGTGCTCTCCGAGGCACGGAGCAGGCGATAATTGTCAATCAATACGCACATAATTTCGAAAAGTCATATAACTTCCGAAAGTCAGAGGTGCGTGACGTGGGTTCGAACCCGAGAGACCCTCTGCATTGCAGTCTGTTGGTCTCCCCATTGAGCTATCGCTGCTCTGGTTAAGATGATAATGTCCTTCAGACCGAAATTGCCGTCAAGGCGGCTAATTTTAATAGAGACTAGTCATCTGCAGGAGGTACCATATACTATATGTATGTACATCAATACAAGTACATTATTTATTCCCTCACCCTAATAGGCCTAAAGGACGACAGTTCGACAAGACCGGAGACAAATGAGGTGCAACACTGCTAACCTCCTACTTCTGATTAACTACGGGCCCGACCTGGTAATAGAACTCTAGTGCTCATACACAGTAGTCGTCTTCATAATTGCTGCCGAGGCATTATTATAGCAGATAAACCTTTTAGAATATGGAAAAAAATCTTATAGTACGACAGACAGCGTCATAAGTCGATAAATATTCGTGAAATTTTGTATTGCTTTATACAATATATTAACACAGTAAAGGTAATTACAAATTTATGCGGCAGTAATAATTAAAGGATTGTTATTTTAATCACATTTCAGTACTTTAAATTAATTATCAGACATTTTTCATTTAAAAAAGATGGTCACAAATTTATTTATTATTTTGTTACTTATGTTGTACTGTACATAGAGGTAGGTCTCTATATATTGTCTCCAGCAACAAGAACGCTATATTTAATAAATAAATAAGAAAATTAGTAAGAAAAGTCGACTTGTGTATATATATATATATATATATATATATATATATATATATATATATATATATATATATATTATCGTTAGACTATACATAAACCTGGACGACAAAAGTAAGAAAAGAAAAACGGAATAAAAAGCCTTCTGTCGGCATTACAAAGCAGTTTGAACGCTTGTACAACGAGTTCTTAATATTAGCATACCACGGTCATGTTCAATTAAAAGTTTGAGTATTTTGCACGTACGCTGTTCAAAACGACCGAACCTAGGTGTTTCATTGTTCGGGTGGTTGAAGAGTCAGATGTGTGGTGCAAACCTTTATATGGATTTGGATAATTATATTATATAATATTAACTTTGTTGGCGCTTTATAGTAGCTTATGTATCTACATACATAGGCTTCTATAATTGATGCAAATTTATGAATAATATTGGTCACCTAGTAGTCGAATTTCGACCGCCATTAATTAAATATAAATTTCCTATAAAAAAATTTGCTTTCTTTATTTCTTTTCCATATAAATGTTAACTATGCCAAATATCGAACTTCTTGATTGATGCGTATAATATCTTAAAAGGTAAACAAAGTGTTCTCTTCACATATAATAAATCTTTGAACCATCAAATATTTCTTTATAACTGGTGGCTTGTCTTGTAATCGTTTGTGTATGCATGAAGTCTCGCCTTCGATTTTTTTTTAATGTGCTTTTTCAAACCCAATAGTACATTGACTGATTCTTTTCGATTCAACCGATTCGATATTCTCAGTAATATCGTCCGGATCAAGTACTCAACGTATTATTGGATTTTCTGTGAACAATTTCTCAGTAGAAATACACACTATTAAACCACATAATATACTCAGTAGGCGATAACAGGATAGTCTCTGTAATGTAATAACATGAGACCTAAAATGCTAATAAAATAATTTGATACAAATTCTTCTCCCTAGCCTTTACTATTCCCAATTCACTTGAGGTCGGCTTTTCTAGTCTAGCCGGATTTGACTGGATATCAGTTTTTACACGGAGCGGCTGCCACCTGACCTCCGCAACCCGAAGGCTAACGATACCCTTAGGCTAGACCAGTGTCAGGATATTATAGGGCACTGACTTCCCAATAACGACTACCATAGATGTTCATGGCAGCCGGGACCGACGACTTAACGTGCTCTCCGAGGCACGGAGCAGGTGATAATTGTCAATCAATACGCAATTGATGAAAATTAAAATATAAAATTATATTACCTATTATAATTTAACATAATAATAATAATTAAATTACTAATATAATATTAGAGAAATTATTAATATTAATTACGTATATTCAATAATAATAATAGTATTTTATTTTATTATAATTTAATTTTTATTATTTTATAGACATTATTTTATAGACAGTAGCAAAAGCCTCCATACTATCTATCCCCGAGAATATCTCTGCCTATCCCCGGAGAGATAGGCAGAGATATTCTCGGCGATAGATAGTATTTATATGAACTTCACAGACCAGAGCCAACATACAATCCCTTCACTACAAGTTTTTTTATCATTTATTCAGAGTCAAGCTTATAGTACATAGAAATCTCCTCGCCAAACTACACATGTGGTTTTAATAGAACGAGAAGCATTTGATCTGCTCAACACAAGCATGTACTGTGAATACCAGTAAGAACGTATGTCTAACGCGACTAAAGCATGGCATGCTGGCATGTGTGGTAAAGCATTCGTAACGCATATCTAACAGTGACTAAATAATAGTTGGCTGCAAGTGGTATGGGTGGTCACCTCGTACCATTACTCGAAGTGTTGTGCTTTCAAATCGTACAAGCAATAAAAATTGTTTAATTCTGTTTTTTTAAAGACTACTACCGAACTCTGAATAATTCCGACGTTGCGGGGGACTTTAAAAAACATTCAAACAATGGGCACAAAGAACTCCCAGACTGGGATCAACCATTTGAGTATCACACAAAGTTTGTGTGATCCACAAATGGTTGGGGATCGTGTGGGATTCGAACCTACACACATTACGCCATACGGGCAGTTCAAAAATAAATTTACCGTGTCTAGGTGTTCTAGAATGAATGAAATCAAATAGACCTAAATTCCCCTACGTTACAAGAATAAAAAAGGTTGTACATGCCATTCCTTTTTTATTCATCTTTATATATAAAAATCTTTTGTGCGTGACTTTGTAATTAAACTACTCCTAAACGGCTGGACCGATTTTGATGAAATTTTTTGTGGATGTTCAAGTGGATTCGAGAATGTTTTAGTTTTTTTTCGTGTGTACGGCACAACGTCTGTCGGGACAGCTAGTACTATATACATAAGCCAATGTATATGTACAAGAAATAAAGCCAAAACACGTCACTTCATATAAAACTAAGCTCATAAACTTATAACTATCTTAAACCGATTATACAAAAAATCATATTACACACGCGACCAAAATAGTTCGGACACACTTAAAGATAATCCGCTTCGAGTAAATCGTCACGAGTTGAGCTTGTTAATCGTCCAAACTATTACAAGTCGGGCCCGAAGAAAGTATACACAAAAGTGTGTCCAGGGAAATTCGTTAAAAGAAAAAAGTCTCGTAACAAATGTCCATGGAGCTGTAACGAGGGTATCTAGACGTAAAACTTTCGCATCGTTACCGCGACTACGGGTGAGATAAGGGAAAATCTTACTTTTACACTGCCGGTCATATAAAATGCACACATTTTAGTGTAATATTTTATAACAAATTGCTGTTTTACTGACTGGAGTTAAACTTATCATTATAAAGCCAATCAATTATGTATTAAACCAAAACACTTAATTGTATGCATTTACAAACGATAATTTTTAGTAAAATATTTTATTGAGAAATAATCCCAATGCTGCGTATTTTTAAATGTCTTTGAAAATAATATGACTTGTCTAATGACATAATTGCCTTTATATTTGCGGCTGAATATAAACTATCTTTTATATTGCTACAAGCATGAACATAGCGCTAAGTAAAAAAATATTTAGCTATTATCAGTGCCATAACCATTTTTAATGGCACCACGTCACTCATTGAATTTTTAAAACCAAGTTTTACTTCAATATTTCTTTAGTATCTAACCAGGATAGAGTAGATTCAGAACGCTTTAATTCTTAACATCAGAAATGTACCTGGTAGACAACAATAGCTAACAAAATTAGTATGGAATTAACGCCTGATTATGCGATTCATTAAAATTAAAAAAATAAATACCGAAAACCTTGAAAATACATTTATTTTCAACTAAACCCGTGTTTTGCGTCTTCGTGAAACTTATGGGTGAATCCTATGTCTTCCAAGGCATAGTCTCTCCGCCTGCTAAATATTTACTCCTACTATTACAAAAACCCAACTAATATTTAAAACGCAAACGTGAAAATATTTCTTATACAACCACAAATGTTATACCCTGAATTAATAAAACACATTTTTGTTTCGTCCGGTAAGAATTCCTGTAGAATTAAAGTAGGCAATACCGCTGGTAACAAAATAATATAATTTCTATTAATATTAGGACACAAGAGACGCTAACCTATGCCAAACAGTCATTATAGTCATAACAATACTAAGATGCAATACATACAACTAATTCTGCACGCAAATTGGTGGCCACACTGTAATATCCCGGACATGTGCTAAACATGAGAGGATACTGTCGGCCATTCGGTCTATACGTGTAATTACTTAGCCACCTTATGTGATGCTTACATGTTACATAGGTAGGTTTCACGTAGACTGAATTGCGTGTACCTAAAGTACAGTCGTAAAATCATGGCTATGGTTCTTAGAGTACTATAGTAAATAGTACAATTAATATTGTAATAAATAGTAAATAAAATCGTAGATATTCTGACTGAGTTGTTTGTATAAAATATGCTTATATTATTTTTAATACCTTCCTTCCTTTTTTGTCCACAGGAAAAAGGAATTCAAGGTTATACTGTTTTCAGGTAGTCCATAAAAAGGTTACCTGTAAAATTGATTGTAGCTTTTACAAACATAGATACATAATCATACATAGGAAAGTGTTATTGTGGATGGCCAAATGAAATAATTTGATGATAAAATCTACATATTATATTTTTTGTTACATAATACAGGGCAAACAAACAAAAAATAAAATAAATAAATAACACATTACCTGAAACGGTAATCAAACCCCAAACCTCACGATCACTCACAAATATAAGCACAAACTTATATCACGCACGCGCTATACGACTCATTAATGTAATTGCCAATGATGTTGATATCTATCACTGTAGCCTGCCGAAATTCAAAGAAATTGCGGAAGTATGCAAAATTTATAAAATTATTTTTATTGTCTTAGTTATATTATATTATGTATACTTAGCTTATAATATCGTTTAAGGATATCCTGTAAAGATATTATAAATGTGTTTAAAAATCACGTAACTAACAACTCCATTTTCGGTCCCACAATTTATTAGGCTGTATACTTTTCACTGTCCCGCAGTGTACCGCTAAACTTGCTACATGTGCCGTTCTCATAGAAAAGCAAGCCTAATTACCTGCGGCCAAGTTCCTCTTTTTCTATTTTTGCTTTAATTGCGGAGGAGGTATTTTTTTTTCTTTCTACTCTTTAATGTACGACCTCATTTTGGCGACATGCAATATTACACTGTGTTGGTTGTAATTATGTATCTTTTTTCACGTAGTTAGTTGTAAGAGTATTTCCAAGTACCTGTAGATTTCTGACTAAGTTTAGGTGAGTATTCATCGGGATATTTTATGGTGAATGGGACAGAAGGAAGATAAAAGACAAAGGCGAATTTCTGATCTATTCGCTGATCTGTTCTGAAACGATGTGTAGAACAGCTAAAGTAAAAGTATTCTAAAGCAATGTGTGAATCCGTGCATGCAGAATGTAAAGATAATGAATGAAGCAAGGTGGATATGTCAGCAAGTAGAAAGTCGTTGTCTCTTTAACTTACTGATTTCCCATGTAGACTGTCACAGATATTCAGCACGTTAAGCCGTCGGTCCCGGCTGCCATGAACATCTATGGCAGTCGTTATTAGGAACTCAGTGCTCTATAATATTCTGACACTGGTCTAGCTTTAGGGTATCGTTAGCCTTCGGGTTGCGGAGGTCAGGTGGCAGCCGCTCCGTGTAAAAACTGATATCCAGACAAATCCAATTAGACTAGAAAAGCCGACCCCAAATGACTTGGGAATAATAAAAGCTTGGGAGAAGAAGGTTGTGTTTTGTTTTACTGGGTTTACATGGGCACGAGATAGGCATAACCTATCTTACAATGCTACTGATCCTGCTACACTTCACTCTCTTCAGATGGTGGTATAGTTTAAGTAGGCAACTCGCCATGATACTGCGACGAGGGTTATAAGTTCAATTGGGGTTGTAAATCAAAATTAGTGGTTTAAATGATCACCTCGCCGCTGCCATTGCGCTGGGTGTTGTGGTTTCGAATCCCACACGTGACAATAATTTGTGTGATCCACAAGTGATTGTTCCGAGTCTGGGTGTCTTTTGTGTCCGTTGTTTAAGTGTTTGTAAAGTTCCCCGCGACACAACAATAATAATTAGCCCGCTGTCCCGTGATAGATACAACAGAAAATCAATTGTTATGTATCATATGTGATTCATCGTACAGGAAACCTGATAAGCAGGAGTTGTTTAAAAAACAACTTCACACTAGACAAAAAAGCATATGATCCAGTAATAATTGTGCCAAGTCCGGTATGTTAGCTGTTTGTACAGACCTACTGAACACAGGAATTGCGTTTAGTGTGAGAGTAGTCGTTTCAATATTAAAATAATGCTTTGCTGTACAAGTATTATAGGTACCTCAAAACATGTCGATGGTGGATGCACGGCATTCATGCCTTACGAGTGTTCTTTATTATCTGGTTCACGCACCGTTGAATACGTTTGTGTTAATATCGTTCATACCATGAGTTATTGTTTAAAAGGTTGGACATTCATGAATTTCATGTTTGGATAGGTAAAAATGATATTGGTGGACTTGTTGATGAAAAACAATATGCTAATTAAAATTAAATCAGCGTTGATGTAATTGTTATTTTAATTAATGATGCAATACATTTATAATATTATTGTATTTTAAATTGTCATTTACCTTTGTCCTAGTGTCCCGTTGTCTTTTCCTGTCTAACTGAATACTACGTTTATGCTGTCTGCAGTATGTGTTGTGCGTTTTCTGTCAAAATAAATGAATTTTCTTTCTTTCGTTTGAGAAATTCTTTCGCGATTCGATGTTTTCAAACATTACATTTATCAATCGTAGCCATGGTTTCAATAGCGATCCTCTACCAATACGCCAAATACTGTGCCTTCTATATCCAAACGGAGCAAAAAACTTGTTCCAAATCTTAGTGCTTTTGCGTTCTTTCTTGCCATGTTTGAAGTAACTTGCTGAATGAAAAATGTCTTTATTTAAATTAACAATTCTTAATAATATTGTCTTACGTTTACGCGAATGTTATACATTGAAATTAAACAAATTCATACGGATTTTATCGCGTTGTTTATTTTTTATAAAACACTATTATTACATAATTTTGAAACGTTAAACTACTATTGTTAAACTCTTTTACTAGTTACTGTTTACTTCTATTTAAGTTATTTAAATAATAAAACTATTTAGATTTAACTTTACACTTTCCTCGACATTTCGGTTGCTTTCCAGCAGCCATGTTCACGGAGACACGAGCCTCCCCTTTCCTATCCAGAACAACGCGTGCTGGGCTCAGATGCCATCTTTACACGGTCGAGTCGACTAAAGTGCGTACCAACAAGTTTGGATCCTCATACCTCTACCGAACGATCAAGGCATGGAATTCTCTGCCAAGGCACGTGTTTCCTTCTTCCATCAATCCTGGGTCCTTTAAGCGGGGCGTGAAAAAGCACCTTCTCAGGCCATCAAAGTAGAGACCTCAACATCGCCTTGGCTGCTATGAGGACGGTGTGGAGGCCACTGCTCTTAGACTACACGACTGTTTACCATCAGGCGCAGTGTGGCCAAAGTGAAAAGAAAAATAAATTAAAAAAAAAAGAATATACAGGCAGCATGTTAGTTACTAATAATTTCCAAACAGGAAAACCCAGTACCGTCCTACCAACAGTATTAAGCATAAACAAAAACTTTTTCCACTTCACCAACACGACAGGAACAGACAGACAAACGCATTTCCATGGTTTTAAACAGTCGAGTGGACGACACATATCATCCTTTCGATCTAGTTCAAACTTTTATCACAGAGGATTCCCGTTACACAGCAAAATTCAATCCAAAAAAATACCGTCCAATAAAACTTTCCGAATATCCGATTTCACTACGCAAATATGTCGATACGAAAAATAGAATACTAGAGACGAGCTGATAGGTAGACGCTATCAATTTCACGAATAAAAAGAGTGGTCGAAAAAACTAATGAAAATCCTTTCATCTGGTCAGCGCTAGTGTGGGATGGTCGTGGCCAGGAAATGAAGACCGCAAACTTTGCCCCAATTTGTTGCTCGACTGGGAATAGTGGTGAGCGCCGTGAAAAAGTCCGGGACGTCGATAATTTGGGATTCATTAAAAGACTATGTTTTACACGTTTGGTATTTTTTTATTAAGGGTCTTTTTTATAATGCAGATATAAAAAAGCATGGCGGACACCTCATTAGGTTTATAGATTTCCGTTAGGCTTTTTCAAAATAATAAACGGTTATATTAAGGAGGTGCTTATTAGTGCGTTGCGTTGCGTCGTCGCAACGGATCTACGCATTCTATGCCACATCTGCGCTGCGACGTCATGCGTCGGGCGACGCACGCATTGATTTCAGTCTTCATTTCACAATGGATCGGAACACTGTCCGTCGTCGCACCGTAGCTCCGACATCGCAACGCAGCACCCTGCCCCCCGCTTCGTTTCTCGTCCATCGATCCGTTACGCGTGCGACGACGCAACGCATTAATGCGGCATGTCACTTAAAATAGTATGAAGGTGCTAGGCGCCAGGCTTAAACAAGGCAAGTCAAATAAGGGTATAATACCAATAACTAGCCCTTTATTTTTATAAACAAATATATCCTAATATGGACTTCTACATATCTCCAAAGGGATGCACAACGCAATATTATACACCCATATTTTGCCACTTATATTTTAGACGAAAGTCAAGCAGGTCTTTTTCCGTCTACCTACATAATTAGCCTCCAGGAATACTACTAAAATTGTGCCAAAACATTTCTTCTTCAAAAATTTAATCCATATATGTACTCGATACATACTTGTACATATATATGCCTATATACACTAGTATTGATACATACCCATGTATCAAACATTTTCATCATTACATCAAAGTAGATCTACTAAACTTAACATTTTTACGCCATAATAGCAACGCTATACAAATTGTTTAGTTTCTATAAAGTATAGGTTCCGCGTCGGGTCGAAGGAAGTATTCCATTATGGCCGTAAGCGATAGACCGGCAATTTACGATTACATGCTCGCATTAACATTGTTGCAGATGTATTGTAAGCCATTGCTGTACGAGCAAGGCGATGCTTATCTTATCGTTCACTCTTGTTGTTGGTTATTCGAGAGAAAACAGATAGTTTGCGTAATTTGCAGCTTTTTACCGTTAGTAGCTTGTTTAACGTGCTGGTATTTGCGTTTATAATACTCAAAGTCTAGAGCAGATATTCGAATATCGCTACGTGCATCTATTTATTACTACTAGTAGTTCTGTGGAAGTGCGTGGTTACTGACTATTACCGAATAAAATAGACCTATTTCTTCTAAAGTGAAAGTAATTTAGTGACACTGCAAATAAGTCAAATCAATCGGAGAAGCTCTAGACCCTTACAGAAACCCGGTGTAAATGTAGTATTAGATAAGTAACTGTTACTGCGTTTTGCTCGGTGAGTTTGTGTTCCAAAAGCTCACATAACTAGTGCTCCCATTCTTTCCTTTTATGTAATTTTACTTTCTTTTTAGTAGGGTCGGCATCGTGTGAGTGATACCGATCATAGGCTATTGGAAATGTATGCTTGTTTGCACTTTTGTGCTTTACGATTGTCTGCGGCTTGGTTATGCGCCCGAAATACCGACAAAGCCATTTCCATGAACGACGGTAATCACTTACCATCAGGTTATCAATCAAGAAAAGTTATAAAATGTTCATTCAAACACATGTTCATGCATATTTTGAATTTGCACTGTGTAGAAAATTGATATATAATTGTTTTTTTACGAAATATTTGTCGTGTGATTAGTTGCCATCCTGTTGTCAAGAGTTGTTCAAGCCGCCCGTAGGCCTCTGACATGGCTTAACGACTGCTATCAATTTGGCAACAACCGGGAATCGAGTTTTTACGTGCCCTCCGAAGCACGGAGATGCTCAGATGAAATACCACTAAGCGGTCACCCATCTATAGACTGACCGCACCCAACGTTGCTTAACCTCGCTAATTGTTTACGGATCAGTGAGTGCAACTGGCTATGAGCTATGACTATATTATTATATCAATGTGCAGTGATTCGCATTTAATTTTGTATAATGTGATAGAAGCTAAGAGACAATTTCATATCCTATTACAGTGCTTTGAACACGAAATGTTATATCCATATTGTTTAATCTTACGCTTTCTCCGCTATACCAATAACTGAGACTATAGTTAAATACATTTACATAAATACATTTACAAATAATAAAAATAAATCGTCCCGTTGATCCCGGGACGCGGCACATCACTATCGAAGGCTCGCTGTCCACGAACTTGTACCCTTGGAGGAAATTAACCAGAGGCCGGGATATTTTCGTGTCTGCTTTTATTTCTTTGCTATGTTTTCTACACTATGTGTTATTTTTCTTACGCAAAATGAGATCTTCATTTGTTATGTAAATAGTGTTACATTTGACTGCCTCGATTGCACAGCGAGGGAATGCAAATGCTGCGCATGAAGTCGATTAAATATTGGGTATTTTTGTCAAAAATTGCCAGTAGCTTCTTGGAGTTTCAAACGGCAAAAGGCTTGTTTGTCTTCTATTACATGTGACCTGAATCTATATCCGAATAAAAATATGGCTATAATACGCCTCTGTCATCCCTTTCGGGTATATAGATTTAAGATTATGCCGTCTACCGGATTTCAGAGAAAGAAAGAAAGAAAGAAAGAAAGAAACATTTATTTGCACAGAATACAGGTGGTACCAGATTTTACAATGGTGAATCGTTCAGGCTATATTCTGCCTGTATTAGGCATGCAAATATTAATAATTATATAAAACAGTTAAAATTTTATTAACAAGATGGCAAACTATATTATTATTTAGAATATTTATCATTTATTATCATATATCATTACATTATATTAAAATTTACAAATAATCAGATTCATTAGTTTTATTTTGCATGAATTCTTCTATTGTATAAAAACACTTATCTACCAGCCATTTTCTTAACTTAAATTTAAAATATTTAAATGGAAGTTCTCTTAGAGTCCTAGGCAGTTTATTAAAAACTGATATGCACATGTGATAAACATTCTTTTTATTTAAGGTTGTTCTACAAAATGGAATTAATATTTTAGTAGGATCTCTTGGTCTGTATTTAGTAACATGATCCCTCTTAAATTTGAAAAAATCGTTATACTTCCTTACAAATACTGATACTTCAAGAACATACATGCAGGTCAATGTCAGCAAATTAAGTTTTTTAAATAAAGGTTTACAGGAGTCAAGTGGACCTACTCCACAAATAGCTCTTAAGCATTTCTTTTGTGCAATGAATGCTTGACCAACGTCAGTTGAATTTCCCCATATTATTAAACCATATCTAAGGATTGATTCTACATAGCCTTTATATGCTATACCTGCAGTCTTTTCATCTGACACGGTTCGAAGCTTTCTAAGGGCGTAGACAAATCGGCTTAATTTGAGGCAAACGTCGCTTATATGTTGTTTCCAGTTACATAATTTATCCAGAGTTATACCTAAGAATTTTATACTGTCAGCTTCTTCTATACTGTCATTTTCTATCTTTATGTTAATGATATAATCAGATTGTTTACTTTTATTCGTGCCAAATTTTATTAATTTAGTTTTTGACAGATTTACATTTAATTTGTTTGATTTTAACCATCTTAATACCGTTTGGACCTCTTTACTAATTTTCATTTCGTGAGATGTATTTTATCCTTATATGGCACTATTATAGATATGTCGTCCGCGAATAGGACACTTTGACAATTTATTGAATCTGGTAAGTCATTTATATATATTAAGAATAACAAGGGGCCTAAAATGCTCCCTTGTGGAACGCCATATTTATTGACCCTGGATGGAGACCTATGTACACTGCATTCATTCATATCATTTAAACTAGTGATTTCGTGAGAGCGGGATGTTATCCTACTACCAAGAATGTCTTGATATTTTGCTTGAACCGGGCGTCGAAATCGATACCTAAAGGAGTCTGCCCACTACACTGTCTCATACCATGACCGTGCTAGGAGCGTATCAGACACGAAAAGCAACACGATACGCCCTACTATAGGAACTGCTGGTCGGTGACGGAACGGTCTAGTGGGCATAGTCCTATACTTTTCTTTACAAAGAATATTTTTTTGCCTGGCACGTTCCTAGCACGGTCATGGTATGAGACGGGGCAGTGGGCAGACTCCTTAAAGCACATCAGTCAAATTCAAAACTGCTGCGTCATCGAGGCAATTAAAGTACATTATAAAATAAAACTAAACAAAATTTTGTCCGGAATCTATTTCTTTGTTATTACTTTATAATAATAACTGTGTCTAAGTTCTATTGCCAGACGGCGACTCTATGACATGGAACCTAAAATCATAATTTACGGAATGTGGTTTCAACACATCCTTACCTACCTTTTTGGGGTACAGATACAGGTTATGTATGTTATATAATAACCATCATCACACCTATGTAATTAATTCCATCAACATTCCCCCACTTTAAATGCAAACCCGTGACGCGTAACAGTAAATTCACTTACATTTTTCAACGAGCAATATAAATGAAAGCAATATGTCTTCCCACGATCAACATAAGCCAACCACCCGTATATTTTTAAACGCCCTGTCCCACTTCAAGTAAGCGATGAAATATATCAAGCGAGGCTACATAATTTATTGGTAAATCTTGAACGTACACACACTTAAAATCTGTGCAAGGCTTGTTGGTTGCGAGACAGGCTTTTTATGAAAGATTTAGAGGCAGAAATGTGTTGAGAAATATTAAAATAAAACAACAGGTGCAGTACAAACGTTCTAAAGGTAACACTTTAACTGTATGGAATAAAGCAAGTAATAATCTTAATATATTTATTGTAATTATACACACATACAGGTCTGTATTACCGAAGGTATAGGGAAAGGTAGTCTACAATCACATTTCACCAATTATGTTATAAGGTCCAACGTAATAGGAATAACTTTATTGTTGTTTTAACAAGTTCCAGAAACCGGGATGCTACTGACTTTATATTGACAGATAAATAAACCTAACGCTACAATATTAACTTTTCTGTTTCCTTGATAACGTGTATGCGAAATTTCATGATGATCGGTCGAGTAGTTAAGGCGTTAAAGCGCAACAAACAAACAAACAAACAAACAAACTCATATTCTCATTTATAATATTTAATAAATATTTTATGATAAATTTGCATGCTACTGTGTTGGTGAAACATAATGGACTAAAATTGTATGTAACATATTTTTACGGTATTTCCAGAAAATAAAAAAATTACACGCATAGGGAATCCCCATGATCTCATGCATGGCAGTCGCATACTCTACAGTTACGTCACCGAAGCATTTACTATATAATCAATTTAAAATAATCATTTTAACAAATAAGGTTAACGGTAATAGTATATTTCTTCTCCCTAGCCTTTATTATTACCAAGTCATTTGGGGTCGGCTTTTCTGGTCTAACCGGATTTGACTGGATATCAGATTTTACACAGAGCGGCTGCCACCTGACCTCCGCAACCCGAAGGCTAACGATACCCTAAGGCTAGACCAGTGTCAGGATATTATAGGGTACTGAATTCCAAATAACGACTGCCATAGATCTTCATGGCAGCCGGGACCGACGGCTTTACGTGGTCTCCGAGGCACGGAGCAGGCGATAATTGTCAATCAATACGCAAATAATTTCGAAAAGTCATATAACTTCCGAAAGTGAGTTGCGTTGTTGGGTTGCTATGCGTTAAACGAGCCGTTGAAAGACACATTGGGACGTATGCCAGGTATTAGCTAATGTAGTAGACAACTATAAAGATAATAATATATAACAATAAAGAGATCTCGACGGCATGATTGCGGCATTCGTTATGCTCTATTGAAACAATTTTCATTCTTCAAAAGCGTGCAGTACGTAGCATTTATAATTTAGGCTCACGAGTTTCCCTGAAAGAGCGTTTTAAAGAAATTGGTATACTTACTGTTGCGTCGCAATATATATTTACGAATATTATGTTTATAAAACATAATATTCACTTATATAATAAGAATAGTGATATTCACAACTTAAACACTAGAAATAAGCATAAGTTGGTAGGTCCGTATCATCGTTTACATAAAGTTCACAATTCATTTGCGGGACTCAGTATACGCTTTTTTAATAAACTACCGATTGATATTATAAATTTACCTTTACTAAAATTTAAAAGTGCTGTTAAAAGTCAGCTTATCCGGAAGGGCTATTATTCAATCAATGATTACTTAAATGATAAAAACTCATGGAACTAGTTGCTTGTTTCATACAGGATTCAAACAATGTATGTATTATATAAGTCAATTTAGTTATGTGAAGGTACTTCGTGTTTATTTGGTGGTGTTAAAGTATCTTTCTTTTCTTTTAAACAAACTTTATAAGTATTAACGTAAATTTTGTTTTAACTACATTTAGTCACGAACTACCTTTTCATGTCACAAAGTGTAAGTGTATGCGTCCTCATGCCATACTACTGTCTATTACAAATGGCTACGTACTGATAAATATGATTTCAAATCTCAAATGCTTTTTACATAATATTACCAACTTTTCTTTATTTTAGAATTTAGTTTTATATGGACAGTGACATATGGCATAATGACTGCAACACCTGGTACATAAATGAGTTGTAAAATACTGAAATTATAAGTTGATGGCGATTTAAAAGAGTGGCCTTGAGTTTCTTGCAGGTATCTTCTCATAGGCTCAACCTTTTGCCTGAACCTTGCAACTAACATAAATGTAAATTCAGTAAATAAAATAAACTCACTAACCCATTTGACGTTCATAAGTGTTACTTTGTGACCTAAGTGAATAAATTATTTTTGACTTTGACTTTGACTTTGACTCTTATACATATAAAAAATTCCAAAGGTTCGATTCGATCGTTTCGTGTATTTTTACCCGTAACATCATGATTTCATTATACTTGTATCCAGCAACGAAATATTTGTAAGTATCTATTGCCCCTTTTTAACAAAAACTTATAATATATTTGATGAATATGTGTGTGAAACTTTTTAGGCTCAGAACTTTATATTATAAATTTTAATTAAATAAATTTGGTGTAGGTTTAGTCTAAAGAGTCTTAGGTGAACCTTTATCTTATAAAGTTAGGTATGAATTGTTTGTCGGTTATGATCTTATATAAGATTACTATCATATGAAACAGGCTAACCTCAAGAATACTAAGTTCCTTAGTAAATAAAGAGGAACAACGTTCTTAAATAAAAGTAATCAACGGATTCACTTGATTTTTTTACTACCTTGAATTTCTATATAACAGAGTTTTATGTACCTACATTTTATTCTGAAGTTCCTACGGAGACGAGCTATTAAAAATATCAGACTGAGCCACAGCAAACCGTGGCCGAATTGAGATAATCTATATCTATAATAATAATAATAATATCCTCCAGACCGAATTTCGGCCACCGGCGGCCAGTCTTAACGGACACTGGCCAATTACGCAGGATATATTATAGTGCACAAGTGTGTGCGCAAACACAAGTGCACTCTCTGTTCTCTAACTCTCATGATCCGATGGGACGGTAATCCGACACGACCGGAGAGAGATCAGCCGCAGGACCAACGGCTTTACGTGCTTTCCGAGGCGCGGGGGTACCTTACACCGCCAACTTCCTAACTTCGGGCTGCTATAGAGATTTCTTAACTGAAAAATCCAATAACTATTAGTTGGCCCAACCTGGGATTCGAACCCGAGACTTCATGCACAGCAGTCGCATTCACTACCGCTGCGCCACGGAGGCAGTTATACTAATATTATAAAGAGGAAAGATTTGTATTTTTGTTTGTAAAGATATAGCACAAAAACTAGAAAGAGGATTTTAAAAATTCTTTCACTATTGAAAAGGTATATTATCAGTTATCACCGAGTGACAAAGGCCATATTTTATTTAAAAAATTAGTACTGCTACTATCATAACCTAACCTATTTTTACGCGAGCGTATCCGCGGGCAAAATCTAGTAAAATAATCTGTCAAGTCTTAGAATACTAAACGTAATTAAAAATCTATTGTGTTTGGCCACCGGTGTGCCGCTGCAACTCGATAGGTAAAGAAGTTTTATCTACCTTGTTAGGCTTTACTATTTTAACAATTAAAGCTATAAATACATCTATAGCTTCGCTTTCTCTAGTGGACCGCTACACCGGCGCGTGCGCATCGCACGTGCTGCGCACCGGAGCGTATATCCTTACGGCAGTCGTATGACGCGTTAAACGAACATGTTGTGTAATATGGCCGGGGGCCATATTGTGGTAAAAGCTATATGGGTACTGGCATATGGGTGAAAGAAATATGAGAATTTATTTTTTGTTAATGTATCGGAATTGTAAATGTTCATGGTGTAATAAATACTTCTATAAAACCTATCGCGTACAAATAATTAATTACTTTAATTATTACATATAATAAAGCATCACGCCTGCCTATATCCAAAGAGGAAGGTAGATGTGTATTTCATTCACATTTCAGCAGTATGTTTGCCTTCACCGTTTACAGATAGAATTCTAAAACCCTAGGCTTACTTCGGTAGTTCTGGCAATCAACACTGCAAATTCCACTTTACTAGGTGATGTACCGTTCAAACTTATACCACTAAAGCAGCAAATAAATATAGGGTTTACATCATGATTGTTGATTAAACCAGAGATTTAATTCAAACCAAATCAGGAGAAGTAGTACCCTACATAATATCACAGGTAACGTATCTTGTATTGTACCTATTTCTGAAGTGATTTGTATCCAGTCCTTATGTAGACGCTAACAAACCATATTTGTTCCTTACGTTGGCAGCACAATGACTGTAACGGTGTTGCAATCATTCATTTCAATAAGCTATGGTTACAACCTACCATGAGAATCATATTTTCTTTGCCAGAGTTGTACAAAAATATCAAGGCAGCCAGTCAGTTCATTCAAAATTGCCCCTACCATCTAGGATCTTTACAAATAAATAACATAACTACTGCAGCTAATTTGATCAATTAATTTGTTTGAATAATTTGTCTGAATAATTGGTACGTAATAAGTTATTCAAACACGTGTTGGTTGTAATTGTTCTTCATTCCGGCGCACGCGCATGACCCGCGACGGTCTCATTTGCACATCAATTAAACTTGTTATCGGACGGGTGAATGAATTGTGTTAATTTGATAATGATGGGATGCTTTCTTTTCGCATAATGTTTTCTCCCTAATATACATTGGCATAATAACACTTTGCTATTATTATCTTTGGGTTACCGTTTATGTTGAATTGTTAACATAATTATTATCTTAGTAAAAACCCGAAAAATAGGTGTAGTTTGCCGCGGGGTGCCCCCTGGGCCATCCCAAGCGACCAGTTGTGATAATATACAAATCAACTTTATGATGATGCTTAAAAAAAGCGGATGCTGTTATGTGTAAATATTTATGCGTTAATTAGAACAAACAAAAGTATGCCATGTTATATTATTATCTCTTAAAATTGTATGCGCATGGATAGAGAACCGATAATGATTCATCGGCATAAGTCTGTGCTTATGTTTGCCATGAAGTCTTGGATAATATTGTCTTCAGCTTACGCGAATGTTATTCATTGAAATTAAACTACTATATACGGATTTTATCGCGTTGTTTATTTGACACTTTCTAATTGTTAAGCTAATTTAATTAGCTGAGCTTTACTGATCGTTAAGCTAATTTAATTATTAATTTAATAAGCTCAACAATCAGTAAAGTTATTAATAGTAGCAGTATGTAGTGTGACAGTTTCCGAATTGTCAAATTCTAAAGTGTCAAATAAACAACGCGATAAAATCCGTATATAGTAGATTAATTTCAATGAGGTCTTGGGTTTGTAAAGTCCAATAAAATAAAATTGGGTTTATCTAAGAATTGTTTGATAGCAGCACACAGTTTAGTGCTCGATAGGCAGTAGTACGGATGAGCTGATGCTTATGCCTATTACGTGGGACCTATGGTAAGATGTTGATGTAATAGTTGTATCTTTCCGGGATACATAGGCGTCTATATACATGCATACAAAGATGCCTACACGTTCCTGAAAGGAAATGTATATTTATATCTATGAAATTAATTATGTAATTCTTGCATAAACCTATGTATGGCAGTGAGTGCACACAAAACAGTTTTTATTTCACTATGAGTTGAACATATTTAAGCTGAGATATTAAAACAATAGTCTACCTATTTTGTATATACATAGTCACACGCCTATATTTCTGAAGATCCAGGCAAAAATGTACTACATCCACATATCGCTACCTACGACTTTAGGTCTCATGTAATAGAAGACGAACATTTTGCCGACTACAAGGAACAGCTCAAAGCTTATTAAAAATTCTTGACAGAAAAATCCAATGAGACTTTGCTCAACCAGGAATGAGTCCCAAAACCTCATGTACAACACTCACATTTACTAACGCTGCGTCATCGTGATTGTATTTGTGCTTCAAATAAATAAAACAATACGTGGTTTTGTAATTGGTTTCTCTTCTATCTTATAATTATTCAACATAACTTGTAAAAATATCGCTAACGACTATTTAGCTACCTCTCGAATAAAGACCTCTTAAATCCATGATCAACAATTAACTTTTGATCAACTATTACTCATTCAACATTGAGTAACATACGAGGTTTTTATCTGATAAGTATCTAGATAATACTCCTTTTTCTTCAAAACAGACAACTCTTTCCCGCACTAGGAACAATTCCTGTATCGCGTGGCACTTTACAAACATTCAAACAACGGACACAAAGAACATCCAGACTTCAAACAACCATTTGTGTATCACACAAATATTTGTCCCGTGTGGGATTCGAACCCACAACACTCGGCGCGATGGCAGTGTCGAGGCGACCACTTAAAGCTCTACGCCATTCGTGCATTCAAAAAAAAAACAAAAGTCGTAGCTAACTCTTAAATATTTGAGATTGGTTTACAAGTAAAACTTTGATTATATTTCAATCTAAAGCCTAGAGCTCTAATCAATGCTCCGAGTACATCAGGCTTAGCATTAGAACATAAATTGTACCTGTGTGGTAAACACTCACACATATACATAAAATTAGGACTAAACATTAACAGTGCAATCGCTATGCGACATTATCGGAATTTTGTACTGATTGCAAATTAATAGCATAGTATTGTTAATTCTCTACTTATACAATATACTTATATAAAGAAGCAATAGTTTAGTAGAAAACCGTTAGACTGCCACTCAGAGGTCTCGAGTTCAATCCGAAAGCACACGTATGTGTATACAATAGTCAATAATCGTTCGCCATAACAGTGACTGAAAACATCGTGATGAAACCTGCATGGTTTGTTTGTTTCGGTTTCACGCCTTAACTGCTTGGCCACTCTTCATGAAATTTCGTATACAGATTGTCAGGGGTATATAAAAGAGAATGGAGTACTTTTTAACCAGAAAAACTGTTCTCGAGGGTAGGATTGAAATTTTATGAACAAAATGTAGGTTATCGCGGACGAAGTTGCGGGCAAAATATAGTAATAAAATATAAGGTGTGCTGTTACCTCCGGGACGTAGCAATAGTAAAAGTGTCCATGACGTCCATGTTTCGATTCACGGGTAAAGCAAAGTGTAATTACGCTTTTCTATAAAAACATCTCTATTATTATATACAGTTACCTAAAATTTCAAATTGTAATTTATTTATTTGTGATAGGTACATATACACAATAGAAACATGTTATAAATATTGCTTAAAGTAAGTATCACTACGTCTACCGTCATAATGTATGCCGCATCAAAATATTATAATAATATATCCGTTAAATCTGTGGACGCTACGTATCGGCAATCCAGGGTCCATAACCGCGGCCGCGGTTAGTATTGGAATTACGCGTGTGACGCATGCATGCGGTCGCGTTTCACTTATTATTTGCACGTAATGATACGCGCTCTGTGTACCTGTCTGGCGATCTGATTAAGCGTGAATTCCAGTCTATATAGGCACGAAGTTTCTGAATAATAATGTTTTATTGATATCAATAATATAATAATAATATTCTATCACATAAACACAGCACCATCTAGCCCAAACTAAGAAGAGCTTGTACGATGGGTATTAGACAATGGCGAAAACTTATATATACTTTGTTTTTGTAAATACATACATATGTTATACATAGAAACACCCAGACCAAGACAAACATCCATGTTCATGCACACAAATGTTTGACTTATGCGGGAATCGAGCCCGCGACCTTAGATGTGGCAGTCGGATACACTAACCGCTACGCCATCGAGGCCGTTAAACTTAACGAGAAATATTCAAAACTTGTATATTATAATAAAAATAATAAGTTTATTACTCCATAAGAATAACACTTAATCTAGGTACAAAATTTAGGGCTCAAGGAATATATAACAAACTGGAGACCCTGACTTCTAAACTAGGTATGGACCTGTATCTTACTTTATTGTATATTACTATATTGTAATATATATATATATATATATATATATATATACTAGCTGTCCGACAGACGGTTGTCCTGTTGTCCGGTATAGACAAAAAAAAACAAATCTAAATCATCCGCGAATCCACTTGAACACACAAAAAAATTCATTCAAATCGGTCCAGCCGTTTAAGAGGAGTTCACTGTCAACACACGTACAGAAGAATTATATATATAAAGATATGACATGACTAAACTACTATGTTTTATATTTTTTATTTGTATAGGTACTCATTTTCCCACAAATAAAATTATCTTAATCTTTATCATAGACTTTACATATGGCTATATAGCTGTGTGTAATGTAAGTAGACGCCTTGCCATTGTGTTGTGGATTAAAAATACAATATCGGCAAAATTTGATACACACATTGTTGTTACAATGTTTGTGAAATTCCTCTCGATACACGAATTAGTCTTACCACGGTTTATTGCTTTCTTTTTATGAAACAAAACCAAATATTAATATTCTATGTCGCTATGACTACACACATAAAAAATTTCGGGTCAATATTATTTCAATAGATAAACCTAAAGGTTAGTCTAGCATTTCACGTATTTAGAGGGATTATTATAAGGATACTAGAAAGAGGGGTGTTTAAATAATCGTATATTGACGTACTCTCAATAAATGCCCCTTTGTCTATTGGTGTCGATGCTGACGAGTCGAGCAAAACGCGTGTTCTTTTAGAAAAATAACAACAGCAACACAGTCTGAAAATGTGTGTGTGTTGCGATATTTCGCAATAGGATATTAAGAGTGCCGGATGCCCAATCACCCACCCTGTTTCCCCCTTCCCGCTCCTTCTCCGTCCCACTTCCTTTTTCTCTTCTTCCTTTCCTAAAGGGTCGGCAAGTGAAGTGATGCCTCTGGTGTTGCAGGCGTCAATTGGTTAAGGTGACCACTTACAATTAGGTGGGCCTTGCTTGCTTGTTTGCCACCTTAGCTGTATAAAAATTAAAAAAAAACGTCTCGAATGCTTGAGACATTAAAACATAGCTAGCAGAATGCAGCTACATTCATACAGCTGTATAACACGTCTACATATACTGTTGATAGTACAGCGCCTCTTTTATGTGTATCCATACACATTGCAGAAACACAACCTAGAATAATTAAGTGATAATCTTCTATAGAAGCCCATCTAATTAACGTGAAGTTTTGACGGGAGTTGTCTTTTGTTTTTTTAATTTTATTAAAGACTAGATATGCCCGCGGTTTCACGCGCATTTATGATTATTGCACCGCCCCCGTGGGAAGTAGCTTGATGTTATATATAGCCTACCATACCTTCCTCGATAAATAAGCTATCCAACAATAAAATAATTTTTCAATTCGAACTAGTAGTTCCTGAGATTAGCGCGTTTAACCAAACAAACAAACTCTTCAGCTTTATTATCTTTATATATATATATAATTCTTCTGTACGTGTGTTGACAGTGAACTCCTCCTAAACGGCTGGACCGATTTGAATGTTTTTTTTTGTATTAGTATAGATTACTAGCAATTTGGGTTTCAAATAATTACATAGTATTCTTGTTAACCCCTCCGGCTAAGCTAGAATGCTAGTTTTAGGAGTGAGTGGGTGGAATTCGAACCTGCGACCTCTTGATTACAAGTCCAATGCACTACCAATGAGCTAGGGCTGCTTTACAAAAAAATTATAACAATAAATTAATTATGCTTTACGTTCTTCAGTATTTTTATATTTTCTTATAAAGATTGTAATTTACAAATTAGTAGAATGCGTAAGTTCGGAGTCGGTTCACGTTGGCAGTGCAAGCGGTGGAAATCCATCGATCAACATTTTGATCGCAAATCCAATGCTGCGTCAAATAATATATTATGATACATAAATATATTTTTAAATGATAACATGCTTTCTTTCTTTGTAATAAAAATAATCTACGTTTTTCCCTAGCGACCCATATTAAAAGCACCCTTTCAAAATCGCAATTAGTTACAGAGAACTGTCGGACCCTTCTTAACTGATGGTAAGCGCAATGACCGACGAACTGCGCGCGTCAATTACCAAATGAATATCTCGGGACGTTTCATCATTTTTAAAAGGACCTTCCTATCTTCATGGGTGAGTGTATGTGACCGTTAATGGAAATATGAACGCTTTGTCTCAACGCTACTTCATTTTTCAAACGGTTAGCGGTTTGTTTCTTGTCGGAATACATGAATGGCTTAGTCGAGGGGACGATTCTATGACCAGTTCAAACAAGATCTGAAGAATGGTTGAGAGTACCGTAAACTGACTACTATGTATGAAGAGTATGGCTATGAGTTAAGCAGGAGAAAGGTTAAGATAAAGACACAATCAAGTCTGAATCAGACGTGAATTTATGAATGTACTAGTGGTCGCCTAGTGGTCAAAATTCGACCAAAATTCCTAAGCTAGCTACTATGTTTTCTGTTTTTCTCTATTACATATAAATAAGGTGTAAGTAACCATAGTTACAAAGAATTGAACGACGTAAGACGAACAATGTCGAAATAGTACGAACGCGATTCGACTACGTGTGTCAAATGCTTGGTTGTGTGCGTGTTTTTTCATTAATTTAATGTATTTCTAATGCATATGTTATAAAAATATTAAGATTCGCCCCTTTTTCTCCACATAAACTTTAACTGTGACAAAGGAGACGGATACGCTTTCATACATTCTTAGGCCTGGATGTAAAAGGATGAAAGTTGAATGAATTTAGAGCTTATATATTATCAAACCATCTCTGAAAATTCTGCGGATTTTGGCAATCTGAGAGCAGAGCTATAAGAGATTTAGTAAAAGTGAGGTTATGCAACAAGTTGACAACAATCTATACTAAACAGCTGATTTTTGAGCTGCGCTTGCTACTTTGTTTTACTAGACAGTTATTTACTATATAAATTGTAGTATTTATTGTATTGTATTGAATGGGAGGATATTAGGAAACTCACAAATAGATTAAAATATAGGGAAGACAAGGATGTGATGTTTAAAAATAAAAATCACTGTTTTAATAATAATTATCTTTTATTCATCTTCAATTATAATCAGAATATCATCTAAGAAGTGCGCAGGTGGTAGATGGCTGACTCATGATGCAAGAGAACGACCACAGCGGAGACATACACTACGGTGGCCAAGTTGTTGTGGTTCATCAACAGATGACTGTTGAGCCAAATCCCAACAAGCTTGGCAAATATAGTCACTGCTGTTTACCTGAAAGATGAGAAAAGAATTTAAATAAAAAAAATCATGATTACTGCAAAATATACAGTCAGTTTAGGTTTTTAGTTGTTTTTACATGTAAATAATCTTCATATGACTATTATAATATGTTTAAGTATCTATACTTTATTTGTAAGTATAATGCAGGGGCCACACTTAGGTTTAATGCCGATAATTATTAACGTGTTTATAGGAACACTTATTAACAAGCAGAGTCAACTATTGTAGCAACAAGCATGATTTTTTACAGTAGGTAGGTTTCTTTTATAATGAAGCTACCAGTAAGAAAGGATTTATGGAAAATCAACCTCTCAAAATCGATGTTTAGTAGGTATCCAATAAGGCGTTAAAAAACGACGTTAAGCATTAGTGTTGCTCCTGCATAATGGTTATGGAAAACATAGGAAGGAACCTATAGTAAGAGACGCTGGGTAGCCAACAAACAAAAGGTTGTACTTACAGGTTCTGGTGCACGCCATTGACGAATCACTGACAGTGTCGTTTCATCATCTAAAGCTCGTCGCCCCAGTGTATTACAGCGACTAGTCGCTATACCACAATTCACACAGCGATCCATGGTATCAATATCCAATCGATAAGCAGGACGTAAAATCCAAAATAACGTGCCAAATTCAGAGAGTAAACGAGTTTATCCGTGTCCGTTAAGATAGCAAGGGTCGTACAAGTTAAGCAAGATCAGAAGTCCGTAGAAAGAAAGCACTGGTTGGGGAATATATATAAAAAACTGGAAACACACTCAAAACGCGCACGCAGTAAACGATACGAGACGAGTGATCATAGAATGAGAGTCAGGTAGCTGTCACTGTTAGCACAGATTAAAAATACAGTTGACAAACACAGGTAATAAATCGATCTGTAAACGAGAATCAATTTACAGATTTATTTTCATCAAGTTAGTATTTCGATATTTTTAACTGTTGCCATTATGTTAATTATTATTAAATACATTTACTTTGATTGAATCAATCATCTGGTGCAAGTGATCTTATGTTTCTTTTATTTAATACATTCACATTAACCGATTATAGTAATCGATATCCTATTTTATTAGTGACATAAACTTATTTTTAAGATTTCTCGTCTTCCAGATTGTGAATTAAGCTAATTTTTATATTTTACAATAGAAAAATACAACGCTTTTTTTAAACCATATCTTAACTTAAAGCAGTCAGGCCCAGAAATTCCCGTCTCCTTTCATACCCCTACGATCGCGCAATTTTCGTAAAAAGGGGTACAAAGTTTTTGCTTCACGTATTAATATATAGATATAAACCCTTGTATGTGCTTCGTTTCATTACATTTTGGACTAATTGTTGGGTAGTTTCTTATTTGAATACTTGGCATCCTGTATATCCCCGAAGGGTAAGGTAGAGATGTAGCGCATGGACATTTTGCCAGCTATAAACATAGCTAGGACTAAACAGTCCTACGTAATAGGACAGTACTGTTTTAGAGTCTCTGTTGTTACTGAAAATTTTCTCCCGGCTGGCTTTATAAATAAAAACTTTTTTTATTAAAATTCCAATGATAGGTCTTGGTTGACTAACATATTAGAAGCCTAGTCTTAAATGGACTCAGGTACCATGTATGAGTTCAAAGAATTTTGGCTTCAGCAACACCACCAACAAAATTCACTTCAAAAGGCAACAACCTAACGCAATCCAATGAACCAGCCCAAATTACGCTTCCAGAATATGTTGACTCGACAAAAAATCCACGTAGACCATTCAGTTTGTCATGACCCCCCGTCTGGAGGGATCGTTTGGTTGTTACGAATAGTTTGAACCGAGTTCGGGGGTCAGGTGTTTTTGGTTGTGCGACAGGGAGGCATTCGGTAACAATATCCTAATTTATCAAACGAGGCACATTGTAGTATGCCCCTCCAGTCCCAACCTGTCCCTGTGTACTTCCATCTACATATAAACATCTGTACAGGGTCGAATAGACGTAAGATTTTTTCGCAAGTAATATTCTATTCTTGAAGATATTTATTTGTCTCTTTGTGCCTTATAAATTCATGGTGAAGCGTTTATGTTTTTATTGTATTTACGGCTAAGAAGTTACAATTCTATTGGTGTTTGTCCCAAGTCTAAAAGTAAACAGCTATAAATTTTATAGTTGTTAGTTGTCAAAGCGGGACTTTTAGTTAGTAAATACTTTCTTTATTCTCGTGTAAAACGTTTAACACGAAGGTGTGGTTGTATTTCGAAAGAAAGTTAGGTAAGCGATATACTTTATCATTTAACAATATTTAAATGAACATATATATTTTTAATTATAACGTTAAGGCTACCGAAAAATATGTCTGTGTCTGGAATATCTTTAAGAAATTTATTTATGAGGTTAATCGCTCTAGCCGTGGGACTATTAGCGGCTTGCGGAGAGCGCCATGACGGTGGGCATGCAAGGAGTCGGCGGTACCGATATCCAATACCACGAATGTACTGGTTAGGCACGTATAAATGTATACATTCACATACCAATGGATTGTTCAACTTATTAAGCAGTAACAGGCCGTAATGTAGTAGGTATATGGTTAAATTCTCGCCTAAGTTGAAGAGTTATAAGACCCCCACCATCCCAGATACAAATAAGGAGGGATATAGAAACGGATAGTATCCATAAGTACGTTTATATAAATATCAGGCAAATTTCCGCTGGATTTTCAACCATAAGGGTATACTATTTTTCTTTTGGGTTCCATATGATTGCGTTGTACTCGAATTGTCTACGGACATATGCTTTGTAAAGAATCTTTATAACCTGTACGTTATTGAACTGGGTAACAGTTCTTATAATAAAACCTAAAGATTTATTTGTATCTTTACACGTTTTTACAATGTGTTCACGGAAATTTAATTTGGAATCTAGTATAAGTCCGAAATCACGTATTGTAGCAACACACTCAAGGGGTGTACCTACTAATTCATGTCGTATTAACTGGAGAACGGGATCGCGAAAACGTTATCGATTTACATTTAGAAACGTTAAATGACAATTTGTTATGCTCGCTCCATTCAACCACTGCATTTTCCTTTTTTTTTATTCTAATCTTTGTCCCTTGTACTGGCAGCACAGCGAACCGTTAATTACACAGCCAATTTGAAAACTATTGGTTGCACGGATGACGTAGTTTAAGTAACCGCCTACAGCCAATAATATCTCGGGATGAAAAAATGGATCGTAATGAATCGGAAATGCTTTGGATTCGATTCCTTCCAAGCCTAGATGTTCTTTGTGTGCTTCGTTTAAACGTTATTCTCACTCTCGTATTGTATAACCTTTTTAATATACATTAAAATTAGACTAATTTATAATAGTTATATAAAACTGTTAACACCTAACTTCTCTATAGCCAGCCAGTGCTAAGTCATACATCTTATATATAAATATCTCGTGTCACAATGTTCGTTCCCGTACTCCTCCGAAACGGCTTGACCGATTCTCATGAAATTTTGTGAGCACATTGAATAGGTCTAAGAATCGGCCAACATCTATTTTTCTTTTTAATTCTTTTTTTTATCTTTTGGTCAAAACATTTTTTATGGCAAAACAACGTTTGCCGGGTCAGCTAGTATCAGATAAAAAACTATGTAACAAAATTTGATATTGTATTAATATGGCAGGTTATGCTACTAAATTAATAAATAAACAAAATAAACGTCTACTCGTATAACCCTTCGTGTTCCAGAAATTATTTCAAGATTATTCTTCTAGAAAAGGATCTATGTATTATTCTTATACCTACTCCTGCATCGTGTATACCTGTAATTTCAGCTGTAAGGATAAATAAAATAAAATTTAATTTACCAGATCCATTAACCGCCATTCCGTCCCTGTGTTGACTAAATACTGCGTCGCAGGTGATGTTTTTATTAAATTTTTCGCCAGCGAATCGAAATTAACTTTGGCGTGTTTGTGTTCACTACTTGTTTTTAACAAAAGATTCCCCCCGTAGTCATTTCAGGTTTAATGAAATGTTTAATTAAAAGAACGGAGGTGCAACGGGATTCGTAAATCGTGCTAGACCTGTCGTTGCAGGATTGTTAAATGTTGCGAATTAGAATATATCTAGTCTATTTACATAATGTGTTAATAACTTAGATTTAAAATGAGAATACGTAAACATTAATTCAATTAAAAAATTTAAAATATATTATATTACTGTTGAATAAGCTGGTGCTAAGTTTTGCAAAAGAAATTGTGACCGATTTCCTGGTCGACCGAAATTACTTTATATTAAAAAATATTGATAATCTGAAATTTAGTCTGGCCTAGTGAAAATAACCTTAATATCCTAACTAATATTATAACTGCAAATGTAAATTTGTTTGATACGATTTCACTCCTTAACTACTCTACTTAACTATTAATTTTGAAAGTTATTGACAAAATCTATTTTACTAATTTATTGACAACAAAAATACTGTAGAACATTATCTTCTGTTTACGCGAATGTTATTCATTGAAATTAAACTACTATATATGGCTTTTATCGCGTTGTTTATATAACACTTTATTACATAATTTAGAAACTGTTACACTTCTATACTACTATGAAACTTGACTAATTTTAAGCTAATTAAATTATTAAAACTATTTATATTTAAGTTTACACTTTTATTGATGTTAGGGGAAAGTGTAAACTTAAATATAAATAGTTTAATTTCAATACTGTAGAACTATTATGTAAAATATGTAGCCTTAAAATATTTTCATACCAACCTATAAGAACCGTTGGTTCTAAAGAAACTAAAAAGCAATTTTTGAGAGTAAAAATAACGTTTCACTAAATATACACAAAATGTTTCTATTTAAATTTGTTGAGGCCAAAAAAGTCAACGTATATAGCATAATATACACAGTTTCTAAAGGTTTACAATATTTACTCTTTCCTTTGCTCCGAAAATAGCTTACACAAGACTGGTACAAGAGGTAACAAATACACTGCTATTTTTAGGTTTCTTGCCAATTATGGACAACCAATTTCCTCATGAGAATTACGTTTCACATATAAAACTATCTAACGGCGTACGTTGCAATGTCTCTTTAAATTATCCGTTATTTATATTTATAGAAGATTTTCGTTGTAGGAATAATGCCTGTATTTTTCCTATTTCGAGGGACATTCAGACTTGAAACAACTAGCACAAAATCCTTTATGTTAAATATTGAACGAGCACAAAGAGTGCTTCTAAAAGTAGCCACCTGCCAACCCTACCGCTTTTCCACACATCTTTTGTATGAAAATTGTAACGTATTAACTGTCCGACAGCTTTTTATAATGTACACCTTAAACAGCACGCAACGCTTACGTATAACATCAACCTTACTAACACTAAAAGACGGAAAGATATTGTCTGTACCACACTTTCTGAATCAAACATTGTTTTTACAAATAGATACTTCGCATTTTTAGGGCCTTTCATTATAACAAGATAAATATACAAACAGCTATATATGACCTAAGTTATATAAGATCTAAGCGGATAGTCTGTCGGTACTTACAAACTTTAAATTGTGATACTGAAGATTTGTTGATTGTTGTTAAATAAGTAATAACAAGTTCCATGATTATAATTATAATCCTAGTCTATTTTTGCGTATATTTATATAATAAGTATAGTTAATTGTTTATAACTTAGTTCCTAGTAGTATATTGTAAGTGCCCTTAACGCCTGTGGCACAGGTTTACCCTAGTACAGGCACTCATATTATATTACCTATATTAAGTACTTTATGGACTGTATTGATGTTTTACCTCTGTAATCAATAAATAATTTATTATTATTATTAACTATTTCTGTAATATACAAATATTTGTGTCGTCCACTTGCCGAGTTTGAGGGTTGTGGGTGCACCCGGCATAGTGTCAGAGATACGCCATCTATATGTATATAGAAGTTCTTTTTTCATATCATATGTATATGGCAGGATGGTTTGTCATTTATAATTTTAATTCTAGGAAATACATATTTAAAAATTATTCTATATAAAGTGCCATCTATACATAGTCATTTCTATCTACGAGTATATATTAGCGGACAAGTGAAATTAAAAAAAAAAAGAAAGCTTCCAGGTGCTTGTAACGCGAAGGAAATTCTATTATTTGCTTCGAGAGTTCTTAGAGGACAAGTATATAGAAAATAGCTAGAAGTCTGCCAAATTTACATTTTTATTTTTTATTTACATGCTTTGACATTTTATTATAATTGTATGACATTTTATCATTTTATTATTATCACTTGACATTATTTTGAAATTTTAAGTAATTATTATGACAGCCTGACATTAAGTATTGATTTATGGTATATGGTATATGGTTGAATATGGTAAAAGACTAAAAATTGTTAGCTAATAAGATCTGCAAATGTATACCCATATTCGCAAATGAATAAATGAAATGAAATTTATTGGCGTCTCTCTAAAAACTGAGTCGGGCACTGCTATTAGGTATAAGTCATTATAAATAGAACGGCGTAGTGGTCAGTGTTACCGACTGCCACGCCTAAAGTCGCGGGTTCGATTCCCGAACAAGTCAAACATTTGTGTTGATGTTTGTCTTGGTCTGGGTGTTTCTATATATAATATGTAAGTATGTATTAACAAAAAAGGTATATATGTATGTTTATCCATTGTCTAATATCTATAGTACAAGCTCTGCTTAGTTTGGGCTAGATGGTGTTGTGTGTATGTGATAGAATATTATATTATATTAATAGTCTTTAAAAAAGACCCGGAGAAAGTCGCTGTGAAAGACTAGAACCAGGATAAAATACAGATTTAAAAAACGAATCTCTCAATATTATCTCAATAACAACAAAAGCCTTTATTACACTCCTACCTAAAAATAAATAAGCCAAACAAAATGCTTCGTGATATTTTTCTTACTGGCAATATCCCGAAAATTGTACCCTTATTTCTCGAAGGCACAGTCGTCCTAGGTATTATCAATATATTGTTAAGGTCACACCGAATTCGGGCTGAGAGGTTGGCAACTCGCCAATAAGACAGACAGATATTACGTGTCTTAAACACTATATGATACAAAATGAATATCTTCATATTGAAGGTTAAAAGAAAATGTGTCTCAAGTAACTATGTAATAGAGATACATATGTAACCATATTTAGCGGTCGCTCTGCTTTTACAAGGTTTGAACTCTGAACTGTAGGATTATTATTTCATTTCTGAGATAGTAATCATGTTACTCGGTACTTAATTTTATCTCTGCATCACCCTGCGGTTGGCTGGTAGAGAATGCCCTTGGCATTAAGTCCACCGATGTATTGTTCTATGCATAAAGTTTAAAATAAATAAATATATAAAGATACAGATAATGATGAATGATACAGAGATGTGTTACAAGAAGGTAAAGAGAGTACTTAAAATAGTGGTACAATTTCACACTCAAGACGTAACAAGCTATCAATGGTATGAGTGGCAGACATTTTATAAACGGAATATGACTTCAAGATCGTTCCCTACATACCCAACAAACAAAGAATTTAAACAGCGCAATTGCCAGCAACGATTAATTAATTATACAATGACGTATTCGATACATACGCCCATTATCCATTTAACTTTTATTCGAATACCGATCGAACCTCCTCGCTACTATCTGCCTGAACTACCTACCTAACTAAAATACTGAAAACAATTAATACCAATCTACAGTTTGAAGGCACATATCTATGACACTCGATAGAGAGTCAGTACCCTCAAATATTTTAAAAGTCTTGTCTTGACCTGATTGGGAATATGGCTATCACTTTTGGCTGTGGGAAAACTGATATATTTCAATCCGAATTTGTTTAGACCAAAAAGTTAGGATAGAGAATACGATAACCCATCCATTACCAAAACTTCAAAACGTTCGTTTAACGTACCCTCCATAGTACACTTCATTAAACGTAACAAAAGAGGAATCGATCAGAAAAAATAACAAACAAATTAGTACCACGGAACAAATAAGGAACGCAGAGACAATATTACAAAAGAAAAGAATGGAGACGAGGTTTCAATAATAAATTATCAAAGAGGGGAGCCTTAGGGACGACACCTCCCGGCATCTTCCTTATTGTCTGTACTCGACTTTACAATGTGTCTTAAGGTAGGAGCGGAAACGTTCCTATTATAGAGCGATTTTAAAACGTAAATGTTTAGTAGGTTGCCCGGCCTGAAAATGTTCATGAATCTATAATTTGGTCCACATCCTAAATATTTATTTGATAATTCTAATGAAATAATTCCTTACGATGCATAACGTTCAATAAAAGAATAACTAAAATATCTACGATGTCTATCCCAGGACTGAAAACGCATTTACGGTTGCAAGCCAAGGCAAAGATTTAAAAATTTTGGTTGGCCTCGTCCGCCAGAATTTACATTTAATATCATCAGAACAAACAATCTCGGGATGCCCGGTATAGAAACCATCTCATTTACACAAAAATCAAAAACAGCAATCACAGATGAAGCGTAACCTGTAATCAAATTGTGATACCAGGCGAATCTTACTTCTTTTACTAGCGCGTTATGATTTCTGTTAGAATAAATATCGTTACCAATCCGAACTGTTTTGTTATTAGAATGTTGGTTTTCATCTATATTATTTAAGGTAGTTCTAAGATTATCGACAGCATTCACGATATATCAATATAATCTATTCAGTTTTTATTACCTTAAGAAATATTATTTCTTAAGGTAATAAAAACTAAATAGAATCGTGAAGTTGGTGTATTAACACCAACTTCACGATTGTATTTAAGAATTGTTAGTCAGAAATCTTATACCTACTTTGCAATTTAACTTGATGACAAAGACATTAAAAAATATAACGAATGGGTTCAGGTTTAGTATTATTATAAACATATTATGTATAAGACTGCAAATATTAATACGTGAAGCAAATACTTTGTACCCCTTTTTACGGAAATTGTAAATAAATACGCAGGACTATGAAATTTGGCACAGTTAAAGTTTATATGGAGAAGGAGTGGCGAATCCTAATATTTTTATAAAATATGCATAAAAATACATTAAATTAATGAAAAATCACTACACGCATGCATTTGACACAAGCAGTCGAATCGCTTCGTAGAACTCTTCGTAACTATGTTTACATATGTATGTGGAGCAGGTGACTAAATGAAATGTGAATAATCACATTTCATTTAGTCACCTACTCCTCCTTCTCCCTTCTCCCTAACCTTTACCTATTAGCCAAGTCTCTTGGGGTCGGCTTTTCTGGTCTCACCGGATTTGATTGGATATCAGTTTTTACACGGAGCGGCTGCCACCTGACCTCCGCAACCCGAAGGCTAACGATACCCTAAAGCTAGACTAGTGTCAGGATATTATAGGGCACTGACTTCCCAATAACGACTGCCATTGATGTTCATGGCAGCCGGGACCGACGACTTAACGTGCTCTCCGAGGCTCGGACCAGACGATAATTGTCAATCAATACGCACATAATTTCGAAAAGTCATACGTCTTCCGAAAATCAGGAGTGCGCGACGTGGGTTCGAACCCGAGACCCTCTTCATTGCAGTCTGTTGGTATACTCCACATACATAACCTTATAAAATGGTATAGTTAAAGACCATATAACCTTAAGAACGATCAAACTTGAAGTCGAATTTCAACCACTCGGCGACCGCAAATTTTTTTTATAGACCTGTTAGCGCATGTTCTTTAATAGCCTTTGCAACTTAGTCCTTCATTTCATTATGTAGAAAATTAAGCACCACTATCTATTACCCGCGACTTCGTCCGCGAGGAATCTAACAAAACAAATCTTATATAAAAGTAGTCTAAGTCATAACATCAGCTATCTGATAATCCTGCCGATTTAGAAATTACAAAAATTGTTTTTTTTTACATAGTCAGTACCGTATATTATATATATTTATATGTATTTTTATTTACATTTAGTAAAAAGCTATTATTTTGACATAACAAACAGACACTTCAATTTCATTTATTTGTAAAGATGTAATAAATAGCACAATAATACTATAAACGATAGCGGACAAATTTTAACCACTACAGCGTCCACCTTGCACCATCCTAAGTACGCGTTCACGTACAACTTTTGTGATACAAAATTAGCGTTAGGAATAAAACAAAGAAATCGCCGAAGGGGATACAGACAAGTTCGTTTTAGTTAATGCTATGTACGTCACAGGGTGAAATTATTTTACAAATTTTGAGTCCAAGTTACAAATACCAAGTTCAACTTTAGAATAAGAGAATAATAGGAAATTGCGGTTAACTTTCTGATCTTGATGATGAGGACAAATAAGTTATACATTAGTATCTTTTCATAAATCGAGAATTGTTTGCGATTAGACATTGGAACTGATACGAGCGGCCACATATAAAGTGCTCGGTAGACCGCAATAGGCTCATCCCTATTACGTTATGGCGATGTGCACGGTTGCAGTCAAATTATATTCGAATATTTTAACAACGCTACATATTCTGGTTGACCCACAAATAATGCTGAGTCTGATTGTCTCCCGCGACACAGAGTCTTGATTATTGGTGCGGGACTTGTCATTCGAAGAATAAAAAGCAACTGTGTGCGCTGTGTCTAAATGGATAATTATAGAACTTAGGTTACACTGTTAAGGTAATATTTAAGGGGTGCCTGTACTAGAGAAAACTTGTGCCACAGCATTTTACTGCAGAAAGATTGTGATACGTCTCTACGTATTTTTTTGCAAAATGTGGTTGTGGTACACCTCTGCCTACACCTTCGAGAATATACAAGCATAACTAAGTACCCTAAGGAGAGCACGCAGTTCCTTTATCCTAACTAATATTATAAATGCAAATGTGACGTTGTTTGTTTGTTTGTTACGCTTTCACGCCTTAACTACTCAAGTGATCATCATAAAACTTCTCATATACGTTGTCAGGGAAACAGAAAAGGACATAGGGTACATTTTACTGTTACCAATATTTACGCGAGCGAAACTGCGGACAAATCTAGTTAAACATAATCTTATGCAAGAACCACATCACTCGAAACATGGCAGTGACCACTTCACCACTGAGCTATCCTTGGCAGCAGACCTAAACACAAACACTAACCCGTGATAAGTTAGTATCAGAGACAGTTAAGTGAACATACCAAAGTTGATGAGAGCTGGTATTGACGTAATGAAGTTGGTACCAAGTTATGATGAATAGACATCCATTACTTGAGCAAATGTTGCAAATAGTTACTTTGTCGGTATTGATTAGCGCTCAATATAGACATAAGGGTTGGGGGACGATTGGTTATGATTGGAAACGACTTTAAGAGCATCGATTTTACCGTGAGGATTCTTTTATTTATTTCTCAAAAGAAGACCTTCGCTGTAGGAATAATTCATGGATCAAACAATGGTCACAAGAAACACATAGATCAGAAACAACTATCTTTCAGCCACATTTTTGTGCCCTGTGGGAAAACTAGAATACTCGACGCAATTAAACCACTGCGTCATCCGTGCAGTAATTTCTGTAGTTAATGTTAACAATTTTAGCATATCTCAGAGGAATTAGGAAAATCCAACAAAAGACTAGCTATAGTGGCTGTAATTTTAATAAATTGTCAAATTTTATGTCTCTGGTATACTAATAATAATAATATCAGCCCTGTATTACACTGTCCCACTGCTGGGACACACTGTCTCATTGTGAGAAGGGTTAGGACATAGTCCACCGCGCTGGCCTAGTGCGGCTTGGCAGATTTCACATATCTTCGAGAACATTAAGGAGAACTCTCAGACATGCAGGTTTTCTCATGATGTTTTCCTTCACCGTTAAAGCAAGCGATAATTAATTAATACGCATATACTTCGAAAAGTCAGAGATGCGTACCTTGGGTTCGAACCCGAGACCACTGCGTGGCAGTCCAATGGTTTCCCACTAGGCTATCGCTGCTACAAGTCTCTAGTATTAAAAAATAATATGTGTAATAACCCAGCAACCTTAAAGCGAAAATCCTATTTGTTCCCTATCCCGTGGGCGCTCCAAAAACCGCTCTTATTCATTGAGTATAATAGAAAGTTGTATAAAAAATTCAGCTATCTAGATCTAAGGGAAAGGGCTTGTCCCTAATGAGTAAGGCAATGAGCAAGTCCAATAGTTTTTTTAATCTTCTTCTTTTAGTGTGGTTAGTGGCCAACCTGTTGTCAAGAGTTGTTCAAGCCGCCCATAGGCCTCTGACATGGCTTATGTCAATTTGGCAACAACCGGGACCGACTTTTTTACGTGCCCTCCGAAGCACGGAGACGCTCAGATGAAATACCACTAAGCGGTCACCCATCTATAGACTGACCGCACCCAACGTTACTTAACCTCGCTAATCGTTTACCGATCAGTGAGTGCAACTGGCTATGAGCGCCTCTTTTTTAATACAAATTGATGATATACATTAATATCGTGGGAAAATCTGTAATTTATTTCAGCAACATCCTAACAAAATACGAAATGGAAAAACAGTGTTATTTCTCGATTAGGAAATTCCCAGTAGCAGCACTGATTGGGTTCTATTTCTAGTACGGATTAAAAGTAAATAAGTTTCTCTATTAGAAAATTCTCAGTAATAACGTGGAGTCTAGAAATGTGTGCAATGAACGGCAAGAAGTCCGCCTTCTATTATGTGAAGTGGAAAATCACAACCAGCGAAGTGTGGCTGTAAGACACCTCTACCACCCCTTTGTGGAAATACAAGTTTGTCTATGTAACATGAAGTCCTAAACTATTTAGACAGACGGTACCTAATAATTTACTAGTTAATAGTTGTGAAAATACAGCTGTGAAAATATCTTAAGGGGCAATCTTTCGCGGCAATATATGGCTTTATTATTTTCAGTGATAGTCTGGCCATCTCGAACACGATTTAGTGGTTCGGACATGTCAAACATAACTTACCGCCTATATAGCCAGGCCATACCAAATATTGCTAGAATTCGCATAGTATCAGTGTCGCTGTTATGAATATTGCCAGCCACATACAACAATATTGCCCACTTAAAAGCTCCTTTACAAATTCTTATACGTCTATGATCCTATATATCTATCATATAGAAACAACAATCTCAAAGCCAACGCATTGCTTTTGCACGAGGAAGCGTTTTCAATAAAAATAAATAAATTTTCAATATTCGCTTGGAATTCTCTATCATCGTTATTATATTTATTTGAAAATTTTCCGCATCTACGATCGTCTGGTATGTCTGTTATTTAGCGCGAGAAGCGCCCGACTGCCATACCAAGGGGAAGTATTTAATAAAAAGCCGATATTGTTTGCAACGCCCCGCGATTTTAACGTGCCCAACCAACATTATTGTTTATAACAGTTGATGGATTTATGTGAATATATTCTACATTTTTTTTAAATATTTTTTTGTTGTATTCTTATTAGAAATTGGTTGAATTTTTTTGTTATTTTTAATATGTCCGGCGAGTAATTTTGTCTATTGTTGGCGTCACGTCCGAGCACATGCGTATTTTTCCTTTTGTAGGTGCTGATAAATAAATTTTAGTATGCAACTTATTGAAAAAAAAAGAACTTATACAAAATTCTGTTGTCATTATATTTCGAAATCTTATTCTTAAAACTAAAACGAAGCTCATATTGGCTTTATATAAAATGCATATAAATGCTAACTTGCCTAATAATGATGCTATAAATAATAAAGGTTCACAGTAAGTATATAATTAATTATTATTACTGAATGTTTTTAGAGTTATTCGTTACAAAGTACTTAATGTATTAAGCCTTTAGTAAGGTTTTTCTTATGAATAACACTAATAAAACTAACTTCTAAAATTTTTCTACTGTCGGGTATTCTAGTTTTAATTAGCTTTCTGATGACTCGATTTCACTTTATTATATTCCAGCTGGTGTTACTATGTTAAAAATTGAGTATTTGTAAAATGTACTTAGTTTGCAATATTATACACACACAAACACGACTGTTGTCCGAGGGGTACACATAGACTACGGATTTCCATTCGCTACATTTTTGGCATATCTCCTCTTCTAGATGCAACAGACATCCCCCACGCTGCACGCTTTATGTTTTAGGGTAATCTACATATCAATTTCATTCATTTATTATAAATCTAAAAAGAAAAATAATGGAAATAAAATATAACTTCGATTTGTATTAAATATACTTACACGATCATGATATAAATAATAAATCCGTTTTCCTCTGTAAAAGTGGTCAATCAATGAACTCGTATCCGAAAACGAAATAAAATATTTCAATGTATTTTTTTATTACCATAGTGCGTATATATTTATAAGTATAATGTATGACTTTCACAATGGCTACAATTGCTCAAATCTCGGGATCGAATCTCGGTTTGTACAAAGTGGTATTGGGATTTTCTCTTAAAAAAATTTCAGTAGCAATACGGCATCGGAAACAGTGCTGAGGAGACAGTACTAGACTCGCCCTTCATTACGTAAAACCTAAAACTATACCTGACGAAATGTGAAAATATTATACATCCTGCCCTTTTACAGATAAAGACGTAAGACTATATACATATAATGTTTATAATAAGGCTTATATATTGACAGAAAAATTTATCCTTACACTAAATCATACATTGAAATTAAACACTTTATACGGATTTTGTTGCGTTGTTTATTATACTTTAGAACACTTTTATTACATAATTTAGAAAACTATTAGTGTTAGAGTTTTTTAAATTATGTAATAAAAGTTTTGCAATAAAATAAACAACGCGTCAAAATCCGTATAAAGTGTTTAATTTCAATGTATAACATTCGCGTAAACATAAGACGATATTACTACATCATACATCAACGGTGTTTAGGCTTTCCATCCTTAAAGCAATTTACGCTTAAATTAAAATTAATTCTGAAAACTATGATAATATAAAACTTTATATTTACTTTCAATATCATTTTAACACTTTTAGCAGCTTTTCTGCGACCGTATAATTTAATATAAAGATACAAAGACTATAATATAAAATACAGGTAAAACGAAAAGTTGAATTGAATCACCCCATTTTCTCTCAGGGAAAGCGGTTCAAAAGCACCCTAGTTCAAAGGAGAGCTTATAATCAATACTAGACTGTAGTTGCTTAAAACAATACTGCTATAAGAGGTCATATAGATATAGGTACATATACAAGGGTCATGGTCGGCAGACACGTCTACCTAGAGGGCCGGACCTAACAGGGTTGCCTACAGTTGAAATATTGCAAGACCGACCGAGGGACGGTGTTTTTCCGTTATTAATGAGTTTCTTGATAAAAGTGGTGTTTGCAATTCCTTGTGACTATTTTTCTTTGGATTGTATACGGGTTTTTTCGTTTGCTTTTGAGTGTGCATAATATTATAATGCCACGCGGGTATTTTTGTTGTTCATTTTAGTTTTTTCATCCCTTGCATTATTAAAATACTTAATATTAAGGAACCTTATTTTTTTAAATTCTGATTCTTATCATTCAAGGTTCTTTAGCTTTGAGCCGCTGACTTATGATTATTTTATCTGTAGCTATATACCAGTAGTAATATGGAACTGTTACCCTTCTTTCTTCAGATATTTATATGCTACTAAAGCATTGAACACGTAAACGGTTGTAGAGACTCACGCATGAACACATATAAACTAAATTTAATACATACTCCTTCTACTGTTTTTAATTATTGAGAATCTAGTCTAATGCAGCTGCTCCTATTTGAGCGAAATTCCAGGTTGAAGCGAGAATTCCCTACTGCTCTTTAATCCATTGTTCTAAAACAACACAACGCAAATATTTAAATTACTCTCTCGTGCCAACCCTACTAGCCCTAACAAAGAAAGGGACATTCGAAATCTGCGGGATGCTAGTACCTTTTATCTGTAATGGAACAGACATGGTCATCTAATGCCCAGACATGCGAGTTTAACTTAATGATTAGTTTAGTGGCTCTCCCAATGGCCTAATATGAGGCCACTCGGATATTTTTCTCTCTACCCCAAAATCCTTTTGAAGGTAGGATTTTAGGCATACTTTTAACGGGTAGTATTTGATGTTATTCCAGCTTTTAGGGTCGAGGCTATAAGGGTACTTTATTTGGGCATTGCGGCGACTGTGAGTATATGGAATGTAGATGTAGGAAAAAAGGGTACCTAATACATTCCAAAATTAAAATATAACACTGTTATCGCGTTTGAAGGTAATGTACGTATTTCAAAATAGTAATTAGATTTCTGATATTATACAGGGTGTACGGTAATTAATGGATAACCTTGAAATGTCTTATAGTAGAACGGATGGCCGTTCAAGTAATAAAGTTACAATTATAATTTTTAGGATTTCCTTTTAGGAAATCAAAATGTACATAACTAACGAACACAAAATTATTTCGACTCATTTGTTCTAGAAGTATTTTTCTATAATACAAAAAACTAATTCACACCAGCCATGATCACCTAGCTTGCTGGTCAAGGAATCCTCGAACACAAAGGTTCTCTCTTTGTGTTCTATGTATATCACACGGCACACCTCATTCATCCATTGCAAATATTTACTCATTATTTATCCTCATTAAAAGAGGTATTCTTTTAATCTGAGTGATTCGTGGTCATACATTTAACCAATGTCTAGTATATACTAGACATTGGTTAAATCATCACATCCAAAACGCAACCTACTAGTCTATATTAAAACCTTGTTTAAAAATAAACAACTCAACACTTTTATATCGTTCACTCTATTGCGTTATTTACCTTAAGATTATACCTCAAAGAATTTTCGTTTATCCAAATACCTTTTCATCAAAGACTGAATATTCCTAAATATCATTAACGAAGGATATTATACAAAAATAATAATTAAGCGCTTCCTAAATAAGCTCGACGTAAACGAAAATTTAAACTAAATTCCGTATAATTTTTCCCAAAGTCGATCTCGGATCCGAAGACGGATCTATTAAAATGCCGAAATTAAATTCGTAGAGTTTGAGATTATTTATTCCTTCGCTTAAAATTATTTACGCATACACAAATTCATATTAGCACCACTCTGGTCTTTATTTAGTAAGGCATAGAGTTCGTATTCGTTTAATTTTGTAGTGTTTTAATGTTGTGATTCACCTGTCAAGGGTCAATTTTGTTTGTGTAATGGATTCCTGTTGAGTGCTCACTCACACGAGCCATTGGGGACATTGACTATGGGGAATGGACGATGACCAGACGGTTCATGGTTAAAATTGATCGTTACGTGCTTGTATTTTTAGTTGTTTTGATTCAACTTCGTTTGTATTTTGGTTGGAATCGATATTGCCAGACTGCCCGTTAATTTACATACAGAAATACAATTCCGCTTACATATTTCCACTTATTACAGTACTTACATATCTCACTTCTTTCATTTACTATCATCACATTCTTTGGTATAAAGTAGTATTGCACGCTCGTTGATGTTAAGTACTATTGATGTGTCCCTTCTCCAGAATAATAATATAATAATATTCTATCGTATCATGTCCTATTTCCATTTGCTTTATATGTTTTCTTGGATAAGTAATCATATATTCTTTCCACAAGACAAACATCACACTGCAACACAGCGTAGTACAGCATACTGAGCTTTCTTATGGATTTAAAAGTCTACAGAGATGGATTAGGTGTCTCATTTCTTCCGCGGGTGAGAGAACGGGGAATTCCCTGTCTGCCAGCCATTATGCCGGGGTGTCATCCAAGAGTCGTCGCCCACAGAAATCCCATCTTTGTATTGAGCACTGCTGGGTGGGTCGGTGATGTATTTTCAGTTCTAGCGACCCACCCATCATACAAAGCAGCGAGTTGGCATACCGTGGTAGTCAGTAAACCCGAAGTCTAGAGCTCGACATAACCCTCTCGCTTCGACTTATGGCGAGAGGGTAAGCAGCAGAAGCATTTCCTCACTTTAAAAAAGGGTGTCTTAATTTAGTTAGTTAGTTAGATGTATGTTGTCTGCACTTAGCCCCGTAATTGGGCCATTGTGCGTAAGTGACCGACGCGAAAACTTTGTTCGGTTACTCATACCACCTCAGCTCCGTCCAGAAAGATAATAGGGTACCGGTGTTGCGCAATACTTCCTTCATCGTATCTGGACTGTTTAGTAGTTTCGCCCGTTGGTTGCTCACGCTTTTACAATGTAGGAGCCCGTGAGCCGGTATCTGCCTGGTCTCCATGCAGCCCCTACATACAGGGCTGTCAGTGATACCGATGTTGAAAAGGTGTTTATTGAGTGAGCAGTGACCTGTTATTATACCTACTAGATGGCGTAGGTTTTGTCTTGTGGTACGTAGGAGTTTGCGCGAAAGATGTTTGTCTAAGGATGGGAGTGCTTACTTCTTCTGTCTACATTCCTTTGTTTCTGTCCACTGTTTTTCGTGTAGTTTCGCGGTTCTGTCGCATAACCATGTTTTGAATTGGCAGAACGGTATAGGGACAATTAGAAAAGGTGTCTTATCTGCTACTTGACCAATATTCTCATGTAGTTTTCAGTTTCCCGGTCTGAAAATCCTAGTGAAGAAATACCTAGTAGTAGCGTGGCATTTGGAGCTGTGCTTGATAGATGGCAAAAAGCTCGCTCCTATTATGTAGGTCGTCCTAAAACCTCAGCTGGAGAAATATATAATATCGTACACCTCTGCCTACCCTTTCGGTCGAGAGATATATAACGCACTCTTAATAAAACAGAGGTTGAACTCGAAATTTGGAAGTTAGGCGATTTGATTTTTAATATTAGGTAAGTTAGAGTTCAAATTACGTAACTTGAAAATTTCGAGTTAAGTCGCTGTTTTAAAAGTGCGATATGTATATTTTACTTAAACAATTTTCTGCCATTCGTGGGATTCGATAACTTATCAAAATGTATATTAAATGTTGTAAAATTTTCTCACGGTTATATACCAGTTCGTATAACGGCCATTTTAAGCCTTAAAGGATTACTTTAATAATGGATCACGAGAGTTTCGAAACGCAATGGTGAAGTTTGTTAGGGATAGAGCCTTTTGAAATTTGAGATGGAAAATGGTTTATTATTATTTCGATTTAAATTTTAATAAATTCTACAGCGCTTGTATTTCGTTTTGGGGGTAGGCAGAGGTATATTAAGAATCTGTTTTGTATTGCATATAATATATAATGCTGGAATATATAATAGAAGACTAAAAGACTGTTCACGTGGCAAAATTATTTTTGAAATTATATTTGTATCATAAGAATACGACAATAATTATTGAAATATCTTTTTTTTTAATTTTAACTACATTTTGCTTTTACATATTATTTTAATAAATGTGTGTGTTCTATAAATATTTGTGCTTTCGTATCTCTATAGTATAAACAATTTTAGTGCCATATAGAAATCGCAATCTAATTGAAGGTTCCTATAAACACAAAGAATATACAAAAAAAAGCTGTTTCAGATATTAGTATAATAACAATTTCAATGACAACAAGGCGACATCGCGTGTTCAAACAATTATTTTTCTATTACATCTGGTGCTCAATATTTGAAGCATTGAAGCTCATTTTCTTAAACTTGTATTCGAAACAAGAGAAAACTATAAAGACAAAATTATTTGAATTAATGAAAATATATTGACTGTAGTAACCATAGACCAGTGCCCCCAGCACTAAATCACCTATTTTCATTATTCTCCCCTACGTCGTGGGGACTACACGATTTATATACTTTTATAATACTCTTGATATAGCTCCCTAGGCATAAATACAAACGTTGCCAAGGACTGTAAATGTTTTATAGTTTAATAACATTCGAATCCACGATATAGCGCCATTTTAAAAAATATACAATTCAGTCTACCAATTGTAATTTAAATTTCGATTCTGTTCGATGTTGCCAGTATAACTGAATTTCTTCCAAATAATATATAACCTTTAAATACCCCTTCTAATATATAGCCTTTTTTATGATACTTCCATTGGTTAAATAGCTTTAACAACAATGTTCCTAATTTAAATTTCGAAACCTAATCTGTGTTACCATAAATAACAGACTTTATTTTAAACCACATTATCTGTAACGTTAAATAGAACGGTATTCTTTACACCCACAGCGTAATATAAATATTAGTCTACCCTATGATGATAAAAATAGCAGACTCAATATTAGCTACATATATCGTATCCTTGTTTTAAATTAGAGGTATTGGGGTGGATTTTACAGACATATAAATCATACACAGTAAACGCCCAGACCAGGTGTCTGTGGAACATATATACATAGGTATATAGTATATGCCGCGTAGTGTCTTTTAAAGTATCCATTTAAATAAGAGGCGTCGTATATGTTGACATAATTAAATTCTAAGTTACTATCACCCATGTAAGCTACGAGTTTAATAAAAAGGCTATTTTAATCTCATAATAATTTTTTGTCTCAAAACTGAAGCTATTTATTTCAACTTCTTGGCACGAAAACAAAGCACAACAGCGGGAGATATAATGTCAAACAATATCTTCTTTACTTAACCTTAGGTTGACACATAAATAAAACTATTAAGCAAGCCAAAAGCAACTCGTTAATTCCATATTGAAAAATTTAAAACATTTTTATGCCGCCTTACATTTTGTCTTCTGGGCCAATCTTACCCATCATACGACAGCGCAGTACAGGCACAAGAGACGCCACACTAAGGGAGCAGAGACAAAGGTGTCTGTTAAGACACTGGTCACGTATCACCCGTTTTGAGAGGCTCCACCGCGATATTAGGAAAAGGGGCGTTTTTTAACTTATTATTACCCCCAGAAACCCATTTTGTCTTCGCCAGTAATAAAATAAAGCCTTTTATGGACGAATTATGTGACGTTTATTAGACTGTTACAGCTCTGTGAAAGCCTGCATTCGATTAACGCGATATGAGACTTAAGGTAATAGAAAAATATAATAGAATACAATTGTGTATATTTTTTGTGAAATTATTTCTGTTATTTGTTGTCTTTGTTTGAGAATAACATAGACCTGTAGGCATACTGTTGCAGAAAAATATCCAAAATTTGAAATTTGCATGATTTCGCATGAATATGTTATCCATAGTTAATATGCGAATTATAATCGAATAAGTATTCCGTACATGCCTGGATAATGACACATTGATAAGGTGTGGTCGATCATGGCGACCACATTAACGCACACAAATGATATGATTGTGTCAATATACTGATAGCCAATTCAGGCATTAAAACTGTTCAAAATTGAATGCTATACATTGAAATTAGAGTACTCTAGACGCGTTGTTCGTTTTAAACACACCGTATTAATTAGTTATATCAATGTTCAAAATTTATTTATAATTTAGTCTAATAAATGTCTAGTATTAACAGAAATGCAAATTACGTTTATTTTAATTTAGAAGAATATCCATTACGATGTATATGTTTTTGAAACTTGATCGGAACATCATTTTGAACAGTTTTTATTACAAGAACTGGTCCTATGGTATCCATTAAATATAGACTTATGCTAGACTTCACTCCAGTTGATTCTACTGTACATTTGTATATTTATTCGTATTGCTAATACTTAAATAATCAGATAATTAGTCAACATAATTGATAAATGCATTCGAATTATCGATATTTAGCTTCATTCGAATTACTAAAACTATTCGAATTTTGATCAATATAGTGGTGTGGATTTATCGATTAACCTGTCAATTGTTTGAATGCCAGACATTATCGAAAACCTAATGTATCTGGCCGCCGGTGTGCCACTGCGAGTCAATAGGTTAAAGGTAACATGGTAAGTAATATAAGCGATTCTACAGAAAATTTATTCAAGTTAGTATTCAGTTGGCAATTGAGTACTTAAACATCGACAATGTAGATCAGTCTATTGTTGGTCCTTTATTGTCCATGTTTACACACAGTAGACTTCATCGAGATTTTATGTTGTGTTCACGTATACAGCATTCACTCATTGTATGTATTTTAGAGCACACATCACAATCTATATATTTTATAGACTCTACATGCCACCGGTATTTAGTAGTTCAGCTCCATTGCACTGATCGTTTATATGACCAGTTTCTAAATTATGTTTTTTTAGTATTCACGGCATGTAGAGAAGGGGTAATTGGGGTAATTGTAATACCTTAAATTACACCTCAGATTTTGCTCAAACTGGTGCGAGAAAACTGATAAAGTACCAGCATCCTACAACAGATGAAAGCCGAATAATCCTGCGTTGTGTTCCTGCTGTGGGTAGGAATTACTTAAGAAGGTGCTGTGTCAGCAAGCTACCAGTGATCTATGTCCTTTGCTCAATATAGTGTCCTCATTTTAAAAGCTTAGCAATATGCGAATACTCTTACCAAGTGTCCATAGACTAAGACCGCTTTTCACCAGTCCGCCCAAAAGGATATTCACCGCATAAGGAGAATAAGCTCTAACTATAAGCCCTAAAGGTCGGCCTTAATGGCGTAGTGGTTAGTGTAACCGACTGACGCCACGCCTGAGGTCCCGGGTTCGATTCCCGCATAAGGCAAACATTTGTGTGCATGAACATGGATGTTTATCTTGGTCTAGGTGTTTCTATGTATAATACGTATGTATTTACAAAAAATAGTATAAATGGATGTTTATCCATTGTCTAGTACCCATAGTATAAGCTCTGCTTAGTTTGGGCTAGATGGTGTTGTGTGTATGTGGTAGAATATTATTACTATATTATTATTATTAACTGTTAAGTTGGGTTAGAATTTACTAGCAATCTGGTTAACTCCTCCAGATAAGCTAGAAAGCTTGTGTTAGTAATGGGTTCTTGTCACTAGTACAAGTTGACTGCACGAAGAGGATACTGGTTTAAGTGATCGCCTCGCCACTGCCATTGTGCCGAGTGTTGTGGGTTCGAATCCCACACGGGACGAAACTTTGTGTGATCCACAAATGGTTGTTCTGAGTCTGGGTGTTTTTAATGTCCGTTATTTAAATGTTTGCCAAATCCCCCGCGACACAGGATATATTCCTAATACGTTGTTGTCTTTTTACAAAAATAGAATAGCTGGTATTCAATCCCCAGACCACTCCATTGCAAGTCCAATACATGTGTAGTTTGACAAATTATAGCAGAAGGTACCTCAACTACCTACCTAACTGAGGTTATTTTTAATTTATCTATAAGTATAAAGGAGTTTTGATTTTTTTATAAAACTATACGCATAACATGATGAGGTAGGATAACAGTCACAAGAAAAATGAACTCATGTTTTAAATCAGCATAAGTTTTATTTATGTTTTTGTGGATTGGATCATTTCTGCACAACACGATCCAATTAGACCTTTTAATTACACTTGAGAATATTGAAACACAAACTACACTTCCTCAACTCCATATTACTTACCACTAAATATAACCCATATCACATACTCCAGACACAATGTACGTCAAAAAACATCGCAGCCGAAGGTACGTAGTCTACGAGAGATCTCGTTATGTCTCCGGAAATTAATGTTTCCTACCCATAGCCTCGCGAAATATTCACATAAATTATAAATTATCTACGCAGGTAGAAGGTCTGAAATTGTGCGAAACGATTAGTTTACGTAGAGCTTGTGTGAAACGTGGTTATGCGTATGTACGCATATTATGTCTTGTGAGAATCTTGCGTTAAGAAGAGATAAAATTGAGCTACAGAATTATAAGGCGATTTATTTGACTGATAGCCTGGTAGTTTTATTTTGATGATTGTTGCTTACTGATGCTTCTCTTGAACAAAGCAATATTATAGTTATATTAAGTAATGGCTGGTGCGAATTTAAAGGCAAAGGTGGTCATGCTAATTGGCCGTGGAATAGATTGCGGCACGACTGTTTACATTGTATTTCACGACTGCATAAATATCGCCAAGTAATGCTAACAAAACTGTCGATCTTAATCACCATCTGATCATACTCACTAAAGATCATACTAAATATTCGAGTACTTTATTTTTCCATCTATAAGAAACGATAAATAGGCATATGTCCCGCCTTCGACATCGCTTGCATTACTCGCTACTGAGTACTATATAGGACTGGGCGAGCCATATCATTTGTGCGTCACGTAATGACTGGCAACGACGAGCCATTCAACTTAAAAAGCATCATCGAAGGATTCAATAAGGGTAGAAATGCCTATCCCTTGACAACTAAATCGGGCAACAACATTTTATTAGCACACAGGTGGATGCCACGGGCCATCAATCCACTGAAGCGTCGCAATTATGGCAACACCCCTCTTAGAGTTGCTACAATGAAAATAAACCGACTGTTAAGACTAAAACATTGTATCATGACAAAGGCAATATTAATCGCGACTTTTACGATGTCTCTGTGTAAATAAAAAGAGTCAAAATGTGTCGCAACAATGTATTTTAATGAGAATAACCATATCTAGACAAAATGAAAAATAAATGGACGCCGTGGAACGAACGTCGATATCCTAAAAATGTTTCTACATATTGGCCCCCCAGTAACGCTTATAAAAAGGTTTTAGCAGTAAGAGCACAATATTATAGCATGACGACGTCATCCAAAACGGCTGTAAGCAGATACCGTAGTTTTAGAGGCTAGCAGGAAAGACTCGCGCGTTGCTGAATCTCTAAAAAGGCTACGTTGTCAACAAAAGGGACAAATTTTCTGGTTTACTACTGACAACATAGCGACTGTTTAAAAGATCTGGAATATCTACTCTCCATAGCAGACAATATAAATTTATTTGGCAGCAATCTCCTGTAGGACGGCGAGAGGTAATAGAACAAAATCCATTGCCCATCAAACATAAACCATCTCGTTATAATAAAAATAAATCACTTAAGAAGGTAGGTACTGAAGCATTTCGTCAGACCCACTCAAAAGCTCTACCTGAATAAACATAGGTGGTTTTACAATAAAGAACCATAATCCGCTTTCAAAGAAAAGCTTTTAAAATTTATCGCACCAAATTTACATGTCAATGTGCTTTTATAGACTCTACTACAGTGTCGGAAATTGGACCTCTATAGACATACCTATATTGATAGTCGTGATATAATAACAAGCTTTCATATCGCTGATGTGTTAGGCAGATGTATGTAGTAGTGAGAATTGCTACGAAAAGAGATCTACAATTCGAAAGTTGTATAAAGGTCTAAAATAAAATGAGAAGGCTGTCACTCTCCCAAAGTTAGCAATTTTAGAAGGAGAAGAATTTCTTAATACCAAATTATTCAGAACAATTGAATAGATATAGAAGAATTTGTAACAATAAATTCAAATAATATTTTGATGAACGGCGTAAAACAAAAGGCATTTGAACATAACTATAAAGTGTCCGCCTCCTGAACTATACCATGGTTTGTTGAAACGAGAATGAAAAGATCTCAAATTGTCCTAATTTATAGATTACGCTCTGGCCACTATCCTTCTAGATTGGATTCTTGATGCGAAAAGTGGATTCGCCAAATTGTACCACATGTGGAACGGTAGAAGATGTTTACCATTGACTTATAGAGTGTGCCAAAAATAAGAAGAAGAGAGAGTCATTGATGGTTAAATATACAGCAAATAAATTTAATATAGCACCTTATTTAAACATTCTGGCTCAACCTACTATACTATAGAAATAGCTGACTTACTTATAAAAATGTTTAGCTATCAACGACTATTGTTAGTTAGATAATATTGTCTTCTGTTTACGCGAATGTTATTCATTGAAATTAAACTACTATATACGGATTTTATCGCGTTGTTTATTTATCACTGTATTACAAAATTTTGAAAATATTACACTACTACTGCTATTGATTTTATTTTACTAATTTATAAGCTAATAAAATTATTTAAACTATTAAATCTATTTATTTTTGGTTTACACTTTCCCCGACGTTTCGGTTGCTTTTCAGCAGCCATGGTTTATAAATTAGTAAAATAAAATCAATAGCAGTAGTAGTGTAATATTTTCGAAATTTTGTAATACAGTGATAAATAAACAACGCGATAAAATCCGTATATAGTAGTTTAATTTCAATATTGTTAGTTAGTTTTAATTGTGTGTAACTTAAGTTTATTGTTACTTAAGGTGCGATGTGGCTAGCATGCCACTATGGATAAAAGCCTCGATAACTAAGAGAATAAAAAAAAGTTTTATAATCCTACACACAAATGTTTATAAATCAATAATCACAATATGATAATAAGACGTTGATATATGTATCATGGTCGATTTAATTAAGATGAGCTTTGTGAGCTTTTCTAATACGTAATCAATATCATCGATCATTGGGATAGAATGATTATCAATGTTTCTTATTATTCGAATTTTATCGCAAAAACTTACATCCTCATTTCAGTTTTGCTTAGGTCTATATTTGTAATAAAATATAGGCAAAGCATATAATTGCCGTCCGCTGACACATATATACGTATTTTTATCGAACATTTTCGAAGATATTAATATTTACCCAACTAGTGTATTAAATATGACCTGAATGCAAGCGCATTATTTTATATACGAGTACATACATCATTAATTACACAATAAGAGGGTAAAAATAACATTTTATGGTCATAACTTCTAGTTGAATTTTTATATTAACCGAACTTTTATATGAACACTTTCTTACCTAATGATAAACACTCTTTAAATACTTATAATTTGTTGTTTTCTTTCATTCATTTTTATTACACATCCTCGTCGGATTATAATATTCGTAGGCTAGCAAGTCGCAAAATCTTCTCTGATCTGTGAAAAAAAACGCTTGATGAAGTATTCTTAATTGCCCAGGTATCGAAACAAGATCTCATGATAACACGCAAACTGTAATATATAATACGGGACCAGAGTTCTTATATCATGTTTCAACATTTTATTTCACTAAATAACGATTTTATATTACACGATTCTTCATTTTGAGCACAAAAAATCTATTGAAATTAAACTACTATATACGGATTTTATCGCGTTGTTTATTTGACACTCTTTCACATAATTAAGAAACTGTTACACTACATACTACTACTATTAAACTTTACTAATTTTGAAGCTAATTAAATTATTAAAACTATTACATAACATGGTCAATGACACTGGACGAAATAAGATATAATCATTGAAAAGCCAAGTTGTAAGGTTAGACTCTAAAGATATTACTGAAACGAAAATCGAATGAAAAAAATATCGCATCGACAAATAAGCGAGACGGTATAAAATGAATAATCGGGCATTACGAGAGCTTTCGTACATTTATTCGTCTGTTTATTCAGTTTGGCGCGGGGCCTGCCAAGTTGCCAATAAAAACATTTTCATAGCTCGCATTAAAACACTGGCGAAAGTGAACGCCCTCAAATAATCAATACAGAAACCCTCCACGCCGGGAGCGCCCGGCGCAGGTACGCCCCGCCCGCGCCCCGCTGCTGCGTCGCCGTCGCCCCGCAGCCGCCCCGGTCATAGAATAGACAGACAGACGACTGTGCACTAGTTTGGACGTCAATATTTTATAGCAGGTGATGGTGTGTGGGCAATGCCGCACAGGTGCTAAAACGACACATTCGTTTATACCTATCACTAAAGTATGGAGTACTTTAGCTAGACGTAACGGATGTCGCGCTAAGTATCAAAGTTTTATATCATGTTACATATTCTAAAAAGCTTAGAAACTCCGCAGAGATGTAAGTCTAGATAAACCTTTTTTGAACTATCTAAGTCAGATAGGATCTGTTTTGCATACATTATTTTGAACAGTTTAACAGATATTTCCCAAAGATACAAGTTTATTGTTTGGTATTTAATGTTTGTTCCTCTGGCGGTTGACACGCTTATTTATTGAAATTAAACTACTATTATTTATTTTGTTATTGCTGCTACCGAGCTATGAAAGTCCGAATTTCTCTTCAAACAAGTGTCGGATGCAACAGTTGATGACATAATATTTAAGGATACCCGAAAGTCATAATAACTATTAGGGGTGTTATGTTTATTAGCATAGAAGGACGGTCGACTTATTTTGTCTACTACAAAATGTTATTTAACAAGGTCAATTTGTCTGTTCCAAGTTTTGCGAGTTGTTATTTAGAGGCAAATATATTGTTCTCAACAATTTCCAAGTACTAAAAATTCAAAATATCTTTATGTGCAATATAATTTATTGTCTGACGAATTTTTTTATTCTATGAGAACGGCATCCACCCGGCTTGCTGTCTAAACCGATTGATGCGACTGAATTTTGTCCGTGAAACGAAATTTCGTTTCGTTTCCAATGCGCTTAAGAGCTTTGCCGAGGTGGGTGACCTTTTTATTTACTTTAAAAAAGTACTTCCAGGTACTGTACCCCCGGTTTTTTGGAGAGCCCCTTTGAGACTTGAACGTTCTGAATCAGATGGCTGAGTTTATTTGCTTTTAGATGGGATGTTTATAGTCGAAAACTTAAACTAAATAGCTACAAACCGAGACGATAATATGTAAATATATCCAGACTTCAACGAGATAGCGCTCTATTGAGAACGATTATATAATTACGTACCGCTAGGTAACAATAGCTTCTAAGCCTGTTGAATGAGCGAAAATCATGTTACAAAGCTCTAACCCCTTGCACAATATCTCTATAATTACACCCGTTAATAAATTGGTACATAATATTGAACTAGATAGAATATTTTGTAGCAATTAGTATCAGTGAGGACCGCGCGTTTGAGTCGCGAGGTTGTGTCAGAAAGTGCATTCACGGTAGTGGACGACAACAATCAATTATTTGTGCATTCGAGTAAGTATTTCGTATTTCGGTTGTACTATTTAGACGTAAAATGTTGTGTTCGGACGGCTTTGTCTGTATAACAGGTGGTTGGGCAGCACATATACCACCTGCTTGCACACTAAAATGGCCTTTAGACTGGTTAAAGTTTTCTGTATTGTTTTTGTGCTATGTATAGATTTATATTGACAAGACAATGCCTTCTGCGAAAATCAATTGATAAAAGCAGTTAGGCGACGATGATGGCGTAAAGTTATAAATTCCTTATATGTATTCAGATGGGAGATTACTTAACATTACTTGAAGAATATACTTTCTTTCGCTTTTCTTTTTATGGTTTATTACATACAATTATTAAAATTACTTTTTACGTTAATGTTTTTAATATTGCTTCAGGTGAAAATGGCGAGTAAATCTTACGCTCGAAAATCTAAATGGTTAGATGAAGAAGAAGAGGATTTTATAGATGCACCGCCATTTTCTGATGATGATGAAATCGACAATGTTGAAAAGCAGCTCGAAAGTTCTGGCAGCGATACATCCAGTGAACCAGAAGAAGGTATAGATTTACGTGAGTTCAACTGGGAAAAGGACTTTTACGGGCATGGGATCCCCTCGCCTGCTTATTTTTCTGGTGAAGATGGCACTATGTGGTTCAAAAATCAGACATGCTTGAAGAAAACGCCACCGAAACTGAATGTGCAACCTGGCCCTCGAGCTGGCGCTAAAACTAAAAAGACACCAATAGATTGTCTCAATTTATTCTTTGATGATAATGTCATCGATTTGATTGTGAAATCTACAAATGAGCGAATCAAGAACGAACAAGTTAAATACTCGAGAGAAACCGATGCCAAATTAACTACAGACATTGAAATACGAGCACTATTAGGTATACTATATCTCAGCGGTAGCCTGAAGTCGAACAAAGAACATTTTTTGCAATTATTCGAAGCCTCAAAAGGCACAGGCATGGAAGCTATATATCTAACAATGACTACTCAGCGATACAAGTTCCTGATGAAAAATCTTCGGTTTGATGATCCAGCAACTCACTCTGATAGAACAAATGAAGACAAATTGGCGCCCATCAGAGAACTCTTTGAACTGATTGTAAACAATTTTCAAACCCATTACATACCTAGTGGTGAACTAAACTTGGGTAAAAGACTAATACCTTTTAGAGGACGTTGCAATTTCCGTTTACATGTCCCGAAGAAGAGTACTAAGGAAGGAATAAGGGTTTTCACCCTGGTTGACTGCCAATGTCCTTACACTGTCAATTTAGAAGTATATATGGGCAGCAACCCTGGCCCGTATGAAGCTAATTATGATCGATGGGCTATTGCCGCGAGACTAACAGTACCAATCCAAGGAGAAAATCGTAACATCACGATGAATAATTATTTTTCATCCTTAATGACTGCTGAAAAGCTAATTGTGAAGAAAACTACAATGGTGGCAACAATAAAAAAAGATTTAAAGGAAATACCTACTGAATTTCGCCAATGCAAGAACAAAGCTGCAACAACATCACAGTTTGGTTACCACGATATTGCAACGCTGGTGCAATATATACCTGAAGAGGATAAATTCAATCTTCTTATATCTAGTCGACACACTTATGGTGTAATTGACGAAAACACTGGTGAGCAACATGTGCCTGAAATAATAACATACTACAACCGCACGAAGAACGCCGTAGATTTGGTGGATAAAATGTGTGCTGTATATGACGTCTCAAGATTTTCACGAAGATGGCCTTTGACCATATTCTTCGATCTGATGAACATAATTGCTATCAACGCAATGTGCATATACACTGTTAACATGGCTCTTGACAAAGTTTGTCGTCGTGAATTTCTGACAGACATGGCTTTGAACATGATGAAGCCATTAGCACTGAGGAGATTACACAACGATTTTGTATCGCATCAGGTGAAGTTGAAACTGTCTCAGTTCTTAGAGGTCCCATATGAGCCGATGGAATTGACCGAGCGAGCTGTTACCACAATGCCTGGGAGTCATGGTGGACGCCAAAAGCCCCGTGGAAGATGTTACATGTGTGCTAGGAAACGTCAAAGAGTATCACGCATCACCTGTCAGGCTTGCAAGAAATTCATCTGTTCCGATCATTACGAGTACTTGTGTTTCAATTGTCTAGGACCTAAAACAGCTAAGTAAAAGTTTCAATGAGCATAAGGATTACCACAAGTGGTGTGCAATTATAGAATATTCATGCACATCGAATGTGGGATTTATTAATACCTAGTCGAGTATTATTCGTTACAAAACTAATTATAATCAGTGACAACGCATTAATCGATATGAATGACACTAATATGTATTGAATACATTTATATTTATAGTCAAATATTTTCGAAGAATGTCTTTTTTTAAACTATTACTCATCTGTAATTTTCACAGTAGTGGCTAGTCATAAGAAGTCAAAGGCACTAAATTGAATCCAAAATTCAAAAGCAATATATAAAGGCTGTATAAGCAATTTTATCTTCTCTCTAGTATTATTTAGTAATGAAAGTCTGAAGTTGCATTTAATGCTAAACATTATGTTAGTAAGAAACGGTCTTTTGACTCAACGTATTGAATAAGAATTCACGTGTATATAATACATGCAATAAAGTATTTCACTGTCGATATCAGTGTTTCATTTCAGGAGTAAAACATATCACATTACATGAAGCTTATATATACCCGCAAGCTTAGACAAACACTCAAATTTTTTCGGCTATACGAAAGTTCCATGTAAAAGTGGGCGAAGCTATTGTATCGTCGTATGTATCAGACTTACTGCTACTAAGAACTGAGAATTTTCTCACAGAGACAAACACTTTGTGCTACCTAGTAATCAAACTCTCAATTTGTATATATTATATATACCATCAATAAAACCCGCTAAGAGTCAGGGAAACATAAAACATATATGAAATATTTTTCCAATGCCGAGTAGCAGTGAAAACAAATATATACATCAAAATGATTTTAATTTGTCCCTTTTAACCATTTTTGTTGTATTCAAACATTCTACTGAATCATACGGAAAATATAAAGCCGTATAAATAGGTACTTATGTATATATTTCTATAAATAGCTGTCTGTTTCGCTGAAAACAAAGCATAGACGAACCATGCTGGGATTTGGGAGGTAAAAACAAAAATGAATCTTATTCCGTGAATGGTAAGGTTTAAAATGGATAAGCGGAGGCTATATTTTGTTTAATTAATCACCCGCTAGCGGAAAATCGAGCTGTTTGCTAACAATATCGTCTAAAAAGTTTGATGGCTGACAAAGATTTTGACAGCCACTGTCTATCTGCGCTCTCGGTGATTACCTCATTATACTTAGTGTCATCATTGTTTCTGGAGTTTAGGAAAAAAAGGGACATACTTATCTGGTTTCTTAAGTGCATGTGTTAAGTAATTTTAGTGATTACAATATTGTTACCATAGGAGGCGTTGTGGGTTCAATAATAATAAAAATTATAATCCAGAAATAATTGTTCAAAGTTTAATGACAAGTTTTAATGCGGCAATTAATTTTCTTATTTTTTATACTCAAAAAACAATTACTTCCAAATTAAAAGAAAAAAATGGTAGGCCATAATATACTACGTTGACAAAGAACTGCTAGATAGACACGCATCCCCAAAACGAACTTTTTGGAAAGGTCTCAAACATCAGAAACCGTGCCATATCTTTTTATATCGTGAAAGCCATGATCAAGTATTTAATACATACATAACTTTGTAGTTAATAATATCTACTAAGTTACTTCTGTTAAAAAATATACTACATATAAAAATATATGTAGTTACTAGTGGCCGCCGGTGGTCAACGTTCGCTATTATTCATCCGCTATTATTAAATTTTCGCTCTCTACACTCTCCATATCAAATTTAACTATGCCAAATCTGACTCCTCCGTGCGCGCAGTATGCTGAAAAGGGGTGCAATCTTTTATATTAATATAATTATGGTGTTCCTAAAATAAGTGTACCATGAGAGGAGCGTAGCCAACGCAGGTAGGGTGAGTAACCTACATAAGCAGGATAAAAAAATACTTGACCCTAGAATTAAACTCTGTACCTTACGTCCAGTCGGTTTAAGTGCGATATTATTATATTTTTAAAGGAAATCGCCCGCACTAGTTATAATTCCTGTATCGCGAGTGCCTTTACAAACATTTAAAAAACGGACACAAAGAACATCCAGACTCGGTACAACGATTTATGGATCACTCAAATTTTTGTCCCGTGTGGGATTCGAACCCACAACACTCGGCATACCACTTAAACCGTGACTTAAACCAACGCCATCTGTGCAGTCGATTTATATAATTATGCCACTGATTTAATAAGACAGGGCACAAGCAAGATAACTTTGATCTCTTAACTTAAGTTAATGAAAACTCTAATCTTTAAATTCTATCTCACCTTTAGACATATCTAGATTCTATAAAAGTTATGAATAAATTTAATCACAAAAGTGAAAAGAGCAGTCCAATGAAGGTGAATTCTTAATTCTCTTTTAAGAGCTTTATAAAGTAAAACTTAATTGATTCTGCCAATTTAGTAGAGAAGTATAAACGTAAAGTTGGCAAAACCAATTCAAATTAAATGGTTTCAAACTGAAATTACTTCGACTCAGACTAAATAGTAGGGCATCTTTGCGATAAATTTCATCAAATTACCCGATTTAATTAATAGGAGAAACCGCGAATACCTCCGCTCGATAATTTACGGTGAGTCGATAAATTCATCAGATAACTTAACTAGGTATTAGGCGAAACCGCATTGTTTCACAAACAAACAGAAGCAACTAATCTAAGTTTAATGAAAGATATATTTAAACAAAATAAAGATATCAAATGAATATATATCAGCCCTGTATTAAACTGTTTCACTGCTGGATACGACAACTCTCAGACATGAAGGTTTCTTCACAATGTTATCCTTCACTGTTAACGCAAGCGATAATTAACTATTTAATACGCACATAACTTCGAAAAGTCAAAGATGCACGCCTTGGAATCGAACTCGAGATCTCTCCGTGGCAATCCAAGGGTCTCCTACCAGGCTATCGCTGCTTATATCAAATTAATATGTTAATTAAAATAAACAACATAAGACTATCATATTGGTTTCGTGGCATAAGCTTGTGCCAATATTTGCGACCGATCGTGGGGTCTTGGTTTCGATTCTTAAGTCGAATAAAAGTTCTGATAAAGAAATCTTGAAAGTAGCGGCATGTTATTTACAGATGTACTCGATAGACAACAATAGACGTGCTCATTGTTATTAACGACTAAAAAAAATTATACATATTTGTCATTGGACACAGTTCTAGACTCTGAGCTGCTACTAAGAATTTCTGAACTGAAAAATAATAATAGCACGACTCGGTAATTGAACCCGAGACCTCATGCACAGAAGTCATTCACTACTTTACTGCAGCGCTAAGGCAGTAATAAAAATTTTAGTTGATAATATTTGCTTGTAATATCGGTACCTCTGGCTTACCCCTTCACAAAGAAACAAGCATAAGACATTGTACGCAAGTTTATTTTTACATTATCGCAAGTATTAACATTTAAACGGCCCTCTCTAATCAAGATTAAATACACTGAATTACGACGACATTTTTAAGCTGAGGCCATAAATTAATAAAGACTGGGTCCATAAAGTGGCCCACGTGCGCTTAAGCCTTCGGCCTGGGAAGGCCATTCATTAAAACTTACAACAATGGACTCAGATAATGATATAATTCAATAAGCATCCCGGGCCGGGAAACTTGTCCAATATTTTATAACTATGAGTAGGGATATTCGGAAATACTATGAATGCGTAATATTTATATGAACACACATTTATGAACTTGTATAGTGAATATGTGAATGTATGCGTTCGTATGATCCACATATTTAATAATAGATTATATCATGTGCATACATATATTCATAACTTCATGCCTATCCATCCTAAGGGGTAAGCAGAGTTGTAGAACACCGATATTCTGCCAGCTTGCTAATGTGAATTTCTTGTCAGAAAAATCTTATAACCAAATGGGCGATCTAAGAATAGAACCTGAGACCTCATGCACATTAGCTAAGCTCTCTACAAGGTCTGAATATTACGTTGATGGGTGAAGTTATTGAAAGAGTTGAACAGGCCCGCAACCTAGGACTGCACATCGATACTAGTCTTAGGTACGAGAAACATGTCGCCGAGATGGTTAGTAACTGCTTTTATAGGTTAAGAATTTTATATAATATGCGTCCATATTTATCAGAAGAGCTACGGGTGCGACTAGTTGAGACATTGGTTTTGTCAAAATTAAATTATGCCGATACGGTGTACGGGCCGCGGTTACTAGCACGAACGGACAGGACTTATTTAAAGAGTCCAGAATGCTTGCGCCCGTTTTTGTTTTAATATACCATCTAGGAGTCATGTTACACCATTTCTCAACAAAAATTACATCCTTAAGATGAAATCTAGGCGCAAACTACATTTGGCCTGTCTTATGTTCGGCATTATTAGTACTCACGAGCCATCGTACCTACACCGCAAATTGAGCTGGGTACATAGCAAACGCAACTGCGTGAGCAGACAGTGCTCACTAAAGCTCTCTATACTGCCACACAGAACATCTGCATTTAGAGGCGGTTTCCGCTACGCTGCATCAAAAATATAGAATAATTTACCACCGCCTATCAGACTACAAAATACTATTGGGTCATTTAAAAGATGTTTGCGTCTATGCCTAATTGATGCTCAGCGGAGCTTAGGACTGACGAACATAAATGCGTCGTTCGTTTAAATATACATATATATATGTGTGTGTGTGTGTATGTGTATATGTGTTATATATATATATATATATTACGTAAAGGTGTTACTACCTGCGCGTTTGTGTGCCTGTGTCTCGCTCGTCGTGTGAGCGCGTGATAATGCAATAAATTAAAATTAATTTTACTATCCTTCTTATTATTATTATGTTTTATTTATTATTTTTATATAATTTTGTATTGTATGATCTGTGTATTATATTATCTGTGTCTGTGTGTAAACTGAATATCATTCTGTTTTTATATATACTGTATAAATTATAATTCTTTTTTTCTTTTTATATTATTTATTTTCTCTGTTTATAATAGAGATGGTTTTATATGCGTGAGTCACTAATGGACCCAGTTGAAAACCAGCGTCAGGCTTTCGTCTGACACATGCTGAACTGGGCCCTATTTGACACTACTGTTATTGACATTATTTTTTGTTCTCGTTTTGCTATGTTCATCTTTGTACCTATTTATTTTTATTTTATACTTGTTATTATGTGTTTGTGGTAAGTGTCAAATAAATATTTTCCTTTCTTTCTTTCTTTCTTTCTTACTTTCGCTGGGCAAACGAGGCAGATAAGAGACAGAAAAATATTAAATGATAATTGATATTAATTCAATCTATGTACATATATAATATTATTAGTAAAAATGTAACGAAGCTTTTTCTGCATATGGAAAATATTTTTAAAACTACGTAACCTAAGATCGATTACATAAAGGGATCTAGATTGAAAACTGAATCAGACAAACTAACCACAAGTGGTTTTCAAATATTTGTCTGTTTGTTTAAATAGGCATCACAAAAAAATTTATTCAATTTGCTTAGCAGAATCGCAGATCACGCAGGCAAAATCACGACGCAGTATCGATGAGCGGTACCGCGAGGCAATATCATCCAAATCGATGAGCAAATTACAATTACAGTTACTTAGAGAACTTCTCCGAATAAAACGGTTTCAGCTACGTTAGCTCTCTAATCGCAAATTGTGTGATCATCATGCCTGAATGAACACTCTTAGATGATTTAATCGTTCATAGAACATGAGATCATTGAAGCATTTCATAGGAAATCAAGATTGATTAAATATTGGATGAGATCAATGGTAGCTTTATTGGTGCAAAGAACGTCTTGCCTTGCTTAAATAAGATTGCACGTATGGCGTAGTATTGATTAGGGGTATAAGAGGTTGTCTCGCCACTTTAATTGCGCCGAATGTTGTCGGCTCGACCGTCACATGAGATAAAAAATTGTTTGATCCACAATTACTTGTTCCGAGTCTGTGTATTGTGTTCGATGTTTGAAAGTTTGTCAAGAGTCCGGCATAATAGGATTTAATACGAGCGTAATCTTTAATAATAATGCTCTCTCACGATGTTCTATTTTTAACCGAGCTGGCAAAGTATCCTCTCTACATAACATTCTAGCAAATAAATCTCATTCCAGCAAATAAATCTCGTCTTGTGATACTGCGGTGAGTACAGTTTCTAGCCTCTAAGTATTATGGTGCCATGGATGTATTTGACTGTCTCGATGGCGGAACGGTATTGAATGGAACTCGAGCCAGGTCAACAAAAAAGTTATTAAGCTTTGCTGTTAAAATTTCTTAACAGCAGCCAGGAACTAGTAAGTTGCCTGTGTTGCTTCTAAAAGGCATGTGAAACCGTTGGTCATACGCCTGATCTCTCTTCGGTCGTGTGCGTATCTATCATATCTATCGTATCATATCGTATATATCAAACTATAAGACTTAGGAAATAGAAAGTGCATTATATTTTTATGCACTATAATATCTTCTACATAGACCAGTCTACGTTAAGATTAGCGGCCATGACCAAAATTCGGTGTGGAAAACCTTATATATTTTGTATGAGCAGAGGACCAGTGTTTATTGTTGAGTTAAAAGTACAGTGATATCGGATCTCGGGTGTTGCAGGCGTCTTTTGTCCATGAAACCTACTCACCACCAGACAAGTTGTGTCCTATTTCACCAAGTTGAATGTATAAAATAAGGTATCCGATAAACGGCTCTAAATTTTGATCAACAATTTCAACGTCATCAAAATCAAATTCAGTTCAAGCCCTAGCACCAGCGCCAGTGAATAGCTATAATAAACTATAAATATATATTCGCTATGATCCCATTTGCGAGCTAAAAGTTCGGGAACTACACACGGCTGGCCAATTTGAATCGTAACTTGTGAATTTCGCTCCAACGCGTTGAAACTTAGCTTTTGTTCACGAACGCGCCGTAAAGCGTATTACTCAGGTGGTCGCTCTACCTAATAAAATTTGGTGAGTTGAAATTGTGGGTACAAGTTAGACAGACTTCGGTGAAATATGTTCGTACGGCGTATAACGTTTATTTGTGGTCATATTTATAATAGAGATAGGATGGGATTATTATGGCTGCCGTTCTAAGATAGAATTGCGGTGTGGGATGGAGATGGGCTAAAACTATTAGAGTATTACATTGGTAGGTAGCCACATGTAGTGACGGCGTCTTTGTGTGGTCATGGCGCATAAGCCTGGATTGTTTTATTAGAAAACAGAGAAAGTTAGAAATACACTCGCGTGCAAGTAAATCGACTCAAGTCTCAAGTGCGCATAAAAAGTGATATAACTAAAAAATTACTTATTTTACCTCTATATAATGTTTTACATAATTAAAGCCTAGTAATTAGGCTTTCAAATGGTAGCATAATATCAGTAATTAAAATAAACACTTGTACTTAGAATGCAACTGAACGCAACCTCCCGTAAACTGCTCTGCGCTCTATATACAACTTGCGCGACACAACCCCCTATAAAAACCCTCTGTAATCGTTTTTTCTTATAAGTCGCTCATTAGACGTTGACCTGAACACATCTCTGCAAATTAAAGCCGTCATTTGAAGAAAATTATGGATACAACACCTGAAGAAGCCGCTCAAGTCGTTGCCCTATTGCAAGAAGGGTTGAACCAGCGAGAAGTCGCTCGTCGTTTGAATATGAGTCAGTCCGCTGTCTCGAGAGTATACAGAAGGTTTCAAGAGACTGGTGCCTTCATTCGGAGGCCTAATACCAGCCGACGCCGGTGCACCTCGGAGCGTGACGACCGGTTTTTGGTCTCGACCTCTCTCCGAAATCGACACCTTACCGGCGTAGATGTGCAGCAGGAGCTACGTCAAGTTCGCGGGGTGACTGTCAGTCAGTGGACAGTTAGAAGAAGGTTGAAAGAAGCTAACCTTACTCCGAAAAGACCCGCTACAGGCCCGAAGTTGACCACAGCTCATCGTCAAGCACGCCTTCACTTTGCTCGAGAGCATTTGGATTGGAGCATAGAGCAATGGCAGTCAGTCCTGTTCACAGATGAGACGAGGATGTGTCTCCATGGCAGCGACAGGAGAGGTCGGGTATACCGTCGTCCCGGTGAACGGTTATCACAGTGCTGCTTTGTGGAAACCGTTGCATATGGTGGCGGATCTTGCATGATGTGGGCCGGAATTTCCTTAGAAGGCAAAACGGAGCTTGTTTTCGTTCCTGGGGGAGGCCGGGGAGGAGGTCTGACCAGCGATCGTTACATTGAAAATGTTCTACTGGATCAAGTTGTCCCTTATCAAGGCTTTATTGGGGAAAATTTCATCTTGATGCATGACAATGCCCGAAGTCACACTGCTCGGGCCACACGTGATTTCCTGAACGAAGTTGGAATTCACACTATGCATTGGCCAGCGTTCAGCCCCGATTTAAATCCCATTGAGCACATATGGGACGAGCTCAAAAGGAAAGTTAGAGCGAGGAATCCAGCTCCGACAAACATCAATGAGCTCAAGACTGCGTTGGTAGAAGAGTGGGGTCGAATACCACAATCATCCATTAAAAAGTTGATAAGGTCGATGAAGAATCGCATGAGAGCAGTGATCAGAGCTAGAGGAGGAAATACCAAATATTGACACGAATAAATTTTTTATCTTACGCACATTTTGTTTTATTTAAACACAATAACCCCATACTGTGAAATTGTATGAATTTTCAACATTTTTTACATTATCATTGGCATTAACCTTTTTTACTAAACTACTGAATCGATTTTCATGCAACTTACACCATTTTAAAGCTCAATTACTAGGCTTTAATTATGTAAAACATTATATAGAGGTATAATAAGGCATTTTTAAGTTATATCACTTTTTATGCGCACTTGAGGCTTGAGTCGATTTACTTGCACGCGAGTGTAGATGTTATGTTAATATGTATTACAAATTCAAATTCAATTCATTTATTGTTGTTATTGTTACATACACTATAAGAAAAGGTATGCCCGTAACTATTTCATCTATGTCGCGTTATAAGTTTACTTACACTTCGGATGATTTTGATGATGAAATTCCGAAATTTGTTTTCCGACTCGGACAAAGATTTTTTTAGGAATTTTAAAGTTGCAGCATTTTTTATGGAAGTCTAAAATAGTGCTCAGTAGACGGTGTGTGCTTATCTATTACGTGTCACGGAACACATAGTGATATGTAGGTGTATTAAAGCCTTACCCTACATCTAAGCCAAAATACATACATACATAGATTCACGCCTGTTTCGGGTAGGCAGAGACTAAGGATTTCTATTTGCTACGATCCTGACATACGTCTCTGACATCATTCTCTTTCATCACATTCCACCACAAGCCAAAGTAAAGACGACAGTAATCTATGTATGGCACAGAGGTCTCGAGTTTGATTCTCGTATAGAAAGTATTATTGTGGGTTTTGTATCAAGAACTTCCCAGAAGCAGCAAAGACTCTAATAGACTTTGCCCAGTAGACGACAAAAGGCTCCCTCCCTCTAAGGATCTAAAATCCTAACCACCAAATTGTGGATGTAAAACATTCCTGCAAAGCATAATGTAGTTATGTATTCATCTATATAAAACGCAAATTTTATCTCCGAGCGATCTTCACCTTCTATCTAAGTAACATGTTTTAGTTATTACGAGATTAAGAACGAACAAACCAGCAAACACAGTTTCACATTCACAATATTAGTTCGAATTAATGTAAAATGTACGCTTAAATATAAGTAACCCTACTCTAAACTATACCACTTAACACTAATGAAGACCTTTCACAATGATACGAAGCAGAAAGGCATTTAACCGAATAGGGTTGCCAACATAAACACATACTCAGCTAACAAGGCCTGTGGCAACGTCACGTTCTAACCTAATCCCACACGACGGCATTATAAATACTATTAGGTATCCCCCACCGCACGATCCCTAGGGAATCCCGCCTCCCTGCAATTCCCCCCGAAACTATCCCTATTAATCCCCCAACAGGATAAAGGTTGCCTATGACGAAACAATTGATATAAAAGGAGCCCTTTTTGGCCTTTTATTCGTAACGATGGTGTCCAAAAAATGATAATAGGGAATTATTAAGGCGCAATGAAATTTTGTGAGCCGTTTTTTTGTAGCAGTTTGTTTTTATAGTCGCAGAAAAGAGTACGACATGTGTGGAATGTTGAGTTTACTTGATGGTAATGGGTAAGGACGTGTTCCTTTATATCGTATATTCGCCATAGGTTGTAAGGTGGGCAACTGTGAAGAAAATGAGGCTAGGTAAGTGCGACTGTGGACTCTTATAAATCGATTGGTTTGAAGTCGTTTCAGCGGAATAGAATAATTTATGTGTTATAGAGAAGTAAATGTAACTGTCTTATTAATCGCGTTATATTAAATAGTGCGCAATTATACCGAGAATTCTAAAATAATCGTTTCGGATTGCGTATTATATACGTTTTTATTAAATAAATTACGAGTATTGTAAATGATAATTGGCGATTGAAAAGAGTGACCATGACCTCGCACTGGATTCTTTTCAATGCTTTTTATTTCCTGTTTAATATTATATAATAATATTTTAAATGGATGTATACAAGAAATGTTAATTATTAATGGAAAAAAATATTTGAATTTGAACTCGACTGCATACAATTTAGAAATAATTTTAATTTTATTATACAAAATATACAATAATAATCGAGTATTCGAATTACGATTTGATAGCACATAATAACAGCTCGAGACATTTTAAGATTTGATATGTTTTTTTATATAATGACCAACATTTTTATTTCTTTCATCTTACAATTTCTTAATTATCTATTTGTAGCTAATATTGACTATCAATAAACACCAATAATTCGATGTTGTATCAATATTACTTACACATCTAGGATAAGCCTAACGTACGTACCTGAAACCTTAACGCCACCAGTTGAATCTGAACTTGACTTACCTAAAACAATAACAAACTTTAATTATAAACAAATATAAATAATAAAAACAAAAATGACGGTTCACAAAGGAGAACCAAGGTGCTTGTAAAGGTTACTACGAACAGCGAAAACTTAATATGCAACATTTTCACGACACTTCTACCTACTAGTCTTATGGCGTCCTACACCTCGTTCAAATAAACATTATTCGTCATAATTATAGCATGCTGTCCCACTCTTATATTGGTAAAGCGTGGTTTAGATGGTTGGCGGTTCCACAACTGTGCGTTTACGCAGAAATTTTCTGACTCGCACATCTAAACTGTGGAATGAACGGTCGCCTGCGTTATTTCCGGACCTATACGACCTACAAACCTTCAAGAAAAAGAGGACTCCTTTTTAAAAGGCCGACAACGCATTTGTAACTCCTCCGGTGTTCCGGTGTCCATGGGCGGCGGTAATCGCTTACCATTAGGCGATCCGTCTGCTCGTTTGCCTCCTATCTCATAAAAAAAAACATTAAAAGATAAATCCTACTTAGTGGTTGTGAAACACTATCTAAGCTAAGTATAAAATATAAGTAAAAATAACCAAACGTATAAAAAAGTTTACTAGTTTAACCTATTGAGTAGCAGCGACACACCAGTCGCCAGTCACAATGGATTTTAATTATTGAAATTAAACTACTATATACGGATTTTAGTAGTATAACAGTTTCAAAATTATGTAATACAGTTTAAAATAAACAACGCGATAAAATCCGTATATAGCAGTTTAATTTCAATGAATAAAATTCGCGTAAACAGAAGATAATATTATGTCGATTTTAATTATGTTTGGCATTCTAAGCTTAAAAGATTAATAACATAATATCAAATATACTCTTTTTTTTTAATATTACTGAGGTGGCAAACAGGCATACCTATAGCCCATCTGATGGTAAGTGGTCACCCTAGCCTATGGACGCCTGCAACACCAGAGGCATCACTTGCGCGTTGCCTACCCTTCAGGAAAGGAAGAAGAGAAAAAGAAGTGGGAAGGATAAGGAGCGGGAATGGGGAAAGAGGGTGATTGAGCCTCCGGCACTCTCACTCATCGAACGAAACACAACAGTAGGAATACTGCTATTTCACGTCGATATTCTGTGAGAGGGTAGTCCTTCCCCGGTCGAGCCGGTCCATTCATGTTGAAACCAGCGAGGCTCTACAGGCGCTACAGTTTAAATAATTAATAAATAATTATTATATATTTTAAGAACATTATATTCAGATCTTGTAAATTTTTGCTGTGCCTGAAAAATACAAACTATTTGACAATAACCTAATTTTATTAATATAAGACCTAATACGTCCTTACTTGCATTCTAAGTACAGTATACAAATAAACATTATGAATTTGGACTTGAAAAGCTTTATAATCTAAAATTGTTGCGGATAGCTAAGAATAGATTTGCTTGTTCTACAATATAAGATTTGTCTCAAGGGTTACTTGTAATACGCATGTCACAATACACTACACAGATTGTGCAAAAAATTCCTAGTAAAAGAGCCCGTGACGGACAGACAACAAAGAAGTCACGTTGTCTTTGTTGTCCGTTTGCCTGTCTGTCAAGACCCTTTATCTCAAGAATATCTTAAGCATTCACTATTAAATTTCAATTTCACTTTGATATCAAAGGGCTGAGCTTGATATCAATCAGAAACTACGAAATAAATTCAAGACTTGCTATAGTAATTATAAAATGAAATGTGATTTTAAACGTTTGAAGGCATGGATGGCGTTGTGGTTTAAACGGTTCCCTTTCTATTGTCACTGCGCCAAGTGTTATGGGTTCGATCCCTACGAGGTACAAAATTTTGTGATATCCACAAATAGTGGTTTCGAGTTTTTATGTCCGTTATTTAAATGATATTATATATAGCGATAGCTCAGTGGGGAGACCAACAGACTGCAATGCAGAGGGTCTCGGGTTCGAATTCACGTCACGCACGTCTGACTTTCGGAAGTTATATGACTTTGCGAAATTATGTGCGTATTGATTGACGATTATCGCCTGCTCCGTGCCTCGGAGAGCACGTTAAGCCACCGGTCCCGGCTGCCACGAACATCTATGGCCGTCGTTATTGGGAAGTCAGTGTCCTATAATATCCTGACCCTGGCCTAGCCTTAGGGTATCGTTAGCCTTCGGGTTGCGGAGGTCAGGTGGCAGCCACTCCGTGTAAAAACTGATATCCAGTCAAATCCGGTTAGACCAGAAAAGCCGACCCTAAGTGACTTGGGAATAATGAAGGCTAGGGAGAAGATTTAAATTTTAATAAAGAATCCCGCGACACACAATTTAATACTACTGTGGAAACTGTCATATTAAACTAAAAATCTTTTATTTTTTAATGCTTACTTCATGGCATAGAAGCTTCCGACCTGCGTAATGGTAATTGGTCACAGCAGCGCAAAATCGCTTTCAATACTGTATGTATCACTCGCGCATTGCTGGGCTTAGGAAAAAAGTAATCTAAAATTGGGTGAAAGATAAGGAATGTGAGCCTCCGTGACTCTTACTCATCAGTCCAACGAATATAATTTTACAAGTGATACGCCGTTTGGTGGTTTGACGAACGAGCCAGCTTATTTTTACTGTCACCAAGTAATTGACTTTGGCAGGCTTTTCCAGTCGAAACATTCAAGTAAACGTGAAATTTTTTACTCACTCTTAAACTGTTTATGAAAGAATTTTAATAAACCTTAGCATACAGGTAGACCATATCCTGAATTAAGGCGTAGGATACTTTTTATTCCGATATATATTTCCGTGGGAGTCACGCAGGCGAAGCTGCAGAAGCCATTAATTAAAATAAATTAAAAAGAAAATGAGATGTGTCTACTGCGATGGTGTAGCAGTAGTTAATGCAACTGCTGTTCAAGGTCTCGGATTCGATACCAGCATCGGGCAAACTATTATAATATTTTAACAAGAATTTCTCAATAGTTGCTTGGAGTCTGGATTCGTGTCGGAGAGACGGCAATAAGTTTGCTCCTATTACGTGGGATTCAAGACCACCGTTGGGGAAATGTTGGTGTAGACCTATACTTACCTCTTCAGAGATGTAGGCGTGAGCCTATATAGGTATGATATGTGCTTGGTCATACTCCTAATAGTCAACCATTAAAAACATGATGAAAGAACTCTCAGGATTATTTTATGAGGATGTTTACTAGATCCTTAAAGTAGAATGGTTGTTTTCCATCATCCGTAAAGTGGTTGAGGTCCCGCCCATTGCACTAGTGACGTGAGTGCAAGCATAGTTATTGCAAGGGAGCGTTTAACTTTATTGAAAGGGTTAATAAAAACACTAGTGATGTGTTGACCCATGCTATTAGCTTTTTATCCATACGGTATATAGGTAGGATGTACAGACATCTACATCAGAGAATTTTCTAAGAGATAATTAGTTTCGACTATTTATAGAAACGGAAAACAATGGTCTTAGAATGTTTTTATGTTCATCTGTCTGTCTGACCCATTATTGCATGATATTGCAAATATTGAGGCAACTGATGACATGAGGCAAGAGATGACACAATTCGAGAGATTGGTGTTTCTAATGTGATCCATTCACATGAAGCCGGGACTGAATAGTAATCCTAGTGGTATTAATAATAGTGCTAATGCTGCATTTTACGACATTTTGTCTAATTTATAGTATAGTATATAGTGAGTCGGATATCGAGCCAGACTCACTATTGGCGTCAAACATTAAAATAATCTTAGGTTACATCTTACAGCTCGTATTTGGTTAGCAAAGAGGATTATAACCTAATTCTGGCCCCGATGGCGTAGTGGTTAGTAAGACCGACTGCCACGCCAGAGGTTGCGGGTTCGATTCCCGTACAAGTCAAACATTTGTGTGCATGAACATGGATGTTTGTCTTGGTCTGGGTGTTTCTATGTATAATATGTATGCATTTACAAAAAATAAGTATATATGTATGTTTATCCATTGTCTAGTACCCATGGTACAAGCTCTGCTTAGTTTGGGCTAGATGGTGATGTGTGTATGTGATAGAATATTATATTATATTATTATATATTATTATATTCTATTCATAATGGAAACCGTACCCAGCAGTGGGGCAGTTTACAGAGCTGATATTGTAATGTCAAAATAATTACAAGTTAACACACACATAAAATAAAAAAGGGTTCTGCGGTACTGACATTTTGCATCCTAATGGTTACCCCATAAGACAAAATATATGATAGCGACCACAAAATTCTTAGAAAAGAAACAATATATTTTCCAAAAACCGTCTTTATTGACAACAAGAGAACAGTAAAAGCATTTTAAATAATGGATGATCTTTTTATTATTCCCCCAGTGGAAAGTTTTGTCCATATTATTTTGTTATGGTTAATCCATGGAAATTCTCGTATATTTTTATGTTTAAAAGAGGGATCCTACATGAATATGTTTACGGGTTTAGACAGGGTCCACTATGACTCACGCAATGTTTAGAAGGGTATCTTACTGAATTGCTGTTTGTCTGCCTACGAATCTAAATGTTTTAAGACTTCCACTTCTCTGGGGCAATCTTTGTTTAAAAAAGTTCAAACATTGAAACATTGGACGCAATTGTTGAAAGTGCACTCGCATTTACGTGAATTAAAATTTAAAACACAAATTTATCCCGTGTGGAAATCGAACTCAAAATAATCGACGAATATCAAAATTACCACTGAAATAGTTTGATACATTTTTACTTATGTTTTTAAATATTACATGTTTTCCATAAGTTAATTAGATTAGTCTGTGAAAGGCTGTAATTGAGTTCAACCACACGCATTTTTAAAATGAACGCAGTGCCGAATCGTTACTAACTTCGTTTCAGAACACAATTGGCACATCAAACAACTATCATGGTAGACAGCAACTTGTGTGGCACACACAGCCAAGTGCTAAAGTCCATAATCATCGGTCACAATTTACCAATAAAAATAAGGCACACAAAACAGAATAAAGTGGAACAAGTATATAACACATAAAACCTTTCCACTTTCATGTAAATACGCGTTCGTAAATATGTACGTTATTATACATAACGTTAAAGCGACAAAACGTACGCTACATATTTACATTAACGAGTACATTTAAGCCCTCAAACGTAAATTCACCAAACGCGACGCTCAAACACTTTCATCTCTAATGGCAATACTCAAAACAAAGGCTCGATCTCTATATCAAAAAGGGAAGGGAATTAAGTCTAAACAAAGATGATCACGGCTCATTTGGGCGTCGCTCGACGCTCCACCGCTCCGCAAATAAAACATTCATATAACGGTTAACTGAATCACCCCCGCCTACACCTAAACACCGTATTATTTGACTCACGTACCTATTTTACTCGACTGCTTACAGGTGGAGCCAAAGCACACCTCAGCAATATTTTTCCGTCAACTCCGCATTTATATGATAATGCGTACCCTGGCACAAGGTTCCGTACTGATCCGGTGAGTTCCGAAAATTCCCGGAGTCATAAATCTAATTTCGGTGCCCACCTAACTTCGAGCTCATATTTGCCGGCAATTCAGCCTCGCGTTTTGTTTGAGATTCGACCTTAACGCCGAGTTATGACTAGTGCTGTTGATGTGTATCGATAAATTCATTGTAATAGTTTGACTATCGATATTTATCGAGAGCGATAAGCGCGACAATAAAATTTTATCGTGGCGATAGCGCCAGAGTAGATAGCGAAAGGAAATTGACAGTTTCAAAGTCCCAATACAGAAACTGTCTTAATAACTTTGTTCGGTTCAAAGCTTCTTTTATGTATTGTTACTTAACTAATATATGACTTTTATGTCCAATAATTTGTGCTGTAAGTAATAAATACAAGATTGATAAATTAGGAAAGAACTTTTAAATGTATAATTTTATTTTTATTTTAAACTTCGCGAGCATACATATATGTACGTCTTATTAACCGACTTCAAAAAAACGGAGGTTCTCAATTCGAATGTATGTTTTTTTTATGTGTGTTACCTCATAACTGTTTTTTGGATACAAATGAATGAAGTAGTTAGCAGAGGTCTTTTCCATTAATATTTAACTAATTTTGTTGAGGCATTGTGATTAGTCTACACGTTTTCCACAAGAAAATATAAATTATAAATACACAAACATTACAAATGATACACATTTGAATTACTGACTTTTATATTTCTAATATCATGTTTGCTGGATCGAGCAACAAAATTAATTATTTATCCCAAATTACGTGGAACCTAACCTAGATAATATTATAAATTATATAACTAAATTAATATTTATGACAGCACGTTTATTAACTAAACCTAGTTACGTTAACCTATCAATTGTTGAAACGCCAGACATAATTGAAAACCAATTGTGTCTAAACACCAGTATCTAGCAATAGGCTTAGACGAAAGTTTTCGATACAAATAAATAGTATATCAATATAATATCGATATAACCACATCACAGCACTGCTTAAGTACAAAAAAGAATGAAGATCCGGAGGCGTAGAACATTAACTTTTCTTTTTTGTTTGGGAGATATTTTGCTTTTAAATGTACATACGTAATATTTTCATTCTATATTCTCTATGGAGTCGGTACGAAACGGGAATCTGTTGTGTATTCTTGTACATGTTCTTCCTTATATTTTGCATATTAACGTATACATAAATCTGTATCACGAGCAAAGAACATAAAGCCGTCTAAACAAAGCATCGAACATATTATTTTATTTCATAGCAGTTGTAACAATGGCGCAATGGATTACGTGGTCACCTGTGTAATTGGTATGGTTGACTGTTGTGGGTTTGACCATCATACAGGTGAACTACAAATAGTTTAATGTTTGTAAAGTCGATAAAAAATCATAACTTGGAACTAGATTTGTCCTAATAATTTCCAAAAAATATTTTGATTTTCAATTTATTCTAATAGAAGTTGTCTTTCTGCACTCATTCTTCATATAAACTTTAACAATGTCAAATTGCACTTTTCCGTGAGCGCAATACGCATAAAAAGGGGTACAAAGTTTGGTCTTTACATTTCAATATACATATATATAGCAGACTGTCTGTGGAATTGTCAACAATATTTCTGAGCAACACTAAGAGTTCAATATTTTAGAGTGCAAATGGCATTGCAGACACATTGGAAACTACAATCAATCTAATCTATATAATAAGCTAGCAGATCTCAAATACGTTGAATGTTAGCTTTAAATAAAAAACAATCTTAGAAAACGATCACCGCGTCATCTATGGTGTTCAATTGTGTACCTAAAACATCTAGGGACCCACTCAAATACACACAACAAATTACCTAAATCGGTCCAGCCGGTTAGGAGGAGTTTAGTAACATACACACACAGAGGAATTATGTAAATGTACATACGTATACTGCACGAATAGCGTAGTTGTTTAAATGTTGCTTCGCCACTGCCACCAGTAGCTTAGCGTGAGTAACCGCCGCCCGGGGTGGAAGAAAATTTTGTCAATAAATAAAAATAAAATTTTGTCAATGTATTTCAATTTACAAGACTATATGATATAGTCATTCTAAAGGACTTTTAGACAAGAACAATCATCATTATTGTGTATGTGTGTACAGTTCAAATATTTATAAGATATTATTATAGATTATTGTAAAATTTTGCCGCCCCCTAAAAGTGCCGCCCGGGGCGGGCCTGCCGCCCCCACTGCGCTACGCCACTGACTAACGCTACGCAAGTATTGAGTTCGAATCTCACACGAATCAAAAATTTATGCTATCCTTAAATGTGTATTCTTTGTGTCCGTTGTTAAATTGAGATGTTTGTAATTCCCCACGATACAAGAATTATTCCTAGTGCGGCAGTTCTTTTTCAAAGAGGTATTTTTTAAAAAAGAAAGGCTGTCTATAATGCCTGTGTTCAGCCTTATAAACTGAATCAACCAATAAAAGCGTATAGTAGTAAAAGCGCTTTAGCTAAAAGCAGTTAGATGCAGAACCAAAAACGAAGAGCAAGGTATTCATCTGACGCAATAATTAAACAGAGCATCCATTGAAAGCTATATTTTTTGCTTAACGAACCGTTCAAACGGCACGTTTTAAAGATAAAACATTGTAAACTAGAAACTCCTTGAATAAAGAACTTTTCTTATTACTTAGTCTACTGAAGGAGCGATAACTTTAACTCAATATTATTGAAACTAGATCAATTGTATCTACTCATCACCTTCTTGGTTACAAGGCATAAGTTTGCGACCAATCGTAGAGTCATGGATTGCATTCTCAGGTCGGACGAAGCGTCATTAAATTTTCCTTCTGGGATATTTTTTGTAGCAACAGGCTCTTATAATGTGCCCAGTAGACTATAGGAGACGCTCGCCCGCTATTATGTGGAATATAATTAATACGCTTTTATTAGCTTGGTATGTATGTATCTGTGTCTATATATCTATGAATCTACCCTACTAATCTAAACCGGAATTTCTGCGGGTATAACAAGAGCCAAATACGCCTGCTCACAGTAGCGTTCACTGGCCATTTTGGCACCAACGACTTCCTGTGCAGATTGAGATTAGCACACAATTCGATCTGCAGAGCCTGTGGTGAACAGGACGAGTCCATATCGCACTTACTGTGTGAATGCGACGCGTTGGCTGGATTGAGGATGGGTCTAATGGGATTGGTATATCCAAACCCTGAGGACTTCAGACTTCTCCCTCTGAAGTGTACGCTGCGGCAGATGCAGTACATTCATAGGGAGATAGCTAAGGGATAAATCTTGGGGAAGACACAAAAGATCCTAATGGGTCGAAGTGTCACCGGTCTGTACTGACTGGCCCCCCACACACAAGATAAGATAAGATAAGATCTATGAATCTATGTTACGGAATCTTTGACCGTGATTTTCACCCCTTTCAAACCAACGGATTGATTTGAAACTTTGCACACTTATCGAGTACCGATGACAATACAATAATTAAGATATTTTAAACTATAATATTGTTTTATGTTTACGCGAATGTTATATTATATAATAGTAGTGTTTAATTTCAATATATTTTTAACTATTATTTTTTTATACCCTAAAAGGAGGAGGCACATGTAGATTAATACCTGTGCCTGTAGGTATAATTATCTACAGTTTAACAGCTGTGTTGTAACTCCCACATAATAGGAGGCGAACCTATTGCCATCTAAAAGGCATACTTCCAAACTTCGTGCGGACTAAGAATTTCATGAGTGAAGACTTACTAACTACCTCCCTGACGCGGGAATCAAAGCTAAAGGCTCGAGTAAAGCAGTAGCATTTGTTAGCGGTAATTAATGTGACTGATATGCTTGAGGTCGTAACCGAAATTTAAAACTACTTAAAAAAAACGTGGAACCTAAAACATATCTAGCAAAATGTGGTATAAACACAGCTCACTAGCCTACCCCTTCGGGAATATTCAAACGTGAGTCTATGTAGAGCAAGATTATCACATCGCACGATTTGTTTTAAAAGGCTGTCAAGTAAACAACCATCTAAAGTCATGTTTGTACTGAAATGAGACGCAATAGTCCCTACTTTATGTGAATAGTTTTAATTAAAATAATTTGTATAACTATTAAAGCGTTTATTGTTAAAGTTTTATTGTTTCTTAAATTAATTATTAGACTACAGTGGCTCAAGTGCCTCTGACTGAAACTAATACATGTAACTTCATAATAAATATTTACTAATTTAATTTGGGAACTTTATTAATAAATTTTGTACCGTGCTTCGTCAGGTCGAAGATATTTAATCTTCTCCCTTTTGAAAATTATATATTTTCAAAATTGGGGAAAAATTTTATGTTTCGATAATAATAGCAGCAATAGCATAGTGGGTGACCGTCGGACTGCCACGCAGACATCTCAGGTTCGATGTCAAGGCACGCATTTCTGTCATTTCGACGCTTTATGCTTAAATAGTTAATTATTCGCGCTTTATCGGTTAAATCACATTTTTATGTAATAATACTTATATACTATAACTTATATCTGAGATTCCTCAGTTGTGTTGGTCTACTTCACCCCCAGGTAGAGAATTACTTCTTCGTCCAGTACTTAATGATATAAACCTTTCGCCTAGTCACATTCAGGGTCTAGAATGAGCTACTACAGCGATTATTCCCGAGAATTAAGAGTTGTCCTGCTTCTAAAAAGTTTAAAGAAATATCACCATTAAGATTTATAACAACTGAGTGCACCAAGATATTGGCTCGCAAAGAGATATGGTAAAACGTATCGGTGTATTAATGACATTCGTGCAGTTTACCTGTTATATCTTCTCTGCTAAGAGAGCATTAATCACGTGAAAAAAAACTGATTGTCTATTGACTAAGAGAAGGGTATAAGATGTTCGTAAATAGAACATTTTCTCTAACAAAATTTTCCTACATCCCAGACACATGCCCAAACAACGTAAGCTCCAACAAACACAAATCAGAATCTCAAAGGACTCCCAACAAATATTATGATAAGACACACATCAAAATAATTAAAACACTCTCTGGGGGACGAATTAAAGCAATCATCATCGCGGAGCGAACAGATTTGTTTGTCAAGCAAACCTACTGGAAATGTCAATACGACCGTGCTCACCAAAAAAGGGTTCTTTACCAAAATAGGGTTCTTTTTAATTTAAAATTCTCCCCAAGAAAAGCATGAAGCGGTTCGCGATAAATTACATTAAATACCAAATTAATTAAGGCGAACGACAAGCCACCGAAGCCTTCTGTAAAAAAAAATCTAATAAAATTCATAACTTAATAGAAGTGGGTCTAATTCGGCACCGTTACTTAATGAGAAGATTTTTCTCTCGCTTTTTACATAGTTTGGCACAGTAATTTGGTTCAAATTATATTTTATTGGTTACTGTGTCTGTTCTTATAAAGATCTTGACGGAAAATTATATAATTATGTCGACGTCGGAGATGATTCAGTGATATCGCCGTCATCAACCAGATTGGGTGGTACAGGGTTCATCCTAACCAATACTATAAATATGAATGTAAGCTTCTTTGCTTATTTGTTACGTTTTTACGCCTTAACTACTGGACTGAAATTTCGTATACACGTTCTCAGGGGTACAGAAAGGACATATGGTACCTTTTATCTAAAAAAGAAGTACTATTCTAGAGCGAGCAAAGCCAGGGCAAAATGTAATTCACTATAATAGTGAAGTATCATAGAGCTTCACTTTTATTTCCTCAATTAATTACACACAGATGTTTGGATAAACGGATAGTTTCGAGTGGAAAATGTGACCCCGTTCGATTTTACAACGATTGTGTCTAATCCGCAATTACCAGTATCCAACACGACTCTGTCCACGTACCAAACAAATGAAATGACATGATCACGGCGTTCCCCCTAAACGAAGTAATCAAATCAGTAACTTGCTATTTCACGATATCGTTTTCTACGACATGTAAATTCTAGCGTGATTGTTTCAATGGCAAATATATGTACATAGACTTACACCTGATCACCCAAGGGCCTAATGAAAAATCTTCTTAAGTATTTTATCACGTATCGTTTGATACTCATTGTCTCGATTCAATACCTATTTTAGCTTTTAAGTAATTACAATATACAGGGTGTCCGGTAATTATTGGATAACCTGGAAATGTCTTATAGTGGAACTGATGGCCGTTCAGAAAAAAATATGAATAAAAATATATCCTAACTACTACCTGAGATATTTGTTTTTTTTTTCAATTACCATGTATAACTTTCTTGTATACTACGACCATAAATGAATGAAATCCATCGGTTTTTTGTTGTTTTACTATTAAACACTAATTATACTAATAGATAGATTTCACTTTTTAACATATATATTTTTTTTAATTTTTATATTATTTTTTTATTGTACATTTTTTCTGAACTGCCTTCAGTTCTACTATAAGACATTTCAAGGTTATCCATTAATTACCGGACATCCTGTATACAATTCTTGTAGTTATTTCTAATAAGGTTCGAATTAAATGGTCAAATCTAAGCATTACAATCAGTTTTCATTTTATTTTCTTGTATAGTGATAGTAATCTGAGAATAAATAATATATTTATTAATAATATATAATTCATGTATTTTATATCATTATGATAATCTTTACAGAATTTACCTCATGAGTGTAACATATCGAGAAAGACTGAAAAGCAGCTCAAGCACTGCATTAGTAACGCAATACTTAAAAAAGGCTTAACCTTAAGTGGAGTTAACAAGACTACTAGCAAATTGTAACTTTAATTGCAAGTAACCCTTGTTTTATTAAAAAAGAGGAAACTGTATCGCTAACTATATAGTCGAAACTTAAAGTTTAATTTTAAGTTGTAAAAACACACTAACAAAAAACTAAACAAAAAAGTAATATACGTACGTATACTCGTATTTTAATCTGTTTAAAGCATTCAAAGAACTCTTCATCATTTTACATATTTTTAAAACAGAGCCTTGATTTACATTACCATTCCATGTATCATTGATTAACCACCCAAATATAATACACAAAAATAAACGACAGCATCACAAAAGTATATTTCTCTTCGTCAGACTAATCTAAGGGCAATTATTTCAAAGGTTCGATGTTTTTGACAGGCCCTTTGTAAACGGTTTTAGCCGATAGTTATTCCTTTATCCCCCTCGCTCCCAGCCCTGATTTTTTTCATTTACGTGTTACATTGTCGCTCAAAGGATTGTCACAGACAGGTGTATTGATTTTATGGTTATGTCATTACGTTGAATATTAGATTGCTTTCGGTTGTTTAGTAATTTTCTAGTGTACATTTTATTCGTTCTCTTTTAGTATCAATGCTATTATGAAACTGTAAGGAAGTACAAGCTGTATGTACTAAAATATTTAAAAAATGATTTCAGGACAAAAAGTAAAGGAATAATTTTTTAAGCCACTGTTGTTTTTTCGAGGTTCATTCAATAATTCAATGGATTTGTAAGCAGTTTTCACAGTATAATAGTTTCGTGTTCAACTTTAAATCTACGGCACAGATATAGATTAGATTAGTCTAATACACACTGTATTAGACTAATTTGAAATGAATGACGAATGAAAATTATTACATTACAACAGAACTCTATTTTGAAAATATATTACGAGAATTGGCTCACTGTACTCCAACCGGACGAAACGAGCATAATAAGTACCTTCATATAAAAATAAAATCCAGTTAACACAGAAAAAAAGCTAGAATGCTTCGTTAGCTATGTTTTTGAACAGTGTCATTATTACACGAGTATAACATTATTTTTAATAGCATGAAGCATTGCTGGCTTTACAAAGAGAAGTGTATACTCCCTTCGTAACATGCTACTGGATAAAATCGTATTTATAAAGCGTAAAATCTCTCAATTTTTTTTTACAACTCGTGCTTTGTATGTCACGGCAGACATGATTTGTACAAATGGTACTATAGAAACATTCAAACAGAGTGCCTCCTACTCGTTTACATGGATTTTTCTTACTAAACTATATTAAACCTCTCATTTCCTAAAGCATTTTTTACCTGCTAGGTTAAAATAAAATGGTCAGAATACTCCAAGTATGATGAACACTAAAGTACCATTTTGGTGTCGTAATCATACGGAGCTACTCTTTAATAATTGTCATAAAGTTAGGTGCACATAAATTAAAAAGTATATCTTAACAAAACCAGAGCCCATGAACATTTAATTCAGCTTGATGCCACCGGCCTTATCCTTTATACATTTACAAAACCCTCAACCGATGTTAGAATTGCTAAAAATGCAAATCACAATTTTCTAAAAGCGACAAGCGGACATTTTCCGAGCAATTTTAATTTTCATTTCACGAAATTAACGAAATCCTCAGCTTAGTGGGAGATTTTTCCCTCTACGGAATTTTTCGTGCAACACCAATGTGCGAAATTTCGTTTACAGTATGCGTTGTTACGTTGCTTTGTTTTGTGTTGATTTGGTTTCACGAATAAAAGTACGAACTGTTGACTATAGCATAGTGGTTATAGTTCACTTAGTCATAGCTGTTTGCCTGATTTACGTAGTGCTGACAAAGAAAATAATTGAAAACTATTATTAAGCGAATTATTTTACTCCACTATATTAATATATTAAATCAGTTACAAGAAGTTGATTGACCTTTAATAAAATCTTAATAATTTAACAGAAACCAACACTGAGCTGTCCTCATATCAAATGCTACTAGCAGTTTTGAGTGTCGTAATTTCGATTCCCACATGGGTGTCTCTGACTCCAACTTAGGTGTTTCATATGTGGAATATATTATTGATATTCCACATCAAAAAGTGTTGAAACATTTCTAAAGCACCTACGGTACGAAGGGCGTATGTATTGATCCTAAAAACTTAGATTGCAAATTGTAAAGTATATAATACATATCAACTATAGGTTGAATTATTATAACTTCATGTGAAAAGAGCCACAACTCTATTTACAGTTCGAATATAAGATTGTATGACAAGCATGACCGACCTACTTCTACGTTCAATACAAAATACATTTCGGAAGCACTTACCGTCAGGTGGGCCGTTAAACTAACCTGACTGATCCTTCCAGGAAAATATATAAAGCCTTAACGACCGGTTATATCAATCACCGAACGACTTTAGCATCGAGTTATCCTCCGCCCATCAATAATGTGGAATCAGGGCACAAGGCTAATGTTTCCAAGGCTTGTGTACATTGGACAGCATATGTTGCGCAATGGTATTCAACATCTATAGTATGTGATAATTTTGAAGAGCTTGTTTGACCGTGGTAATCTTAGGTACTACCAGACGAGTGCAAAAAATCTTTTTGTTAAGATAGCTTGAATATATAAGCTATATGATATTATGAACAGAACTATACATGTACCTTTAAACGCGAGTGAAAACTGCGATTCATAGTTAGTTGTAATATATTTTATCCATAATTTTATTGAGTCTTATGATGACTTTTAATTTGCTTGATCTATTTTTAAATGTAATTTTGCTAGAAGATCTTGCTTACCAGATATTATGTAAGCTAGTCAACATACTGTAAAAGTTATTGACTGCTCATATCGATTGCCATGTCACTTCCTGAATTGTCTCAATTGGTTATTGGAAAATCGATACGACAAGTGTATTAATAGCAGTTTGCTAAAGAACAACAGCTATTTTAGTTTCGTAGCCTAAAGGGATAGCGATGTTCTAAGAATAGACCGATATCATATTGATTTTATGAGGTTGTCTACCTCACATTTTAAGTTAATCAAGCTCATGACGTTCGGTACAGAAATTAAAATTGAGCTTTCAATTTTAAATTATGAAGTTTTAAAAGTTTATCTTATTATTAAGTTCTTTTATTGACTTAATTACTTTGATAACTATCGATCAGAATTCATAATTAATGTAATAAAACGTAAAATTTGTGGATAAAACATCAATCATCTCAAATCTAAAGATTTCGGGTAAGTTTGAATCATAATTTCTAATGAATAATATGACCAACGATACTTAACGATGGCTCAGTAAATCTGACTTTCAAGGAAGAACTCTTAAGATGAAACCTATATGGCAAATGTCAGAGGCATCTCTTTGTCTTACGACATCACGTAGGTGGTATATGTGCTTAACATAATACAACAACATCGTAATTTTTTTATACATACGGAATGTGGATGTCGTGTACATTTGGAGAACTGTAATTTCTCCTTAATGATTTTCTAGAGAATGTCTAAAGTCCATCAATGCACTTGACTAGCGCGATATACAACAGCCTAACCACTGTCATTGTAATATATAAACATAAACAGCTGAAATTATAAAATATGTACTATATTAGCATACTGACCTTAACAGTAACAAAAGCTCTTAAGATGAAATACGAAACAATGGATCTTGTAATATAACGAAGTACTTAAACATTAAAACACTTAATTTCTAATGAAACGCGAAATCTTGTACTTGAAGTTTTTGCGTGGAAAGCACTCGTGAAATGAGTCTAGGTTTTCCGTAGTGAAACATTGCGGCACAGGGCGGGTCGGCCATAAAATTTGACAAATGAGACATTTATTACAAGAGACCGTACCGCCTACTAATCGAATCGTGATCAGGCTATTTAGTATTGAGAGCAAGTTATAGTCGCTCCGGATATAAAGATGGATGGTTATAAAATTTATAAGGTTATGTTGTAACCTATTTTAGATACTGCGTAAGTGTGTACATCATGTTTTCGGTATCTTCTTTTAATACTACCGAGAATTTATTACAATCTAGGATTTATCTAAATTCTAAATTTAAAACTTCGAATTTTGATAAATACTAGCTTGGTCTTCGTGAAACTTCAAAAGTTTATTATTTAAAATACATACTAATATTTCGCGGTCAAGTAAAAATTAACGAGTAAAAAGAAAGGAAACAAAACAATAAATATCCGAATAACGTTTGATGTGTCTTTGTTTTCTTGACACTGCGAAGGTTCATACTACAATGAGCGTAGACGACCAATCATCTTGTTAAAGCAGATAAATTAAATGAACTATGCCTCCATCAAAGTAAGATATTCTTATTTTACTTCAATTCGATACAGTTCAATACATCTCTTACAAATATTACCGAAGATAGAAGAATGGCGTGACGTCTTGCAACTTTTTCATCTAAATGTCAAACCCACTACTCAACCAGCTTAATACATAAACTACTATAGAGAAGATAGAGAGCTACTTAACATCAAACGAATAGAAACTCTTATTAAAATATAAACTGAAGCAAAAAATAACGCTCATAATAATATAAAAGTCATATAGCGTAGCGACAGACGCGTAGCATTGATCTACGAAGCTACGGCGTAGCTTCAAATTATATGTATAATAAAATATACTATTGCATATAATTTGCTACCGTTAACAATAAATTCAAGGTATGTTTTAATATTTTCTTTCTTTTACGCAAATATATGTTGTAACTATTGTAGGCTTTTGATGTGGGTAATTTTATTAATAGTTAAACCTGACGTTGCTGATACTAATTAGCATAAGCTCATGTTGCCAGATTTATGTCACAATAAAGTTATTACGTAGATCTATTTCATTTTGAAAACATTGAAACACTCTTCCTTTGACCACATACTATTACTACTAACCCTACCTATAAGCAGCGATAGCTCAGTGGGTAGACCAACAGACTGCAATGTAGAGGGTCTCGGGTGCGAACCCTCGTCGCGCACCTCTGACTTTCGGAAATTACATGACTTTTCGAAACGATGTGCGTATATTGTCAATTAGACAATTATCGCCTGCTCCGTGCCTCGAAGAGCACGTTAAGCCGTCGATCTCAGCTGCCATGAACATCTATGGCAGTCGTTATTGGGGAAGTCGAAACATAAGATCCCACTGGGTCTAAATGTCGCCGGTCTGTACTGACTGGCCCCCACATAAGATAAGATAAGATAACCTACCCTAACCTACCTATGATTGTTAATAGGTATGTTAAAGTATCCGTTAATTCTTAATTGCTTCTGTAAAATATTCAGAATTGAAAGGACGAAGCATCTTCAATCTACGATGAACTAAAGCAAAAATTTTGTATTAATGTGTCGTCTTTAAACCCACCGGCTATTTTCGATTGCAGCGCAGATCCTCCAGCGCAGGGTATATAAGCCCAGCAGGTAAGCATCCATAAGGTACAATAACCAAATATAATATATAGATATTGTAAGTCATTTATATTGTTTAAATGAATGCAATGTGAAATAAAAAATAAATGTACGTAGCACGTCCGTAGCTTATCTACAGCGTTCGTAGCTCATGTGCTACAGCTGCTACGCCATGTGCTACGGAAAACGGATGCAACACTAAATATTACTATGTCCTTTAGCGTCTGTGTGTAATAATTTACTTTGCTTCTCCTAGTTTCGTAATTATCTAAAGAACCGAGTAATGAGAAAAAGCTATTCTCGTTGTTGACAGGGTTATGACGGATTTTATTGTTATGCAAATTTTACTAATTGTATAACAGGTTCTACAAATATGATTACTATTACATACATTAATAGTCTCACACATATGTATCTCCCCAAAAAGAATGCAGAGCTGTATTACACCGATAATTGGCAAGTGTGTTTTTGGTCCCACGTAATAGGTGGTTACATGCTGAACGCTCAGTTTTGGACTGCGAGCAGTTACTAAGAATTTCATGACAGCAGTCATATTTACTAATGCTGTGCCACCGAGGCAGCTTGATTACTACCAAGTCGTGTTCACTCATAGTCATATCAATGTTTTGCTTACTATACCAATATTAGCTAGAAATTATTATGTACTACACTGTTGCTTCCCTTTTAGAGTTCGGAAAAACTCTTATACAACAGCTTTGTCCGTCTGCCTGTTATACAACTTTCAACTCAAAAACCGTAAGAGCTAGAGACTCGCGATCAACGCCATCCGACTCAGCATAGTCGATATACCCCGAAATGACTATGACCTTTGACCTCTGACCAAGGTCACGTGATACCATTTTTTCGAATTCTAATATTTACGGCAATTCATTGCCGTTTCTCACTTGTTTTTGTTCTACGTCATTTTCTGAAGAATTTTAGCAAGAATAGAAAGCTTTTGATAGTCACGAAATGTGCTATTATTTTCACTTGATGGTGTACGACAACCACCACTCAAAAACAATGCTATCCCCTCGTTTCATCTAATGTGATCCCAAGAAACCACAACCAAGCCGCTACTACTTACAGTAATCCATGTCGGTGATAAACAAGCACTGGACCTACCCGATGGTAAAACAGCATTACACGAGGAACAGTGTACCGGCAGAGGCAAAATGATCACTTAAACCCGTGGCAATGCATCTTCTGCGCAAACAAACTGTTACTTATGTCTAAGAAGAGAACTCGCAAATACTTTTTCATTAAGGCAATCTTCGTTCAAATACCCAATAGAAGGATTTAGCTTTCATAAAGTTTTCATTTGCTCTTATTTTTAAGTCAGTACACAAGATAAATGAAGCATCTTTAATCAGTAGTGCTTTTAATTCCCTCCATAAACTATATTGAATGTGTCTGTATGTCCGAGCAAATAGCAGCGAAACCTTTGACCGTTCTGTGACCTGACAAAGCTGATTGCGTCAACAAACCTTTCTGTATCTGGTCCTACCGTTACATCCCCAAAAATCCTTATTGCCACTAAATAAAGAACATTTTCGTATACACAAAATGCAAGGTTAAATTGGGTATTATTTGTACGGCTTACGGTTTACTTTGGACGGTATATCTGAAGCGTTAAGGTTGATTTTGATTTGTACAGTGAATATATTTGTTGAATACGTAACTGCCCTGAAGGCAATGGATATTGCCCTGGCCGTTTTTATACGATTCTAGTATTGGAAACTGTGAATGATGAATTTCTATTGGTATATTTTTTATTTTGGAAAGTTTTGATGGAAAATATATTGGCTCATACATATGTATTTCGGCATCGTAAAGTTAGATCACCATTGAAGTGGAAACGAGTTTCTCTTTTTTGTAAAATACTAATGACATATTTATTGGGGAAACAAAAAGGCTTCGAAAAAGGAAACAATAGCACAAAATTAATGAACTTATTTAATTCGATAACAGCAAAGGTGCAATTCAATTAGAGAGATTTATTTCAAGCTAAGATTTCTGACATGACTGCTGCAAATATATTGCAATAGAAAAGTTTGATTTACTGGACAGTGTACAGAGGATTATAAAATCATTTTGAATATATTGGCTATTTCAAAACATATAAAAGCATTCAGCTCGCTAATGGTATTCGCGTTAATTTTATCTCATTAATTTATCTACGTAATTACAAATGTGTGTGTGCTCAATCAAATCAATTCAGTCACCGTGAAATTAATTAAAAAAGGGTACACAGCGGCACCGATGTGTAATTCGTGTCCGTTTTTGAACGCGGGTCTAAAACACCGCTTATATGTACGGATGATCTTGTTACGACTTACCCATAATTATTCGACGGCAAAAAGGAAAAATAGGTAATCAAAGTATTACATAAATAATTATTTTATACCTGCCAGCTATCTTTGCTCGCATTTTATGTTGTAATATGATTTAAAAAGGTAGAATATCAAAACAAAGAAGAAAGACAAACATATATTACACATCAACTTCGTTATGAGCAACATTAAAATGATTAGGCAACACATAATATTTTTCAGTGTTGGACACCCTAAACGAGGAAGTACGTCCACCCTACAGAAGCCTGCAGCCAAATAATTTTGTGTTAAGTTCCCGGCGGTGAAAATCTCTATAAACTTATAGAGCTTTTTAAAAAGGAGTTGTACTGTCTGCTGGATACTAGGAGTTTAAGTAAGACTTCGTTTTAGCAGCGTTGGCATACTCCTACGTATTACTTACTATCGTAGATAGGCTGCGAGAACTACTTAATATTAGACAGTCTAAACGCTTAGTTACCATCGACTAAGTGGTACAAGTAATATATACAATATAGGCAAAAGGCAGTGGTCAAGAAGTAGTCAAAAAAAAATTCAAGACCTACGCTGTTTTCCCAAGTGAAGAAGGAAGGGCTGGACAGGCAGAACTTATGGACTTGTTACGATTCTGGCAGATCTCTCCATATCCTCATTATAATGGCATGTTCTAGACACGAACGTCAACTAGTAGTAAATCTAAGTAAATAATATTAGAATTTTCTACAGAATCTCTCTAATCGTATATAATATGACATTCTGAAATGTCAATAAAAGTTTAAAATGAAACTTTAAATTACTCCGTTTGGATTTCAGTACTGGCAAAAAGACACAAACTATTTAACATTTTCCTATTATTTTTAATCCTCATAGCTTTGGGCTTGAGTTCATTACGCCTCAAATTAACGCAAAGTTACGCTACGCTTGATCCTATTTAGATCTCATAACTTTTACTGCTCCGTAATCATGAGACTTGGTTTTATTTTTACAAGTATTACTCTTGCCAGTGTTTTTATTAAGATCTGGTCACACCAAACACATGTATAGCGTTACGCCGAATTAGTCACACATTGTATTGTACTGAGACGTACATATTATGCATATGAAATGTTACGCAGATCGCTTACGTCCAAAGAGCTACGTAATATATTAACTTAGTATGCAGTTGTCCGTTGCATTGTGATTTTCAAATATAATAAAGATACAATTATCAAGGATATTGTTGATAGGCAATCAATATGACATTAATAACTTTTAAACTTTCGCATTGCATGATATATGTATATTTAATGCTTGCTGTTAGTTTGTAAAGACGGCCGGTGTAACCTGGTCGAAACATCAAGTATTCAGAGGGTAAACATTATGCATGATCGCGATAATACCCGTTACGTATTATATACATAATTATGACATTATACCAATAATAATAGATATAGTTCAAAAACTTAACAAATCTCTTACAAAAGATTTGTAATAACCATTGACGATACCATACCTGGATGCTCCTCTTTTAAACAAATTAGTTGTTACATTGACTTATTATCATCATAAATACATAATTATACCCTCTAGCTAAGCCTCAGCTAAGAAAAATGTTTCTTTTTATTCTTTCCTTAAAAATGTCTTGGAAAGTTTCACAAAGACGTTATGAAAGCTAAAATATGGGCATGAGCCGTAAATCTAATTTATGTGACGCGCGAACCTACGTCTCAGTACGTGCGTCAAACCTTCAGTGTGACGTCACGTGTAAGTGCCTTAACACACGTTTGATACGCATTTAGTGTGACCAAGCCTTTAGTTCTAAAAATACGTAACAACTTTATTATGCTAGGAAAATAAATATTAATGGGCTTTAGCCAAATTAACACGCGAAGTAAAACCCTTACTTAGTCTACGTTTATTATTCCAAGTTATGATGCCTTTGTGGTCATATAAGTTCAATAACGTAAGCTCGACTCTACTGTTGATAATGCGGTACCAGGTTTGACAATCGTTCAAGTATGTTTTGAAATTTTTTTATATTACATCTATGTTAAAAAATCATACGAGCTATAAACGTAAAAACAATTTTTTTATATCCTAATATCGATAAGTAATATTTACGATTGATAAGCAATGTACAAAGACAAGTGAAATCCTTTAGTAAAACATTTTAGATTCACTAAAACCATTTAAATTTTCTTTAGGTAGATTGGAAATGAAAGAGATACCATTATAATGTATGAAGACCTTTAAGGTCTGAATCATTGGTAAAGTCCGAATATAGGTGAACGTTACTCTTACATCTCTCTAAGTAAACAAAATATTAAAACCAATTCATCCAAAAATATCAACAGTCGATATCTAAAACTAAAAAAAGCATCGCCTATGGTAACAGGAAGCGTTTTCAGTAACAACTTCCGGTTCAGCTATTTTGGGCGGGCGGCGCCACTATGTAGGTTAAAGTCCGAAGTCCAACTTTATTCTGAATAACTTATTTTGGTTGTAACTGAATTGGATGACCTGCAGTTGGCATATGTGTTCTAGTTTGAAGCCTAGATCTAAAATCGTTCAGAAAGACAGCTGTCTCTGTCTACACAAGTAAAGACGATTAGATGTAAATAAATTGTCCTATTGTCTATGTTATGTTATGTATTTCACTGTACAAAGTTGACAGATAACTTTATATACATTATTAAAGACAATAGGACAATTATGAACGAAGTGATTAATACCTTTACTTTGTATTTTTATCATTAATTATTTTTTGAATAAATTATTTAATAGAAAGTGTAGCAAAAATACAATAAAAGAAAATATTAAACATAACAAATTCAAACTTTTTTTGGCAAAGGAAACTGTTTTATGACGTAAATTATCCAGATGCCAATTAAAAGATGACACAACGTACACATAGATACTTATACTGTACTAGCTGTCCCGATAGACGTTGTCCTGTACAGGCGGAAAAAAAAACAAATCAAACCAAATCTAAACCATCCTCGAATCCACTTGAACACACACAAAAAAAATCAGTCAAATCGGTCCAGCCGTTTAGGAGGAGTTCACTGTCAACACACGTACAGAAGAATTATATATATAAAGATAGGAATCGATCAACACGATACGGACTGGAAAGGCCGCCAGCATTAAACCACTGCGCCATACATACATATAAGACCAATTTATTTGAAGACCGCATAAAATAACAATTCAAATATTTCTACTATATGACTTTAAAACTAGGCCAGTGATTTCAAAATTTGTTTCAATTAAATCTAGACTGCTAGTTTTGCCTGTGGAACACATTCGTTGGAAAAAAAAGCATAGCCTGTGCTACGCTCCCAGCAATAACGTTCAAAGGCATATTAATTTTAACGGTCGGAACGCCTAGCCCGAGAGCTTGCCAATAAAAACATTAACACAAAAAATATTATTTTTTATTATTATTATTTTACTTCCATTGTTTTGTTTTTTGGTATTCAACAAATTGGGTAAGTTTGGGGAAAAGTTGTTCGTAGTTAGTTTTACGACAAATTTGTTTAGATTGATAAACACTACCGCCTTTTTGCGGATAGTAAATTATCTTTTTGGTTGTTTTAAGCGTTAACGTCACAAGAACAATTACTGTTTATGATGTTATAAAATAATATTGCTGTTTTACCCAAAGTATCAATAAAATCGTTTACAAGAATATATTTAAATATTCGTTTACAAGTTAATAATTTTAGAAAAAAATGGTAATATATTGAATATAACTATATATACTACTACTGCTACAAAATGCGGTGTTGTGTACGTCGGCGATTTCATTCACGTGGACTACAGATCATATACGATTTCATTTACGTGGCATACACTATGCAAAATGTTCGTTCTACTCAACTGAATTAGATGAAACTTAGCTTTGATTTTTAGTTGAACCCTAAAGCTACTAATACATAAAATCAGTTCAGTGGATGCCGCGTGATGCTAAACAAAAACACAGTCAAACTTTTATAATCAATTGGAGTTCGGACACCGCTAAATAGGCGAACCGAATAAATTTTCAGAAACATCTACAATGCACTGATAGCCTCGTTGCAATTATTATAATAAAACAATATTTAAACAGCCTTTTAAAGCTATTGCATCAGACAAAAGGTATGACGCACTCGGCTCCCGGACTACGGATGCTAAACACTCACGCCGATTGGTTTTTCCAAGCAATTAATACAGTGGATGCACGGCCGGTATCCCTTTTATTAAAATTAACTGAGTTTTACATCGATTACCATCAACAGATGTTGGCCGATACCAGTTCACTGGATATCGTATGAACAGTTGAAAAGTCTATTGAACATTATCATTAGTATTTCGAGTTCGTACTGTCGAAACGTTTTGATGTATTGCCGTGGGTTGTATCGATTTTGCAGAGCTGTTGTTAAATTTAACACGTCGTGGTAATGGAAATTTGTGACTACACACTACACTCTGCGAGAAATAGGTGTGAGTTTTATGTATGTACAATTATATGCCTCAATGCCACGAGGGTGGTAAATTCGTACATATGTTTGTGGCAGACTTAGTTAAGTCTGAATACCAATTTGTTACTGTAGCAGTAATGAGTCTCATAATGGCAACTGGCTGATGATGGATGATGTAGCAATTTAAGCAGTTGTCTCGCTACTAACAATACCCAGAGTATCGAATCCCACGCGGGACAAAGATTTGTGTAATCAACTAATGGTTGGTTCAAGACTTTCGATCTTTGTGTCGGTTGTTTTAATGTATACTATGATATGCTATCCAGCTATGTATTGTTTTATCAAGTTTAAAGATCGAATTAGATAGTCTTATAATACTTTTTTTTGTATTCGTTTCATTAGAATTTTATCATAAGAACACTTTAATATGTAAGGTCAACCAGGGCAAACCACAGCTATAAATTGTTTTATTATAAATTATTTGTAATGCTTTACTTTCATGGCAGATGACAGCTATGTTGCGATCATAGCCAATGCTTATACAATTTACCATTAAGTTGATCGAGTCATCCACCACTACACCGAAAACCAAAAATACACATTATTGTCACATCAATGGCGGTGAGGTAAAGCCTCTCCCACCACAAAAGTGGAATAGATTGCTACACGAACAAATATTGATGTGTTACACAGAATATAATTTTACCGGTCTATCAGCTTTTTTGTCAAATTCTATGGTGAATATCGCTGCACTGGGCACTATACTGTATGATTTTATTGTAGAAATCCTAATCTTAACTAATATTATAAATGCGAATGTGAGTTTGTTTGTTTGTAACGCTTTCACGCCTTAGACATTCGACCGATTATCATGAAATTTCGCATACACGTTGTCAGACCAACAGACTGCAATGCAGAGGGTCTCGGGTTCGAACCTACGTCACGCACCTCTGACTTTCGGAAATTATATGACGTTTCAAAATTATGTGCGTATTGATTGACAATTATCGCCTGCTCCGTGCCTCCGAGAGCACGTTAAGGCGTCGGTCCCGGCTGCCATGAACATCTATGGCAGTCGTTATTGGGAAGTCAGTGCCCTATAATATTCTGACACTGGGCTAGCCTCAGGGTATCGTTAGCCTTCGGGTTGCGGAGGTCAGGTGGCAGCCGCTCCGTGTAAAAACTGATATCCAGTCAAATCCGGTTAGACTAGAAAAGCCGACCCCAAGTGACTTGGGAATAATAAAGGCTAGGGTGAAGTTATCAGGGGTAATATAACAATATCATATCCGTAAAAAGTACTGTTCCTGAAGGATAGCTAGTCAAAAGTAACAACTTTCACTGCGTATGCTCTTCATGAAAACAAAAATTCTTACTTTTAGTTTCCTACGATGAAAATCTTTGTAAAAAAAGCACAACGATTTTAAGAAAAATATTTTATATTTGAATTTAATTTAAAACCTGTTGCACCGTTTTTCACGTTATGCAGTGAATTTCATTTTTTATTTAATGCCATTTAAATATAACAAAAAGATTATTTTATATAATAAATAATATATCACATTAAAATATGTTAACGCATTTAAATAATTTTCATGCCCGGTTGTCACCACTGCGGCGACTGCCGCGACGTTATTGAGGACACGGCGCTGCACACTTTGGCGGTTTGCCCCGCCTGGGCATCGCAGCGTCATGATTTGATCGCGGCAGTCGGATCGGTTGCCCTCTCGCTCCCGGCCGTAGTTCAGTCTATGGTCCGGAGTGAGAGGTCGTGGAACGCCGTCGCCTCCTTTTGCGAGGAAGTGATTTCCATCAAGGAGGCGGCGGAGCGGGAGAGGGAGCGTTTAAACCCTCTCCCCAACCGCAGAGCCGGGCGCCGGAGGGCGCGAGATGACCTCCAGCCACCCTGAGGTTTGACCTGGGGGTGGCGGGCTTTGTGGGCCTGCCCGCCATCCGTTCAGCACCAGGTCCAAGAGGCGGCGTGCGTGTTCCCACGCGCGCCTCTGTGTCGAGTCCGTCTCCCCTCTTTTTAGAGGGGCGACAGTAGGGTTTACTAGTGGCGTAAAGTCTGCCTATTATGGGTAGGTCTTGTTGTGTAGTGGCCTGCCGTTTCACACGGCGGGCCGTAACCTCGGCGGGGTCGCGACCGCATGCGAAAGCGATTCGCGCGGCCCCGTTGATAGTGGTTTTGTCGAAGAACACCGTGGTAGGTTTAGTCGGTATTCCGGGAGGTACTTTACTATTAATTCCATCTCTCTTTTACCCCAGCGAGTCCGACATAATCCCTCCGCCTGCCCCCGCGGAGGGATATGCGCCATTGCATTACCCCACGTAAAAAAAAAAAAAAAAAATTTGAATAATTTTCATATCTGTTTTAAACGGTTTAATTATCTTATTATTCATTAATATAATCTACCTGTTAATTGAACACATTATATACTTTGTATCTCCCAAAAAATACTTTTCAAATATAAAACGACGAATTTCTTTTCTCCAAAAAAAGCTCACTAATATTTTTCTATTACAAGATCAGCATAAAAATAAAAAATAATGTTGATAAATAAAATAAAGGAACCCATGTCAATCACATAATATGTTCGCTCGTTGACAACTTAAACCAAATAAAACCGAGCAGACGTTTTAGCCATACCGAGAAGATTGTCGACGAAAAAAATATAAGATTTCCTTTTTTATATCAAAGAAAAATTGTGAAAACTATAATATATTTGTAACAGTCACATTTACTATCAACGGATAGATAAGGACGAGTTGGTGGTAATATCGATGTCGGATTCTACCATCTCTTGTAAAATACATCTTTAGGGGCTTAGGTCCGAGGTTATACGTGGTTGAAATGTCATCTGATCCATAAAAATGATTGTAAAATGTATAGCTAAGATAAGTGTTTTTTTAATTTGAAATTGATAATTGTACAACATAAAACAACGCTTTTTATCTTTTTTAAATGTATAATTCATATTTGAAATATTAGATACACGTACTCTATATATTTTCGGTCTGGTGATTCTAAAATAAGATGTTTTATTTATAATTAGATAATAAACATAAGGCTCTGTGATACGATCTCCAAATAGCATTTATCTGTAAGATAAATGTTACGCCATCTCCCGTATTTGCCCTATTACGACAAAGACAGCGTGCGGTTAGTATTTCACTACACTTGTAATTGATAATTATGAAACAGCTTCGACATTTATTTTAAAATATTGGTCTCTCTTTAAATATAATCTGACTGAAAATGCATGCAATGAAAAATAATTTACTGTACAATCTTTTGTGTACGAAATAAAGCCATTAACATCAATATTTGAGTTTAAAAAGGCTACTGCTTTTCAACCAAAACATATTTTTATATTGCAGTACAATTTTAGGTACCTTTGCGAAAAAACAAAAATGCATGCAGGTCAAAATATATTAGTGTACTCGCTCACATACACACTGGTATACACACAAGCACATACCCTCATTCACCCACACACAGCCTCACACATCGTCACACTCAGACACGACAACATTATGATATAATATGCACCATTACATGTTTATTCTAGCTTGTAATAATTAGGTTTTTATTGTGTTCTTCGTAATTTGCGTAATGTCTTATTTATAAAGTTTATTAATAATATTTGTCAGCTGTGAAGGACCTAAATAAAATAAATAAAGAAATAACATGAATATGAATATAATTACTGAATTTATACTGTTTTATTCTCAACCAAGTGTTCAACCAAAACAAAAGACACTTCCTACACAAATATCCAATAAAAACCCAGCACAGTTATACAAGCAATTTACTTAAAACATATTTCAATAGCGGATAGCAATATGTTTTGTTGTGAAGTCGGAAACAATTAGCGGGACGCGGTCGGAGCGGATATTGCACTCGGCTGACTAGAGCCACAGTGTAAACACGGCCAGTACGAATTGTGATTAGAAAATAATAATTAAACATTTTATAAACTAGGTCACGAGTGTTATTAAATTTTAATTGGATCACGTCGAGAATATTAGTTTTAGTTTGGTTTTAACATGTATTTGTTTGAGTTTTTATTGGTAGAATGTGAACGTTCGGTTACCGAAAAGGTAACAGTGTGCTTGTAAGCGCAATTAAATCGATTTCAAATGTTTTATTGTTTGTAATAGGAATTACACATAATACAACAAATCATTAGCTTACATAGGTAGGACTCATCCTTTAAGTACTCAGATCCACATCATTATAATATTAGGAAAAAAAAATCATAATAAATCATGAAACCGTGTTTGACCGAAAAAGTGTTTGGGAGAGAGCATATTTTTGTGTGTGTTTGTATTTATTACTATAAAGAAAAGAGAAGAATGATCTGAGATGTAATTGACCAAATATCGACACCAGCATTATCCAATTAATCGTATAAATAGTAGAATTATTAGACTATTCGATTTATTTATCGGCCTCGATGGCGTAGTGGTTAGTGTAACCGACTGCCACGCCTGAGGTCGCGGGTTCGATTCCCGCACAAGTCAAACATTTGTGTGCATGAACATGGATGTTTGTCTTGGTCTGGGTGTTTCTATGTATAATATGTATGAATTTAGAAAAAAAAAAGTATGTATGTATGTTTATCCATTGTCTAGTACCCATAGTACAAGCTCTGCTTAGTTTGGGCTAGACGGTGTTGTGTGTATGTGGTAGAATATATTATATATTTAAATTGTTTAATCATAGATTAATGATGTATTAGCAATACGTAAACTATAGTACACACAGTACAGTCAGATATTCACAAAAATATTTGAGCAAGAGCGTTTAATCGATTATGATTCGAACGATAATTTTATCTATTAGTAGGTACAAAATCAACATTTATCATCGTTCGTAGAAAGTACGAGTAGTCATATCCGATATGTATTGTATTATAACAATATATTTGTAAAATGATTATAAATAAGTAAGTTAAAGACTGTTTCTTTGATTCAGATTTGATTTTAATCGCGTAACTGCAGATATTGGCATAGTATTATTTGATTTTTTACTTTAGCATCACGCCGTTTTTGTTCCTACTATGTCACTACAAAACGTAAAACCGTCAAAGCTTATTTATAGATGTAGTAATGGTTTATTATTTAGCTGTAGTAATGGTTTATTCGCGGCAACAATTGATCAATCTTACGCATCAATAATCAACGCAGCGGTTGAAAGCTTTTGCATTTATATTCGAAATTCCATTCTGCATTTTATTACACTGTGGCAAACTAACCCGCAGTCGGCTGCTCGCTACTGATAACGCGGGCATACATGCATTTGTTAATGGAACGCATCGCTGTATTGACTTTTCAGAATCGCGCGTTTCAACGCAATATTCCTTTATACGTATTTATAACTGTTACAGTTTGTATTGGAATAAATGGAATTGATTGTGGTCGCATTTGACGATTTCGTTTTAAGTTCAATTCAGACGAATAAAATATATTTTATACTAGTTTTATCAACGGCTTCGTTTTCGCAGCGCTAAAGAAATATCATAGAACTGTACATTTTCTGGATCTAAATAAACCCTATGTTACTTGTCAGCCCATAGACTGTTGTCTTCCTGAAGTACCGAAGAGAAGATCAAACCTATATATTCGTAGTATTATAGTAGCGGAATGGCTTTCCACGGTGCGTGATTTTACAAATGCGAACGCACAAGAGCTCGTCCGGCGAATCACACATTTGGAAGATAAATGTTTAGATAAATACACACAGCATATTGGCAGACTCTTACTATAAAAATCAGTTTTTCTCGGCTCTGTCACCGAACTCTCGATAGATATAATAACTAAATAAATATTCTCACATACGCCAATTTACCAGGTGCTAAATAATTTGAAAGTATTATTTCTTATACAGGTGCGATATATTCGATGCGATATACAGTCAATAGTATCAACATCTAAGTATCTTATCTTATCTTGTGTGGGGGCCAGTCAGTACAGACCGGCGACATTTCGACCCAGTGGGATCTTTTGTGTCGACTTCCCCAATAACGACTGCCATAGATGTTCATGGCAGCCGGGATCGACGGCTTAACGTGCTTTCCGAGGCACGGAGCAGGCGATAATTGTCAATCAATACGCACATAATTTCGAAAAGTCATATAACTTCCGAAAGTCAGAGGTGCGCGACGTGGGTTCGAACCCGAGACCCCCTGCATTGCAGTCTGTTGGTCTCCCCACTGAGCTATCGCTGCTCCTAACATTTAAGTAAAATATCGACCTATAAATTGAATCGAGTGCTGTTAAATATGTATGTAGACGTGTATCAGAGAGTGCACGTAACCTACCAACCAACCAACCTTAAATAACCTTGTATTGAGTTTGTCCAGTAAATACAGCTTCTAGGCAACGCTGTTTAACTGTAGCTTTTCTACTGACAGCACTATAACTCTTTAAGAAATGTTGGCAATCAGAGCCATAATAAAATACCACACAAGTCATTTGCCTGATCTTCTATAATTGGAGGACTCTCCGAGAAGTCTTTTAGTTCCAGAAAGGATTCCGTAGCAGCCTGCTTCGCTTAGCTCTTTAAGTTCTCAGAAAGCGAGGTACAGAAGAGTATTTACCACATACACCCTGTTCCCTATTTACGATATGAATATGACGTAATTTATATGGTGCTTGTCTAAAATTACTATATTTAGAACGTAATAAGAAGGAAAGATGTTATTAGAAGTTATTGAAACACTTCGTTAGCGTAGCGTTTAGTCAGCCCTGAATTTTTACTGTTCTTCTACTGAGCACGGTCCTCTTCCCAGTGTGAGAAAGGTTAGGCCACATCTACCACACTGGCTTAGTGCGGGTTGGCAGACTTCGCATATCTTCGAGAACATTGCGTAGAACTCTCAGATATGCAAGATTCCTCATGATGATTTCCTTCAACGTTAAAGCGAACAATAATTATACTTAAGTCGCTAAGCAACAGCGTACTAAAATATTTAATATTAATTTCGATAAATCTAGCTCGTGACATCTCGGGGTAATTAGTGCCAACAAATATTTACATAAGAGCCATATCATGTTAATGGTGTCTTTATTAACTGTTGCTTGCCAAGTAATTAGCTCATATGTCAACAAATACAATGCGATCTCACGAGACGTGGCTATTATACTAATATAGCGTAATCTGTCACCATCTCAGGTCATCAGTTTATTGGATAATGACCTGCGCTTATCAAATAAGAATTCGAATTATTCGATGGCTCAATGATTCGAATACAATTTAACATTTGATTAATATTATAATGTACTAGTTTTTGAAAGAAAGAAAGAAGAAAGAAAATTAATTTATTAGACACACCAATAAAAACACAACATATCAACATCGTAACAGTACAATTGTTTACTATTTCTAATAATTACTGAAATTTAAACAAAAGAGAAAGAAAACCAAACTAGGAGAAATAAAAACAAAAAAAATTAGAATATGTTGTGTTGTGTGTCCAAAATGTTCCAGCTCAGCCTCTGCTACGGATGACCGCAGCGCTGTTTTTCAACCGAAACCCAAGGGCTAGTCACGGGTGATAATTTGGCATACAGTTTATAAACATACTTAATAGTTAGAGTAAATATAATAAATATAATGTATAATAGACAGGCTATTACATGTATATGTAGAATTGGAGATGCTTTGTTCGCGTATATTCCACGGGATTAAATACCGACTATGTATGCCCAAGGTACAATCAATCTACTTGCCAAATTTTATTAAAATGGGTTTAGTGGTTTAGCAATGAAATTGTGAGAGACAAATAACCAGAGCTATTTTCGCATTTAATATAATGAAATTCTACCACATACACACAACACCATCTAGCCCAAACTAAGCAGAGCTTGTACTATAGGTACTAGACAATGGATAAACATACATATATACTATTTTTTGTAAATACCTACATATTATACATAGAAACTACCAGACCAAGACAAACATCCATGTTCATGCACACAAATGTTTAACTTGTGCGGGAATCGAATCCGTGACCTCAGGCGTGGCAGTCGGTTACACTAACCACTACGCCATCTAGGCCGACAATTTATAATATTAGTATGGATTAATTGAGGATTGTTATTAGTTGATCGATTTATTGATGGAATATTTATTAACTTTAGGTTAACTTGTTAGGTCAGCGGCATAAGCATGAACGTATGTGATATTGATAATGATGATAAAGGTACTTAATGCAAAATTCTGACAAAAAACATGCCTAATTTGCTGCGCGCTACAATAATCAAAAATCTGTACCTACCACATTTGTTTCCATTTCGCGATGTACTAAATAATTTATATTATGTAAATGGTAACAGATTTTTTGTAGAATAGTCTAGAAGTGACTCTGGTAGTCATGCATCGATCCTAAGCCACATGATTGACAAACATTCGCTCAAATTAAGGTAATAAGATTAACAACACAGTATAATTTTAACCATACCCCTGTTTTATGTGCAAGTGTTACGTTTTTACGTTGTTAAGTCTTTGTTCTAGTTGTTTGTTACGTTTGACTCTTGCTGGGTCTTGATAGATTGAAATATGTAGTACTGTCATAAAACAGTCAAGTAATAAAACATTAGAATTTACATTGATATGTGTTGCCAAGCTATAAATAGTAATATCAACCCTGCATATAAACTTTCTTAATGCTGTATGAAAAGGGGTAGACTAAAGTCCACCACGCTGGCCCAGTGAGGGATGGCAGACTTTAACATATCGTCGAGAACATTATGGAGAACTCTCAGACATTAAGGTATCCTCACGATGTTTTCCCTCACTGTTAAAGATAATTTACTATTAATAGGTACTTAATTTGATAAAGGTTACAGAACTCAATACACAGAAATTAGAAGAATATCGACAGCCAGTAGGAAGGAAGTAAAATATTATTCTGAAATACGTGAAACTTCTTATGGCGTACCGCAAGGTAGCGTCTTAGGGCCGCTTTTATTTTTAATTTATATTAATGACTTTCCAAAACTTAAAATACTAACCCTTCCATGTCTTTACATTTACGAAACCGCGATTTTTGTAAAGAAAATATAGAGTTTTTCAATAAAAATCCAAGCAACAGTCAAAAATTTTGAGGCTGAAATACAGGTGCGCTATGTTTAAGACCCTCAAAAACCGCTCTTATGCATAAAAGTGTACTATGCATGGCACCAAACGTATATAATAACTTCTTAAATCATATTAAAAGCGCCAACTTAGTGACATTTAAGAAAGAACTAGTCTTTTTAGTGAACAAGTTTAATTTAATTTCAATGAACAAGTGTTATTGTACCATTGACGAATTCCTTCTTGACATTTTGTAACAAATAATTTACTAAGCGTTTATCATACTTATTTTTTAATCACTCATTTATTTTCAAATATTTTAATAATTAAATTGTATCCATAATTGAATCAATAGCAATAAGCATTATAATGACATTCTATTTTATCTTGTAAAATGTTAACATAATAAATTGACGAAAAATGTGTAAGCTCATCAGTTACATTTTTGAGCTCACTAATAAATTGTAACAACCTTATTGTATCACCAAAAATCGCACGAATAAATGATTTGATTTGATTTGAAAAAATAACATGCCCAACCTTAACTCACTCAAAATTCTAAATCAATAACACTATAAACTAAATACAAAGCGAATTCAATACACGAACTGAAACACAAATATAATCAACTACAAACGGTGTTCATTGGTCCGTAAATGTTCTAATAGCTTCCCTCTTAACAGGGGTTGCTTCCTAAATAATTACCTACAGTTTCACTCATAAATAATACTTATACGGTGATTCTGCTTATACTTGCGAGTCGCCTGCCAAGTTAAGAAGTAAAATTTTGTATAATGGAGTACACCTTACAATTTGAGGTTTTGAGAATAAGGTGAGATGTGTGTGTGTCATCAGACAAAAGCATGACGAAATAGGTAGATATTTTTTTAAATCTTGTTCTTGTCATGTTGTAGACAAAATAGAAAATATATTATACGCAGTCATTTATGATCAGCACGGCGTTTAATGCGTTAACCATCATTTGTGTCAGCATCAGCATCAACGTCAGTCATCAGCGTTCGGATGTAACGCTTTTATCATTGGCGATATGGTGAAGGTGAAAGGCTAATTAAATATTTCTATTATTTTTATATTTTGAGTAGCATATCCCAAAAACATAAAATCATAGAAATCTTTAAATTTGGTTGTAAGGTTACGCTGGTAAATGACAGGCAAATAATGTACGACATAAATTGTGACTACATGTGATATTGGTAGCTTTGAAAAAACTTATGCTTATATTTTGCTGTCGACCGTAAGATCTCGGATTTAAATCTTGTTTCATGCAAAGTGTTATTGGGTTTAAGTGAACAACAATAATTTTCAGTAGCTGTGCGGCGTCTAGAAATACGCTCAGCAGACGTATTTTTTATTTTATTTAGTTTCAACGCACATTGCCTTTACAGGCTAAGCCTCATTAGTATGGCCATAGCTAGCCTATACTAGAGAGTATTGCTGCTCGAGTATATTACTTGCTAAATATACGCCAGCTTAGCCTTTTTGGCTATAAAGATAATCTTTAAGGTTATGGATCCTTACTTAAAGAAGAAGCACAACACTAATTTATATGACTGCGGTCTAGACAGGTCCTTTCCAAGAGCGCTGTAAATTTCTTCTTACAAAAGAACTAATCATAGAAGCAATTCCAAGCTAACAAGGAAACCCAACTTGTCAAACACAATTTTATTTTAATACTGTATGTAATGGGCTTGCGTTTGACCGCGATCTCACTGGATCTTAAGTGAAGATGCAGTCGACGATGGAGCACGTTTGCCTAGAAGATACCTATTCACTCGTGACTTAAAGACACCCAGATTGTACTCATCGGGAAACACAGACTTAGGTAGTGAGATCCACTCCTTTGCGGTACGCATTATAAAAGTGGAAGCAAAGCGCTTCGTGCGTAAATTGGTGATTGATTATAATTCAAAACATCGCCATATAAAACAGATGACATGCACCTATCTCTGCATTTCCATAATCCTTACAATACATATTATTATGACGTCACTGGCGTGGCGGGTACAGACTGTAATCCTTAAATAATGATGTGCTCACGAACAACGGAAATTATTTTAAAAAGAACTTAGTTCAGAGGACGTGTAGTCAGATATATGTATGTAAAGTATTCTATTGCCTTTGAATTGCGGATTCATGTGTTATGTTCTCTCAGTGGTCATGTTTGCGAGTTATCATAGTCACGGGTGTGATTCGAGTCATGCGAAGGGTTATTAAATTTTTCTGTTAGGTAATTCTTGGTAACAAAACGAAGACCGGCAAAGCTCGCCCTCTAATACGTACGATCAAAAAACATAGCTGGTGGAGTGTATGTATAAGAGTATGCATTTCACTCTCCTATAAGGATACTATCACTCCCTCTTCTTCTTCTGCCTTTATTATTCCCAAGTCACTTGAGGTCGGATTTTCTGGTCTAACCGGATTTGACTGGCTATCAGTTTTTACACAGAGCGGCTGCCACCTGACCTCCGCAACCCGCAGGCTAACGATACCCTAAGGCTAGACCAGTGTCAGGATATTATAGGGCACTGACTTCCCAATAACGACTGCCATAGATGTTCATAGCAGCTGGGACCGACGGCTTAACGTGCTCTCCGAGGCACGACGCAGGCGACAATTGTCAATCAATACGCACATAATTTCGAAAAGTCATATAACTTCCGAAAGTCAGAGGTGCGCAACGTGAGTTCGAACCCGAGACCCTCTGCATTGCAGTCTGTTGGTCTCCCTACTGAGCTATGGCTGCTATTATCTATCACTCCCTCACACTAACTGAAACAAATATATAGATAGACTGGCCCATGTATACCTCCCTGATGTAGGCTATAGAATCTATAGATATTACGTAAAGACCAGCGTGTACGTAACATGCAGAGTCCACTGTTATTAATGAACGTATTAGTTTAAATACTCGCTTCACCATTGCCGCTGCGTCGAGTGTTGTTGACTTCGCTTGACACACCGAACAAACATTTGTATGATTCATAAATAATTGTTACGAATCTAGTTGTACTTTGTGGCTATTGTTCGTAAAGTACTCTGTAAGACAGCATTTGTTTCGTGCGGGAGTGTGTTTTAAAAAGAAAGAAAGTAGAATAATTGAAAATATAAAATTAACTCGTCTATTATTTAACCCTCGCGCTGAACACCAAGCCAAACTTACTGAACTAACAAGACAGTTTTAATTGACATATTATCAAAACGAACCAACTAATGAAGACAAAAGCTAACCCTTCAAATATCAACACACAATATGGCGCAGACTTCATCTTGACACATCAACGACACCCGATTATACCGCGGCAGCGTGACGTCACACTAGGGTTCCCAACAAGCACTCTTGTGCCACCGCACTTGTCGAAGCGAAACAGGGTCGGATTTTCATACGATTAGCATAATCTGCCATTCTCTGGCATACTCTGGCCTCTGTCGAATTTACAATCCCTCTAATCATAACATCGCGGTACAATTTTATTGTTTTGAGGCTGTTTTATGTGTGTATATGAACAATGGGAAAGTTAATGCGACATCAAAGGGTTTAATGTATGTAGGATGTGTAGTTACCGTTTTCGGAATATGTTATTGCGAAATGAGTTTGATAATCAGTATGGCGGGTAATATTTTTGTTTGTTCCAATTTTGTTTTGATGTTACGTAATTTTGGTATGTAAGATATGTGGTTCATATGAAACAATGTGTATTTTTATACTGGCTATCATACAGCAAAGTGATAACCGTATCGAAGGATGTAGTGCAGGCTCTTTAAAATGGAAGTCGTTATGCTACCAGCCCAAGGGACAAAGATTGTAAGTACTCGTGACAGCATAGCATTTGTTTTAGAAACCTTGAAGCCCTATACTCCGCAGGACTAGAACGTTGCATGTTGTTTAGCTGCGATTTTGTGTGTAATACTTATTTGTATTATAGATGCATATTTTTATATTCTGTAAGTGCTCTACAAGCGTAGTGATGAATCTATATACGCACCATATAATGTAAACTCGGCGATTGGACTCGTAATTCAACTTACCTGAAACAAAGACAATAATTATTAAAATTATATAAATGAAACTAAGAACAATAGTGTATTTACAGGAGTAATACTTTATTTTTATGGTCGTCCGCGGTTCCTTATTTTAAGCGATTACTATTGTTAGAAGTTGGTGTGAACTTTACGCAATAGATAAACTTTGCTAAGGAAATACAACCATAATAATTATTTACTAAGGACAAAATGAGTAGTTAGCCCAGCCCTTCTATGGTTTTGAAATCTGAATAACAAGAACAGTCAAAATAGTGATAGTAACTCGGTTGAGACCAATCTATACTAATATTATAAAGCTGAAGAGTTTGTTTGTTTGTTTGCTTGAACGCGCTAATCTCAGGAACTACTGATCCGAATTGAAAAATTATTATAGTGTTGGATAGCTCATTTATCGAGGAAGGCTATAGGCTATATAACATCACGCTACGACCCACGGGGGCGGCGCAGTAATCATAAATGCGGGTGAAACCGCGGCCACATCTAGTATAAGATAAAAATTCTCTAATACAGGTACCAGCCGCCAGAGCTACGAATGTTGGAACAGGATTTGGGAGAGTATAACACAGGTTTAGTTGTGCGGCAGAAGTGAATCACGAATTAGGTTCTCAGCTCGGAAGTGTTATTAAGTTGTCTGTCAAGAAGAAATTCTCAGTAGCAATGTAGACTTTAGAACTGTACCTGGTAGAAAACTAAAGATGAAAAAACCTGTATGAAATACACATCTGTTTACCCTATATAGCGTGCAAACATTGCTTTGTTAGAGTGTGATCAACAAATCGAAGAATTTTGACGTCTTTCATAAATGTTCGCCGTAACTAGATACATATATGTACGTGCGTAAAAACGCTCCAATTTATTGATCACACACAATAAAAGAAATATTTGCACACACATCGTTACGCATAAACGAATACTAAATATAAATAAGTGTAAAACATTTAATAATAACAGGCTGGAGGGGCGGCGTGTAATTTTATTTCATTGCCTAACGAAGCATTTTTATCGCGTCGCTTGTTTCTGTCGTAATAAATACGAGTTGATGAACGCTGAATTTCTTTCATATTGTTAGTTTCATTCGCTTTTGATTAGGTATTCATATCTAAATAGTAGCGGTAGTAAATTCGACTTCTGTGCTTGGTCTTAAGTTTGGTATTCGAGTGTGGTATTTGCCAAGTGTGATTAGGATTTAACGTGTTAACAGCCCCAAGTAACTCCGTACTACTTGGAGCTACACCATCTGGAGCTTAAGATAATGACGGACAAAGACTCCTTAAAGTTTTCGGTCAAGGTTTTTTTAATAGCAGCATAGCGTCTGGAACTTTGGCCTTGTTTGTATTACGTCAGATCTAAAGCATAGCTGACGATATGTTGGTGTAATACATTAATGCCAACAGGCCCTTCAGGGAGATACAGTCATATATCTACATCTGTATCTATAGTAATTACATACTTCTTGTTTAGAAACGTATTTCTCTACAGAATAATATAAACTATACCAGTAACTGTTGTGCTAAACGTGAAGACAATGTTGCCATAAAATTAATTTTCCAAAAAAAAACAACGCAGTAAATTAACCCCTACCCAACTAATATTCATATCGCAAAAATCCAAAACGTGTAATTTCACGCAACTGATACCCTTTTATTAATATCAGAACAGAGCACCCTTGCCAGCTAAAAAAAGAAACGACCCATAAAGAACACAACGGCAAAAAGCGCTTTCTAAATTACAATTTGACTTAATTTATACAAATTACAAAGTATGAGAATTTTACACCCTTTCCCTTGTTCCCTTATGATAAAGGCTTGGAATTATCGTGGGTCTTACACAACCCTTGTCACAACCACTTTGACAAATTAAAAAGCACGCTACGCAAATAAAATTGCCGGTGTGCCAATTTTGTAATTTGCGCGTGGCAACCCTCTCGTGATCTTATCGAGAAATGGATTAATTGATACATCAATGCCATTAGCTGAAAAAAATAATACTTTTATAAAAAGAAATGCATTGTATGATCTGTGAAATGATAAGAGATGATAACTCACTATACTTAGTGAAATAGCGATCAGAATATTTTTTATTTAAATGTTTTCTTAGTAAATTCGTAACAATAACAATGTTTATAATCCTAATTAATATTATAAGCTACTCGACCGATCACCAAGAAATTTCGCAAACACGTTATCATGGGTAAAGAAAAGAACATAGGTAACCTTTCATCCAAGTAAAAAATACTCTTCCAAAGAAGCGCTTCGTTTACTCATGATGAATATGATGGTAGATATACACAAACTAGTATGTTAAAATAATTACAGATCACACTATAACATTAGAAAACCCTGTAATAAAATAATAAATAACAATAATTTGTAATACTACTCTCAATTTACTACATCTATTCACAAAACAAATTACATAATATATAGGACAACTAAAACAGCCTCTACTACACCTAAACATTGAAGGAAGAACACATACAATCATATGTATATACATATATGGTCTGTTCTTAAAGACCAAAACAGAGCATAAATTTCCACGTAACTTCCATTCATAAGGGCTGTTTCTCACAACATAACGAGAGTACATTAAAGGGAAGTGGTGTTATAACTGGGATGGGTCTTAAGCCGAATTTATGGCAATACTCTAAACAATTAGCTGTGTAATATTACTTGGAACTATTATATATGTACTTGTTATTTAATGTACGCTGGTATTACGGTGTAAGAATAATATATTTGCTTAGAACATAGGTTATAATAGAAATAGTAGTAATGTTACCTAATATGTAACTCTGTCTAGAATAGAGAGAGATATATACTCGGATATTATACAACAAAGGATGTATGTAGCATAACATTAGAGCGCGCACCACCTAGTTTGGGTCCTCATACTTCTGCTGAACGATTAAGGTATGAAATTCTCTGTCAAGGCATGTGTTTCCTTCTTCCTTCAATCCTAAGTCCTAAGCAGGGCGTGCAAAAGCACCTTCTGAGGTCGTCAAAGTAGGGACCTCAACATCGCCTCGCTGCTATGAGGATGATGTGGCGGCCACTGCTCTTTGACCACATGATCGCTTACCATCAGGTGGAGTGTGGTCATTTTGTCAAGCAAATAGAAAAACATACGACTCCTGTATCTCCAAAGGGCAAGTATGTTTTTAGATGTTACGTAATACCATATTGTCGTATATCTAGCACCTTCCAAGACTCCGCTGCTTTTATGGAAAATTTCCTAAAAAAATCCCAACAACAAAAGTATTATTGGGATTTTTTGTGACAAGATTTTGGCTGCGGCTTCTCTTAATTAATGTAAATTTTATTAATAAATATCTTTCCTTTGGGAACAGTACTTTTTCTGGATGAAATTATAGTGTGCATTATGTTAGTCAGCGTGTATGCGAAATTTCATAATCGTAAAAGCCAAACAAACAAACTCACATTCGCATTTATAATATTAATAGGTTCCCTGTCCGATGAATCACAAATAATACGTAACAATAGATTTTCTATTGCGTCTATCTCGTAAAAGCGAAAGGGTTAGGTTAGAATTTTACAAGAAATACATAAATGATTTCCAGCCTAAATATTCGGTTTTGTATTGGATTGTATATTTATTCGGGTAAAAGGCCAAATTTGCTATAGATTTTAGTTGGACTTCTAAGTCAATCAACTATACAATCCCAAGAATCGAATGTACACTTATCTGCCTTACAAACTTAGGCCAGAAGAACAACAAATCGATATAATTAAATTCAAAAATCAAAAAGTTACTATCTGATAAAGGTGCATAGCTGTAGCATCGTTTGAACCCATAGCAGCCCCATTGTGTATACTCAAAGCTCTAAAGTGTATTTTATATTTATTTTTTATGCCGGCAGCAACTGGCAGCACACGAGTTACAGTTTGGGATTATATATGAGTAGCCACTAGGTGAGCAATGGATATGTCTGATGGTAAGCGAAAGCCGTAGACTATACATACTTGCAATCAAACTGTTACTTAAGTTGCTGCGGCGTAAATAAATGTTGTTAGTAACCGTAGAATACGCAATTTTTACGGTTTTTGGTCATCGTCAGGTAGATCAATTGCCCGCCTCGTGGCTATTCAGTTATATATAACTCTAAATTGTAACACGCGTTTTATTTTTATTCAATAATGTTGGCAAACAAGCATACGACCCACCTAATGGTAAGTGGTCACCGTAGCCTATGGACGCCTGCAACACCAGAGGCATCACTTGCGCGTTGCCGACCCTTTAGGAAAGGAAGTGGGAAGGAAAGGAGCGGGAATGGGGAAAGAGGGTGATTGAGCCCCCGGCACTCTCACTCACCGAACGAAACACAACAGTAGGAATATTGCTATTTTGTATGTAGGTATTCTTGTGTTAATAGTTGCTTCTGGCATAAAAAATAAATGCTACATGTACCCAGCTGTTATCATACTATACAGCATGAGCTTTGAGCACACAAAATATGGCCTATCCAGTGGTTCTCTTTGTCACTTTAGTGGTATAACACAACGTTGCCTTTATTTATCTGTGCAATGGCACTAAAAAAACACAAACAATCGAGCTGCTTTAAACAAATTCGATAGTTTAAGTAAATAATATTTTGTGCAAATGTTGCTATCTCTAATCTTACGCGAAGCAATTAGGGAAAAATTGTCTTGCCTCCCCATTTTGGGAGAAAATGGCGAAATTAAAAAGTATTAACTGCTTATCACCTCATCCAATAAGTGGTAATAGTCTAAGGGGAAGGCGAGCCTACGATAACAATAAATACTCTGATTAATACTCGGTAATTGAGACGTTCTTCTTAGTCCAGTGGCATAAATGGTCTGAGGCTACGCTCTTCGTATTATTAGAAGTTCACTTATGGGGTCGAGCAAAATATCCAATATTTTGGTTTATATTTGGTTTCAGAATAAATTTCCCAATATTTCGGTTTCAGAAATTCTCTATGGCGATATATACTTAACTTACTATTTACTCGCTTACTATTCACTAACTTCCTTAATATTTGCACATTTGACATAATAAATTTTCTTGAGTAGGTTCGTGTTAATGATACATCTCACTCTAGAGCAGATCGTTACAACATCTCGCTCTAGGGCATAGAGTGAGATGTTGTATCGGACGATTCATGGTGATCTAGAATAATTTGTCAAAGCTGCCGGATTATTAACAATACCTGTTTCAGAGGGGACTTAACAAAACATTTAAACGGAGGACACAAACACCATTCTTTATGCTTAATGAAACATTTTGAGAATTACTAAAATTCCTGTTCTATAAACGAACGAACCTAGTAAAGCACAGCGTTAGCCGTGCAGTCCTTGACTACAGACTCTCTATCCGTCCTATACACCCATCACAAATATTGATATCTGTCAGGCACGAAGTGGCATTTTTAAAGACTTTCAAGGATTTATGTAAATTTCAAAATAATTGGATTTGATCAATGATGATACAAAAAACACAAATTTTAGCAATACGATTAAACGTTCTAAAAGGATAAGATTTTAAATTCAATTAAGCTTTTCGGAAGAAAACCTTGATTAAAGAACAATTCGGTAATTCAATTTGATAGAGCATTTTTTATATTTCTTTGCAATGTTTTATTTTTTATCGCTTTGAATGAGATTCTCTGCCATATTTTTGTGCCTAATGGTGCGTTATGTGAGTTGATAACGTCAGAAGACCACTGTAACTACGTTAGAGAACATTATGATATATACAGTATTATTATATTATATACACTTTATAAGACATCAGTGCAATCACAAATGTTAACACCGTTAACTTTACTACAGATTTCAATTAGAAAGCAGCTTTTGCCCGCTGCTTTACTTGGTAGATATTCGCTTGGTAACGGTATTTATTCTGGATAAAAGGTATGACGGCGAGGCACGTTTGGCTGTTCATACAGGACTATTAGTGCCTACACTTATGCATGGAAGTGAAAGTTGGGTATGGCAAAAGAAGCATGAGAGCAGAATAAATGCTGTAGAAATGAGAGCGCTGAGAAATATATGTGGTGTGACTCTGAAAGATAGAATAAGGAATAGTGTGATTAGAGAGAGATGCGTCATAAAAGTGGATATAGTGACGAGAATAGAAAAGGGTATGTTAAGTTGGTTTGGGCATGTAGAAAGAATGGACGAGAACAGACTGACTAAGAAAGTTTATAAGGCTAGTGTGAATGGAACAGTTGCAAGGGGAAGACCTAGGCGAACGTTTCCTGATCAGCGTCTCCGATCTGGATAAAGGCCAGATTAAGAGCACCTTAAACCGGCGAGCGTGTATGAGGAATGTTATGAAAGTGAATGAAGCCAGAGAAGTGTGTCAGGATCGTAGCAAATGGAAATCCGTAGTCTCTGCCTACCCCTCTGGGAAACAGGCGTGAATTTATGTATGTATGTATGTAAAAGGTATGATAATTTTCTTCTGTACCCCTGAAAACGTGTATGCGAAATTTCATGATGATCGGTCGAGTAGTTAAGGCGTAAAAGCGTAACAAACGAACGACAAACTCACAGTCACATTTATAATATTAGTTAGATTTCTATTAGATTTTGCTAGTAACCACTAGATGGCACTATTTGTACTGTTATTCAAAACAATACTCTATTGAGTTCATTTAAGTCACTATTTTGCATGTTATCTAATTGCTTCAGTATTATAAAACTTCTACGCCTCTTCTATACGGCAGTAGCGCTATTGTGTTTGTTTCGTAAATTTTTTCCGAAGGCCCGATCACCCTCTTTCCGCTCCTTCTCCTTTCCACTTCCTTTCCTAAAGGGTCGGCAACGCGCAAGTGATGCCTCTGGAGTTGCAGGCGTCCATAGGCTACGGTGGCCACTTACCATCAGAAGGGCCGTATGCTTGTTTGCCACCATAGTTGTATAAAAAAAAGATACTATTGTTTTTTCTATAAAAAAACACCAGTCTAAATGAAATCAGTTCTAAAGCTATCAAATAAAAACATTCACACAGTAAAATGTTTAGATGCATGTATCTACATAGTTTTGTGTTCAGCTATGAAAGCGCTCCGATGTTAATGAGATACGCTGTGCTGAATTCGACGCGCAATAATGATGCGCTGGCAACCCAAACGTGTACTTATTTAGAGAAATATAACTTCTATAGACAGTGTATAGTATATGTGCATTTATTTTAATACGAATGGTTTGTCGTAGCTGCACCTTCCATACTAAATGTGTGTGCTGTTGCCGAACAAACCATTGCAGATAACTATATGTACACATGTTTAAACAAATAAAACAATATTATTATTATTATAAATGCGAATGTTCTATTTTCTTTCTACAGCACTAATGAGGCAATTTTAATTAATTAATCGCTGAGCTCTAAGGCAGTCAACGTGTACTGGTCTGCCTAACATCTCTTCACGTAGGAAACTGCTCACCGTAGGAACTTAAAACAAGGTAATCTTATGTATGGTAGAATGATTTCCTCGGTCGGGTTGTACCAAGTTTTAGTGCAGCTTCTACAGTAATTATCGTCTTTGTTATAAAGCCCTGGAAACCTTTCTTAATAGGTTAACGTTATCCGGTTGTTTCATCTATTGTAAGATAAAATCACTAACCAATCGTGCTTTTTCTAGTAACCTATATCCAAGATCAGTTAATTCCTAGTTTCTCCTAAGTATCTCTCTAAAAGAGCTCATACTCGCGTATCGCTTTATAAATTGTAATGTTAACGTAATTGTTCTTACTAATTGAATAACCTATAGTAAACTCTTTGAAGACTACAGTTAAGTAGACTACATTCTTTCAAGCAACCTCACGTACCCTTTGAAATACGCGTGTTTCCAACAAGAAAATGACAAAGCACGCCAGTTTTCTCCTAATAACCCCCCACGAAACAAATATGACACTCATATTTTCAAACTGACAGCGCTGACTGCAGTTTGCGCCAGCGCCGAATATCATTTAATATTAAGAAACTCCCGACACAAAATTCATTTGATACCCATATTGAGGAAGTTGTGAAAAAAAAATGTAATTCGCCATTTTGTGGTGGCGGCCATCTTGGATTTGAAATTTATCATAGTGTATTCTACGAGTCAAGCCCTTTCATTTAATACCCATATTGAGGAAGTTGTGAAAAAATATGTAACCTGGCATTTTGTGGCGGCGGCCATCTTGACCGATTTTCATCAAACATAACTAAGAACATTCCTGACTAATTCACCTTTCAAACAAAAAAAAAACAAAATTAAAATCGGTTCATCCGTTCGGGAGTTACGATGCCACAGACAGACACACACACAAACACACACACACACACACATACACACACACACACACACACACACACACATACATACACACACACGCACACACACACATATACACACACACACGTCGTTTTTTTTTATTATAAACTGCCCCACTGCTGGGCACAGGCCTCTTCTCAGTATAAGAAGGGTTTGGCGCTAGTCCACCCAGTGCGGGTTGGCATACTACCCATATCTCCGAGAACATTTTGGAGAAATCTTAAATATACAATTTTCTTCACAGTGTTACCCGTCACCGTTAAAGCGAGCAATAATCAACATTATAATACGCACATAACTTCGAAAAGTCGTACGAGGTGCGTGCCGTGGATCTACGAACTTATAACTATTGCATAGCAGTCTAAATGTCTCCTACTAGACTATCGTTGCAGTTGTAGATAAACAATATGAATTGATAATATACATATAATATCAGCCCTGTATTAAACTGTCCCACTGCTGGGCACGGGCCCCTTCTCAGTGTGAGAAGAGTTAGGCCATAGTCCACCACGCTGGCCTAGTGCGGGTTGGCAGAATTCACATATCTTCAAGAACATTATGGAGAACTCTCAGACATGCAAGTTTCCTCACGATGTTTTCCTTCACCTTTAAAGCAAGCGATATTTAATTATTTAATACGCATATAACTTCGAAAAGTCAGAGATGGCAGTCCAAGGGTTTCCTACCAGCTATCGCTGCTATTTTTAATATACATATAACAGACTGTAATCTAATCTCATAATCAACTTTTTACTCTAAAACCTATGATGAGTATTTCCACAGGTACGACGCAATCTATCATACCGCACTGATGTCTAAGCAAAACTTCACGAGCAAGTTCCCCTACAGTTACCTCGCGAACATATCCAATTACTTTAACTAGTGGTTGTAAATCTTTACGCGGCTCAAAGCCAATGGAACCGTGTCGAAGCGAATTGCCACAGGAAATGACTCCTTTTGAGGAAAACTTTCAAGAGTGTCTTAAAGCTGGTTTAGGTTGTATGTTCTGACGTTATTCTGCGTGGAGTAACTAACATTTTGTTTATTTTGGCGTGTAGTTTGTAGCTTATTTAATGTTGGAGGTTTTTAAGACCGCCTCTGGTACATAACTGAACCTAGCAGTCTTTATATAGACTGTGGATTAAGTAGCTGTCCAAAATAGGTATAGATGGATAGAAAATTATCCGCGACTAAATCTATATAAAATAGTTTAATTTCAATGTATAACTTTTGCGTAAATGCAAGACAATGAATGTATCTTATGGACGAAGATAATAAAATATATGAACAAAAACATTGGCATTAATAATATTAGTTGGGATGACAATAGAAATTCGTTGGTTGTACTCTAATTATGTTGAAGATTGTACGTAATAATGGCAATTTTATCGTTTGTTAAATACAATCTGTCGTAACTAAGAACGTTTGCTTAAAAACATTTGACAGCTTTTCCAAGACATGGCAAAAATAATGAGTCCGATTATTTCTTTCCACTTCATGAAGACTCTCGATCTAATATTTAAAGAGTTGAAATTAAGCTAATTTATACGGACGGTTCGCGTTTTTTTTTTTGTTGTTAAATCTATATAATAGTAATATCAACCCTATATAATAATAATATCAGCCCTATATTAAACTGCCCCACTGTTGGGACCGGGCCTTTTTTCAGTATGAGAAGGTTTAGGCCATAGTCCACCACGCTGGCCCAATGCGGGTTGGCAGACTTCACATATCTTCGAGAGCATAGCAAAGTAAACGTAAGACGATATTATATCTAAAGATAATTCATAAAGAAAGTACTTTGGTATATTTATTTACGCAACATATGTGTATCGCTATGGTGATCAAAATGAGTTTCTGTTTAACTCATTATAACTGTTCTTTTGTTATCTTAATGAATAATTGATTTGAATCATGAATCTAGATAAGAAATAATTGGAATGTACAATAATAAATTATTTTAAGTCATTTAAAGAAGAAAGAATTGTGTTTAGTTCAAAGAAAGATAGTTGAGATGAACTGGTGCGGATAGGCGACTAGGCGTTATTACAAGTACAAAAAGTCCTTTGTCCAGAAGTGGAGTCCTTTGTCCGGTGGGTATGTAATAATTCAAAACATTAAGGATTTTACGGTTATGGTTGCTCAGTACGTATCATGTGTAACTTCTTCCGTTTGTGTAAGTCAACAACAGTCTGTAGATTCCGTCAGATTATATCAAAAAGTTTTCATGAGTCAGACTGACGCCTTCATGTCCTCCAAAGGGTAATCAGATATATATGATACCGATATTTTACCAGATATATTTTCGGTCCCACGCTTTAGCGAAAAGCCATTGACGTCTACCCGTAACATTTCCAAACTTGATGATGCTATTATAAACTTTCTCCTAGAAAACCTGATAACATCATCGATCTATCTCTACTATATAGATCTAACCTAACCTAACCAAAACCTCGCAAGAGTTTCTACTGTTGCAAGGTTTTGGCCTAAGTTTTCTGACTCAGACATAAACTTACACCATGGGACCAACAAAGCAGCCATGATTTCAATACGACAGATCATTACTATATGATGCGCTCTCCATGTTCCTTACCTATTTTCTATTCACACATCTTGAGCACCCAGCTTTACGCTCGGCGTCTGAATACGAATTACACACGTTACAAAGTACATACGAGATGATATCGTGTCGCACGAAACATTAACACTAGCTTACTTTGTCACAGCTAAATGGTTTTCTGAGTATCTAGTCTTCGTCTTTGGGACATCGTTCGTGTTTATTTTGTAACTTTACTAATTTGCAGAATTGGATTAGAAGCTGGTTGAAACTTTAAGGTATATAATATGAATCCTGTTTAAGAACTACAAGTGGGAGTGCCTGCCGTAGCCAATTATCTTGTGATGGCATGAACGAATCAGTTTGCTTGGACAATTATAACCTACTTTCGGCAACAGTAGGTAACTAACGCACAAATGATACTCCTGACATTGCAAGCGGTCATTGGTTACAATAAGCGGTTGCCTCATATTATTTTGACTGTAGAAGAATCATTAATTTATTGAGGAAATAACATGGGCTATTAAATTTTGTTGACTCTTTCAAAATATTTTTATGAGAACTTATATATTTTTGTTACACGCTGTATATAAAAAAATTTGAACCGGGTAACAAAATAAAATACACACGAACTTATGTTATGTGGACCCTGGTAGTGGTGATGGAGAAAACGAACTTTTTTCCATTATATGACTGACCGAATACTTTCCTGTCATGTAGTATAAAAAAATATTATCGTCCATGTGCGTGTCAGTATAAATCAGTTTTAACAATTCTATAATACATATTAACCTGGTTTATTTGTGATGGATCGATTAATTATTGGTTTCTTAGTTATAGTACGGACACTGTACACGCTTTGTAGAGAATAGGCTATTACTTGGGAGTCTAAAATAGCAAACCCTTTAAAGATGTTTAGGGGTGACACTGTGATAAAGATATATAAGTAAATATCAAAAGAAAATTAAATTAAAACAAATTTGTGCCAAAATGTCGCCCAAACAAATAAAATATTCACCACAAGGCATTCAATAAAAATCAATGAACGAAATAGTGGAGGGATCTTAGATAAAATATTTATATATTCAAACCGCCACCCCTAACTCTAAATTAACTTTTGAATTCGTCAAAAAGCATAGGGTTGGTACTCATTAGCACATAAAACAAACCAGTGAGTGACAATCAAGAAGACAATATTAGTGCACCCCAATCATCGGAAGGAGAGAGTTGTGAATCTCACAACCCTGACTGCAAACATCTGTCTAGCGTGCCTCTAGGGCTGTCACAATACAAAATTACACCCATTTGTATGCAGATGTTGGAGGAATTAAGTCGGTACGCGTTTGACTCGATGCAAATAACTCTTGGAAATTAAGCCATCGATAACAAAACCCTATCCTGTTCTAATGTTAATAGGTGTAATCAGAAATAATTTTTCAAGTGGCGAAATTTAATTCTGAGTGCTTGATGGTGCACATTAGGGGAATGGCTTGAGTTCGAGGTACGGTGTCCGTTATTCTGGTATCTGATGGAGAATTAAATTTAAAGGACGGCTTCACTGCAGGACTTTGCTGAAATGTAGCTGGGGGTAATTTTGTTGAGATAAGTTAGATGTTTCTGAGTGAGTTGGGTACCGGTATTTAAATGCAAGACTTGCTTGAAGTATATTATACTAGATAGTAGGGTAATTGTAAGCCTAAATGCGAATGCTGACTGTTGGCGAGTTTTAAGTTCTGCTTGAGCATATTATGTTATATTAAGATTTTACTTAATGACTAAAATGTTAAGCTTTATATGCGGCTGCTATGAATGAGGTCTCGGGTTCAATTCTCGGTTATAGTGTTATTAGGTATTTCTGACAAGAAAATCTCGGTAGCAATATGGTGTCGGAAAATGTGCTCGGTAGGTAGCAGCGATTGCCTAGTGGGAAACTGTTGGACTGCCACGCAAAAGTCTGGAGTTCGAACCCAAGGCGAGCATCTCTGACTTTTCGATGTTATATGCGTATTAAATAGTTAATTATCGCTTGCTTTTACAGTGAAGGAAAAGATCATAAGGAAACCTGCATGACTGAGAGTTCTCTATAATGCTCTTGAAGATATGTGAAGTCTGCCAACCCGCACTAGGCCAGCGTGGTGGACTATGGCTTTACCCTTCTCACAGTGAGAAGAAGCCCGTTCCCAGTAGTGGAACAGTTTAATACAGGGCTGATATTATATAGGCGACAAACACTCCTCCATTAAATGTGCGGCCTGAAACTATAGCCAAGGAAAAGTGGGTGTAGACCTCTGCCTACCCCTTCAAAGGTCTAGGCGTGAGAATATGTATGCATATCCCTCATCCAGGACACACACGGAACAAAAATATCTGCGACCCACAAATAGTTGTTTAGAGTCTGGAGGATCTTTTAATGTTTTTGAAGTCCCTAGCGCTTTAGGAATTGTGCCCAGTGCGAAAATAGGCTTTAATAACTATAAATTAAAAATTTAAAAACCCCCGACACATATTGAAAGAATTGTGAAAAAAAATGTAATTGGCGGCCATCTTGGATTTGAAATTTATCATAGTGTATTCTACGAGTCAAGCCCTTTCATTTAATACCCATACTGAGGAAGTTGTGAAAAAATATGTAACCTGCCATTTTGTGGCGGCGGCCATCTTGGCCGATTTTCATCAAACATAACTAAGCACATTCCCGACTAATTCACCTTTCAAACAAAAAAAAAACAAAATTAAAATCGGTTCATCCGTTCGGAAGCTACGATGCCACAGACAGACACACACACACACACACACACAGACACGTCAAACTTATAACACCCCGTCGTTTTTGCGTCGGGGGTTAAAAATACGAACAGAAGTAAAAAATATTGGAAATCTAAATAATGAGTACCTACCATTAGTACAGAAGAAAACAATCTAAAGACGTTATATAAACGATCAGTGATATACATAGAGTCATTAGCTATGAGTAATGGATGTCAACATTCCAAACGTTGTGTTAATTACATGTTTCTGAAACGGGTCAGCTATGAGTCAACAATGAGTTGACAATGAGTTTGTTTTGGATACAATCCTTTTGTACATCTTATTGATTTCTTTTGTGAAAGTTTGATGGGTATAGACGAATGAACATGTTAGGTATAAATTGAAATTAAACACTTTAAACGGATTTTGTCGCGTTGTTTATTTTACTTTAAACACTGTTATTACATAATTTTGAAAACTCTAACACTACTATTATTGAACCTTTCTACTATTTAAGCTATATATTTTCTAATTAAAACTGTTTATATTTAAGTTTACACTTTGCCCCGACGTTTCGGTTGCTTTACAGCAGCCATGTTCACGGTTTAGGTTTAACATGTGGCAAGCTGATCTAACTGTCATTCACTAGACGTATTACCAGATGTACACTTTTATATTGCTCAAAAATCAAAATAGAGTTGGCGTTTATTTCTTTGTGATTTGAATACTGAGAATATCGTAAAGACTTACATATTTTGCCTGAATTTGAATTTCACAAAGTTATTTTAAAAAGCCACCTAAAAAGTCAAATGTCGTTTGGACTGAACAAATTAAAATACGCACACAAAGCACCCAGATTCAATAAAGCAATCCAAAGATAACAGGCAATTCATAGTGTTATCATCCAAACAGTCAAAATGCTACCTCTACCCATCCCTAAACAAGCCTCAGAGCCATCTACTGTTAATTACGTCATAGTATATTAAGGGTGGTCGGTCGGAATGTCCCTGCATATCTTCACACCGAAAGGAATCCAACTCCACGATGATTAATGCCTGCCATGATATTTTTGAGGTCCCAACGACCCTCGAATTAAAACGGTATTAAATATTAAGGAATTTTTTGTTGCTGGAGCCTTTGTAAGAGATAACAGGTATGAAAAAAATTACTAATAGGTCAAGCGTTCTGTTTTGTAGGTGCGATGAAAAACGGGTAGGGTTTTACGTTTTCAGGACATTCATATGTAATTGCAAACCTACTGCCATCTATCGAGCACGATTCCAGATTTCTGCCAGTACTGAAGAACTTTCTTACCAGTATATACATATACAGGGTGTCCAAGAACCTGGCGTCCAACTGGATTCCCACGATGCCCCAAGTTCTAACAGTACTCAGAAAAATATTTTAAAAAATCCACCCCATGTACTTACAGAATTATACTGATTTCAAAAAAAAAGGGGAAATGAGCACCCTGTGACATACTTTTGAATGCTGTGACTGCTAATGCTGATAATTTCGATATTTCTTGGAGGTTTTGTAATCTAGGGTATTGCTGTGTCTAAATAGAATGTAAAAATAAAGTACTTATTGTACCATTTTAAAATAAAATATTATTTTAACTAAAGGTGATATGGAAAACTATTGAATTTCGCAACTTTGACCGACTGTAGTGTAAAAAAAATGTACCAAAATAGTATGGCAAGTGACGTCAAATTTTGACGCGTTTATTCCTCTTTTTAAAAAGGTATAATACTTACACATTAATTTGAAAAAAAAAAATTTTGATAATATTTTTACTCAACAACCCAATTTTTACGAAGTGCCTACCTACTAACGGTAACTGTCGGACCCTTTCTTATCTTAGAAACTGTTATGTTACTACTATTATTTACTTCGGTTCCAAGAGTGAGCAAGAAGGAAATACACACAGGTAGATGGGTTCCCAGTAGAATAAAAGCAAAGAATGTTAGTTTAAAGATATTTTATTACAATAAATGTTCAAAATGTTGACCACCCGCGGCAATACAAGCTCTCACTCTCCTTAAAAAGGACCGCTTTATGTTTCGCGAGTAACTTTTTTGACGTATCACCTGCACTGCTTGTGTTATCTTCTCACGAAGGTCAGCGATGTCATTAATGGGCTTCGCATAAACGAGCTCCTTCATAGTTCCCCAGAAAAAAAAATCCAGCGGATTTAAGTCAGGTGAGCGGGCTGGCCACGGGATTGTTCCTGATCGCCCAATCCACCTGTTCGGGTATTGCTCGTCCAAAAACTCTCTAACGGATACGCGAAAATGTGCTGGACAGCCGTCGTGTTGGAACCACATATCTGGTGGGGTCTCTTCTAGTAAGTTTGGCAAATCATTTTGAAGAAAATTTAAATATGATTCGCCAGTCAAATTCTCGGGCATCTCAAATGGACCAATAATATTCCCACAGAGAATACCGGTCCACATGTTCACTTTGAACCGGTACTGGGATCTATCTTCTCGCATCAAGTGCGGATTTTCCACATGCCACTCGTGCAAGTTGTGTAGGTTCATGTAGCCATCCTTCTTAAATGTAGATTCATCTGACCACAAAATTTTGTCGATAAAGTTTTCGTCTTCTCGATGTTTTTGCAGGATTGTTTCACAAAACGCGACTCGGCTCGGATAGTCTCGAGGTAAAAGACTTTGCACTCGCTGTACGTGGTACGGATGATATTCTTCTTTTTGGAGAATACTGTGTGCTGTGCTCTTCGGTATCCCCGTATCAGCTTCTATTCCTCGCACAGAGATGCTTGGATTTGCCGACACCGCCTCTAAAACTTCATCGCGTATGAAGTCATTTACGGGTCGTCCTTCACCAGCTACTTGATTGGGGAACCGCCCGTCACATAGTGATCTGTGCACATTAATGAAAACTCGATGGTCGGGATATCGCGTAGCCCTCGGATACCTTTCTCTGTAAAGTCTCGCTGCAGCTCGTCCATTACCTCTACATTCTCCATAAATGTAGTGCATATTTGCGTATTCTTGCGGAGTGTAGGTCGCCATGGTAGCACACACAAAACACAAACTGTCCAAACACAGGCAAAGGTCGTCGTAAAGAGTTCGTTTCAAAGTCCAGAGCACAAAGAGTAATCGAGTCCAATAAACAAAGCTTTAAATCGTAGTACGTGATCAATGGTAACAATAAGAGAGAGGTGCGTAGTAACGGCAGGAGGCAGTGACGCGTACTGACCGTACTGTTATCCTAAATAGCACGATCCCAGATAGCGTCACTATCTATCTCACTCGCACCTCTAACCTTTTTCTCCCTCACTCTTACCTGAATAATGGGGTACCATAAAGAAGAACCAGCAAATCGCAAAGATAGTTTCTGTCTTGCTCCCTCCTGTTGTAATAACGAATCACTATGGTGAGATGCATGCACATACCGTCCCTTACGGTCTAACCTGTTTTTTGAGAGGCCTGTTGTTATTTTTATGAGCATACAACAGTAATTCTTTAGAGGTTAGATTCAATTCGTCGTAAATTTTTCTTTCTAAGAATTCTGTAAGACATCGTAAAAATTGGGTTGTTGAGTAAAAATATTATCAAAATTTTTTTTTTTCAAATTAATGTGTAAGTATTATACCTTTTTAAAAAGAGGAATAAACGCGTCAAAATTTGACGTCACTTGCCATACTATTTTGGTACATTTTTTTTACACTACAGTCGGTCAAAGTTGCGAAATTCAATAGTTTTCCATATCACCTTTAGTTAAAATAATATTTTATTTTAAAATGGTACAATAAGTACTTTATTTTTACATTCTATTTAGACACAGCAATACCCTAGATTACAAAACCTCCAAGAAATATCGAAATTATCAGCATTAGCAGTCACAGCATTCAAAAGTATGTCACAGGGTGCTCATTTCCCCTTTTTTTTTGAAATCAGTATAATTCTGTAAGTACATGGGGTGGATTTTTTAAAATATTTTTCTGAGTACTGTTAGAACTTGGGGCATCGTGGGAATCCAGTTGGACGCCAGGTTCTTGGACACCCTGTATGTGTATATATGACCAGCTACGTTTATGAGAGCTACAAACCCAGAATACCAACCCTTTGCCTCAACTTAGCAACTATCCTAAATGTACCTTCAGTAAATTAATAAATTCACAAACCTCTTGACGTTGACAAGTGTTACTTTGTGATAGCTATTGGTACATAAAAGTATCCTTACTAATATCATAAACGCAAAAGTTGTATTGATTTGCAAAGGACTAGCACTAGGAATAATCGCAGGATTTATACCTTTTATTTTCTATTATAACGTTTCTTTTTGGAAATGCTTTTACCGCGCTTTTCATAATTTTTGTGTCGCGGGGACAAACATTTTAACAACAGACAAAAGAATAACTATTTTTAAATCAATATTTTTTTTGTGTTGTATATGGATCAAACCTACAGTACTCGGCGTACTGTCAGTGACAATACACACAACACCATCTAGCCCAAACTAAGCAGAGCTTGTACTATGGGTACTAAACAATGGATTAACATACATTACTTTTTTGTCCTGTAAATACGTACATATTATACATAGAAACACCCAGACCAAGACAAACATCCATGTTCATGCACACAAATGTTTGACTTGTGCGGGAATCGAACCCGCGACCTTAGGCGTGGCAGTCAGTTACACTGACCACTACGCCATCGAGGCCGACATTAACAACTAATTATCTGTATTTGCGAGGTATTTTTTTTTTTGTAGCAATTAAAATACCATCGACAACACGACCAAGTGAATGCCTGATAGTACCTATGCGATTATCGTAGCTTATGATTCTTTGTCATATCATAGATATCATTCATTCATTGCCGATTCTAGGGATTGGGACATAAAGTTGGGATGAAAGAAATAGAACAGGTAGGCATGTGAACCTTCGTAACTTTACTTACTGGGCTAAACACTGTATTATAAAGCGGTTTCGTGTAAAGAACCCTTTGGTTATTTTCGGAGTAAGTCTACGCGCTCGTACCATCAACATCACTCGTAAATCATATCAGTATATATAATTAAAAATGCTATTGATCTGGGCTGGGCTAAACGCTCCAGATTTTTTTAAATGTACATTCGTTACATAAATACAATAACCCCTTTAAGTAACTACCGATGCGCTAACTAACGATTTTAACATTCGATGCATAAAAATAATTAATCCTCTCAAAAACCTTTATTCGATGATCACAGAATATGTCAAAAACAAAGTAAAAAAACTAATTACATCCCTAAACTAACTCTAAACGTCGTCTGTCTGGCAATATGAAGCATCATCAAAGGGTAGTACAAACAGAACTCATATACTGCATGTTACGCGCGTATGAACACCGACCGTCCACCGTTTACCGGACTTAATTAAAATAGAGCATACAAAGACTATGAAAATATCAGAAATTTCATCTGAATAATTCATACGTAGTTTGTGCCTACGCAGTAGACTTGGCACCGGTCCACTACAGATGTGTAAACGATCAGTGATTTTATTTATCTCGGCAAACAGTTAGCCTTGCCAGTGTATGTTGTGTATATTTACCTAGTTTCAACAGTTGAGTAGATTTCAATTGATTGTATTGGCAAGTAATTGAACAAATTTAAAAAATAAAAACCTTACTGATATCTCACCGATTTATTCAGACAACTTCTTATTATAATTAAAATTGATTGCATAAATTTTACTTAAATGTAACATACATATATCGTATTGAGCGTAACATCGTGTTTAAGAATCGTGTACCGAATGATAGACTTGTGTTAGGAGCGGGTTTACGTCCTTAGTGCTACGAACACATTAATGTGATCATAACCATTAATTACATTTTATAGGTAGATTAATATATTGTTTGTCTTAAATATTTGAATTGCACCGTAATCGAAACAACATTAAAAATATCCAAAGCGTGTAGGTATAAAACAGTAGCACTATCAACTCTGTCGCATCTACACTAGCATATTCTACGTACGCAATGATTATGTGTGAGCAGAGGCGTACGTTTAGTGCTTCATCTAAGCAGGCATCGCCGCGGGCGATCGGATGTTCGCTAACAAAATTGTGTCGTTTGCACATAAAGACCGCCAGACATGATAATATGAGAGTAAGGGTGGGTATGTGACTTGTTTTTATTATAGTTCAGGTTTGTTTATTTAGCCTTTAGTAAAAGTTGTACAGTTTTAAACAAAAAATTTTTTTTTGGATTTGATGCCTATGATATAGAGGAGTAGAAGAAGCAGCGATAGCTCAGTGGGGAGACCAACAGACTGCAATGCAGAGGATCTCGGGTTCGAACCCACGTCGCGCACCTCTGACTTTCGGAAGTTATATGACTTTTCGAAATTATGTGCGTATTGATTGACAATTATCGCCTGCTCCGTGCCTCGGAGAGCACGTTAAGCCGTCAGTCCCGGCTGCCATGAACATCTATGGTAGTCGTTATTGGGAAAGTCAGTGTCCTATAATATCCTGACACTAGTCTAGCCTTAGGGTATCGTTAGCCTTCGGGTTGCGGAGGTCAGGTGACAGCCGCTCCGTGTAAAAACTAATATCCAGTCAAATCCGGTTAGACCAGAAAAGCCATAAAAGGCTAGGGAGAAGATACCTATGAAATAGACCTTAGTATTTTTAATTATAAAAAGACAATATCCGATTAATGCCTGAGTCACGGGAGACTATACAAACATTCAAACAACGGACACAAAGAACATCCAGACTTATTAGAACTCTTTGTAGATCATAGAAATTTTTGTCCCTAGTGAGGTTGGAACCCACAACACTTAGCGCAATGGCATTGGTGAGACGATTATTTAAACAAAAGAATAGATGCTGCGCCGAGCGAAATGTACCTAAACAAGCGGTCACAGTTAAGTTGATAAAATCAACACTTTTTGTTTAATACAAATATAAAAATATACATTTACTATAACAATGAACGTGTTTACAATTACTCCGTGTAAAATACATAAAATAATTAATATTTCCGCCTACAAAATTACGTAAATTTACACGAAAAATGCAAAAACGTAAGTTCGTGTTACGTGATTTTTAGATTATAACAGTAGACATCTATCATATTTTACAGCTTAAACGAAACATAAATAGTTATATTAAAATTTGTCCGTCCCAAATATTTAAGTTATTGATTTAAATTAAACTACTATGTACGGATTTTATCGCGTTGTTTATTTAACACTTTATTACATAATTTAGAAACAGTTACACTACTATATAATACTACTATTAAACTTTACTAATGTTAAGCTAATTAAATTATTAAATCTATTTATATTTAAGTTAAGTATAAAATCCATATATAGTAGTTTAATTTCAATGAATAACATTTGCGTAAACAGAAGACAATATTATTTAAGTTATTGGTTGACAATAAAGATACATATTTATCAGAAAAGCACTTCAAATCCTTTATACAATTTTACTATGGCGACCGCGCGCCGATTTGAATATCGAGCTCTGTCCTTCAGTCCAAACGCTGCGTGTACTGCCAATTTGCCGACTGTTGAGAGAGCCAACCCCACACGGAAAATCTTTGCCGTTCCACAAATAGTACTTACGAGTCTACGTATACGAGGTATTCTTTGTGTCCGTTGTTTGAATGTTTGTTTAGTTCCCTGCGACAAGGGATATTCACTATGAGGATTTGTCTATTAAAAAAAGTTAAAATACAACTGTAGCATGGTTTGACAAAACCTACACGATCACTTCGCTACGAATGCAAAGCGCGCCTATTACCCGAAGCACTGATTTCTACTGTCTCGTTTCAATCACCAGAAGCAAGAGAGACATGCCAGACATGGGAGTAGGAGTGACCTCATTACATTTTTCAAATTTGTAAGTTTAGAATATGCTGCAAATGTTAGACATCTGTTCAATCCATTTAGTACAAACAGACATCATACAAAGTTATTACAAACTGCTTTAAGAGATAATAGCAACGTTTGTGTTTCAGAATCTTCAACGGTTTGATCTCACAAAGCGCAATTACAGCTACGAGGTAAATCTGAATCCAGTTTCATCTTCCAATTACTCAAAGCATAGGTTAATTATATGTACATCAGCGTATATGCTTTGAATCACAATTAATGCGATTGGCAGTCCCATTTACCGATCCTATTGAGATATAAGCAATCATTCGATTGATAATTGAATTATACATCAAGCTTATATTTATCGCCCCTAAGGGGTAGACATAAGCGTAGAACTGTTTCTATTTGACAGGTATTTTCAAGTTACATGTGATAGCGAGCTTATTAAGGGCAACTTCTAAGTATGAAAAAGGTTAGGGCAATGAGAAAGGTTAGTTCGTAATCCTTCACGATGGTCCAACGCTTTAGTGGTACATAGAAAAATATATAACTCTGCAAACATAAATACGAGTACATAACTGCTATATGTACGTAGATATATACTACTCAAAACAAAATAAGGGCCACTAAGATTTTTTGCTGTACCATGAAAACAATAAAGACATTAAATTGTTTAACTTATGTAACTACAAAATAATGTTATTGGTTATAATATAGGCTAACAATTGTTTAAAATAATGATCATGAATTGTTTTTTTTAAGTTCATAATAAAATTGGCCATTTTGAATGGAAAACATGAACAAAAGAAATCACCGGCAAAAGACAAAATACTGTTCTTGTAACTTTTGTTTCTTCTTTTTAGTAACGAGTATGTCCTCCTCTCTTAGAAATACACTCCTGAAGCCTCGTATGCATACTCTGGATTAAATTCCTCACGTTTTCATCTGCAATCTCCTCCCAGGCACGTTTTAAAGTGTCAGTCAGCTGCTGTTGGTTGTAGACCCCCTGCTCATTCTCTCTAACCCTTCGTTTCAATTGGTCCCACAATTGCTCGATTGGATTTAAATCCGGACTGTTAGTTGGCCATGGTGATACCTCAATATGAGACCCTTCTAGGACAGTTTAGATCGATCGAGCTGTGTGTGCACGGGCATTGACTTGCATCAGGATGAATCCAGGCCCCACTCGCTGTGCAAATGGGATCACTTGAGGCCTGATGACGTCCTCGATGTAACGTTCTGCAGTTACGGTACCTGCAATTAAAATGGTGAGTTCGATTTTACCGTGTAAACTAATCCCACCCCAAACCATTACGTTGGGACCACCGAAACGGTCAACTTCCTGGATGCAGGACTCCGAAAACCGCTCGCCGCGTTGTCTCCAAAGCCTAATACGCCGATCATCATTAAAAAAAATGACTTTGCACTCGTCTGTAAAAAGCACCTTGCCCCACTGATTAATCCCCCAGTTCAAATACTGACGGGAGAATCTTAAACGGTTTGCACGTTGAACCCTGGTCAGAGGAATTCGAACAACTTGTCGTCTTGACATTTGCTGGTCTTCGTGCAATCGATTACGTATAGTTTGATCACTGATACGGGTACCCGTTGTCAGCCGTAGGTGGTGTTGTAACTTACGGGCCGTTACTGTACGATCACGACGAGCACTTAGTTGGACGTACCGATCCTCGTGCGCCGTTGTTACACGAACTCTACCTGAACCGGGTCTCCTGGCAACACTGCCGATCTCTTGGAAGCGATTCCATACATTTTGGACAGCTCTTCGAGAAAAACCCAACTGCAAACCCACGTAACGCTGAGAACGTCCTTCTTGTATCATAGTTATGGCTCTGGTTGCTGTAATTGTATCCATGTGCCTTCGTACTGGTGGCATGATTAACGCAAGATGATATATGAATCAATTAAAATTAAAAAAGCAAACATTTTTCCCTAAAAGAACCGAGACAAGTTAAGAAGACAAGAATCGAAGAAAAACATAACAATAACATCCAATTATTTTATTTTTCTTAAAATTATGGCCAATACTTTTCAAATTAGGAACACGAACACCAGCATAAAAGAGATTAAACACCAAAGAGTTCGTAATATCAGTATAATGCTACTTATCAGTTACTTTCAGTTTACTAAAGTGCACTTAAATGTAAATAAACTAGTGGCCCTTATTTTGTTTTGAGTAGTATATATACATCCACATATCACCATCTATCTATTAGTGCCACGTAATAGAGGGCGAGCCTATTGCCGCCAGCCGTTTTCTGGATACAGTTTCAACCTCTCCTTCTACTGATATATTCTTGACAGGAAAACCAAAAAACGTTTTGCCGAACCCGAGACCTTATTAAACTGTAGTCACATGCACTACCACTTCACCACCGAGACACTATTATTCTAAAACGATGTAAATGAGCAAAACTATACTCTCGTATTAAATTTTCCTAACTTTATGTTTTATCCAATATTCATGATCATCATCCAAAGACAACGTCATGAATATCCTATCATAAAAATCTCATATTAATACATCAAACATAATGAATATTCGGTATCAATATGTCGATCTCCACATACAATAACAAATCCGGAAGATGGACGCTGGCATAATCTCCGAATGCGTTCATTTGTCACACACAACGCATTGCTTATTTATTATATTACAGGACAAATATTGTGTCAACACATTTTTGTTGTTTTAATCATAATCATAATATTTTTACTACCTTTTATTATAATTCGGGTATATTTTATTGTCTGTTACCTGTGCGCTCAGGTTTTTATGGTGCTTGTACATGATGCAAATGTTAGGGCTACATGCGCAAGATGTACGCGCGAGCTTCGAAGCAGGTCACTAAAATACCTGTGACCTTGCACATCATGCACGATGTTGAGATGCGTACGTAAGGATTTATTTTAGTTCGATCCCAGTAAGCTGCGCGCATGAATTACATACATGTTGCTTGCTCGTTTTATTAGTCTAGCAGTAGACGTCATATAGTTATTATAAAGTCATAGTAGACTTTTGTGAGTTGTAATAATTTCCTATCATAACACAAAAAGGATGATTTTATAAAAACATATTTATGAATAGTTTTATCCATCGATATATCTATTATTATACAGAACACCTAAATTCTTGTACTACCTGACCCGCGCGACATCGTCTGCGTTACATAAGAAAATTTACCCCGTATTTGCAACATTTTTCATTGATACTCCGCTCCTATTGGTCGTACCGTGATGTCTATACAACACTCAAATAATTTCTCAATTCAAACCAGTAGTTCCGGTGATTAACGCGTTCAATCAAACAAACAAACTCTTCAGCTTTATAATATTATAGTATAGATAGTGCGAAACTTTACGAACATTGAAATTAAAGACACGAAAAAGCTACAGATGCGGTACAAATATTTGTACAGCACACAATTTTTTGCCCCTAGAAGGGAAGAATACAGAAACTTCGACGCGTTATAACGGTGGGTCACCACTGAAAATATGGAACATAAAAACTCTAAAGTTAAATAACAAATCATAAAAACCGGCTAAATGTAAGTCCGACTCACATCATTGTTTGCGCCAAAACCCGCGTAGCACACAGGGATGGATTTCTTATTAAAATGGCTGTACAATTTTACAGTTAATACTGCGACAATCAGCCAATATTTCCTCCATTTATCCAACAACAAGCCACAATCAAGCCATCACACCGTCCTAAATATTGAACCAAAACGTCATACGCACTGCACCATACTCAGTCCCCTGACACAAACACCCAGGGGAGGGACGCCGCGTGACTTCGGAATGCATTCATTAAGACGCATTGTATACCCTGCCCTCTGCCCAGACGCCAGGAAAATGAACATAGGGGAACGTACCTACCAATGCTAAATTAAAATGATGCGCCCTTTGTACTTTGAAGTTTTCGAGAGGTGTTTCCAGGCATTATAAGGACGTTAGTCTTTTGAAAGTTGAAGTGTAGGTGTTTTATTGTGAATGCTGTGTAGGGAAACGGTTTCGTTTGGAAAGACATTTTGTTAATGAGATTGAAATTGTATTTGTGATAATTATACTTGTATCTCTGTAGAGCTGTTATTTTATTTTATTTATTAGGGACAAACAAACAGTTACACATTATCCTTAATCTAAGCAGTTTAAATAATTACATAAAAATTAATGTGCACTCACACCGTTATCCACGTAATATTTAAATATAAATATTACGACTATACATGATAATGTTAACTAAGCTAAAATATTGCCGTTGTATTATGTCTCCTGTATTCCTTTAGGCATTCCAAATTTGGCTGAACATCGGTTTTATCGATCATCGAATCAACGATCGACCACTGTCATCTGACCTCGGCATTCTGAATGGATAGCGATAATATACCTTTCTTTCAATATACCTTCTGATAATACATCAGATGTCAAAATATTTGTATAATGTATATTAAGTATTTTTATTGGGAGTCGATTCTCGAGTCAGAAAAAGTGAAAGGGTGGAAGAAAACTCCACAAAATTTTCTGTTAGGAATTTCTCAATAGTAACAAATGATCTAACTGTATCTATACTTGTTTATAGTTACTTATAAGAAATCTAGATTCCACAATTCATTTTCTTCCAAAATAAAACGAATATTATGAAACGAAATTCTTTATCAGAACCGAGTATTAAAGCTCGCGCTCACGTTTTCGCCACGAAACCAACAAGCCAAATAAATAAAAACATATAAATACTATATTATTGCACCAATTCCGCTAAAACCAATATTGTAACAAAGACGATGGTTTGCAATACCCCAGTCGTGAGACCGCATTGCTATAAAGAATACAATCAATGAGTATGGGATGCCAAAGCGAAAACGGTTTTTTGCAGCAACAGCTTGATGTGGAATTACTAGGTCGTGTTATGCCATATAAACTGGGTCACGAGAGCCGCTTTAAGCCAATTGGCAAACTATCAGAGAGGTTTAAATAAGGAACGTCGGTAAGACTTCGCGGTTCATTGTGGGTCGAAGTTTGTAAGCGTTTAATTGTTCATCTATGTTTATGATTGGTATATTTTAAATTCACATTGGCAAATCAAATTCAAAATGACATTGGATATGCGATCGAGAGGTCTTAAATTCGATTTTATTTAATTTACTATGGATCCACTTATATAACCAGCATTTAGATTAAATGTAAGGGTTAACAGTAGTACTAGTTTAATATGCAATTCAAATTGCTAGAAAATTGTTTATCTGTCTTTCACGTCTTAATTACTCGACCGATCATTATGAAATTTCACATAAACGTTGTCAGGTGCACAGATAGGAATATAGAGTACTTTCATTTAGAATAAAAGTACAGTTCCCAAGCGAAGCCGTAGACTTTGTTTTATAAAAACGTGATAAATATTTAAAGATTTCCTCAAACGAACTATTCCAGATTTGAGTGAGGAAATGCTAACCTATGAGCAAACACTGAATAGCTCCTAGTGGAAACGTCACTTTTTTACTTTACAATGTCATATAGAACCGTAAACTGTATGTTTCCTAACTCATGTACAAACACATGTGAAGCAAAGAAAAAAACGCAAGCGTGCGCGCTGCCAGCGTCGTATATCCACCATTTCGCGAACAGACTCTGAAGTTACGCGCAAACGCTCATCCGCTCGTCTGTCTGCGGCCGACCGACGCAGCCGTGGTTTTAATTAGTTTTAGCTTTGACATCCCATTGGCAATGATGCAACCGACCATAAGCTACGGTTACCAGGATTTTAAATTCGGCAGCTATTCAAACACTAACATCACTAAAAAAATGCTGGTTCACTAACGTAGTACTTTTAGGCCTGGTGCCTTTATAACAAAAGAGTTGTTATAGCTACGGACAGTAAAATTTTGAAATATACTTTTCATAGAATATGTGTCAAGAATTAAACTGTCCATGGTTAAAAGCAGCCATGGTCTCCCCGTGACCATGGCTGCTGAAAAGCACCCGAAACGTCGGGGAAAGTGTAAACCAAAAATAAATAGATTTAATAGTTTAAATAATTTTATTAGCTTATAAATTAGTCAAATAAAATCAATAGTAGTAGTAGAGTAATATTTTCAAAATTTTGTAATACAGTGATAAATAAACAACGCGATAAAATCCGTATATAGTAGTTTAATTTCAATGAACTCGTTTCTTGATATAAGAACCGGCCCTAAAAGGTCTACCTTATTAAATCACCATTTTCCAGTTATGTTCGTGCAAACGTTTGAATAGCTGCCGAATTTGTCATAGCGCTATAGTTATCTGCGCATTTCTGAGAACACTGTGCATCAAAATTTCCAGCAAAGTTAATATAACAGTCCCTTGTCAAAATCCTAAATGTAAACAGAACCAAGTGGTATTTTGTAAGGGCTCAATGATTTGAAATCATAAAAAAATATGTGTCCAGAATAATAAACCAATAGAATAATCGATCTCCATCAAAATAGTCGTCTGCAAACGTGTAGATCAATTTTACACTTCTCAGGCAAAAATACAAGGTAATCCAGTCGGAAAATATTAGAAACTCAATACGTTGAGTGCAAGCTCGCAACGGCGGTAATGAAAATCAAATTTACACGAAACTACGTACATGAAATTTCAGTACTTCATTCCAGTGTCAACGATTTTTCCGCTCATATGTAGCTTTAGTATATCATCTTAACTTATTTTGTATATATTTCTGAGTTAAATTATACTTTAATATCTTCCTTACTGTTTTGAGTACCAATAATTCAGGAGAATTTTGTTAATAGGCATTCAGGTCTAACGTTTTCTATGATGAGTAATATCTAAGGAGCTATCGTGGGTAATAGTTGTTTCGGACATATAATACGAGATTAATGGTTCAATTGGGAAAGACTCATTTCCCCAATTAAACCACCCATTTCAACCTTGCGATTTAAAACCACGCTACGTATCAACCCCACTTCTAAAGACGTATTTGATTTAATTCGTAGTAACAACATGCATGCATCCCATGACCTGTCAAACCTCGGCTCCTCTAACAGAATGAACTCCTGGCGACATATTACTCTAATCGAGAAACATATCTGGAACTTGAAGGTATGCCGCAGGCATCGCGCCTGCATTTCCGCTAACAGATATTAAAATGTATATTATTTAAACTTAAATATTTCAGGTCTTTGAGGTAAATATCACCAGAATCTCTGTAACTCATATAATTTTAATTTTACGTTTGTCCAGTTATTTCCTCTATACTAGATACTTAAGTAGGTAGATAAATTATATATTATTTTCCATTTAATATAAGTATAGCTTTGAATCGCTCATCGATCGCTATAGCATTAATTCTCAACTGGAATTGTATCTCATAACTGTGTAGAGAAACTATTTCACAAAAATCTCCGACTGAGAGCGTGCAGCCTGTTCTATGCGTTTTCACTGAGCTTTAAATGTTGACAAAGGCCGTACTCGACAGTCTTTTTCCTACAGATTTTCTGTACCGCTGCAGATAAATGTGAGTTATACGCTTCTTTTTTCTGAAAAAAGAAAATCTCCTTTGTCGCGTTCTACGTTTTAATTACAGTGTTTTTCGAAAAATTAATTTTGTAGAGTTCTCTTAATGAGTTGAGTTAATTATGTGTAGTGTTCAAAAATACTTCTGCTGTGTAGTTTCGGAATTTCTAACTATATAATTTTTTTAGTTTTAAGGACCATTGCGCTTACTCACATTGTTTTGAGTACTTGCCTGGAAAAAACAGCGAATACTAACAAGAGTTTGGAAGTATAGGTAATTATAAAGGAGATTAAATGATGATGATTCAATAATGTTTAATATTCCAACAATTTTATGCAGAATGCCGGGTGATTATTTGTCTGTCGGTCTTGAACATACCAAATTGGCTACTAGGAATAACCATCAGGTTATCCATAATCATTTTCCAACCTGGGTGTTCTTTAAAATTGGTAAGAATACCCAGACTTGGAAACAATTATTTATACCACACAATTTTAGTACCATACTGACTTGACACGGGTAACAGTTGACGCAGTTTTAGTCGGCAAGGTTACCGCTCTAATTATTGCCCGATTAATGCATTTGAATAAGAAATATATACATATAACGAGTCCAACGTAACGATTGTGATGCAATCTCTACGTAATTATCGCTGGATAAATTATAATGACAATAGGACTAATCGTTATGGTGATTTATAGTGTAGGCGTGGACGTCCTTCATTAACTGACGTATGACACGTATGCCATTATGGTGACAAGAATTCAAAACTATCGTTGTTAACTGTGCGGTATTAAGAGCTTTATATTGCGGTTTTGATAGCGAAGTAATTTAATACCTTGTTTCAATAGAACAAGGTTAATTTTTTTATAGTGGTTTAGCCACCTTTTCGTTATCACGTGATAGACACAATAGAAAATTTATTTTTATGTTACTGACTGCGCCGAGCGAAATGTGCCAGAACAGGCGGTCACAGTTAAGTTGATAAAATCAACACTTTTTGTTTAATACAAATATAAAATATACATTTACCATAACAATGAATGTATTTATAATTACTCCGTGTAAAATTACGTAAATTTGCACGAAAAATGCATAAACGTAAGCTCGTGGTACGTGATATTTAGATTATAACAGTAGTAATCTATCCTATTTTACAGCTTAAACGAAACATAAATTATATTATTTATATTATATATATTACCATTTGTCCTTCCTAAATATTTAAGTTATTGGTTGACAATAAAGATACATATTTATCAAAAAAAACCCTTCAAATCCTCTACACAATTTTACTATGGCGGCCGCGCGCTGATTTGAATATCGAGCTCTGTCATTCAGTCCAACCGCGTCTTACGCTCAGCGCAGTCTTAAGATATGTGATGGACAGGGAACTTGTTAATATCACTCTTATACCAAATAATTAATTGATATATTCGATAGTGCATAACACATTTATTACTGGATAAAAACTGTATATTTTGAAGCATAAGTGTACATAGGTACAGTACACAGTCCTGTTTGTAGACTGTCCTACTACTAGAAACGGGACTCATAGTATGAGAAGAGAAAAGGACATAATTTCAGTGCGAGTTGACATACATCACATATTTTTGAAAACATAACATAACACAAACGGTTCAAAAGCTACCGTAAAAATATACTAGAATAAAAGAAAATCAGATCCCAGAAAACAATTATTCGCGCACTTAAATGCGTGAAATCATTGTTGAACGACAATTACAACTTTTCTCTTTTCAATTTAAAAACCATCAATAAAATCAAAACAGTTCCTTATTCAGAGAGCTCTTCAAAGTTTAATCTTCAAACTTGGGTGCTCACAATTTAAATGAATCACTCCGATGGTTCACGATTGCGTTCTACCGATGCACCCATCATACCCGTCTCCAGGGATTTCGCACTCCCCCTTGCACCCGTTTGCACCCTAAATTTCTCGTTGTGGCAATTTTTTCCTGTCTGTCAAGCTCTCACCGAGGGATGTGCGCGTTAGCCTGTTGTAATTGGATAAACTGACAGATGTTACTTTTATATACATTTCGTCATTTGTCAATCAGGCCTTAGGTATCAGTCGTGAAATAAATGATCAGGTTTTGTTCTTGGGAAAATTGATTTTCTGGTTCGCTGCATTCGAATGTTTTGTGGTGATATATTGTTCTTTTTTTATACAACATATTGTCTTGTATTATTTAAATGTTTACATTATGTTACAACAAGTTGTAGTGACATATACCGGTCGTAATATGTACAAGATGAAAAATCCTATAAGGATTTTTTTTGAAGATTAGAGATAAATTTTCTAACTATCCTATGTATTATATCCTAATGTATTATACCTTAATTAATCAGGGCAATATCAGATATATACGATTTTTAAATTTCAGAAATATATTTTATGGAATGTAACTAAAACAAAACTAATTTCATTTTAGTTTTTAGTTTCTAGAAAATTATAAATAATCCTAGTAGTGTAATTGAAATTAAACTACTATATACGGATTTTATCGCGTTGTTTATTTATCAATGTATTACAAAATTTTGAAAATATTTCACTACTAATTAAATTATGTTCGGGTACTTTGAAATAACTAAACTGGAACATTGAGACAACTACCATCTTAGTCTCCCCGTGACCATGGCTGCTGAAAAGCAACCGAAGCGTCGGGGAAAGTGTAAACCAAAAATAAATAGATTTAATAGTTTAAATAATTTTATTAGCTTATAAATTAGTAACATAAAATCAATAGTAGTAGTAGTGAAATATTTTCAATATTTTGTAATACAGTGATAAATAAACAACGCGATAAAATCCGTATATAGTAGTTTAATTTCAATGAATAACATTCGCGTAAACAGAAGACAATATTATGTAAACCTAGTAGTGTAATTTCAAACTCATAATTTGAATTGGAAATATGTTTTCTATAGGAATAATACAGAAATTTTGATGACACTGTGAGAGTCAAACTTACAAATAGGCATCACCATTAAATATGACTACCCTGTAATGATATACGCGATATAATAGCTATCAATAAGTATTAAATATACCTAAGTAAACATTTTCTGAAGTGTTTCATATATGGAATCATACGAAAATGTAGATGACATGATTAGAATTGACAAGAACATTTAAGCGGTTAGATATTTTCTATCCCCATGAGTGGGGTGATACTTTTAAGGCATTTGTATTTCGTAAGATGAATATATTGCATACTACTCATGCTTGTATATTATATAGGCGTTTGTAAACAATGATCAAGAAACGATATAAGGTTAATATGAATTGATCGTCCAAAGGAAAAGAATTAGGCGAACCTTCAAACCAGAGAACCAAATGGGAGAAATTCTGGATGAAGGCCAGATTAAAATACCCTAAGCCGACGAGTAGGCAGGAAGAATTTGAGACAAGTTCGCTTACAAGCAAGAGAGATACCAGGACCGTAGCAAGTGGAACTTCGTAGTCTCTGCCTACCCCTCCAGATAACAGGTGCCAAATATATATTATACTAGTAAGACTATTCTTACTAAGCACCACAACGCATCATCAGCGATGTCGCAACTTGTCCTAGTTGCGTAAAGTTGCATCAACTGATACGCCTACATACGCCTACGAGGTTATTGCGCTGTACACCGCATATAACAGTATTATGTGTTGTTTGGATGAGTGAGAATCGTATACGTAGTCGTTTTGAAATCGAATAGCATCAAACATTTTTTGTCTTTTATGAACAGGTGATTCAACACAAAACATTAATAAAAAAAAAATCTAGTCAATCATATTTTAGACCATAAATGCGTAACGTTGTCAAAATCCAGACTTAGCTCTTAAGGTATTCCTAAAGGCACTAACTTTGTTCCATGTGTTGCACCTGTGACTTATGTGACTTATATACTTAAGACGTGACTTCTTATGGCATAAGAAGGCGAAGTGCAAATATGGGCAACATATTCGCATTAATGATAAGTAACTTTAATAAAACCTAGAAGAGGTATAGGAGTGCTGATTAATCCAGAAGATCAAAGCCGGCATTCTACAACTATAGATTGAGTGATTGATGTATACACCGTATGACATTTATTGGTATATAAATAAACTAACTCAAACATTGTATAATCTCGTAGAGTTAAACAAAATAATTTCTAATTTTATGTAGTATGTATTTTTTTAATAGTATTTTAATTTTTTTCTGGTCCTTACCTATTTTAACCGCACCCTACTTTCTGCTTCGAACTTACTCCTTAACCTATGCTAAAGATACATGCTCATTGGATGAGATCGTATTTGGATATCATTCTGTAAATAATAGGCTCTTGCAACATGATATAATTCAACATATTACGTAACTACATATTAAAATGCCTAACAATAAAAACTTTAAATCTGCGCGTATCTCTGGAAAACTCACCTAAAACCCAAATATATTATTAAAACAAAGAGAACAACGTTACATTGTATTTAAGACTAATGCATTATTACATAAAAGGTAAAATGGAACAAAACTCATTTTGAATTTGACTCGTATAAAGGGGCCAAGAAATTCTCGTTTGTTTTAAGAAAAATCTTGACAGCACTTGGACAAATTAAAAACTTTGGTCGAAAAAATACGGTAACAACAGAACGAACCAAAAGTTTTTATTTGGGATAAAAAGGACAAAACAAATGTTGTATGGAAGGTTCCGAGGACCCCAAATTGTCTTGAGTGTGAATCTAAGAGCTGTTGTTGTTTAAAAATATAATAATAGGTGTTTTTGTTTAAGACAAATACAAAAGTAGCATTTGATAACGAGTGAAGTTTTGTTATAACTTTTATTTTAGTCTGTTCAGTCGATTTTATAACTGATATTACTAATCGGTATTATCAAGCTATAATTCTGTGCCTCCTGTAATAAGTGATATAAGTCGATTTGTACGCATTTTGTAATTTTTACATAGAAAGAATCAGAAAATATTTGGATTTTTTTATCTAACTCACGTTTTTCTATCTACCATAGTTTCGGAGATAATTTTGTGCAAAGTGATATAACTGGCTGGATTTTTGCAAAAATATTGTGAATATAGATATATTTGAAGTTGTAACCTCTATAAGAAATTGCTGCACACAATATTTTTCGTGTTTCATGGTATAAGTGTGATATATTCGTATATTGACAATTATTTCTCGTTTACTAACCATAGACTGAAATGGAACTAGAAGATATCGTCATGCCCCTTGGGTATAACAATATCTTCTACAACCTCAAGTTGACGGCATCTCATCGTAGGCAACTGAAATAGGACGGTGCAGATTGACGTTTTGGAGAAAAGGCCTTGCCAGGCATAGTCAACGACGAATAAAAAAATATATTTTATCGTTATTGGCCCTGGCCCCTTATCTCTAGCCAGGACTTCTCTCTGCAATCATGCTGGCGAGGCATCATTGTTAGAGTTTATAATGACTTTAATAAGTAGAAATAAGTAAGCATATACATACATACATTTATGTATTTAGAGCATGGACATAAAATTGCGTGAATGCGTGACATTTCTGAGCCTTACAAATCGAATATTATACCTTTAGGTTAGTTTCTAGATTCAGGCAAAAGGGTTGACACTATGAGAAGAAATCTGCAAGAAACTCACGGCCACTCTTTTAAATTGCCAATTAAATATAATTTCAGATATGTTTTACAACTCATATCAACAAGGTGTTTACATTATTCCTATTGAGAAATATGTATGCTCTTTGATTCTAATTTTACCGATTCTTAAATATACTTGAAGCAAACACGTTTCACAATGTGCCAAGTACTTTATACCTAATATGATCATTTGATTTTTTTGAATTGCGATGTCGTATGAATGATTTGAATGAAATGAATGTATCAGAACTTTTTCTGTTAGGGAATCGTATGAATGAAAGGCTTTGTATATTTATTTTTACGCAAACAATTACTGCTAAATAATTATTTGAGGAAACCGATATCTTTGATCCTAAATAAAATATCAATGGATTTTGTGGTTGAAATTTTATTCATAATAATATATAGAACCAGAAATAGGCACAGGCTTTACCAGTCCCTGTTTCTGACTCTATGCGAATTATTTTGATATTTCTATCAAAATGTATATTGTCATTGGACTATTTACAATAGATTTTTCTATCATAATCACTGTTATTAAATTAAATACCTAATGAATGCGTCTACTGTACTTGAGGTCCCATTTACTATTCCCAGCTCGAGCTGAGACTATAATTGAAAGTAGTATTCAATAATATTCAAAAAAAATGTTCTTACTTTTCCAATTGAAAGTCATTCTTCGGATACCGTGTAATGTCAACTGACGAATCCATAATCCGAACCTCTCCGGCCCGGCGATGTTATCACCGTAATCAGTATGCTTAGCAGACGATAGGGGATTGCAGACATTATTAGCGAACGAATGCAGCTGATTGCTCCTCATTAGTGCTATCTCTGCCTTTTCTTTATTCAGGTTCATTTTGATTATCAGTACTGAGTTATTTAGTCTATTTCTCTATTTTCTTGTGATTAGTAAGTAACTTAGTGTGAGTTCCTAAGCCGTGCAGGAATGTCTGGCTTTCATTAACGAGCTGATAGCAAGTTATATGGAGTCAAGATATTTCAAAGCGTTTTTAAAATCTTTTATCTAGAACTTACATGTATAATTATAGCTCGCATTACGCTTTGTTGTTTTGTATAGTATCTGTCATAGTTTAAAGTTATAAAACCATTGAATGGTGAAATGCAATCAGTACTAAATGTCAGTTTTATGAAAACCATTAAGTACGATGTACGATGTATACTGCTTAAAAAGGTCGTTATTAAGAGAATAGCTGAGTATTAGCCGTCATTATCGTTAGTTCGCAAAATTTAAGAACATAAACCTCTCTTTATGACTTACTAGCTATTGCCCGCGGCTTCGCTCGTGTAAAAGTTTAGGTTATGTAAGTAACAGACCTTTTTTTTTAAATCGGTTATGTAGTATTTGAATTAAAACATTACAAACAAACAAACAAAAATCAAATATTTTCTCTTTATAATATAAGTATATAAGAAGTACAAAGAGTAAGAGGCAAATGTACAAAATCGCTCATTAATACTAATAAAGTTCAAGACTTACCGTAAAATGTCGACATGGACGTTTTATAACAAAACATATTTTATGCCTACGTTTTCATAATATCGCATCTGCATGTTATACTTTTTACTCTCTAAGAATTTGTTATGCTTCCTATTCATGGGAATAGTGTAGGTTTTATTTTGCGTTCACTTTGTTGTATTGAAAATTTCTCAAGGAGAATGAGAACTCCACATGAGAAAATGTTAATATAAAACAAATAATATTATGAAGTCGTTTTTCACTTGAGAAAATATAAGAAACTAGATTTTGACCGCGGTTTCGCTCGTGTGATTGTAAGTTAGGTTAGTAACAGTACTTTATGGATGAAAGTATCCTATATCCTTTCTTGTTTCCCTGATAATGTTGATGCGAAATTTCATGATGAACGTTCATGTAGTATACGTAAGGAAGTGAAAGCGGAGCAAACAAAAAACAAACTCACATTCGTATTTATAATATTAGTTAGAATAGGCGAACCTAGTTTTCCTGCTTGGGCGGTGCAGCGCCATGAACTCCAGAAAATTTTGGGAGAAGACCTCTCGCTGCCGGCCGTGATCAAAGCCATGGTCGACAGTGAGAGGAAGTGGGTAGTGGTCGCAACCTTTTGCGAAGACATCATGTCGCAGAAGGAGGCGGCGGATCCGACCCGTAAGGAAAGTATCCTTGCGGATCCAAGCCGCCGCCGGTGAACCGTTGTAAGAGCCGCGGGTGGGAGAAAGGGGTTCCCCCACCCGCCAGTCGTTGAGTCGCAGCGACGCCCTCTGATGTGCCAGGGCGTCGTCCAAGAGTCGTCGCCCGCAGACACAATATCTCTGCATTGGACACTGCTAGGTGGGTCGCTGATGTAGTTTCAGTTTCAGGGACCCACCCACCATACAAAGCAGCGAGCTGGCACCCTTTGGTAGTTTTAGTCGGTAAGCCCGAAGTCTTGGGAGAGCCCGACATAATCTTTTCGCCTCTAATTGTGGCAAGGGGTTATGCATAAAGAGCATTTCGCCAGGTAAAAAACAAGGTGAAAGGTCAAATAACAGACCTCATGTAAAATGTAAATAGACACAGGTTGAGTAGTTAAGGCGTGGAAGCGTAGCAAATAAACTCACAACCGCATTTAAAATTTTAGTTAGAATTAAACCATAGATTTAAAACAAAAACTACTCTGCTCTTAGTCGAAAGCCTTAACAAATCTTTTTATTCTACAAAAATCCAGCCAGCCCCTGTACAAACGTACTGCCACTATTAAGTACACTTTATTTTATTATCAGAGTACATTCGTTGCTGACTGTACGGGTAAGTTCTAAGTACCGGGGTGGGGGCGGGGGGAAGCAGGGGTCATATCGACATACGTTTACTGGCAATATCCGAGCCGCTTTCTTCAAGACGCCCATTACTAGCTTGAGAGGGCAAAGAGTAAATGGCGCAGATGTTCTTTAAAGTATTCTCAGATTGTTTTTTTAATAAAGGACTAACAACTGTTACGGTCTTACTTCTTTGCTACAGCCACTTATTTTTTATTAAACACTTTTGTTGTAGGTGTGTTTTGTGTCACTTAGATAAACTGTATTATAGTTTAAATCTCTGGTAATGTTCTAGAAATTTTATACTCGTAAAAATTATTAGCATAGTTGTTTGATTAGGTATATTATATGAAAAATGTAAATAGAATAAAAATTGCTTTTTATGCAAGTTTTATAGATACTGAGAACGTCTCACATAGTTATTCTAAAAAATTTTTAAATATATTTTCTAATCGCGCGAAACTAAAACTGACAGTCAATCCAGGCACACTTGCCTGGATTGACTGTCAGTTTTAGTTAACTGCAATAACGTTGAAAGCCTTTCAACAATCTTTCAACGTTATTGACATATATAATAACCGATTTTTAGACCCCTGAATAAGTTTTAACAAAACGCATTGTCATTTCTAATAGCCAGAAATATAAAAGCATGTATGACGGTTATTAAAACGTAATTTTTATAAACAAGACATAAGAAACATTCTTGTTAACTCCACACCACCTCACTGCGACCAAATCCTCCTAGGTAGAAAACCTTCCACAAAACATACACACCTGTACAACTTAATCTATGACTTTTATGTAGGGGAAATACGCGGGCTGAGCGTAGTTCACGGTAACCATCTAGTTAAATCAACCCCGGCGCTGCGCCGATAACCGACGTGAATGGCCGCCTTTATTTCGTTCGTATTGCCGCTCTGACTCACCGTGTTGTGTAAATATGTCCTTAGGTTGGCTAGGCGGGTGTTATTAGATATTTTTGGTAGAAATAATAGACCCGCCTCTGAGTATAACATAAACATTGTGTTACATTCAGCTGTGGTTATTACGTAGAGTTCAGAGCTTAGTGGATAATATAATACAGTACAAGAAAGCATATCATATAATATTCTATCACATAATATACACAACACCATCTAGCCCAAACTAAGGAGAGCTTGTCCTATGGGTAACACAATGGACAATGAAAAAATAATAAATTCATATATACTTTTTTTTTATAAATACATGCATATTATACGCTGAAACACCCAGACCAAGACAAACATCCATGTCTATGCACACAAATGTTTGACTTGAGCGGGAATCGAACCGGCGACCTCAGGCGTGAAAGACGGTTAAAGAATTTTATTAATTTTTAAAAATTTATTAATTTATTTACTGATATAGAACAATATAAGCTTACAGTTATAAACCAAATCGCTTATATTTTAAGTGAAGCTATACAATTCTAAAACTATCTATAGAAAATACAGAATACAATTTGAACATTTAAAGCAGATTAAAAATTATACAAGACATTACACAATTATATTTATTATTAATATTTACATGTCATGTTTAGAAATAGAAATATTGAACTGGATAATTTACTTAATTTATCATAAAATATGTCAGCTAACCACTAAGCCATCGAGCTGCCTCAACTGCCTCAACTGCCTCCGTGGCGCAGCAGTAGTGAATACGACTGCTGTGCATGAGGTCTCGGGTTCGAATCCCGGGTCGGGCCACCAAAAAGTTATTGGGTTTTTCTGTTAAGAAATCTCAATACGAGCCCGGAATAAGGAAGTTGGCGGTGTTAGACACTCCCATGCCTCGGAAAGCACGTAAAGCCGTTGGTCCTGCGCCTGATCTCTCTCCGGTCGTGTCGGATTATCCGTCCCATCGGATCACGCGAGTTAGGGAACAGAGAGTGCTCTTGTGTTTGCGCACACGCTTGTGCACTATAATATCTCCTGCGCAGATGGCCAGTCTCCGTTAAGATTGGCCGCCATGACCGAAATTCGGTCTGGAGTACATCTTGCCATCGAGGCTATCAAATATGCAGCTATAAACATCTTCATTCATTCAGTAGTATAGTGGGTAGTGAATATCTCTCAAACATGAATCCAGCTAAATGTTAAGCAACTACTATATTTGATTGGCAGTGAACGCGACGACTGTGCATGAAGTCCCGGTTTGTTCCCAGCCAGACAAAGTGCAATTGACACAAATAATAGCAATGCCTTAGTCTGCGGACCTTTAGCAGTGTACGGCCTACCAAGACTTAAGGCTGCATATCTGGAAGAAGTAGTCAGACGCACATTCAATTCAATTCAAAACTTTTTTTTTATTTTTATTGTTTACCGACGAGCATGACGCCCACCTGATGGAAAATGGTAACCGCTGCTCATGAACCTCAGCAATGTCAGAACACAGCAAAGCCGCTGCCTACCATAAAAGAAGAAGTCTCTTTAAACCTCGTTTAAAGAAGAACATATCATAGCGCTCGGAAAACACCAAAGCAGGCAGTTCATTCCAGAGCTTGCTCGTACCTGGGAGAAATTATCGCTGAAAGCGTACCATATTGGATTTGAACGCTTCCAGGTGATATTTTAGACTATTCAGCCCAACTATGACAGCTATTCATATATGTTTTAAGTCACACGAACTAGATGCGTACGACAAGTTCGTGTGACTTAAAACAAGGGTTACCCCTTGCTTATGTTTGCGTAAACCCTTGTCAGCCATGAGAGGTCTGATCTAGCAAAGTATCATATTTCTTTTTTACGAAGTTCTCAGTAGCACCACTGAGTTTAGCTTGCCCAGTAAACAGCAATATTTTCATCTCCTATTACTTGGGACATATTATAACTTGCAAATTCAACTGTCATACATCACTGCCTACCCCAGAGATTTGTAGAACATTGTCTGCTGAACAATAATTACCAAACGATAATTATCTCTGCGTATTGTGTATTGTAATTACTACAGTGTCAATAATGCTATCGATTGAACTGTATTTAGTTTAAACATAATATCAAGACTATTTATTTCCTTGGAGGTAAGTAGAGATGTATGACATTATATTTCTTTCAAAGGCTGCACACTAAACATAACTATTCTAGCGTCATATCGTGAAGGATTTTACTGAAGAATTAATGGAGATCACAACTTTTTGTGGGAAACATATATTGTTATCCTGTGTGGGAATCGAACCTACATTACTCGACGTCGTAAGACGACTACTTCATCTATTATGCCAGCCCGCAGCATCCCTACAGTAAAAGAATCACTTATGATTTGCCTATACTTATCTCATAAGAAAACCAAATTCTTATATTGCTGATTTTCAGAGTTGAGATTTACTGCCAGGCAATCTTAATTTTGTTTAGCTTAAGCATCAAGTAAATAACATCAAAAGCAACTACCTCAGCCGCAGTTCCTAAGGAACTTGTTTCATCATTGATAATAAAAAGAGCAATTATTGAAGTTTTCCGATAAAGAATTAGTCATCCATAAAAATTACTACGTCGCTTGACGATACACTAACTTTGTAAAGCCGTTTTTCTGCCTAAGAAGCTAGATTTTAGTATATTATCTGACTTACTGAACAGGAAAATAAAATGTTTATACGAGAGAAGTTAATCAAGTGTACACTTTTTCCCGTCGAACGGCAGAGCGGTACATGTTTCTTTTTAATGAGCCACATTTAAAAGCGTTTAATTTTTACAGTATCAATTTGAACACATTTCAGTATTCTCTTTGTGTTCACAAAGCAATCGGATCGTCACAAGACTCGGTACACGCTAATACTTTTTCAATTCGAAATTCAAAAATAGAAGATATCGACCACATGGAAACGAACATTTGAAATTAGAAAACTCCGTTCAGCCAATCGACGGGGGCTCGCGAGTTAGGTGCGGCACACACTTGGCGCCCACTTTGTGCAAGTGCAGCCCTACGGGTCGAGCGGCGGTCGCCCGGGAGACGAGCTCGGCCCGGGCCGCCATCGGCCCCGCAGGGGTGCAAACGAACCCTCATAACACCCCCCCTTCCACCCCAACACGCTAAATTCAACCTTATGTCACCGACAATAAAGCAACAACTACTTTTTGAAAGACTCGCTACAGTAGAATTAGCGATTTGTATGCTATGCAACACGGAATAGGGTCTGCTTTTCGAACGCTAATTCGGTTATCGCTAAGTACTGTTGCGGTTATGTAAAAATGATCTTTATTTTGTGGATGTAAGGTTGAGAATGGTTTGTAAAGCTGTAGTGCGTGCGATACGCTTTGAAGGGGGTTAGTAGGGGTGTCCCCTCATTCATAATCACAGGGATGTCGAACGCTCAGGTGGTTTAGGTAGCAGATTTATCGTTTCTAGGTGAGATGGCCCGCCGCTGAATAATCTGTATTGTTTATAAAGCTCGCATATTGTTTTATTATAGCAATTAATATGTCTGAAGTTTACAGACCGTGTCATGTGACAACTTTTTGTGAGTTTATTTGGGAGTACAATGAGTTGTAAACATTAAAAATGGCTGTCATATGGCCGAAATTTAGAATCGTTGAATTACGAGCATTTTTTAGGGTTCCGGGTATTTGTGACGGCTGTCAAGTTGAACGTAACGTCAAATAAGTTCCCCGTGACACTGATTTAACACTAGTGCGTACGCACTAGTGTTAAATCCACTTTTCCAAAATCCACTTTTACAATTAAAAATTCGAAATAATTTTTTGTGTGAATCGATAAACGTGCATGATGTATGTGATGAAAATGAACGAAGCAAACGAGATATGCCGGGGAACATAGCAAGTGGCAATAGTCATTGCCTACCTCTTTGTGAAAAATAAGTACGGAAACAGACGCAAATAAAAGCCTATTTCCAATAAACTGATAGTTCTGAGGAATAATTATCTCTAACAAGAGTCTTAAAGAAGCTGCTAAAATCTTAAATTTGTCAGGATAGAATATATCTAGTCATTGTAAAATCAAACCGAAGCGGAAAGAATTAAAATTAGATATTGGTATACTAATTTCGCCTTGGCTTAAATCTAGGTAAGTAATAATACTTATGAAGGATGGCCTAAAATGATCTTATGATCGAAGAAATAAGATCACTTTACCACCCTACACATGCATAATAAGATACGGTACGGAACCCACAGCGAAAGCCCCACTCACATGCCCGCCACATATAACTCTTTATTTTTATAATATTGACGGTAAATGAAAAAAGGAACGGTTCTTTGTCATTCTTCAACCGTCAAATTATCAAAAATATAAAGTGACATGTCAAATTGTCAAAGTTAGAATTTCAATATGTTCTCATAAAATGCAATATATGATGATATAACGTTTGATTGTCTATTATTTGACTGCTTCGTTGATCTCGTAGCGTAACTTGTTTCTTGATAGCACTACGTTTGAGGCTAATGCTCGGATGGACTACCGAGTTACGCAGTGATATCGAGTTTTTCATAATATATTTAATAGCATCTCTGAGTATGGAAATACGCCATATTATTATATGTGGGATATAAAGCTAGAAGTAGCGAAATGTATGCGTAAGAAATCCCTATACACCCATTCGGGGATACAGGCGTGACATGATGTGAAACAGTCCTTCTAATCATAACTAATATTATAATGGGAATGTGAGTTTATTTTTTACTCTTTTACGCTTAAACTATTCGACTATCATCATGAAATTTTGCAAACACTATGTCAGGAGTACAAAAAGGGATACAGGGTATCTTTGATCCAGAAAAAGTACTGTTCCTTAGCGATAGAAAATATACATAACCTACATATATGCAAGCGGAGCCGCAAGCAAAATCTAGTAATATTATAAATGTGAGAAAGTTTATGAAGATATTCAGATGTTTGTGACTTACCTAATCTCGTATAAATCGTTCACCATATCCTAGATCTAAACACAGACTACTTGAACTTTTCATCACGTAATCAAGGAATACCTATCGGATTCACACAAGCAAAACCAAGGGTAGATACTATTAATATTGTAAATGTGAAAATGTATGAAGATGTTCAGATGTTTGTGACTCATGACTCCTCCTAAACCATTAACCGGATTTGGACGAAACATGGCAGTTACCTAGACTATCCTAAATTAAAACGTCAAAACTTTTATCCCAGTAAGCGTTCCCATGGGATTAACAGGAACTATTAAATATAATAGTCTTATGTTTACGCGAATATTATACATTGAAATTAAACAACATTATACGGCTTGTGTCACGTTTAAAATTATGTAATAAAAGTGTTTAAATTGGTATAAAGCAGTTTAATTTCAACTAATAAATAATAATACATACTTTAAACACGCAGCCATCAAATTAACGTAGCTCCCGACTTACCTAAAACAAAATAAAACAATGTTAATGAAAGCATTTCTTTATCTTGATGAGTTTTATTTTCTCATCGCATTATTATTCCCCGGGGAGCAGTAAACATTGTAATAACCCTTAATACGTACTACGTAGGTACTACCTGTATAAGAGGAATAGGTAGATATTATAGTATTCTCCGATCTTGAAGGTAATCAATTTTAAGTAGGTCTAATTGCTTTTTCTGTTACAACGTGCGTACAGAATATAATATAATAGGAATATTTTTTTCGTTATGTTTTTAGTCGGTTTTGAGTTCAATTCTTGGGTAAAATGTAGTTGGGTTTTCTGGTAGTAAATTCTTAATAGCAGCATGGAGGCATGAAGTGTTGTCGATGTCGTTTAGCCTATTATGTTGGACCTAAATGTTTAGGTCCAAGTCCAGTTATGTAACTGACAAAGTGTGAGTGTATATAATCAATCTCTGCCTGATGATGATTTCGATCAGGGATGTTTGATGAAGTTTTTTTTTTGTTATCTACTTTGTGTTTATGTCGTAAGGTATTCAATCCATACTAATATTTTATATTCCAAAGTAACTCTACATATGAATCTTTCACCGTAAAACATTAAATCGATTTTGATGAAATCTTATATGGAGATAACTAATAGAGAAGAGAAAAAAAAGGTTCTTAATAAACAAATCTTAAGAAATAAATAAATACGCAAGCTAATTAGAGGGCAACAACTTTAAATTTAAAAGCAGTGCATAAATTAGCTAATGCATTAGCATTAATAAGTTTATGCTTCATTTTTAGTTCATAATGTTTACGATAAAACTCTTTTATATCCAACATCACAGAGAGAAAAAGAAAACATAGAATACCAAGTAGTAAGTATCCGAAGCAATTAACAGGACAAGGAAGGAAGCAATGTAATAAAGGTTGGCGAACTGAGGAAGAACTGGCACGCCATAATGTTCCTTAAAGACAATTTGCTACCCTGCATTTTTTATACGACCAAAGTGACAAATTAACATACAGCCCATCTGATGATGAGCGATTACCAATCTACCAACCAACTTTAAAAAAACGATGTTGCTGTGCTTCGGAAGGTTACTAATCTGCAGTTGACAGCACAGCGCTTCCTTAATGAAGTTGAAAACCCAAGAGACCCAACAAAATGCAAGATTGTATGACGGCGATCTTCAGTAAGTTGGAGGTACCTACCTACACTAGGCAGACTGTTCAAGTTTAATGGAATCCCAGGTTTGAACGAAAAAGCTACTATACCCTATCTCTCTTCTACATTGAAATTATAGGTGGTCAATGATGTAATTCACATGATGCATATACAACGTGTGTAACTGCCCACCGGTGTCAATTATTTGGTGACAGTACAAATGGGCAGGATTACCAAAGAGATTATCATCCCCTTGTAAAATATGAATAGTCGCGTTGTTAGTGGCACTGTTTCTGCTTTTCGCTTTATTTCAAAGAGTTTCAGAGGTTCATAGACGTGCCTACATCACCAAGAACTTTTTTTTACATCTTAAATTCCTTTGTCAGACGTCAAGGCAAAAGCAATACCTCTGTTATACCAAAGGATCATAGGTATCGGTAACTACTTACCATCAAGCAGGCTTTAGGCTTATTTACCAATTATCTTGTGTAAAAAAATAACACCACAAAAACGTCAAAACATATTATTACACACTCTCACAACTCATTATAAAACTAATCCAAATTCCACTTACAGATCACACCTAAAGCAACTTCAATAAAACAAATAACAAGACACGAGCCGTCAAACAAAAGTAGTTTAAGACCACCAATTGAAGCCTACAGGACTTTTACGAGAACCAGTAACGATCTGAGTAGCGTGGAAACTCGCACACTGCCTATTAAAGTCTATCCTAGAATCTCATAAAGTCATACTAAAACGTTTTATGCAAGACCCATAACCATTATCACGTGGTAATAAGGTCCATTTTAAGTTGGTACGGCTGCAAGGAAAGTTTTCAGCAGTTTCCCCCGCATTCGCCATTTTGTTCGTCGTAAAAAGTTAATGGCATTTCTGTAATTTTGTGGCGAGCAACAAGTAAAATTAAACGTATAATTACTTGAGAAACGACTCTTGTGTTATGGTGTAAGATAAAAATGTGGATAGTGCCAGTAATTAGTTCATAGATAGTTGCACTTTGTCACAAATTAGACGAATACAGATATACGCTCCAAGAAAGCAAACTCTCATAAGAATAATTTCGGATTGAGTAAGCCAGTCAAATGTGGCTTATGATGTTTCGACTGCTTGAACTGTAATCACATATTACTGTAAAATATTTTTAAGCCGTATTGAGTCAGCCATCTATATTTCCCTAGTTTATGACCATGTCAACATTACAATCTTTTGCTGTTATTTCAGTTTAGTAATATGCGTTATTGAATTAGATTAGAAAATTATATCGCTTTTCAAATTGTACAAGATATGACAAAAGATGTTTTATGGGATTCTGAAAAATAGCTTTTGCAATTAGCTATGCGACATTGACTGGCATCAAAGAAAATCATACTTTAAAATACCAATTCTTGGAATGTTTCAGGGCATTGACTTCACACATAAAGTGTTATAAGATGTTTATTAGCCGAGCTCGCGATAGTCAAGGTTACCGGCGTGCCTAGAAACGAAACAATATTTTCTATTCCGATATTTAAAATTTAATATTAATATCTAATATTTAATTTTACAGGCTGATTTATATTCTTCAGAAAATTACTTAATTCTTGTATCGCGGGTCTTTACAAGTATTCACACAACAGACAAGGAAAACGCCCAGAATTGTATTATAGTAACTTTTGTGTGTGGTAGGTAATCATCATGTAATATTTATTTAACGGTTTAACTCACATGTTCTTTTCGGCTTTGCCCGACTAGTTACGAACATCAGGATTCTTAATCATGACTGCAACATCCTGGTGAGACGGAGTCCGAGCTTTGACGATTGGGATCATATCTAGTCGAATTGACCACACTATTATTCGCCACGTGTGCAGTCTAATTGGATTAAAATGTATTATAAGACAGTTGGCAGGGGAAGACATCGACAAACGATCTCTGACATACACTCTAACGAGCTTGCATCAATAATATATGGTGTGACATGATCGTAGCAAGTGGAAGTCTTTAGTCTCTGCCGATCCATCCGAGAAACAACCGTGAGTCGTGAATCGTCCTGAGTCGTCGTGCCTCATCATTGTAATTTTTAGGTCTACCATAAAACGTAAAGATTCGGTTCTATAGTTGATATTATTAGTACCATGAAACACATGAAGTAACGCGTTGATCATCCTAAATCCTTCAGTGAAGTAGTCTGAACAACGAAGTAATTTTTATTTGAAAGAAATAAATCCAAGAAAACTTCGCGGTAAATATGTATATTTTAATAATTTTCTACTATACTTTATTGCTTATAAAGTCGATATATTCCAAAATTGATATTCCTTGCAAGCCTGTATTTAGGTCCGATACAAACCACACATCCAAGTCGTGCATACCTTCTCTAAATGTACATCAATCTCAATTGGCATTTTATGTTATTTCTCAGAGTAGTGTCAAGTTTTCGTATACGCCATTGACTAGCAGTGTGAAGTAATAAAGGGGAGCTTATTGCACGGGTCTCATTTCCAGACATAGTGATGCTATTCAGAATTGCCTCATATAAAAACGGCATAACATACCCGACGCGGCAATCGAGCCCAGTATAGTATCACATATATTCTCATGTGGCACCGGTTTTATAAGGCAGTTAGTAAACCATTTAAATATTTATTTTACTTTATTTTCTTTAATATTTGAAAATACATCTTCCGTTCTAGGAATAGTTCTTAAGTTGTGGATTACACAAAGTATTCATTGAAATTAAGCTACTATATACAGATTTTATCGCGTTGTTTATTAATCACTGTATTACATAATTTTGAAACTGTTACACTACTATTACTATTCACTTTTACTAATATAAAAGCTAATAAAATTATTTATACTATTAAAACTATTTATATTTAGGTTTACAGTTTCCCCGACGTTTCGATTGCTTTTCAGCAACCATGGTGAGACTAACCAAGACTATTCAAATAAATTTTCCAATGTAATTCGTAAAAGTAACAATACAATATTTATCTCATAAAAGCCACGAAAGCCACGTTGTTAGAAAAATCTCGTGATATATACGACAGATACATAACCTCAGATCGATTCATCCAACGAAATCACAACTACGCGATCTATCAGTGTGCTCTGAAAGTAATCTGGAAACGGTACGACCTCTCTACGAAACAGAGAGACAGGCTGACCAATTGCGGTCATTTATTATTGTGGGCAACGCTTGTATCTTGGTACCACAGTGCAGTTTCATTGTGTGTGTGTGTGTGTGTGTTTACACATTTGAGGTGTAAGTATTAAATTATGCATTTGTTGCTGCTAAATTATGTGATGCATTAGTGTCGTCGTATAAATTTGCGCTTACGTTTGCTTATCGGGCGATCCTAGGTCGGTTCGATATCATCAGCAAGATGATATGGGGTTGTAGAGGCACATCCAATTAACGATATAATTAGGTGCTATGAATAGGTTACGTTGGGCTTAAAGCACTGCGGCGACAAACAATTTTATTACTTACTAGCTTTTGCGCGCGACTCAGCCCGCGTGGTACCTACATAATTAAAAAGTAGCCTATGTCCTTCCCCAGGTTTTAAACTACTACATATGTACCAAATTTAATCTAAATCAGTTGAATGTTGTGGTTAGTGTAACTGACTGCCACGCCTGAGGTCGCGGGTTCGATTCCCGCACAAGTCAAACATTTGTATGCATGAACATGGATGTTTGTCTTGGTCTGGGTGTATGTATGTTTATCCATTGTCTAGTACCCATAATACAAGCTCTGCTTAGTTTAGGCTAGATGGTGTTGTGTGTATGTGATAGAATATATTATTATGGTTTAGACGTGAAAAGGTAACAGACAGACAGACAGAGTTACTTTCGGATTTATAATATTAAATAAGTATGGAAGTATGGGTAAAGCAATTTTAACACTTCGGTTTTTTGTATGAATGCAACGTCAATCGCAGTATGAGACGCGTGACAACTTAAGTGACACCGACGTATCCCGATTGCGTCTATTGCGCATAGGAAAACGAACCAAGCTTGAATACCCCTTTAAAGATAGATATACAGCGCCCGAAACTAAATATGTATATATTAATTGAAAGATTATTATTTAAATTATCGATATATTTTACTAGGTATCTCTCAGAAACAGTACTTTTGTTCTAGATGAAAGGTATTTTACGTCCTTTTTCTGTACCCCTGACAACGTGTATGTGAAATTTCATGATGATCGATCGAATATTTAAGGCGTGAACGCGTAACAAACAAAGAAAATCACATTCGCATTTATAATATATGTTAGTTGTCACAATTGTAAACCAATCAAAAAAAGTTATTATAGACGCCTTGTCCATTAAAAATTTAAAGTTTAACAACTATAATTTTTACTTAAATAGTACTTTAAAATATGATATTCAAGTCTATTTGCAGAATATTAATGGGCTGCATAAATTTGGACTGGTTAGTTCGGTTGAAATTTGTCTCTAACAATTGCAATTTTAAAAGATGTCTCGAAAGTTTTAAGTGACTTATAATAACTAACCGTTTTAAAAGAAAAATTTGATGGACGAAATATTTATGCAGGATTTTTGGAGAAAGATGAAAAAGAAAGAAAGATAGACCTTTAAGATGGCATGGGTACATGGGATCTGCCTGATCGTAAAATATTTCTAAAGATTATCGCAGTTTAGAATAATATTTAATAACGAATATTATATTTAATTTTAACTTTGTTACGGATCTTACGCCTGTTTAGCCAGTACAACATACAACGCTAGCTGGCAACATTCAAGGATTCGCTATGATTCGCAGTGAGGTAAGGGTATTGTTTCACTTGGACTGTTTCAGGCCTAATTAAATGGTATATCCCGCTGCGGCCTATATCTTTTAATTACTTCGTTTCTAGAGGGCTTGGTTCATACGGTACTTAAGCAGAATGATGCAAACGCACTCCGTATGCTATATCTGCGTCGTACAAGCGTGATAATTGCTTTGTCTATACTAATATAATAAAGCTAAGAAAGAAAAGAAATAAAGATAAAATATTTACTTTGGGTCCCAAAGGGGCACACCCAAACCAAGGACAAATAATAAAAAATTGAATAGAATCAAAATAAAATAGAACAATAATAAAACTAGAAAATAAAACAAATACTAACACTATAAATTAATTTCTGCTCACTGGCAACACCACACTTTCCGTTTGACTTAACGGAAGACGAAAACTGCCTCCATCCAAGTGAAGGCTAGTATTGTCAGTGAGTAGAGATACAATTACAAATATTCAATCATTTAACTTTAACTTAAGATTAAAAAGTAATGAGAAAGTGTGTGTCCCATCAGTGCCAAAATTTGGACATCGCTCAGCGTACGTTGCGATTGTTAAATCGCAATACTGGTATTCTGCGAAATCCAATTTCAAGCTGAAAAGTTTTATTATATTATGTTTAAATGCGCTGATCTCTGAAACTATTAATCGGAATTTTAGAGATTAGCTTTAATTTTACGTCATTTCGTTAACCACATCCACTTCTTTATACTCTACGCGGTTACTTTAACTAACCCTCTTTCAAAACATTCTGGACTATCGCCAGGAGGTCGGCAGGCATTGTTTGGCTGTTTTAGTTTGGTATGTAGGTTACTATTACTAATATAATGAACTTAGTAAGTTAAATGGCTTATGATAAGAGTGTATTAGAGTCAATACTGCAAGGAGGTAAATAGGAACCCACAATCATTACGTCGCAATACCAAAATATTATACTTTTATACATGACTAGTTTTTATCCGCGGTTTCACCCGCGTAAGTCCCGTTCCCATGGGAATATTGGGATAAAAAGTAGCATATGTGTAAATCCTATTTACTTACCAAGTTTCATCGCAATCTATCTAGTAGTTTTTGCGTGAAAGAGTAACAAACATCCATACATCCATACAAACTTTCGCGTTTATAACATTAGTAAGTATTGACTGCCAAATGGTGTACTGGTTTAAGTAACCACCATGCTGCTGTGATTACGCCGGGCACAGAAAATATATTATCATTGCCGTAGCACCGTAAGTTGCGGGTTCGATTACCAAACAGCAAAAAAAAATTGTGCTCCAGAAGTAATTATTCCGAGTCTGGGTATTCTTTGTCCCCGTTGTGCAAGTATTTGTAAAGTAAACTTTTTTTTATTGCTCTTGGTGTTAGACTAGCAAGTGGCCCACCTGATGGAAAGTGGTAACCGCTGCTCATGGACTTCAGCAATGTCAAGACACTGCAAAGCCGCTGCCTACCGTGAAAGAAGAACTCTCTTTAAACCTCGTTTGAAGAAGGACATATCATAGCGCTCGGGAAACACCGAAGCAGGCAGTTCATTCCAAAGCTTGCACGTACGTGGGAGAAATGATCGCTGAAAGCGTACCGTCTTCGATTTGAACGCTTCCAGGTGATATGGATGAACCCTGCTTTGTTGTCGAGTGGTACGGTAATAGAAAGGGGTCGCTGGTACGAAATCAAACAGTTCTTCAACCTTTGTCACGATAACTATTTGTAGTGCCAGAGTCGTCTTTTCAAACTAAACATTAATTAGACTATTAAGTCTCACACCTACATCCCAAAGCGATAATTTCGACACCTTACTTTTATGGCTTTACGTTTCATGTAATACGAGTGACTATTGCCGTTTACGGGACTCAGACCAGACTCCGTACTATGCTTTGGCAGCAGCTCGCATACGAGCCGCTACATTGTGTTCCTCTATTTACCAGCGGCTCGGATACGAGCCACCAAGTGCCAAGCCACTTTAAATCTTATTTTACTAACCTTAACGCTTAAAACTGATTGTTTATCGGCTACGAATGGACTTTTTGGGTAATGGACATATTGTAAAATTTTACGATAGGCTAAGAATTTCTAGTACATTTATTTACCTCTAACTCATAACTAAATAAAATATGCGAACATTTATTCCACGTCCTAAGATACATGTTCTGGCTTATAGCAACACGTAGGGAGACGGGTAGGTGTACCTCCTTCTTATGTTATTCGTTCACCCACCTCAATTTCAAAGAACAATTAATTATTAATTAAAAGGTAATTCCACAACAAAACAAACGGCACCAGTTACAAACTAATGATTGATATTGTTTATTATTATATCTAGACAATACAAATCTAGTTTTATATTACTTCTTATTATAAAGGCACTAGGAATAATTCTAGTATCGCGATGGATTTTTCAAATATTCAAACAATGGAGACATTCCATGTCTCCATTGTTTGAATATTTGAAAAATCATTCAGATTCGGAAAAACAATTTATGGATCAAAAAAATTTTTGTCCCCTGTGGGATTGCATATGTAAATGAATAAAACATTTATAAGTAACGCTGGGACTAACTTATCTTTAGAGTCACATGCCATGTGCCATATATTTGTTAGTTCTAAATAAATAAAGAGAAAAGAAAAACATTTTTGAATAGACTTGTGTTGCACGCTGCATGCAATAGTGTACATTAAGTATAGGAAGAAGCCTTTTCAGGTTCACACAGATATGAATATACATACGTAGTCTCACACCTGTATACCTGAAGAAGTAGGCAGAGGTATATTAGAACTACATCTTGCTAGCTATGTTTAAGTCTAAAGTTATAAAGGAATTCAGACTTCCAGAAGAGATTTTGTCAGACAGACAGGATTCCAGACTCTATGCTATGCTACTTAAAAGTATCCTACCTCAAAACTCAATAACGATTTACCCGATCCAGGCATTAAACTCACAGTCGCACGTCGTGCGGTAGCTACAGAACCAACCAAGCAGTCTCTTCTTCTTCCAAGTCTTTATTATTCCCAAGTCACTTGGAGTCGGCTTTTCTGGTCTAACCGGATTTGACTAGATATCAGTTTCTTCACGGAGCGGCTGCCACCTGACCTCCGAAACCCGAAGGCTAATGATACCGTAAGGCTAGACCAGTGTCAGGATATTATAGGGCACTGACTTCCCAATAACGACTGCCATAGGTGTTCATGCACGGAGCAGGCGATAATTGTCAATCAATACGCACATAATTTCGAAAAGTCATATAACTTCCGAAAGTCAGAGGTGCGCGACGTGAGTTTGAACCCGAGAACACTTTCCCCGACGCTTCGGTTGCTTTTCAGCAGCCATGTGTAAACCAAAAATAAATAGATTTAATAGTTTAAATAATTTTATTAGCTTATAAATTAGCAAAATAAAATCAATAGTAGTAGTAGTGTAATATTTTCAAAATTTTGTAATACAGTGATAAATAAACAACGCGATAAAATCCGTATATAGTAGTTTAATTTCAATGAATAACATTCGCGTAAACAGAAGACTATTACAGAATATTTGTTTTTGTTTACACATAGAATTTTTCTACCCCATATGCGTTCCAGTGAGATTCAGGTAGGCAAATACGCGGTCAGAAGCTATGGAAATAAAAGACAGCAGACATAATGATACAATTCACAACGCCTTACTTTACAATTTCACAACAAATATTTCAGAGGGCGATAAGAGTAGGAACTTTTATGATGCCATGAACGTTAAAACTCTTACAGTGAGAAAATCTCGACTGAAACCGTAACTACTTTCAACCTTTTAATACTTTCTTTAAATGAAATTCTCACTCGTAATAAATGTAATTTTCACTCGAAACAAATGTAAGTGTGAATTAAATCTAACCTGCTCATTTTGGAAGACTTTGTTATGTGATTTTATTACTTTCGAAGCGACGCAGCTAAATTGGATCTGGACTCACTTTTTAAATAAACGTAATATGTTGTACTTTTAACGTTTATATCGTTGGTCGGTACAAATTAGTGCTTATGTTTACACGCGGTCTTTAGTTCAGTCCCCTGGTCGGGCAAAGTGGTATTATTAGTTCTTGAAGAAATTCTCAATAGCAACAAGGATTCTAGAAATGTGTGGTTGAATACTATAGACTTGTACCCTAGTGAAAGATGGCTGTAATCTTATTAGATTCCAGATAACTTTCACTAGGGGGCGAAAAACATTCACTATTTGCTTATCAAAGTTTATATTATAGTAACAAAAATTGAGAGAGCTGTATGATACGATGATTTGGCAAAATAGAAGATCTCAATGGCAGAAATAAAATATGGTATTTTAATTCAATGCGGGAGGGGAGTATAAAACTGTAGAAGTAAACAGTTACCAACAAGATTATTCAAAGAACATTTTAATGCAACGTCAGTTCGCGATGTGGTATTCGAATAACAGCCAGCGAAACGGGAAAATCAATGTTCGAATTTCGAATCGCAATTTACGCAATTGTTAATGAAAAATAATCCAATTACTTTTCATTAACAATTGCGCGTCGCTACTTTTCTACCTCAAATGTTAGAATTGGCAAGCCAAGGACGCGTCGTTAATTCCCTTTTAAGTGATATTTATATTATAAAATAATATTCACATTCCATGACACACGGCATAATACAAGAGCAAAACGTGGGTTTATTCTAGTACGACAATATGTAAATAAGGTAGGTAGTTGCGAAAATAACACTGACTTTTGACCTTAAAAATATCCAAATATAGTCATAGAGATATGACAAAGCCGGTTTAAAGTGACCTGATACATGACGAACACAGTTCAACTTAATGTAAATTATTCCTCACAAATTATAGGGATGTCACTAATATCCGAGTTTCTAAAGATACATATCTAGGTATATTTGAAAATAGCTGATGTAGTTAAAGTTCCGACGATCCACCTATTATACAAGGCAGCAAGTTGGCAAGTCGTGGTAGGTTTAGTTGGTAGGACTCAAGGTTTCTCCCAAAGAAGCCCGGCATGCTGTGCTTCATTTCGCCGCGGAAATGTATGCGTAAATGAATTCCCCCACCAAAAAAGTGCTTGCTCGAAATAAAATTCCAGGAAAGTCAGATGGATGGTGATTGTCACAACGATAAGAGGACATTGTAACATAATAAAATACTTAGATAACAACCAACAAAAATTATAAACCAAAAAATATGTTTACCAAAATAATAACACTGAGCCAGAAATCTATCATATCAGCGAAAAATATTCCTATATTTTAATCCAGGTCAAAGCCTAACTACGTGCCAAAGTTAATTAAAATCCGTTCAGCGGTTTACACGTGATTCAACATCGAAAATTTCGTATTTACAATATACGAGTAAGCAGGATTATAACGGTATTGATCTCATAAAAAGCATTGAATTATAAATAGAAAATAATATTTTGAAATTTTCATAAAAGAAAGCTAATTGTAATTGAATGCAAAAGCGCATTATTTTCTAATCTATCTTATAAAAATACATATATATAAATATACTAGCTGTCCAGAAAGACGTTGCCCTATACAGGCTTAAAAAAAATTAGAAAAAAGAACTATATCTAAACCATCCTCGAATCCACTTGAACACACACAAAAAAATTCATTCAAATCGGTCCAGCCGTTTAGGAGGAGTTTAATTACAACGAAAAGTGGCATTGATTTTTATATATATAGATAGATATATACTATTAAAGTCAATTACGCCAAAATTTTAATTCATTGTAGTCTTATATCCGATAGGCTTTGCGGATATCAACATATTTGTTATATCGATTATTTTATTTTACAGAAAGGTGACTCCGGTTTAGTTATAATTATTTAAAAACATTTAAACACGTTCACAAAGAACACATGGATTTGGAACAGCAATTTATGGATCACACAACTGTTTGTCCTGTATGGGTATCGAAACTGTAACACTAGCCGCACTGGCAGTGGTGAGACGACCACTTACCACTATGCCATCCAACTAGTTCAAATTAAATACGAAATATTAAAATAATCCCACTAAATCTATAAGTCAACCTCAATAGTATAAACCCAACAAAATCGGCCACTACTAAATACATGATATATCCGCGTTTACTCAACCCTGAACTGAAAATCAAGCAATCCCATTATTGTCTTAAGGTTATCTATCCTGTCTCAATAGCATAGTTTGACAAAAGAGAATAACGTTGGGTATCCGAGTCTTAAGTATCCGCGCCCAGTCAACCCTAAATAAAGCAAGCTCATCACTGCTCAAAGGTTGACGTGTCGGGCCGTTTGACGTCTATATTAGGTAGCAGGTCGCTAATGTGGTCGTCTTGATTCAACTCACGCGCGACAGCCCTATGCTTCGCGGATATTCTGCTTATTATGCGAACGCTGCGTTCCTTTTACGTAGACGATGTTAAGTTATATTAAAAAAAATATGATGAAGAAATGTGTGACATGTCAGTCGAACTTATCGGATGTTGGAGCTTTAGAATTATATTTTCAAAGCTAAGAGAAATTGTATGTTGTTCTGGTGGCATAATGATAAGCCCTACTTTCAATCGTGAATCAATAGTATCGATTTAGATATTGATCATAAGTATATTCAAACAAGCTATGTTAACTTACAAAAGATTTGAAAATTCTGACGCTGGCGAAACGCCCGCAGAAAAATTAAATTTTTATACACTGAAATGACCGATATAAAGTATAGTGGATCAACTATGCATTTTTGAATCACACAAATTGTAGTCCCTTGAAGGAGAGAACTCACAACACTTAGCGTATGGACAGTAACGACGTGACTACTTAAATCAATGCAACATTTGTGCACTCAAAGAAATCAATTAGTACTAATGAATATTATGTGATGAGCGAAACTGAAACGCATAACTTTGGATGGGTTATTAATATACATACATATAGGTATTTGAACACCTCCTAATGATTTAAAATATGTCTACGTTGTCTAAGGCGCCTATAAATCAAAAAAGTTAAGGCAAACCAATATAATATTATAACGAGAAATAGTTTAAATCTGCAACTAATGAATAACACCTCAGACTCATAATAAAACTAATTATCAAACAAATACGGAAAAAGCGCACCCCACCAATTAAAAATACACAAAGATCACAGCTAATCCCACTGAAGCCGATAAAAGTAAACATATAGTAATTAAACCGGTGTTCACTGAACAAAGAAACATGTGTACTTTATTAATATGGCAGCGTGAAGCGCTTCTGAGCCGACGGAAATATATGAAATGAGGGCTTAAGGCGACTGTACACAACACGACCCGGTTGGACGTTACCCTGTTTTCGATTATACGGTAGTAATCATTTGTGTTGACAGAGGGCGTTGATAAAGGTACGTATAGCAAGTAGCTTTCTGAACTAAAAGAGACTTAGTTGGGATTTATTGGTTGATGGAAACCTGAATAAAGTATATAGATAACTTAAAAAGTTAACACTAATATAATTATGTTAATTATTTAGAATGATATCATAAGCCTGTTCTTACGGTGCTAACAAGTATAAATAAATAAAATTTTATGACAAAATTAATAAAAGCTAAAATTGTTGTTGTAAAGGGGACCGACCACCTTGCATGGGACCCTGGCCTGAGCGTGAACAATTTTATATTGTAATAACAATATTAATTTTCAGTAGCCTAAACTAAATAGAAAATATTCTATGAAGTTTAGTATCAAATTCGTTAAATAATAAAATAAAACACAAAATATCAAACACAAAATCACGTCCATATTCACTATACGAGTGAACAAACGCAAAGCGAATGACGGAATTGACGGAAACAGAATTGACAGTGTTGCTAGAATATGAAAATAAATTACCCAACACACTTTACTTTTGTTATATTTTATCAAATATCATATCATTTTCACATTAATTATTAATGTCAAATTCAAAATATGAATAAAGTAAATAATGTAAAAATATCAACGTATTTTTAGATTTAGTTAATATTTCTAAATGTGATTTTTTAAACACTGTTCCAATTTTTGTCCACTGTTTTTTTACTAGGCAACACAAACAAACCATTTGGATTGTCCATTTCAGTTACACGTTTTAAACGAAATGAAAATATTTCAAAAATCATTTTTTTTTATGCGTCAATTTCACACGACTGGGTAGTAACCAATATTTATTATATATTAAAACAAAACTTTTAATATTTTACTTTGTTTATAAGATGATTGTCCACGTTCAAGCCGATGTTGCAAGTAGACTTAGCCTTGCTTGTAGGTAGGTATGTAAATACTGAGGATGATCGCGTTAATAATTTTTTTGCCGAGGTTTAAATATTATCTCGTAGCAATAATAATTACACTAAACTTGAAGGCGCGGTCGATGAACCATACCTACCAACCATACATAATATATAAACTAAGCAAGTTGTAATTGCCTTTTAAAAAAGCCATTGCAAAAAAATTACATTAAAATTTTTTGACTTTAACCGGAGAACAAACTACATCATAACCGATATAGTTCGATGATGTGTAGCCGTGCCCTTACAATGGGCGTCAAGCATTTCCGAACCGAGAAAAATGTGAAATAAAGGGTCATGTTTGACGTAACGGGTTCCGTCGTTAATCTTTTTGATGGTGTAATGTATCTTTACGCTTGTCTGCCCTCAGGGTGAAAGTGTTAGTCATGACTGCGCTGTGATGAGTTTTGAATATGAGCTTATATTACTTTTGGGGATGACACATTGTAATATAGTAATCGCTGATAACATACTTCTCTCAAGAATTAATTGTATTATAAATTAATTGCAAGCTTTCGAGCTAAAGAGTTGGGTGCTCAACGAGTCATGCTAGTGAAAGTCTGTTACTTAAAATTTCTAGCCTTTACTTGCTCTTCAATCTTGACAGTTTAGTACATACATACATACCTGTTTCCTAGAGGGGTAGGCTAAGACTACGGATTTCCATTTGCTACGATCCTGACACACTTCTCTGGCTTCATTCACTTTCATAACATTCCTTATACACGCTCACCGGTTTAAGATGTTCTTAACCTGGCCTTCATCCAGAACGTCTCCGATCTGATCAAGAAACGTTCGCCTAAGTCTTCCCCTTGTGACAGTTTAGTGTAAGCGATTATATAAATAACTTAGTGGAGAAAATCGTGAACAGTCTGAAGTATTGAATAAGTACTAGCGGTCGCCTAGTGGTCAAAATTCGACCATAATTGATTGAAATTTTAAATTTGATCGTTAATAAGGTTTTATTGTCTATAACTTTACCCTTATAATCACATTTCATTTAGATTTCGCCAAGGCTATAAATTTACCTATCTTTTTCAAACAAATTATCATTTACTTAACTATACTCTTTCATTGACGACATTCCTAAGCTTGCTACTTATTTTCCTTTTTTCTTTATTACATATATTTATGGTATATTATTATGTAACCATAGTGACGAAGAATTGCACGACGTCAGACAAACAATGCCGAAATACTACGAACGCAATTTGAACGTGTGTCAAATGCATGGTTGTGTAAGTGTAGTGATTTTCCATTAATTTAATCTATTTCCAATGCATATTTTATAAAAATATTAGGATTCGCCACTCCTTCTCCATATAAATTTGAACTGTGCCAAATTTCATATTCCTCAGTTCGCGCAATTATCGTAAAAAGCGGTGCAAAATTTTTGCTTCACGTATTAATATATAGATTACCCTCAGCACAATGGGTATATTAAACAAGTTTGATTTAATGTATAATGCAGTATATTTAAAACATTTAGAAAAACTCAACGTTCCCACATAGTCACAAGCTTGCATATAGTATAACATACCCTGATATCACGAGCTAGATTTTATGCCCTATATTACTGCGATTCTACATAATACTGGAATAGAAACGTTTTTAGCCCTATCAGTGCTGCTAACATTTTTCCACACACAAGAATTAAACTCCAGGCCTTACGACCACACGCAAAGGTAATCTTGTCCAACGGTGTTAACAAATCAAGCTTACCTACAATATTTTCTAACGTTAGTATTTACTGAAATAGCGCTGTTTATAAATTGCCTTAATATTGGGTAAGGCCTTTCTCTTGGCATTCGAAGTCTCAAGCACAATGGCTAAGCCCGGATTGGCAAACTTCACACTTCTTCAAAAACATTAGGCAGAGATCTTTGATCCGCAATTTTCCTTAAGATGTTTTCCTTCAGCGTTGTTATTCTTAGCTATAAGGTTGATTACATATTCTGTTGCAACAATAACTCTTAATTCCACAGCAAAACTTGTTAGTCTGTCTTTAACAGGTGTTACGAGCTTCGCACCTCCAGAACTCTGAAACTTCATAAAAGGGGGTTGAAAAGTGGCGTGCGACGTGTTTTGTCACGCCATAATCAAACGTCACGTCACGAGGGGGATGATCCGCGGTCCCCCTCTTCCTGCCTCCCTCGTCTCCGCAAACATTCGTGTTGCCACCTACCTCGCGGATTAAGAATTGTTTGAGCACCATCCGATGGATGGAATGCTACGTTTTTGTGATCGAACGACGCGATTGAATGCTTAGGTAAAGTTCAATGTGAATATTATAGATTGAGATTTCGGTTAATGTTGCTTTTGTTTTATTTTGTTCATGCCAATCAGTGTTAGCTTTAATATATTTTAGGAACATAAATTAGTCTTTTTTGGATTTTTGTTTATTGGATTAACGTTGATGTGACAATTCAACAATTAATCTTTTATTTGTTTATACAACTGATTGGGTTGATATCTAAAATAGAAATTAAACCAATAGTTATAAAATAAAACATCATTTTGCATGTATGGTTCAACTGATGACTTTGACACTACCAGTGCGCGTCCGTGGCTTGTTACCTAAGTCAGAATCTCTACACGGAAGAAAAATTTTGTGATACACGCATAGTTGTTTCGCATTTGAAATTTCTTCCTGGGAATTGCCATTGAGGCAATGCGGTTGTAAAAACCCTCACAGTAAAAATGCTATGACGGTTCACAGCATTTTAAATGCGGCCATTGTTTTTCATTTAACAAATAAAGATTATTTGCAAGCAAATTTATAAGATCTAATAACATACTCAAATGAAAAAAAGGTACACAAGAACACCGAGTTAACATGTACTACATGCTAGAGGAAACAACTCAACTAGACGCTTCGTAAAACGCGTAAGGAGTGCACGCCCTCTAACTTACTTAGCCAGAACTGCGCTTATTGTAATGACACATTTAAGTGTAAAATTTTAATATTGAAAACATACCCTCATATATTTTGCGGTACTACTTAATGAATTTTGCACTTAACATGTCTGCAATAAAAGCAATCCTCAGTAGCTAGTAATTTTATTGCAGAAATGGAGTGCTTGGAGTTGTTTCTACCAAGCCGCGATGTGAATAATTGCTGTGTCGCGGCGTCTTTAGATACAATGGGCACAAAGAATACGAATATAATAATAATTTGTGCATCACACAAGCTTTTGTCATTATTTTTTTGTCATATTGGCAGTGGCTAGGCGATCACTAAAACTAACATACCATCTGTGCAATCAAACTTAAGTACTTTAATCAAGATACTTTATATAATCTTCTGGCTACAAACAAAGAAGACCGTAACATGTTCTTAAAAAAAAACGCGTCATAAATATTGGCTTTTTCACTGAATATAAGGGAACACCACCCCATAGACGATCTCCTATCACACGGTAACCCCAGCCCAGCACAACCCGTAGATGTTTGTATTGCATTAAACATTCTTTGTCAGAAATAATGAATGAGGTACAAACTTCACCCACCGAGCGAATATTAACCAATGTTGATCTTGCATCTTTGCTCTTTTGGGGCTCCACTTTTTAGGGTGCAAGGTAAAATGTTTTGGAAAAATATAGACGTCACGGTATAAAGCTGGGAGATGAGGAAATGTGTTTTCTTAAAGCAATGTTTTGGTTAACCGATCGAGCCACGAGGTAAACTACCGGACAAGTTTACTGATAGGTATCAGTTTTCGGGGAAAGACACAATTATATCACAGACACAGAGATGTTGACTCGTAACGCGTGAATTCGTATGTATGAACTACGATTCACATGCGATTATCGTGTGTCTAGATTACGTTATGCTTAGTGAGATCTAAGTAAATGTTCGTAGGTGAATCGCCGCAATACAAATAAGTTTTTGAGAAATCTTGTATCTCAAATAGCAGCAGAGTACAACGTGGACATTATTCGACTTCAGTGATGGTTTGGTGAGGTGTTAGCTATCAAGGAGTGACTGAGCCAAATTTTTGTGAAAAAGGTGTCAAAACATCGGCACAAGTGTACCAAGATACGATTCTTGAGAAGGTGGTTAAGCCTCTTAACAACACCATGTTCCTTACGTCGGAATATGATTTATGGTCAGTTTTAGCTCTAAACGCCATGTTAATTTGGAGTCCCTAAAACAATCCATAAGATTGGCAGTGAAGAATTTTCCCGTGGAGAGAGTGCGTGTTTCTATTGATAACTAGCCTCAACGTTGAAAGGACTATATTAAAGCCAATGGAGACCATTTTGAATGAGCTTCATATATTTTTAATGCTATTATATTAAGGTATAAACTAAGACACATTACAGTAATTATTGTTTTATGCAATATTAAAAAAAATATTTTTCTTTGTAACAATATTTAACTAATATTTAAGACAAGACTAGGTATAGGGACAGCGTCATTTAATTTGCAGGTGTGTACATCCAGCAATAGTATATAAAGCTTATTGCTTTTTACCAAGAACAGTTCCATACTCCGTGCTGAATTAAGAATTTCTTGACGAAAAAAGCAATATTCTGATCCGGAAACCAAAGCCATGCTTTTACCATCCTGAATTGCAAAATAAAGTAATCTATATATATGTAAATAGGCATTAAGTTCAGTTCATTTTTGTCATATTAACGTTCTGTAACTGTTAATTTTTTTAGTATAGATAGATTGAGACAAAACAGATCACAGTCTAATATACAGGGTGATTTTGAAATCGTGTAATTCCTTTTAACCACGCATTCTACTGGTGATATAGAATAACCCTGACCATATTTTTTCTTAATTAAAAAATCTGTACTCTAATTTTGCCGAAACCATTATTCTGGTTTCGGCAAAATTAGAGTACAGATTTTTTTCATGAAATGATTTCAAATAGTCATATTTTAGCCACCTGACACAATCTTAATATTTTACTAATTTAAAAATAATAACATAACAATAACTGATGTCGTAAATAATAAGAGGCAATAAAAAGGACCGCCCGTTAATATTTACGACATTAATTATTAATATGTTTTTTTATTTTAATTAGTAAAAAATTAAAATTGCCTCGGTTGGTTAACATATGACTATCTGACACCATTTCACAAAAAAAACGGAAAAATAATTTTTCAAAAAAAATAAATCTAATTAAATAAAAATATGGTCAGGGTTATTCTATATCACCAGTAGAATGCGTGGTTAAAAGGAATTACACGATTTCAAAATCACCCTGTATAAGTTTATGCCACTTGTAGAACACTTTTTTTTAAAGAGGTTTGATAACGCATTCGCTTTATTATATGTTGATCCATTTTTATTAAGATACTTTTTGTTTAATGGAAAATACTTTACAGAGAACATGTTACGATCGCCATCGTATTTCTGTCGTATAGGTAAAATTGTATCGTTATTCCTTTTTGATACGAAGAAGAAAAGAAACACTAACTGCCTCATTGGTTTGGTAGCATAAGTTTGCGTTTATATTATCGTGCGAAAGTTACTTAGACAAAATTATATTGAGTGTTGCCATTGGGAAATTATAAGCACGAACTCTGCAGTCATGTTTCCAGTAGACACCATTAAGGTTGATATCTAATACGAAAGACCTAAAAGTCGTAGCGTAATATAATAAACCTCTGTTTTTACTCATGTCCTACTAATATTATAAAAAAACTTGCAAAGATGTTTGGTTGTTTGTTACTAAATAACGCGTAATACGCGGACGGTTGAATGAAACTTGGCACACAGACCATGTCTATAAACACATAGAATACTTTTTATCCTGGTATTCCAGTAGGATGATGGAAATAAATAAATAGGATTCAAGATGAAGACGAACAATAACTAATCCTAATACGAATATTATAAATCCAAATGTGAGTTTATTTGATACGCTCTCACGCATTGACTCCTCGATCAATCATTATGCAATTTTGCAAACACGTTGCCAGAGGTACAAAAAAGGACATAGAGTACTGTACAGGGTGATTTTGAAATCGTGTAATTCCTTTAAACCACGCATTCTACTGGTGATATAGAATAACCCTGACCATATTTTTATTTAGTTAGATTTATTTTTTTTGAAAAATTATTATTCCGTTTTTTTCGTGAAATGGTGTCAGATAGTCATATGTTAACTAACCGAGGCAATTTTAATTTTTTACTAATTAAAATAAAAAAACATATTAATAATTAATGTCGTAAATAATAACGGGCGGTCCTTTTTATTGCCCCTTATTATTTACGACATCAGTTATTGTTATGTTATTATTTTTAAATTAGTAAAATATTAAGATTGTGTCAGGTGGTTAAAATATGACTATTTGAAATAATTTCATGAAAAATATCTGTACTCTAATTTTGCCGAAACCATTATTCTAATTAAGAAAAAATATGGTCAGGGTTATTCTATATCACCAGTAGAATGCGTGGTTAAAAGGAATTACACGATTTCAAAATCACCCTGTATATGTAAAAAAAGTACTGGTCACAAACGAAACCACGGGCAAAACCTAGTATTGCAAAAACAAAGATACATAACTTAGATCTAACACAAAGATTACAGTAATAAACTCATTACGCCGTATTCATTAATTGATTAATACCTTTCTTTGTGTTAGTTTCAATGTACGTGAGGGTCCAATTTAAGGGACACTCTGTTTTACAAAGATCTTTATCAAAGGGACCAGGGGTAGATCGCTTAATAAACGGATTTGCGGAATAAACAGCTTCGCCAATTTGGATTATACTTTCAGTTTTGGAAAGGTGGTTCATTCATTAATCGAATTGAAACGCGTCAGTCCGGCTAACCTAGTGAGTTACTGGTATGTTTATGTTTTTATTCCTGTGTCAGTAAAATCGTTAATTGGGTTTCCTCTAAGACTCTAGACAGACATAAAGCATTCCAACTGCACTCCGACTGCAAAACAACCGTGCAGCCCAATTGCAGTCGGTGTGCAACTGGCGTGCAGTTTCAACAACTGGACGCTGACTAAGGGCTAGCTGCACTACTAGCAATCTTAATGCAGTTGGTCGAACTGCATTTGTATTGCACACCGACTGAAAACGGACTGCACGGTAGGTTTGCATTAATATTGCAGTTGTACTAACTGCATTCAAACAGCATATTTGCAGTCGGCGTGCAGTTGAAATGCAGTCTAGATCCTTAGACAATTTTCAGTAGCAGCTAGAATTGTGTCCAGAAAATATGTACATAGATTTATCCCCATAGGTATATATATCGTGGAAGGAGTAGGTAGTATATAAATATATATATAGTTCAAAAAAGGTGGTTATAATAAAGCCTGGTCTTCGCCGACTATTGGACATATCTTTAGATACCGTGCTGGTAATCAAAATTTCATACACACATAGTCTCACGCCTGTATCAAAAGGGTAGGCAGGGGTGTATCACACACACTTTTCACCAAGTATGGTTTTATGTCTCACGTAATATCATCTAACGGGCACAGTTCCAAGATAATCTGTTACAGGGTTTTTTTTATACGACTAAGGTGGCAAACAAGCATACCATCTGATGGTAAGTGGTCACTTGCGCGTTATCGACCTTTTAGGAAAGGAAGAAGAGAAAAGAGAAGTGGGAAGGAGAAGGAGCAGAAAGGGGGAAAGAGGATAATTGGGCAACTTTCATTCACCGACCGAAACACAAAAGTAGGAATACTGCTATTTCACTTCGATATTCTGTGTAGTATTGAGTAAGACATGAATTTGAAATGAGTTTGTAAGAGTTGCCTCTTTTTTGTACTGACCCAGTGCAATGTCCCACTTCAAATGAGGCGAGGCATCTTCAAGCACAGCGGTATATTTGAAGTTATGAGTAATTTAGTCATCTAGTATTGCTACGTTGATATGTACCTTACAAAATGAGGCAATGTGTCTTGAAGCACAGCGGTACATTTGAAGTTATGAGTAATTTAGTCATCTAGTATTGCTATGTTGATATGTACCTTACAAAATGAGGCAATGTGTCTTGAAGCACAGCGGTACATTTGAAGTTATGAGTAATTTAGTCATCTAGTATTGCTACGTTGATATGTACCTTACAAAATGAGGCAATGTGTCTTGAAGCACAGCGGTACATTTGAAGTTATGAGTAATTTAGTCATCTAGTATTGCTATGTTGATATGTACCTTACAAAATGAGGCAATGTGTCTTGAAGCACAGCGGTACATTTGAAGTTATGAGTAATTTAGTCATCTAGTATTGCTATGTTGATATGTACCTTACAAAATGAGGCAATGTGTCTTGAAGCACAGCGATACATTTGAAGTTATGAGTAATTTTGTCATCTAGTATTGCTGTGTTTATAAAGTGTGATTTACGTAATATTAACCACAAACTATAAAAAGCGATTGTCATACGACAATTGATGATATTTTCGTAACATTTAAAACATTCGAATGTTACTTGTTTGTGCAAAGCAACTAAAAGCACCTGTCATTTTTATTATTTGACTAAATATTTTAGTTTAAGTTGATTATTTAGAAGGAAAAATGTATTTAAAAAAATACATATTAAATTAAAAGAATATATTCATGAGCCGAAGGCATAAAAGTGGCTACTATGCATAGCCATAAATTGAAATAATAAACAACAGTAACAAAACACTAACAAGGCAAATTAAATACTTAAATACTTTAAAACTATAAATATGTACTCAAACAAACTTGAATTCAAATTTCAATAAGTTTGTTCATTTTCTAAGCATAAACAAAGTCAAAAAAAGTGGACGAAAGCATTATGTCGTTGTCTCACTCGGTGACGTATATAATTGAGGAATAAAAAGATGAACTATTGAAGTGAAGCATGTGACGCGTTCTCTCCCACTCACTCTACCCTCATGTCATACGCGACGAACGCGACATAAAATTTGTAGTAGTACATAAAAAAATTTAAGCCGCTCATACATTAATACGTCTTGTACGGAACAAATGTCATGCCTCTTGTAAGTCCTACTCAACACTAATTCTGTGAGAGGGTAGTCCTTTCCCGGTCGACCCGGCCCATTCATGCTGAAATCAGCGAGGCTCTACTACTCACAATATTTATAATTTGATGATAAACAGCCACTAACTCTGTTCGATTTAGGAATCAAACCTGAAGTCTCACTCACAGCGGTCTTATTCACACCTGCCACCAAGGCAATGAAAGAATTTCCTAACAGAAAACTCCAGTAGCACTTTGTCGAATGATGCGAGCAATTTCACAATTGCCCGCAAACATAAGTGCAAATTTATGCCAAGCGACGAACCAGGCAGGCTGCTTCATACTATGAGATAAGTAAACTTAAAAACGCTCTTGTTACGGCGCTCCAAAATTACGTCACGTAGCACTCTTAACCCAAATATTACGAAGATATGATCCTTTGTTTTATACGACTCATATAGCGTTTTTACTGAAAGCAATCCAAGCAGAAGTGACTTTACATTTTTTTACTTTTATTTGTATAGCTAATCTTTGAAGTGGGAGTGGAGTGTCGATAAAAGAGAACACTATTTTTAGCATTCGTATTTTAAATTGGTCAAAAGTTTAGGATCATGTTTGCGGCAGATTGTTAGTTTAAACTTTCAATTACCGGGTCAGACAAAAGCAAGAAAGAAAATCAGTAGTATTTTCTTTTAGGAAATTCATAGAACTCGGTAGACGACAATAGGCTCTCCTCCATTATATGTGACGACAATGATTGCCTAAAGACTAAAAGCATAAAAGTGGCCAAAAATTTAAGCATAATACACCTTCTTGGATACACAGGCATCAGTATATACATAAAAATGAAGCGGTACCTACTACTATTAAACCATATCCTATCATACACCTTTAAACAATAGGTTACAGTCATGCCCGTCGAAGTAAATGCTTTACAAGGATTCTATCACTTGTTTATTTTTCAAAACACATTTATTACATAACTAGAGCACGCGGTTTCACCCGCCTTTATGATTACTGCGCCACCCCCATAGGTCATAGCGTAATGTTATATAGCCTATAGCCTTCCTTGATACATGAGCTATCCAACACTAAAATAATTTTTCAATTAAGACCCGTAGTTCCTGAGATTAGCGCGTTCAAACAAACGAACTCTTCAGCTATATAATATTAGTAGTCAAAGGCGGCAACTTGACGATCCCTTGTCAACTTTACCATATCCGAAATACGTCATTAATTTGTCATTTTAAAAAAAACGGCTGCACTTACGCTAATTTAGATAGTTTGGTAAAATTTAAATGGAGGAATGGCGGCCACACTAAAGCATTTTCAAGCCGGTAACATTGATAACTATCTCGATATGGCGTCATTTGTTAAAGTGCAGAAAAAGCGTCGCTCCGTTTTACTAGAAAATTGTCCCTATTTCGCCCAGTAACTAGTTACTGTTTACTTCTATTTAATCTATTTAAATTAAAAAATATTATATAAGTTTACACTTTCCCCAGCGTTTCAGTTTCTTTTCAGTAGCCATGTTCACGAACAGGATAAATAGTAATAGTGTTTAAAATATAACAACGCAATAAATACCGCGTAAAGAACCTACTTTAAATTCAATGTATTATTATGCCTATTTAAAAGTGATCAGATCGATCCGACAAGTCAATCTGCTCCAACAAACCAACATTACAATTAAAATGGTCCTCCTTTCAAAGTAACTAAGTTGACATACGATGATTACCTTCTTAAAAAAATAAATGACGTAGATCTGGGCGTTATGTCTTAAGTCTAACACACGAAACTTTATATCATTCGATCACATTTTTTATGAGAACCAGGAAAACAATTCTGCTAAACAATAAAAGTACGCAATCATGAATGCATAACACCACATAGAACGCCAAAGGTATTTCATTCCCAAACGGCAGACACACCGCAGATTTCAAACTGGAAACTGTAGCCGCAGACAGTTAACACACATACACATAGTACATCACGATATGAGTCTACGTTTTAATTAAGAATTATTTACATTCCCACTTTGTTTGTATAAAACAAACAAAGTTGGCTTTAATGAAATTTGTCTAAGCAGTCAATCGGATGAAAGCTCGATGTTTGCTTCAACTCGCTTTTAAATCATACCGAGAGTTTTGCGAATGCTTCAGTTATATTTGACAAACTTAGGTCTGGACTTGAAACTTGTATTCCATGCTCTCTTGTTCGCTTAATAGTTGTTGTACATGACACAGGTAACATGTACAAGTTAAGGCACGTGTGCGGGTTATATGAATCAACGCAAACCACCCAAACAACCCGTCTAATTACCAATTATGATTTGCGCACAAGTATCTTGCGCAAATCGGTTGCGCATGTAGCTTGCTCGAGTAGCTTGCGTTTTATATAAATACTACTACTGTGAAACAGAAAACAAATGTGGAATTTTCGGCGATTAATTCCAGCTTATGCTAGGGTCCGCTTATTTCTGGTCTAACGAGATTTAACTGAATATCAGTTTTTGCACGGAGCGACTGCCATCTGACCTCCATAACCCAGAAAAATCATTCTATGGTTAGACCAGTCGTGAGGATATTTGAGGGCGCTGACTTCTCAATAATGACTGCCATAGATGTTTATGACAGCCGGGACCCACTGTTTAACGTGCTTTCCGACGCACGGGGGTGAAACACCGCCAATTTCCTAACACCGGGCTAATTATTAAGAACTTCTTGACAGAAATTCTTAATGAATTGCTACTAAGAAATTCTTGACGGAGAATCTTAGTAACGTTTTCCAAGCCCGACCCGGGAATCGAACCCGAGACCTCATGATCCACAGTCGTATACACTACCACTGGACCAACGACACCTACAATATTATAAAAATGTAACGAGGCTTTATCCGGATTTAATAGTTTAAATAATTTAATTAGCTTATAAATTAGTAAAATTCAATAGTAGTAGTAGTAGTGTAATAGTTTCAAAATTATGTAATACAGTGATAAATAAACAACGCGATAAAATCCGTATATAGTAGTTTAATTTCAATGAATAACATTCGCGTAAACAGAAGACAATCCTAACATTAGTTTATATAACTTTTATGTATTTCTGCCTGTCCATCAACACGCATTTATTCAGGTATCTGGTCATGCATTGTGTAATTATTATACGGCGAGTTACAATTCTTCGATTGTTTTGACTGACGAACTAATCGACATTCGAATGAAGCAATTGTCCAACTAACGATTCATTTCATTCGATTTTTAAATATTTAATTTTATCAAAACCCTTTTTACCAAACTTTTTACTAATTTATGCAGTACAACCTTATAGAAAATGCCAGCAGGTACGTGAAACAAAATATTCCACTTCACATAAAAATACCTACACCCATGCTGTTTACCCATCTGAAGGAAAGCAAACAACATAAGTCTGCCTGTCCATCCGTTATCCAAAACAATTTTACATGTAACCATTATTCAATTACACAAACAAACATATGGAAATCATTGGATGCGTATCGGAATAAAAGAATAACAATGATGGGATAAGGGGATGTTGGCAGAGGGAGCTCGCCGATTGGTTTTGGTGCTTGCGTGTAAAATGGAAATATAAGCGTAGGGTAGCTAGACCGTATTGTTACCGTACTTGATACGCCTAAGCTCTTTCGTCTCAGTACTTTGTATCAACCTATCTCTTCGCGTAGTCTCTCGAGTCGATTACCTATATTTTTTAAAGACGACTGCCGCTCTTTTATATCTGCTGTATCGCAATTTTTTATCTTGTGTAAGACTCGAACACATAACACTTGGCGAAATGGCAGTAATGAGCTAACTACCAATAAGGTAGCACCAGTAATATGTATACTTAGAGGCTAAGATATTCTTCAGAATGCGTTTGATTTGTTTTAAAGACTGTCAGTATACTTTTGATGTCGGATAGGTACCGATAGAAGACTTAGTGTACCGTTAATGTTGGATAGCTACCAATACGATGGATTGTTTTCACAGCTTGGTTCAACTTACCTCTCAATAATGCGAAGTTTTAAGGATACTAAAGCAGATGAAAGCAAAGGATTTTATCGTTTCGCTTCGTCACTTAACTAAACCTAAACACCTCGCAGATCCCAGGTGAAAAGCATACTTGTAGCTGCCATGTTTTGTTAGTTCAACCATATCGAGACAAAATCATAAAAACAATGAGTACGGACGCGTCCGAACGATGGTTCATAATCGAGAGTCAGAATCATTTATTTGCAAACTATGTGTATACATATACATAGCTACTTAAAACTCAGCGGGCTTTTACAAACATAGCAAATTTGGTCACTACAAAATATATCTAAAACTATAGATATATTTTGTTTACTACAGACAGGGTTCAAAATTAATCTGTCAAGTCTTAAAATACTACACATAATTTAAAAAAATATTGTGTTTGGCCAACGGTGTGCCACCGCGGTTTATAAGATTAATCCATTTACTTTAATGAATTATATGACAGCTACGTACAAAAATATGTTTTTTTAACTGGAACCTGTACTTTTATAAGTTAAATTTGTAATAAATATTAAAAAACTTGCTGCCCGTGTAATTTCAACGTAATCATATACTGGTATAATGTAGCCTATCAGTTTGTTTAGAAAATATAATAATATAATAATAATATAATATTCTACCACATACACACAACACCATCTAGCCCAAACTAAGCAGCGCTTGTACTATGGATGCTAGACAATGGATAAATACATATATACTTTCTTTTTGTAAATACATACATATTATACATAGAACACCCAGACCAAGACAAACATCCATGTTCATGCACACAAATATTTGACTTGTGCGGGAATCAAACCCGCGACCTCAGGCGTGGCAGTCGGTACATCCAAATTCAGTATGCATGTGATTTTTTGTGTCTAAGACATAGTGAAATTCAGTACTTAGAAGTTGATTTAAAATACTCATTCTTAGCATATCTTAGTGTTTACTTGAACAAGACCAGAAAAGGAACACACTTTTAAATAACCATTTTTATAGCATTGAGAAGTCAAACTAAACTGGTCGTTAAGGACCGCGTAAACAAAATTTATTCACGTATTCATAATTTACACATTTATGAAAGGGCCTCAATTTTCCATTCCCAAGCATCACCTCCGCATGTATCTTGAAAAAGACCATTCATAGTCAAGAACATGCAATAAGAAATACATGTGACTCGGAAAATAGCCCTATTCATAGTCAGGAACATGCGATAAGAAATACGCCCCGCGCTTCACGTTTCTTTATAACGGGCACATTCATTGTCTAATAGAAGGTAATGCTCTCACCAAATCCAATGGGAAAACGCACCAGCGGCGTTCACCACCAAATTAATCCCTAACCCTCCCCTCGCTCCGTAATACCGGGTATTAACCATTCATACCTCGGCAATTTCGTTATTTCTCCCAAACGCACAAGCTATTTCTATTATTTTTTATTCCCAGGCGCCAAGTTGCGACTATTCCGACGGCTGTATGCTCGCAATTTAGTCGTGAATTGCTTTATGTTGGATGTAAGAATATTTCAGTTCGTGTCAAGAGCACAAATTGACTGGAGTTTTGGAAAGAAATGTTGTAAGTGTTACAAGCTAAGGTTTAATTAGGTAGACTAAGCTTTGCGGATGACGTTTACAAGATTAATTAAAAAGGGTGTAAAATGCAAGCATTTAAAGTCTCGCCTAGCCAGAAATGTTTTGTGCATAAATTTCTTTTATCATTACTTGATACATGTATCACTATCATGATAATATAATAATAATAATAATATTCTACTACACACACACAACACCATCTAGCCCAAACTAAGCGGAGCTTGTACTATGGGTACTAGACAATGGATAACCATACATAAATATATTTTTTTAAATACATACTTATTATACATAGAAACATATTCATGCACACAAATGTTTGACTTGTGCGGGAATCGAACCCGCAACCTAAAGCGTGATAGTCGGTTACACTAACCACTACGCCATCGAGGCCGTAACATACCAAATACAGAAATATACAGAAACATACCAATAAGATCGTCGGCAGGCGTCATATTGAAGACAATATGACAGCTGCTCTCTCAAACTCTCTAACTCTTTCTCACTCTAATAGCTGTCTTTACCAGACACAAGACAAAGAGAATGTTAAATTTTCAAGCATTCGCGCCGCCGAATATTCACAAGACGTTTGTGTGATCGACAAACAATTGTTTCTAGTCTGGGTTTTCTTTGTGTCTGTTGTTTAAATGTTTCTAAATACCGTGATATAATAATTATTGCTAGTGTGGTCAATCTATCTATGTAGATATATGGTAGTTTAAGGGCCGATTTTTCAATGGTCAGATAACTTTTTCTAAGGAATAAGTATGGTGATTTAATATATATTTAACGTCAAATAACTTTTATCTGACGAATATTCCAGATAAAATGTATCTGATCGGACGGACTTTGGATGTAGTTTGTGTTCTGGTATTTCGATATTTGTAAAGTCATGATTAAACAGGAATCATGAAATGTTTGTGAATTAAAAATATTTTTTATACAGAATAGAAATACGTACCTTCTTACAAAAAGGGTACCCATCAAGTGAATATATAGCAGCACTTACCTAAAACAAAATAAAACATAAAGTTAGTAATATATTTGCTTTTACAGGACCACTGTAAAGGATAACCTTTTAAAAAATGAAAAACACTCAGTGAATTTCAAATTGTAGTCAATAAATATCACTTTTAGATTCTCTTTGTAAGGTGTTGACTTTAACAAGTACATAAAAAATATGATGTTTGAACAAAATACGATATGAATATTTCACGTAAGTAATCAATCAATAACGTAATCTAATAGGGTAAAATAGCTTAAAAATCAAAAGCCATGGATTTTGCTTTCACATCGTAATCACATCAAATACAAAGAGAAATGTGGCAATGATAGATAATTTTCAATTTATATAAAGATTTTTCATACACCCGATTTCGTGATGCGTATTAATGCATTCGAATTCGAAAGTTCGTCATTTCTATTCATTGCGTTGTTAGGAAACGTGGTATATTCGAATGAATACAATGCGATTCCTATTTTGCGTGGTCACAACGTCTAAATGTGCTCCGTACCTGTCTGTGCACATCGATAATTTAACAATCGTCTTCAAACCCGTTCTTCTCATTGGTTCGACACCCTTGCTTAGCTAAAAGTGACAACAGACAGAAGTAAATTAAAATATGTTAGTATAATCTTGACATTCATAAGTGTTACTTACTGACCTAAATGAATAAAGATATTAAGATTTGAGTTTTTGATTTTGAAGAAGTCTAATATCGTTTAATAGTTTCATATTACCATCAATAAAATAAAAACACACTAACATGTCTATAATATTAATTTACAACTAAAACGAAGGTTAATTTACCTAAACTTTAAATACATTCAGTTATTGGTAAAACAAAGTCACGTAACTGACTGAGAGCCTATTTATTTTATCCCTAAATTGTACAGACGCTACGCTAAACAGACGCCGTTAAAAGGCTTGACAGTAATTTTATTTACATTCCAAACTACGACAAATGACAGCAAAAATATTTATTTGTAATTAGTCTGAGTAACTGAAAGGTCACCTTGCGTGTAAAGATGAACAAACCAGCCTTTCGAGGACAGAAGCTCAACACCTAATCAATACATTTCACCGAAAAATAGCATTGTCAGATGCCATTTTAATGTTGAAAAATCATTCTCACGACGAACTCATTTTCCTAAGGTTCGGCTAGCTGTTATAGGCCACCATTTTTTATACACCTGCCAACAAAGACCCACTTTTCTTAGGCATATTTATACAATCTTTTATTTACGACCGTCTAAAATAAAAATACACCTTATTGCTTTCACATAAGAGTGTATTTTTGCAAATGATTGACGGGATACATTTTGCAGGTTTTGATGTATTAGGGAGGTGGCGAGATTGAAGATCGATTCGTTGTGCACCGCCTGTACATTGTGCGAGAATTTTGATTTTAAAATGAGCTTTAATGTTGTACTGCGGCCATTAATTAAATATCGATTTATACAGAATCTGTATTTGACTGGTTTAAGTATTTTAAGAGCATATAAAATAGATCATTATTTATAAATTATGCCTTTTAAAGTAAGTGTATTTAGTAATATTTATACAGTCATATTTTTCGCATTCGCATTAAAGTTAACTAAAGTTAATGTGAATCTTACATTTATACATCCTGTATATATAATAAATTGTAACTGTCCGATGTCTGTACATAAGCGATATTTAAGAAATATTATGTGATGAGTCTTTTTAAGAGCTTTTTAAGCCTTTCATAGAAAAGCCTAAACAATTATTTTTGCATTCGTGTCTGTCTACCTATCTGTGCGTTTGTCCACGCATCACGCAAAAACTACTGCATGAAATTGAATCCGGTTTTCACAGTTATATTGCTTAAGATCTAATTTAAAATCTGGTGAATGTGTTATCTAGGTATAGTAATATAAAGAGTAAAGACTAGATTTTTTGTTTGTTTGTAAGGGGTTAACTCAAATACTACTCAACCAATTTTAAAAAGTCTTTCAGCAATAGAAAGCTTTTTTTTTTTTTTTACGTGGGGGAATGCTATGACGCATATCCCTCCGCGGGGGCGGGCGGAGGGATTATGTCGGACTCGCCGGGGTAAAAGAAAGATGGAATAATAGTAAAGTACCTCCCGGAATACCGACTAAACCTACCACGGTGTTCCTCGACAAAACCACTATCGACGGGGCCGCGCGAATCACTTTCGCATGCGGTCACGACCCCGCCGAGGTTACGGCCCGCCGTGTGAAACGGCAGGCCACTACCCGAAGAGACCTACCCAAAGGACTCACGCTCAAAAATTCCCTACTGTCTCCCCCTTAGGGGGGAGACGGACTCGATACAGAGGCGCGCGTGGGAACACGCACGCCGCCTCTCGGACCTGGTGCTGAACGGATGGCGGGCAGGCCCACAAAGCCCGCCACCCCCAGGTCAAACCTCAGGGTGGCTGGAGGTCATCGCGCGCCCTCCGGCGCCCGGCTCTGCGGTTGGGGAGAGGGTTCAAACGCTCCCTCTCCCGCTCCGCCGCCTCCTTGATGGAGATTACTTCCTCGCAAAAGGAGGCGACGGCGTTCCACGACCTCTCACTCCGGATCATAGACTGAACTACGGCCGGGAGCGAGAGGGCAATCGATCCGACTGCCGCGATCAGCTCACGACGCTGCGATGCCCAGGCGGGGCAAACCGCCAAAGTGTGCAGCGCCGTGTCCTCTACAACGTCGCGGCAGTCGCCGCAGTGGTGACAACCGGGCGTCTCTTGCCGGCGTATACGACACAGGAACTGGCCAAAACAACCGTGGCCAGTCAGTACCTGTGTCAGCCGGAAGGTGAGGGCGCCATGCCGCCTCTCCAGCCACTCCTCAAACACGGGACTTACCGCCACGACCGTGGCGTGCCCGAGCAATAGAAAGCTACATTAACGCCGAGTAACATACCTTATATTTTACGCAAGCAAAGCCGCGAGCAAAAGGTAGTATTATATGTATAAATGCATGTCACAGCCAGTATTCCAATGATATGCAAATATATCAATAACACATAGATGACCTATATAGCGGATTACCGACAACTGAAAGTAGTACCTACTAAACCCCGATACACGCCATTGTATTCGAATATCATTCGAGAACAATTCCTCACATTGCTACTTTAACGAAACACGCTTTTACGTAATTCAAAATTTAATACGCAAACGCAATACAATGAATATAATATCATAAGAGCACTTAGTTTATGCATTTAACTTCATGTACTTAACGTTAGTAATGTACCGAGTTTTGTTCAAATTGCCTGCGCACACTGAAACTTACTAATTAATGACATTGTACGCTATAACGCTAAAATGACTTTTTAGCATTTCCATAACAAGAGTGGGAAGTAAAATAAATGGTCTTAAATTAAATGTTAATTAGAAATGAACTCCAATCTTATATGCATTAATTTTTGGGTCAAATCCAATGTGCATGGTAACTGATCATTGTGAGAACTCAGATTTGATACCTAGGTCAGCCAAAACTATTAGTACTTACGTTTTAGAGTTCGTTAAAACTCTTATACAACAGCTTTGTCCGTCTGTCTGTTATACAACTTTCTACTCAAGAACCGTAATAGCTAGAGACTCGCCGCCATTCGACTCAGCATAGTCAATATACTCCCGAAATGACTATGACCTTTGACCTCTGACTTCAAGGACCTTTGCATATTACTTGAACCTTTTTGTTTTCGAACTCTACGATTTACAGCAACTCATTGCCCTCTCTCACATGTTTCTCTCAGGATTGTTTTTAAAAAAGCTCGGTGCCTGGAACTGCCCAAGACATGACGACAGGCTTTGTCTAATGATATATGATAGCATTTCGGTTAAATTACTATGTATGTCTAACAATACTCACGTCTTTATATGTAAAAGGATAGGCAGAGATGGATTACACTGACGTTTGCCAACTATAGTTTCCGTCCCATGTAATAGGGAACTAGTCAATTGCCGTCTACCAGGCACATTATCAGACGCCGTGCTGCTGATAAAAAGTCTTATAATACTTTTTCGACTCAGGAATTAAATCTGAGCGCTAATTCAAAGTATTCTCATTCAATACCTCTGCGAAATTAGTAGCCAAAACGATTTTAAGAAATATTGCGATGAGAAGCCATCTCGCACCCTCGAATTGCCGATCTCAAATATTGCAATATTATAAATTTTATAACAATGCATTTCCGCCGAGTAACGCCTAATTCGATTTAAGTCCAAATTAAATATAAATAAAAACAAATTCACCAAAAATAATTACCCAATAAAATGATTCAATTCAACTCAAAAGCGGGAAACATTGAATCCTGTAAAAAAATTACCTCCGCCCAATCAAAGAGAACGTATACAGCCGAATTCACCCAAATTCACCCGGTTGAGTCCGTTTCTAAAACGGTGCTTTCCTATTTCAAATCATTGTGAATTACTTTTATCCTGGTTAGGTACATTCACAATGCGGACGATTCCACCCCGAGGGGCTGAAAGGACCTTTTTAAATCTTCGATATGAGTTAATGAGGTTGAAAATTTAAAATTTATATTCACGAAATGAATTCTTTGATGAGACCGATAGCACTGCGAGAATGATTTAATGAATTTCAATTGAGTCTTAAGACAGAATACGTATGCGTTTTTTCGTATTAGGCAGTGGCGCTGTGGTTCAAATATGTATATGCATTGCTAGCATATCAGGCAAAGTCGTTGCCTTATCGCCGCACTTGCACCAGGTGCCATGGGTTCAAGGTCCACAGTGAACAATAATTATTATTTGTGTAATCTACAAATAATGTCTTAGTCTGGGTCACGTTGTGTCCGTTATATATGATTCTATAGTTCTCCGCGACACAGGGCTTCAAAGGTACAATGCTGTTTAATTTATTTTAAAGAGTCCTCGTCGCTTAGAAATTGAGACTGAGTGTTCTTTGTTTCTATCATTTTAATATTCAATTATCTCAGCCACGGGTCTAACCATCTTCATGAGACTATGTAATGGACAGGTGCGATTGCTGCAGAAAATATATCTAGTGTATTAGATTATTTCAGTATCGGTAGTCAGCTAAAAGGAACAGCTTGCCTTATTAGATCCAAATTATTAAATAATTTATCATACTCAATCTACTACTAGAATGACTTCAATGACATTCAACATGCAAAGAAAATGAAAAATAAGCAAATGATCACAGATTACACTTCATTTACTTTAAAAATACTTTTAGGAGAAATAATTTGTCAAATCCAGTACATACACACCTGTATAAAGGAGTCTGCCCACTACACCGTCTCACACACGTTCCTATCACGGTCATGGTATGAGATGGGGTAGTGGGCAGACTCCATAATACAAAGGTCGTACAATCCAGCGTTAACGTATTGCTTAATCATCAACAATGATAAAAAACAACCATTAACAATATTTCATTCGAAATAAACAATTCGAATTATTAGATTTTATCGATAAACGCACATCACTACTGTACCATAACCATATATTACATACTATTCAAGTAGCATGTGCGGCCAGTTAAAACCCACACAAACATCATAAAGACACAATGTATTCACATTTACATAATATATTATTTTTTATTAGGATTCGAAGTGAAATGGAGGCGTATTCGAACGGCTACATTAATTGATGGATGCAGTATCGAGAGAGTTTATCTGTAGGAGTACCTACGTTATCAATAATATTTATTCACGTCGAAAAATGTTGCGCTACAATAGATTGATAATGTATGAGTGATGAGTGTTTTTATAAAAGGGGGTTTTGAGTTGTTTGTTAGCATCTGTCTGTTTGTGGTAGCATATCTCAAAAATGACTGAATCGATTTTAATGTGGATTTTCTGTTTGGCTGTTTGGCTTTGGCTTTAATTGGCTGATTGATGAGCCTTATGTTTACAGGAATCATTACGATAGCTACGAGGGAATTTTCTCTAAAACAAAATGACGAATAAACGTAAGGATATTGGCTGAAATAATTATATAATGTATATATGAGTACGTTTTATAATCTATGTACGAAATATATATATACGTTATATATAATAATAATAATAATAATAATATTTTCTACTACATACACACAACACCATCTAGCCCAAACTAAGCAGAGCTTGTACTATGGATACTAGACAATGGATAAACATACATATATACTTTTTTTTTTTGTAAATACATACATATTATATATGAGATAGGATATATATATTTACAGACTGAATGTTAGCATTCAGTCTTTAAATATATAAGACTAAGAAATATATAAGACGTCTTCTGAATATCAATTAAGAAAAAATAAAACACTGAACTCAAACAAACACTTTTGACTAACACGGACATGCAACTCAATATTTCATAAGAATTTTGCATCTACATTTACATCACTAAAATAGAGAAAGCTAGTAGGTAAAAAGAAAATACGTCTGAACTCTCTCCAGTACTTACCGAATTGCCATTACCAACCCTAAAATGTCCGCAAAAAATATAGTAAGCTAAATGATAAGCCTGCCTAGGCCAAGATGGCTTTAAATTTTCCAACAGACGCGAAAGGCTGTTAAAACTTCGTCGCTTCTCTTTTTAAATGTAAAATATTCCACCTCATTTTTATTTTGGAACAGATTTTGTAAGGTAAATAGTTGAAACGTCTCACTGTGGTATATTTCTAGCGCAAAATTTATGCATGTTAGGCATTGGTAATATAAAAGCGAGTAGCGTTTAGTTTTGAATCATACGTGATGAATAATTTCTTATTATCAATCTGCACTACTTTTATGCCTTTCGGTATATATAAAAATTTGCTTCCATATGTTTGCAAAACTCGAAAAGTAGTCGATCGAGTCGTCGTAGTCGACTCATTTCTACATTAGAATGTTTTTATTAAACGTTATCCCGAAGATTGCATGAAACGGGCAATTAAAATATCAGGCTAAAACATAGCGAAGTTTGCGATCACGGTCGTGTATAGTTATATTATTAGATAAATCACGCTCAATTCGGTGCGTAGACATATATTCTGATTCGAGAATTTTTATTGTATTCTGCGGTACAAACTGTCAAACCAGGACAATTAGTAAGGGTTCTGTTTTATCATTTTGATAAGAAACGGCAATAAAAAAAATTATTTAACAACATTTTAAATATAATTACAATAATAGTTAAAAACCTAACAATTTTGAATATTTTAATGATGATATGAATATGCCGATATGAACTACCTTAAAGATAGGCGATACGTATCGATATTATCATGTATCGATACAACGCTATGCAATATATCGATATTTTGTATCGATACACTACCATATGATACAAAGCAATACGTATCGTATTCCTCGACGTACGTATCGTATCGTATTTTTGTCGCTAACAACAACACCAAATTCGGGCTAGGTACTGATACTTAGAAGGTATCAGTACCTAGCCCGAATTAAATAAACATATCAAACTAAATATTTGTCTTATTATAGTTATTTTATTACAGTACAAAAAACATTCCAAAATGGCACTGAGTCTAAGCGTAACAGTTTAACTCACACGGATTAAGCGGATTTTATGTTCTTTTATAATACGTGATAAAAAATTTAAAATATCGTATGTATCGATACAAAACGTTACTATATATCGATGTATCGGTACAATGTGTTGCGATTCGTATTAATACGGTGTATCGATACGAATGGATATTTTGTCCATCTTTAAACTACCTTCTTCCAAAAATACCTGTGTAAGGTAGTTACATCTGCGGCATTCTTACTTAACGGGTGAAATTCAGAAGCAGAGTTTCTATTCTTATAACTATTCCTAAAATTATACTGTGCTTTTCTAGGTGAGCCAGCTCATTAATGCCATCACCAAATATTTGGCAACAACGTATAACTAGCACAACTAGTAAGTGGCTTATGAGCGGCAGAGCTCGCCGCTGCACTCTTGCCAATTATGGTTTGGTTTTCAGATAATATGTTTTTTACCTCTGCAGTGCTGCAAAACTATTATTATTTATCCACATTAGCGAATTAGAAGAATAATATTTTCTCGCTAACCGCTTACAGTATTACCGCAGCTCTAAGTGCATTTTAAAGAACATCTTTCATAGTCTGAAAATTATAAAAACACGATAGACACGGCTCTTTATTTTTAACTACTGAATACTGCACTTCATTTTTTCTGTTTTTGTTCATCGAAGCTACAGTATTGTGTACATTTTCTACTGAAAATAATATTTTACTTCTTTCGATATAATAATTATGTGCCTGTGATTTTAAACCTCATGCAACACTCAAGAACAGTGTGATCACACACACGTGCATGCATATACATATATGCTTGCATGCCTGTAGATTGATCCTAGAATATCAAGTTTACTTTATAGAATACTAAATTCTACCCGCGGTTTTGCTCGCGTAAACCCTATGTCCTTTTCTGTTCCCTTGACAACGTGTACGCCTGAAAGCCTAACAAACAAACATACTTACATTCGCATTTATCTATATATGAATACGTGTAGCAAAAATTTTGTACCCTCTTTTTACGAAAATTGTGCGGACGGAGGAGTATGAAATTTGGCGCAGTTAAAGTTTATATGGAGAAGCCGTCTTAATATTTTTATAAAATATGCATTAGAAATACATTAAATTAATGAAAAAGCACTACACGCACACAACCATGCATTTGACAGAAGCAGTCGAATCGCATTCGTAGTATTTCGGCATTGTTCGGCTGATATCGTAGAATTCTTCGTTACTATAGTGACATGTGTATGTGGAGTAGGTGAGTAAATGAAATGTGATTACAAGAGTATTGTTTTAGACAATAAAACCTTAATAAAGATCAAATTTAAAAAAACTATAATATTTGAATTTCGACCACTTGGCGACCGCTAATAATATTAGTTAGGATATAAATATTCTAAGGTGATTTTGGAGATCAATGTTTTATTGGTGTCTTAGAGAAGATTTGCTTTTTAAAGGTGTTATTGCACTTCATCATTATTAAATAATACTTTAATAATCAAATTGTTGTCACTGCTTTTTTAGAACCGTGGCATAAGTTTTTTTCGTTAATGTCCCCGTGGCAAAGTGTTATTGGATTTTATTTTTAGGCAATTATCAGTAGCATTTCGGGATCTGGAAATACGGCAATAAGCTCGCTCCTACCGTGTGGCGCCTAAAGCATTTTTGGCGAAAAGTTGGTTTTCCTACACTGCCTACCTCATCGGCGATATACAGACGTTTAGAATTTAAGTATGTATGAGATTAGCTGTCACGTACCTTAATTCATAATATAATACCTTGGTTTCAAACATGATTTTTAGAAACCAAAATATTTACAATTAACCTTAAATATTACAACATTTAAAACGGTGGCAGTGTAATAAACAAAACTCTCCCTTTCAACTTAACCATCATATATATACAAACAATTACCGAACTTAAAATACAAACTTTATACTTTATTCTACTGAATATAAGCGTGCAATATCAACATCGGCACATTCCAACTCATAGCTATTTCCAATAAAAATCGCTAGTGTACTGAGAGCTCAAACGATGTGAGGCTCAGTCCCTTTGTGTTCGCTTGACGAACACTTTCATCGTAAACTTGTACTATCCACAAATTTCACACGCATTCCACTATTTATACATTACATCAGTATCGGCGAAACTACTCGGATTCGATAGATTCGGATATTCTTTTTTGGCAATTTTTAAAAGAAGGACTTCTTTCTCCAATTTTCGATTCTGCGAACTGTTTTGCGTTTTGTTTTCGATATTTGAATATTGTTAGTTCTATTTCATTATATTGACGTCCTGAAATTATATTTAAAATTATTTAAAAGAAAACTATTTTAAATCTTTCATTATTATTTATATTGCGATATCAATGTTTTCTCGCGCTTTGTCGAGCTGGTAAGATAGAAGTCGCTAGGGGCCAGATCTAGGCAAAGACTACTATACTAGTTTCAACGATTTTATATTATTAGGAGTTAATTATAAGCATTTTACATTCTACGATAAAATTCATAAATTTATAAATTAGGAATGAATCATAAGCATTTTGCATTCTACGATAAAATTCATAAATTTATAAACAACGAAAAGACCCTCCTAAAAGGGGACTCGAAGCCAAAATCTCATCAAGCCGTTTTGACACATTACCAAATAAGATCGATCGCATAATTTAAATAATTATTTATGAAAATGTATATTAATCTGTCATGTCTTAGAATACCAGACATAGAGGTGAAACGGTACACAACCCTAAGAAAAAATTAAGCACTACTTCAAACCAACCCACCAAAATAAGGGAACCTTTAAAATTTGATGATTTTCAGAAAATTTTCGGAGAGTCACTAATTTTATTACACCGCATTTTATGTGTCGCTTTAAATTCTGCTAGCTGTCAAACAAAACAACCGCACGACCCACAGACCGACAGGAACACGTGTCCGATCCTCATTCGGTTAATCCGAGCCAAATCCTTACAAAGAGCGGTTTCAAAGGCAGCCGATGGGAAAAATCTCCAGAGTTATAAAGATTTACTATTACCGAAGGGACGGATAATAATGGAATTTCAATCAGTTGTGGTGAGGGGTACCCAGCGGTGCGAGGGGCAAGTGTGGGGGAGGGGATTCAGGTTATTGCTGATTGGGAGGCTAAACGGAGCTTTGACTATTGGACATGAAAGCGCGAGTTTGATTAGTAATATTGGATTGGTGAAACAATAGTGCGGGGTAATTGTATTTGAAAAATATTGTTGGTGTAAAAAGGCATTCTATTCTGATGATACAATTGCAAATATCAAGATAGGAGCGGTTTTAGTGAATGAGAACGTTCTGCATGAGATCTTAGGGTCGATACTCAGATCGGAATAAGAACTATGCTTAGCAGACCGACGACCTGGTAAAGTTAAGAAGCGGTTGAATGCGGGCGGCCCAAGATCGTTCTGTGTGAAAAACTTTGGGTGAGGCAACAGCAATAGATCTCACACCTCTGCTTACCTTTTGCAAATATAGGCTTTAAAATATGTAGTCTTATATCTTGCAGGAAACAGGCGTGGGTAAATATATATCAAGTACACATTGAAATTTAATTACATTGTCCGGATTATCCCCCATTGTTTATTTAAAACACACTACCTTTACATAATTTTAAAACTATAAAACTACTACAATTATCAAACTTACTATTTGTTTACCTGTGACCATGCATGCGGTAAAGCAACAATAATACAAGATAACAACAATACAGGACAAAAATACATATGATCCAAACAAATTCAGTAATAAGACTGTCTATAGAAGACTCGACATACATTTACTCACGCACTGATACAAAACAGTAAGCTTATTTGACAAATAAGACAAGGTCTATACCACCCAGTTATAGAAGTCGGATTTGGCAAGTACCTATTTATAAGCTCACTCACACTTTTTTCATAAGACTTCACTTAAGTACATATATACATAAACTTACATCTATATCGTTAAAAAAGCGTATTACATCCACAATGCGCATGCAATAAAAGAGAGTGCCTATTACCACCTACTGAGAAAAGTTATCTTTTCTTTTTTTTTATACTTCTAAGTTGGCGAGCAAGCATACGGCCCACCTGATGGTAAGTGGTCACGGTAGCCTATAGACGCCCGCAACACCAGAGGCATCACTTGCGCGTTGCCAACCTTTTAGGAAAGGGAGTGGGAAGGAGAAGGAGCTGGAAGGGGGAAAGAGGGTGATTGAGCCTCCGGCACTCTCACTCACCGAACGAAACACAACAGTAGGAATACTGCTAGTTCACGTCGATATTTTATGAGAGGGTAGTCCTTCCCCGGTCAAGCCGGCCCATTCATGCTGAAATCACCGAGGCTCTACTACTCTTACTTACTTATCTTGCTGCTACGTAAAATTTCTTCACAGAATAACACAAAAACACTATGCCCATATCAAACCTGGCACCTCACAGCAGTCGCCTTCAGTACCACTGCGCCACCGCGGCATCATTATCCACCATTATCGATATTACGGTTTAGTTTTGATGATTGCTGCTATGGTTACAGAGACATATTGACATTATAAAGGTTAATGATATCTGATATTATCTTTGACCTTTAAAGTGAGTTGTCGTACGACACATTTGTCTGTACACCTGATTAAAATAAAGTGACAAATTTTGATTACAGCGTCAATACGCAGAGGAATAAAAAATAAAGCGTCTATAGTATATTTTAGATTACTACCTAGGCTTGGCTTTGTATGGCAGTGGAGTTTACCAACATGCGATTAGCGGAGAGAAAATACACCGAGATCAGAATATGTCGATCATACAATTCATTTTCATGTATGGGATTCGAATCTAAAATACTTAGGACGCCAGTGGCAAAGCGATGGCTTGCCTTCTGCGGTATCTGTGCAGCTGTTGTTATCTACGTTCGTTGTTTTCCCATATATATAAGTTCCCCATCACATAGAGATACAATTTTGTATCAAAGTTGATAATACAGTTTCGAGATACAGCTGGTAATTTTCTGATACAAGCCACAATAAATTGGCTGACGTGCGAATCGATCCTAATACTCATAATCGGCAATGGCATTTGCTCTACTTTACCAAAAAAGCAGACATCCATTATCTCCATTCATTATATTTAATGAGATAATCAAAGCAAAGTAATTAAACCAGAATTTATATTTTAAGGAAAATCATACCGATGTTTATGTAAATCAGATCGTTGATGAGAGCGCCCCCTCTGAACACAAGAACGCTATTTAAACTTTTTTATGTCTCACTCGGTATAGAAAAGGTGGCCACCAACTTTCTTATTAAAGGTATTACGGTAAGACGTCAGCCAAATTAGAATAGGGATGCCACGCGTTCGTTACGACAAAGATATCACTAAAAGTTTAGTATAGTATGCTCAGAATGACTAGTATGCTCAGAATGACTAGTATGCTCAGAATGACTATGTGTTCAATCTCTTTTTCAGTTCCTAAGCAAAGTCATTTAGAGTTTTTCTCTCAAGAAGTTTTAAGTAAAATCACTGGATCTGAAACTGTGTCTGAATAGCATGGCTTGTTACCTATTTATGTTGGATTTTAAAACAAAGCTGGTGAAATGTATCATGTCAAATAAGTATGTATAAATGCTGGTTAGCCTATAATTAGTAAGTTAAGTATCAATGATTTCAATTTTTATTACATTTATTATTTTCTGCATGAAAGGTACCCCATGTCCTTTTCTTTTCCCTGACAACGTTTATGCGAAAATTCATGAATTTCGGTTGAATCATTAAGGCGCGAAAACGTAACAAACAAACTCACATTCTAATATAAAATATTAGATAGAATTGTAGACAAACAAAATTTAAAAAAAACCGGGGCATAACAGACCTCTGTCTAATTCTTAGGAGATATATGCGTGAAATTATGTTCATCTGCATATTGTGTTCGTTATTTTTCTTAGTTAAAACTATGTATTCTTCTTTTTCTTTTTCGTATGGTTAGTAGACCTACCTGTTGTCAAGAGTCGTTTAAGCCGCCCGTAGGCCTCTTACATGGCTTAACGACTGCTGTCAATTTGGCAACAACTGGGACCGACGTGCCCTCCGAAGCACGGAAACACCCAGATGAAATACCACTAAGCGGTCACCCATCTATAGACTGACCGCACCCAACGTTGCTTAACTACGCTAATCGTTTACCGACCAGTGAGTGCAACTGGCTATGAGCGCCTGTATTAAAATTACAAAAGATGTTTTGTGTAAAGGAGCGCGTTAAATCCAAGTGTAATTTTATACAAAGGTTTTCTTTAAAAAAGTAATGTTATAGCGACGAATCTTCCCTAACACATTATACCTTTATCCCTGCATCATCCATTTCCTTCACAGCTATAACAATAAATTCATTTGTGTGTCCGTTACATAGATTAATCAAAAACTTGTCACAAACATTTCGGTTGGAGAAAAGGGACATTCTTTTTATCCATTGTCTTCCTAATTTTGGTGACATCCTAGTGACTTGAATATTCCATTAGAGATGCGACAGTAAGAATAAATTATTCTTTCTAGAGAATTAGGTGAATGCTATTCAGTGGTGATTAAACTGTTCTTTTTAATCGGATATTTGTCTTAAGTGAAGGTACTAAGATTGCTTTTATGTCTTTCATAGATTTGATTAAATTTATTGCGATGTTCGATCCTTAAGTGCGGTATAAGAGAGATTGGATTTTATTTATTGCAAAGTCGATAGTCGACAATTTACAATCTTTCCTTTTTTAATAGAGCTGTGCTCCTTTTGTATTGTTATAATTGATCGCGATTACTTTGTAACTTTTAATTTGATAAAATTATGCTTTGAATCAGCTTTAAGAATTACTTCATTTGTATCGTATTTCATTATTTCTCTTTTTACTGTCCTATTGTCATGTTGGTTGCGTATCTTCAATTTGCGATGATCGGTCTCCGGTTACATTCCTGGGTCGATAAATTGGTATCGGCTTCTTGTTAGAAAATTTTTAGTAACAACCGAGTCAAATATGACCCGTAAACGTTAATTGGATACCTAAAATCATTGCCGAGCCCGACAGAGTATGGATTTTATTAATGTCCATATTAATAACATTCACACTCCGCATTCCACATTTCGCCAGTTCAGATACTTGGATATAGCGTGCTTGTGCTACCACGCGTATGGGCTAAATGCGAGCGATCCTATTGATATTATTTTAGATAGAGGGGTCTCCATCTAAGCATCTAAGCGTTAGAGTAGTTACTCTAACGCTAATAGCAGCTTAGATTCCATTATTATATTCTATAGCGCGTATTACCGACGTGAACTTAGTCGGGTTCACCTCGGTAATACAATGCAGGAGCAAAATGGTTACTTGCGCGGGTTGCTCAGATACGTCATATATGTAGATGAAACACAAAATCCACACAAGCGCCATAGCTCCACATGTTATAAGCGTCGTATACAACCAACGATATCCATTCCGGATAACCAAATGTAGAAACACATATCCAAAGCACGCAAAACGAAACCGAAAACCTTTAATGGTTACCAAAACGCAAAATAGTACTCCGGAACCCCATTAAAAGGTAACCTCAACGATCTCGTATGCACCGTTTGGGGGGGGAAATCACAGGATAATGTCATTGAAGCGGTTTCAATGGAGTTCTAGCGAGTAAAGGTTTTTGTATAGCTAATGTTATTATGGTAACCGTTCGATAAAATGTCTTGTGACATTTATATGCCATTATTTTTTAAGATTGCCACAGTTTTGAATAATTGTGACATGGACTTTTAATGTGTATTTACACTACACTGCAAAGATGTTGCTTTTGCTTAAATATGCTTAAATGTGGTATTGCACGTATTTTGTGGCAATTAAAATCCATTTTTCAACGTCTACGTAACCTGCATCGCGCGGTCTCTTTAAATATTTAAACAGAGAACGTCTACATTCGAAATAACTATTTGTTATTTCCGCCCCATCGACGCGGTGGTTTTACTAGTTAACTTTAAAAGCTCGCTTCTGCAAACATGAAAAGAGTTTTGACAATTCAATGCAGACAAACAGTCTTAGGATCGAATTGCCAAAACTCGGTTCAATAATATTGATAGACTGATTACATGAATCAGTCAAAAGATTACATGTAATTATTTATAATGAACCACTTTATCAGCCGTGTAGAAATCATTCGCTATCAATAATGATTATTTTGCTGAAGCAAACGTACCCAAGTATACAATGTAACATAGTAACAATCTCATGCCACGATACCTACGCATTTATGTTTAATAACTGTTGTTGAGTTCTTAATTAGCATCAATAATATTAACGATTGCCGGGAATAAAAACATAACAAACGAAGCCACTAATTGGCACGAAAATAACTCAAACTGAGCTACAAAATAGGTTATTACAATCATCATGCATCCAATTTACAGTGGAGTTATAAATTTCTACGAAATCACCAATTATGACGCGACCTGTATATTATTTCAACTCTGTACGACATTTATCGTGTGTCATGAGGATAGGTGACTGCTTACATATGCACGAAGGAAGTCGGTTTCTACTTGTAAGGCGCGTTTTATCTTCATATATTATTCAACGGGTACATTTGTACCAATATTTTGCGTCCCAAACCTGAGTAAGTGGTTCTAATCGTAAATTTTGATATTATTACTGAACCGTTTTATAATTAGTGAGAGTGATATTAGAGTATGATATTTGTAACTAAGATATATTTGCCCTTATGTTAGAAATTATTTAGCGTAGATTTGACACCAGTTCTAGAATACCTACTGCTTTAACGCGTTTCTAAATAATTATTTGTTTTCTGAGCTGAACTATATATAGAATTGTCGGCCTCAATGGCGTAGTGGTTAGTGTAACCGACTGCCACGCCTGAGGTCGCGGGTTCGATTTCCGCACAAGTCAAACATTTGTGTGCATGAACATGGATGTTTGTCTTGGTCTGGGTGTTTCTATGTATAATAAACAGGTATTTACAAAAAAACAATATTATATACGTATGTTTATCCATTGTCTAGTACCCATAGTGCAAGCTCTGCTTAGTTTGGGCTAGATGGTGTTGTGTGTATGTGATAGAATATACATATATATCATAATCCGCCATTTTGCATCAATAAGAAAACCAAACTGCCCACCACCCGCTTTTCAATCTAACCTTAAAACGCTTGCTTTGGATACCAGTTTTATTCTATACTACGGTGGCAAACAACCGCCCGCCTGATCTCAATCTATTAGCAAGAAAACCAGTCACGTGCTACAAATCCTAAAAATGTAGATGCATTGCTATCTTCATATGCAGTGGAAATAAACCCTTTTGCTGACACAACACCTTTCTTAAGCGCTGTGAACACTGCTTACCACAAAATTTTAAAGCGTACGGTGTAGCGGTGTATCACTCACGTGAAGCAGGCACAAGGCATAAAGAAATACCACAACGCCTTCTTAAGATGATCAGCAAATTCAGCTCGAACACAATACACGAACGGTTGGCTGCATTTTTCTCTAGGTACGAGTAATAACTCTTCTCTGTCTGTTCCAGAGCAGAACGAAGGTTTCACTGCGCCGTAGCTCTTTTAAAATATATATTACATTTAGCTCAGACATTTTATACTTTAAGTTGGTAATGTTTCTACGAATTGCCTCACTGTTTGTACATATTATAAGCTTTACTTCATTCCTAAATAAATACGGCTAAACAAAATTATTATTTCTTATTATAAAACTCATGAAAAATAACATCGAATATTACCACTACTTCACGTTACTCCGAGCGATAATCCACTAACCCGCTGTATAAAAAGCGTTAATAACAGCAAGAACTTGGTCAACTCTCGACCTGAATTCATAAACATGTCTTTAGAAACTTTTATAAAAACATTTAGCATACACCCTTAAGGCTTAACGCGGACGAGCCACGAAAAGCCACTCGTACTAAAAATTCAGGCAAGTTAGATCGACTCATCGTCAATTTTGTATTGACATTTATAGTGCTTGTAATATAATGTGATCAGATATAAATCTCTCTGATACTTGTGAATATTTTTAGTTGATAATACACATTATATGAATTAAAATGAAAACCAGCGATAGCTTAGTGTGAGATCGTTGGACTGCCATAAAGAGATTTCAAGTATGACTTTTCAAAGTTATTAAATAGTTAATTATCGCTCGCTTTAATAATGAGGGAAAACATCTTGAGGTAACTTGCATGTCTAAGAGTTCTCCATAGTGTTCTCATACTTATGTGAAGTCTGTCATCTCGCACTGGGCTAGTGTTGTCGACTATTGCCTAACTCTTCTCACACTGACAAGAGGCCTGTGCCCAGCAGTGGGTCAGTTTATCTTTATATATATAAATCTTCTGTTTGTAATTAAACTCCTCCTAAACGACTGGACCGATTTTGTTTTCTTTTTGTATGGGTTCAAGTGGATTCGAGAATGGTTTATATTCGTTTTATTTTTTCGTTTATACAGGACAACGTCTGTCGGAACAGCTAGTATTATTATATATATATATATATGAAAAATGGTACTGAACTATGTAGTCTTTGCATATTTATATAATAATAATAATATTCTACCACATACACACAACACCATCTAGCCTAAACTAAGCAGAGCTTATAGGGTACTAGACAATGGATAAACATACATATATACTTTGTTTTTGTAAATACATACACATTATACATAGAAACACCCAGACCAAGACAAACATCCATGTTCATCCACACAAATGTTTGACTTGTGCGGGAATCGAACCCGCGACCTCAGGCGTGGCAGTCGGTTACACTATAACTAATATTATAAACTCGAATGTAAAGTTGTTTGTTTGAGCGTAAAGGCGTATTTCACGCCTTAACTATTCGACCGATTATCATGGAATTTTGCATACACCTTGTCAGTGGTACAGAAATGGACATGAGTACCTTTCATGTAGGAAAAGTACTGTACCCCAGAAATAAAAATTTATTAACGGAATCTATATTATCACAGGCGAAGCCGCTGGCAAAATCTAGTAATATACGAGTATATATTTATATAATATTGTCTTCTGTTTACGCGAATGTTACTTATTTATACGGATTAAATTATTGAAATAACTACACTGGAACATTGAGACAACTATCATATTAGTCTCCCCGTGACCATGGCTGCTGAAAAGCAACCGAAACGTCGGGAAAGTGTAAACCTAAATAGAAATAGTTTTAATAATTTTATTAGCTTAAAAATTAGTAAAATATATATTTATGTTTCAGATTAGAACAATTTGCTAAACATCATTCTTTATTATTCTATGGAGTTGTTCAGTTACCTTTGACGCAGTGCGCAGCAGGTCAATAAGCTACTAATTAACAAAAGATCAAATAAAAGAAATTAAAAACTCCAGCAACTTAGGATACATTATTATACTATTTATTTTATTTTATTTATTTAGGTTCATCCACAGCAAATGTATTATACATGGTTAAAAAAGAATATATATGGTCGACAATAATTAGGCTGATACACTTGCCAATTATGGATAAACCAACATGCACATAATGACAGTACTATACATACAAATTTAAATTAGAAACTACATACAGGCAATTTTTGTAAATAAATAGTTGTGCATGAATATAAGTATCTTAAAATAATATAATAATTGGTTAATTATTGTAAACAGAGATTGCAAAATCTAAATTCAAATATGAAAACGAATAAACTGATACAATATACTATAATATTTCACGAACAAAAGGTCAACTTACGTCATCAACTTAAAGTAACTACTGTAACTGTCAGTGATAAAAACAAGACCGATCAAAGGTCTGCGTTAAGCCTAACATATACAGTTACCTGGCTTCTAGCCAACAACCGAAACTTGTGAAATTTTCAGTACACCGCCGAAGAAAATCCTGAAACTTTTATAGTGACCTAGAACAAGATCGACCTGGCTCGTGGCTTATTCTGAAATTTCAGCCAAGTGGGTGTACTTGAATAAATTATGTGAGTAGTGAATGTGTCTTAACGGTAGAGATGTCGGATGGAATTGTAAATTCATTATTGAAACTACCCAGTTTTATGTCTTTATGCGTATGTAGTGATCGCAGAGTAAACTTGGAATAAACTTTCTACGCCGGACTTACCTGAGGCCATGATTTATTATCGCTACCATACCTATATAGTCTCAAACCCATAACACAAGTTAGATCTTACTTCGGGCACCAGTGTTCAATAATTCACTATGTCATACATATGTATAACGATCTGTGTTGCTCAAAGTTTTTATATCTTTATATCTCTACTAATATTATAAAGCTGAAGAGTTTGTTTGTTTGGTTGAACGCGCTAATCTTAGGAACTACTGGTTCGAGTTGAAAATTATTTTAGTGTTGGATAGCCTATTTATCGAGGAAGGCTATAGGATATATAACATCACGCTACGACCCACGGGGGCGGCGCAGTAACGATAAACGCGAGTGAAACCGCGGGCACATCTAGTAAAATATATTATTACTAGCTTTTGCGCGCAGCTCCGCCCGCGTAGTATCTACTCCAATAAAAATACCACCGTATCAAATTTAAACTAAATCGGTTGAATAGTTTAGACGTGCTGAGGTAGCAGGCAGCCAGCAGACAGAGTTACTTTCGAATTTATAATATTAATAAGGATTAATCTTAGGCCTATATCCCTAAAGGGGTGAGAGATTCAATCCTGGGTCCTTTAAGCGGAGCGTGAATAAGCACCTTTTCAGGCCATCAAAGTAGAGGCCTCAACATCGCCTCGGCTGCTATGAGGACGATGTGGAGGCCACTGCTCTTAGACCACACGACTGCTTACCATCAGGCGGAGTGTAGCCATTTTGACAGGCAACATACAACAAAAAAATAAAAAAAATAACAACTACTCTTCACCAACTTTGATTGTAGGTCCTAAGTAACAGGAGGAAAGTTTATTCCCGCCTGTTGGGCACAGTTCAAGACTAAAAGCGCAAGAGACGCACAACTGTCGTATTAACTCTATCAGTTCGACACCGAGCAGTATCCTTAACAACTGTGTTTAAAAATACCAATACTTAATTTCACGAAAGACTGTAGACATTAGTTATCACTCAGCATCAGGTAAGTTGCTGGTTTTCCAACACCACAACAGTATAAACATAATTTATATGTATTTCTGCCACCTTTAGCCTGCAGTTTTGAAACTTGCTAGATACTGTTTTTTTGCTTTAAAAGGATATTTAGTTTTCGAAACTTATTAGAACAAACGAATTTCATAACACTTATAATGGTAGTGAAGTCTGAAGAAAGTATGATGTTTAAAGATTTTTAGAGACAACGCCCGTACTAGGTGTCGTTCCCATATCGTGAGGCAAATTACAAACAATCAAACTACTGACACGGAACAACTATTTGGAGATCACACAATTTTTTGTCCCGTTTAAAGATCGAATCCGAAACACTCGACGCAGTGTCAGCAATTGCCTCCGTGGCGCAGTGGTAGTGAATGCGACTGCTGTGCATAGGTCTCGGGTTCGAATCCCGGGTCGGGCCAGCAAAAAGTTATTAGGTTTTTCTGTTAAGAAAGCTCAATAGCAACCCGGAGTTAGGAAGTTGGCGGTGTTAGACCCCCCCCCCCGTGCCTCGGAAAGCACGTAAAGCCGTTGGTCCTGTGCGTGATCTCTCTCCAGTCGTGTCGGATTACCGTCCCATCGATTCACGAGAGTTAGGGAATAGAGAGTGTACTTGTGTTTGCGCACACTTGTGCACTATAATATCTCCTGCGCAGATGGCCAGTCTCCGATAAGACCGGCTGCCGTGACCGAAATTCGGTCTGGAGGACATTATTATTAATAGCCTCACTTCTATTCCATACGAACTATAGTTTCCAGAGCACTTTAAGGATGCACTGAGCTATCAACTGTATACTAGAAGACCTTGTCTATTGCACTACTGCAATGCACAAAGGACTACCAGTAGGACGCCGATTCCTTATTTGAATTCTCGAACGCCAGAATGATACTTCAGATGTGTCAAACGCGTATAGAATTCAATAAAACTATTCGAATACCTTTGTAGATTTTTCCATGACAACCAATTCAGCTTACAAAGAGTGAAAGACTTAAATAGTAGAAGACTAGGAAATTATTAGAAACTAGCAAACTGCATCGCAAAAAATATCTTATTACACTGAATTTTTTACGTTAAAAGATTTCAACAGTCTATCCATGTCGGATATGCAATTGTATTCTATTCGTTTGTCTTATTCTGTGATTGGTAATTGTATGGACGATTTTAATAGTTTGCTGCATACGGCTTATTACACTGCCGCAATAGTTGGCAATTTATTTACTTTAGCATTTGCAATTTTATTTTCCAGCGGTATAGTTAATATGTTATATATGTATATGTTTGACCGTTTCTATATGAAATATAGTATTAACAGCCCTGTATTTAGAAAGCCCCCCTGCTGGTCATAGGTCTCTTCTTAGTGTGAGAAAGGTTAGGTCTACCTCTATGGGCATGCACAGGTTAACAGACTTCACATACCTTCGAACACATTATGTAGAGCTCTCATACCTACAGGTTTCCTCAAGATGTTTTCCTTCACCGTCCAAGCTAAATTTTACGAGGCACATAACTTCGTAATCGAGACCTCTGTATGACAGTAGTACAGCGTAAATCAACCTGTATGAATTGTTCTTTAACGTTACACTAAAGTTTTCAAAATAAAATACTTTCACCTAGAAAACAAAATTAAAATATAAGATATCAAACCGCAGTCTTCACAAACCCAAACCAGTACGCTGAACAAAATAAATACAGTGCAAATGTTCCGTATATCTCGGTAACGGAGAGTTTAAGAAGCTTTTGTTACGTTGGCGGATTTCCAGAATCGTGCGCCGAGTCCGGCCCTGTGTTGCGATAGTTCAAGCTTTATCGGTATTGTGCTAATATGCAACTGGGAGTACTGAATGTCTGTGTGTTGAATAATTTTAAACATTTTTACCTACAGATGAGACAAGCAAACAAGCATACGGTCCGCCTGATGGTGAACGGTGACCATAGGCTATTACCACTTGCAATACTAAGGACACTGCTCATGCGAAAACGATCCTAAAAAAGTAGTTAAATAGTTTAAGTATTTTCACCACAAATGGCAAACAAGTATACGATCCACCTGATGGTGAAAGGTGACCAGAGTCTATTACCGTTTGAAATACTAAGGACACTGCTCATGCGTTAACGATACGAAAAAAGGAGTTAAATAATTTTAAGTATTTTTACCACAAATGGCGAACAAGCATAAGGTCTAAGCCTGATGGTGGACGGTGACCATACTTATTACCACTTGCAATACTAAGGAAATTATCCACACGTTAGCGATCCTTAAAAGAAGGAATCGTTGTGCATAGCACTTAACATCTTTTAAGGTAGTGGACAACAGTACAGGTCTTCTGCTGACAAAACAGGCCGTCCTCAACTTGGCAATTGTTATAATGCCAGACATATAATATTGTCTTCTGTTTACGCGAATGTTATTCATTGAAATTAAACTACTATATACGGATTTTGTCGCGTTGTTTATTAATCACTGTATTACATAATTTTGAACGGAGAGTCACGGGAAGACGCCCCGTGACCATGGCTGCTGAAAAGCAACCGAAACGTCGGGGAACGTGTGAACCTATATATAAATAGATTTAATAGTTTAAATAATTTTATTAGCTGATAAATTAGTAAAATTCAATAGTAGTAGTAGTGTAATAGTTTCAAAATTATGTAATACAGTGATTAATAAACAACGCGATGAAATCCGTATATAGTAGTTTAATTTAAATGCCAGACATAATTAAAAACCTGTTGTATCTGGTCGGCAGGTCCTCTATCCTATTGAGGGACCGTTGAACCACTGCTACTCAATAGGAGGAAATCCTATGCATCGCACAAATGCAATGCAAGGTTATTGGACTGCGACCTTCAGCAGAATGTTCTCGAATCTGGTTGATCCAGTTTAACCGAAAGCTTCTGTTAAAACAAGAATACTACTACCATTATTCTTTTTCGACATAGTTCTCTGGTCAAGCTGCACGAGTTTGATCGAAATCCAAGTTTTAATTCGGTTCGCCTGCTGTGCCTTACCTATCATATGTATATAAATATACAATACAAACGAAACCACGCCCCAGGACTAGCGATCAACGAAAGTTATTCAAAATAGCTTTGGCAATGTGAAGAGCCGACTGTATATGACGTTCGCTTTTACTAAATATTTTTGCCTCCAGTTCGAAATGGAGGCCGTGTGTGCAGCTGAAATGTTCTAACATATTCCCTCTTACGTTCAACTTTTTATTTAGACTTGGATTCAATAGCTGGGGACTTTCTGAAGTGGTTTAAATGGCTTCGAGTTCCATATTGTATAGAACTAGATGAAGCTTGTGTAGCATGTTGGGAAATACGTATTTCAATATATACGCAATGTTTTCTAGTGCTTCTGTGTTCCTTTTGTTTTGTTCTTTTAGTTATGCTACTATGAGAAAGGTTTCCAGGGTTTGTTATGGAGGCACTGTGCACTGAGGCTAGAACTTTTACTTGCTGCAGAAATACAACTTAAAGTTATAAGGTTTAGATTAGATAAGTTTAGACGTCACAGATTAATAGTCAGGAACAATATAGAGAACTCTCAGACATACAGGTTTTCTCATGATGTTTTTTTTAATCTAGTGATTATTTACTATTTTATACGCGCTTAGTTTCAAAAAGGTCTGAGTATCGGAATCAATAGCTCTGCGTGGTAAGCATATGGTTCCTCAACAAGGCTATCATATATTTTCATGAATCTTTATTTGCAATTTTTCTTAACCTGTTCTGACCCATTATATAATGGAAAAGACAAAAGGATCTACATTTCTTCAACGATCCTTATATAGAGCTTAGATCTGCCAGTTGTCCAAAAATGTGCTTTTTGTAATGACATCTCTGGCATTAGGGATAATAACTGCATCGCGGGGCTCTTTACGAACATTCAAACAACGGATCCAAAGAATATCCAAACTTGGAACAATCATTTGTGTGTCACACAAAGTTTTGTCCCGTGTGGGATTTGAACCGACAGCACTTGGCGCAGTAGTAATGGCGAGGCGACCGCCTAAACAACTACACTAACCGGGCAATATATGCTCACTTTCGTGGATACATTCTGCAGATATGCTCCGCCTATCCCCACTTTAGCCTTGGTGCCAACATCGGTAATGGCCTTCTCGACCAATAATCATTATTTGCTAGGTTATATAAAAAACAAAACTAGCTAAAATTTAGTTCTTACCAAACTTCTGCTTACCCCTGCCAGATGCATTGAAGTACAATGTCCTACCACGCCTAGAATTGCAAGTGACTTATACCTAACCCATACTAAGCCAAACACCAATAACAATCCAATTAGTACAATCACTAACAACGTTCTAATTGTTCGTATTGGAACATGGCCAGGGTACATGTAGTACAAGGTTCGACTCCTGCCCGCTATTGTCCAGATATATTAACCGGTGACGTAATATCATTATCCGGATTAGAGCCATTGTTTGTGAATTAGTAGCGCGTAGGTAATTAAGTGACTAATCAATTGCGTTATAAGATACGTTGTGTTACATTAAGTTGTGGTTATAACTACAAACATAGCCTTACGTCTATATCCCCAAAGGGGTGGGCAGAGGTGAATAATACCTACATTGCGTCAGCTGTGTTTTCAAATTCCTCGTAATAGAGGCTGTGCATATTTTCGTCTACAAGGACAATTCTAGACTCCGCGCTCTTAAAAAGAAATTTTGGCAGTTATAATATAACCCAATAATTAAGACTCTGAGAGTTCTACATAATGTTCTCGAAGATATGTGAAGTCTGCCAACCCGCACTAGGGCAGCGTGGTGGACTATGGCCTAACACACTAAGAAGAGGCCCAGCAGTGGGACAGTTTCAATACAGCGCTAATATTATTATTATTATATATCCCAAATAAATTTTGGTAGCTAAAATAAAAGCTAATTTATTAAACTATTTTCATTTAGTGTCCATGTATTTGCCCGCGTGAATCCTATGGAAACAGCTCAACATAATGTGCTAATCCATCCAAGGTATGGTCTACCTGTGTGCCAATTTCCATACAAACACGTTCAACGGTTTAGGCGTTATTGAGTAGCACACATCTAAATAGCCAAATAAATAACTATACAATATCATTTTTATAATATGACTTGGATTTCATGAATATCAATTATAGTATAGTTAGTATATTCTAGTATTGTCCTCTTCATATCATGCTTGTCACCAGATTAGCCCATGCGATTCATTCGCGTGAACTAAACAGTTCGACACAATGGTGCCAATTCTGTTGTCACAAAATTCTCTTATCTTAGCTAAAAGTCTCTAAAATTTTGTTTAGTCCTGTCACTTTTAGCGATTTCAGAATACGAAATGTCGTTTGACAGGACTACTCGTAAACTAAATTTTATAGATTTTTAGCTAAGATAAGAGAATTTTGTGACAACAGAATTGGCACCAATGTCTTTTATTTTTGTGTTCACACTATGTATTATAAATCTGATTCTACAGAACGAAATAAGTCGAAACGTGACTTAGATTTTAAGCTGAACTCTAAGCTACCAAACCGGTGTCACAAGGGAGAAGTAGTCTTTGTGCTTTACGCTAGCAGCAAAGCCGCTCTTGTTTAGAAAGGTTGCAATACTAGGATATTACTTGAGAGCTGCAAGTGTCTATAGTTGTCGAAAGCCCAATTGATAAGGCATTCGATTTGCGATCAAAAGGTCGTGGATTCGAATTCCACGTTTTGCGCTACAAACGTTAACCCAGTTCATACATAAGCATTCTAGTTTAACTGGAAAGTTAACAAGAATACAAGTAATTCATAACTTAAATTACGAATATTTTTTACAATAAAGACACATTTGCTCTAAAGGCTGCGACTACATAAATACGAGATAATAATCGATTCACAGGTCAGTCAAAGTGTAATAGAGGTGTGTTATATAGTATGATCTACGTGATACGTCCCTGAAAATTCTCAGTACCCGATCAAATTATCATCTTCGCACTCACACCTCTAGGCTAACACAGGAGTCATACAAATGATTAATGAAGTAAAACCCATCAGTCCCCACTTCAGTTTCCGTCAAATTTCTAAACAGCGTCTGATCCAAAGTTGTTCAAAGGCCAGACGCAAACTGAGTGGTCGTTGTTCAAAATCCTCGGTTTAATTACACGGAAATCAGGTGGCAAGTAAATAATCGCTTCCACCTGGGACCCGCTGATAGCTCCCCAATATTTTATGGAGACAAAGATGTAGAGCGTACAGATGGTGTATTATAATATAAAAATTCAGCTACCTAAGTCTCTATAATTATAATTGTACCTAACTAATATTATAAATGTGAATGTTTGTTTGTTTGTTACGCTTTCACGCCTTCACTACTCGACCGATCATCATGAAATTATTTCGCATACACGCTGTCAGGTGAACATATAAAAGGACATATATTTGATAGAGAAATAGGTACTCTTACCGAGGGATAGATGACTATTGACTGATCTACATTAACGCGAGCAAAGTTGCGGGTAAAATCTAGTTTAAAATACATTAGTGCTATAAACTATCAAAAGTATTGAGTGTGAAATTGTATTTCAAGTAATTTCTTGGTGGTCTTACCAAGGTCTTATTGTAATATAATCTGTACTGTATCTTAATAAACATGGTAATCTGGAGAACCGTCATGGATGTACAATAAATCTATGTAACTTGGTAATTTGCATGTAATACCTATTTAACAATTTCGTTTGCCCAAATAAATAAATATGTTAAAAAAGGCGGCTTAGTTTTCCTATGAGATCGACAAGCGATATTTCTTTTATAATACAATGCTGGTAAATGAACAACACACGCCTTACCTCATTACAATGTCACATGCAACCGTTCGTAACGTCGTCACAGGTGATAATGCTGCTTCGTACACTTAAACTTACATATTATTGGTTCACAAAATATTCAGCGCCTGTTTCATATGTAGCCGATCTTGGAAAAGCAGGCAGATTTTTATTGCGTTATAATGGTTATAATTTTACAGAAATGATTGCGCGGCAGGTCTCCTACCAAAGGACTGAGCAAGTAAAGTCCGCAGTAGGAAACCGCATATCAGACTGCGCTAGACAGTCTGTCAAAAGGGCGAGGAACTACCGACGTGGACGCCTTAAAGTGACCACGACCGCTCTGCCAAGAGCGAAACGACAGAGAAGAAGAGACATTTGACATTCGCGAGTCTATCTCTACATGTATGAGAGAATTTTCAGAAATTTATTGATATGTGAAAATTAACTCTCAATGTTCTTGTATAATACTTTTTACTTTTGATTTAACTTTCAGTGCCGTTTCCAGCATCTTTATACTGAGGTGCACTCTGCGGCTTCCCAATTGGTAAGAATTGTTAATTTTAAATTTGGGCGGTGGTTTCGTCTTGGCGAAACTCAATTATCGTACGACCGCCAGCGTCGACGATAATAAAATATGTCTAGGAATTTATTATGATATCTGTAATATAATTTAGTCTGAGAAATTCATATTATTAATGCGAGCTAAGAAGAGTGCCAGTTTTATTTCTTAGAACAATTCCTTATGGGTCACAAGAGACAGTCCTTGCTAAAACCTGGATAAATCTGGCTTGGCTACAGAAGATCGCAAACAAATATCCTCGTGACGTCTTTTAACAATGATAAACATTACAGACAATAGTATGGCGCCTACTTGAAGTCTGCCCTACTGCACGGATGTCGTAGTGGTTTATGCGGTTGCTTACCACTAATGCCGCTAACCCTAGGGTGTGGAATTCAATCCCCACATAGAACGAAAATTTATGTTATTCACAAATAGTTGTTACGAGTCTATACTCCATTTGGTTAGGTACTTAACTAAAAGTAAACAATCTTGATATGTATTTTTATCTAAAAACTCAGTTTAAAAATAAAATGCTGCTAAAGATCAATTTAAATACAGCAATAACAATTATTAAATCAATTGAACGGATAGTTTAAGCATTAATTTATTTGTTTAATATATGTTCATTTATTTATTTATTTATGTTTTAGAGTAGTGTGTAGTGTTTAGGTACCTAAACAAATAAAGTATATGAGTTCTTCGTGTCCGTTGTTTGGATGCTTAATCCTCCGCAACACAGGATATCTTCGGAGAGCGAGAGTTGCAATTTATTCCCGGATCTTATAAATATTTTTATTGTAATCAGGATTTCAATATAGAAGCCATAAAACTTAGCACCACATTGCTTCAAAACGCAATAAAACAATATTTGCCTAAAAATAAACATAAAATCATAATTTTCGTAATACGCAACATCATTTTATGGTGATTGCTGCATTTTTATGGAAGAGCCGTATTTTATTCAGCAATAAAATTAGGGTGAACGAACTGAATTGCACCCTGCGTAGGACGGCAAATAAAAAATATCAACATACATAAATATTAAAGTCCGAGGGATGCTTGGATAAAATAAAACCAGACAAACTTCACTAGCTGTAGGCTCTTATTTGCTATCCTCTATTATCCACTTGAAAGAAAATGTTGCATCTCTTTTACCCGTTTTAGTGGAAAGGGCTGTGAATCCTGTGTATCTTTATGAGATAGTTTGTTATCTCGGACATGCTAAACAATTGAATCAATTTCAATAAATGAGGCGCCCTTGAATTTTATTTTAGTTTTGATAGTATTTAAATATTGCAGAAGCTACATGGATATATGTATATAGAAAAAACTGGATATATATTGCAACTGCTGTGGATAAGAGTCTTGGGTTCGATTCCTGCATTCCGGCAAAGTGTTATAGGGTTAATTTGTTAAGACATTCTCAATAGTAGCGTCAGTTAAGTAAATCTGGCGCAGTTCTATTACCTAAATATAAAATTCAGGCATTCCAAGTATACAACGCATTTTTATGGCCTCGATGGCGTAGTGGTTAGTGTAACCGACTGCCACGCCTGAGGTCGCGGGTTCGATTCCCGCACAAGACAAATATTTGTGTGCATGAACATGGATGTTTGTCTTGGTCTGGGTGTTTCTACGTATAATATGTATGTATTTACAAAAAAAAAATATATGTATGTTTATCCATTGTCTAGTACCCATAGTACAAGCTCTGCTTAGTTTGGGCTAGATGATGTTGTGTGTATGTGGTAGAATATTATATTATTATATTATAGTTTGAGCGTTAAAAGGCGATGGAATATATTCATTAAAAACTCTTCAAATCAAGATTACAAATACGTATCATAAGAACTAAAATTTCAACACCTAATTACACAAAAGCCAATACTATTACACTTGTCCGACGTTTGCCATTTATAAGAACAATCACCACAATCATTTCACACATTCCTGCATTCACCAGAGCATACGAAGCTTTACACCAGCGGGTAATGGATCATTATCGTATTATAATCGGAGTCCGACATTAAGTTGAACTCGTGACATACCTCGAACCAGTTGTAAACCCTTAGCTAATAGAATCCCACGATTTCCAATATCGTTTCCTATAATAACTTCTGGCATGTAGCGATAAACGTGAGAATTAATACGAATCGAAACTTTCGTCGATAGGAACATTAATGACATAATGGCAAGAGTCAGTAGAAGATCTGCGAGTTTAAGCAATAATGCAATAGTCTGTCTATCTAAAATATTTTCTTTAGATAGGCCGAATAGTATCACAACAATAATTTGCATAAGATATTTAAGTCTAGTGCCAATCTCTGTGTTCGATATTAAAGTGAATTTTTCAGAAAGAAAATTTTAAAAGGAATAAAACTATGCCTGATAAAGATATTAAGACAAAATCTCTAATCAAAAGTCGCTCAACTCTTTACCAGTTAATAGGTCAACAATGCACTCGATATTCTTTATAGCAATTTCAAACACCTCCCATTTTGCAGTCATTTGTTTTGCAGTTTTAAACAGCTTTTAATCCTGTATCTAGCCTATACCATCAACGGGGTAGCCAAAGATGTATCTCGTTAGCAATACTTTTTAAATCCCACTAATACGAGGCCCATCTATTTCTGTCCACTAAGCACATTGCCAGAATTCATATTGCTTCAAATAGTTTCTTGACATAATAACTCAATAACCCATCTAAGACCTCCTGAACAGTTAAATGCACTATAGCTGCAACACCATCCATTACTCAAAAAAGCCAATTAAAATATAGTCGACCTGGAAATCGGCGGCTGAGCTAGGTGTACACAAAGAGGCTAATAAATTCAACTTTAATAGAAGCTGAGGACATCCCGGATTGTTGACTATAATAATACTCTGGCCGACGATGATAAAGGTGCGTCTTATAATTGAATTTCTGAGAAAGCTTCTCTTTAGAATAGAAAATCAAGATTGGCGACGCTCAAAATGATTCTGATTTGGAATTTTACTGCTAACCGTGAGAACCAACGCTCCTTTTTTGAGTCAAGCTAAATATTGCTTAGAAGATTTTTTTAGTAGTAGAACTGATTTAGATAGTCGTGAGACAGATGGGAGTAGTCTCATCTTCATTATGAGGAACCTTTAAATCTATATATTAATACGTGAAGCAAAAACTTTGTATCCCTTTTTACGAAAATTGCGCGGATGGAGGCGTATGAAATTTGGCACAATTAAAGTTTATATGAAGGCGTGGCGAATCCTAATATTTTTATAAAATATGCATTAAAAATACATTAAATTAATGAAAAAGCACTACACGCACCCATCCATGCATTTGACACACGCAGTCAAATCACGTTCGTAGTATTTCAGCATTGTTCGTCTGACGTCGTACAATTCTTTGTAACTATGGTTACCTATACCTTATTTATATGTAATAAAGAAAAAAAGAAAACAAAGTAGCAAGCTTAGGAATTTTGGTCGAATTTTGACCACTAAGCAACCGCTAGTATTAATTAATCAATAATAAATAAATAAATAATAATAAATAAATATTTATTCACCAAATAAAGAAATACACATTCTCAGATGTTAATTAATAATATAACTAAGGAAAATAATGTATTGTTTTGCCAAAGACTTCCTACACTAGACCTGGCCTGTCCTGTAGGTATTCTTTTTATTCATATCAGTAGACGAGATATGTCTAACGCTATTATATTGTGTAACGAAGCTGATAATTTGTGAGACTATTTTAGAAAGATTGCACGGATAGCCCAATGGTTGTCTAGCCACTTCGACTGTGTGTTAGATCTCCACAAGGAACAAAAAATCCTGTGCTTCACCAATAGCTGTTCCACGTTTGGGTGTTCATTGTTGTATCCTTTGTTTGAATGTTTCAAAGTCGTGACACAGGCATTACTACTAGTGCGGGAATACACTGATAATATAACAACGGACACACAGGACACTGCACTGGGGCAAATCTTGTGTCAAGATTTTCTTTCACGTCACAGGCATTATCACAAGAAGAAGAAGATTATTACAGAAGTAAAAAACTCACGGGCTATCCGGAAGCACGAAATTTAAATGAAACGATATTGCTCGCTGTTCAAAATATGTAATTCAGATTTCATTGGCAATCATAACAACAAACCAATATAGTGAAAATTAATAGCGAATAAAAATCATTTGGGTGTAAAATTTCATATTAAAATCGTAGAATCGTTGTGAAAACATGAATCATTAAACTTTATACTATAATAATATTTACTTTTTGCCTCATCAGCTTCCTGTGTTTATTATTCTTAATTATATTGGGTTCGACAAGAGCAAAGCTCTTAAATATGAAGGTAGATATTGGGTTCGGTTTTCTGGTCTAACCACTGGTGCCTAGACATAATCAGGATTAGACCAGAAAAGCGATAGATACTGATCACCCTCTGCTCGATTCATTTAGAGCTGTTGTTAGTTACATTTAGAAGTACATTTATATGTCTGTATCAAGGCCTCAGGCAAAGATTTAGACGTCGATGTTTTGTAATGATACGCTTCCTAATTAGACACTCAAAAACGGTTAATATAATAATAATAATATTCTACTACATACACACAACACCATCTAGCCCAAACTAAGCAGAGCTTGTACTATGGGTATTAGACAATAGATAAACATACTTATATACTTTTTAGTGTAAATACATACATATCATACATAGAAACATCCAGACTAAGACAAACATCCATATTCATGCACACAAATGTCTAACTTGTGCGGGAATCGAACCCGCGATCTCAGGTGTGGCAATCGGTTACACTAACCACTACGCCATCGAGGTCGTCGTCGTCCTCGTCGTGTACGAAATAATATAACTATTAATAGTCTTTGCGTCGACTGTATGTAGTATGTAAGTGTACTATAACGTCACTAACACAAACGATCTCTGTTAGCCAGGTGGCGGGTAGTCTACCACCGCGCCCTCGTGTCGTCGTTAGTAAGTTATTGCTTCTTTATGTGAAGACGCATAATCATTAAAAGCTTCTAATTCTAAACATAACGAAAACCGTATTTGATTTTCAATCATTCTTCTAAAAGGACAAACAAGGTGCAAAACTTGTCTTCACATTTTGATTTGTTTAACCAGCACAGAAATATCTTAACATTCCCCAGTCTCTTTATCCGATAATATTTGATCTGGTCATCACACTATCAGAAACCCTGCTCTCGCTTATTACCGCCACAGAAAATAATAGTCCCTAAAAAGTAGTCTTGTCGTAATAGCGAAATAATTCAAACTGAACAATACATATATGACCTCAGTGCGGCACCCAACGCTCTTTTGCAATTAAATATCCTAACTGCAGTAAGCAATACCAAAATAAAATACCCACTCATTATCCACAATAATTCACAGAAAATATGACTCTAGTGGTTCACTTGCATAATTACAGGAATCGAACACCCCATGTATAATAAATAACACAGGAAACCGCGATGCAAGCATGAAATCATTAAAATCCCATACTGGTCACTCATTACGGACATTGACGTATATGTATAGATTGGATTTGAATATTAAAAGAACGTAAGTGCATTCCAAAATATCCTGCGCTTACATCACTTTAATATTGATGTGGAAATTGAACTTCGAAACAAAAAGGCCGTAAGTGTATTAAGAATGTATTGTAGTTACGTCGCTTTGCGTTGCGGTTGGCACCGGTAGCAAGGCGATTTAAGTTTATTAGTTGTGTCTATAAAAGGGGCAGGGGTCGTAAACCCGCTTTTGGAGGGGTACACAACATTGTTTTTAATACTTTTCAATCGGTTTACGTTATAAGCGATTGCGTGTAAAATCTTACTCATATGATCTAAAATGTCTCAATATTTTAAAAAGAACGCCTAGTAGGTAGTCTTAATTTTCGGTTACATAGTGCCAATAACCAATACGGCGATAATCGATGGCGTAGTGGTTAGTGTAGCCGACTGCTACGCCTGAGGTCGCGGGTTCGATTCCCGCACAAGCCAAAAAAAAGTATTTATGTTTATCCATTGTCCAGTAACCATAGTCCAAGCTCTGCTTAGTTTGCGCTAGATGGTGTTGTGTGTATGTGATAGAAAATTATAAAAAAATAACCATGTCTATGGTTCGATTTTGCATCGGAGAAAATAGAGCTTTCTGCCGGACAATTATTTTCAGTACGTAGTTCTCAGTAGTTACATAGGATCTAAATGGAAATAGTACAATATAAGACTAATATAACTCTGCTAGATCACAGTATAAATATTATTAAAATACTTGACTTTAATTGATAGTTCTTGTGTCAGTCATCACCCTCACTAAACCGAAACACTAAAAGATAGGTAACGCAATCTATTCTCTGATTAAACAATTTTAATTCACTTCATTTCTTGCCTCTCTGCAAAACTTACACTGTTACTAAAAATAGGTACTTCAATCTTCCAACAAGTGTAAGACTTGATATCTCTTAAAATGGTTCCTCCATAGCCTTTGACTTAGAAGCAATCTCCAGTTTTATAGAGTTGTAGGCAAGATGGCGATCAACCTAGAATACTCAATAAAATACAAGTACGATTATATGGAAAGTATTTCACTATACACTTACTTATTTTAAATCCTATTATTAAATTATTTATAAATTTTCCTATGGTAGCTTAGATCCATTATTATTTTATAATTTCCAAACATAATTGTTAAACGACGAGACGCGCTCCTAGTTCACATAACCTATGTTTTATACGTTAAACAAAATATAAAGAACAACAAAATGTAACTTAATTATTATATTTTAAATCAATGGGATATAAATATAATATTTAATATCCCATTGGAGATTTTTCTTATTCTTAGGGCCTTTTATGTACAATAAAGATATATATAGATTTAATCAATGTCACATAGTGTTAACAAAGTACCTAAAAATGCTTACATTCAGATACAGAAAAATTGCTAGTAGTTGTTAAATAATTTCTTATTGATTAATCAATTTTTCATTTATAATTGTTATTGTTTAAAACTTTTTTAATTGTATACTTAACTATATGTGTTTGCAGTACATGTATAAATGTTTTTGTAGACCCTTGCTTTATAAACAGTAGAATAAAAATGTAATATTGAAACACAGGTCTCTGACCTAGATTAGGTAATACAATGTAAAAACAGACTTCATAAACAAGTCTTATTGTGTCCAATATTTAAATTGTAAATGTTTTCATTTAGATTAAATATAGCTTTAATGTGACTTTAATACAATAAGTAGCCTGTAATGTGTTTTGTAAACCTTTATTTATTGAATAAAAATTTGTTATTTTTGATTTAATATTTCAATCTTTTCTTTAAAAACTAGTATTTATTTTAGGGTTTTGTCTTAACATCAACAATCGTTCGTTCATCTTATTGAGTTTTATTTGCTAATATTATGTATATTGTATTACATGATATCGGATAATGTCACTCAAAGTAAATTTTCAAGTCATTAAAAAAAATAGATCGCGGTCTCTTATTTAATTTTTCCATAAAATTTCATTTACAACAAAAATCCTTGTGTTTTTGTGTAACGTATTTGTTTTCTGTAATATTAAAAATAACTTTATGACAAGCGATTAAAGTATTCAATGCGCCATATTAAACAAAAAATGGTAATTTCATAATTGCCATAAAACAAAGTAGGTATATATAATAAATACGATGCTAAGCAACTTTGTATTTTGTAACATTCGTAAATGTAAAACGCGTCGCACACTATGCTACAAAATGTAAACGGCACTCCCTAGAGCTCTATACGGTATTTACAAAGTCGCAAGATTACTTTATAAATACGTTGCTATGATCTATTTTAGTCAATAGCTTATAGATTGGATTTTTTTTTATACTAGAGTTATCTTATTCCATAGAAACAATCATTGTATCCAAGCATTTGTTTTTGAAGTTGAACATTACGCACATTACATATAAGCACGCAATTAGGATCAATTGCAATAAAGTCTGGTAATCTAGACGTTATTTTATTATAATCATTAAAGGTAGCGATGTCAAAAATATTGATGGAATCCACGTCGAATTTTTTTTCTACTGACCGATACTTTAAACCCAAAATTTATATAGTTAATATCACGTTTTCATCTTACTTTAAATGAGCGCTAACCCGCTACAACGTCATCACATGAACCACATCAAACAAAACTGCCATAACAAAATTTAACAATACAACGTCAATTAAATTTAGACTTTGTTGCATCGTGACAGAGTCTATAAGGATAGTAAAGATAAGATTGTACGGAGTGGTAACGTGTGACATCCGTTCGTTCGCTCAGTGTATGTTTTTTTAATAAGACATTGATTTTCTGTGTTAGAGCATGTTCGGTAGAAACTAGCAACAGGTGCTTTATATGATGTACGACTATGTTAATATTTGTTATACTACAGTTTTAGTTCCGACAAAGTGTATTGTTTAATGTGGAACATACAAGAACGAGTTTACGTGTAACCTATGGATTATTAATCGCATTCCATGAGCATATACAATGCATTAAAATATTCGTGTTTATGCAACTAACATGGCTAGAGTACGGCCTGTGTATTAGTTAGCGGATACAATGTATTTCTGTAATATAAAAACCACTTACGCACGAATTGGTAGTACAGTCTCCTTTTAAATATCTTCTGAAGAACCTCTGAAAACATTTTGTAGTGCAGGAACATGATACTTTGTCAATAGGACTGCTGTAGATTTTAGCAGGTAACTGTTGTGGTTTTGTCACGTACATTTAAATAATTTAAAGGGTCGGTAACCTTAATGGTTAAGGTATCACTTGCGATCTAGAGGTTGTGGATTCAAATTCCACTTATTACACGATCGACGTCAACACAATCCTATATAAGCAACTAGATGGCTGGAGGGGTTAATGAAATTACAAGTAATTTATGACTCAAACTACTACGCCGATAGCCAAACTCAAGGCTTTTTTAATGTGTCTAGATATATAACATTGTCTTCTGTTTACGCGAATGTTATTCATTGAGACAACTACCATCTTAGTCTCCCCGTGACAATGGCTGCTAAAAAGCAACCGAAACGTCGGAGAAAGTGTAAACCTAAATATAAATAGTTTAAATAATTTTATTAGCTTATAAATTAGTAAAATTCAATAGTAGCAGTAGTGTAACAGTTTCAAAATTATGTAATACAGTGATAAATAAACAACGCGATAAAATCCGTTTATAGTAGTTTAATTTCAGTGTCTAGATATAGTTATATTGAAACGTAAATAAAAATTTGGTTAATTAACGCTATTATTTAAAGATATAGACACAAGCCGTTAGATTATTTTAGAGATGATTGAAATAGGTGTTCCTAGTAACAAAAATACTGCTACCATACAATAACTTGCAGTCAAGCAATCTAGTGTTGTCTCTCTACCGTAAATAGCATCCAGGCTTCTTAAGTGGGTAGTGTACTGTCAGCATGGAGTCTGTAAGTTCTGGGCTAGTAGTACTGTCGATAAAGCGTGAGTGCGCTCATGAGAATTTTCAAAAAGGAATATGAAATAACACTCCACTCTACCTGAGAATAAAGCGGTACCTCGTTCTTCGACACAAACTTAAAGAACAGGACCATCGAGACCATTCAAGTACAGTTCATAGTTATTCTCCAAATAGCGTCATTACACTGTGTTCTACGAGTAATCTACCCACAGCTGCTTATGAATCGCCAGTGACTTGTTTTTAAATTGCCTATTCTGAGACGAAGCACGGTCTAAATAAGTTATTTACGAGGTATTCTCATGGGCGTCGTACGTACGTAGCAATTTTCAACAGATTGGGAACTAGCCACCTGGGCTCTAATAATGTAATTATGATGCCGTCTGGCGAGGGAGAGATTCCGCTTCAATTTAAGCTCAATTCAGAATAGTACTGCTAGATATGTCAGCGAAAAAATTGGGTAGAACTTGGTGATCACCTGACTACTGTTAAAGTGCTCAGAGTTGCTTTCAATTCACATCGAACAAAAAATATATATCGTCTGCAAAGTTTTGTTTTAAATTCAGGTGATTTCTATGTCTGCTATTTCGATATTTGTATGGTTGCCTCAGATAAGCCCTGCGATGCAGTCTGAAACTTGATACGGTAGATGATGTTACACAATGATATTCAACCAGCCGCTTATTTTTCTAAACCATTTGTCTATTATACAAAATACATTAAACTTTAAAATCATTGTTAACCGATGGTTTTATTAATCCTATCAGGTACAATAGAATATAGGTGCGATCTTAGTACTTAAGATAGGATATACCTATTTTCCCATTTTCGCTGCCACTGAAAGGGCCGAAAGTGCAAATGTCTCCTTATTACGATACATTTGTGTCATGCTTTGGTGCTAAATAAACATTCCATGTTCTTTTGTCTAAAAATCTCCAGCAAAACATCAGAATATCACACATACACACACACACACGTAAATTGTTTGAAACATTGTACACGAATCCAGAAAATTCGGTGTATTCTTCAGTCAAGGGTTGGTGTAATCTCAGCTTGGATTAAGAAGGGTGAAATGCAACGGCCCGGTTTAAAACCTCCTTGAATAATTAACTGTGAAAATGTAAATCTTAATGTTTGAGGTTTCCGTGTGTTTCGACAGAAACAAATGGTGAAAAGGTTTTCTTTATTTCTTTATTCTCTCTTTTTGGGTTGGATGGAGTTTATTAGATTAGGCGTATGTGTTAGACCTTATGTATACATAGTCTTCATAAACTACAGGCCGTCTTTATTCTTTATGATTGTCAAATAAATATATTTTATACTAATAATCATGTTACCGTTAAATATATTCAGGCTTAAAATACAGTTGTATTTTGTATCTTCGTTTCACATTGTATAGATAAAATAAAATGCAGATTGTATGGCATCTCAATATCACATTTTCTTTTCAATTTTATTTTAGTCATATATTGTAGACAAAACAGTAATTGCTTTATGAATTTGTAACTATGTATTAATTTCAGCATTCACAGTATTTGCGAAATTATAGACCCATATTATCAATTTTTAAACGGTCTGTGTTAATAGGTTATATATGTAATTTGTATGTTATATCATATATCTTAAGGAGATTAGTCAGGGCTGATCTTCTTAAGCAAGACTTTCATGATTCAAACATACTTTTATAATACATATATTTGACATTTAGACATTTTGTATAACAGTGTACCTATTTGACTATAACCTACCTTCTCCTCTTAGATACAGAAAACGCCCGCACTAGGAATAATGTTTGTATCGTGTACTCTTTTAGACGCGTCAGTCCATGTATGTTTTAAAGTTTGCCCAGGCAAGTGCAAGATAATAGAATACATACATATGATACCAACGAAGCGCTTAATGAAATCAAAACGTTAAAGATACAAGCGTCTGTTTTGGAGTATTTCCAAAACAAAGCTTGCCCAAGTAATGCGGAGTACTTACAATACATTATGATGTACATATTAGTTAAAAGCATTAAAACATTGAGAGACAAATGTGCCAACGAGACAACAAAGACGTGTGCAAGACAATGAATTATTGCGAATGCGTTTATACGACGCGATTAGTCGTGTCGGAGTCGTCGCTGAGACAATCGCGGAATCGAATCTTTGCAAACATTTGGGTTGGAATAATGGGTAATCGATTAAAAAGTTTAAAACTAAGTCAACATTTTAAATGAAATTGTGTAAACAGTAAAAATAACTTTAAATATTTATACATACATATTTATTGACTGTATTGTAGATTAGCGATTCGAATTATATTTAAATCCAATTATCCAAATCGCTATGATTAATGTAATCGCTGATAAAGCTGTCGATTAAAAGTGCTGAGAGTAAATTTTTTTGTTTGAGAGGCCGTTTTGTGCGGCTGTGGGAATAATCTGTTACGATACGCAGTCCAGCCTCGCAACCCATATATATTACATACATAGCATCACATCTATATTATACGTGTTAGAAGCCTTCTGCGCTCTCCGTAAAGTTGTCAAGGCCACCTGAAGCCAACAACAAACACACAAATAATTACGTCTATATTCCGAAAGGGTAGGCACAAACCACCATCTTCACTTGCTATGTTCCTGGCATCCTCAACTTCCATCATGGCGTCCTTTTTTAATGATATAATAAAAAACTGCACAATAAATATTTGTATATCTTTTATATCTGATTGCACAGATGATGTATAGCTTATGTAGTCGCCTGGCCACAGCACCGAGTGTTGTGAGTTCGATCCCAAACAGTAGAAATATTTATTTAATGTGTCATAATAGTTAAGGGTCAGGTTCTCTATGTCCGCTGTTTCAATATCTGTAAAGTTCTCTGCGTCCAAGATTTATAACTCGGGAGAAGTTATAAAAATCGTATCGTGCCCGTCCCGTTTATTATAACAGCTTGATATCGTCACACATGGCGTTAGTTAGTGAATCACGTCACTGCAACAGCCAATTGTGGGCAAATTGTGTCCAGCGCATAAATATACGGCTGACTAAACTGTGGCTTAATGTGCGACGTAAATATAGCACTCTTTATCGGAGATTTATCATCGCGGCTGACATGAGTTAGGCAATTACATGTTAGTGCATATATATATTTACTTATTGCCCAGAGGGTTAAGGTAAGTTAACGGGTGTTTATTTTTAAGGATTCAGATATAGCTCTTTAGTTTCAGTTACATACGTTAGCCAGCCCGCGGCTTAGTTCCACTTGAAAACAAAAGGAACGCGTTACCGGGATGGAATGTAATAAGTATCCTATGTATTAATACAAAAAGAAAGAAGTGGAAGAAGTTCGACTGCCTTAAAGAGCTCTAGAGTTTGATACACGGCACGCTTACCAGGTTTTCGAGGCTACATCCCATTATTACTAGGTTTAGCCTGCGGCTTCGCTCCCGTTAAAGTAAGTTAGGTAGCTTAAGTTTATTAGTAACAGTATTTTCTTTTTAGGGTTCCGTACCTCAAAAGAAAAAAACAGAACCCTTATAGGATCATTATGTTGTTCGTCCGTCCGTCTGTCTGTCTGTAAAGACCCTTTATCTCGGTAACACGTGGAGTCGAGTTGAAATTAAAACGATATACTCAGGTCTACAGTCTCTAGAAGTTGTGAAAAATCAAACTTCTAAGTTAACGTAAAAAATATATGGCCGTTTATGCCGCAGAAAACGTATATTTCGACACTCTCAAGGAAATCAAAATTTATTGGGTATTTTCCGTTGACCTAGAACTATGAAATTTGGCAAGTAATACCGTCTTAAATTACAAGTATAGGGAAAAATCTATAAACTATACATTTGTAATTAAATCATAAAAAACAGGGTCTTTATGCGAGGACAATTATTTTTTTAAATATGTACACACAGCGAAACATCAACCTAGACTGTTTGAACTTTGAACTGTTAGAAGTTGAACGCTGCAAATCGTGCGAGAGAGTGCGTTATATTTATGTTACGCTCTATCCTTGCCATTACATCGACACCACTATGCACTGTCCGTTGCCGACAATTGTCTATTTTGTATGTAATGTAGTTATGCGTATATACAAATTTGTACGGAACCCTCGGAGGGCGAGTCCAACTCGCACTTGTCCGGTTTCTTTAATAAAATATAGGCTATGTTACGCTATTGCCAATGGTGACAATAGAGCTTTTTAATGATGAAATAATTTTTTAATTCGGTTGAGTACCATAATACCTTCTCGTGACCATGGCTGCTGAAAAGCAACCGAAACGTCGAGGAAAGTGTAAACTTAAATATAAATAGTTTAAATAATTTAATAAGCTTAAAATTAGTATAGTTTAATAGTAGTATAGTAATGGAACAGTTTTCTAAATTATGTAATCTTCTTCTTCCTAGCCTTTATTCTTCCCAAGTCGCATGGGTCGGCTTTTCTGGTCTAACTGGATTTGACTGAATATCAGTTTTTACACGGAGCGGCTGCCACCTGACCTCCGCAACCCGAAGGTTAACGATACCGTAAGGCTAGACCAGCGTCAGAATATTATAGGGCACTAACTTCCTAATAACGACTGCCATAGATGTTCATGGCAGCCGGGACCGACGGCTTAACGTGCTCTCCGAGGCACGGAGCAGGCGATAATTGTCAATCAATACGCACATAATTTCGAAAAGTCATATAACTTCCGAAAGTCAGAGGTGCGCGACGTGGGTTCGAACCCGAGACCCTCTGCATTGCAGTCTGTTGGTCTCCCCACTGAACTATCGCTGTCTAAATTATGTAATAAAGTATTAGATAAACAACGCGATAAAATCCGTATATAGTAGTTTAATTTCAATGAATAACATTCGCGTAAACAGAAGACAATATCGGTTGAGTACTGTTTTAATTAAATCCTTATCAATAATCAAATATAGGAAATATTATTTATAATAGTAGTTCAGATAATATTGTTATTAATGACCTACCAAGCAAGTGAGGCCAGCGTAAGCTCGGTTTAGATGCAAAGCCTGCAATGGTAAATTTACTAACTAATAATTAATGATGACCTCATTATATTTCATTGGATATCAAAACAGTGACCACCAATAAATAATGAAACACACATCAAAGCAGATTTGCGTATATTTAATCGCTAAAATTCATTAAGCACTGATATTTTGTGCTGATATTTTGCATTTGCCGTAATCAAATCGGTAATGAGTTTAGTGCATAATTAAATTAAAACTGGGCTTTAATTCTAAATAATATGATTGATAAAATATTTCCTAATTGCGTTTTATATTAAATTACAGTTTTCAAAGGGTATTATTTTAATTATTTGGTTTATAAGGTTATCCTCACTAAAATTATAAATGCGAAGGTAACTCTGTCTGTCTGTCTGTCTGTCTGTTACCTTTCCACGGCTAGACCACTCAACCGATTTAGATGAAATTTCGTACAGATATAGGTTAAAACCTGGGGAAGGACATAGTCTTATTGATATAGGTATCACGTGGGTGGAACAAAGCGCAAAAGCTAGTCAAAATATTTTTTTGAAGTCTCTCTTTAGATAAAACATATTCTCATCTCGCGTATATCCTCGAAAAACTAGGTAGAATGTATTTTTTTTATTGCCTTTGTTGGCAGACCTGATGGAAAGTGGTAACCGCTGCTCATAGACTTCAGCAATGTCAGGATACAGGAAAGCCATTGCCTACCGTGAAAGAAGAACTTTCTTTAAACCTCGTTTGAAGAAGGACATATCATAGCGCTCGGGAAACACCACGTCAGATATGACTTTAGGTCTTACAATAGAGGCATGACTACTGGCTGTACCAGACATAGTGCCAGGAACTCTACTACTTAAAAATTTTAAACGCAATAACATGACTGACTCGGACATCGAACGGGAGTCCTCGAGCACAGAAGTCGCATTATCTATCAAAGATATTAACAAAAATATAAAATTACATTAATTTTAGACGGACTAAGAAAGTTTATAAGGCTAGTGTGAATGGAACAGTCGCAAGGGGAAGACCTAGGCGAACGTTTCTCGATTAAATCGAAGACGATCTGGACAAAGGCCAGGATAAGAGCACCTTAAGCCGACGAGCGTGTATGAGGAATGAGATGAAAGTGAATAGAGCCAGAGAAGTGTATCAGGATCGTAGCAAATGGAAATTCGTAGTCTCTGCCTACCCCTCTGGGAAACAGGCGTGAATCTATGTATCTATGTATTAATTTTACCAAAATGTTATACATATGTGTAAAATGTCAACAACCAAATAGAATCAGTAATTATATATTTAGCCAGCAACATGATTGTATGAGAAGATTCATTAATTCAAAATCAATAATAATAATAATGTCCTCCAGACCGAATTTCGGTCACGGCGGCCAATCTTAACGGAGACTGGCCATCTGCCCAGGAGATATTAGATATAGTGCACTAGTATATGCGCAAACACAAATGCACTCTCTGTTTCGTAACTCTCATGATCCGATTGGTCAGCAATCCGACACGGCCGGAGAAAGATCTATGTAGTACAGGACCGACGCCTTTACGTGTTTGCCGAGGTACGGGGTGTCTCACACCGCCAACTGCCAAACTCCGAGCTGCTACTGAGATTTCTTAACAGAAAATTCCAGTTTCTTTTTTGTTGGCCCGACTCGGGTTTCGAACCCGAGACCTCATGCACAGCAGTCATATTCACTGCCATTGCGCCACGGAGGCAGCCAAAACTAATAGCAAGAAAATGATTTAAGTACCTATCGTAAAAATATCAACTAAGTATTTTATCTGTTCAGTAACATCTTTAATATGTTTAATTAATAAGCGAGACGATGGAATGTTCGCTTATAATACGACAACGATCACTTGCGTTCCGACTAATTAATTCAAGGCAAAGGCACTAATTTATGAGCTAGCCCTATGTGACATCATCGCGTGGAGCGCTGACCGACTTTGATCAATGTGTATGTAACATATGTGCATTGGCGCTGCAACGGTAGTGAATGCAACAAGGAAACTCAGGTTCATTTCTTGGTCGAACATAGTGTGAAGGGGTTTCTCTAAGAACGAAATAAAGAAATAGGATGGAAAAGTGTTTGAAAACGCTGCAAAGAGATGATTAATTGAAAATGTATTTTACAATTTACAAGAGTATTTTGTCACATGTCATGATTTGCATGTTAATTATCACTAATAGATATTGTAAAAATTATTCTAATATTCCTTTTTAGGGTTCCGTACTTCTAAAGGAAAAAACGGAACCCTTAAAGGATCAATTTGTTTTCCGTCCGGCCGTCTATCTGTCTGTCAAGAACCTTTATCTCGGGAACGCGTGGAGGTATCGAGTTGAAATTAAAACGATATACTCAGGTTTACAGTCTCTTGAAACTGTGAAAAATCAAAATTCTAAGTTAACCTATAAAAGATACGGCCGTTTATGCCGCAACAAATGTATATTTCGACACACTCAAGGGAATCAAAACTTATACGGTATTTTCCGTTGACCGAGAACTATGAAATTTGGCAAGTAATACCGTCTTATACAACAAGAATAGGGAAAATCTAAAAACTATAAATTTGTAATTAAATCATAAAAAGCAAGGTCTATATGCAAGGACAATTTTTTTTTATAATATGTTCCTACAAATTTATACAGAACCCATGGTAAGCGAGTCCGAATCGCATTTGTCCGGTTTTTTTATTATTATGTATCTTACAATTGCATTGCCCGATTGGTCAACTGCTGAAACTATATCTACTATAAAACATCTATGTAACACAGTTTTTTGCAATAAATGTCTTTGTATTTGTCTGTCACGAAATTTCGTAGCAGCACGGAGTCTAGAATGGACGTCATATTTTATCATGCATGTTTGATTTTGAATTCTGTTAATTCTTAATGTAGGCAGACGCCTGCGTGTCTCCGATGAGCTCACAACACGTGACGTCCTTTTCCATCTGTCTGAGTTTGAATTATTTTATTTCTTAGTCAGTATTTTAAAATGCTGTTTATATAATAAACAAAACTTCTTTAGTACTTAACGAATAACAGTTTCATAAGATGCGATTTCTTTGCTTGGGTGCTTGGGTTAATCCCAGTTGTTGGTTGGTGAATCCCAGGTCGGGACAATGATAAGTTACTGGATTTTCTGACAAGAATTTCTCAGTAGCAATCCGGACTTGGCGGTGTTATACACCCCCGTGGCTCAAAAACCACGTTAAGCCGTTGGTCCTGCGTCGTATCTCACTCCGCTTATGTTGGAATGCCGACCCATCGCAATTTGAGAGTTCAGGTACAGACAGTGCACTTGTATTTGCGCATGCACTACATGCACTAGAACACTTTAATATGTACTGCGCTGATGGCCGGTCTTCATTAAAATTGGCCGTCGTAACCGAAAGTTGGTCTGGAAGATCTTATACTTATATTGCATCTTTAATCATTCTTTTCGCCATAGTAAGACCCTTACTATGGCCTTTTATCTGCCACGGAAACTGCTTAACGTCAGAAGGGCCGCCGGCATGTTTGCCACCTTTGTAACTAAATGTACCTTCTTGTAGTGCACAAGAAGCTTAATTTCAAAGTATTCAATCAAAGTAATGACACAACATAGTCTACCTACGAAGATTCATTAACCACCATCATTACACAAAGCCTTTAAACGCCTCCCTCCCTTTTTAATAACTCATTTACCAGCGGATGGCATAAAACGAAGGGAAAAAACAAAGCGTTTTACAGCACCAGATTTACGAGGCTATAATTTATAGTGTAGGATAATTAAGGTTGTATTGATGTTTGACAGCGCGACCTGGTAGACAACTGGGTCAGATCCACGATTAGATTTACGATTGCTTTAAAAGATTGTCACCGACGTGGGTGATACTGCTGTTAAATCAGATAACGGTCAGTTGTAAAACAGTACCAGATTCATAATGTGTCGTAAAGTGCCTTAGTCATAATATAATTTTTATCGCTTTAAAGGGAACTATAAAGAACTCATGTAAATATGCAGTCGGTCTGCCAGCACATCTATCTATTTATCTACTTCTAGTTCATGCAGTGCGGTCTACACGACTCAAAATGCATAATTTGCAAACAAATCATTTTTACGCTTAGGAGACGCGGCGATAGTGTATTAGGTATTGATGGTTTGATTCGAGGATCGGATAAAGCGTTTTATATTTAGTCAACAAATTTTCAGCAGTACTGCGGTATCTGGATCTTTGCCCAGTAGAATGCAATAGAGTTGTGCTCAACTACGTGGAACCTTAAACCATTGCTAGCTAAAGTAGTCGTAATTCAACCTTGCATATCCTTTCAGAGATATGAGCGTGAGTCTATGAATGCTTACATATATCGGGCAGTGTTTTCAGGCTGTCAGTAACTTTTTAATTACAGCGCACAGTCTGGTACTAGGGCTTAGCAGCCCCAGTCTACCAACTGCTTGACTTCTATTACATGAAACTTAAAAATATGTTTAAATATTGATATAATAAGCCCCTGCATACCACTTTAGGTATAAAGGCGTGATCTTATCTTATCTTGTGTGGGGGCCAGTCAGTACAGACCGGCGACACTTCGACCCAGTGGGATCTTTTGTGTCAACTTCCCCAATAACGACTGCCATAGATGTTCATGGCATTCGGGACCGACGGCTTAACGTGCTCTCCGAGGCACGGAGCCGGCGATAATTGTCAGTCAATACGCACATAATTTCGAATAGTCATATAACTTTCGAAAGTCAGAGGTGCGCGACGTGGGTTCGAACCCGAGACCCTCTGAATTGCAGTCTGTTGGTCTCCCCACTGAGCTATCGCTGCTCATAAAGGCGTGATACCCCGAATGTTTATAATTTCAATATAAGCCTGATCATTAATCATGACTTAAGCAGTTATAAGCTTACCAATCCAATGACATTAACATAAGCTATAGCATATAATATGCAATAGCTTATATTATTGGATTTCTCCTTCGTATAAACGAAGGAGGCATGTCATGGGCCTTCATCACCTTTTTTGTAGACTCTACTAGTAATACTAGAAAATTACAACCGCATTAAGTGCAAATTGGATCATCGACATCACTAAAATTATTACTTTCCCTTCCTATAATATGATTTTGGTCACTGAAGCTATTCCCAAAGAACATCATAAAAGTGCCTTTCATAAATTACTATAAGAGACTACATGTTGAGACTAAGTAAAGTGTACGTCAAAGCACTTAACAGCGCAATACGTAGCGTCGCGAAGAAACAACGTTGCAAACAATTTTGTTACTTTGAGCTTAATTCAGAAATAAAACAGCTTAATACGAGGAACAACTCAATGCCGTCGACTGTTTCAGGGTAGAACGTCTAGTTTTCCCTGTTCTTCCTATCTGTTTTTCGTACCTAGAGAGATGATGAATGCAGCTTGAATAAGGTGTATTTTCAAAGTGTGTTAAGATACAAAAATTTAGTACCTGAAGAATCAGTTTGTAAAAATTAAAACCTTTCCTATGTTTTCGATATGTATTTGATAGTCTAATAATGTATTATTGAATTTTTCATATCCCTGGTTAGAAAATATTTTTCTAAAACCTAATGAGACCTTCTAGTTTTCATCATAATTAGTAATTACGAGACTCCTTTAAGAATATTTCACTATTTCAGATTTGACCATCTACACATACTTAGTAAATTCACTGTATGGAAATATATATAATAAATGGAAAACTTGATCGAATATTTTCATTCATACGCATAGTATTATACTTGTGATTTGTTTATCCAGATCAAAAATATCGTTAAACATGATTTTATTTTACAGTTCAGATTACTTCTATTAATACGAAATTGAATAGGTACGTTTCGTGGCAAAACCGCTTCTGTACATAGTTATTCTACTTATATATGATGCCTTTGAACAAACAGATACGATAAAGAGATTTTTAAACAAAGTCATAAATTTTCAAAATTTTGGAAAGTTACTTACCGCTTGTATAAAGAAGTCCTCATGAAGTATGCTGACGATGCCAAAATTGGTGAACTTGAACACCCTGTCCATGATCCACATAAGGTTTGGCAGTACTCCAGGGCGAGGGTTCCAGGCAGCCATCAGCATCGGCACGTCCGCTGTGCTCTGATGATTCGCCAGCACGAGAGTCCGTCGACCACTGCATGCTGCAGGCTCGTCCCCGGTTTCTGTTACTGTTGAAGAGAGAAAAGAAATGGTTAGAATGATAGTCAGGTAGACTTAGAATCGATTTATGTGCATTGTATCATCCTTACACAGGCATTTATGGGTAGGCAGGTGCATTACAATCATGAAGCACTATACATTTTTTAGGTCCCACGAAATAGAAGCGATGACTGATACCTCAGATCAGTTCCCTGCTAGTTTTAATAACTTAAAAGTTTCATTAAAATTATAATTTATATTTGCCATTGTCGATTGACAGCATTGTCGATCCAGTGGCATAAATAGCTTTAATGTTGCCAGCTCCTCATTAAAAGCCCGATTGCCCGATACCATTTCCAAATCGAGGTATAGAATTTTTAGTAGCTGTACGGAGTTTGCCAGCGTACCCAGTAGTTGATAATATTTGACCTCTATTAAATAGGCTAAGACAAAGCACATAAAATGTGGGTAGTAATATGCCTCTACCAACACGTTCAGGAATAAATAGTCATGAGTCTGTAGTACATTGACGTGTACTCGTAAATCGCATGATAAATTCCATAACAACGTAATTTCACCCAATAAGCGTAATATTTCACGCACATTCAGCACAAAAGTGGCTCTGCACACCCATCTATCAGCACACCACCTCATCAGAAATTCACCACCCTCGTTCCACTCTAAAACTATTACCAGCAGAGGACGGCTGTTTGCTTCGCGTCGCGTAAATACGAACTATACTGAAATATTTATTTGCTCCGAGACCGTTTAGAATTGGTGTCTCATGTTTGCCGAACGTGACATATAAGAAGATGGATATTGATTCTGGGATATACAGTTTGTCTATGAATTTGGCGGTTCCCCTTATGGCGATAAGAAAATGCTGGCCATTTTTCTCCGAATATGTTTGAACATATTCCAGTAAGGTGCGGTGAATATGGATTATATACCAAAGCGTCGGCATTTACTCCGGTTCGTATGAGATATGAGTTCCGTAGCATGATATATGAATAAAATATATTGAGTATGGGCTATGTTTTCTATCTTTCATGATGGACGGTAAGTATTTTATTAGTTATATTTATGAAAATATACATAGTTTCATGTAAATTTGTTATATTTGTATAACACAATATATACTGCTTTACGTTAAGCTGATAGATTGATCTACATAGATTGTATGAAAATAAAAACTATTTTTCGAAAAGTAAGATTCACATTATATTTAGAGAGAAACACGGAAACAAACCGGGGATTTTGCTGCGATATATCTTACAGAAAATAGATCTAAAAATAACTTTACATTAGCAATGTGTAATTATCGATTAAAATCGAATAATTCGAAACATAATTGCTACCAAAACTTTGTCAACCCAATTAAATGGATTAACGACGACATACCAATCAATCGTGTCGTCGTCATATCAAGTTCCGAATATTCAATTATCATCAATGAAAACAAATCAGTCAATATTCTTATGCGGGATCACACGAGCTTCGAAGTCCATTTTTCGTAGCGATTGCACTGCTACCTTACATGGCTACGAAAAGTATATGTAGACTTATAATTCCTAGAGGAATTGCTACTAAAAACTGAAAATGAATGAGATTTTTTAGTAAAGCTATTTTCTACCTAATCTTAAAATTTAACCAAAACCTTGATAATAGAGAGCGCATAAACGCTAGTAAACTAGAGAGACTTAAAATTCGGAATATTCAAAAGGTGAAAAAAAATCTTACATATACTTTTAAATATTCATAGCTATGAAACCCTAAGGAGAGCTTATGTTACACACACTCGCCTAACGTAATCATAAATATGAACACGACACGTATAAAATATATTCTGAGACACACTTTATATAAGCAAAGCCTACTCGAAATCATAAAAACAGAGAATCACAAGCAACATCAAAACACAAAATCCCTTCAAACTTAGCAAATTTAATATGAAACGTTCAATCGCAACTCCAGATTTTCATCACAAAAAGAATCACGCATTTCTTTCCCTACTTAAAATAAATAATGGCTTTCGTATTAAGATTCAAATTACAGTATATCTACTTAAGTACCCCCTCCCCGTACCACCTCGCGCCTCCCGGAACCTCCCTAATAAAAGCCGCCCTTCTATCAGTTTCGAGAGAGAGCAAAAAATTCTTACCTCCGTAAAAATTATTAACATTTTCATGAATTCGTAATACTGTTTGCGAGACGAGTGATCTACGAGGAATGGTTCCTTGAGGTTGGCCAAATTAAAAATGTATTAGTTGCCCTTTTTTGTTGGGAATTGGTTGTTGCTAACGTTTTTGTCTAGAATTTTTAATAGGATCAAATAAAATGTGTTGACTAACTGGAATGGAAAATTAGATGGCCTTTTTCCATTCGACTTTATTTCTCAGTAATTATTCTAATTTTAAGAAGCTATTAAGCTACAGAACTACTTTAGAATATAAGAGATCAGGTGATAGTGGCAGCTTAGCCCGTTTGCTAGAGACCGCCGTTGCCAGTTATTTGCTGACGGTACAAACGACCTAACAGAAATATGGAACCTGTGTCGTATCATGAGATCAAGTTATAAGAAAAGCATTAATAAGAATGGATTCAAGACATTCTTCTGCTCACCGTCAAATCAAATTAACAAATCCGAAATTTAAAAAAACATTTTTTTTTGCAAATGAATTTTTTATATATAATACCTATTTGTTATTTAGTTTGTAACTTACAATTATTCTTGTCGTGTTAATAATAGGTTTAACTTCTTACGGCAATAGATCTGAACCAAAGCTACGACTTGACGATCTGAAATAGATACACAGATATTACACAACTGTTTCCCGGAGGATAGCCAGACTCAAACAAATTGTCATTTAATATGTTACTTGCATATCGCGCTTGCATCAAATATTTTAATATATATTAATTTACCATCATAATTAAGCCTCTCTATAATGAATACACAAGAAATGTAGACATAGTTACCATATAGATACCTATACAATGTAAAAATATTGTATTAATTATACAAAGTCAAGCGGTGGCAGCATTACTCCCCCGGGCGTTGCATCGGACGCTAAGACGGTAGCCAAAGAAAACTCTTCATTTGATGCCTTTATTAATGCCTGATGTTCACTGCGCAGCTTAGTTAAAAAGATTGTGAAGAAGCGGATGTGATATTTAAATATTTGATATTAAGCTCTTTATTCTAAAAGAGTAAATGTATGAACATTATGTCATCTGTCTATGGAATTTAGCTCCAAAATGGATGAACTATTTGAATGACTCTTTCTATAGAGAAATTTACAGTAATTACGCAGTTTTAAGATGAGCCAGAAACCGCAATTACCTGCCCTCTTTTATCTTAGGCCTAACCTACATATAGCAATTATTTATTTTATTGAAATATCCTTAATAATATTATAAATACGGATGTGAGTTTGTTTGTTTGTTATGCTTTCACGCCTAAACTACCCGACCGTTCGCCATGGAATTACGCATACACGTTGTCCGGAGAATAGAAAATGACATAAGGTACCTTTCATCCAGAAAAAATACTGTTGACTTACCTAACCTCACCTATATTCACTAGATTTTAAATTGCTTTATCATACACAATAGTCGTAATTTATCTTGTTTTACTGCAGCGACGGTTAAAGTACCTATACATAGTTACTTTAATCACATTTTATTACTATAGAAAAGTGTTAAGGCTATTTTCATTCCTAAAATACTATTTTAAATGTTGAACTATTGATATCACTGTCTGTACGTGTGTTGAACGTAAAATATTTGTCATCAGAACGGGACACAAACGTCCTGTATATTTACCAAAATGCCTTCTCCGAGCTGAAACAACTCGAACATGTATTCGCAGCTCTGTGTACCCAGACGTCCCTGGGGCGGGCTGGCGAGTAATTACCGAAGAAGATACAACCGTTACTGCTGACGAGTCGTGCTGCCTACAAAGAGATCTCTACGACTTATGTATACTGTGTACATAATTATATAAAGTTGGCGGAAAAATGTGGTCACGTTTAAGAGTTATATGGAAGGCTGATAAATAAAGTAAACCTGATGTATCATCAGGCGCAATCAAATAATAATCCAAATCCAAAAAATAATTTGACTGCTCGGATGGCATAGTGGTTTAAGGTGATCGCCTGCGCCGAGGCCTATGCCGAGTGTAATAAGTTCGAAGCCCACACAGGTCGCGCTTATTGTTTTTAAAATATTCGAATTAGAAGTTATTTTGGTTTGTAGTAACGTATAATCGGAAGTATATTATAATAATAATATTAATAATGATATTCTATCACATACACACAACACCATCTAGCCCAAACTAAGCAGAGCTTGTACTATGGGTAGGTACTAGACAATGGATAAACATACATATATACTTTTTTATTGTAAATTGTGTGTGTATTTTTGTATTGTAAATACGTACATATTATACATAGAAACACCCAGACCAAGACAAACATCCATATTCATGCACACAAATGTTTGACTTGTGCGGGAATCGAACCCGCGACCTCAGGCGTGGTCACACTGATCACTACGAGGCCATCGAGGCCGACAATATATTTAAATATTAAAATGACGATATTTAAATGTCGAATCGCAGAAATCATGAATACCCCTAGCAGTTTCTAAAATATTGTGGTTATGTTTTTTATATAACACAATTTCCTCACTAGAAATAATTAATGTATGGTGACTTTACTGACATTCAAACAACAGACACAAAGAATATACAGACTAGGCGTCTGTGTGTTATTTTGTGGATCACACCATTTTTGTCCCGTGTGGGGGATCGAACCCGCAACACTTGGTGCAGTGGCGGTGGCTGGCGAACACCTTAATCACAACGCTAGCCATGCAGTCAATATAAAAACTGCTGAATAGATATAAACATTCACTAAAGGCCTTAAAAGCTACCGAAAGCATAGCGTTTTCCATAGATATTAGGCAAATATCTTCTTCTCCCTAGCCTTTATTATTTCCAAGTCACTTCGATCGGATTTTTCTAGTCTAACCGGATTTGACTAGATATCAGTTTTTACACCGAGCTGCTGCCACCTGACCTCCGCAACCCAAAGGCTAACGATACCCTAAGGCTAGACCAGTGCCAGGATATTAGAGGGCACTGACCAATATCGACTTCCATAGATGTTCATGGCAGCCGGGACCGACGGCTTAACGTGCTCTTCCGAGGCAAGGAGCAGGCGATAATTTTCAATCAATACGCACATAATTTTGAAAAGACATATAACTTCCGGAAGTCAGAGATGCGCGACGTGGGTTCGAACCCGAGACCCTCTGCATTGCAGTCTGTTGGTCTCCCCCACTGAGCTATCGCTGCTTTTTCCATAGATATTAGGCAAATATCTGCGAGAAATACGATTAATAGAAAGGCTAATTATACTAGAATGTAACACCTTGTTACCGTTTTCCTAATAATAGGTAGTAAGCATCAGATCGTAATGGTGAAAATTAAAGGTTCAGTATCGTAAATTAGGCAGATTGAACTAAAACAAATCGGGAGATATTCGATACTTCGTACAAACAATCTATACCATAATGAGGGAATATCGGTTTCCTACCAAATTTGGCCAAAGACTAGGTGATGTAAAAAGAAATGTTTATTATTATTGCCTACTTTAACACAATTATCAGACTTGAGGTTTATTCAATTAATATTTATTTATATAGGGTGTCCGGTAATTAATGGATAACCTTGAAATGTCTTATAGTAGAACTGAAGGCCGTTCAGAAAAATGAAAAAAAAATTAAAAGAAAATTAAGTAAAATATATATGTATTAAAGGAAGCTATATTAGCATAGCATACTTTTGACTGTCTATCTATTACCATAATTAGTGTTTAATAATAAAACAACAAAAAACCGATGGATTTCATTCATTTATGGTCGTAATATACAAGAAAGTTATACATGGTAATTAAAAAAAGAACACATCTCAGGTAGTGGTTAGGATAGATTTTTTTTCACATTTTTTTCTGAACGGCCATTAGTTCCACTATAAGACATTTCCAGGTTATCCATTAATTACCAGACACCCTGTATAAAGGCAAAGACAAAATAGTTTCGTATCGTTTCTCTTCTGCTTGATAGCTGTGTTTTTTTATTTTTTTGATTATTACAGGTCGTTTTTTTATGGACAAAATAATTGTGTACTTTTTCTCCTCTGTTTGTTAACCAATTTTCTTTTTCTTCAGCTGCAATAATTGAGGAGCGTTAGTGTTTTCAATTACGGTCGAATTTCGACTATTGGGCTATCAGTAGTATCTATTAATATGTTAGAAACGATATTTTTAATTTGACATACTTTTTCTATTATGGTAGTGGCCTTTATTAATACTGCGGTTAAAAGATATTGAAAGCAAGATTATCCCCGAAGGCGTAGGCAGAGTTGTATTACATCCGTATTTGTCCAGCTATGTATGGTTTTAAATTCCACGTAACAATTGCTGCTTAGAATCTAGTGCCAAAAGAATCGCATCACACTTAGCCCAACTCGGGAATCAAACTCGGGATCTTATGCACAGCAGTCAAATTCCCTACTAGAATTACCGCTTCTTCTTCTTCGTGTCAATTGTTCTAGTTTGAACTATATATTATTTGCATAATATTCGGCCACTCTAATTGCGTTAGAAGTAGCCGCACAAAAGTCAGATATTGTGCAAGTGCTCGGGCAAGAATACCCACAAATGTGCCATTGTCTGCTCCAGCTCACCACAGTCACACTGAGCAAGACCGGGGTCTCTGAACCCCCATCTACACAAGTTTGTTCAGCGGCCAACCTAGGTGCGTAGTCTATTCAGGGACGTCCATACTACTCATGGCAGGGTGTGACCCGGTGGTAGAAACTCCTGTGGTGTGATATAATGTGAGGAGGATTCTTTTTTTGCCCACAGTCTACGTCTTTCAGTCGCAGGATCATCACTCTAGGGTTCAGTATGGCATTGAAAATTGTTATGGCTTTTGAGGCGATGTGACGGCATGTGATTTCCGTATAAGGGGTGTCGACGGTCGAACTCCTGTTTCTCTTTTTCTATGGAGCAGGCTACATCACGTCGAACACCCGGCGGAGATATTCCTGCCAGCGGATAGACCATATTTAGCAGTGTAGGCTTTAAACAGCACACAGCCAATTACCGCTGTGTCAGCGATAGAATACGAAACACCTAAGCTTAGCATTATTAATTATTCAATTAAGAATGCCAAGAGTAGTACCTTTGTAAATTTTCTGCAGACATCTAACCCGTCTGTTTCATATTCTATGGCAGATAATACAGAGTTAAATTTAAATAAGAATGGATAGCGGTAATTAAGCATCTCAAAGGAAGGCTTGCTTAAGTAATTGAAGGTTGCAGTGGATTTAAGGAAAGGGCTGCGGGCAAAGGTTTTCATTACCTATTGTAATGTAGAAGGGAAATTTGATAAAATTGTTTGGTGGAAGTTGTTTTTGAAATTGATATTGCTAGTGTTTTTGGAGATATTTTAATACTCTCTTTAAGATGAATTTGCTTTGGTGTAAAAGGCTTATTTGAGTTATACTTTATTTCCACTATTACTCCTAGTAGTATGAAGATGAATATCTGTAAAGATGTTTGGATGTTTATTCGTTAATCACACGTAAACTATTTAACCGATTCGGGTAAAACTTGGCACACAGGTAGGCAAAGACAAGAAGACAAGTTTTAAAACCAGTATGCGAGCCAGAAAGTAGTTTCAAATATACTTTTGGCATACGTATGCAATGTTTTTGAGGAAGTCCTTAAGGACAGGGCTAAGTGGAGGAAGACTGCACGGATTGCTTAGCGTTTTAAGTGCTCACCTCATCACTACTGCGCTGGCACTGGTAATAAAGCCTGTGTATTTGTGGATCACACAAATTTTTGGTCCGTGTGAGGATCGAACCCAAAACACTCGGCGCATTAACAATGGCGAGACAACCACATAAAATACGCCATCCGTGAATATCCATGCGTCTATTCTTGAGGACAATAAAAACTATCCCACTCGTGAGAGTCCATTCTGATAAGTGTCCTGAATTTTGGCACATCGAACATTCGACGCCGTGATTTATCTATCATCAGACCGCAAAACAATTATTCGCCTATTATAAGTCCTTTCACATAACAAGAGTCCCAACTATCCATAGTTACAATAGCCATAGAACAAATAACAGAAACTAAAAACTACCAAAGAAACTCGCAACAGAAGTCCTTCAACAAAAAGATTAACATCGCCCGCTTTCCTTTCATCACAGCAAATCTTTGCAATACCGAATATCTTTCTTATATTTTCAACTAGTTACGTAAAGAAATGAAAGGAATCGTCACAGTGGGACAGAGGAAACCATGTCAAGGCTTCTGTTTCTTTCTTTTGCGTGTTTAGTTAATAAGTTAGAGATTTTCATGATGCCTGTATTTGTAGTCCAGTGTAGGGTAGGGTGGTATAAGATTGCGCGGTCGATAAAATTGCGCACACGTCATAACGTGACAACGGAGTGATCTTCGTAGCCAACTTCAGTTGTGTTTTGTTTGCCGTCGCAACTACCACATGCTCCCAAAAAAATTTTGTAATTAAGTGGAGAACACACGAGATACGTAAGTACAAAGTTTTTATTCGCTTTTTATCTAATTTTTCGATGAAATGAATGTGTTACTATACAAAATATCTTAATAATTTTAGTAATTCGTTAATGTTTTGTCGCGGCAGTATCATTCAAGTTTCAACCTCATAGGAAGTAGTTCGATCATTTTCTAAGAGATGGCAGTAATATCGAAATGCTTAGAGTGGTATTGGAATGTGTAAAATTGCGCACTTTGAGTGCATGTAAGATTGCGCGCGCAATCTTACACGTCCCTTTTTTGTAGTTAAATATAAAAAGTATTTTTTGGATAATTTAGCCATAGTTTATATAATATAATTATAATAGATTTTAAATTTTGTTTTTAATTTTGATTGATTAATTATTGATTTATTGCTTTTGTTTTGTTTCGCAATATATTGTTCTTTTTTTTTCAGAATGTCCAGAAGAGAAAGGAAAACCGCTCGCCAGGTTTGTTCTGATGAGGCTATCGAGGCGGCTCCGTAATCACCCAGGGAGAGCTATAACCGTCTATCAGATAGCTTCAATTTTTACACCCGCTTTTTATCAGGCTGCAACAACTGGCCGTGGAGTAGAACTCTTTAAGTGCACTGGTATTGTGCCATGGAATCCTGACATTTTTAGTGACGCTGATTTCCTGTCAAGCGATGTTACTGAAAGGGAAAATCCAGAAGAGAATCAAAATACTCAATCCGTTCATCAGATGTCGTTATGATGTCGTATGCCATTGTCAGAACTAATTCCATTTCCAAAATCTATAGAAAAGAGGAGTTCTAATCGTAAGCACAAAAAATCAGACGTGATTAGCAGTTCACCATATAAAAGTCAACTAGAGATAGAAAATGTACAGAAAAATAAACCGAAATGTGAAACAAATCCAAAAAAGAAAATAGTAGCGAAACCAAATACTGATAACAAAAGGAAGATTTGGAGATGTGGAGGATGCAACGAATTATATAAGGAGCCAATAGAAGAAGACTGGATCGGTTGCAATACATGTAAGGAGTGGTGGCATGAAAAATGCTCAGATTATAATGGCGCCGGCGCTTTTATTTGCGATTGCTGCAAATAATATAGTTGCGCAATCTTATCGATCTCAACGCGCAATTTTACACACTAGGGTGTACAAAATTGCGCAATTCCCGATTTGTGATTTTAGTTTAATTGCTAAGAAGATTATATATTTTTTGTTACAGTTCTTTTAATAATATGTTGCTATAATAATAAGGTAAAATAAATAAATGATTGATCTCAGATTTGATTGATGATTTTTATTTTATGTGCTGTTGATTGTAAATTGCGCAATCTTACACCACCCTACCCTACAGTGTAGCGTGAGGGTAGTTGCCGAAACCCGCACTTCATGAAGGCGCCGCTGAGCTCACATCAGTCTACCCGTGACCACGATAGATGCAAGTCGGTCGAAACATCGGGCAATCAATAGTTATTTATTACCTTTTAAATACTTTATCGCGAGTAAGACCCGTTGTCTAACAATATATTAAATGATTACATTTTCTTTTAGTTTAATATGGACAGTACTATATGACATAATGACAACAACACCATGTGTATGTACATACATAAATTGTAAAATACTGAAATTATAAAATTATATATTTTAATTTGATGGCGATTTAAAAGTTTTTTAAAGAGTGGCCGTGACTTTTTTGCTGATATCTTCTCATTGGCTCAAACTTTTGACTGATCTAACATAAATGTTAATTCAGTATTTAATACACTCACTTCACTTTGACGTTCATAAGTGCTACTTTGTGATCAAACTGAATAAATGGTTTTTACTATGATCTACTTAAATATTGTCAATGTTAATTGGCAATTGAAAAGAATGGCCATGAGTTTTTTGCCAGCTTCTTCTTATAAAAGCTGTACGCCTCGAAATGTATCATTTTATTGCATTTTTTTTATTTTATCGCATTATATTTTTTAATTGACTTCTACAACAAAATGTCATATAACTTTTATGGAAATTAAATAATGTATTTTTTGACTTTAAACAACTTTAAAGTTATGCCATATTAGAATAAAAGCGTCGACATAGTTTATTATTCAGGCTTGTTATCGCAACCTGAATAATAAGCCTCGTATTCAAGGCCGCGACGTTGGCAGACACGACGATAACAGTGCATGCATTTTCGACCTTCAGAAATGTTAGAAGGCCTTGCATTTTAAATTATACCTTGTATTGTAAAGGTGACGCAAACTGCATGAATGGTGCAATGCTTTAGTGGCTTTTTTGCTGCTGCAAGAAGTATTACGGGTTCGAGGTTCTAATAGGCATGGTATTCACAGGAATTATTTTTATTTACATAATTGCAGGTACAAACGTGACAAAGTACGATAAAAAAGCCGCGTCAAAACAAACCTAGTTTTAATAATTATATTTTTAATTTTCTTCTGTAGGGTAATATCTTAAGACGTGGAGAACTTCACAACTTCAATTCAAACAATAAACATAAAGAACACCCAGGGTCGCCACAAGATTTTGTGGATCACATAAATGTTTGTCTATTCTGGGCATTAAGCCCACAACATTCGGCGCACTGTCAGTAACTAAAATATAACTCAAACAACTGCACCATTGTAGTTTATTGTCATTTAGTCCTTGATGAATAAGCCAACATTTTATAATGCCCAAATTTTACCTAGTACTTCTACCAAAAGTTCGCTTGCACTTGCCTTGGGTAGTTTTCCACTAATTACGAAAGTTGTTTTATGTTTTTGATGTTGTATTAGAAGGGTTTCTAATACAACATCACAAACATAATACAAATGACAAATTAGAATTAACCTATAAACTCTTAAAACAGCAATTAACCTCATCAACATTGTTGCCATAAAATCTTAAATGAACACAAAATAATTTGTCTAACGACCATTTCAACTAACATTTGCCAGCCCCATTACACACACGTTGCCAACATCACCCTGTACCACCTAATTAACTAAGACTTCAAACGCGACAATTAAACGGCTATTTGAATAAATTTGAATACAATACGATCGTAATGAATTATTTACATTGCAGTGTCAATACGTGATACATTAGCTATGACGGCAACAAAAGCAGTAATCTGTTGCGTTTGATCTCTGGCACGGAGTTGTTATTAGTAATTTTTGATGATTGTGTAGACCATAATTGTGAGCAATGATGGGCTTGTTCAACACTTATACATACACCTACAGTACATATTACCGCACTACGAATAGGTTGACTGCTAGATATTGCCTAATAGCATGAAGTTAAATAAATAATCAAATAAAATAGTGTCATGGCTATAGGTATACACGATAATAACTTTTAAACTTTCGCGTTAATAATAATAATAATATCATTTAATAATTTATTGCGTTGCATAATATATATATTATACGTAACGGGTATTAACGCGATCATGCATTTTGCACAGTCAAGTAATTCACAGAATAGGGACACGTCGGCTAGCATACGTAATAGGGATACCGTGAGTGTAGTATGTGGCGGTACATGGACAAACATAAATATGCGACAAGTGAGGGTGAATAAAATTCTTCTGCCTCACAAACAGACTTGACATCGCAGCACCAGTCAGATTGTGACCACGGCCGATGTAACCTAGTCGAAACGTCAAGCACAAATAAGGTAAACATTAAGCACGATCGCGTTAATAACCGTTACGTATTATACATATATATACACGATGGAATAGGTAGAGTTGTATTATATTCTCATTTACCAGCTATTACCACAATTCCCCCTCGACCTTATGAACAGCAGTCACCGTTCACTACTACTGCGTCATTGAGGTGAATAATATGCAGTTTCTAAGATTAAAATGATCACACTGATTGCACCAATGGTGTAACTTATTAGTTAGTTACCTCGCTATTATGTGCATAAAGTATGGATGCAAATTCTCAGCTCTCGACGCAAGTGTCACGCCTATAACCCGCAGAAGAAGACCAGAGGTATATTATACCAACATTTCACCTGCTATGATTTTATCATCATCTCAGCCGAAAGACGTAAACTGCTGGACAGAGACCTCCCCCAAGGTCTCCCACATAGACCGGTCTTAAGCCATCCGCATCAAACCGCTTACCGCGACCTTTACCAGATCGTCGGTCTACCTTAAAGAAGGCATACCCCTGCTGCGTCTTCTGGTGCGTGACCGCTACTCCAGAACCTTTCTGCTCCAACGGCCATCAGTTCTGCGCGCTATGTGCCCTGCCTACTGCCACTTCAGCTTGGCTATCCGGAGAGCTATGTCGGCAAATTTAGTTTTCCTGCGGATCTCCTCATTTCTGATTTGATCCCGCAGCATAGCTCTGTTCATCGCCCTCTGAGTGACTTTGAGCTTTCTGATAAGGTGAGCGAGTGTCTCAAGACGAAAGTCTTTGACCTGTGTGTTTTGGTCAAAGACTTTCGTCTTGAGACACTGAGGTATATTAGACGCGAAGATATGTCGTAGCTTCCCGAACGCTAAAACAGGACTATTTTAAATCCAACTTAATAAAGAGCGAGCCTATTACCATCCACGGCACAATTCCAAACTGCATACTGTTGCTAAAAACTCTTCTCCCTAGCCTTTATTATTCCCAAGTCACTTGGGGTCGGCTTTTCTGGTCTAACCGGATTTGACTGGATATCAGTTTTTACACGGAGCGGCTGCCACCTGACCTCCGCAACCCGAAGGCTAACGATACCCTAAGGCTAGACCAGTGTCAGAATATTATAGGGCACTGACTTCTCAATAACGACTGCCATAGATGTTCATGGCAGCCGGGACCGACGGCTTAACGTGCTCTCCGAGGCACGGCGCAGGTAATAATTGTTAATCAATACGCACATAATTTCGAAAATTCATATAACTTCCGAAAGTCAGAGGTTCGCGACGTGGGTTCGAACCCGAGACCCTCTGCATTGCAGTCTGTTGGTCTCCCCACTGAGCTATCGCTGCTACTATTACTAAGAAATGTTGACTGTAAAACCTAATAAAACTTCGTATTTGAGAATTGAACCTTGATCTTCAAGCACAGCAGTCGCATTCACTATCACAGCGTCACCGAGTCAGTCAGTATCAAATATAAAGATATATAAATAATAAACAAACCGTGTCAAAAGCCGATAAAATAGTTTTAATATCAATAATTACTGTTTTATGATAATCGAAACGCATTCAAAGGCGATAACGATCTGTGATATGAACCATTTGCGAGCGATAACACTGACAGTTACAATAAATTGCTACACATAACATACATTATGTATATACTTTTATTCATGTATATAACAAAACAGTGCTTCGATGGTGCCATGGATGCCATGCGACCCAAAGGCGCGGGCCAAAGGTCGATTTCCGATTCGGGCAGTGTTAGTAGCTTTTTGTGTGTGGCACTTCTCAGTGGCAGGAGTTCGGAATCGCTGCTGACCCTACTGAGTGATAGAGGTATTACTATTGAGACTGAGTGACTAGACTGCGTGAGGCTTAATAGCTGACGAAATATGTGTTTAATACGCCACTTCCCACCCCTTCAGGAATTTACAGTCTATGCATCGTGAAATAAATATATAAATATCACGTTGCATATACGCATGGATACCTTACAGTCAAACATACACATAATTAAAGTTAGTAGTTATATCTTAAAAACGTATATATTCCTAAAGAGTCTATTATTTTGTACGAAACATAATCACTACAAAAACATGGGTATAACACCGTTAATACGAAAAAGAAACCTAGAAAAAGGAAAATTCCGACACATTCAGATAAAAAAAGTAAATCGGTAAAATAATTTTCGACAAGCAGGACACGAAGGGTAAAATCTTTTCTTATCTTAGAAAAACAAAACAAGACATGTCATACTATAATTTCGTGCCCCTAACATACCCCTATTCCACGAAACAAACTTGGGCGAGCTCAGATAAAACTACAACCAATATTACTTGACCCATAGGTAGACTTTTTATGTGAAACTTTCCTAAGAATATTCTCGATCGTCTTTAAGTTACCACAGCTTGCTTCGGGCGTATAATATATGCTCATAACCGAAGCAAGCTACAATGACTTTCTAAGCATGAGGCTTTTAACTGAGCTCAAAATAGTTTAAAATAGAGATATTTTGTTTGACTTTAAGTTATCATTGTTTGCTTCGGGCTTATATTTGTAGGCACACATAAGCCCGAAGCACAAAGCAAGCTGTGGTAACACAAAGATAATTATCTAAGACAGCATTTTGTGACTGTTAGAATGTAACGTAAACTAGCTAGTTTAGAAGGTCATATAAGAGTCTCCGCTCAAACCTGGAGCTGGCTACTTTATATAGTAACTAGATATGGCCGTGGTTTCACCCGCATTTATGATTATTGCGCCGCCCCCGTGGGTCGTAGCGTGATGTTATATAGCCTATAGCCTTCCTCGATAAATGACCTATCCAACACTAAAAGAATTTTCTAATTCGGATCAGTAGTTCCTGAGATTAGCGCGTTCAAGCAAACAAACAAACAAACTCTTCAGCTTTATTATATTAGTATAGATACTATAGTGACTAGTGATTTGGAGCTACTTACTTCTTTATTTTTGTTTATTTTATTTTGCTTGTCAAAATGACCACACTCCGCCTGATGGTAATGCCTGATGGTAAGCAGTGGTAAGCAGTCGTGTGGTCTAAGAGCAGTGGCCTCCACACCGTTCTCATAGCAGCCGAAGCGATGTTGAGGTCTCTACTTTGACGGCCTAAGAAGGTGCTTTTTCACGCCCCGCTTAAAGGACCCAGGATTGAAGGAAGAAGGCAACACGTGCCTTGGCAGAGAATTCCATGCCTTAATCGTTCGGCAAAGGTATTAGGACCCAAACTTGTTGGTACGCACTCTAGTCAACTCCACCGTGTAAAGATGGCATCTGAGCCCAGCACGCGTTGTTTTGGATAGGAAAGGGGAGGGCAGGATAAGGTGGAATAACTACATAGCACTACCCTTCGTATATTCTGTAGAAACATGTCAATGCGGCAATGTCCCTACGGAGTTGCAGAAGCTCCAAAACTACTAGTCCTGTCAACAGGGGACGAATATTACCTGATAGGCAGTAAAACCAGTTGTCTACTTAACGTCTGCACACCTTCACTTTTGCAAGTACTCATATGTGCACTCTCCGTGCAAGCCTTCTACAATATGCAATCTGAAAGCCACAGACTGTAAGCCTTATATATAAATTTTAATAAGTCAGATAGTGTACCGACCATTTTACTTAATTATTTGACATAGAGCATATCATGGCATATCACGAGCATGGCTACTGTCAGTATTTGAAGGCTTGTCTTTCGTCGCCTGTCATTAATATCGCCATACATGTCTCTATGATACTATTAGCGGTACGTTAGTAGACTCAGAATAAAATGTCGAACCATGAAGCCTTCGCACCAAGTGTTAAGGTTAATAAATGTATGTACTAGCGGTCTATACTAAGCTCAACGTAAACGCGCAGGGGTCATTCTACGATGGCCACATATACAATCCGACTATTGTTAGATACAAAAACTGAAAATGGAAACATTCCTTTGGGAACATTTCCGTCTGATTCGTACAGTGACCTTTAAATATCTGACACTTGACCTTATCTCCGATGGTGTTAATTCTCTATATAGATAGATTATGGAACAATTTGTTCGAAGCCGACTTTTGTTTAAAACTGCTCTTGAGGAAATAGAATTGCGTTTAATAATGGAGGGAAAACTCTAGAAAAGTGAGCCCAAATATTTTTTTTTAGAAATGACTTGGTGATGTAATTTGGTATAATGCAATTTAAGTTGAAAATTAAAATATTCTTGTTAGCCTCTCCAGCTAAGCTAGAAGACTTATGTTAGCATAAGTTCTCGTCGGTAGGGCAATGTGGGATTCGAAAATGCGATTTTGATTGCAAATCGTCGCTGCACGGATGATGTAGTGGTTGTGGATTCGAATCACATACGGGACACAACTTTGTGTGATCCACAAACGGTAGTTCCGAGTCTGGGTGTTCTTTGTGTTCATTATTTAAATATTTGCAAAGTCCTCCGCGACACAAAAATTATAACTAGTACGGGAGTTGTCTGTTTAGAAATAAACTCCAACGTCTTTTTAATTATATCGCTAACCACGGACAAACAAATAAACTTCCCAGTTAACAAACCTTACGTCACGAAACCTACAAGTCAATTTACAGTTACATAGTCCAAAAGAACAATTATATGTCAACATGATTTATATTCCATATTGACTCATTATAATGTACCTACATCTAAATCTTATTAATGATGCATAAAATGTAGGTGAGCTAGGGTTAATTAATTCTCATAGTACAAATCAGGTCAATGCACCTGATTAGTGCTAAAACCATTAATACTTAACTATGTTGACATACTGAATACAATAGCAATGTCAATACCTACATGAATTAATTGTATTATTTTATTTATAAATACTATACAGCGAAATGCGATTGCCACGGAAATGGTTCGATTGATTTGAAAATCGTACGATTCGAATGTCGATTTGCTCGAATAACAATCGCATATTCGAATCACGACTTCATGACACATTAATTAGATTTTCAAAGTCAAAGTCCAAGTAATTTTTTTTTATTCATTTGTGTCACAAAGTCACACTTACGAACGTTAAAGTTTATGACTTAGCGAAGTACTAAATTCACAATTATTTTAGTTGCTAGGTTCAGGCAAAAGGTTAACCCTATGAGAGTATATCTGCACGAAATTCACGGTGTGTTATGCCATTCGCATCCTCTATACATATATCCATTCGAGTAACAATCAGTAATGATCGAATGCATTCGGTTATTCGAATATTTAATCCATAATACCACTTCGCTATTTTATAGGTATCTCTAAAAAAAGAGATACGTGAGCCGCCACATCAAAGATCTCGAGTTCAATCCCACGCACCTCTCACTTTTGGCAGTTATGTGCGTATTTAATACTTAATAAGGATAATAATGTTATAAATATTTTAGTTGTTCCTTTATAAGTTAAAGCGAGCATAGCAGTCTACATTGTTCTGTTACTAAGCAGAATTAATATAACTAGCGGTCGCCTAGTGCTCGAAATACGACCAAAGTTCGCCTGTAAGATATTGCTGATATATGTAACCATAGTTACGCGCTTCGACTGCGTGTGTCAAATACATGGTTGTGTGCGTTTAGTGCTTTTTCATTAAATTAATGTATTTCCAATGCATATTTTATATAAATATTAGGATTCGCCCCTTCTTCTCCATATAAACTTTAACTGTGCCAAATTTCATACTCCTCCGCCCGCGCAATTTTCGTAAAAAGGGGTACAAAATTTTTGCTTCACGTATTAATATATAGATATGCAACAGCGATAGGGATAGCCCTGGGAGAACATTAGACTACCACGCATCGATCTTCGGTTCAATCCCAAAGCACGTATCTTTGAATTTTCGAAGTTGTGTGCGTGTTCATCTGTGAAGGCTTGAAATACATACACAGACATAATCTATTAAGTCTAGCCACCGGTGTGCCGCTGCGACTCAATAGGTAAAAATCGCTTTTTCCATATTCTATGCCATTCTCCGCAAACGGTGTGCTTGCCTGCTACGCAGAATGCGTGTTAGCTCACACAGCATGTTGAACACATTGTGATTCGTGTTCGGTGGAACAGTCCGATTTTGGGACGCTGGATACGATTACACACGACGTAGACAGTGTCCAGAAACCGGATCTGTCACATCATATTACGTGTGAAATTGAAATGTTACAAACACTAGGTTAAGGATTTTGGCTGTTACTAACACTTTATGGACCCTGGTCTGCAATAAATCTCTTCTCTCAAGCCTTTTTTATATTATTTCCAAGTCACTTGGGGTCAGCTTTTTATAGTCTAACCGGATATGACTGGATATCAGTTTTTACACGGAGCGGCTGCCACCTGACCTCCGCAACCCGAAGGCTAACGATACCCTAAGGCTAGACCAGTGTCAGGATATTACAGGGCACTGACTTCCCAATAACGACTGCTATAGATGTTCATGGCAGCCGGGACCGACGGCATAACGTGCTCTCCGAGGCACGGAGCAGGCGATAATTGTCAATCAATACGCACATAATTTCGAAAGGTCATATAACTTCCAAAAGTCAGAGATGCGCGAAATGGGTTCGAACCCGAGACCCTCTGCAAGTCTGTTGGTCTCCCCACTGAGCTATCGCTGCTCTCGTGGTCTGCAATAAATATTTATTATTATTATATAATGGTGAAGGAAAACATCATAAGGAAACCTGTATGTCTGAGAGATCTTCAAAATGTTCTCAAAAATATATGAAGTCTGCCAACCCGCACTAGGCCTATTGCCTAACTCTTTTTATACTGAGAAGTGGCCTCTGCTCAGAAGTAGGACAGTTTATATACAGAACCGTTATTATTATTTATGATCAAGGCTACAGAACTTGAGTAAATGTCTGGCTCACTGCTGAAATAATGAGTTAAATAAACCATTAAGCATATGGATGAGAACTTAATATTGTCTTATGTTTACGCGAATGTTATATATTGAAATTAAACATTTTATACGGATTTGGTCGCGTTGTTTATTTTACTTTTAATCACTATTATCACATCATTTTGCAACTCTAACACTACTATTATTGAACTTTACAATAATTTAACTATAAGCTATAAATTTAAAAAAAAAAGTTATAGCTTATATAGTAGTAAAGTTCAATAATAGTAGTGTTAGAGTTTTCAAAATTATGTAATAACAGTGTTTAAAGTAAAATAAATCCGTATAAAGTGTTTAATTTCAATGGATGAGAACTATTAAAGTAACCGGAATTCGGTATCACTATCAAAGCCTGACTAATATTACTAGGGGTCGCCAAGTGGTCGAAATTCGCCCATAACTTATTTAAATTTTAAATTTGATCGTTATTAAGGTTTTATTGTCTATAACTATACCCTTATAATCACATTTCATTTAGTGACCTATTCCACATACATATGTATGTAACCATAGTTACGAAGCATTCTAGGAAGTCAACCGAATAATGCCGAAATACTACGAACGCGATTCGACTGCATGGTTTTGTACGTGTAGTGTTTTTTAATTAATTTATTGTATTTCTAATTCATATTTTATAAAAATATTAGGATTCACCTATCCTTCTCCATATAAACTTTAACTGTGCCAAATTTTATACTCCTTCATCCGCGCAATTTTCGTAAAAAGAGGTACACAGTTTATGCTTTACGTATTAATATATACATAAATGCGAATATGAATTTGTCTGTTTGTTTGTTACGCTTTCACGCCTTAACTTTCCGACCGATCACCATGAAATTCCGAGTCGGTTGTCAAGCCTATCGCCGTCTACAGGGCACTGTTCCAGACACCATGTTGCTATTAGTAATTTCTTGACTGGAAACCTAAAAACATTTTGCCCGGCTCAAGAATTAAACCCGAGACTATCTGATCTCGATCGACGTATTCAAAAACTATATCAAATATACATAGTTTTATAACAGTTTAATGTAAATCCCTTTCGAAAAGAGAAAATAAACATTAACTAAATTATATAATCCAAGGTCTTTTCAGATATGATGACAATTAAAGCTCATTAAGGCCAGCTTCCTTCCTATATACGAGAAACGAGACGTCTTAACTACTGACATGGCAGATAACATTTTAACATATCTTTTATAGTATATGTATCAAAGATTAACTGTGCCCGAAACTCGCATACATGTTGTCAGTATTACGGTAAAGGATTACATAAGCTATAAACCATAAAAGACATTTGTTCCCCAGAGATAAAAATTAATTGACATAATCTACATTAACGCAAGCGAAGCCGCCGGCAAAGTCTAGCAAAAATAAAAGTCTCGAGATTACAGAAATGGCTACAAAATAATACAAAATATAATAACATCAACCACATTTCGTCCACCATAAACCTATTCCCATATACAAGAACATAATTCCAAAGCCAAAACGGCAGGCCTTTCTCACGAACTTTGTAAATGAACCTTTCTGCTTCGCTCCTTTGGGAGCTGCCGTGATGATTTCACTTATACGACTGTACCCTTCGGACATAGGGCTACCATACGTTACATTTAAAGGTTTGGAATTGAATTTAGATTACTTTTAAATAGTCAAACGTATATTTTACTGAAATCGTTCTATACAATTTACTCGTATATTGAATAGTACTTTAATGGCTGTACGGATGGCTCACTGGTCTAAGGTGTCACCTCGCCACTGCCACTGCGTTGAGTGTTATGGGTTCGAATCCCACACGAGTCAAAAATTTTTGTGATCTATAAATTGTTGTTCCGATTCTGGATGTTCTTTGTGGCCGTTGTTTAAATGTTTTTGAAGTGACGCAGGAATAAATTATAGCGCACGAGTAGTTAAAAACCAAAAAAGGAAACTAACGTTCTTGGCTACATATATCTAACCTATAACGTAGCGGCACAATGGCGATTAGACACAATAGGTTTTCAATTATATCTAGCATTTCAATTATTGGCACGTTAATCGAAGTTACCTATGCATTTTATCATTATAATAGTAATATTATCTTCAAACTGTTGTGTTGGATCCGTGACATACGTTTGCCCTATTATTTGTGTGCGAACACGAGTCCTAGGGTTCGATTCTCGGGTCGGGCAACGTCATAAGGTTATTCTGTGAGGAAATATATAGTAACAGCAAGGAATCTACATCTGTGCCTGGTAGACATCAATAGGCTATTATAGTGAACCAAACAAGAATCTGGCATAATGTAGGTACTACTACATTACGCCAGATTCTTTATACACCTCTGTCGCCGATATCCCATGACCAATCAAATATGCTATGAGTGACAGACTCATCAGCCCAGCCCAGCCTGTCTCAGATCAGCCCTATCTATGAATAATAATTGTCTTATTGTATGAGAAGGATTTGGCCTAGAATGACACAGCAGATTTACACACTAATATACTTTAGGCCGCCAATAGGTCATAAAAACTTACGATGAAAAATACTTAAACACGGCTTCTAAAAATGATTCGAAGTTGGTTGGTGGTAAGTTTACACTTTGCCCCGACGATTCGGTTGCTTTACAGCAGCCATGTTCATGGGGAGACTATCTCCCCGTGAATATGGCTGCTGTCGAAACGTCGGGGCAAAGTGTAAACTTAAATAAGTTTTCATTAATTTAAATAGCTTAAACTATAGTAAAGTTCAATAATAGTAGTATTAGAGTTTCAAAATTATGTAATAAAACGTGTTTTAAAATAAACAACGCGACAAAATCCGTATAAAATAGTTTAATTTCAATAAATCGAATGTTCGATATTTCAATTACGAATTGAGATTTGACTAAAAAGAACCAGTTTTTACGCCAGACTTAAAGATTTCGAGTCTTTCTAAATATGGTGGCAGGTTTAATGATCAAAGTCCGGTGAAAATCTCAAAGTGGCAGCCCTATGAGTATGGAGCTTAAAGTTTATCGCTGTAATCTTCGTCCAAGTAATATGAGAGGAGTGTATAAAATTCTTGAGGTCCTCAAGTCCCTCGCCGGTAGAATTTAGAATACTCGCGGGTAAACCGCGATCTGTGCGGTTTACGGTTTTGTTTCTAGTTACGCGTTTGCGTTATTTTTAGTTGAGTATAAAGTTTGCGTTTGCTTATTTCTTTTATTTAGATAGTGTCGAGTGTGTTGTGATATGTACGTAACCATACTTTTTGCCTTAAGGCTGTGTATTTAAAGACCCGTTTAGTGGTTTTTGTTATTACTTGCTCATGTCATTATCATCAGAGGTGTTGGTAGAGGTGTACAAACCCAAGTCGCTGAAGTAGTATCAGTTCCAGCAACCCACCCACTATTTGAGTACAGTAGTAGGTTTAGGCGGTAGGACCCAGGACTTTCCATCTTGCCGCCGGCGGGCCCCACATACCTTCTCCACTCACTTTACCCACAGAGAGGGATAAGTAAATAGCATTCAACAAAGTTAAAAAAATATATATATACACCGACATTTCGTTAGCTAGTAGTCGTAGTTGAAAAATATCTCAAATATACACAGTTTTATAATAGTTTAATATACCTATACTATGCATGACCCTTTGGAGAAAAGAAAATACACATATACTAATTATATAATCCAAGTTGGTTTTCGTATATCATGACAATCAAAACTCACTATACAAAATATATGTTTAGTTTGATTGGTTGCCTTGCTAATACCGCCGCGCCAAATGTTGCGGGTTCGATCCCCAATCGTGACAAACATTTGTGTGATCTACAAATAGTTTGCCGTGTCTGGGTGTACTTTGTGTCGGTTATTTAAATGTTTGTAAAGTCCCCCGCAACATAGGAATTATAACTAATGCGGAAGATGTATTAAAAAAAAATTCTTCTCCCTAGCCTTTTATTATTCCCAAGTCACTTGGGTCAGCTTTCTAGTCTAACCGGATTTGACTGGATATCAGTTTTTACACGGAACGACTGCCACTCAGGTGGCAGTCGTTCCGTGTAACCCGAAGACTAACGGTACCCTAAGGCTAGACTAGTGTCAAGATATTAGAGGGCACTGACTTCCCAATAACGACTGCAATAGATGTTCATGGCAGCCGGGACCGACGGCGTAACGTGCTCTCCGAGGCACGGAACAGGCGTTAATTGTCAATCAATACGCACATAATTTCGAAAGTCATATAACTTTCGAAAGTCAGAGGTGCGCGACGTAGGTTCGAACCTGAGACCCTCTGCATTGCAATCTGTTGGTCTCCCCACTGTATGTACAATATAGTCAATAAATTGTCAGTAGGGGGATCTATTGTCCTCAGAGCTCTAATTACACTGGACAGTTAACCCCTTACTGAACAACCCAAAACAACGAACAAACCATTCAATATTAAAAATATACCCCTAATCTATTTACACACACAGAGAAACACAATCTGTCTATTCAACACATCGTCAACCCCCAACAAACCATCAATTTTCGTATAGTTTTTCCAAATCAACGAATGGTCATTAGAATAAACATGTGTGGGGGTATATTCGACCGAATCGCTTCCGGATGCTCCATTTATTATTGCTGTTAACCCTCCCAACGCGGTCGGAAATTGTCTGTTATTATAAATCGATTAGTTATTTGTTTGTTTTGGGTACTGAAATACACATTTGGTATCGCTTCTATTGTGTCTTTGTAAGCATGTGTGCATGGTCCAACTAATTGTTTTAATATGTCTGCCGTACCAACGTAATTAGGTAGAAAAAGATTATATCGTGGCCTATGTATTGTTATCCTTACTAATTATGACAAAAAAAGACTAAAAGGACAAATTAACAAACACACTAACAGTGTGTTTGTTAATTTGTCCTTTTTACATTCCAATAGAGCAAAGGAACGAAATGATTATCTCAAAAAAACATGGGACGGATTTCCGGACCAGAGGGTGATGTAGACTACATTTTGACAAGAAAAACGTGTAGTTTATACCCACGTATAAGCTAATAGCTACTAAATCCATATTAATAGTGAAAATCTTTGTCCATAACGCTTTCACGACTAAACAACTAAACCGATTTTAACCAGATTTTATTGATTCCTGTACTCAATGCCGGTGAATCTAACAATACTTGTGAAATTTGAAACAAAACACAACTATTACATATGAATTTTGAAAATAGACACATATGCATATTTTTCTTTCTTTGCACGTAAAAAAAAACTGATCTAAACTTTTAAGCAGCACATCAAGATGAAATATGCACTAGATTTGAATAAAGTCATCCAGCAATACAACTGAAAACCGCATTTAATTAACATAACATAACATATCATAACAATAATCGTTTCTGTTACAGTTACAATTAAATTAGATGTATGTGTAATATGAGAAGTTTTGGGAACTACGTTTTAAATAAAGGCAAGCAGATAAGCCAAATTCTACAAACATACGCGGAAACTCGTGCCTTAAAACCATCGAAGCTAGCAGAATATTAAAAGGTAAAGCTAAAAATACCAGTGAGAATAAAATAAACTGTATAACAAAATATTTTAACGGCAGCATTCGTTTAATATTTACTTCGGTGCCACATTTTAAATAGAGTCCTATGTAAATATTTTCTGTACTGTTTTCCCTGGTGTGTTAAATATAAACATGCAATTTTTCGATAAACATTTTTACAGCGGTCTTTTTATAATGATTTTTATTCTAACCGCCATCAGTAGTGAACTGTGCTGTGAGTAGGTCTCTAGTTAGATTTCTATACTGGGATAAATGTTTTTGGGTATTCTGGTAGGTATTTACAGTAAGAACACGCAGTCTGGAAATGGAGGCTGTAGGTGGCAGTGAGCTCGGTCCCTATTACCTGAGACCTATGAACATAGCTTCTAAATATGAGCATTGAAGGCCGGAGATATAAATCTCAGGCCTACTACACTCACTAGGTAGGCAGTGAAGAATCTCTGCCTACGTCTTCGGGCATATGGAAGTGTAAGTCTATGTATGTACTTTTGTCTATGCCGTCTATTTCGTTCTATTTTCAAATATTAGAGGATGAGAGAGAGAGAGAGAGAGATGGGGATATTTTGAACCCTGACATTTAGCAGCAGGGAATTACTATAGCAAATTATCTTCAATCGTAGGCACTCAAATTACATACGGTTAACCCAACGCATACTATGAACGCTTGAAAATACCTGATGTATACCTGGGATAGTAGACGAAACGTAAATGAGCATACAGGTCTCTTATCGGACAAAACCTGCAGAAGGCGTTGCTATCAGGACGAGATATCAACCATGCTATTCTGCTTAGAAACCCCTCTCGAACTCGATTTTCGCTTCGCTAGTAACCATCCGTTATTGTCATTACTGTAGATTATTGTAGAGAAACTCGAATTATAACAGAAGGCTTGGATGTGAGTTTGGAAGAAAGATTTACCTACCAGAATCGCACAGCTTTCTGCCTAAGCATCAAAATCTCCACTGTGATCAAATCGAATTAACGTTAATATCGATTGTAGCTTGAAAACTGCATTAATAGAAACTAAAAATATATCTGCTCGAAAAGCACTTAAATATTTACATTCGATTCGGAACATGGGTTCATTGGAAATTCTAAAATAAAGTTCTCATTAATAATTCAGTTGATACTTTTAATAAATTATTTATGTTCGCTATATGCCTTTTTTATAGAAAACATAGTTTTACTTTAATTAGAATTGATTGCCACGTTCATTACGTGGAATAATTTTTCATTCAAAATTCTTCTTGTTTAATCGGTCAAGTCTTAAAATAACAGATATATTTAAAAATATATTGTGTCTCGCCCCCGGTGTGCTGTTGCTACTTAATAAGTTAATTTAAAACGTAGTATTTGGACGTAACGTTGGTGAAGCAATATCCACATGTCTTTGTCTCCTGTTTTCCTTTTAATGTCTTGATACGACACTTCCACTTTTTACTTCAATTGTTTGATAAAAGAAGGGAAGTGACAGAAGACCTTAAAGGTGCTCCCACACAGCAGTTATATAACGTTAGAAACTGACTTATAACATTTGTTTTTAAACAATTTATAACAAAAGTTATAAATTGTTATTGATGTTATACAACTTCATTTAACAAAATTTTTTACAACTGATTACAATATGGTATAACAAAATATAACTTTTGTTGTATAACATCATCAGAGCCTCAGCGGGACGTTAGCGGAAGGGAGCTGGGGAGCTGCTGAGGAGGGGGGGGAGGTTGCGCGAGCGCAGCTTTAGTCGGTTCATTCGGTGCAATGGTGAAGCACGTGTTATATGTTATTTGTCAAAATGTCTCCTACTTGGAGTAATGAAAATGTGATCAAATTGATTGAACTATTTCAAGAGAAACAAGTCTTGTGGAATACGCAGATGGATGAATACAAGGATCGAAATAAAAAACATGACGCATGGATGCAAATTGCGGCTGAATTTAATTTGGATAAACAGTCGATTGAAAAAAAAATGCGGTCACTTATAGGTCAATTTCAGAGAGAGAGTAAGAAGCCTAAATCAGGTGCGGGGGCTGACGATATACCAAAATGGTTTGCGTATAAAAATCTTTTATTTTTAAAAGATCGAAACAAGCCAGAAGAAACTGTTGATGGTGGATTGTCGGTGAGTAATAATTTTGACTATGGTTAATAATAGCTAGATGCCCAATCCAGTAAACCTTCATGTGAAAAATAATCAGCAAACTCATTTCTTATCACTTTCCCATCTTCTGTCGGTGTTTCAACTGGTTCCAGAGATGTTAACTGCTGCGTTTCTGATCTCCATTCTCCAGATGTATGCGCAGCACCTGAATTTTCCCTATCATAATATTGAGGTGGGGCGTAAATAGTGCTTGATTTGGTTTTCCTCAAAAAATTATGTAGAAGCACACATGTCATAATTAAAGTAGTAGTTTTTTGTGGATCTAATAAAATTATACTTCGTAATACTCTAAATCTGGCTGACAAAATTCCAAATGCATTCTCTACCGTTCTTCTTGCGCGGCTCGTTCTATAATTAAATATTCTCTCTTTAGTATTGTTATCCTGGGGTCCTGCAAAAGGTTTTAGCAAATGCTTTTCTAACGGAAATGCGTCATCTGTTACAAATACATAAGGAACAGGTGTGGTTCTTCCTGGAAGTGGACAATCTCTTGGTAAATTCAAATTACGTTCAATTATATTTTTTCGAAAGGGTGTGTTTGCAAATACTCCGCCGCCGTCACTTATACGTCCTTGGCACCCAATGTTTACGTATAAAAAATTATATTCGCGTCAACCAATGCTAAAAGAACAACACTATAAAATCCTTTGTAATTGTAATATTCGCTTCCGCTTCCTATTGGTTTTTGTATGGCTACGTGTTTTCCGTCGATACTTCCCAGGCAATGGGGAAAATTCCACTGCTTAAAAAACTTATTTGCAACCTGTAACCATTCTTGAGCAGAAGTTGGCATCTGAAATATAATAAAACATGTAATATAAGTTTAAATTGTTTCATAGTAAACATTCCACACTAGCTTTATTCATTAAAGTAGCCACTGATGTGACACGTATAACAAGAATAATGCAGCAGTACCTGCAGTAAAAGGTACGAATTGTAGCGGCAACGCATGTGAGATAATATTTTTTGGAATTGAAAGCGATAACTGCCAGGTAGGGTAGTACTAGTTACAGAATAAATTATAATCTCAATTTCGTTGCCACTACAATTTGAACCTTCTATTGTAGGTAGTAAAGTTGCTATTTCTGTAAATTATTTTAATTATTATTCATTTCAGGTCAACGAAACTCAAAGCGGAAATCAAATGAGTGACACAAATACTGAATCCGACATACCAAATGAGAAGACATTCACGGTCCCGAAAACATTTCGTAAAAGATTCAGGCCACAAGTTACACAAGACAGAACATCAGAGGAAGCTTTGAAACTCTTGAAAGACATGTATGAGAGTCGACGCGACAGAGATGAAACTGATATTTTTGGAGAATATGTCGCAAGCAAACTTAAAAAAATCAAAAATACTTATGCCAGAAATACCGCGCAATATCATATTAATAATATTTTATTCAATGCTTCCATGGGAAAATATGATTGGCCAACCAATACGATGGAAACACCCAGTAATACTGCTGGTGCTTCCAAAGGATACAACAGTGCACCAAGTCCATCCACTTCCGCGGTTAATATTAGCACTGGTGGCAGAGAACACAGCAATACACCAAGTCCATCCACTTTATCGGATAATTGTTCAATTACTAACACACAATTCAGTGAAGATTCTACGCAATCATTAGATGATTTGTTGCAATCAATCCAAAACAAATGATAACTTTGGATCAACATTGATTTTTAGTTTGCTTGCTGTACGGCAAAAAATAATTTTAAGTTTACTGTATTTTCATTGAACATTTCTGAAAAAATATTATTAATGTTAACGTTGAAATAAAAGAACTGATTTGTACTTACGTGTAAATATTCTTTTAATCCCTCGTTGAGAGCCTCGCACACTTCTGGTATGATCATACTTATAAGTTGGTGTGATATTTTGAACACATCTCCAAGACTACCATAACTGCTACCGGTTGCTAAAAACCTTAATGTAACTGCTAATCTCTCTGTATAATTTATTGCTTTTCTCCAATTAGTATCCTGCTTAGCAATATTCTTTCCGACTAAATTCAGGAGAAATTCGAATTCTGAACTGTTCATTCTTAAAAAATCGTTCAAACAGCCATCAATGCCCAAATCTTCCAAATATTCTGTGGAACTGTACTGTTCTCTCGCTTTCAGAGTTCGACGCATCCAGTAAGAGCGCCTTTTCTTCTTTTTTTTCAAACAAAAAATAAACGCCAAACCTATCAGCACTTCCTCCATTATTGGGTCACTACCACCTTCCTCGAAAGACAAACCCAAACTGATTGAACATAATGTTATACGATGTTATACAACGAGTTCAACTAATGTGGGAGCGTTTATAACATATAACATTTCTTAACATGTTATAGAGTTATTGTTACAAGCTATTATAAATGTTATCGTGTTACACAATGTTGTATAACGTTATATAACTGCTGTGTGGGAGCACCTTAACGTCAAGATTCTATCCCTCCTTTCGTTCCTTAAATTTTTCTTTCTAGGATTGTTTTGAAAATGTATTTATGTCATAATCTAGTGGGCAATTATTATAAGTAATCATGACAGGATATGGAAGGCCCTATCCCGTCAGGATTACTAATAATAATTAATTCACTTCAGTTGTTCTATATAAAAATATATTAGCATACATACATACATAGATTCACGCCTATTTCCCAGAGGGGTAGGCAGAGACTACGGACTTCCATTTGGCACGATCCTGACACACCTCTCTGGCTTCATTCTCTTTCATTTCTCATACACGCTCGCCAGTTTGTTAGCAGTAAAGACATTATACCGATTCGGTATAGAGTCTTTACATTTTACTAAAAGCAATATACAGTGTGTCCCGTCATGAACTAGCGATATTGTAAGTACCGATAAAACAACTATTTTAATACACAAATAAACTACAAAATCAAGTCCAAACTACTTATCAGCTATGTAGCAGCCATTTTGTTTTTTTTATTGAAATATTTTCTACGTGGACACAAAAACCTGTAGCTGTAGCTTGCAACAAGCCGGAGGTGGCCGCTTTGAAAAATTAATGTGATTTGCGTTATTGTAATGTAAAATCTTTACACAAATAAATGTTAATGAGAATTTTGTGTTTTATTGATTTTCCTTTTTAGGATTCTGACCATGGTGCTTGCGCATAGGCTATGTTCAAACAACAATAACTTCTAAACCAATGGTCATACAGCTGTAAATTGAATGTTGTATCGTAGCTTAAATTATACCCTGTCAATCTCGCAGAAAAACAAAATGGGTCATCGGGGCTATTTTTGCAATAATGTACATTGATTTGTTTATTCGTGTCAGTTTTTTCAAATATTTTAGTTGGAATTTGGTTTTTTTTCAAAGATTTGATAGTGACAACTCTTCGATCAAGTTGTAAATGATAGACAATAGTATTGCCCTTCGAATAAGACTATTTTTATTCCAGTATGACCTAAATTTTGAGAGATATGATGGTTTTTGTGTCCACGTAGAAAATATTTCAATAAAAAAAACAAAATGGCTGCCACATAGCTGATAAGTAGTTTGGACTTGATTTTGTAGTTTATTTGTGTATTAAAATAGTTGTTTTATCGGTACTTACAATATCGCTAGTTCATGACGGGACACACTGTATAATAGAGATAAATAAGATATAATATAGTCAAAATTATTAAGAAAAATCAGGTCGTACTATATATAACCCTTATTAAACGCTGTGCATAACCTTTTAACGTATAGTAACTTATCTACATTATCGGTTATGAATCGACACATAAATTTACCCCTATCCCGGTGAGGAATTCTAAGACTTTCGTTCCATTTTCCATGCTTGCTCATCAGTTTAGAGTACCCTTAACCCTCTGTGCAGAATATATCTGGTCTAAGGCCTTACCACAACTTGGCAGATATTGTGTTTGCATACGCAAGAATGAGACAGCTTGCTACAGAATATTTAGCTTTATTTCCTTCACAAACGTGGGGCAATAATGCTTCTAAAGATTATGGTACGGCCTATCTATGGTCTGTCTATAGCGTTCATATCTTTCTGAAATATTTTCTGGTTCCTACAAATCATATTATCTAGAAGGTTCCACATACATCTGGTATATTTTCGCCAACAACCATACCACTAACCGATAATATTCGGTACAATATCTCGCACAAACTACAAGTCCAGTGCAAACACCATTCAAGTTGGCAAACGTAAAATATCGGCAGTTAGAGGGGTGACAGGGAGGGCGACTGATTTAGTTTACTCAAGTCGAGACATTATCGATTGGGACCCACGGAGTTTTTGGGTAGTTCCGTGATCGGTGGTTACGCGATAAGAATAAAAATGGATGAATGAGCATCGCCGGGATATGTGTTTACTGCAAAGGTATTAGAGTGCCAGGGCACGGTAGCTTTTATTTTTTCATTCTGGTGCTAGATGCTACAATTGTATACCACGTTATAAATGACCCTCGGAATAGTCAGTATATTAGTATTGTGACATCACTAAAGAAACACTGTCCACAAAATTTTATTTTCTTGTATGGTATATCTGAATTTAATATGTATAGTTTTAACGTAAATTTAAGTAAGTCGTAAGTTCAACCTAAGATTTATTATATATTAATCTTATATTGTAATCGTATATATTTTTTACGATAAGTACGATAAGTTCATATTGAAATAGAGTATCACTTATATTGTACTGTACAATTAAAGATTGAATTGGATATTGGAGTTTTTTTTTTGGAGGATTGTAAATTGCCATTTAGTATTATTGTAGGTATAAAAGTTCTGTAGAAACAATAGTAGCATTAAATTTCTCACCATTAATATTATGATCCAATTGTAGGTAGCAAAATGACTCCTTATATCTAAATAATTTAATTTACACTCATATTTCATAGAGAGACAAACGTTGACCTTTGTAGCTTTACGTGTAATCTTTTTTCTAGACTTTCTTAGAAAATATAATATGGCTGAACTTTATCAATAAACTTCTTTGAATCTCCAGTTCGATCACCTTTTCTTTGTGCTTCGACGCTTCGAAACACACATGTACAACACATAATCGCAATTTTATTATAAAAGCGACTTAATATTTGGTAATTAGCTAGTTTGAACTCTAATTGTGTGACTATAAATTTTGATAACATGTTTTGTTAAGTAATTGCCATAGAGTTTAAATTTGTTGAATCCTAAATACTGACATAGGTCTTTGTTCTATATACCTAATTTCTAACATTATAATACAAGCATATATCTCCAAATGTAGACGTGTACTACATATCCACATTGCGTCTGCTATGGTTGTATATTCCAGGATATAAGAGCAAGCCTGTTGCCGTTGGGCCTGGCACGGTTCCAAACCCCGCGATAGTCCTGTGATTTTCTTAACACAAAACCCCATGAAAACTTAACTGACCGAGACCTCAAGCGCAAGACCTTGCAGCAAAAACTTTCAACTGCACAAACAGAGTAGCGGTTTAGGAAAGTGGTCACATTGCCACTGCTGTTGCACCAAGTGGGGAGGGACATTAAATTGTGTGACCCACATATAGTTGTGCCGAGTCTGGATGTTTTAGTACCCGTTATATGAATGTTGTCTCTCCCAAATAATTACTAATGCGTTGTCTTTTAAAAATAGAAGCTATGTTTTATCGCAACAAAGCCGGACAGGGCTGCTAGCAAAGAACAATTTACGAAAAAGAGCAATCTGTGTCAGCCAAAATTTATGTGCGACCGTATAATCATTACATAGGCGGTTCTACAGACGGGTTAAAAGAATGTTTACCGCCCACCTCCAGTTGTTATCAAAATAAGCGCAGTATCAGTTCACATCCTTATAAGCGATCGTCTGTAGGTGGTCTTATAATGAACGCGTCCTGTTTAACCAATTGGTTAATTGTGGAGTACTGTGCAAGCTCTGTGAAACTATGGCCTAGTTCATTTGTTACATTTACTATAGCATGAGTCTATGCATTTTACTAGAGGCAACGATGGGTTGTTATATTTCTAGGGTTAAATAAATACGCAGATTTCCACCTTTACCGTTAAAGCAAGCGAAAATTAACTGATTAATAATAACATAACTTTAAAAATTCTGAGATGCCTTGGGATCGAACTCGAGACCTCTGTGTGGCAGTCCAATGGTTATTGCTGCTAATTTTGTTGTTATTATTTCTTAGATTTAGTAACATGTTGGCCGTATATTGCATTTCTATTCTTTATTTTCTACTTTTTAGTTTGCTTTTTTAATAAAGCGTGGTTTTTATTTTTTTTAAACTATTATTTATTTTTAATTTTTTTAGTACTTTTTATATTTTATTCTAAATTATTGTATTTTCATCGGTCCTTGATAAGTATGCCAAATTTCGAGTTAATCCGACGTTTTGAAAGGGATCAAAATCATGTTCAAAGTTTTCATTACATACATATTAACATATGTACGTATGAAGCTAATAAAAGCGTGTTAAAATAGGGAAAATCTTAACTGATTTTGATATGACCGTGTTTGGAAACGTGATTTCAGTTATAATCGGAGTAAATAAGCTAGTTCTTTTATTAGTGGTAGGAGGCAAACGAGCAGACGGATTACCTGATGGTAAGCGATTACCGCCGCCCATGGACACCCGCAACACCAAAGGAGTCACAAGTGTGTTGCCGACCTTTTAATTTTATTGTGCCAACTATGTTCTGTTCCCATTTAATAGGCGGGAAACCTATTGCCGACCTCCATTACGTGGGATACGCTCTCTTATTATTATCTCTTTGCTGGTCATATTTTTATATTAGCAATCTGATTGGTCATAACAGTCATGAAGATGGCAATTTCTCAAGACGTAGGCAGTTATGAAATCATCTTAGTAGATTTGTTCACATGATTATCTAATAGAATTTGTCTAAGAACATATCGCATGAATTTTAACTTAAATTTATGTTGAGAAACCGAAATGTGTGATTATGTTTAAAGATACTAAGAAAACTATGTTTTATTAAAATCGTTGCCTTATCAATGGCCGGTATGTAGTGAATTTAAGGTCTCTGAGGGATATCTATGATCTCGAATACTAAAATGATGGGTATATCATAAATAACTTCATGAAGACAGGAAGTCAAATGTCATCTTGGAAAATGTTAATTAAATAAACAAATTGTAGAAAATATGATTGTCAATCAAACTCTGCAAACTCTGTAGTACAGGCTTAGTCTAGTGAGGGAAATTATATGATACAAAATAAAAACAAAACAAAATAATTTTGAACATTGTAAACAAATATTTGGTTTTTGAAACATATTTTGTATTATTTGTAATTTTTATGGCAATAAATATATTATTATTCTCTTCATTTCCTAATTTTACAATAGTAATTATATTTTTGAATATTTAATTGTAAAAAAACACATTTAAAATATAAAAACATGTATATTATTATTATTAAACTTCGACTTATATTTTCTTTTGGGGTAGTATTTAACTGTTCCTCATTTTTTTGCCTTTGTTCCACCAAAAATACTAATTGCACAGCAAAATATATTTAAAGAAATCAAACTAAGTCGACGGAGCCTCGCTTCGCGGGGTTCCTATTTTTTGGTGGGTTTAAGAAGCAACCTAACCCTTCCGACACGGAATACATTAATTTGAGGCGTATAGGTGCTCGTGATGATATATTTTAGTAAGCATATTTTGCTGTGCAATTAGTATTTTTGATGGTCATTATATATAATCCCTTTTCTTTTATAGTTTTATATACCTACTTTATTTACTATTGCCCCGCGAAACGGGGCTCCGTCGATTTAGTTTGATCTCTTTAAATATATTTTGCTGTGCAATTAGTATTTTTGATGGTCATTATATATAATCCCTTATCTTTGTGGCGCGGCGATAGTGAATGCACTATATTACAACTTTGATTGTGCCTTAGCGGCGCGCGGCGCATTGGTAGTGTAGGCGATTGCTTTGCATGAGGTGTCAAGTTTGTTTCCCGGATCTAACAAAGTTTTATTGAGTTATACTGTCAAGTAATTCTTAGCTGTAGCACAAAGTCTGCCCGCTGCCTATTACGTGGGACTTAAAACAATAGTCGGCGTGGATACAGACTAAACACTATGCAAGTATGTTTTATAATATACATTACATATATCTGCAATTTCATTCATGTGCATTACAGTTTGCCCGTAACGTTTTAACCTGCCCTTTGACAGAGGCTCACAAGCGAACCGCTACATTTGTATCTACCGTAAATGTATTACTGGCTCGGATACGAGCCATCAAATGCGCGCTACTTTAAACCTTATTTTCCTAACCTTAACGCTTAAAACTGATTGTTTATTGGCTACGAATGCATTTGTTTCTAGTAAAGGACATTATCATAAAGTAGGTATTACAAAAATATAAACATACAATAAGTTAAGGCGAATCACGCTACGCTTTATAAATTAATAATAATAAATTCTACCACATACACACAGCACCCTCTAGCTCAAACTAAGCAGAGCTTGTACTATGGGTACTAGACAATGGATAAACATACATGTTTAAATTTTTTTGTAAATACATACATATTACAATTATTCTAAATATAATTATATAATACAATAATACGTGGCATAGATTTTAAAATATACATCAAGCTACTTAAATGTTAAAACCGCATCGAAATCCGTCTAGTGGTTTACACGCGATCTCGGTACTAACAATAGTAAATAGTCGTTCTCAAGTATTTTCTCAACAATTACTCCTATTTCCAAAAACAACCCTATTACAATTTTACAATAGAATAGATAGTACCGGTACTCAAAAAATAAATTTAACCACCGCATACGCAGAAAACATCAAACAGCGATCGTACAACCATTCAAATACATTGTCAATGCACTAAAGCTTCGAATATTGGAGATAAAATGCATTGAAAGGCGCACTAACGAAAACTCTCGTCATAACAATATAGTTCAATAGAGAGTCCAGGGAGGGAAGTGCCCTCAGTTAATCAGATTAGAGCATACGGGCGCCGGTCACGACCCGGTGGTTCAATGATCAAGACTCTGTATTAAGAATTATGATTTATTTCATCTATACATCATGTTTAAGTCTCTTTATAAGGTATCTATTTCAATAGGGTGTCGTATAATCACCATATAAGTGTGCAATTTCCTGGAACTTATCCAAAAGCTTTTGAAATCTTTTAACGATTAATGGACACAAAATCTTAGTCTTCAACATTCTTAATACAGTAAAAGAAGAAGTATCGAAGAGGAAGAATCTTGGGACACTTGATACGACATGAAAACTTTATAAAGTCCATCTTAGCAGGGAAAAAAGAAGGAAAAAGAGTAACTGGTAAACCAAGGAGAAGTTACATAAATCAGGTGAAAGAAAATTAAAAGTTATGTAACAAGCGAACCATGGAAGCTTAGTAATAATAGTTAAATTGATTGATAGGACGCAACGTCGACCCAAACTCATAATAGGTATTTATAGGTACTAAGCAACTAACCGTTGCAGTTGCATAGACCGCTACACCATCTCTTAATTATATTACACATATATTATTTTATTGAATTGAGAAAGATAACCGATCTATCTTTAAATATTCTTGGCTGTGTTAAACCAATGATGCACTCAGGCTTTTTTTAAATACGATATCTATATCATATATATACGTATTTAAAATATACCTAATCTCTAGGCCATAGTCCACCACGCTAGCCTAGGGCAGGTGACAAATTTTGTTTAAAGCGGTTCAGGAATTTCATCGCAGAAACACCACACAAACAAAATTACACATTTCTTATATCAGTCAGGACATTTCTAATACCAATAGGCCACATAATGTAAAGAAATAACATTATCACAAATTCACTCTGTATACCTCTACCTGTCTATCTAATGTCAATATCTTATTGACAGCAAAGCACCTGATTTCAAACGCTTTAATCCCGTAAACCCTTGACGGGGCGCCTCAATCCGTCAACAAGGCACCACGTAGCACAAACCGCAGCCTTTGACAACAGAACATGTACATGTTCGTAATTACAACGTTAAAAGCTAGTCCATACCACGTTGGTATGAGCACTGACATAGGAATATATTGATGTGGAAACAATATAGGGGGCCGATCATGACTGAGGCTTATTTATAGTGGCAATCGATAATAAGATTAAGGAAGGGCTCTTGCTGCGACAAACTGTTTCTGTCTCTATTTTTAACTGTGTTTGATCTTTTATGTAAGCGTAGCGACATTGCTGGCGCTTCAGTTTTGTATAGTCAGACGCAAGTGTGCAGTAGCGCCGCGCTGCAGTCGTCTCCCCGCATCTTCTTCTGCCTAGACTTTATTATTCCCAAGTCACGGCTTTTCTAGTCTACCCGGATTTGACTGAATATCAGTTTTTACACGGAGTGGCTGCCACCTGACCTCCGCAACCCAAAGGCTAACGATACCCTAAGGCTCGATTAGTGTCAAGATATTATAGGGCACTGACTTCCCAATAACGACTGACAGAGATGTTCATGGCAGCCGGGACTGACGCCTTAACGTGCTCTCCGAAGCACGGAGCAGCCGATAATTGTCAATCAATACGCACATAATTTCGAAAAGTCATATAACTTCCGAAAGTCAGAGGTGCGCGACGTGGGTTCGAACCCGAGACCCTCTGCATTGCAGTCTGTTGGTGTCCCCACTGAGCTATCGCTGCTGCAGTCGCCTCCCCGCATCTACTGAGTTAAATTATTTTATATACAACTGGTACCAGAAAATATACATGCATATCTATCAAGACTTATTTTATTTGGACATCCACAACAAGACTAACCATTACCCCTACATTAGTCACCCAGACGTAATCCAATACCTACATTGGTAAGCAGATGTTTAAATGAGGTATAAAATACTTCATGGTAGATACGGATATATATTTACTGGTACCAGTTATAAATTATATAAATACATATTGAACTACGAGCTAACTAAGTAGTTGCGGGGAGACGACCGCCGCATTTTCTCCGAAAGCTGCGTCTTCATGTGTCGAGCCTAATAACTTTCGAGTTGTATGACATACCTATGCATATAATTCGTAGGTAACGGGTATTAATGCGATCATGCATTATGTTTACCAAGTTATTTTGTGACCATGGCCGGTGTAACTCGGTTGAAACGTCAAGCATCGAAAGGCAAACATTATACATGATTGTGTTAATACCCGTTACTAATTATATATTTTATGTACCTATATTTAATACAAATAATTCATATATGCTATTCTATCCTGCTCGTGGATTACCCAACTGCTTACTAATCAAGTCAATGACATTGTTCTTTGGGTTCGATTCCCGCACAAGACAAATATTTGTGTGCATGAAGATGGATGTTTGTCTTGGTCTGGGTGTTTCTATGAATAATATGTATGTATTTATAAAAAAAAAGACGTATGTATGTATGTTTATCCATTGTCTAGTACCCATAGTACAAGCTCTGCTTAGTTTGGGCTAGATGGTGTTGTGTGTATGTGGTAGAATATTATATTATTAGAATATTATATTATTATATTATATTGTATGATCTACTTACTTATAGACTAGACTGTACTGATATAATCAATGAAATAAAATTTGTTGTACCTAGATCTGTCCACCGACGTAGAGCACGGGATTACCAATTATTTGCATTGGACTCGTGCCGAACAAATGCAGGTAATCGTGCTCCCCTTCAACGACTTTTACAAAAGTACAACAGATTTTTCTCAGATATTGACATATTTAATTTATCTAAGCATAGCTTCAAAAACCAAATATTAAACGAGCTTCGCCATCTTAACATTTAATAATTAACACAGAACAATTATTCTACTTTTTTTTATATAGTTTATAAGATTATGTGATTCATTTGACATATTCTTAACACGGCAATGTTTGTTACGAATCTGTGGAAAATGCTATGTTTATTGCATTTATTACTAACGTGGAAAATGCACTATTTAAGTTTATGCAAATGTAATAACGTTTTGTCCCCTAATAAAGTAAAATAAATAAAAAATTAAATAATCAAGGTATATTCATTTTGATTGGCATCAGTATAAAAAATCAAGTTTGTTTTTGAGTTTGACAGTTGAGGTTGTGGCTATAGTTGTCGCCTTGTGCTCTATTGTTGCACCTAGTGTTGTGGTTTCGATCCTCACACGAGACAATGATATAAATTTAAAATTTAGAAAACCCCCGACATATAATTAATTTGATACTCATATTGAGGGTGTTGTGAAAAAAGTATACCGCCATTTTGTGGTGGCGGCCATCTTGGATTTTAAATTTATCATAGTGTATAGTATTCTACTAGTCAAGCCCTTTCATTTAATACACATATTGAGGGAGTTGTGAAAAATATGTAATCTGCCATTTTGTGGCGGCGGCCATCTTGGACCAATTTTCATCAAACATAACTAAGAACACTCCCGACTAATTCACCTATCAAACAAAAAAAAACAAAATTAAAATCGGTTCATCCGTTCGGGAGCTACGATTCCACAGACAGACACACACACACACACACACACGCACACACACGCACACACACACACGCGCACACACACACACACGCACACACGCGCGCGCGCACACACACACACACACACACACACACACACACACACACACACACACACGCGTCAAACTTATAACACCCCGTCGTTTCTGCGTCGGGGGTTAAAAATATGTGTCATCCAAAAATAGTTTTTCGAATCTGGGTGATCCTTATATCCATTGATTTAATGTTTGTTAAGTCCCCAGCGATGCAGGCATATTGCCTAATGCGGTCTTTGTCTTTTTTAATCACAGTTTATTTGAAGGTATCGCTACTAATGACACCGACGGTTAATGGCTCAGATGAAACTAACCGATAATACCCGTGACGACACTGACCGATTACACGGACGACATCACCAACCATTAAGGCATGTATTATATTTAAAAGAAACTTGCTATAAAATGTAAGAAGTATTAAATGCAAACTATATTTTTTTAATAATTCGGATTACTCTATAATTGAGTAGTAACCACATTCAAGTGATATTCAAATGCAATTGTGATAAACGCAATATCTAATTCTCTATGTATATTCATAAGTCTATAGAGGACACAAGGCTACTTCTCATCAAAAAAATATAGTGTATAGTACTATTGTCTTACGTTTACACAAATATTACACATTAAAATTAAACTATATTTTACGGATATTATCGCGGTTTTTTAAATTATTACAATTTTAACGATATAATAACTTGTACATATTGACTATCTTCGTTTCTCCGTGACAATGGCCGCTGAAAAGCAAATTAAACTATGAGGAACATATAAACAGCTGAATAGCTTATAATTTTAATAATATCCATAAAAATCCGTTTAATTTCAACACGACGAAGTGTAATATTATTGCTACACCAATGTTTCGCTGGGTTGCTTACAGATACATATATTTCAGAATACGAGTATGTGTCATAGATTGAAGTAAATGTGGAGTATACCAAAGACATATCCGTTTGTTTACTACACCGAGGCGTTTACGAAGTGGATATCACACTAGTTTACCGCAGAACATACATCAAGACACCCACAATACTACCCAGAGAATGTGCATCTTAATACCATGACAAACTTCCTTAGCTACAATAACACTGCAAACCAAATCCATTGCACCATTTGTTCTAAAATCGCATATATATCATTGCGGTGAAAAGTCAATGAACGTGTCAGAAAGTAATTTGTTCGTTTCAACTTTTGTCTAGCTTAGTCGTTATCGTTTTAGGTACAGGTTCGCTGTCACCATTTATTCACGTATGTCCAGGCTATTGGATATTGGGTAAGGTCTCAGGTTTCACTCCGAACATAACCGTGACAGAGCGGCCATGCATCAAAATGCCCAGATAGTGCTGACATCGTATTTCGAATACGCATTCAGCTTTTACCAATGTATAGCAGGCGATAGTTTCGTTTTGCATGGAATACATTGCTGCTAAAATAAGCAAGTTGTATGTTAGGTGTTCTTTCATGAAAGGTAACCTAATATGAGAAGATACGTAGTTCAGTTAATAAGGTAATTAATTAATTAATATTAGAAGTTTTTGGTACAAAAACTATTTATCGTTTTACTATTTACGTTATTAATCATCTTTCTTTAAAGTTTTCTGTGACGTCCAACTAAATATTACACCAAGAAGATGTTAGGCATAACGCGTTTAGTTTTCATGTATAAACCGTAACTAACTCAATGGTGTCCCACGTTAGAGGTAAATAAGGTCGGACTTCTTTTTTTAAATATTAGAAATACATACTGATTCTAAAATAACTGCCTATAAACTCGAATAAACACGAACGAAATCCTGTACTTATACATTAACAGGCGAAATATGGATAAAATGCACCTACACCTTCGAAGAGAAAGACATGAGACTATGTATGTAATTTGCAACTGTAATTTTTTAACGTAATAAATTTAAAAAGTAAGTTTTAATACATACTTATAATTACAAAGGTGATGCCATACGCATAACCTAAAAGGTAGCGACGCAAATATTTTATGAAATACTAGCTGACATGAAATATACTTTACGACCTATTCTCATACCCACCAAATATACATAAAAATTCATGGAAATCAGTCAAGCTGTTTCAGAGGAGTATGTCCATAAACACCGTGACACAAGATTTTTATATATTCATCTAATACAAAGCAAAATCTGCTTTTCAAACCAGCAATGTACATCATCCTGCAACAAAATCTCACAGCGTCTCACCGTACAGGCGTAGTACAAATAGGTCCAGAGGAATTGTTGACAAATGCCCCGTGCCAGAACATTTGATGAATTAAGTCTTCGGATTGATGGGCTAACGAGTGGGCGGACGGGGTAACGTTGGGCAATGTGTTTTTGGATGTGGGTAGTATGACTTTTAGAATGTAAGATAAAGCTAACATTACGCCTCTATACTCTCCAAAGATTAGACAACGGTTTAGTTTTAGTTATTGTTTATCAGTTAATAGCAGAAGATGATTTTATGGGAAATGTTGTGAAGTGAGCGCTGTGGTATAAAAATAAATGTTGTTACAAGAATTGAGAAAGAATAGGTAAGTATTAAGATGGTATGAATATTTAGATGCATATTATATGGACACATTTTGACATACCGATGTGTTACACATATACCTATAACTACTTACCTCTACTTACGTAAATCGCGTGAGGCGACTTGGGTTTGCCAATTATCTGTTGTGGCGTGTACAGACAAAACAAAACGAAAATTGCGCGGACGGAGGAGTATGAAATTTGGCACAGTTAAAGTTTATATGGAGAAGGAGGGGCGAATCCTAATATTTATATAAAATATGCATTAGAAATACATAAAATTAATGGAAAAACACTACACGCACACAGCCATGCATTTGACACACGCAATCGAATCGCGTTGGTAATAAATATTTTGACATTGTTCGTCTGACGTCGTACAATTCTTTGTAACTATGGTTACCTATACCTTATTTATATGTAATAGAGAAAAACAGAAAACAAAGTAGCAATCTTAAGAATTTTGGTCGAGATATGACCACTAAGCGAACGCTAGTAAATAAAAATATGTATTATTATTATATATAGTTTGGTGTTATAATTTGGAGGCCAACAAGTAACTCCTGTTAGTCACCGGAATCCCGTACACCTACCTGAGACTGAACACCTGACCACAACCACCCTGAATATTATCGAACATTACCGACTGCTGATATACATACCAAATACACATATCCTACAAACATGTATAAGGAATGGACGACCAAAGTCTGACTAAGGATGATAAGCCAAATGTAAATAGGCAGCCAGAAGGCGAAGACTTCGGCGAACGTTCACTGACCATATCGAAGACATTCTGGGAAAAGGCTACCCTGAAGCTGAAAGCGTGTATAAAAAAATATAATGAAGATGAATAAAGCAAGAGAGATATACCTAGATCGTAGCAAGTGGCATTCCGTAATCTCTTTTTATTCGTTTTCTCAAAAAGGACTATCGCAATAGGGTTAATGTCTGTGTCGTGGGAAAATTTCAAACCATTCAAGAAAATGGACACAAAGGACACGCAAACTGGGAACAGTTATAATTGTTGATCACACAAGTTTTTGTCCCGTGTGGGGAATAAAACCACAACACTCGAAGTGCTATCGGCGTAAAACCACTAAGCCATTCGTCTAATCTGCCTATATCAGGATACCAAACATCCTATATATTAACCCAATACATGATTTATCTCTATGCAGTTTCATCCAAATACTTTCAGAGATTTTTCAACGATGAGGTAAACGTAAACAATAAATAAATATCAGTCATACACCATCACAAATTTTCATATAAAATGTATGTATAATATTAGTAGGATTATAAAAAGATTCACGCCTTATAACCATCTATATTTTTAAAACCCACGTTATAGGGGGCTGGCCTATAACCGCCTTCTAGGCAAATTTTCAGACTCAGTGCTGATACGGAGAATTTTGTCACGAGGAAGCAGAATTTACTTAAAGGATCACAATATTATATTCCTTAATATCTCACACGTTGCGTAGGAAGTTAAACTAAATTATGTTATTCTCATCCCTAATGCCCACGCTCGTCCCACGCGTGTACTTAAGATTTATATAGAAAATACCTGTCGGGTTTATTTGAGATAGGTTCACAATTACATTAAGTATTTATTCTAATATATTAAGGCCTACTCAATAGGCACGTTGACAGGGCAAAATATATTGGACGATTATTTTTTGTTTTAACAAAACATGAAATATTTACTAAGATACTAGCGGTCGCCTAGTGCTCGAAATTCGACCAAAGTTTCCCTGTAAGATATTGTTGATATATGTCATTATAATTGATATATGTAACCATAGTTACGCGCTTCGACTGCGTGTGTCAAATGCATGGTTGTGTGCGTGTAGTGTTTTTTCATTAATTTAATGTATTTCTAATGCATATTTTATATAAATATTAGGATTCGTCACTCCTTCTCCATATAAACTTTAGCTGTGCCAAATTTCATACTCCTCCGTCCGCGCAATTTTCGTAAAAAGGGGTACAAAGTTTTTGCTTCACGTATTAATATATAGATAACGCATTAAAGTTCGGGAGTGGGGCTTTGTGACGTCACTGTCGTATAAAATTTGTACCGACAAGTGACGTAACACGAAATTTAAACCCGTTGTATCTTCGTTATTATTAGTTTGTGTGGCAAAAAGAAAAATACGTCCATTATTTTTTACTAGTCTTATAGACGGACTAAAATTTCTTTTTGTCAACTTGCCTATTGATATATATTTAAATTTCAGTTGCACCTTAACTGATAAAAGATCGGAGAGTATATGTTTAAGCTTTTATGTGCGACCATGCGTTACTTGCTTGAAGCGATTCAATACAATATGCTCATGCCTGCATATATATGAAATGGTAGACAGTGTTAGATGATTCACACCTAAATTTCGCCAGCTATGTTTTAATCACACGTAATAGTACGAAAGGCTCTATCGAGTACATTATCAGACGTCAAACTACTCTAATAGCACGATAGTAGGACCTGTAAACTCGTAACATAGATGATGAAATGTGGATTTTCGGGCACCTTTACACAATCCATTCGAGATAGAAAAGTGTTTACTTATTAATTGTAACATACAGGATTTTTAAGTAGATCAGTATATTGTTATGCATTTTTTTTGATAGTACAAATGAGTTATTACAGTAAGATCAGATTTAGAGTAGATAGTAGTACTGTTACTGCCTTTCCACCAGTAATTTGCGGCCTCGATGGCATAGTAGTTAGTGCAACCGACTGCCACGCCTGAGGTCGCGGGTTCGATTCCCGCACAAGTCAAACATTTGTGTGCATGGACATGGATGTTTGTCTTGGTCTGGGTGTTTCTATGTATAATATGTAGGTATGTACATATTTACAAAAAAAGTATATATGTATGTTTATCTATTGTCTAATAACATAGTACAAGCTCTGCTTAGTTTGGGCTAGATGGTGTTATGTGTATGTGATAGAATATTATTATTATTATAATTAGGAGTTCCGAGACTATATACCAACCTCTCCCATTTCGTCCCTTTCATTATTTTTTAATAATGTCAGCAACGCGTGTAGTGTGCCTCTTGTATTGGTATGGCAAGCGATCATCGGTCACAGTAACTGCTTACCATCAGGCGGATTATTTGCCACCTTTATACAAAAAAATAGCCGATCTGAAATTGATTTACCGCAGTTGCCTTCTCAGAATATCGTGAGCTTAACATCATTGTACAAGCCAAAGTGACATGTTTAAGTATATCTCTGACGTTAGACTATAAACGAAAATATTATTTCATGCCTACTTTACAGTTTAAAGAATTTTTTTCTGTTTTCTATATCTCATAGTACACTTACTAGTCACTAAATTCAGTCGTTCTTTGTTACTTTAACTACTTTTTAAATGCATATCAACTTCTTTTAATTTTAAAAAGCAGAACTCCTGCACAAAGACTATTTCCTATGTCGCGCAGGACTTGCCAATTACCTGAATAGCGGACATAAAGATCACTAAAACGCAGAACAATTCGTTAAATCGAACCCACAATACTCGGCCTAGAATAAGTGGCTAAGCGACTTTAAAATTACTTGTGTATGCAACGGGCGAGTGCTGTCTCTTCTATAGCTGTCATCAAACGTATTACCAGCAAGCAGACCGTTTGCTACATAAGTTAATAAATATAATACTTTTCTAGTTATTAAGACATTATCGTCGCTTATAGTTGCTCCCTATACATTTCCCTTTCCGTATTAAAACAATTACTCTAGTGCCTGTCGCCTTTGATGATAAAACATTTACCTTCCACGCCCACTCGTTAGAGATGTCAATCTAACAGGAACTAATTCGTCAAATGTACGTTTACGCCAACATAGGGTTCGCATTCGAGTTCCTTTCAGTAACAACGTTTATGTATCACCCTTTTGACTGTTTGAATGGCGTTCTATTGTACGTTACCATTACGGTATTATAAATGAAGTTACCTTGAAGATATATTTTATTTTCCTTACTTATATTTTAATTTTAATTTAATTTTATTTATTTGGACAACCAATAGTTGTTACATTAGTGCTTATACATTAAAAATTTACACAGTAATAAGAATAAATGCACAACATTTTAAGGTGTCACACCATGCACCATATTATAGCGTTAATAAGATAATTATTAAAATACCAAAAAAATATAAAACCAAACAATATACCAAACATTAAAACATCAATTCAAAACAAAAGAAGGCCATAATATGAATAATCAAGTAAACAAAAAATATACGCAAGATGAAAAAGAACAAAAACACTAGGCATTATAAACATTTTCAATATTTTTTATTTCTACTAATGTTATAAATTCGAAAGTACGTATGGGTTTTACATAGATAAACTGCTGAACCATTATAGATGAAATATTTTATTTACGGCTACGTAATAAAAAACGTAAAGTCAAATGTAACAGTTATTTTATAGATCAGGGTGCCGAGTGTGAGTTGTTTTTACGTTAACGCGATCGAAACAGTTACCGCGTTTGGCTCTTTGATTGGTTAAGAGTTTGGAGCGGGCCAATCAGAGCGTCGAACGTCATAAACGTGTCGATCGCGTTTACGTAAAACAAATTTTGCACTCGGCACTCAGATATCGTCTGTCATAGATGTTTTTCGTAGAGACTACCATTACAATAACGGCCTTAAAAACATCAGTGTTTAAAAAGATATTGCTTTTTTTCTTGGGAAGAAAGTTGAGATTTGAAGATCTTTTTGTTGTTGATGCTATGTTGCGGATTAAGTACTTATAATGATTATTTTTAGGTCATGTTGTGTTATTCATATTTACTGCAAAGGATTTAAACGCAGATATTTTTTTAAACCAATATTACATTTTATGTACCACACCGCCTAAACCGTCAAAGAAAGCATGGCGTGTGTTCTTTTAAAATAAGTGTTAGTCCTGTATTTCCACCTGTGTGTGAACTACTTTCTTTTCCGTAGCAAACAATTTTGCTACTCTATATCTTTCTGTCATCCCCGAAACTAGGAAATCTAGTTTCTCAGCTCACATTCCAACAATATTTTAACCGAGGCTCGTTTATTTAAAGGCTTCATACAAACTGTCACGTATAAATTTGTCAAAACGAGAACCCGAAAGACTCAGTAAAGGTCATAATTCATGTGTAACTTGAGCCACGTATATAATAGGCCTCTACGAAAGCTAGCACAAGTAATATTCGACTTTATTATCAGAAAAATTACGGTCGATTTTCGATTGCGATAATTTGGGTATTGGCCAAGATACATCATGGAATAATGAGAAAACAACACGATGGGAATGGCGTTAAACTTCATTAGTACGGTCAATGGCGTCGCTGAAAATACATTGCAATATAGTAACATTCAAATTGGGCGTAAATCTGATTACCTTTTCAGCAAAAAATTACCTTCTGCCTTCTGCTACAAACATTAAGTGGACATTACCTCACAAACCTTACATATTACGATACTTTATTCAAATACTTGCAATGTAGTATTTTCATCTAATCATCGACAGATGGCACTGTTTATATTGTTATTCAAATATGTACTCTAATTCGTTTCTAATAGAGACGCTATCTGCATATGCTGGTGCCGTCAATTATATATGTTCAACTGTGCGTAAATGAAGCACGTGCAGCTTTTCCTTTCGTGTTTGCTATTCCATGGCACACACTATAGAATTTAATTACGCACACAAAAGGCACTTATAATGGTGTAGCCGAAATGTCACTATCGTGTTATGCTATGATGAGTTTGACGTATTATAATTTTGTTTGTATTTTAACGGGTTATAGAAGAATTTTAATAATCAAGATATAGTTATGTTTGATCAAACGTGTATCTTAAAAAATAACAGTAGGAGTACGGCGTCGAGATTCCATATCCCAATATATACAATAAGCAATTCGCATAATGCATTTGAATGTAATTCAAAAGGAATTATGCACATTACTAACCCCTATTAAGTTCTGTTTGTTTAATTGTATGCTCAATGCGCAATTGTAAAGTATGCTCGGTAGACAGCAATGACTGACTTTCATATGAGGCATGTATTTTGCAAAATGTCGGATAAGGCTATTAAGATTAAATTCAAATATTTTATTTTCATAGAATTATTAAGGGGACAAATCAAAATTTAAAAATGTAGTGTTAAGCAGGAATATTTTAGCGATTACAACATTGTGGTAGTGTGGTGTATATTATAGAGTACTATGTAGTAACATGTTACTAAACGTAATGTAGTGTGAATCCAGGTCTCCAGCTATTTACATACCAAGTTTATTCGCAAGCAGTCCAGTAGTTTTTGCGTGTAAGAGTAACAAACGTCCATACATCCATACAAACTTTCACGTTTATAATATTAGTAAGGATTCTCTAGTACACCCCTCAATACATTTTTTATTGAATGCCTAATAATCACTAAGAATGAATAGGGTACTATAGTACAGATCTTTATATTAAAGCCCAAGAAAAATAATCAAAAACACAAACGTGTACAATCCAGTTTTCTTTTTGTTTTTGCGATAAGTGCTTCAACTGAATTTGCTTCTATTTACTCATCTAATGCTTTGCAGATACATAAATCACAGTCACAGATTTATTCTAATAATAAATCCCTATGCTTTCATTTTAGTTTTCGATATTGCTAGAAAAAGGTTACAATATCGCAATATGGCCGCATTCATAACTTCACGTAAAAATATCAATGCACCACAGTTTATTAGAAAACTGAGAACACACATGTGCGGTATTTATTTACGAATATACAGTCCAGCTCATAAGCGGTTAGTATTGCTAGATCTAGGTCTATTAGCAGCACCAAGGATATGCCTAGAACATACATACTTACAGAGTCTGACGCCTATATCCTCAAAAAGATGAAAAGAGATGTATTTCATCCAAATTTCATCAAGTATGATTTCAGGTCTCACGTTATAGTGACCGAGCCTATTGTCTTCTGACATGGACAGTTCAAGCCTCCGTGCTGCTTCTGAGAAATTCTTGACGGAAACGCTCAGTAACACATCACTCACCAGATCAGCTGTACATCAGTGGTATTCACTACCTACCTAGTCACTAGTTCACCGAGGCAGTCCAACGTTAACGAAATGCAAAAATAGAGTCAGCCGTGCAACTGCAAGCCAAATACCACTAAACATTTTCCGCAAATCTTCCTATTTGCAGCACGTTCTTTAAGAAGCTCTAAAAGCCACAGCTACACAGCACACCAACACTTACCTACGAATTTCTATAAGATGGAGATATTTTCCTAGTCGGTCTAGTCTAGATACGATACGGCATTTTGCTCTACTTTACCTCTTTATAAACGTTTGAACAAGAACATAAAATTCGATCACGAGTCGAATCCAATACCTAAAAGCGCAAATAAATTAAAAGGTGTAAAAGAAAATACAGCTAAGAGCACACGAGCGTGCGAAACCGAATAGTTTCGAATTCTAAATCTGTTTCTTTAAAGTTATATCTTAACTGCAGCAAAACGTTTAACAATCTAAGTCCATCCAATCCAGAAACCGAATGCTTACATAATGACAGCTGTATTGTAATAAAGACAAATTATTAAGCGTAACATTATAATATGATGCCTGAATCGCCTCATAGAATCAGGTCTCATATTTCATCAGTTATGTTTCATTACGTTAGTCATATGTCTTTTAGTACTGAACTTTCCATGAAAGCCAATTTTTTTCTTTAACCTTTAAAAAAGCTTCTTGCTCTTCGTTTTTCTGTCCATGCTAGCCACCACCAACTAGGTAAAGTAGATAGGAGAAAAGCCTCAGAAAAACCAGTTACACTCCTTCTCAAATTTGTCATGGTATTGTAAGCTTGAACGTCAACTCCAGCGGCGAAACCAACAATACAGTTTCTGCAAATACATATTCATATCCCATAAATACATTTAACACCAAAACCCAAAATACCTGACAATCAAATAACCACAAAACAAAATACATTATACAGCTAGGTGCACACAAGCGCGGCAATCCGAATAGATCCAAATAGTTTTCGCGTATTCGTGAAAATTCGATTGTGCGGCCACCCGCTGTATTCAGTTGTATTGGTTCAAGCATTTTCACCGACGTGCGACGTGCTCGCTCGCAAATGCACTTTGGTTGTCATTGTTTACCGTCACATCTGCGGAATGGGTTTAGCCGATATTTATTTCCGGGTACCATGTGTTAATGGTTTTATTTTGATGTTATAGGATGTTTATTTTAAGGTACGTAATTGTTCTGGTGACTTTCTATTTTGAGTATGACTTGTTTGGCAATTACCAATTGCAAGATTTCTAGCTAGAAGAAGATAATAAACTATTATGTGATCCGAACAAGGATCACATAATAGTTTATTATCTTTTTCTAATTAAAGGATGTCTCGTTAGGTAATGGAATTTAGTTAAAAGACTTTCATAGTAAAGGTCAACATCCTAGTCACTTGTTGACCTTACACCGACACTCTTAAAATATGCTTTTTAGGCTCCGTTTTAAATCAAGTTAGCTTTTTCTAGGGTAGATTCTCAGATCAGCCATCGTTATTTTATTATGAAGGATGACCCATATATAAGGCCTCCATAAGCGATCAAATTCTGGATATTAATGATAACCGATTAACAAGAGAATTCAGCAAACTGGTATAATTAAGAAACTTGTCAGTAAATTAAATAACTCTGTGAATAATTTGCTAACGATAAAGAATGACTTTGAAAATAAAGTTTAATTCATTATCTAAAAAGATGTCTTCATTATTATAAAAAATACTTGAAATTTTATTATTCAGATCAAGTAGAAAACAAATCAGCATTTATTTATTGAACATAGTCAGCAATAAATATATCTCAAAGATAATTTCAAACTTGCAAAAAAATATTGATGTATGAAATAAAACAATATGAAGGTATACCGCTAAGCAAAATAAATAAAAAAAGCCTTAAGCTCACCTTTATGGGTGAATACCTACAATCTTCGTAAACATAGATCTAAGTCTAAGACTAATTTACTTTGATACCTTTTCAAATAGGCTTTAGTGCGTGAAGAAAAACTCCAAGTTTCAATTACTTGGCGAGTAACCGCGCCGACCTTAACGACCTAGGGATGACGTCATACCCAGGGTTAGCCAAATCTGCGCGCTCTAAATAATACTATTCTTCTCTGCGAGCAAGTAAATAGTTCAAAATATGTTAGTATTTTCACTATATTATGTTTAGTTTTAGTAAATGTGTATGGATGTTTGGCTTGACTAATTAAGTTTTATGATAGACGGCTTTCAGAGTCTTGCAATGACGTGACAACCTTTGTGACCTACGGAATGAAGTTCAAGGTTGTCAAATGCGCCATTTTGTTTAATTAAAGCTGACGGTTGCGTGATAAGATGTTCGGTGGTAAGAATATGATTAATTATTTCATAAGCTTTTATAAGCTTCTTTAACGATGAATAACGTAAACATTTTTTATTTTTACTGATCGGTACAGTAAAACTGCCGACTAAGTCGGGCATTTTGTTGGCGTAGTGGTTAGTGTACCGACTGCTACACCTGAGGTCGCGGGTTCGATCAACAAGTCAAACATTTGTGTACATGAACATGGATGTTTGTCTTGGTCTGGGTGTTTCTATGTAATATGTATGTATTTACAAAAAAAAATATGTATATATGTATGTTTATTCATTGTCTAGTACCCATAGTACAAGCTCTGCTTAGTTTGGGCTAGATGGTGTTGTGTGTATGTGATAGAATATTTATTTATTATTTATTTATTTATAATAGCCATGACACCGATGTATTTATATCCATTTGTGTCTAAGACACAAGGGTTCAAATATATAGTAAGTGAATTAAAAGTGATATGAGTGAGCATAAAGAATTTAAAATGTCTTTTCTTCTGTGCACAGAAATTTCAGCTGTTGAAACGATGCCAAAGATTGGGCTGATATTTAATCTCAATACAAGCTGTTGCATTAGATATAAGTACATACTTATACCCAATGCGACAGCTTGTATTGAGCTATAGCGATAAATAGGGTATCAAACTGAATACCCTAACGCCTCCTTAAGTTAGATAACTACCGAGCGGTATGCTGTATCTAGCGGATGATCAGCATGATCTTTGTACTATGTGCTGGTAACACAGTGTTTATGTTTTGAAGAAGACACCTTACGTGGGTTTCTCCAGAAGTTGCAAGCGTCTGCAACCAAAAGTAACCGCTTACTACAAAGAATTTCGTCATCTGAATATTAGCAAGAAGTCCACGATATGCCCGGTTGCTGACAATAATCAATTTATTTACTATAGCCTAACTTCAGGATTACATGCATAGTCTCACGCCATCATACAGGCAGAGGTGCTTCACAATCTCAATTCGCCAGCCACGGTTTTAAGTCCCTCTAAAAATGGGATATAGCAGCGATAGCCTAGTGGGAAACCGTTGGACTACCACGCAGAGGTCTCGAGTTCGAACCCAAGGCGCACATCTCTGACTTTTCTAAGAGTGCGTATTAAATAGTTAATTATCGCGTATATATAATATAACAAGCGACAAGCACCCAATAACACATTAGCCGACAAGGGAATCGAATAAAAATCTACGAGTATATCTACATCTGGGTATGTGGTTTTCCCATTTAAAGCAGCTACTTGAAACAACTCTTCGTTTGACCTTAACCCGTCGGTGTACACGACTCGTTATACCTTTTGGTTTGTTTGTACTTCTTTGACATGGTAATACGTAATTACCGGACGAACCTCTGGAGTCAAAAGGCTTAAAACAAACTCTACACGACGCTGAAACTTTCGTTAGTATATAAGTAGCTCAGTGATATTATTTTAATACTTATAGAGATGTTTTATTCCAGGGGTTAAATATCATGTAAAAATATCCTGGATTTGATATAAGTTCACGAAAGTAATCAAACTGAGAAACCAGACCGACGTCTACTACGAAAATTACTATCTGAATATTGGGTCGAAAAATACAATGGAATAACTACTGATATTGTTCTTAAAACTGACTTAACTTCAATGTTTGGACTGCTTCATATGTACTGCTTCATTCTGTAGCGTTTAGGATAATAAAAAGGTTACGTATCGAAATTGAGGACGAATTTATTAACGGTACGAACAGTAGGCCTGAAGCTTCGGCATTTTAATTTTATGGTAGGCTTAAGGTCTTCTTCCAATTTCTTTATAATATAACTCCCTACACTAGAGCCCTAGCCCTGAGTCGCCAAAAACTATACAAACAATTAACAACAACAAAGTACACCCAGACTCAAAAAGTATTTTCTGTTCAAGAAAATAACTGTCTGGCGTGGGATTCAAAGCCAAAAGACTCACCGCGGCGGCAGCGGCGAGACGACCCGTAGTTCGCTGTGCGATCAGTGCAGTCAGTTTCTATACAAATAAGGTCAGAATTGGCATAAATGGAAACTACCAAATGGGAATTAATCCATATATCATATCCATCCATATTAATAATCCATTGAATCCATCCGTAGTGATCCGTTCAGCCTATATTAGACATCAGGTAATTGTTTTATTACTTGGGATTCAAAACTCCTGTGAATCTTTTGTCATCTCTTTTCTGTAGCCGAATGTATAACACTTGTAGTATTAACATAAAGTAAAACTTTGAGCTGTGTAATTTTTCAGTACGTGTGTATATCACTGAACTCCTAAACGGCATGACCGATTTTGATGAGATTGTTGTGTGTGTGGATGGAACTGGAAAACTTTTTTAAATGACCAACTTTGTCAGTTATTCCGAGCGATAAGGTAGAATCTAACTGCGGAGCTCTCAGTGATCAAATTAGAGAGCAACTATCTATTTACTACATTAAAACAAATTGATCGTTAAATGGCACTGGGATACAGCGTTGGGAAAATAATGCTATGATACGGTTCTGAACTTTTTTATTTTTTTCTTTGAGAATTATTTATTATGCCGTGGATTTGATCACAAGGTACTTTATAAACAACGAAAACAAATATTTCCCCAAATGTAAACCAAAATAACTATTTCTATATCTATTTATACTACTATTATAAAGCTGAAGAGTTTGTTTGTTTGCATGAACGCTAATCTCAGGAACTACTGGTCCGAATTGAAATGTAGAAAGAATGGACAAGAAAAGACTGACTAACAAAAAAAAAAGAAAGTAATGTTTATAAGGCTAGTGTGAATGGAACAGTCGCAAGAGGCAGACCTAGGCGAACGTTTCTTGATCAGATCGGAGTCGCACGTAAAAGGCCAGATTAAGAGCACCTTAAACCGGCGAGCGTGTATAAGGAATGTGATGAAAGTGAATGAAGCCAGAGAAGTAGTAGAAGTAGTCTCTGCCTACCACTCTGGGAAACAGGCGTGAATCTATGTATGTATGTATGTAAATATACCGTATATACCGTATGCCACAGCCAATCAAATATCCTTTTAAAACAAAACAAGCCCACTGATTATGAAGTCGATCTTAAACTACCATCTGCGCTTCATTGAGGCCAAGTCCTTGCTACTAACAGGCGTAATACATCTCAACTGATTAATGTAGCCACTTCTAGACCGGCCTAGTATTTCCCTAAGGACACAGTTCCGCTCTAAGCGCCACAAACGGGCTAAAGACGGCCGCATTATTACTGTGATTCCTAAGTTACGTGATACCTATATATCAACCTAATCATGGGATCCTGTAAAAATGAATTGTAAAGTCGACATAAGTTGACAAACTTTTGTGAGATTTTGAACTGCTTTATCAACAGTAACAGTTAAAGGATTTTTATATTAATTACAATTGATAACTATATAGGTAACAATAATTCGTTATTTTAATTATATAATATTAAACAAATATATTTAATGTTTACCTAATATTGTCTTATGTTTACGCGAATGTTATACATTTAAATTAAACTGCTTTATACGGATTTTGTAACGTTGTTTATTTTAAAACACCGTTTTTTTACATAATTTTAATACTCTAACACTACTATTATTGAACTTTACTACAATTTAAGCTATTTAAATTAATGAAAACTATTAATATTTAAGTTTACACTTTGCTCTGACGTTTTGGTTGCATTACAGCAGCCATGTTCACAAGGAGACTAAGATGGTAGTTGTCTCAATGTTCTGAAGTGTAGTTATTTCAATGTAGGTACCCGATCATAATTTAATCTTTGGTGTTCTTATTTACACAGAATGAGCTTATGAAGTCTAGCTGTGTTTTGCTTCTTCTTGGGTTTGACTATTTGAATTACTCGATCGCAAGTTGGTGGTACATTCCACCATCTTCTCTATTGAAATTAGGATGTTTTTTAATTTCAATAGCCTCGCGAAGCATCCTTGGCAGGAATCGGGGTTCTTTTGCAAGTATCTGTGGTTTGTGAAATTGTAGGTAGTGGTTGGTCCCCTGTTACACATGTTCCCACACAGCAGACTTCAAAGAATAATGTTTACCTACTTATGTCGTTAACTGCACGAAATAACACTTGTGGACGTCAAAGTATATAAGTTAGCGAGTTATTAATGTTATTACATTTAGGCCAGTTGCCAAGATGAACAATCTTGGTGATTTAATTCACATAATATTGTCTTCTGTTTACGCGAATGTCATTCATTGAAATTAAACTACTATATACGGCTTTTATCGCGTTAGGGAGACTCTTCTCGTGACCATGGCTGCTAAAAAGCGACCGAAACGTCGGGGAAATTGTAAACCTAAATATAAATAGATTTAATAGTTTAAATAATTTTATTTATAATTCAATAGTAGTAATAGTAGTGTAATAGTTTCAAAATTATGTAATACAGTGATAAATAAACAACGCGATAAAATCCGTATATAGTAGATTTGTTTCACATTTGAACGAATATATTTTATATATATATAGGTGATATGTGGCAACCCAAAAATTCCATTTTTTCGCCTAGTTATACATTATTATTATTATATAGTATTAAAAATTGAAATTAAACTACTATATACAGATTTTATCGCGTTGTTTATTTATCACTGTATTACAAAATTTTGAAAATATTACTCTACTACTACTATTGATTTTATTTGACTAATTTATAAGCTAATAAAATTATTTAAACTATTAAATCTATTTATTTTTGGTTTTCGTTTTGAAATTATGTTATGTTATATGTTACATGTTCTATATGAGACATAAAAAAAAAATCATAGCTGCACCCTACTACACGTAAATATTTAACCTTTCCGTACGTTAAGCTGTATAATATTAGTAAAATTTAAAATTTAAAAAACCACCGACACAATATTCATTTGATACCCATACTGAACAATTTTAATTTGTGGAAATATGTAATATTCTGGTGGCGGCCATCTTGGATTTGAAATTTATCATAGTGTATTGTATTTTACTAGTCAAGCCCTTTCATTTGATACCCATATTGAGGGAGTTGTGAACAAATATGTAATCCGCCATTTTGTGGTGGCGGCCATCTTGGACCGATTTTTATCAAACGTAGCTAAGAACACTCCCGACTAATTCACCTTTCAAACAAAAAAAACAAAATTAAAATCGGTTCATCCGTTCGGGAGCTACGATGCCACAGACAGACACACACACACACACACACACACACACACACACACACACACACACACACACACACACACACACACACACACACACACACACACACACACACACACACACACACACAGACACGTCAAACTTATAACACCCCGTCGTTTTTGCGTCGGGGGTTAATAAATATAGTATTATCACGCTAACTCATATTAAAATTTCTTCACCATCATAATCTATATTTTATGTGAGCTCACTCTTTTAAGTTTGTCCACTTTTTCGTGTGAACCAGAGTACATCTAGGAATTTTAATATTTGTCGAGAAATTACAAACATATACAAAAAAGCAACATATTTAATTTAAATCATTACCGAAAGGAGGAAAACGAACTACCTACTATTATATTTGTATCACAAGGCTTTCACCAAAAGAAGACAGCATCCCATAGACAAACAAACACTCAGCAAACATTTAGAAGCCACAAATTGAACAAAACCACAGTAATTGAATGCGAATCGTTTATGTATGTAATTAGATTCGCAGAGCAGCGGTCCTACGGTCAATAATGTACAATAATTCAGGTTTCCTGCGGTCGCATGTTTGGCATGACAGTGGCCGGCTAATGACAGGCATCCCAGGCATTCATGATGCAACTGATTTGATATAATTAGAGGACTATGTTTAGATAATTGAACAGGTGTAATGCATATTGGTTTAGGCTATAGACGAATATTGCAGAGGATTACGGAGATTATAATCTGTCAAATGTAAGTTGATTGAAATGACACATGTTTAGTTACATGACGTGAGGAATGTACAATGTATTTGTTCACCCTGGATAGTAAACGATAACCTAAGCCTGGTAATATACCAACAGTGCTGTAAAATACAACCTTAGACAAAAACTTTGAAATCCTAAAGTCATAAAATGCATTATCATGATACCATGCTAGAGATTACGGTAGGCAGCGGCTTTGCTGTGTCCTGACATTGCTGAAGTCCATGAGCAGCGGATACCACTTTCCATCAGGTGGGCCACTTGCTCGTCTACCACCAATATTACTAAACACCGAAATAGAGGTTTCTTTTTTGAAAAGGTTATCTCCCGCACAAGTAATAATTCTTTTGTTGACTTTACAAACATTCAAACAACGGATACAAAGAACATCCAGACTAAGAACTACCATTTCTGGATCACACAAATTGTTGTCCCGAGTGGGATTCGAACCCACAACAATCGGCGCACCGGCAGTGGCGAGGCAACCACTTAGAACACTACGTCATTCGTGCAATCATTCATCTCGTTTTAACGTTTTCATCCAGCAGCGACGCGCTCACACCGATCATTTCATGCATTTAATTTTAATTGACATAGTTGCATACTCTAGAATAAACTGTGGGCCGCCGTGTTGCATAGATGATATTTGTCCTCTCTTCAAACGAGGTTTAAAGAGAGTAGTAGTCGACCTTGATGGCGTAGTGGTTAGTGTAACCAACTGCCAAGCCTGAGGTCGCGGGTTCGATTCCCGCACTAGTCAAACATTTGTGTGCATAAACATGGATGTTTGTCTTGGTCTGTGTGTTTCTATGTATAATATGTATGTATTTACAAAAACAAGAAGTATATATGTATGTATGTTTATATATTGTCTAGTACCCATAGTACAAGCTCTGCTTAGTTTGGGCTAGATGGTGTGGTGTGTATGTGTTAGAATAGAATACAGAATTAAGCCTTGGGATCGAACTCGAGACCTCTGCGTGGCAACGGTTTCCCAATAGGCTATCGCTGCTTAAAAAACCATGGAATACATTTAGTGCATATTAATTAAAGATTGCTGTTATGAATAACTACACCCTGGAATTATTCAAACTGAGCCTCATGACGTCATGGTCTGGAGGAACGCCAAAAAGGAAAAGGAAGAAGAAAGGCCAGTTTGAAAAGACTTTCAAACTGGCTGTTATTAATTGCGAATAGTTTGCGGTATTGACATTAAATATACTTTTTACGGAATTTAGTATAGTATCGGACACTGGAACATTGAAACAACTACCATCTTAGTCTTCCCGTAACCATGGCTGCTGAAAAGCAACCGAAACGTCGGGGAAAGTGTAAACTTAAATATAAATAGTATTAATAGGTAATTTAATTATCTTAAAAATTTGTAAAGTTTAATAGTAGTACTCGTAGTAAGTAGTATAACAGTTTCTAAATTCTCAAATTCTAAATTGTAAAAGAAACAACGCGATAAAGTGCGTATAAAATAGTTTAATTTCAATGAATAACATTCGCGTAAACATATGGCAATATTATAATATGCGGTATTTATTAGATTCAACTACAGTTATTACTATGATTGAAATCATGGCATGAAATTGTGAAGCTACTATTTTGCACTCGAATTTTAACTTCACGTTTAAATAGGCAAAAAACGTTGGTAATATTGGCATTCGTGTAGGAAGGTGTTGCGGCAGAGTATTAGCCTGCTGTGCATGGAGTCTCCGGGTTAAATATCCAGGTAGGACAAAATGTTATTGAGATTTTCTAACAGGAAATTCTTAGCAACAAGATGGGGCCTGGGAATGTGCCTGATAGACGGCAGGGTCGCCTATCTACTACGTGGGCGATAGAAATAACTAACGAAATGTAGGTGTTATCAAAGATTCATAGGTGCCTTCTACTACGTTTAAATATGATTTCTAGACGTTAATTTGTCATGACATCTTAATTAGAAATTATTATTATCACGTTCACTCATATTGATAACTGTACATTGTAGTTTTCTATCATGCAAATAATATGTTTCCACGTTTCTTAGTGTAGACACTTTTTTGCGCAATCTTAAGAAGGAGAATCTATGATTTAAACATTTGGGTATGATATAATGATGACATTACAAAATTATTTGAGTATGAAATCATTTTACATTAAAAGCCTTTGTTTTTTATATATCAGTGGTCGTATAGCAACGCTTCAATTACAATAAATAATTTAAACCTCAAACCGAACAACGACGAAACTTCACCTAACTATTAGTAAGTATATTAATGTATAATGTTCGAGCCGTATTTAGAAACATCGATTGACCCCAAAATTAGGTCGACTCAGGCTTAAAATATATGTTTGCTTTCGATTAAAATTATGGGGAATAGGTAAATAATTATGTTTACGTACGGTAAAGGTTATTTAATGAGTAAAAGAAGGTGTCTCCACAGTATCCATGGATAATTATTTGCTCATTATCAATAATATTAATCCTTAGAGCTTAGTAATTAAACGGATTTTAGCAGAAATATTAATTTTACATATTATTATTATTATTATTCCGTAGACTACGTAAATAGTAGAATTAAACTAATTCATACGGAATTTATTGCGTTTTATTTTAAAACAAATAAAAGAATCTGTAAGGACAACTACATACAATCTTCTTTGTTCTTGGCTAATGTTTCTGTAATAACAATTTAAACAGAGATGGAAAGTTCTCATCAAAACTTTGGCAGATCTTATCTGCAGAAAACCACAAAAAACCAAACGTCAATGTGTATAAGATATTTTTTGAATCTTTTGTTTTTTTTTAAAGCGGTCATTCAATTTTAGTATAATTTATAATAAGACCACCTCTGAAGTAGGTATGACATCATATCCAATCATCAAGATCACTTCTTTATTGGCTGAGTAAAGCGGAACAAACATAAAAAAACACACACAAAAAAAAATAGCAACAGCTGTGAACGTCAAAGTTATACCTATTATTATAAATTTTACATTTATCTTTTACCATGTTCGGCAAAGCAAGATCGTATTCGCGTGGATCTTATGAGTAAAATTGGCAAGAAACTCGTATGTGTTTATTATTTTAGCGTTAGTCAAGGCTGCTAGAAAGCAGCGATTGTGCCATAATACGAATAAATTGCTACAAAAGCGTTTCTTAATTATTCAGGTAGTAGGCAAAATACTTATAAATATATTAAGATAGTTGATTACTAAGCCTGATGTTGCAAGCATCTATAAGCTCAATCAACAGCAATATCGCACGTTGCCGGCCTATATAAAATAAGTTACTATGCTACTAGTTCAAGAGATAGCAAAGCACCTTCGTTCCGAGCTTTGTGAATCTCACTCAGTGCAGTTTACACGAGATAATTTGTCTGCATTCTCATTTATTGCCAGTGTCCTGAAGATCCCTCGCGCAAAGCCGAAACACATATTAAAGTATATTTTATGTTCCAAGCGGTATGCTGCAAGTTGGAGTTATACAAGCTAGCAAGCACTAATCAAAATAAAAAGTGTATATTAATCAACTATTATCATTGTATTTAAATTTATAAGATTTTGAAAATATTTTATTTAAGCAGTACAAAATAGAAAGCCAGCTGGCATCCATTTACTGAAATACCTCCATCGTAATCCAGAAGGTAATAGTCAAGTAAACTAAATATGTATTCTTTTAAAAATATGGGCTTCTACAGACCCTTTAGGAAATGTAATAATATCGACGGAAGGACCCATGGTCTATGTACTATCGACTTGAGCGGAGGATGACAATTTCAGAAAAAAATTCGCTTACACATGTTGACTTTAAGTGACTCCGCTCTTAAAAAAAACCCTTGTAAAAAAACTCAAACGAAAAGGTCGTAGTTGTGACCTGCTATGCTATTTTAACCTTAGGAGTGGTCATCCGTCACTCAAGTCGATAGTACATCACAATGACAACACAACATCACCATTTAAAAAAAGCAATGAATCTACACTATTTGACTTTCGATTTTCGACGTTCTGTTTCGTTGAACCGAAGTACTATTTCAACAACTTTCATCTAATCGATTAATCGATAATCCACCTTAAAACTGTCATAACAATAACCTCTAAAAACTAAAAGATAAATAGAAAAAAACAAAAGCTCTCGTTTGTTTTATATAGTTAATAAAGGCGTCGTGCACACAAATCGTCGTTGAGCTTGTCTGCACCACCGAAACGGCAATTAACCGTCGACCTACATACTACGGAGCCATTACATCCGCGATATAGATTAAGCTATCGGAAAAGCATCGCCGAGTTTATTGTCATGCTTTTATGTTATCTGTTTCAATGTACAGATTAAAAAGAATTGCCACAGGACAGTCGAAGGCAACGAAGCAGGCCTAAACTGAGGTGGTTGACCTGGACGCCTATAAGAGGGACTGGCAGGAAATATCCATCAACAGAGTGATTTGGACGTCCAAGGAAAAGGCTTTTGCCTAGCACTGGGACATAGGAACAAGTTAATGAAAAAAAAAATATTGTCTGAAATGAGGTCACTTTAGTTGCAGTTTTTGTAAAGGGCACTCACACACTAGGAATAATTACCCACTACATATATCGCGAGGGACTTTACACACATTCAAACAACGGACACAAAACTCTGAACAATTCATTAATATTAAGTAGTTCCATAAATACATACATAAATTTGAAAACATTCATATCAATATTGACAATAGTTATGAATAATTATTTCCTATATTTTATAGTTAATAATTATCTTTAAATTCTTTTCTAACAATTAATGTTGATTACAGAATTTATTTTAAATACTTAGTGATTTTTTGCATTTTTGGTATTCATATCTGACGCATTATATATTTCAAAATGCTTGAAGCTACATTTCCTTGTAAATTTCAGCTGTTAAAGATCGTCAATAAATAAATAAATACCATTTTAATCTATCATTTTTAATCCTATCCAAATTAGTACATAATTAATTATCTGGCATAGTTCCGATATAACACAAACCTATTTCTGCGCCTGATTTGCGAATAAAGAAGTCTGCCCACTACACCGTGTCATACCATAACTGTGCCAGGAACGTATCAGTCGGCAGTATCGTAGGCAGACTCATTTAAGAGTTAGGCTATATACAGGCGCAATTTATATACCACTGCCCCAATGTACTAAATAAAATATTATTACGTGCTGGGTTCGAGGGATAAGAATGTAAAACAATATTACCGACTAAAACGTTTTATTCTAGCACACAATTAAATTTAAAACACAGCAAACACTATACTACACTTTTCCACTGTAACTGCTTCAAACTCCGTAGTATTTCCGCTTCCGTTCGCTTTGATGAATACTTGACCGCTTACGATTGTAAACTGACTCGGCGAGCGCTGGCCTGCCCCTTTTATACGCGGTTAAAGCGATTTCGGAGTTTTCTAGAAACGTCATACCCGGTATTTAACAGTACGAAGATTCGAGAATGTGCCAGCGTTCTCTCTACTCTACTCGTACCGACGAATCTACGTAGTTTCGTAAGTATTCAATAGATGACGCTGTAATAAATTATTAGACAGAACTGCCGAGTCTTCCATACAATGTCAAGAAATAGCACCGGCTGTAACAATATATTCACTAGCAAAGTATACCTCTGTGTACTTATACTGGGATATATAGTAATATAAAAAATATCAGCCCTGTATTAAACCGTCCCACTACTAGGCACGGGCCTCTTCTCAGTGTAGAAAGGATCAGGCCATAGTCCACCACGCTGGCCCAGTGCGGGCTGGCAGGCTTCACATCTTCGAAAACATTATGGAGAAATCTCAGACATGCATTTCTTCACGATGATTTTCTTTGCCGTTAAGGCAAACGATAATGAATTATTTAATACGCACATTTTTTTATTTTTTATGCAACTAAGTTGGCAAACAAGCTTACGGCCCACCTGATGGTGAGTGTTCACCGTAGCCTATGGACGCCTGCAACACCAAAGGCATTTCATTGCGCGTTGCCGATTCTTTAGGAAAGGAAGTGGGAAGGAGAAAGAGCGGGAAGGGGAAACGAGGGTGATTGGGCCTGCGGCACTCTCACTCACCGAACGAAACACAACAGTAGGAATACTGGTATTTCACGTCGATATTCTGTGAGAGGGTAGTCCTTCCCCGGTCGAGCCGGCCCATTCATGCTGAAATCATCGAAAATCGAAAAGTCAGAGATGCGTGCCTTAGGATCGAACTCGAGATTACTGCGTGGCAGTCCAACAGTTTTGTTAGGCTATCGCTTTAATCGTAAGTAACCTAACTATAATCTTATATATGTGAATGTGTGTTTATTTGTTTACTATGCTTTTACAACTTAGCTACTCGACCGATCGTTATCAATTTTCGCATACACGTTGTCAGGGCAACAGAAAAAGACATAGGATACGTTTCATGCAGAAAAAAATCGCAGTCCATTGGTCGCCGACTAGGTTATCGCATATACAGGCACGTGTACCTATACCCCAAAGGCCACATAATTCAAACAACACGAGACTCAATAGCACTCCTTCACAGATTTATGTACGAGGAACATGTCGAACAGTGAACATAATTGTCACCGCCGTTTTTATAGCCGCTCCAACAAACCCGTTCTGTAAAATATTTGGTACTGAATGTTAACTAGGCTCTACAATTTAATGGCCTCTATGACATCAAGTTTATGAAATTTCTAGCACTATTTGCATAATTATTCAGGTTAAGTACATTAGCAGGCTTTTTGGGAAGTTATTAGAGGTAAAGAGTTCTTAGCGTTTGTTGTCATATTGTGTAATGTTAATTCAAGTTAATTTTAATGGATTGTCTTAGTGGTACAGCGGTAATGTTAGCAACTGCTGCGTGAGGTCTCGGGTTTGTTTTCCAGATCGGACAGACTGAATTATTCTGGCAAGTAATTCCTGAGTCACGGGAGACTTTACAAACATTCAAACAACGGACACAAAGAACGCCCAGACTCGGAACAACTACATGTGGATCACTCAAATTTTTGTCTTATGTGAGGATCGAACCCACAGCACTAGGAGGGATGGCAATGGCGAGGCAACCACTTAAACCACTGCACCATCCGTGAAATCATCATCAATTTTGAACGTCATATACAAATATTAATACACTTCTGCCTAACCCTTTGGGTATATAAGCGTTATACTATATAACATAATTAAATTAAAAGGCATATACAAATATCTAACAGCTAGCAAAAACTGCTCAATATAAAATTGAGTCGTATGCAGTGGGTAGTTTCCAGTGGTTCTTGAATAGACGCTGAGTTTGCGCTGACAGCGGACGGAATTCTTTTACTTTTTTATAAAGTCAATAGCTCTTAAACACTGTCCACTATAACCTACTTCTTAATAATATGCGTCGTAGATTCTTGTAAGAGCATTTTCAATACCTATTAGAATATTAATTTTACAGCGATCTTATTAGTTTCTGCACTTAATACATCAGACAAATTTCCTTTTAATCGAATTCAATACAACGGTATTGAGGTGAGATAATTTTAAATGGACAGACCACTTACCTCTTCGCTAAGTGTTGTGGGTTCGATTCCCGCACGGGACAAAAAATTGTGTGATTCACAAATAGTTGTTCCAAGTCAGGATGTTTTTTGTGTTTGTTATTTAAATTTTAGCAAAATACCCCGCGACACAGAATTTATTCCTGGTGCGACAATAGTCTTTATTTAATTAGAAAAGAACTAGAAATAAGAAATGACAAATCATCAAAAAAGTCACTGACCAAAATACTGTCATCTCGCAATATGGAGGTTGAATGGCAATGAGTTAGTTTTTTATTAACCTTTCAATTGCTGGCAAGACTTAATTGAAAACCTGTGTGTGGCCGCTGCCGCTTAAGAGGATATACTATGGGAGGTTGTCATATACAAATTACATAATATTGTCTTATGTTTACGCGAATGTTATGTTATACATTGAAATTAAACACTTTATACGGATTTTGTCGCGTTGTTTATTTTACTTTATAAGAGGTATGTAGACGATACTTTCACAATATTACCAACAGATAGAGTAAATGCATTCCTAAAACATCTTAATTCCATTAATAATAACATCCAATGTACTATGGAATTAGAGGCAAATAATTCATTATCTTTCTTAGATGTACTTGTCATCAGGAATCTTGATCATACTATAAGCCACACTGTGTATAGGAAAAAGACCCATACAAACAGGTACTTAAACGGTGAATCTCACCACCATCCTAAACAGTTAGCTACTGTGGCAATGGTGCCAATTCTGTTGTCACAAAATTCTCTTATCTTAGCTAAAAATCTCTAAAATTTAGTTTAGTCCTATCAAACGACATTTCGTATTCTGAAATCGCCAAAAGTGACAGGACTAAAATAAATTTTAGAGATTTTTAGCTAAGATAAGAGAATTTTGTGACAACAGAATTGGCACCAATGTCTTTGTTTCAGAGAGCCCACGGGATCTGTGACGAGAAACACCTGGACGCCGAGCTTCAACATGTCAAACAAGTACTGCAAGACAACAAGCTCCAACAGCCGCACCGCCGTCACAGATCCCGAGACAAGCCAGCCACAGTCGGGCGCCAGCCTGCCATACTACCATATGTAAGGGGTGTCACTGACAAGATTGGCTACATCTTGAAGCGAGCTTCAATCAACACGTAGTTCAAGCCGCCAACGAAGATAAGTCAATTTTTACCATCCGTCAAGTTCCAATTACCTTTACAAGATGCAGGGGTCTATAAAATAGATTGTGACTGTGGACTCTCATATATTGGGCAAACCAAGAGAAGCATAGGCACCCGCTTAAAAGAACATATAGCTGATGATAAACACCAATGCTCGTTGAAGTCTGCTGTGTGTGAACATGTGCAACAGGGGACCAACCACTACTTACGATTTGACAAACCACATATACTCGCAAAAGAACACCGATCCCTACCAAGGATGCTTCGCGAGGCTATTGAAATTAAAAAACATCCTAATTTAAATAGAGAGGATGGTTGGAATGTACCACCAGCTTGGGATCCAGTCATTCAAATAGTCAAACCCAAGAAGAAGCAAAACGCAGCTAGACTTCATGATACTTTGAGCTCATTCTGCGTAAATAGGAACACTAACGATTACATTATGTTCGGGTACTTTGAAATAACTAGCTACAATTCAGAACATTGGGACAACTACCATCTTAGTCTCCCCGTGAACATGGCTGCTGTAAAGAAACCGAAACGTCGGGGCAGAGTGTAAACTTAAATATAAATAGTTTTAATTAGAAAATATATAGCTTAAATAGTAGTAAAGTTCAATAATAGTAGTGTAAGAGTTTTCAAAATTATGTAATAACAGTGTTTAAAGTAAAATAAACAACGCGACAAAATCCGTATAAAGTGTTTAATTTCAATATATCCAAATTACTCTCTATATTAAGGTAAAAAGTTGAGACTAAACAAACTGATCCAAAACGTCTATCAGTTCAGCAGTGGATATGGCCACATTTCAAACAAGTGAGTATGCATATGTTGTTGACCTACACATTACACATTTACTGTAAAAACGTCAAGTGTTGCTAAAATGATATCGCTATTTGTTGCTAAAATGATATCCCTGATATCTTACGTATATACTGCTAAGATCGTAATCAAATGAACTTAACTTAATTTTTACCTTTCGGATAATACAGACACAAATAATTAAGATAAATTAAATTAACCATCATCGATAAGTATGCAACATACTGCAGTACGCATTTACCTTTATTCGCGGTAAAATGAAAGTAACGATTGTCATATAAAACCCTTATCTATTCCAGTCACGTTTGTCTAGTGAATCTCTCATAAAAAACATTCGTCATGTAAAAACAAAAGGCCACGATCACGCCCACTAATTCTAAGTATATTTTACCTGCCTACAGATAACTGTCAAGACATTGTATAAAAACTATACTAAAGTAACACGAAAATAAACATTCAAGAATATTATCCTAACTAATATTATAAATAAGTCACTTGGGGTCGGCTTTTCTAGTCTAACCGGATTTGACTGGATACCAGTTTTTACACGGAGCGGCTGCCACCTGACCTCCGCAACCCGAAAGCTAACGATACCCTAAGTCTAGACCAGTGTCAGGATATTATAGGGCACTGATTTCCCAATAACGACAACCATAGATGTTCATGGCAGCCGGGACCAACGGCTTAACGTGCTCTCCGAGGCACGGAGCAGGCGATAATTGTCAATCAATACGCACATAATTTCGAAAAGTCATATAACTTCCGAAAGTCAGAGGTGCGCGACGTGGGTTCGAACCGGAGACCCTCTGTATTGCAGTCTGTTGGTCTTCCCACTGAGCTATCGCTACTCATCATGAAATGTAAGTTATTATTGGATTTTAATACTGTGGCGACTCCGCACAGACGAAGAAGTTCAGCCTACATTCAACAGCTGGCGATACAATCGCACTTCACATGACATCATACTATTCTGCATCACACAAGTGAAGTTTACACAGCGACTGAGTATATATACAAGCTCCCGACAGTAACCGTCGGGCCGCGGCCCGCCAGGCACGATCAACCAGCCTGGTCGGAGGACCCTCCCTTTGTGTTGGAGGGACTTCACACCATGTTCCTCCACAATACTTTAAGTAGGTACTGCCATTTACGAATTACCTGACTTAGTAATCCAATCACAGTTTACTCAACATGTTCATGGAATACGTGGTCATAGGCACTTAATTCGCGCAAAATCTTAATTTTCAGTGCCATTAGCCAGGCTTTTTATACGTCTAGAAATTCTAAGCTTCGCTCTCCAAATAACCGATGCAATGAACCTCATGTGATATTCGATCTAAGTTCAACATTAATAAAACTTTGAAATTCAAATCGTTGTTTAAATTTAAATTTATTGCCGTATCGAATATCAGTACGATGAGAAAATTCACACATACATTAAATATCGTTAAATATGTATAGCACCAGCCGGTAATATTGACCTCGCGTCACGTTAGGGTATTGCGGAAGAATAAGCAGAGTTGCCTACAACTCTTGTTGTTCTAACAACCAGATGTCATCATGTGTTTAGGTCTCACGTAATAATTGGCAAGAATATAGCCGTCAGCTAGACACAAGTCCAAACATCGGGCTACTGTTTCGAGTTTTGAAGTCAAAACCCAAAAAGCACTTCGCCCGACACACGGCACGGCTTCGACACACGAAACCAACTCAGGCCTAAAAATCTCATAATAGGTAGTTCCTAAACATAATCCACGAGAACACCTAAGCAGTCGAAGACTAATCGATAAGTCAAACTGTATTCTTGAATATTTATAGAGATAATTAAGCAAAGGTTTAGACCATTTAATCGAAACACCATTGAAGTGAGAGTACTGCAAGCTCATATCATAGACAATAATATGTCGTAACACACATACGTACAGAAATCAAGGTTCTACGTGTCATAGGAATTTGTACCTATTTATATAATTTATGGTTCAACTTAATTGGGGGAGTTCTAAATTAACATTATTACTGCACAAAATTTACAAGGTCGGTAGCCCTTAGTGTAATCAGGTAGGGGTGAGGCTAGGCACGCAAGAAATCAGGGTGCCTGTATAAAATTTGAATAATTGACTTATACCTGCCACTGCGCTGGGTGTGGTGGGTTCAAATCCCACACGGGACAAAACTTTGTGTGATCAAATGGTTGTTATCTGGGTGTTCTTATGTGTATATGTGTTCGAATGTTTGTAAATTTACGGCACAGGGATTTATTCCTAGTGCGGGAGTTCTTTTAAAAGAAACTAGCGGTCGCCTAATGGTCAAAATTCGACCAAAATTCCTAAGCTTGCTACTTTGTTTTCTGTTTTTCTCTATTACATATAAATAAGGTATAGGTAACCATAGTTACAAAGAATTGTACGACGTCAGACGGACAATATCAACTGCGTGGGTCAAATGCATGGTTGTGTGCGTGTAGTGTTTTTTCATTAATTTAATGTATTTCTAATGCATATTTTATAAAAATATTAGGATTCGCCTCTCCTTCTCTATATAAACATTAACTGTGCCAAATTTCATACTCCTCCGCCCGCGCAATTTTCGTAAAAAGCGGTGCAAAATTTTTGCTTCATGTATTAATATATAGATTACCCTCAGCACAATGGGTATATTACACAAGTTTGATTTAATGTATTTTGCAGTATATTTAAAACATTTAGAAAAACTTAACGTTCCCACATAGTCACAGGCTTGCATATGGTATATCATACCCTGATATCACGAGCTAGGTTTTAAGTCCTATATAACTGCAGTTATATAATACTGGAATACGAACATTTTTAGGGGTACAAAGTTTTTGCTTTACGTATTAATATATAGATTTTAAAAAGCCGGTATGGAACAATATTTCTACGTATACATGTCGATGAATTTCGTTATTTTAACTAGGCCTCTTGAAACAGAAATCTTGGCTACGCTAATGCTAGCCAGCGTTGAAAATTAATCCTTAGAAAATGTTGCCTGCTTAATGCAAACTAGCGTTAAGAAAAGTCATCTTCAAAAATTCATATCACCCAAACCCTCCGTGTTGTTAGAAACATAAGCGTGTTTCACATAAACCGCACGCAACACATTCTCTTCGGAACAAACAACCGTGAACAACAATGCCTTCACGCAGGAAACATCAAAACTAAACCCGTATCGACGTCATTCGCACACCATTACACATGGAACACATTAAATCTAATGTTATCGGCCGAAGTCGGCTATTTCCCCGCGTCAAGCAACAATCCAGAGCGGGCCCGTGAATAAATCAGCTAGGGCACCTCTGATCCCTTAAATAAGTGGCCTCTCGTGTGTGAAATATCGAGTAAGGCTCAGTTTGTGAGGCGAGGACGTCACGCCTTTCGTGATGGGAGCCGTATGGGTTCTGTATGTTAATGAATTTACTTTTCGTGTACGAAGCGTTTCGGGGAGCTTGAGAAAGCTCTAGTAGGTACGTATATTTATTTTTATATTTTACTGGTTATATGGGTATAGCTTCTAAAAATCTTGTGTAGCTGTGTAGGAGGTCAACTTTTTTTAGTGTGAAGTATAGTAAACAAGATGCATGTAATTTATTTTTAGTTATAGATTGCAGTCGCTGAAAAAGTAGGTTAGCTACAAACTAATCTGCGATGCGAATTTATGATAACAATGAAAGATCCGTCATGAATATTATACCATTTTTCTGTAATTTGGAACCATCACATCTACTAAACAAGTATTTTAAATCTTAACTAACCATACTAATATTATAAATGCGAATATGAGTAACACGACCGGCCATCATAAAATTTCGCATACGCGTTGTCAGAGGTACAGAATATGACATAGGGTACCTCTCATTCGAAAAATTATTATTGACATTTAGGGAAGGTATAAAAATGTATTGGCAAAATGTAGATTAACGCGACCAAAACCGCGAGCAAAATCTAGTATTCTTATATAGTCAGTTTTGATATTCTCTTAGAAGAAACACAATGTACGAAGCATGAAAACTCTGTAAAATATTTCTCACAACAAGTGCACACAACATATGGTAATTTCATTTTACTTGAGGTATACTCCGCATATAAATTCTGTTGGAACGGCATTATCTTGGTCTTTTGAACATATTTCATGCATGATTGTAATGCACTTGCACTGGAGTTACTAGACATTGCAGTTAAAAATTTATGTCTTATTCAGTGTCGCTGAAATTTTCATCATTAAGTAGCCAATTAAAATTGGCTTTAATTTTCCAAAAGCGTTTTTGTGATATGCCTTTATACACCTGGATACATAGTTATCAATGACGAGATATCGACAAGGTACCCACAAGCCTTCCTCATGGTAATCAATAAATGTCGTCTATGGACACCTGCAAGACAACAGATACATTGGTATCCTACAGATGTGCAGGATACAGTAACTTAACAATAGCTTCTGAGGGCAGAAGCTATATTTTAACATTGTTTTAGAATTATATAGACGCTTACCCTCTACTGCGAAATTCCAACACGAGTTTAGTTCGTAGTAAGTTTAACGATGTCACTTACCTGAAACAACACAGTTATATAATGAATAAAATGTTAAGAAACACCATTTTTAGATTAAAATTCAACTGTTAATACTGATGTGCAATTAAATTCCAATATGTAATATTTGTAATTATGGCCAAAATTCTTGTTTTTAATTACAGACAAAACTCATACTTGATTAGAGCGAGTCGCATGTACAATGCGGCAATGCCGGAGTGTTAATATTGACTTTTTCTTTACTAGTGTCACGAAATTAAAAAATACAATTGTGTACCGAGTTCTTTGATAAGATCTGAAGAGTGATATCACAATATGTCTACTTTTATATATTCATGGTTATATATTTTATCAGTGAAAACTTTTAATTGGCCTTCACCTTATTACTATTATGTTAATAATGTATTTTAGCTGTAAGTTTTCCTAAAATGTTAAAAAAAGAAAAAATTAATTGTGGATAAAAGTAGCTTTTGGTTAGTGGAAAAAGTTGAAAAAGAAATGTTTATAATCTATACACTTGCACGGCCCTTTTTTATTATGAGAACAGCTAGCCTAGAAGCCAACCACAATAACTGCCAAATGGCAGACTTCACACTGACCATCTCCCACACATATAAACATTTTCATTGAAAACATTATATGGAATTCTGACATATAGGTTTCTTCCAACAGTAAAGCTAGATAATTAACTATTTATTAAGCAAATAGTAGAAATAAGGAATAGGTATTAAACTCAAAAATTCTGCATGGCTGTGGAATTTAATTTGAAATCTCTGCGAGACAATGCCTCTTCACGCGTTTATGGTAGCACTCTTCGTCGCCAAAAACGAAGACAACCATTTCACAAACAAACCATATATGATGCTGTTGCGACAAATTCCATCAGTAGTATGAAAGTAGAAACCTCTCGCCACGGGTCTCCATCGTAACGCAAACTCATTAGTATTCAGGCGGCATATGAATGAAGCGACACGTACGCCGGGCATCCTTCAAGCCGGGACGAATATTGTGACTCCCTCTGTACCTACGTACGCATACATTATTGTTGTACATTAGCAGGTAGATTGGTGACGGTGTATTATTAAAGTAATTTAAAATGGCACCATCTTCGTATAGATGTTAAGCATACGACGTCAACTGATATCTATTTTCGTAATATCGTCGGTCGCCAGTAAGATATTGCTTTAGAGATAATATTTTACCTAGATATAAATGTAAACATCGTAAACATATTAACCGCCAGTAATTGTTTACATAGATAAATACATTTATGCCTGTAGATATAGAGATGAGAATTATTGCTTTGGCTACAAGTAGACAAAAGTGTATTACGCCAACATATCGCTAGGTGTGTTTCAAAGAAATGGAAGAAGTCTATTACTGTCAATGTACTTCTATTGAGAAATTTCTAATAGAATAACCCAACATCACCAGCTCCTTAAGAACGCGCTTTTCGGGCAGCAGGAGGGCTGACATGATCTTTACTACATGTACTGGCAGCCTATCGATTTACTTTTAAAGGTTAGGAATGCACGAAACATGCCCTTAATGTTTTAAGCTCAGGCATAACCGGTTTCTATCAGGCTTTCATAGGCTTCGGTAACTGCTTACCAACAGAACGTTCGCAAGCTTTTTACAACTTAAATAATACAATATTAAAAAAAATATAGTAAAATGCCATTATTTAATAGCGAAACAAAAAAATAAATTGCAATTCATCTTCATTCAGAGACCAGAGCATGCGCAAATGCGAATGACCGACTATAAAAAAAACGTGGGAACCATTTATTAACCGGACATACGTCAATCATATATCACATTAATACATAAAATTGTCTACACGTTCGTCTATACTAACAAAGAGTACTTATAGATTAATAAAAAATGCCCTGTAGTACCAGGGCGCCGTGACTCAGACAATAACGGTCTCATTCATACAAGGACCGGGAAACTATAAAACCAAATTGTGGGTTGAACAAACTCGTATGGCTACGTATCATAATCCGGAATGACGGAATGACCGAATGCCCGAATATATTTCCGAATTCTTTGATTTAATACCGTAATATTCTAAAGAAATAAATCAATATTAAATCTATATATTAATACGTGAAGCAAAAACTTTGTACCCCTTTTTATGAAAATTGCGCCGACGGAGGAGTATGAAATTTGGCACAGTTAAAGTTTATATGGAGACGGAGGGGCGAATTCTAATATTTATATAAAATATGTATTAGAAATACATTAAATTAATGAAAAAACACTACACGCAAACAGCCATGCATTGACACACACAGTCGAATCCTGTTCGTAGTATTTCGGCATTGTTCGGTTGATGTAATTCTATTCTTCGTAACTATGGTTACATATATCAATATATAATCACATATACCAGCAGTATCTTACAGGCAACCTTTGGATGGATTGGAATGATATATACTATTTATATTATAATATATTTACGTATTTATATAAAACTATTAAACTTAAAATTTAAATCAATTATAGTCGAATTTCGACCATTAGGCAACCGCTAGAATCTATAATAATGTAATAAAGCTAATAAGGTTTTTTTTTGTTTGAACTCGCTTATCTTTGAAATTCTTTTAACTTTGATGGTCCAAGTTTTGTGAAAGTTTAGTCTATATAACATTACGGGCTACACCGCAGGGGTCAGTTAGTACTACAATAAAGAGAGAAAATGATCCCCGGATCGTTAAAAGTACTAACCCTGTCAGCCTACAGTTACTACAGACGCAGTGACAATTGCTTTACTGCCTTTCTTAGCAGACTGTATTGATTAGCTTTAGTTAGACTGATATGATATTACCCTGAAGAACTTCATTTAATTGTTAATTTTCAGTCGAAATCATAAGATAAGAGAATAAAAACAAACGATTTCAATGGACCTACGAAGCCTCATCGCTTTTCCGACATGCGTACAACGTATTTCTGGACTATGATACGTAGATACCGTAAACCTTAAACTATCAAAATTCAACGTGCATAGCTTACTAAAAAGCTTCCATAAAACAATCGTCACCATTTCCTTTGGACCCGTTACAATGCAAAGATGGAATTAAATTGGAAAACAATAAGCTATTATCATTACTGGCTAAACAGAATACGTGTACGGTTCGTCAAAAGATATTTGTAGATACTTTTTGTTCGTATATAGAATAACAATATCGGAAAACATATCGTGGATAAAGGTGGGATATAAAAAGCTGATAAAATGTCGCTAGTCCAAATCACTTATCCGTCTTATATACTTTACTAGATTTTCCCCGTGATTTCACCCGCGTAAGTCCCGTTCCAGTGGGAATATCGGAATAAAAAGTAGCCTATGTGTGAATCCAGGTCTCCAGCTATCTACATACCTACCAAGTTTCATCGCAATCGATCCAGTATTTTTTGCGTGAAAGAGTAACAAACATCCAAACATCCATAAAAACTTTCGCGTTTATAATATTAGTAAGGATTTTGTTTACAATATAAATAATCTATATATTAATACGTGAAGCAAAAACTTTGTACCCCTTTTTACGAAAATTGCGCGGACGGAGGAGTATGAAATTTGGCACAGCAAAATTTTTTATGGAGAAGAAGTGACGAATCCTTATATTTATACAAAATATGCATTAGAAATACATTAAATTAATGGAAAACACTACACGCACACAACCATGCATTTGACACACGCAGTCGAAGCGCGTAACTATGGTTACATATATCAATTATAATGACATATATCAACAATATCTTACAGGCATACTTTGGTCGAATTTCGAGCACTAGGCGACCGCTAGTATCTTAATAAATATTTCATGTTTTGTTGTAAGAGCGCACTTCAACATCTGGCTCGATGCGCCTCTGGTCACAGAGGTGTACCGATAGCCCATAGGGTGTTGCAAGAAATGTATGACTTCGGTCAATGCGGTAAGGTCATACGATTTCAATGGGTTCCAGCACATATTGGTTTATGGGGTAATGAAAATGCTGATCGATTGGCAAAAGCTGCAATACACATAGGTAGTGAAACTCATGTCAAAGCTTTTTATCTTGAGCATATGTGTAAATTTAAAAAAATTTGCTTCTCTCATTGGAAAGAACACTTCGATGAGCGGTCTAAAACCAAAGGCATTTGGTACAAGACTATCCAAAATGAACCTATGAAAATCCCATGGTTTGTAAATTGTAAACTTAATAGAAAATATATAAAATTAGCATTTAGGATTCGTTCAGGTCACTATCCATCCAGAAAATTTGCATACTTAATGAAAATCACCGACTCACCGAATTGTGATGAATGTGGTGTTTTTGACGATATGCAACACTTGTTAACGGAGTGTAAAAAGAACCATTTCCAAAGGGAGTTACTCCTGAGACAGTACAATATAAATGTTTTAGATGTGGGTATCATGCAATGTGCTTTGTTTAAGCCTGGTTCGGAACTAGCATTGGCCATATATAAAATGGTCGCAGCCGCTCATGAATAACTCCCTAAAATCGTTGTTAAATATGTATTTGTGTTAATTTCTATAATAGGTTACGATGGAATTGGCATATCCATTTGGGTAAAAATTCCTAAAACAAATAAAGAAAAAAAAAAAAAACAAAATCAATTATAATGACATATACCAGCAATATCTTACAGGCAAACTTTGGTCGAATTTCGAGCACTAGGCGGCCGTTAGTTATAATAAATGTTTTAATCCACTGTGATACGGAGTAGTTCTATGACGTCAATTACAGGGTTTTACTTTTATACTTTAGTCATTTTTTTCGATCGTAATTTAATTCTCTTATATAATATTTTAGATCAGTTAATTATATTATTAATAATATTAGTTCAATTGTACATATAATTAATTCGATTACAATATACTAGGAATATAAATAATAGCAGCTCTATTTACAAATTGTCCTATTGATGACACTGTCCTCTTCTTAATATGAGAAAAGTTAGGCCCTAGTCCACTTCGCTGACCTAGTGCGGCTTGGCAAACTTTCTGGAGAAATGTCAGACATCCAAGTTACCATTCTATGTTTATTATATACCATACTATATGTTACTATATACTAACGGTGGCCCGGAGACATACTGTTATAAACGTACATAGCTTCGAAAAATTAAAGGTGTGCTGTGAAATCAAACTTTAGACCGCTGTATGGCAGTTGAAAGATCTACCATTAGGTTATTGTTGCTGCCTATTTCATTTATTATTAAATAAACATATGTATGTCAGGCTTGTTATGTTCTGAAATCCTAGGCAGCTACTCTATGATGGTATGTATAAATAAAAAATCGGCACAAAAAATACGCGATGTTAGAAATACTTTCATAGCGGTATACATTTGAACGGACGTCGTGTATAATGACGGGAGCCATCATATTCTCATCTGTGAGGAACTTGCGATTGTCAGCGGAGTTAATTGAGCGGAAGTACGTGTTATTAAGTGATAGCATCGAAGGTATCTATTATTTCATGATACTAGTGTGGTATGAAAGTAGAAGAAACTTCATGAATAGCGCAGTGGTGGACGCGCCGAGTGTTATAGGTTCGATCGATAGGACAAAAATGACTGTCCTAATATGAGTTTGTTTGTCCGTTTGTAACGCTTTCATACCTTAACTACTCGACCGATCATCATGAAATTTCGCATACACGTTCTCAGGGAAACAGAAAAAGACATAGGGTACGTTTCATCCAGAAAAAGATATTAATCTAACCTAACTTAATCTAACCTACGTTTACGCGAGTGAAGCCACGGGCAGAATCTAGTGATATATAAATAATTTAACGAGATGAGTGTAAAAACCCCGAATTCAACCTCTTCGTCTTAACTGTAAAAGTAATGAAAAGAAATGACCCCTATATATCAGGGGTCTTTTGACCTACAGCGCCCATATTCAAACTCAACCGAGGAATGACCCCAACGTGTCTGCAGACCAAGTTACAAGTCAATTGGTCCAGTGGTTCCGGAGCTATGCCTGTCACTAACAGACAGACATACAGACCCACATAGGTTTTCATTAACCTCTTCGAAGAAGACTCAGAGGTTAATAATTTGGGTATTCTTTGTATCCGCTGTATAATTTTTGTATGTTTCTAAGGGAATTTCGAAACATACAGACAACAAACACTATACAGGAATTATTCCCAGACAGGACCTACATAGGTTTCTGTTACGTGTGTGGATTGAACCTATAATACTGAGTGTACTTAGCGACTGCCTAAACCACTGCGCCATCCGTCCAGTCAGAAAACCAAAACTAGTTAGACTAACTTATTAGACCTAATTTGACATGTATTTAATATTTATATATTTTCGAATAAGATGTTATCAATGTAACATCTTGGTCGAAAATAATTATTTAAATATATATATTTATTAGATCAATATTCAATTAACACAGAAAAGCTATAGAGAATCAACTTTATATTAATATTTTAATTAAGTAAAGAATTTTAATCTTCTTATTTTTATATAATAATACGTCATCCATATTCAACACAAATATAATATATTATTATGAATAAATAAATATATAAAATAACCTGAAATATCAACGCCAACAAGTCTCATGGAATACCATATTAATCTGTTAAATCTTAGAAAACCTGACATAATTAAACATAACTAGCTGACCCGGCAAACGCTGTTTTGCCATAAAAAAATGTTTTGACAAAAAGATAAAAAAAAAAAAAAAAGAAATAGATGTTGGCCGATTCTCAGACCTACTCAATATGCTCACAAAATTTCATGAGAATCGGTCAAGCCGTTTCGGAGGAGTACGGGAACGAACATTGTGACACGAGAATTTTATATATAAGATTATTGCGTTTGACCACCGGTGGTGTGCGGCTACGACTCAATAACTTAAAACACTAGAAAAACTAAACTTAAAACGAAACACATGTACCAAATCTCAGCAAACGAGAGAGATAATATAGCAACTCATAATCACGGCATGCATGCATGCATATGCATGTACAGTGAGCTGCAAAAATGCATACCCATTTCAAAACTAAAATTGTATTAACCGGTAATTGACGCCATCTAACGGAAATCTATACAAAAATTATTAAGTAGTTTATTTATATCATAATAGATGGCGATGCATTTCTATAAAATAAAAAGAAGTAGATTTCTTAATAACTCAATTTACATAAATTCACTTTAAACAAATTATAACCTCTTTTCACAAAAGTTTATTTTAAAAAAATAACACATTTCAGGATAAAACAAGAAGCAAAGAATTACAAATAAATTTAGAGTGGTTAGGTAGTTTATTTTATACATGCTTTCGATTACTCACTATTCTGTTCGCACGCAAACATTACTTCGAGTGCCTTTTCGGTTGAGATTATAATTTCTTATAAATTTCACCCTATTTGCTAAAATAAGTACGCGTTGCAATATTTATAAAACAACGACATCTAGTTCATTCATATTCATTCTAATTCGGAGTGTTCACAGGACTTTGGACCTTAAGGTATACATGCACTATTACAGATGACTGTATATGCACATGACGAACATCTCCATGCATGCACGATAAAGTTTAAAACGACGGAAGCCCGCAGAAATTGTATTTCGCAACAATAATTCCCAATGGCTATCGTAAAACAGCGGGCGAATAATCAGCCGGCAAGTTGTAGACGCTTGTATTATAGAGCCGGTGGTGCATCGTGGCAAGCACTCGTTATGTTGTGTTTAATACGTACATAACATTATGTCTCTCCGTGAACATTGCTGCTGAAGAGCTACCGAAATATATCGGGAAAAGTGTAAATTTAAATAGTTTTATTTGTGCAAATGTATTGTTTTGCAATAAACGCAATTACGTGAGATCTAATTAGATAGAGTATAAAGTAGTTGAATTTCACTATACAGGATGTCCGGTAATTAATGGATAACCTGGAAATGTCTTATAGTGAAACTGATGGCCGTTCAGAAAAAAATATGTAAAAAAACTATCCTAACTACTACCTGAGATGTGTTTTTTTTTATTACCATATATAACTTTATTGTATACTACGACCATAAATGAATGAAATACATCGGTTTTTTGTTGTTTTATTATTAAACACTAATTATGCTAATAGATAGACAGTCAAAAGTATGCTATGCTAATATAGCTTGCACTTTTAAATTTTTTTCGTGTTTCTCATTTTTCTGAACGGCCTTCTGTTCTACTATAAGAAATTTCAAGGTTATCCATTAATTACCGGACACCCTGTATACTGCAATTGATTTTCGGTCAAACGTTCTAAAAAGTTACTGATATGATTAAAAAAGTAAATAAAATGTGTCTAGTTCGTCACATGGCTTAATATTCCACTTACGATAGCGTCGGGCAAAGTGTTATCCATATTGTCTAAGGCTCACGCGAATGTTATACATTAAAATTAAACTACTAATATTTTAAACTAACAACGCTATAATATTTTCTTTATAATAAATATAAAGTAGTTTAATTTTGAAGTGTTATTGAGTTTTCTTATAATTGCCTGAGATATAATGTAATAATAATGTATGTACTAATGTAGACATAATTTGTCGGCGGTAGACTGCAATACGGTCAAGCCGTATGCTAGACTTAAAACCATAGCTATGGTTTCAATGAGCGTGTAGTATACCTCTATTTTCGCTTCGGGAATATACATAAAAAACAAGAATACCAACACGAGTGCCACGTATCGTGACGTGACAGGGATTTGAATATGCATCGCTAAGACACGCGGGCACGAGTTGCACAAAGATAACAGAGTAAAACTGTATACAACACATAAACTTCGCCTTGACTGACGACGTAATATTTTGTAACTATTCACACATTATTAAACATGTAATAAAGCAACTACTTGGCGCAGTGTTTCAAACGTAATGGAGAGCCACTAGGCGTCGTCATTATGGCATCTTTTCAGGTGAATTACTTCACAAAGGCGCTGCTGATCTGTGTGTCAAATTGCATCGAAATCCATTCAACGGTTTAAGTCTATGTATGTATAATATTATAAACATATGCATAACTAGTTTCTGCTCGCGGCTTTGCACAGATAAATCCCAAAAAAGGTATCATCGAAATTAAAAGCATCATGTGGGTATTGATCTATGGTTTGCCAAATGTCAATCAAACCCATAGGTATAGCCTTCACTCGGGATTGAATAACAAACCTTCAAATATATTTAAAATCTTGCATAATAATATGACTCGCAAAATACATATGAAACATTTTTATTAAGCAATTCAATACGCATTTCTAATCAGTGACCAGTAAACGATCATATTACTCAAAAATTTTGAGCAATAGTATATTTCAGACACAACTATAAAACATAAATTGCTAATCATAACAACAAGCTAAACAAAGTAAGTCGTCGTTTAATTTATATCTTAATAAGCTGCAAAATACATTCTTCCTTCAGAGGAGGAAAAAGACTCAACAAAGATTTTCTTACATAAAGGTACTTTTTCACTACATTTTTGTGAGAGGATTCGGAGAGACGCATATGTTTGACACTAATCAATAGCTAATCAGGAATAGATCAGCTCATGTTTAATCTGGTGGAAAAAAGATCAATAGAAATATATGTTTATATTTGTAATTAGCTTTTGTTCACGACTTGGTATATATTGGAAGTAAGTACCTACATATCTCTATTTTTCTTTCTTTGAATGTAAGTAAAACTAATCTACATACGAGTACATAATGCTCGACTTCTAGGCGGCGTCTCAAGATGAAACATGCTCCAAATTGTATGTTAGATAACAATACAACTGTAAATACCACGTTTAATTTTATGCAGTAATTTTAGCATGATGCGTGTACAGATATACAAGCAGATAGAAAGACAACATTTTTAGCGAACTAGGTGCTAGGACTTAACTTTAATAAATCTGTTGAGAGTATCAGGAAATCTATTTTATATATTTATATTGATTTATCCTACCCTGATAACACCCATGCCTTGGGCACTTTTTTAATTAACCTGCCTTAGCCTTTTCGATACAATATTTGAAAATACACACACACTTTCTTAGCTTAGTTCGAACTTCCTCAGTGGAAAGGCACCTTACGGAACCAGATGCGCATTAATTTACTAGACTCGCAACACTGCTCGCAGTGGCTTAGACAGCGCTAAGTATCGCCTGTAGCGTTCCAACTTGTTACGAGAGCTAATCAGAGTGTTTCCAGTTCCGAAAACTTGACGCGGTCAAAATATATGCATACAGTATTGTTGAACAGTATACGGGATTATAAATACGTTATTCTATGTACAATTAGATTCTGCATTCGGCATTGCTCGCGTAAATGATGTTTAAATATCTACTCAAATTTTAATACAATTTAAGGAAACGTTATAATTTTATAAAGCAACAACAAAATGTTTAAGTAATACGTGTTAAGTAGAGTTTATAAATGCTAAGTAGAGTTTGAGTTCTCAACATGTAATTCTTAATTCAAATATTTAAAGTCAGCCTTTATCATACTTAAATCGATTAAAACTAACAGATAGGATACATGATATTATATGCGCAAGAATAATATATTTCGGCCATCTAATACGGCTTGACAACTTTATGAAAACATCATAGAAAGAAAAGTGGAAGGTAGGAAAGGAAGTCGCCGACCCAGAAGAGCATTCACTGACCAAATAAAAGAAAAGGCGAAGATTATGTCTTACAAGGAGGTTAAGGTCTTGGCTGAAGATCGAGAAAGATGGTGTATACTGGCAACAGCAAAGCTTTTAAGTATGAAGATGAGGTATAGCAGGCTAGTATTTTGAATATATACTTATTCTACGTCTAATGTATTTTAAGAGAAATTACACGAGTATTTTGAGAAAGCTTTATAAATATGCATAACGGTCTAAGCGTCAAATAATAATAATCAAATAATACTGAGTGCTAATATTTTTTATTGTGTACCTACTAATATTATGAGGATTATTTTGCTAAGGATTATCTTACTTTATTTTGATTTTCTTTTTATTTTATTTTAAGCTGATTTTAATTTTATGACAACTTTTATTTATTTCATCTTTAATCTAATTAGGTACTTTTAAATACCAAATCATATTATTCCTAAAATTTTGTTCTAATTTACTTCTTGGTTTTTTAATTGTTGTAAATAATTTAATTTGTTTTATTTTAATTATTTTAATTGGTTGCATCATCTTGTAAATGTCAAAATTATATTAAAATCTAATCTATATAAGTATTTAATTAAAATTCAAGCTACCCTTTTTGTGCATGCAGTGGCTACCTTAAAAGATTATACAACAAAACAAAAATTTTAAACCATGTATGTAATATAAGTATTGTTGTGTAATTACTGGTGGTCCAAAAATAAATAAATAAATATGGCCTCTAGCATAGATTTGTCTAGAAACATAGTGGGTAGACACAGAGCTGTATCTATCTTACCAATCAAATCTGTAACAACAAGATATATTTTAGCCAGTACTAATGCACTTCTGCCTTACCGAAGTTATGTCGGTATATACTCGTAATAGTTAATATACATATAGCTTGCTTCTTCGGTGAAGGAAACTTGTATGTTTGAAAGTTCTCCATTTTGTTCTCGAGGATGTGTTAAGTCTGTTAACCTACACTGGGCCAGCATGGTGAAATATGGTCAACCTTGAGAAGACGTCTGTGCCCAACATTGGAACAGTCTGTTAACCTACACTGGGCCAGCATGGTGAAATATGGTCAACCTTGAGAAGACGTCTGTGCCCAACATTGGAACAGTCTGTTAACCTACACTGGGCCAGCATGGTGAAATATGGTCAACCTTGAGAAGACGTCTGTGCCCAACATTGGAACAGTGTAAAGGCCTAATATTATATGTTTACATTTATCTCTGGTTGTCAAAAACTATTCTTTGTTTATATTAACGATCGACCATTTACACCAAACCATTTTAATTTATTTCATTCACGTCTTGATTCCACCTTACTTTCTCTTTAAGAAACAACCCCTCACAAATCTTATAATAAAACTATCTATTTCCAAGATCATGGAGCCTCGCTACTTCAAAGTATAAATCAAACGGGCTTTGGCCTCATGTTACTAATAAATTGCTGGCCACTTAACAGTCGACTAATTTCTCGGGTACCATTTCAAATCCCGTAATAGTCCTTTTTATTTTTTGCTCGCCACCTCACAATAGAAATCTTTGTAAGGTTTGTGACCAGCCAGACCTTTTTACAATATCTCTTTTGTAAGCGACTATTTATTGGCGTTCTTTTTTTTACGTCTCAGTTGTCGAACCAACCGGACAGGTCCCGACATGATCCCGTAACGACCAGAAATAACAGTCCAATTTTAAATATGCTTTTTTTGGAAGGTTTCTGTGTGACACAGGAAATGCGACAATAGAGGTTTTATAGTTGTAGTGTTGAATTCTTTATTTATGATGCGTTGGTGTCAATGACTAGTTTGAATCTAAAAGGCGGAAATGCGTATTAACGTTAGTGGCCTATTGTTGTTGAGTTTTAAAAAGTTTATTAATTCATTGGATGCATGCGTGGCACAGTAAATTAAATTGTCACATCACTATAGCCACTAACATACTAGTACTCTTCAACAGTGTTATAGATTCGAACTTCACACGATGCGAAATATTCTGTGTTCTTAATACTATTCCCTACTCTGTTTTTCTATTGGGTTTGGTATACTTTAAGTAGGGATCCCTTATAAATAAACTAATATTCTTTTTATCTCCGCTTCACCCTATGGTTGATTGGTAGATATTGGCATTAAGTCCGCCGATGTATTGTTTTGTGAAGTTTTAAATAAATCCTTACTAATATTATAAACGCGAAAGTTTGTATGGATGTATGGATGTTTGTTACACTTTCACGCAAAAACTACGGGACCGATTGCGATGAAACTTGGTATATAGATAGCTGGAGACCTGGATTCACACACAGGCTACTTTTTATCCCGATATTCCCAAGGAAACGAGACTTACTCAAGCAAAACCGCGGTGAAAACTAGTAAATAATATAACTAATCGAAAACCACGTTACGGATTCATATTGAACCTATCTTTGTTTCAAAATTGATAAAAGAACAAGACAAAGTAAACCAAAACAAATTGATGGAGTAGTACTGTAAAGATGAACCCAATGAGACAATTTTTTTGAAATCTATCCAGCGATTTAGGCTATAGAGCGTTCATTATACGTTGACATATACATACATCCATAAACATTACCCACTATCAGACGCAGTTGGGTAACAAAGAAGAAATAAAGAAAGACACAAAGTAAGTGCATACCAATTATAACAGCAGATGTCTAGATCATGCGCAGAAATTGAGTTCAAAGTTCACGATTGTGCATAATAATAAGTTATTGCGCGTCAGATTAAAGTTGACTCACGCTATAAGCGTAGGAGGGCACAGCTGATGTGTGCTAACTGTCTTTGTTTCATATACTAACGGGTTTTAATGACTTTGTCTTCAGTTCAAAAACCAAACCCTTCCCAATTCACTTCAAAAACCCTATTACAACATACAAGCTTTGCCGAATCTCCGTCTTCTTAATTAAACTCTCACTGACTGCCAGACAATGCACAGCATATGCCAGTAAGAAAACACTAAGAAATGATGCTTAGAAATGCATCTCCCAAGGGATTGATTATAGGATGAAGGTTTGTATGACCGCTCGTTACTTTTTGAGTTGAAATATTTACAAAAGCAACATTTATGAGTGCCAGTATACATACGTACTGTTATATTTTACTTAATAAGAGCGCCCGGAGTACAATCAGCCCCGGTTCTTGCCTCAATTTTCCTCCCTCCTTACCTCGTCCCCTTTACATAGGCCACAGTAATTGTTAGCCATCAGGCAGCAGACTGTATGCTTATTTGCCACGTGTGTAACTTAAAGTAAGCAGCAGCTTGGTCGCGTTTCCTTGGGATCACTTCTATGATACCAAGAAAACATAGCCATTTTCATGAACGGTGGTGATCGCTTATCTTATCTTATCTTGTGTGGTGGCCAGTCAGTACAGCCCGGCGACACTTCGACCCAGTGGGATCTTTTGTGTCGACTTCCGCAATAACGACTGCCATAGATGTTCATGGCAGTCGGGACCGACGGCTTAACGTGCTCTCCGAGGCACGGAGCAGGCGATAATTGTCAATCAATACGAACATAATTTCGAAAAGTCATAAAACTTCCGAAAGTCAGAGGTGCCCGACGTGGGTTCGAACCCGAGACCCTCTGCATTGCAGTCTTTCGGTCTCCCCACTGAGCTATCGCTGCTCGAGGTTATCGCTTACTATGAGGTGGTTCACAGGCTCGTCTGCCACGAGCAGCAACAAGAAAAGGCTCTACCGTTCTAACAGTATCATTATGTAAGAAAAATACATAGCACTCGTATTCCCACGAAATAATCTACACGATTCGTACATCGATACATAACGAGTGCCAAAATTAGGCATAAAGCGTTTATGTGCCATAAAATGTATGGAGATTACTCGTACCTTACATTGTATGGGATGTGAAACGTATGTAATTTAAATGTTATGAGAGCTGCCAATGTGTTTCTGACTGTTATTTTAGTTTACGATATGATTAAATTTAATGCTATCCTCCTTTTGCTTTCATGTTTTGTATTGTGCTAGATTAATGTATTTTGTTAAATAACGGTTGTCGGTAAATACGGTAGTAATGGATAAGGTTTGGACTTGCAATCGAGATATCGTCGATTTGAATTACACCCGCCTACTATCGAAGTAAGGACACTCTTAACACTTGCATATCAGCTTAACTAGAGAGGTTAATAAATAATATACATAAATAAATAAACTAGCTGACCCGCGCAACTTCGTCTGCTTCATATAAGATTTTTCCGTTTGTGCAACATTTTTCATTGCTGCTCCGCTCCATTTGGTCGTAGCGTGATTTTATATAGCCTATAGCCTTCCTCGATAAATGGGCTATTCAACACTAAAATAATTTTACAATTCGAACCAGTAGTTCTTGAGATTATTGCGTTCAACCAAAGAAGCAAACAAATTCTTCAGCTTTATAATATTAGTATAGATAATAAATATGAGGACATGGTAGAATACACTACTAGGTACGGGTTGGCAGACTTCAGGTATTTTCGCAAACACTATTGACTAGAAGTACCTTTTAGAAACGTTGTCGTCCAAATGTTTTCCGTTAACGTTAATGCGAGCGATAATAATTAATCTAACATAACATCGATCACTCTCTATGAGGTATGTGCTAAAGAGTTGAACTTGAGATTTCTGCGTGGTAGCTCGACAATCTTCTCACTGATGTCTGAAGATGTCGGGCCTATTGGCTATCGCTACTACCCTTAGAGTATACATATCCAATGTATACTCTAAGCTACTAACGCACAGTGGGAGTAGGCGTTGTGTACTACAGTTAGTATAAGAATGGTAATTTTCTGAAGTAGTTAAAAGACGTGATTAGAGACCATATTTGATCACGTTTCTCATTACTGCTTCAGCAAAAACTTTCTAAAACTTAGATAAACAGTAACAGTATACTAAAAACCATGAAGAACGTAATAAGTGTGAATGCAAAACAGTTAGTTTTTGTGTGTAGCAAGTATTAGAAGCGGTATAGTGGAATCGGAGAACTTAAATGTATCGGATGAATATATCGCACTCGGAATAATTCTTGTATCGCCATGTAAAACACAGATAAAAAGAACTAACGGGTCCGGTACAACTATTTGTAAATCTAAAAAACATCGTGTTTTTTGTTTAATTCGTTCATCGGTGCACAGGAGCCGGTGTCCAGACATAACACATTTTGTTGAATAAACTGGCAGGGTAATAGTAACAAACTTAAATTCAATAACATGCTATCGACCTATTTAAATAATATTAGCATTTCTACACACACATGGATATCTTACTCAAGTCTGTTTGCCCTACAGATACGCAGAGACTACAAATATTCAATAGCCCTATGTTATCTTATCTTGTGTGGGGGCCAGTCAGTACAGACCGGCGACACTTCGACCTAGTGGGATCTTTTGTGTCGATTTCCCCAATAATGACTGCCATCGATGTTCATGGCAACCGGGACCGACGGCTTAACGTGCTCTCCGAGGCACGGAGCAGGCGATAATTGTCAATCAATACGCACATAATTTCGAAAAGTCATATAATTTCCGAAAGTCAGAGGTGCACGACGTGGGTTCGAACCCGAGACCTTCTGCATTGCAGTCTGTTGGTCTCCCCACTGAGCTATCGTTGCTCTTTCAATAGCTCTATCTATCTACTATCCTCGCGATCTCTTTTCATTTGCTCTCATCATATTTTGCACACATTCCGCTTACTGGTCTAGGTTACTCCTGGCATTTTCCAGAAACGATTGCCTAAACCTACCCCTTCTACGATTGCAGAACGGGTAGGTTTCTGATAAGAAGGTAGGCTAGGCAATCGTTAAAAGTGAGTAAGACAATTCTTACTCACATTTGCCTTACATTTCCGTTGGTCCGTTATCGTCCATTCTTTCCGCATGCCCAAACCGGGTACTGAGGTGATTTGGGCATGCCCAATTTCCTCACAACTACATCCAATTATGCTCAATCGGCATCAAAGGGCAAGCAACCGTATCTGACACTACCATAGTGCCATCAGACTAATAAAACCGATTATACAAATTAAGTTACTGTTATCGTACAGCATCATAGTTACAACACGGTACTTTCTGGCACTTTCTTAAAACCGCCATCGCTCGTCGTCAGGTATCGACCGCAAATTGCATAATTCCGTCGCCTGACAACGCCCGTCATAATAACAACACGACACAGTGCTATGGAGCGTGGTTTAAGATAGAGGACTTTGACCGTAACAGTAATATATTGATTACATGAATGGTGACTGTCTCGGTGTTTAAAGAGTTTGCGATTACGTTTGTGTATGTTTAATCCCCGGGTCAGGCAAAATGTAATAATAGCACTCCTTTAACCAATTGCGCAGTGATCATATTGTATAGACCGTGGCTTATTTTTAGTAGATTCTGTTTTTTTTATACATATAAGGAGGCTAACTAGCATTCGGCCCACCTGATGGTAAGTGGTCACCGTAGCCTATAGACGCCTGCAATACCAAAGGCATCACTTGCGCGTTGCTGACCCTTTAGGAAAAAAAGGAAGTGGGAAGGAGAAGGAGCGGGAAGGGGGAAAGAGGGTGATTGGGCCTCCGACACTCTCACTCACCAAACGAAACATTTAAGGCAAGATGGTCTATCCGTGTGTTAAGTTAGCAAACATCGAAATATCTTCACATTCATAATATTCGTTGAAATTGAAGAAACCAACGTTGAAAGAGGAATAACACACGTGTACTAGATCGAGATTTGACCATACGACTAAGATATGACACCCTGAATGATGTGGTTCGCGACGGTATAAATTTTTGAGGGATAAAAGCCTACTTTAAGATCGTTGTTTTCCAGTTTGAGACAAGATATAAATATGTGGCGGCTCCCATGTCTATGGTTAATAAAATACTATAATTGAATATTATGCAATATCGAAAAGGACTCTTGTCATATACAAAGAGTAGAACATAAACCCTCTTACGTATTTTAAATATTTACTAAACAATTTATCAAATCTATAATCTGCATCTTATTAGCGAGCCAATTCTAGTACAACTAAATTATTTTAATCAAAGTAAGATACATTAAAAACTGTTCAATAATATCATAATAAGTAATCTATGTATTTAATGAACACAGCCTTTCTAATAGAGGCTCCATAAATAAGCTGGTTTAGTACGTATTAAAATCGATACAATTTGATTGATCAATCAAAATAGTCGGTATTAGCGATGAAAGCTTCGAAAGCTAGTTTAGATCGATTTCCGATATAACGATTCGATAATCGATCTCTGATAATAAATTAAAGTTAATTAAATAACTAGGTAACAAGGTACTTAGAATAAATAATCAAAATTGTAATCGCATACAGTACTTCATGATTATTTTAATAGGTCAAGTGAAAACTTTGTATCTCTTTTTAAGCATGTTGTACGCACGGATAAGTGTAGCGATTGTATATAAAGAAGTGCAGAATGGCAATAATGATTTAATTTATTGATGAATTATGACTGGTAAAGATTAATATTTGATATTAATATTGAAATGTTTTTCTTTTTTAAATAGTGTCATAAAATATTCGACTGGATGTTAGACGTGCGACATAAGTTTGAAATCGACCTTGAGATCCCGGGTTCTATTTTTGGGTCAAAATTTTATTAGATTTTCCTGTTAGGCAATCATCAGAATAACAAAAGCTAGAAATAAGTAGATATGATAGGACTGACTCTGTTACGGGTCTTAAATCTGTCAATCGCTAGAATAGCTGACATCATTAAAAATAATAGTACCTGGCCGCCGCGCCGGCAGGCCGCCGGCCGCGGCAGGCCACAACGATTTATGACAATGTAGATAGAGTCTAAAATAGCTAGAAAATAGTGGGTGTATTACATCTCTAATTAAAAGACAGATAGCTTAGTGGGTCATGGTTGGACTGTCACGCAGAGGTCTCGAGTTTGTTTCTAAGGTAAGCACCTCTGACTTTTGCATGTGCGAAATAAATAGTTAATTATCACATGTTTTTACTGTGAATAAAACCTACATGTCTGAGAGCCAAAGCCAACCCGCACTAGGGCAGCGTGGTGGGATATGGCCTAACATTTCCCACACTAAGTAGAGGCTCGTGCCTGGGCACGAGCCTCTGTCCCACTGCTGGCAGTGGGATAGTTTATATATATGGCTCATATTATTTATAGCTACACCTCTGACTACCCCTTTTTGGCAACACTGATTTACTCTAGCTATATTACCACGCCAAGAAAATATTAATAAGGCTTGAATCGCTTACCGCACATGACTCGCGACTAACAAAAAGCTCGGACAACCGATACAATCTCCGATACGACGCGGCGACGGCGACGGAACAAAAAGAAACTCCGTTATTTCCCACGGGGTGTTAAATTCTTGTGCCAATTCGGACACAAGCCTTCTGCGTTCCCCGCACTGTCTTTACGTTATTCGTTTAATATTGAAACTGTTTGCAATAGGCGTTTTGTTTGCGGAAGCCGATGTTCTGTAGGGAATACTTTAAGATGATAGTAAGCAGGTGTTGTATGCAAATAAAAAGTTTGAACTGTGTGTGGAGTGGTGATATGGATTCGGGGATATCAACCCAATTTGTGTTGCGTAATAGGTATACTTAGATGATTTGGATATGGTTTCTTCTCATAAGTCTTTATTTCAGAACAAATTACATTTGTGTTGAAAATAAGTTTGCATTTAGTAAAATAAAAACAAAAACAAGCACATTAATATTATGACAAAGTTAAATACAATTGAAATTTAATATAATAAGGTCAACAATAATTAAATAATGAAAACAGAACCTCATTAAATACATGTTAAAAAAATATATATATAAAAACCAGTCAGAACAATGTTAAAAATCAAAAATAAACGCTAGAATATACAAATTAAAATATGCCTTAAATGGATTTAGATGTCAATATAAATTCAAAATACCAACAATAAAGTATAGCCTTATAAATACTATTCAAAAAAATAAAAAAATAATTTAAATAAAATGGAAATTACTATAATATAATGTATATTCTTTATCATTTAAAAATTCATCAATATTATAATAGCATTTTCATAGTAAATATGTTTTCAATTTATTTTTAAAAATAAATTTAAAACATATTTACTAATAATATAAATTGTATTTTGTATAACTTTTAGTTCTGTTGGTAATTTGTTGATTTGTTGCTTTGTTTGTGTTTTCTATTTGATTTGTTTTAAAAAGAATCACATGCTAGGGACTAAACTCTGTGTCATAGAAAACCATACAATTAATTAATTAATTTACAATTAACGGATACAAAACACACCAAGGGTATAAGCAATCTTTTGTTGATTACACTAATAATTGTGCTGTGCAGGATTCGCATTCACAACAGTCATGCGGCGGCAGAGGCGAAGCGACTGCTTGCGTACTGATCGCTAATCAATTCTATTCAAAGAAAGAACATATAAAAAAAGGAGCGTTTATTCGAGCATAACATTGAAAACAATATGAAATTGCATAGACAAGCGAAAATAGGAGATAGAATTTCATACTACGTATGACATTTTTAGTTTAGGAATATCGTATCATATATCAACTTGATGAAATCAATATACAATCGTTAAATAACAATACTTAGTTCATATGAATAGTAAAAAAACTACTATAAATTATATACCGGAAACCCATATACATTTACATAAATATACAACACAAGAAAGATATTTTATGGTATGAGATATAGGTTTCTGAATGTTTCTGAATCGAGCTACACATATGGCAAGTACTGGTGAAAAGTCAGGTTAAGATAAAGCTAAACAAATGAGCGTGTGTAAAGAATGTGATGAGACTTAAGCAAAATTATGTATCAGGATTGTAGCAAATGTAGATCCGCAGTTCCTGCCACAAAAAGCCCCTTAGGAAAATTGATGTTAAGACTGCGCTGAGCGAAATGTGCCAAAACAGGAGGTCACCGTTAAGTTGATAAAATCAACACTTTTTATTTAATATAAATATAAAATATACAGTTACTCTAACAATGAATGTGTTTACAATTACTCTGTGTACAAAATTTAAAATAATTAATATTTTCGCCTACAAAATTACGTAAATTTGCACAAAAATTTTAATATCGAGCTCTGTCATTTAGTCCAACCGCGTCTTTCGCTTGGCGCAGTCTTAAATTAAGTAGGTATGTTTATTATTTTAAAGTTTGCTAAGTTTCCCGAATTTGGTATAATATCTGCTCACCGGGAACGTTTACGAACATTAAAATAAAAGTAAAACGGACGCAATTTACATTGGCACTCGGTTTCTGAAAGGTTATCAACGATGCACGATGAGTCAAAATTCAACTCAAATCAAATGATTTAATTTGCTGTTGCTAATTTACTCATCCAATCACAGCATTAGACATGCGCACTGACCGTCAGCAATTTATTAACCTCTGAGTCTTCTTCGAAGAGGTTAATGAAATCACTATGTGGGTCTATGTGTCTGTCTGTTAGTGATAGTTTGTTAGTGACAGGCATAGCTCTGGAATCACTGGACCTATTGACTTGTAACTTGATGTACAGACACCTTGAGGTCATCACTCGGTTGAGTTTGAATATGGGCTCTGTGGGTCAAAAGACCCACAGAGCATGATGCTAGATTTGGAAGTCCAAGGGAGAGGCTTTTGCTCAGCAGTGGGACATTACAAAAAGATGATGAGAAAAAAAAAGGTAACATGAAGACGAAGTGGTTGAATCCTGGGTTTTTAGACCCGTCTCGTTTTTGTATGCTTTTAGGCACATGGAATAACCATTAATGAACCAAAATTTTGATCCGTGTGGGTATTTAACCCACAACACCAGACCCAGTTACGGAGACAAGGTGACAACTTAAAATAAATCCTAATATTATAAACGCGAATGTGAGTTTGTTTGTTTGTGACGCTTTCACGCCTTAACTACTTGACCGATTATCATGAAATTTCGCATAAACGTTGTCAGGGAATACAAAACAACATAAGGTACCTTTCATCCAGAAAAAGTACTGTTTCTAACCTAACGTAACGTTTATATACGCAAGCGGAGCTGCGGTAAAAAAAACATGTGGGTTAGTCTTTGGGGACAGCCGATAGAAGTGAAAACTAAGTAACTAGCATGCGGTGACGATTACACGTGTTTCACGCTTTTTGTTCACCCAAAAAGTATACATATATACACAGTATACATATAGCTCATGGAAAGCGTTCGGTGACGATGATGCGAGTTCCATGATTTTTGTTCACCCAAAAAGTGCTCCACGCGCCTAAAGAAGTTTTCACTTCAATAGCAGTGTTATAATTGAGTCATTTATCATTATTTTTAATGCCAATGTTTTTCGTAAGCCATTCGACGCCTCACCACAGTTACCTGATACAACGACAGAGGATCGATATTCGATTACGATCTCGAACTCGCCACGTTTAGAGATCTACTGACCCGATTAGCTGTCGATAAGCACGCCTTTGAGAAGTGCCGACGCTGTTTAGTGTTAAATTGACTTGAAGATATTTTCTTAAACAACATTTGCCGCAATTGAATCTATTGCATTTTCTACAGATCTCTCAGAGTCTCCGTTAAGACTGGCAGCCGTGGCCGAAATTCGGTCTGGAGGATATTATTATTTGTAGTATATTTGTGTATCATAGTGCGAGGGTTGTCTATTTGATCGATAGCAAAATATATGGACCTCTCGATACCGCTTCTTTTCTATAAATAAATTAGGCGTAGGCAATTTCATTTCGTGCTTAATCCTTAGGCAGCCTAACTTGATCTTAATGTACCACAGCATCTGGCGCTTCATCATATGTTTATTGTGTACCTAAGTAAGATTTATTCGTGGACCCTTCGCCAAGTTGCTACCGTATGTATTATCTGAGGTTAATGTGCTAAACGAGGAATTGAGGGGATGCCGAGTTCCAAAACGGTATTTGAACGTAATGGGAATATGAATTAAGTGGCTGTAGCCTAATGTATAAGGTATTGGATTGCGATCGAAAGGTCGTGGGTTCGTATCCTACCCATTGCTTTACCGATGTGAATAGGCATTCTAGCTTAAATGAAGAGGTTAATAAGAATTCTTGTAACTACTTTGTTATTTAATATGCATATATTGTATTTATTTACTTACAAAACATCGTTTCTTATCTATCCGTTTTTAGTTTGTGAATGTTGTGTTTACCGCTTGATATTGTACGCTTATCTTTTTTTAACCCCCGACGCAAAAACGACGGGGTGTTATAAGTTTGACGTGTCTGTGTGTGTGTGTGTGTGTGTGTGTTTGTGTGTGTGTGTGTGTGTGTGTGTGTGTGTGTGTGTGTGTGTGTGTGTGTGTGTGTGTGTGTGTGTGTGTGTGTGTGTGTGTGTGTGTGTCTGTGGCATCGTAGCTCCCGAACGGATAAACCGATTTTAATTTTGTTTTTTTGTTTGAAAGGTGAATTAGTCGGGAGTGTTCTTAGCTACGTTTGATAAAAATCGGTTCAAGATGGCCGCCGCCACAAAATGGCAGTTTACATATTTTTTCACAACTCTCTCAATATGGGTATCAAATGAAAGGGCTTGACTAGTAGAATATTATACACTATAATAAATTTCAAATCCAAGATGGCCGCCACCACAAAATTACATATTTTCACAAATTACAATTTTTCAATATGGGTATCAAATGAATATTGTGTCGGGGGTTTTTTAAATTTTAAATTTATATATATATATAATTGTTCTGTACGTGTGATGACAGTGAACTCCTCCTAAACGGCTGGACCGATTTGAATGATTTTTTTTTGTGTGTGTTCAAGTGGATTCGAGGATGGTTTAGATTTGTATTTTTTTTTCGCCTGTACAGGTCAACGTCTGTCGGAACATCTAGAATAGTATATAGCAAGTATTTTTGAACATGTATAAGTGTAACAATTGTTGGTAAACCAATAAATAAATAAATACCTCAAATAAAAATATAATACGCGAATAAACAAGACGTTTTCAGACTATTTTAGAGGTGCAGCGATTGCGATAACGACTGTTGTATATGAGGTCTCGGATTTGATACAATTAAGGAAAATTGTTCGGTTTTCTGTCAATAAATTCTTAGTCCGGATCTATGTCTCGTAGATGACAATAAGCTCGCCTTCGATTACGCTGGAGCTCAAATTGTAAAGTCTAGACACCAGGCTGCAAGTTTTCTAGCAGAAAGATCTAAAAATCGAACATCGAATCTAAGAATCTAACCCGAGGCTTCATGCTTAACAGTCGTTATCACTACTGTTGCGACTCCAAGTTTTAAGCGAAAGTACATAAACATTCATTTCCAATTACGTATCAAGCTAATACAGAGTTAGAACATTGTCCAATATAATATCTTTAACAGAATACGATTATATGTATGCAACATATAATAGATATAAAACAATCCCAGTTTAATCTAGAAGACTTTGTACTGAGATTGTATTTAATGTACTCTCGTGTTTGCGGCCACGAAGTTACCGACTAGCTATATAATATAACAACACGAAGTTCGAGTCATTGGAAATCCTTACAGTTTAAATTATAAATGTTTATATATGTATTGAAATTAAACTACTTTATGCTATGCTATATATAGCTATGTTCATGTAAACTCCCCGTGAACACGGTTTCTGAAAAGCAACTGAAACGTCGGGGAAAGTGTAAAAATGTAATTTAGTCTTCTCCCCAGCATTTATTATTCCACAGTCACTTGGGGTCGGCTTTTCTGGTCTAGCCAGATTTGACTGGATTTCAGTTTTTACACGGAGCGGCTGCCACCTGACCTCCGCAACCCGAATGCTAACGATACCCTAAGGCTAGACCAGTGTCAGGATATTATACTGACACTGCAGCTGGTTCATGGCAGCTAGGACCGACGGCTTAACGTGCTCTTCGAGGCACGGAGCAAGCGATAATTGTCAATCAATACGCACATAATTTCGAAAAGTCATATAACTTCCGAAGGTCAGAGGTGCTTGACGTGGGTTCGAACCCGAGACCCTCTGCATTGCAGTCTGTTTGTCTCCCCACTGAGCTATCGCTGCTCAATAAAATTTAATGTCAATAGTTTTATAATTTAAATAGATGTAAACAATAACTAGTAACAGTATTAAACAATAGTAGTTGAAAGATTCAAAACAATGTATTAAAAATTAATTTAATTAATTATTAATTAAATTGCAATAAAATCCTTATAAAGTAGTTTAATTTCACTGTTAGTATAACATTCGTATAAACGTAATATAATATTATGTGAAAATATGATTGTTAGTTCGTTTTTCACGCACCAATACAGCGAAGAATTGATGTGATTTGCATGAACTTTAATTAATTGAAGCAGCGTTATCTCGTAGATAAGGCATTAGACTTAGTCAAGCTTTCGAATCCCACCCCATTGCACTACCGGCGTAAACCCACTGCTAATACAAGCATTCTAGATTTGCTACAAGAGTAACAAGAACGCTAGTCATTGATCGAAATCTAAAATAAAAGGTAGTTGAGGGATTTAAGCTACTTTGTATCTAAATTAAAAGTCTAAAATCTTTACTTCCATATAAATTTATAAAAATTCTTAGACACATCAATTCACTGATATATTAATTAAAATTCTTAGACACGTCAATTCACTGATATATTAATTAAGATATAATAATAAAAATAAATAAAATTTAATAAATATTAAGCATTAGAAAATGCCTGTTCGTTGCCAGCAAATTGTATGCTAGGAAGGAGGCGATTTTCAATAAGAAGCGAAAGGTGTTTTGATGGCCGATGGTAATCCTAATTCTAACCAATATAATAAAAGTGAATGTGAGTTTGTTTGTTTGTTGCACTTTCACGCCTTAACCACTCGACCGATCATCATGAAATTTCGGATATATGTTTTCAAGGGTACAAAGAAGGACATGGGGTGGCTTTTATCCAGAAAAAGTATTGTTCCAAACTATAAAAATTTATTGCCAAATTTACTTTAACTCGAGCAAAGCTGCGGACAAAAACTAGTAATTAATTATTAGTAATAATGGCGATATTAATAATAAAGACTGAGCAATTATCGGCATTACGCATAAATATTTATGTTTATTCGTATGACGTGAACTCATTACCGACTGGACTTACTTACCTTCCGCTGAATAATTACTTTCGAGGTTAAATGGCAGACATATAAATAGATGTCACTTACCTGAAACAAAATAGTTTTTTAATTAATACTAATTACATATTACATATCTAACATAGGTATACATACATTTACAATTATAATGTTTTGTATATTTTAAAGTTCAATAATCTTTGTAACACATTATCTATAATAATTCGTGTTAATGCAATTCAATCTCCCGCCGAACCGCAGCGATAGCCCAGAGGGAAGCCGTTGGACTGCCACGCAGAGGTCTCAAGTTCGATCCCAAGTCTACCAACCCTCACTGGGCTAGCGCGGTGGACTATGGTCTTACTCTTCTCACACTGAGAATAGGCCCGTGTCCAGCAGTTGGACAGTTACAGTACAATATATAAACACGACTGAAATTTCTATTATAAACAAAATAAAAGAGCAACGACTGACGTAGACATTCCTTTCGAGATTATTCTCAAGATTATATTTTATATTTTCAAGAGATTATTCATTTAACCACACTAAAAATGCAGTTGGTGTGTCTAAGATTAACACATAATAATAATATTTTATCACATACACACAACATCCAGCCATCTAGCCCAAACTAAGCAGAGCTCGTACTATGGGTACTAGACAATGGATAAACATACATATATACTTTGTTTTGTAAAAACATACATATTATACATACAAATACCCAGACCAAGACAAACATCCATGTTCATGCACACAAATGTTTGACTTGTGCGGGCATCGAACTATCGAACAGGCGTGGCAATCGGTTACACTAACCAACGCCATCGAGGCCGACATTGTATAAACAGAAGTAGGAAAATAAAAATAAATGTCTTAGAATAGATTTCTAACAATTTAGGTAGTAAGTTTGTTGATATTACTGAGGTGGTGATGATATGTGATAACTAGTTACCATCACCACGTCTAGCAAAACCTTTTATGCCCTCGAAGGAACGCTATAACCTCTTGGGAAGGGCAATTATATGGCAATTGGTTAGAGATCGAGTCTAATGGCAGAAATTCTGTTGTAAACCATTAGTAAACGATCTACACAGTACAGTCTTATTTGTACTCCCGCTGAAATCACCAAGAAGACTCTATATTTTTTTGTGTTAGGAATAGATTTACGTCTGCAGTTCAATGAGTTAAATCGCCATATATCAGATGCAAATCCAATATCTTAACCTTTCTTTCAGATATCACCTTATAGGTTCAACTTTTCAAACTAACCTAACGAGTATAACTTCAGTAACCATTCTAACAGATTAGCTTTAACATTCATTCGTGTCACTTTGTAACCTAAAAACGCAAATGCTATTTCATTTTGACTTTTACTAACTAGTGGGCAACGGAAAATTCCACTCCCAAAACGAGTAATTAAATTAAGCAACAAAAAGGCGAATAGAATCAGTTCGCTGGTTCTGGGGCTCCAATCAAATACTCAAGTTGATTAGCTCTCCGTATGCACAAAGGTAAACGTTTTTACGTGTTGCCGAGCGGACGAGCGTTTACCAGACTTTACCGGTGTCGGGTAATACTCGTAACGTGGGAATTACAGGTTAGTTTTACTGGTAATGCGGGAATCACTGATGCGTTCCGTTTGGGAGTCTGGGAATTGGAGAGGCTTGTAATATTTTGAGGTGATGATGAGTGATGTCAAATGTAAAAAGCTGACGGCTGATTATTCATCGATGTTTTTCTAAAATCGTAGAGCTAGTTAGGAAATGGAAAATTTTAAATATTTTTGGAATAGAAAGTTAGTTGTTATTTGGTTTTATTATGCTTTTATTATTTAAAATAAAACGCCGGCACAATGCATCAGCTCTTTACAGACATTCCAAGAATGGACAAAAGAATGATCTTTTGACCGTTGTAAGTTGGTTGTAAAGTAAATCACATTATTTTCTATCTCGTATAGGGATTGATATCGAGACCGCAACTTATTGCCCGGTAATTTAAAGAAGAAGCACACCAACAAATAGCTAAATTAGAGTAGGATAGTTCTATTTGAGCGATTTTTCTTTATTGTTGTGCATTTAGCACTGTTTCAGTTGATTCAGCTACTTTGTACCTGGAACGAGCGCCATAAGACATATTTAGCTTTTAACCTAGATCTTTGGTACAGGCAGCTGTTCTTGCGGTTAAGGTTAGTCTGGCTATTGCTACAGCGAAATAGTGTTGCGCCATAACCTGTCACGCAGCCAAAATGAAGACCAGCAAACTTCATAAACTGCAATTGCTATTGCAATATATTGATATGACTCACCTGTTACGTCAAAGTCCACAATGCTATCTTTGTCTTATTTAGATACAAACTTTTAACCGCAGCTTTACTCCCTTTTTCTGGTTGAAAAGTACCCCACGTCCTTGTCTATACCTCTGACAACGTGTATACGAATGACGATCGGTCGAATAGTTAAGATGCCGAAATGAAGATAAGACGATGAAAGCGTAACGAACAAACTAACATTCGCGTTTATTATACCTATTGGTTAGGATTAGTTTCAAGTTTGTAACTTTAAGTAATATCTTATCCTTAAAGTCATACGATACAGCATCATTCTCAATTGGAGATCGGTCAAACTAGAATGGTGTGGCGTTCCCCTTAATACTGCAAGCGTTCGAAAACTACGCTACCATCAAGAGTACCGTAAGCTGTTTGCCATCTTGGTAGTATAGCTAAAGATCTAAGTGGTCGCACCACTGCCATTGCACTAAGTGTTGTGTGTTCAAACCCTATACAGAACAAAAATTGTGTGATCTATACATATGAGTTCCAACTGCAGACCCGGAACTACTATTTATGGACCATTTAGTCGGCCTCGATGGCGTAGTGGTTAGTGTAACCGACTGCCACGCCTGAGGTCGCGGGTTCGATTCCCGCACAAGACAAATATTTGTGTGCATGAACATGGATGTTTGTCTTGGTCTGGGTGTTTCTATGTATAATATGTATGTATTTACAAAAAAAAAAAGTATATATGTATGTTTATCCATTGTCTAGTATCCATAGTACAAGCTCTGCTTAGTTTGGGCTAGATAGTGTTGTGTGTATGTGGTAGAATATTATTATTATTATTATTATATTATTACACAAGGCGTTCTTTGTATCCGTTGTTTGAATATTAGTAAAATCCTCGGCTACAAAGGAATTACTCATAGTAGGCGTAGGAGTTTTAATATAAAAAGTAGGTATAATACTCATTATCTTATTATAAAAATCAAGCATTTCATTATCAGTAAATAGTTTTACATGCACTATAGCCAGACCTTATGACCAATTCACTATTTGAACACCCAACTTCACTCGAAACTAAACAATGTAATGTTATATCCGAACATACCGTTCAAGCATTAGATGCGTTATTTTACAAGCCCTTTACAGACGTATACATGAAGATGGCTGATAATGCTTTAGCTTTAACCACACTTTGAAATGTTTATACCCGTATCCAGTGCTTATTTATATAATTTCAAATGTATTTCTTAGTGTTAACGTTGTTTGTAAGTGTTGAAACGTTTTCTAACAAACTTTATTGCTGTTTGCATGTGTTTTCTTGTCTTTGAGTGGACCACCTTGTATAGGAATGTTAGGGTTATAAAGAAAGCTGAAATATGAATACAGTTTTATTAGGAACGACAAGGATTGTCATGATGCGCTTATTAAGTGGGTTTATACTTTAGGTGTTAGTAAACCAATATAATAGAATTTAAGACCGTCCGAATAGAATTTAAGACTGTCGACAGTGAGGCGATGTGGCGGCATGTGATTGCCGTGTAGGGGGCTACACGGCAATCACATGCCGCCACATCGCCTCAAAAGTCGTAAAATCTTTTAACGGCACACTGAGCCCTTGAGCAATGACGCTGCAACCGAAAGACGTAGACAAAAAAAATCTCCTTTCCTCACTTTATATCACACCACAGGAGTCTTTACCGCCTGGTCACACCCTGCCATTGGTAGTATGGAAGTTCCTAATTAGACTTCGCACCCAGGTTAGCCGCTGTAGAACTAACCTGTGTAGGTGAGGGTTCAGGGAGCCCGGCCTTGCTCAGTGTGACTGTGGTGAGCTAGAGCAGACTATGGCACATTTGTTGTTATGCCCTTCTTGCCCGAGCACTTGCACAATATCAGAGCTTTGTGCGGCCACTCCTGACGCAATTAGAATGGCCGATGGCCGAATACTAAGCAAATCTTTATACATATATATAATTCTTCTGCACGTGAGTTGACAGTGAACTCCTCCTAAACGGCTGGAACGATTTGAATTTTTTTTTTGTCTTTACAGTGCAACCCTCTGTCGGGACAGCTAGTAATAATATATAGTTCAAACTAGAACATGAAGAAGAAGAAGAATAGAATTTAAGTTGTGAAGAAGACCATGCATGAAAGAGCACTTGAATCTGGAACCTCGACAAATGTGTTATCGTAGCATAGTTTTATTACTATACTATAGATGATACATAGAATTGCCTTATATGTGAAATACAAAAGTATTTTAATTTCTGACGTAGCATCATGAATAGCTTAGTCGGTAAATTAAAGACACAATTGGTTGAGGTCGCAAATTCGTGTTCTGCTTTATGGAGGTTCTTTTTGCTCGTTCATAATTTATGTACATTATTACTTGGCGCGGGTAATGCTACAAAATAAATCCGAATATACTCAATATAATATATGTTGCCTTAACTATGTAGCTGGAAATATTTAGATATTGTAGATCATATGCTCAGAGTAACGCGCCAAAAGAGACTCATGGGACTAAGCGAGCTACTGTCGACCGAAATAGTGCCAGACTTTATCCAAAACTATAGAATGAGGCGATTAATCCGTTTAAAAACTTCTTTACAGAATTGTTAATGAGCACAAGCTGCTGCGCTCATGATTAAATTTATTTCCCTCTAGAGCAACAAATCATTAGCAAATACAACAAACTATGCATATATCTAATTATCGTCAATTAACATAAACAACTTACTCATCACCTAAATTAAATCATCAACTTTACAAAACTTCGATGGGGGCAGATTGCGTCAACTACATGATTAAGACTCATCACAAATACCCTCTGTCCGCTTGTCAGTTACCGCATTGTAAAATACAACAGAAAAGTAAAAAATACTTAATACTAACACAATGTAAATTAAACTTTAACATGTACAAAATAAAGCTGATATTCCTTTAAAGATCTTGATAGAAAGACACGTGTGGAAGTAACGATTTAACTTTTATGACTATCGTAAAGTTGTGCGCAAGCGCATGAGTCTGGGCACCCGTCAGCTATTATTATTAATTCCAATTTTAATTACAGTGCTGTATGTGTAATTAGATGTTCATTAATACGAATTATTTTACACTGGCTTGTAAATGTAATGGTTATAACAAATGCAGTTTATTTTATGAAGCTGTGCTGTTACAAGTTAGGAACGTTGTGTGTAAGCTTGCGAAGTTATTGCAGCTTTAGGTTAATTTATACTTTAATTTGTAATGAAATATTGTAGTTGTTATGTTAACTGTTGTTAGTAGTATATGTGGGTTTAAGAGTGGGTTATATCTTTATTTAGAAGTGGTATTGTAGAATGTATTTATTTTTACTTCATATTTTAAATATTCATGTTTAAGGAGTCTGCCCACTACACCGTCTTATACCATGACCGTGCTAGGAACGTATCAGACACGAAAAGCAACACGATGCGCCCTGCTATAGGAATTCCTGGTCGATGACGGAACGGTCTAGTGGGCATAGTCTTATACATTTCCTTACAAAGAATATTTTTTTGCCTGACACGTTCCTAGCACGGTCATGGTATGAGACGGGGTAGTGGGCAGACACCTTTACGCGTATTTGGCATAATAAAATTAATCTCTTATCGTAATATTAAGTTTTATCGCAGTTTATTCAAAATGTTACGGCTTTTCATTAGCCACGATCACGTGGTGGTTAGTCAAAACTTTGAAGAAAGTGTAATATTAACAGTTTAAAAATAAATATTAAGGCGATGGCGATTTCCTTCGCAATTGAGTAGTAGTAATACTATTAAGGGTATTTTAGATATATCGGCGATCTGAAGAAAACGAAATAAATATAAGACGAATGAAGGGTAGATATGTGAGTCTTTAAAATTCTTAGTCAGACTATAAAACAAAATGGAGATTTCCTAATACTCGATCATTATTATTGCTAAATTACACTGTTATAATTTTGGCCTCTATAACCGACCTATTCCTATTTGAAACCTTGCCACGGCTATATAAAGATAGAAAACAATAAAAATATAAAAACATAATGAGTTATGGTCGAATGTCGATCACTGGACGACCACCAGCTTGTCTAATATTATGCCCACTAAGTACCTACTTTCATAATACATTTAAGTCTAACTTCATCTTTTGAATCCTCTTATACCGCATTTCCGTATTCAAAACCTTACTACTTCATAAAAAGCTCTGTATTAAAAACAAGAAGCACATAACATCGATTATTATAAATCGTTCCACCATTCGTACGACATCGACGCGTGTGACGGGTGTCCACGATACCCGCGTTGTGTCGTGTTGTCGCGATATTGCCTCTGTTACGTTCTGACACATTGTCAAGCTCATATCTCGCCGCTTTACGTGTATTCTTGCAACAGGTAGCCGAGCGAACTCAAGTATGTGTCTCGTTGAATCATTGTGCATGTTTTATGTAGTGTTATTGAGGTTTTCTGTCAAGAATTTTTCTGTAGCTGCACGGAGTTTCGAACAGTGTCCGGTTAACTGCGATAGGCTTGCCTATTACAGGGAACTAGAGCAGGAAAAGATGATGAAATGTGGGTGTAGGGGAACCGCTGCCTACCTTTGCTGTAAGCTGTGATGAATATATCATGTTTATTTAATTTCTCCAAGGTTAGCACAATATTTTATTATACATATTATTTACTGCCAAGTATCATACAAACATGTTGGAATTGAAAAATCATAATTGTTTTTAAGCTTTTTGAAATTAAACTACTATATACGGATTTTATCGCGTTGTTTATTAATCACTGTATTACATAATTTTGAAACTGTTACACTACTATTACTATTGAATTTTACAAATTTATAAGCTAACAAAATTATTTAAACTATTAAAATTATTAATTATTACTTATATTTAGGTTTACACTTTCCCCAACGTTTCGGTTGCTTTTCAGCAGCCATGGTCACGGGGAGACTGTGATTAATAAACAACGCGATAAAATCTGTATATAGTAGTTTAATTTCAATAAATACCATTCGCTTAAACAGAAGACAATATTATGTTTTTAAGCTGTTTAAAAATAAAATGAAATCTCAACGTAAACATAAGCTAGTAAATCCTGTCTCACGGTTGACATATATTTTAGCAAAAACTAGACCTAGACACAAAAGTCACCCAGTTACGGAAGAACTGTATGTCGGTCACATACATTTTTGACTCGTGAGAGGATTAAGCCCATAACACAGCGCAGTAGCATAAGCGAACCTACCACTTACCATGATCGTATTTGTGCAAACACCGGAGTGTTCAGCTGAAATTGAAAACATATCGCGACCAACATATGTTTAAAAAACACGTAATTGAGGCCGAAGCTATGAACGAGCATCGGATAAATTTACATACTCCTAGTGCTGAGAATTTTAAAAAAAAATTGAAAAGCTTGTTTGATATTGATATACTCGCGAACAATGCAGTCTTAATCCTTCTTCTAACCTTAATAAAACACAAATAAGTCATTCTTCAACAGCTACAACTTCTAGAATCTTCTAATTCGACTTAGAACCAACTTAAGCCCAAACGACAGGAGCAAAAAATAAAACATCTTAGAACAACGTCCAACTATTATCGAGACAGCGAAACGTATAAATTACAAAATGTCTGAGAGCACGTAGAGCAGCCGGCGTGGTGTCGCGAGTGTCGTCGACACTCGGATACACTTCGAACAAGGGATTTATTTGTTGTAACATCTGTTTTGAAACTTCTCTTAGGTGGGCAATATTATGTACCAAGTGTAGTATCTGTATGTCTTTTGTATATCAGTCTATATACATACCTTTAACTGTATTATACAGCATGTAACAATAAAGTGTGGTCGGATGTAAGGGTCGTTAAGTATTGACTACAGCGTCGAAAGCTATGAAAATCTTGTTCATCTTTGATGAAAAGTATCATGCAGATACACAATTCTAAGCACGGTTTATTATATTTGCATGTAAATATTAGTAAATTGGCTTCTCAGTTCATTAACATATTTTTATTATCCGTAATTCAATGCAGACATCAGAAATCAAATTGTATCTCTAGAATCTCAGATTGTTATTATTCCAAATGTATTTTTCTTTGATTCTTAATTATGTTTCTAAATAACTTATCGTTAGTTATTAAGTAAAATCTTTATATGACTTAAGTATAATTATTATGCTGGCTCCGAGTAAATGCTGTGCATATTTGTGATTGGCACGACCTTGCCTTAGATTTTTATTTATTTAGATTATGCTAAGCTATGATATGTCCTTCATCAAACGATTTTTTATTTACTTAGCATATCATCAACATATTTTGTTAATGTGTCTGATAAATAAATTAAATAATCACGGACATTTATGGAGAAATTAGGACAAGCCTTTGATTTGACAGTCATTATTACCTACAGTTAATCTAATTCAACCTATATTCATCAGTTGAGATTTATTTTGCTTAATTTTTGACAAGTCTATACACAGATAATAGATATTTTACAGGGTATAAATATATGTATGTTGCAGGGATAGGGTTAATACATACAATAATAATAATAATGTCCTCCAGACCAAATTTCGATCACAGCGGCCAATCTTAACGGAGACTGGGCATCTGCGCAGGAGATATTATAGTTGTGTTTGCGCACATACTTGTAGTAGGGAATAGAGATTGCACTTGTGTTTGCGCACAAGTGTGTGCACAAGTGCAATCTCTATTCCCTAACCTTCATGACCCAATGGGACGTATAATCCGACACGACCGGAAAGAGATCAGGCGCAGGACCAACGGCTTTACGTGCTTCCGAGGCACGGAGGTGTCTAACACCGCCAACTTCCTAACTCCGTGCTCGTATTGAGATTTCTTAATCAATGACTTTTTGTTGACCCGGGATTCGAACTCAAGACCTCATGCACCGCTGCGCCACGGAGGCGGCTTATGTTTGCGTATCTGGCGAGAGCAAAGTTCTGTAATACTCCTCTACCCTACCCTTCAATAACATAGGCGTGAGATTTAGTTTCCATAAATAATATTGTTTGTTCATATCTCATTAGCGTACACTGCTTGCTTTCCCCTCTGCCGTACCCGCTCATCCTTTCAGCTCGAGTACATATCCCCCACAGCGTGACGTCACACACGCACAGCTACACCACTGCGCAGTAAACACAGTAATCATCTCTTTAACCTAGTTTCGTCTACAATCTAAGTATCTAGTACCAGGACGAGCTGTTTTAACGGCTGTAAATAAAAACAGTGATGTATTTGTGAAGGTTTACAGCTGGTTTTATGCATCTGTCGTTTGAATTAATTTTGTGAGGCGCCGTGGTGACTGGCGCCTCATCTACTCCAACACTGAGATTATATGATACATGTCTTACGACATAAGATTTTGTATAAGTACATATTCCTCTATTGCTCTAGTATCAAGTCACATTAAATTTAACTAGTATTCACGATATTTTTTTTTTATAAAAGTTTCATTAATGATTAATTGAATTATCACCTTTATGACATCTTATTTAATTATTTTATTGATCTGAGAATATTTGACTCTGTTCTATTTAATTATTTGTTTTGATTTTATACACTTAATGTTTTTGCATGCCGCCGTATTTTGGTCAAAATACTTGTATAATAAATATTCAGATGCCTTTTAGGTAAACCATATGATTTTTATGTTGTTGCAAACCAAAATACATAAGGTACTGGGTTTTGGACGGTTTTGTAATGTTATTGGTTTCTAACTTTTTTATTTTGGTAGTGATAGGTAAGTACTATGAATGTAATGAAAATTCTATTAAAAGATTCATATTTAAACTGCGGTAATACCTTGATTCGAGGTTTAATATTGTAATCTTGAACAACTCTTAAACTTAATAAGGTTTCATATCCGAGTCGGCCAAAGTAGTGTTATGTTATTTTCTTCATTTTGTTACTTAACGGTTAACAGCTAATATGATACTAAAATATAACAAAATAGCTGGAACTATATACCTTACTGCCTTATATACAAGATTCTTTCCGCAGCTTAGCTCGCTTAAATGTAGGTAATGTCAATTTTCTATCTCTTGGGTACAATACTTTTTTCTGAATGAAACCAATGGTACTCAAAGTGCTTTTTAACATGCTTTTATTAACTTGGTATGTATCTATGAATCTATGTAACGGAATCTTTGAACGTGATTTTCATCCCTTTCAAACCGACAGATTGATTTGAAACTTTGCACACTTATCGAGGACCGACGACAATATAATAAAATAGAAGAAAAAAAAAACATAATATTGTCTTATGTTTACGCGAATGTTATACTTACATTGAAATTAAACACTTTATACGGATTTTGTCGCGTTGTTTATTTACTTTAAAACACTGTTATTACATAATTTTGAAAACTCTAACAATACTATTATTGAACTTTACTACTATTTAAGCTATATATTTTTTAATTAAACTATTTATATTTGAGTTTACACTTTGCCCCGACGTTTCGGTTGCTTTACAGCAGCCATGTTCACGGGGAGACTAAGATGAGTTTAGTCGTAGTAGTAGTGTAATAACAGTGTTTTAAAGTAAAATAAACAACGCGACAAAATCCGTATAAAGTTATTAATTAAAAAAAAACAGTTATATAGTTATAATAAAAATAATATAATTTAATAATTTTAATGTAAAAAGCGTGGGGTGAGGGTTATCAAAACATCTTAGAAAGCACCCCACACTTTTTTACATTAAAATTATTAAATAATATTGTTTTGATTTTTAAAAGCGTGGTATTTCGTTTTTAAACTATTATTTTTCGTACCCAGACAACATGCGTTATGTGTATGCGAAATTTCACGTTGATCGATCTAGTTGTTAACGCGTGAAAGCTTAATAAATAAATAAACACACATTTGGATTTATAATATCAGTTAGGATGTGCAAAATTGTTAAAGTGTCTGTATGTTTGTTATTCAATCACACGTAAACATTTGAACGCATATAAATGAAACTTAGCAGGCAAATAGATCTTGACCATAACACATATGATACTTTTTATCCCGGCATGCATTCCCGTGAAATTCACACAGGCAAAACTAGACTACTAAAATTATACTTTGAAGATAGAACAGCACTGTTTGCATTCCGCAGCAGATAGTGGAATTCAATTTAAGTTAGTACCACTATCAATCTGAAACGTACAATCAATCTTTGGATCGGATGCGCAATTGCGATGCATACCTCCACGTGGTCTTTCCATACGTGTAATATGTTTTATCGATGTGTAATACATTTACTTACACGGCGAATAACTTTGTACTTTAATCAGCGAGTGCCTGGTCAGTCCAGTGGACTAAGAGGACTGCAAGTAAGGTTTTGGGATACATTCTTGGGCAAGGATTATGGAGATTGCCACCACGGCAATCTCCATAAAAAGCAAGAATTCAGAATGTGTTGAAAATTAATAAAGCAAACTATATTTTTACTATTAAAAGTGCGGTGACAAACAAGCATTTGGAGTAGTAGAGCCTCGCTGATTACAGCATGAATGGGCCGGCTCGACCGGGGAAAGACTACCCTCTCACAGAATATCGATGTGAAATAGCAGTATTCTTACTGTTCTGTTTCGTTCGGTGAGTGAGAGTACCGGAGGCCCATTCACCCTCTCTCCCCCTTCCCGCTCCTCCTCCCTCCCACTTCCTTTCCTAAAGTGTTGGCAACGCGCAAGTGATGTCTCTGGTGTTGCAGGCGTCCACAGGCTACAGTGACCACTTACCATCAGGTGGGCCGTATGTTTGTTTGCCATCTTGGTAGAAAAAAATATATCTGGATGGTAAGTGGTTACAGAAGCTTATGCACGCATGCAATATTAGAGGAACCATGCGCTCGTTGACTGACCGCCGTGCTGCCGCATGCCGGCGAAAGGTACAAAGTCACAGTCTTCTTCTTCTTTTCGTGTGGTTAGTGGCCAACCTGTTGTCAACAGTTGTTGCAGCCGCCCGTAGGCCACTGACATGGCTTAACGACTGCTGTCAATTTGGTAAAAACCGGAACCGACTTTTTACGTGCCCTCCGAAGCTCGGAGAAGCTCAGATGAAATACCACTAAGCGGTCACCCATCTATAGACATTGCTTAACCTCGCTAATCGTTTACCGATCATTTAGTGTAACTGGCTATGAGAGTCAAATTTGTTTTATTCGAAATAAGATAGGGTTAGCAAAACACATGCACCAACATGAATTCTATGTGTCTTGCGCCCTAGTAAGGAGCAAGTAATGTCCAAGAGCCGCAACGTCAATTTAACCGAAATCCAGCTCGATACTACTGTGCACTGTTATATATTTAAAATCACTACTTCGTAGCCTAGTGGGAAACCGTTGGACTGCCACGCAGGTGTCTAGAGTTCGAACCCAAGGCCCAGGAACCTAAGGAATCTCTGACTTTTCGAAGTTATATGCGTATTAAATACTTAATTATCGCTTGCTTTAACGGTGAAGGAAAACATCGTGAGGAAACCTGCATCTCTGAGAGATCTTCATAATGTTCTCGAAGATATGTATGTGAAGTCTGCCAACGCGCACTAGGCCAGCGTGGTGGACTATGGCCTAACCATTCTCACAGTGAGAAGAGGCCCGCGCCCAGCAGTGGGACAGTTTAATACAGAGCTGATATTATAATATAAGTATACATGTTATAGATTTTAATATCAATAATATCCCATTATCACCATACCGAAAGCTATCCATATATACCTTACACCTTGTTCTTAAAGAAATGGATAAACAAACTTCAATTAATAACAATAAGTATGATATGATCTACATAGCAGTCATGTATTGTCCGCGCCACATCTACCAAACGTTCAAATCTATCCCGGGCTCGGCCCTTATCATAAGGATTTCCTGCTCGGTTCACTTGTCGTATCTTATCGTAGTGCATAGAGCAATGATATTGACGAGTAAATTGAATTTGTAAGTTTAATTATTTAAGTAAAATTAATAAGCAATGATAGCGGGCAATCGTTAGACTGCCACACAGAGGCTTTGAGTTCGATCCCAAGGCACATCTCTGACGTTTTGATAGATAGTTATCGTTCGCTTTAACGGTTTAGGACAATATCGCGGGATGCCTGCATGTCTGAGAATTCTCTATAAAGTTCTTGAGGATGTGTGAAACCGACCAACCCGCACTGGGCCAGCGTGTTGGCCACTGTGTATGACCAACTAACCTAACCATTCTAATACTCAGATGAGGCCCGTGCCCAACAATAGGACAGTTTAATATTCAAGTAAAATTAAAGTACGTGTACGTCTACGCCGGTAGTGAATGCGACTGCTGCGCATGTAAGTTTGATTCTCGGATCGGGCACAGTGTTACGTTTTTCTGTCTAGAAATTCTCAAATAGCAATAAGCTTGCAACCTATTACTTGGCACCCAAAATCATAGATACTGAAATGCCTTCGTTCACCGTGGTACCATTATATAGTACCACTTATGGTACTGTGGCAATTTTTATTTGCCGTTGAACCAATTAATGGTACTACGGTTTTTTTTTGCCGTGGTACCATTATTGGTACTGTGGTAATTATTTACCGTTGCACCATCACTACAAAATCAATGCAATTATTTTAATACAAGAAATCTAACAAGAGGTGACAAGTTTATCCATACCTACTTCTCTAATCTAACGATGATGCACACTCATTACCTATCCTAAGATATTCCTATTCTTAGATCAAGTAATGTAACTCTTAAAAACAAAAACCCATTCTGAAAAATGCGAAATTACACAAACACACACCAAGGTAGGAAGACGCATAGTTGCTTTGTGAGCCGCTTTACCTTTGCTATCACTAACGAATTTGCTAACAGGATAGGAGTATATTAAAGTTGAATGCAGTGCTGAATATTTCAAAATGACAAAGTTTTTATCTTACATAGAGAAGTTTTGGCTAAAGAGGCACTGGAATTAATATCTGTATTCGGTGAACGCCACCGCACCAACAAACCCATCGAAGGTTGGCATGCAAACTTCAATAGAGAAATCAACAAAAACGATGTTTCATTACTTCGTCCTTCGAATGTTTTAACCTTTGATTAATAATCAAAGATTTTAACATTATTTAAAAATATTGTAGGTACAGAAAAACAAGGGATCTAAAAAAAACGTTATAAAGGAGACATTTTGAATTATGATTTCATAAGATATGTATAGATGGAATTAATTAATGATGAGATTGGAGTTGGATTTGCATTAGAAAAATTGAGGGTTTAGGACATGAAAATTAAAATACTATACCTATATGTTATCATTTAGAGCATTGGTCTAAAATATTAATTTCATTTTAAGTTCGCCATTCATTTGTTTTTACGTTGATGATAATTACATAACGTTATTGAATTACATTTTGGTTATTATTAATTGGCTGAATGTACCACGGTTAACAAAAAATATTATTTGCAATGGTACGATCGATGTAATGGAACGTCGGTAAACAATAATTGGTACAGTACCATCGATGGACTGTCTAATGGTACCACGGTGAACAAAGGCTGAAATATGAGAAAATATACACCTCTGCCTACACCTTCGAGGATATGAACGTGTGTGTATATATATATTTTACTTTTACCTTATATACTTTCTTAGACAATCTTCTGTCTTTTGATAGGCCCCAACCAGTGAGGAAACGTACATGTCTAAGAGTTCTCCACAATTTTCTCGAATATATATGAAGTCAACCCGAGTGGGCCAACATGGTGGACTGTGGCCCAACCCTTCTCACACTGAGAAGAGGCCCGTGCCCAGCAGTAGGACAGATTTAAAATATAGGGCTGACATTATTATTAAACCATCAATACATATTTCCAATTATTGTTACCATATCTTCATTCACGCCACAACACATTTTACTCGTTATTCCTCATTCTATTACTAAAAGCCACACAACATGCGGTACAAATATCTACTGCAAACATCAAGAAAAACCAAAGTAAAATAAGAATCGACGTGTAAATTGTTACAGTATATAAAAAAGGAGCAAGTACTGAATCGCAAACGCTTCGTCATATGCAAGCCGGCCGCACACGACCATCCAGGCACAAAGAACGTAATTTCCAGGAAATCATCGAATAAAAACACAATTTCTTCGCGTGCGCTATGCCTAACGGAATTATTGCGAGTTCATTAGAAGTCATTATAAACACGCCATTAAATAATTGTTTCATTGAATTATTTGTTTTATAATTAATGTTGATATATTGAAATGTGTGTTTAAAGTGCTTGTTGCCAAGTAATGTTGCTATTATGAGCTGTGTTGTGAGTACTATTAACACACGCGACGAAAATTTTACTGCCGCATTGGTCTTGTCATGAACTTGCGCTTACGTTTCGACTGCGAAGTTCCGGGTCCCATAGAAGATAATAGGAAGATTAACAACACACTCGTTGTTAAATCTTTACCAGAACTATATATGTATATGGAGGAGATCGATAAAGAGTCTTTAAAATGTTCCAAAACAAATATTTATTTTCAATTTGTCCAAAGGCTGCATGTAAACTGTGCTCATGTGCTCATTAGAATATTAAATAGTATAATTTTGGACCATCGCTCATCAACATCTCATTGAAGCGGCGATAAAGGCTTGAACAAGCGATAGAGAAATCGTGGGTTCGAGAACCACCCATTGCACTACGACATGGAGCCACTCCTTACAACCATTAGTTGGTTAAACTAATGTAATATATATCTATGTATTATTCAGAGTTGCCCGACTAGTTTCGAACCTGATTTACGTTCTCAATCTCATGATTGACATGATGACACGCGCTCATGCGCGACGTCCTTTAGCAAGGGTGTCAGATGCCTCCGTCAGTCACGCCAGAAAATCGCATTAGATTACATTATGATTACTATTCACAAAATTCCTATAATTACTAATAATCGTTAAAAGGTATTAAGGCCACGTAAATTGGCCAATCATAGACGATGGCTAGACATATTTAGACTTTATACTCGTACTGTTAATAAGAAATTCCGTGTCTAAAAACTTAAGCACATATTACTGGACTCAAGAATGACGTATGACATCACGATCCGCGTCGCGTTACAAATGCCAAGCAAAGTGACACTCAACAGCCAAAAAAAAACCAATACATTCAAGAGCCGAAAAAAAAAACATATAACCGAAGGCACACACATTACCGCCTTATTTCCAAACAAAGTGAAATACTTTGCGACAAATTATAGCTTGTCACGCGACAATATTGTCTACAAAGTGAAGTAAAAACGTAGGTCATGGTAAACATCAGTCGTGGGCAATTACATACGAGGTCTGTTTATCTTTATGGTTCGAAACCATTGGGGTGGGTGGCTTCCATGCGTTACGAGTGTGTTTTTGTTTCTAGTATTCCGTAGTTGAAGTAGTGGAGCGAGTGATATGATGGGGATCGATTAAGTACGATTGAAACGCGAGGTTAGCTAATGTGTTGACATGCTCTTAGAAGCATTTTAGAGCGTTTCTGATCAGCTAAGAGCATTCTATTGGGCTGCCTTATTGTTATAAGACTTATAAGGTAGCACTATATGTGGACCCAAAGAACTAGCGATCAAGATGTCATAGGTAGGAATTCCTACCATTGCGCTACCGACACGTGAACCCACTCCTAACAAGCGTTCCAACTTAGCCAGATAGTTTAACTAGTAAGTTGAAAAACTAATTGATCAAGTGTTCGAAGCAGCGGGCTAGCGATCTACCTAAAGGTAAATCTAAAAACAAAGGCTAATCGCCGCTCATGGTTATAGGTATCATGTCTTAGCGATGTTACTGCAACAATTCCAGCTACCTGCCAGTAATGAAGAGGAACAGGATTGCCTTGCAGGCGCAGAAGTAGTGAATTCGACTGTTGAGCATGAGGTATCCGGTTTTATATTTGGATCTGGCAAAGTGTTATTAGCTATCAATAAGTTTTTAGTAGCAGCACGAAGGCCGGGCCCGAGTCAGTAGATGACAATAGGCTACACCGGAATGGTGAGACCAACCAAAGACCACAGAAAAGGTGTGAGACCAACTATACAAGTATGCAGTCTATGCCAATCGATACAAAATTAACTACATATTTTAAAATAGAAAACATGGCTTCAAACTCTGTTTATAGTTTACTAAAATATTGGATAGAAACAAAAGCTAAACTCATCCAAGATGAGAGGAAACCTTGATCGAAACTAAACTACACAGTACATTGACCCCTCACCAACAAAACGTCTGCTCTTTTTCAATAAAATCACGTTATTACATTGTTACTAGGAACACATTAATCATAACATTAGAGAGTAATACGATGATTCATCGGGATCGCGGCAAAAACCGCGAAAATACGTATAAACAGTTCTTGTAATGCCCGCTAGCATGCCGAGCTTAGTAATGTATTTGTATCGACGTGTTGCAAGTCTGCAAGTCATTAAATGTCCTTTTGTTTGTTATAGAATTATTATCAGTTAGCTGGTTTATGCACTAACGATACACGGTATATAGGATTGATATAAAGAAGAATGCTTCGTTGCACCCAGTTATGTATAAAAATGCATTCATGTAAATATTGAGTCGAAAGTTTTCGATGAGTAATGATTAGAATTATAATTATATTCTACCTACAATACCTTACACTATAGAGTGCTGACTTTATTTCGAAATAGAGCTGAAAAAATTAGTTTTCTATGTTCCTATTCGGAACAATCCACAATGCGTAAATGTTCTTAATCAATATTATAAGAGCGGTTTATTCTTTTTAGACTAAATAAATGCGTGTAAAACTATACGTCGTATATACAAAATATGTATTCTCGCTCTTCTAAAACATACGATTTTGATAAACAGCATAATCTGGGTCTTCAAGTCGTGAGTGAAGAAAAAATTTAGCCATGCTCCATATTTAACTTAATTAAAATCAGATGAGATTCCGGTTCGAGATAAAATAAATCTAGAAATGTTTAGCATAGTTAAAAGGTTCCAGATAAACAGTCAGCGACATAATAAGACAAACATTTGTGAGTTGTTGAATTCCTTTATCATAAAAAATAATGGTAATTTCTCATATTTTACACAGTTACAGTTATATAAAAATAAGTTGATTTTCAATGATTAACTACTGTTGCTTATGTCAGGTACACGTAATACAAATTTTAAATTCCTGCGAACTCTGGAATGACATGCATGCTGTGGTGTTACCAGATCACAGTGGCTTGCCCTTCTTTGAACAAACTTTCACTTATCGATTAGCCGAAACCCTTACACGATGGAAAAGCATCGTGTCTGGGTCCTAGGTAGCGTTGCCAGGTGTCCGGATAAAGCCGGATATAGTTAGGCTTTTTGATTGCGTGTCCGGCCAAAATAAACGGTGGCCGGCTTGTCCGGCTTTTGTTAGGCTTTTTACATTTCGCAAAGCGCGAGCGCCGAGCGTGGACGAGCGCAGGCGAGTTGACTATCGGTCGCTCGCTCCCGCAGTTATATTTCATTAGAATTTACCAACATTTATGGTAATAATCAAAAAAGCTTGATTTTACAAACTATTTTTTGTCGTACCTATTAATACTAAGACACAAAATCCTCAATAATGTAGGGTCCGGCCTTTTTACCCAAATGTCCGGCCAAACTGGCTGGTCTGTTTGGCTATTAGATTTGGCGTGTGATTTAGAAAATAAAGAAATGGTCGAATGCCACAGCGTCAGCGGTATTCAACCATTTCTTTTTCCTTTTTGTAAGTGGTACCTTTCCGACCGTAGAGTCATTCGTGTAAAGGACTCTACTAGCGGGAGGGTACCACATACCTACCATCAGGCAAACCTGATGGTAACTCTTCGGTAACTGGCAAAGATATAAGACATGAGCCAGTGGGCTCTTGCAATAGCAAAATTATCATGCAAGTCTTCAATTGCCTGTACACTTCTTATTCATCGCATACAAAATAATGGAACTGCCACATTTCGGTTAAGTGAACTCCTATATTTTAAATTAATAAATGTAATTAATGGTACAATTAGTCTAATTATCATGTTACGTAACAATTCACTTTGAGTTGACACTTAGTCTGAAGTTGATTATATGCGTAATTATGATTGAGAACTGAAGTTAAGATGGGGAATATGTGTACTTTGTAATAAGAAAATAAGTCGAATCGATATTGATTTATGACTTTTTCT